>CM076577.1:1411084533-1412442380 GCA_034641835.2 Pinus albicaulis | reverse complement strand
CACGTCTGTTAACAGCTTTCATCATTGGCTGGTAATCAGACGATGTTCTTGCATGTTCGACTTCAGCTCACATATTCGCATGCTTGAACTTGTACTTTGTTCGGGTCGAGATGGAGTGCAAGACCCTGGATTCTGCTTGTTATAATCCAGGCTGCAGTTTTGTGGATTATTATGATTAGTTACATGACTCACTGATTGCATGGCTGCGACCATACCTGAGTCTATTTACCGATCCTCACTGGATGGCTGCGTCCATGCCTTGGATCTGGATTATTACATACTCTGTTATGGATGGCTGCGCCCATACCACGTATATATCATGTATTTGAGACATCAGTTGTACTTCTCTACGCAAGTTTTTCGACGGCGGTGTTTTCAGTTGTACACGTTTTCATAAAGAATTTCACCCCTCTCTCTCTCTCTCGGGCCTCATGCTTTAGGGGGCATCTGTTACACAGCAATTTTCACCGTCCCTGCAATTCCCCATCCCGCACAAATGGAGAGCTCATTCCGTGACCTGTGAGCAGTGACATAACTTGAAAACACTTTCATGGCATTCCCCTAAACATGTACTTTCATTGCCCTGAAGACAACTCCTTGTGAAAAACCCTAAAAACACCCCTTTTTGCATTGGCGCAGGAAGCCAATTCAGTACCCGGGCCAATGGGGGAAATCCTTCAAAGAGGGCGCGCCAATTGGCGCTCTGCCTTAGAGTCGCACTCGCGCCAGCCATTTTAAGGAGTGTTTTTTAAAAATAAATGGCGGAAGTTTCGTCCTAACCAATCCATAAACTAGTATCTAATTTGAGTTGGGAGGTTTGGCTCCGGATCTCCATGTAGAGGAAGTGGTTTGCCACCTCTCATGGAAGCTTCCTTGAGGATAGGGCCAATCCCATGATTATAGGGATCCCAATTCCCCTTCCTCCATCTATAAAAGCTTTCTCATCTCCTTTGCAAGCTAATCTCCAAGTTCCCAAGAGCCTAATGCTGCAAGAGCCTTGATTCATTCCCTTAAGGCCAAATCCAAGCAAGGAGATTATTGTCGAGACATCCAGAGAGAGAGGCTTGTCCCATCCCTGACAGGCTTCATCGAGACATGTTCTGCTGGCGACCCTTCGAAGGAGAATTCAGCGTCAGAGCTATGGTTGTATTCTTCCTTTGATGAATTAATGATAAGCGACTATTGGTTATGGTTCCACTCTTGTTCTTGATGATGATCATGAGTTATGTCTTCTCTGACTGACATATAGTTGTATGTACTGGATTTTACGCTTGCGTTTGTTTTGTTTCTTGCGTGTGCAGGTGTCCGATCACGGAGATCGTGAGGATTGTGATCTGCCGGAGCTAAGGAACGAGAGTGCTACTTTCTCTACGAGCGACAGTGTTGGATTCCAGGTAAGCCTTCATCGCTAGTTGGTTTATTCGCAATTAGGAACCTGCACTATAGCGTGTGACGATTGTTGCTAGACCCGGTCTGGGCTAGTAGGGATCGCCTCTGTCCGCAGAGGGGATTTACCTCCACAACAATTTTGTACTTGCCTCATGGGTTTCATGAGCAAGATTTTATTATAGGTTGAATAGACTTCTTCTTGATGTCTATCTAGGGTTTTTGTATTCTAGATTAAAAAAATGTAATTAGTGTCATATATGAAGGATCTAGAAATGCTCCAAGACCAAGTCCAGAACCTATGGAAGAGTAGCTCTCATTTACGCTGGAAGAAATGTTATATAAAGTGTATCAAGTTGGCCTCCCTACAGCATGACAGGTCGGCCTAAATTAAGTGAACGTTATTATTTTATATATATATATATATATATATATACCTATTTTGCGTATTAGAAGAACACACAGATTTCAGACACCTCTGAGTTTGACGGATATATGACAGCGTAGATCACAGATACATTTGATGATACTTGAGAACAGAAGTTTCGATCATCTCTTTGAAATAGTATGCGGAGAATATAACGAAGTAATATGTAATACTTTGAAGCAAATTACGTATTAGTATGAAGTAGCTTGCAGATAATATAAGTTTGAAGCAGATTACAGATAATATGGTATGAAGCAGATTCCGTATCAGTATAAAGAATATTGCGGATATTATAGTATGAAACAGGTTGTGTATAAAGCAAATTGTGGATAATCTAAGGAAAATAGCGAATGCCTGAAACAAGTCGGCAGACTGTTCTGAAGAAGATGTGATTAAATCTGTTTGAATGCGGACTCCAAGTCTGAATTAGTGCAAGCTTAATGAAGTGCAAAATATATCCCAGTATATCTCAACATGACATATTCTGAAGTATATGCGAAGTCAAGATATCAGTTGACTAAATTAAGGTATAAGTATGCGGATCTGTATAAAGGAATACACAGACTAGTCTGAAATAAAAAGATGTGTAGGTGACCCTTTTTATTAAGTTGTGAAACAGTAATGGGATACGAGAAAGGAAGGAAACCTGATCTCAATACATAAAAGAGGCAGTATATCTCAGTGAAGAAGTTTTCAAAGACGTGAAGAAAAAGGGTCTCGAAGAGAAAGGGTTTCGAGTGACCTTAACAAGTAACCGAGAAAGATCGACCTAGAAATCAAGCTGTCTAGTATTGGTGCAGGATAGTGCAAATCGTTATAGAAAAGAAGGATCAACGTTGGAGATCAACTAAGAAGCAATGACAAGGTCTTGGATGCACATATAGGTCAAGGGTCTAAGTCTGGGTCATGGTACTTGTCACTTGAAGATCTATAAGAAGAATTTTTTGTGGGTTTTCCTCTCCAAGAGGGGGAGGTTTTGCCCTGGCTCTAGGAGCCTAATTTGTGTGTCTCATGTATTTTGATAATTGACTTGATGAAAGATTAACTAAGCTAAAGAAGAGAAGACACAAGTAATCCAAGTAAGTTCACAAGTAATTATCAAGAAGAGAATTTTGTATTAATATCCAACCCTCCAAATTCTCAACAAGTTGGAGAACACATAAAGTGGCAGAGCACTGAGACTAAGCTGGAATTGTAGACAAGAATTTCCAGAATTGTTTTAGCTGCAGCGAGGGGTAGTATTGGCGAGAGTGATGATTTGATCCCAAGCCAAGAGTGCAACAAGAGGCAGAGAAGCAACAGACTGAGCAACGTAGAGGGAGCAACAACTACGTAGCGCAACCACAACCCAGCAGAGGCAGCGCATAGGCTTTAGGGGCTACGCAGAGGCTACGTAGGCCCAGAAAGGGCAGTGCAAAGGCAGTAGGAGGCCAGCAGGGCTGAGGCAAACCCAAACAGGGCAGCGCAGGGAAAGTGTAACCCAGTCTGGGGTGAAGAAGGCCCTTCCTGAGCAGCGCAGGGGCTGACGTAGGCTAGCAGAGTTGACGTAGAGGGCTTCAGAGCAGCACCGGGGTTTTTGAAGACTGAAAAGGATGAGATCTGTAAATCCGTTTGAGGGTGGAATTTGTTAGTTTTTTGTCTCTAGAACAGAAGTATAGATGATGTTTTATTTCTCCGTCGGGTTAACGAGATTGGTGCCCAGATTTGTTGTACTTAGATTCTACTTAATAGTAAAACCCTCCAACAGCTAGAAGATCGGTTTTCCCGCATTGGGTTTTTTCGGGGACAGTTGTCCAGAAAATCCTTGTCTGTCACTTTGTTATTGTGCATGTATTCAGTTTAGATCTGTATGTGTAGGATGTTGATGTATTTACTTCGATGTTAATGCTGAATATTTCACATTAATAACTTGTCTAAGTAGGAGAAGTAAATCAAGATTTAATAGTAGGATTTATGCATAAGTGCATTCATAATTTTTCACAAAATTAGCCATATTTTCAGTGTCCGAAGATAGAGGTAGTGCTTGCCGTGCTTTTCTCTGTAGGGCTAACCAAGTTTGGTGCCGAGAAATGTTGTACTGAGACTCTGCATAATAATAAAACCCTCCAATAGCTAGAAGACCGATTTTCCTACATTAGGTTTTTGCAGGGACAGTTGTCCAGAAAATCCTTGTGTCAGTTTGTCATTGTGCAGGTTATTCAGTTTAGATCTGTATGTGTAGGCTGTTGGTATTTACTTCGATGTTAATGCTGAATATTTCACATTAATAACTTAATGTATGTAGGAGAAGTAAATCTGAAAATTAACAATAGGGTTTCTGTTTGAGCACATTCATAAATTTTCACATGGTATCCGAGCGATTGCAAATCTAGCCTGGATCTCTAGCAAGAAGACTAAAGAATCTGTGCTGCAGAAAGTAGCAGAGAAAGCAACAACGATAGTAGAAAACCGGACCAGAGAGGGCAGCGCAACAGTAGAAGGAAGCAAAGCCAAGCAAAGGCTAGGGTAACCCAGTGTCCACGCCGACCCACGCACTTACTGCCAGATGCAGTGCAGAAGCTACACTGAGACTGTTTGCTCACGCAGAGGCCAGCCAGGGTGATGCAGTCCAGAAGCTGATTGCTGTTCAGAGTGCCGGAAGCTGAGCTGCAGACCTTCAGCAGTTGTTGGTGGGGTGAAAATTCTATCGGTGCAAAATTTAGCCTAAGCTAAGTTGACAAAGAGCAGGAGGAGAACAACTTCTCAGAAGATTTCTAGCAAAGAAGTCTGAAGATCGATCAAAGGATTGAAGAGAGCTGATTCATTTTGTTTGGCAGACTTCCAAGAGAGGGAGTCAATTGTCAGAGGGAGTAGAGGCAACATACTAGAGCAGTGCAGAGGTAGCTAGGAGCTACATAGTTCAGCAGAGGCCACGCAGAGGCAGCAGGGGCCAGGCAGGGCTGACGCAGGGTTAGCCAGGGCAGTGCAGGGGCAGTGTAACCCAGTCTGGGGTGACACAGACCCTTCCTGAGCAGCACAAGGGCCGACACAGGCCAGTCAGGATGACGTAGAGGGCTTCAGAGTAGCGCTGGGGTTTCTGGTGGGCCAGAAAGGGCTCGAATTCATAATTCCCTGCTGAGCGTTGAATCAGCCATATTTTCTGTCTTCGAAGATAGAGGTAGTGCTTGCCATGCTTTTCTTTATAGGGCTAACCAAATTTGGTGCCCAAAAATGTTGTACTCAGACTCTACATAATAATAAAACCCTCCAGTAGCTAGAAGACCGGTTTTTCCGCATTGGTTTTTTCGGGGGACAGTTGTCTAGAAAATCCTTGCGTGTCACTTTGTCATTGTGCATGTAATTCAGTTTAGATTTGTATGTGTAGGTTGTTGATGTATTTACTTCGATGTTAATGCTGAATATTTCACATTAATAACTTAATGCAAGTATGAGAAGTAAATCTGAAAATTAACAGTAAGGTTTTTGTTTGAGCACATTCAGAAATTTTCACACCTCGAAGTGTTCACAGGCTCCAACTTGTAGGTGACCTCATGCACCAACCTAGCACCTCCCTGCCACCCTATAATGACTAGAAATAAGACAAGAGTGTGGACTCCCGTACCAGGGACAATGATCCACAATACAATATGATTCACAATGATTTTCTTGAACTAGACCAATCACCAAATCACACTATGACCTGCAACCCAACCATAACATTATCCAACAATGACACTTATACCTCCCAACAATGCCTCTCCAACTCTAGGTAGATTGATTCTTTTACAATAATGACTCTTTTACAATTTTACAATGATGGTGTTTAGTATTTGCAATACTGACTTTTGACACGACTTGATACTTGACTTGACACTGCTTCTTTGAACACTAGCAGCTGCTGAGGTATTGTTGTGCTTGCTTCAAGTAATGGTACTTTGGCATTGCATTGTTCTTCTAGTATGTGTCTGAGTTGTCCTATTGTGTTCTCCTTCATGCACATGCATTAATGAACAAGACCCAAACCAATATACAAACAAAATACTTACACTGTCCTACAAACCATATGTCAGAGAAATATTCAAAATTCAAATGTAAATACGTTCAATATTTATGAACAAAACCCAATCAAACATACATACAAAATACTTACATTGTCCTGCAAAAACACACGTCAAAGATGATATTCAAATTAAAATTCAAACACTAATCACACATACCTTGTTGTAGCAGACTTACTCTTGACTCTTGATGTGTTGTCCTTACTACAATGATCCTTGAATGCATATTTTTTCTTGCCTTCTAGAAGCTCGATATTGAATCTGCTATATCTATGTAATTTCGGATCTCCAAGGTCTGAAATTGCGCCCTGTGGTGGCCCTCTGAGTCCTCTTTCCAACCCCGCAGGCCTGATCAATATTGGATTCTTCAAGAAATAGTTATGCCCAATTTTCTATGATGATTTGATTTTAGACTGGTTCAGTAGAGTTGACTTGTACGAAATGCCACGTGTCACTGTTTCAACCTTCATTCCTGAAATTGATATCCAACAAACTACAATCCGTCCTCTTTCCGACACTTCAAACGAAAGTTGAATCCAATGCTTAGAGAGAAAGTTATGACGATTTTCCCAAGGTCACCTGTTTGACATGAAATTTAGGAGCCTGCAAAAATCCCAACTTCCTCAGATCATATCTTCGAAAATATAGCGAACCAATATCTGAAATTCGATCACACGCTTCATCAGGATTTCGGCTCAAATGGGTTTTTTTCAGCATTTGAAGCTTCGCAGAAATTTTTTTATAGCGATAATGCCACGATGACTTGTTTTGAATAGCGAAATCCTTGCATCAGGAGGGTATGAGGGTCACAATTTATATAAATGCTTAAGTTGAGAGGGTTTTTAGCAAGTGAATGTTTGAGGGATTTTAGGAGTTTAAAAAATGATTAATTATTGACTATTCAATGACCACAACCAATGATTAGTGTCATGCCACAACCCCATGGGGTTTTAGCCCACTAATTGGGGTTACTAATTTCAAACACGAATATCTCTTAAATCGTGAAGAATTACGTGGCGTGCCATATATCAACGGAAACATCTCGACAAGTAGAAACCATCCAAAATACCATTGACTCGGAATAGTGTAAATTGTTAAGTCAAAATTCCCATGCAAGATCGGGGTAACCCCTGGTGCTACTTGGGTTGACATCAATGACAACCACTGATCAACAATCTCCCCCTTTGGCATTGATGACAACACAAGTACTCCCCTTGCGATCATGACACCTCTTCCTACAACATTCTCTCCCCCTTTGTCATCAATGGGAAAGGGTAACTCACCTTGACAAATGTCATCCTACGGATTTGTACACACCTCAACTCCCCCTTTTTTACTAAGTTAGATAAGAGAAAGAGTCTAATGAGAACTTGGGAGAATCCCAAGCTTTAGGTGGAGATACTCAAATGCTTCACGAGGTAATGGTTTGGTAACGATGTCAACAATTTGTTCCTTTGATCCAACATATTCAAGCTTGATATTCTTTTCGGTGACCTGCTCTCCAACGAAATGATATTTGATCGGAATGTGCTTTGTTTTGGAATGCATCACAAGATTCTTGGAGATACTGATGGCACTAGTGTTATCACAAAAGATAGGAATAGGCTCATCAAACTTGACTTGAAGATCTTTCAAAGTTTGATTCATCCAGAGAACTTGAGTACAACAAGCTGCTGCCGTGATATATTCTGCTTCTGCTGTGGATAACGAGATTGAAGACTGCTTTTTACTTAACCATGAAACAAGGCAACCACCTAGATAGAATGCTGCTCCACTGGTACTCTTTCGATCATCAACACTTCCTGCCTAATTTGCATCTGTATAAGCTTGGATAACTAGATTATTTCCTTTGGAATACCATAAACCATATTCTGTTGTGCCCTTAAGATATCAGAGAATTCTTTTGACGGCAATAATATGAGATTCTTTTGGTGTTGCTTGGAATCTTGCTACTTGTCCAACTGCTTGCATTACGTCTGGCCAAGAAGCTGTCACATATAGAAGACTATCAATAATAGATCTATACAACCTCTAGTCCATATCCTTTGACGAATCTTCTAAACTTAACTCGCATCCTATTACCATTAGGGTAAGGACATGCTTGCAATCTTCCATCTTGAATTTCTTAGCATTTCCTTGATGTACTTGGTTTGATATATAAATATTCCTTTATCCTGCTGAGATATCTGAAGCCCCAAAAACTTAAAAGTATGTCAGCTCGCTAAGTAGAGACATTTCAAACTCACTTTGCATCTTTGTGGCAAAGTTTTTACTTTATCTGTCATCATTGCTTCTAAAAATTATATCGTCCACATATAGCTCGATAATTGTTAGGTTATCTTGATCCACTTTCACATAGAGATTGTTGTCGGTGCCTCCTTTCTTGAATCCTTGTTGATGTAGATATCCATTAAGACGAGCATGCCAAGCTCTAGGAGCTTGCTTGAGACCATATAGTGCCTTCTTTAATTTGCAGACATAGTCTTCCTTTTCAGAGAGCATAAAAACTTCAGGTTGTTCAATGTAAACTTCTCCTTCCAATTCACCATTTAGAAAGGCTGACTTAATGTCCATTTGGTAGACCTTGATTTTTCTCGAGCATGCATAAACGAGAAACATTCTGATAGCTTCCATTTTGGCAACGGGAGCAAATGTTTCTTCAAAATCAATTCCTTCAACTTGTGCATATCCTTTGCAGACTAATCTTGCCTTATTCCTGGTAACTTGTCCATCCTCATTCAATTTGTTTCTGAAGACCCATTTAGTTCCAATAACATTTTTATCCTTTGGTCGTGGAACCAATTCCCAAGCGTTGTTCTTCTCAATTTGATCCAGTTCTTCATTCATAGCTACTACCCAGTGTTCATCTTGACTAGCTTCCTCAAAATTGCTAGGCTCAAAAGTTGCTAAAAAAGCAACGTGGGCTTGTTGTGATGAATGAAGTTGTCGACTTCTTCTGGTTCCAATTCTTTCATTTATGTTGCCGATGGTTTGATTTGATAGATGATTCTTTTAACACCATTCTTTTAAAGCTTTTGGATAATTTTCTTGTACATCCTGCTGATCATTTTTGATTTCCTCTTGGTTGATTGTTGTTTCCTTATTTGATTGGTCTTGTTCTGGAGCTTCTTCTTCATCCTTCACAGATCCTCCCTCAGATCCCTCTGATTTGCTTGAAGGGACAATCTCATCGTCATCCTTTGTAACACAATCTTCATCAAAAGTAACATTTATGCTTCCCACTATTTGTTTTTGCCTTAAATTGTAACATCTATAAGCCTTCCTTTTGCGTGAATAACCAACGAAAATACCTTCATCAACGCGAGAATCGAACTTGCCCAATTTTTTATCTTCTCTTTTGATGTGGCATTTGCTTCCAAATATTTTGAAGTATTTTACGTTAGCCGGTCTTCCTTTCCATAATTCGTATGGAGTCATGTTACAATTGTTGCTTAGCAAACCTCTGTTTATAATGAATACAACTATATTGATTGCTTGAACCCAAAATTTATCATCTAATTTTGAGTCATTTAACATTGTTTTGGCCATTTCTTGTACGGTTATTTTTTTCCTTCAACAACTCCATTTTGCTGCGGTGTTCTGGCTATTGAGAATTGCCTTTTTATTCCATTTTCATCACAGTATTGCTGAAATACCTTGGAAGTGAATTCTTCGCCATTATCTGATCTCAGACATTTGATCTTCAAATCAATTTCTTTTTCGACCAATTCCTTATAGATTCTAAAACCCTCGAATGCCTTAGTCTTTTTTCTTTAAGAAGCTGACGACTGTCATTTTGGTGTAATCATCTATCATTAGCATAAAATATAATTCTCCATCTAAACCTTTTATTCTCATAGGACCACATAGATCAGTATGTACTAATTGCAATGGATGTGATGCAAAGTGTTCTTCTGTCTTGAACTCAACTTTTGTCTGCTTGCCGTGCCGACAAGATTCACATATTGTATTGGTAGGTTTTGAAATTTTAGGCATTTCTCTTACTGCTTCCTTGTTGTTGATCCTGACCAAATTGTCAAAATTTATATGTCCCATTCATTTGTGCCATAACCAACTTTCGTCTTCTTTCGGAAAAAAGCACCCTTTAGGTGTCTCATCCAAAATATATGTCATTTGGAGCTTTGCTTACTGTAGCCACAATTTTACTGAACTTGTCTTTCCTGATTTCACATTTCTTAGAGTTAAATAGCATCGTGTGTCCTTGATCGCACATTTGTCCAACACTGAGTAGATTTTGATTCATATTTTCAACTAACAACACATCTTTCGCTAATGCATTCTTGCTTCCAAGTGTGGTTGTACCTACTCCTATTACGTTTGAAGACCCTGTTCCATCCTTCTTTTCCTTCAAGGATATGAACTTATTCCTATCTCCAGTGATATGGCGAGTCCTGATCTCTTGAGTTGGCTGGGAGGTCTACTTGCTTGTTATATTTTGCATATTCATCTTCTTTTTTGTCATAGAAGGACTGGGCTCCTTTTCAGATTTTTCTTTGTAACCAAGACTAGTGTTGTCACTGTTTGATTGCTGATTGTTGATGATTTCTTCCAATGCCTTGGAGCTGTTGGTGTAGTTTTGAAGAGTTTTTCCATTTTTTACTTGCTTTCGTAGAGAAACTATTTCAACTTCCAATGCTTCTCTTTCCTTGTTGCTTTACTTTAATTATTCCCTGAGCGATTTTTCAACTCGTTTGTATTCTTCAACCTTGATTTTAAGATTTAAGACCTGTTCCCTTTCTATTTTTAATTCGTCTTCAAGAGTGTTGACATGCTTCTTCTCGACCTTAAGCTCTTTGATAACTCTGATCACTTCGATTTGAAATTCAACCTCAGTCATCTCTTCTTCTTCGTCTCCTTCTTCGTCAAATGCTTCTTGCTTATTATGCTTGGCCATAAACAATACTCTTCCGTTGATTTCTTCTTTGTTATCACTGTCTTCATCAAATCAGGAGCTATCTTCTTTGGAGAAAAAACTCTTATTATACCATTTCTTCTTGCCTTGCTTGTTGAACTTCCTCAGAGCTTTCTTTCCTTTCGTAACAACCTCATTTTTGTGAGGCTACTTGGCTGCAAAATGCCCAACCTCAACACAATTGAAACATATCAATGGAAGTTTACCTTTGAATTTCCCCGTACCTGTTCTCATTTTCCGCGTGAAGTAGGCAAATTCTTTATCTGAAAATTCTTCTTCATCTTCTTCCTTTTATTCTTCCTTATAACTACAAGTTTTCACTTTCGGAGTATGCTTGTCCTTACTAGTCTTCTTGGATGCGGCAGATGCTATTTCTAGGTAAGATGTGTCACTCTATTCTTCAATCCTCATTTCATATGCCGTAAGCACTCCATGCAATTCATCTTTGCCGAGATTCGTTAGATTCGAACTATATTCCAAGACAGATACCTTTGGGTTGAATCTTGTTGAATCTTGCCGACAAGGTTCTAAGGATCTTTCAGATAACAATTTCCGTGTCGACAGGTTCTCCCAAACCTTCAGATGCATTTGTTATTTCATCAACATGCTGTAAGTATGCATCAATATTTTTATCTTCCTTCATTTTGAGTTGCTCAAATTTTGCCCTATAAATTTGAAGCTTTGCTTCTTTCATGTTTGAGTCACCTGCATATATATTCTCAAGCTTGCCCGATACTTTTTTAGCATTTTTGCAACTCAGTACCTTAAGATAGACAGATTTGATAAGCCCAATGATAATGAGATCTTTAGCCTTTGCATCATATATCATATTTTTCTTACCTTCTTCATCCTGGGTTGCTGTAAAGCCCTTTTCAACGATTTCCCATACTTCGTATCCTTGTGCTAGCAAATGAACTTGCATTCTTCCACTCTAAAGTGCGTAGTTATTTCCATTGAATAGAGGAACTCTATTCTTAGTATACTCCATGATCTCCTTCCAGTTTTTAGACTGCTATTGAAGGAACCAAGCTTTGATACCAATTGTTGGAAATATTGAGAGGGGGGTGGGGGGGTGAATCAATATTTCTTATCAATTAGCACCTTTTAAATCTTTTCAGAGCACTAGATAATCTTCAATTATTCTTGATGTTTATCCAGTAACAACAGCAAACAATAGAACACAATAGGCACACGAATTTTAAGTGGAAAACCCCTCCGTGTCAAAACCACGGAATGCTTTTCTAATAAATTCTTTAATCTTCAGCCCCATCTGAAGGAAAGGTACAACTTGTGAAATATTCAAGCTGAAATACTACTGCAGTGATTGATTAGTTTCACCTACTTATTTTTGATAAGTTATTTACAGATACTTCAGTAAATTCTGAAATTAACACAACTGCAGTATTCACTTAATCATGAGTAGAAAAACAAATAGAACGCATATAACGCAATATAAACAATCACTTGAACACAGTTATTTTTGGACAATTGTCCCTAGTAAAACCCAATGCAAAAAAACCGGTGCAGTAGAGGAGGGTTTGTATTATTCTCTAGTAGTGGAAATCGTTTACAGATTTTAGACGAGCAGATGTCTAGAATACACTTGAGATAAATTTTCCGACCCTTCGGAAGAATTTCTGACATTCTAGAGGCACCCTTGCTCCCTCTCCGTCACTCTGCTGGGCCTTTTGCACAGTCATTGCGCTGGACTGCGTCACTCTGCATGGAGGACCAATGCTGTTGCTCAGCGCTGTCCCCTCTGCGTCCTCCTTCTGCATTCTTCTTCCCCTGCTGACTTCCCTCTTTCTCCTTCTTCCTTTGCAACTCCACCTGTACACCCTCTCCCTCTGAAATCGAATTCTCTTACTTTAGAATCGATTTCCTTCAGATACTAAGTGTGTGCCCAGCTTACTTTCCAAATGACCCTCAAGCCTTCTCTTATAGTCTTCTCATTGGTGAATCAACGACCCAAATTATATCTTTAATCAATGGCTGAGATTAAAAGATGACTTGATCTTTGTTTTCTAGAAGATTCACACTCTGCTTTATTAATACCCTTTAATTATTTAATTTCCCTAAGTTTAGACTTAGGGATCACTTTAAAATAATTAATTATTTTAATAAAGCATGATTCGAGTGAAATTTCCACAAACGGTTTTTGGGTTCTTTGGAATACAGATATCCAAGCCTCCTCCCAAAATATGAGACTTGGAACACTTTCCAATGCTACAAAATCAACACAACTTCCTATAATTCTAGAAAAGCATTCTTCTCCAGCTCCCACTAGAAGGACGCCCTAATGCCTTGGTTTCTTCAATAGTCAACTTAATGGATGCCCCGACATCCTAGACCGACCTACCACCTTGAAGTGTTCACAGGCTCCAACTTGTAGGTGACTTCATGCACCAACCTTGCACCTCCCTGCCACCTTATAATGATCAGAAAAAAGACAAGAGTGTGGACTCTCGTACGACGGACAATGATCCACGATACAATATGATTCACAATGATTTTTTTGAACTAGACGAATCACCCAATCACAATATGACCTGCAACCCAACCATAACATTATCCAACAATGACACTTATGCCTCCCAACAATGCCTCTCCAACTCTGGGTATATTAAATCTTTTACAATAATGACTCTTTTACAATTTTACAATGATGATTTTTACAATACTGACTTTTGACTAAAATACATTCAATATTTATGAACAAAACCCAATCAAACATACATACAAAATGCTTACATTGTCCTGCAAAAACACATGTCAGAGATGATATTCAAATTAAAATTCAAACACTAATCACACATACCTTGTTGTAGCAGACTTACCCTTGACTGTTGATGTGTTGTCCTTACTGCAGTGATCCTTGAATGCATATTTTTTCATGCCTTCTAGAAGCTCAATATTGAATTTGTTGTATCTATACAATTTCGGATCTCCAAGGTCTGAAATTGTACCCTGTGGTAGCCCTTTGAGTCCTCTTTCCAACCCGCAGGTTTGATCAATATTGGATTCTTCAAGAAATAGTTATGCGGATGCCCATTCTCCTACGGTGACCCGATTATTGTAGAAATTATACAAACAATATGTATGCCAATGGATTCAATCTGGCAATATACTAGAGCAAGATATTGAATCCTTCTACAATTAATTTGCGGAAAATTAAACACGATCGCACAATCACACCAAGTAAAGGAAAGAAGCAAATCAATCGCACAACACAGATATTTTTCTGGGGAAAGCTTGCTGCTCAAAACCCCTCTATCTCTATTGTATAATGAACCAAGGAATCATGAAACAATACAATGCACTCTTCTCACAAGAGTTTGTTGCACTATCCTCACTGTCTCACACTGATCTGGACAAAATTAGGCTAGTACTTAGCCAATTCTCATCCTCTGCTTAGCCTGCCATGCTTACGCAATCCCTAGGCAATTAATCCCTATTAATTAGGATAATTAGCCTTCCTTGACTGCGCAATACATCATGGGAATCCTATGGTGTATATAATTGCGCCCGGGGAATTTGTTATATATACAATTGATAGATAACTTCCCTTTAACCTCTGTCTCAACTGGGTCTTCATCGGAATTGACATGCATGCAGCGATTAATAGTATATCATCAGTCACTTGACAGATCATTGCATTTGAATTAAATCTGATTTAATTCACTTGACTTCGCACTAGTGCAACAATCAGTTACAACTAGTTAAACTGATTTGAACTCCCTTAATTGAGCTAACTGATTTCTCATGAATTAAACTAATACACTAACTGCAACTTGGACTCTAAAACAAATAGAATCACTCTACATGCCTCACCAACCACCCTCAACTCAAATTTCATGAGCTAACTGAGTGTATCACACTCAGTTAACTAAGTGATTATGAGATAAAATTACAATTTATTTAAGGGATAAATAAATTTGACACACATTTCTTCTAATTTAATTAAGAAATAATTAAATCAAAAGCCTCCATGGTAGCCATTTCTGGGTGCCATTTTTTGGATGTTGTTTTTGGATGCCAATTTCATTGTTTCTTGTTGAAAATTTCAACAATTATAGACTAGTTCAGTAGAGCGAACTTGTACGAAGTGCCACATGTCATTGTTTCAACCTTCGGTCTTGAAAATGATATCCAACAAACTACAGTCCGTCTTATTTTTGTCACTTTTTATGAAATTTGAATCCAATGCTTAGAGAGAAAGTTATGACGATTTTCTCAAGGACACCTGTTTGACATGAAATTCGGGAGCCTGTAAAAACCCTAACTTCCTCAAATCATATCTTCGAAAATATAGCGAACCAATATTTGAAATTCGGTTACGCGCTTCATCAAGATTTCGACTCAAATGGGTTTTTTTTAGCATTTGAAGCTTTGTAGGAAAAAAGTTATAGGTATAAATTATAATGCCACGATGACCTGTTTTAAGTAGCGAAATCCTTGCATCAAGAGGATATGAGGGTCACAATTTATATAAATGCTTAGGTTGAGAGGGTCTTCAACAAGTGAATGTTGGAGGGATTTAGGAATTTAAAAGATTATTAATTATTGACTATTCAATGACCACAACCAATGATTAGTGTCATGCTACAACTCCATGGGGTTTTAGCCCACTAACTATGGTTACTAACTTCAAACACTAATATCTCTCAAACCGTAAAGAATTACGTGGCTTGCCATATATCAACGGAAACATCTCGATAAGTAGAAACCATCCACTATACCATTGACTCGGAATAGAGTAAGTTGTCAAGTCAAAATTCCCATGCAATATCGGGGTAGCCCCTGGTGTTGCTTGGGTTGACATCAATGACGACCACTGATCAACAAACCTCAATTTGTCCTTTTCTCAGTAGGAGTGCGAGCTCAAGAGTTAAACTTCTGTTATGATGAGTTTATTTCCAGTTTACTAGAATAATCATCAAGTTGGCATGTGTAGAGTTGGAGCTTCAGTTAAGTTGAGTCTTCATCAGTTTGACTACAAAACGAGGTGGCAGTTACATGTTTAGTTAGAGCGAGTTAGTCTCCAGTGTTGATCGGAGAGAGAACAAGTCAAGAACTCCAGTGTGAGCGAGGTAGTCTCCAATGTTGATTGGAGAAAGGACGAGAATAACTCTTAGTTAGCTCTCATTCAAAACTCGATTTCTAAAATAGAACTAGACCTCCTTGCATGTTTGAATTGGGTCTATAAAGGGGAGGATGAAGGCGCAAGAAATCATAAGTTTTGTACATAAGGTTTGTGAGACAAGAAATTTCACGAGTTTGTGAGAGAATCTTTGATTGTGGAGAGCATAGAGCTTGTCTCCTAAGAAATAGGAGATCACAAGTGCACTAGGATTTAAGAGATTTGTGTAGACTTGAGAAGCTTGTGTCCTAAGGAATATGAGACAAGTGCACAATAGAATAAGAGATTTGCAATAAATATTAGGAGCTTTTGTGTGCTAGGAAATAAGGACCTAGTGCACATAGAAATAGGAGCTCCTAGTGCGCAAAGATCAAGGAGTAGGATCAAGGGATTGCAGGGGCAAGTCAAGGATTCAACAGGGGAAGAATTGTGTGCTAGAGGGCCGAGATATTGCAGTGATCAAGGAGAGGACAAGATCAATTGTATCAACTGAGATTTGTGAGAAGAAGCAATATGCTTTCTCAAGTGGTAGATTGCTTTGTAATAGATCAATTGCTCAAGAACAATCAATAAAATACCACCACAAAGATAATAGGTTTTCCCTGTTGGGTTTCTCGAGTAAACAAACATGTCAATTTGTGGGATGTGTTTTTTATTTCTGATGTTTTTATTCCACTGCTTCTAATTTGTTAAGAGACTCTGTATCTTGGTGAAAGTAAATTAGGTTTTAGTTTTCAGTTATTCATCTAAGTAGTTGTAGAGTTTCGTGGAAATTTTGTTGAATGGTGTTGTCTTTGATGTTAAACTTGGAGTTTCACTTTGACCAAACACCTGTCATTGTTGTCAAACTATTAATGAACGCATCTTAGTATTTGTTTGAATCACATCAAGTTGGAAGCTCCACTGAAGAATCGCTGAAAACCCTAGATCTAGGGTTTGGGTTCCTTGGACTAAGGACATACCCCACACTTGTTAAGGGTTTTTTGAAGAAGCAGATCACTGAGTTTTCCGTGGAGATCCCCACCGAGTTGTTTCTGGTGGTATGTGGCACGTCTTGAGCAGTCTCATGGTTTGAGAGATATTCATGTTTGAAGTTGAAGACCCTAGTTAATGGGTCAAAATTCTAAGAAGTGGTGACATGGCAACTCATCATTGGTCAGTTTATCAATTTAAGGGTTTCTTATCTAAGTTTAAGGATCTACCATTGTATGAAGGGTTTCAACATGTGTTTGTATATACGAGCAATGTCCATCATCAAAACCATGTAGAAATTTCCTCTTTCCCACCCCGATTTTCAGTTTCACCTTATTTTTCCAAATAGTTAAATGCTCTTTCCCATATCCTTACATTCAACAAACTGGAAAATAATTTTTTTTTGTTGAAAACACAAATTCTGGAAAATTTACAGAATGCTGGAAAATGCAGAAATAAAAATCAGCAAGCTTAAAACAGTCATTCACACATTTTAACACAGATATTTTTGGTCAACATGACCCTGGAAAAACCCCCTACAACTCTTGGGGAAAACCAGTCTGAAAGCTTCTCTTTATTTTTCTGAAAAATGCTTTTTACAGTGAAACAGGAAAAACTCAGAAAAAATTCCAGCAACCAATTTACAGACTTATCTCGATTTCCGTGCTTGCACACCGCCTCGGAAATTGTGCCAAATCAGCAACAACAGAAAACAGAAAATTTACAGCACCTTAGGACAGCATTAAATGTTGTACGGACACCTCGGGAAGCGTGTCGAAACAGTCGTACTTTGCTGTATGGACTGTACAGATTTTGTACAACAACCTCTCTCGAAATTCGTGCCAAAAAACAGAGCTGTAGCTGCTATCCTTTTCCTCGGTTTTTGTGCCGGAAATGACAGCCACCCTCTTCCTTGAAAAACATTCCTGATTTTTGTGCCTTGGAGTGCGTGCTTGCTGCTGTACCCTCTTCCTCGATTTTTGTGCCTCCTCACTTGGAAACACTGCCTCTCCTTTGCTGTACGGATTTGCTGACTTTGCCTCTCCTTCACCTTCTCAAGCTCTCTTCAGAAAAAAGTCTCCAACTCTTCTTCTCTTCCTCTCTCACTCTGCTCATGAAAGAATGAATGACATTTTCCCTCCTTTTCCTCCTTCAACCTAACCCTAAGTGACTTTTGGGGAATCCCTAAATCCAATGGCTGAAATAGATTGAGATCTAAGGCTGAGATTAAATGCTCATTTAAATCTCACTTTCTATTTGTTAATTCACCCCACTTTAATAAAGACCCACTTAGTCATTTATTTCCAAAGTCACTTTTCCTTTCTAATTTTACATTGACTTTATTGAAGTCACTTTAAAATTAGACTTTAGTAACTTTATCACTTAAAGTCACTTTTAAATTAGATTTGACTTTATAACTTTATAAAGTCACTTTAGTAACTTTATCACTTAAAGTCACTTTTAAATTAGATTTGACTTTATAACTTTATAAAGTCACTTTGGGAGAAAAATTAAATTCTTTTGGACACTTTTCCCTAGGCCAAAGATCAAAGCCTTAGGGAACCACCTGTCCTCCGGTAACCAAATTTCAACACTCCCTCTTACCGAGGAAGGTGTTCCTCACCACACCCATCTTATCTCTGAAGTAGACATGCTTGCCCCATGGTAAAGCTTTGGTAAGAATATCTGCAACCTGCTCATCAGTGGGAATATACTCAAGCTTCACAGCTCCTTTCTGAACATAGTCTCTGATGAAATGATATTTGATCCCGATATGCTTTGACCTGTCATGAAATACTGGATTCTCCGTGAGTTTAATGCAACTCTGATTATCACAGTAAATCACTGAAGGTCTCAACGGCTGATCAAATAAGCCAAACAACATCTTGCGAAGCCAGATGGCCTCACAACTAGCTAGACTGGCTGCCATATACTCTGCTTCCGCTGAACTCAATGCTACTGACTGCTGCTTTCGGCTGAACCATGACACTACTACCGAACCCAACCCAAAACAACACCCTGAAGTGCTCTTCCTATCAGAAGCACAACCTGCCCAATCAGAATCAGTGTAACCTGCCAATCTCACTCCATCCCCCTGCCTGTAGTCCAGACCATAATCCACTATCCCCTGCAAGTACCGCAAAATGTGTTTTGCAGCCACCCAATGAACCTTCCTAGGCTCACACATAAACTGACTCATCGTGTTGACTGCAAAACAAATATCTAGCCTAGTGTTGACCAAATACATCAAGGAACCAATCAGCTGTCTGTACAATGTGGGATCCACCAACTCGGAATCCGAAGCATGAAGCTTCTTCCAGTTGGTGATCATCGGTGTTGACATGGGTTTACAATCCTCCATGTGGAATCTGCCAAGGATGTCCACAATATACTTCCCCTGTCCCAGGAAGAAATGCCCCTCCTCCTGCCACACCTCCAAACCCAAAAAGTAATGCATCAAACCGATGTCCTTCATCTCAAACTCCGTCGCAAGATCTCTCTTGCAGTGCTCTATGAGTCTCTCTGCACCTGTAATGACTAAGTCATCCACATACAACACCAGAATGAGAGGCTCCTCACCTATCACAATATAGTAAAGGTTCGGATCTGCCTCACTCTTTGTGAAACCCATCCCCTACAAGTATGTATCTATCCTGGAGTACCAAGCTCTGGGAGCTTGCTTCAGGCCATAAAGGGCCTTCTTCAGTCTGCACACATGGGACTCCTTCCCATGCCCCTCAAAGCCCTGTGGCTGCTCAATGTACACCTCCTCCTGTATGAAGCCATTGAGAAATGCGGTCTTCACATCCATCTGGTGGATCTTCCAACCCATCTCTGCTGCTATCGATATAATGGAGCGGATCGAATTATATCGAGCCACGGGAGCGAAGGTCTCCTCATAATCAACTCCCTCTACTTGGGAGAACCCTCTAGCCACAAACCTCGCTTTGAATTTCTCAATGCTGCCATCTGCAGCATGCTTTACCTTGTAAAGCCATCTGGAAGTAACCACGGATTTGCCCTCAGGCCTAGGCACCACCTCCCAAACATCATTCTTCATGATAGAAGACTACTCCTCCTGCATGGCCTCTCTCCAGACCTGCTGGCTAGCTGCCTCCTCATAGCTAGAAGGCTCAGAGTCAAGGATGCTGGTAGCGATTGCCATATAGCTACAAAACCTCTCAGGTGGTCTGCTCTCTCTGACCGGCCTCTTAGGCCCAGCAACAGATGTGGCCTCTCTCAAGGTGTCCTGAAGCCACTTGGGCTTCCTCTTCCCTAAGCATACTTCTCCCATTGGAGAATGAAACTCCTCCTCCTCATCATCATCAAGAGCCTGAACTCCTGACTGTCTGTCTGTTGTCCTCCTGCTTGCACCTAAACCTGTAGAAGCTAAGGTACCGTGTGAACTGTACATCAGTGGACTCCCTAGTGAACTGCTCTGTGGACTGCTCTGCATGCTGCCCGAAGCACCACCCCTCTGACTCTGTGAGCCACTGCTCACTGACGGACCTGACATCGTCATAGATGTACCTCCGGATCCTCCTGATCCCTGCCCATTGGATCCCTGCGACTGACTCAACTGCTGCTGAGGGTCTGGCTGATCCAGATACTCTAACTCCCGTGACCTCCTAAAGGCCCTGTCCTCCTCGAACTTCACATCCCGCCTGACAACAACTTTCCTCTGCGCAGGAATGTAAATCCGAAAGGCCTTTGAGGTCTCACTGTAGCCCAAAAAGATACCCTTCTCTGCAGTGGGCTCTAGTTTGGTCCTCTTCTCCTTGGGTATGTAGGAGTATGTGATGCACCCAAAGATACGAAGATGACCAATATCAGGCTTCTTCCCAGAAAAAGCCTCCTCCAGAGTCATATGCCCCAAGGCACGATGCGGACTCCTGTTCTGCAAATAAACAGCAGTGTTGCAGGCCTCTGCCCACAAAAACAATGGCAACCCCTGATCATGTAACATGGCTTTGTCAGCCCCTCCGATGGATCTGTTCTTCCTCTCCGCAACCCCGTTCTGTTGGGGGTTGTAAGGAACAGTGAACTCCCTCCTAATGCCTGCCTCCGCACAATAGTCAACAAACTCTCCAAGGGTGTACTCTCCTCCATTGTTCGACCTCAGGGACTTGATCTTCCGACCTGTCTGTGTCTCCACAAGAGCTCTGAACTCCTGAAACCGCTTGAAGACCTCACTCTTGGTCTTCAAGAAATAAATCCAGGTCCTTCTGGAGTGATCATCAATGAATAACACATAGTACTCATATCCACTCAAGGAAACATGAGACATCCGACCGCTCACATCGGAATGAATCAAATCAAGTATCCCAGTCGCTCTGCTGTCATTGCTGGGAAAAGGGGATTTGGCAAACTTGCCCATCGCACATCCTCTGCAAGTATCAAAGTGATTAGTACTGAAATCTGGCACACCTGTAGTGATCTCCCGCAAAGTCCTCAAGGCTCCATGATACATGTGCCCCATCCTGCGGTGCCAAATCTCACACAGCTCTGAACTGCTAGCTCTGTTGTCGGTACTACTGCTCAATGCCAAAAGGGACTAAAATGCAAACTTGTACACCTTTGCATGGCGTACACCTATCACTCTAGCTCAATCAGCTGGAGCGCCCCTGGGATATATCAACACCTGTCCTCCCCTGAACAGTATCTCATATCCTCTGTCCTCCAAAGCTGAGACGGATATGAGGTTCTTTCTCATCCCTGGCACATAAAGAACATCTGACACCTTCAAGGGAGGTTTGGGTTCCCTATGAAATGTCAGTGTTCCCACACCGATTGCTCTAACAACTCTGTCATCACCGAGTACTACCTCTATATCAGTGCCACTCTCTGAAAGCTCTGAGAAGTACTCACGGACTCCTGTCATATGACGTGAAGCCCCACTGTCCACATACCAGATACCCGAAGATGCTCCGCTAATCGAGGGAAATGCATGCTCCCTCTGAACCTCTATGACAGGTAATCCTGCACTAGAGGACTCACACACAATGAACCCAAACTCCCGGTCAAAGCGATCTGCAAAGTCCTCAATCTTTGTTGATGCTGCCATGCTCTGGTTCTTCCCCTTCTTCTTCTTCTTCTCCAGACACACAACTGCATAGTGTCCCATCTTCTGACAATTCCAACAGTTCACCTTGGAATAGTCCTTCTGTGTGTTACCTTGTTTACCTTTACCTTTACCTTTGCCCCCACCATTGCTTGTGGAAGCTTGCTTCTTCCTTTTGCCTTTCTTGCCTCCTGCCAACAGTGCTACATCCTCATCTTGCTCAACTGGCTTGGCTGCCCCAAGCTGACCTTTCCTAATCTCTATCTGAATGCAATCATCCCAAAACCTCTTCCATGTGGGAAGGGTCTCACGTGCACAAACCCCATCAGCAAATTTCATCCATGAACTGGGGAGGCCATTCACTGCAATCCACACCAACTCAGTGGGTGGAATGACCTCTCCAATTGCTGCCAACTCATCTCTCACATTAGTAATCTTTATGAGATATCCAGCTGCACTATCAGTCTTATCCATCTTAATGGTCTTCAACTTCTCCTTCAGGACCATTTTCCGGTTCTCATTGGTACTCTGGTAGAGATTGGACAATGCTATCCACATCTCATGAGCATTTCTCTTTCCTCTCACATGAGGAATGGAATGGTCTTTGATTCCATCTAGAATCGGTCTCTTACGCTTGTCGTTCTTTCTGTTATATGCTGCCAAATGAGTAGTATCAGTAGGCACATTAATAGGTTGCTGTGTGGTATGAACCATGATATCCCAGACTTCTGCCTCCTCAAAGATACTCTGCATTCTCTCCTTCCAAACACTGTAATTGATATGTCCATCCAACCTATCCTCCACCCTCAATCCCAATGACATCCTGCTGTCCTAAAATTGAAAAAATAGCACTGTTGTAGTAAAGATAAAAATTTTATTTGCGAAAAATTAGCTTGGTGGAATTTTCTGAGTGAAAAATCACCAGGCTGTATTTTTCTCCTTGTTGTCCAAAACTGCACTTTCAGCACTCGGCTCTGATACCATGTAGAAATTCCCTATTTTCCCACCCCGGTTTTCAGTTTCAACTTATTTCTCCAAATAGTTAAATGCCCTTTCCCATATCCTTACATTCAACAAACTCGAAAATATTTTTTTGCTGAAAACACAAATTCTGGAAAATTTACAGAATGCTGGAAAATGCAGAAATAAAAAATCAGCAAGCATAAAACAGCCATTCAACACATTTAACACTGATATTTTTGGTCAACATGACCCTGGAAAAACCCCCTACAAATCTTGGGGAAAACCAGTTCGAAAGCTTCTCTTTTATTTTTCTGAATATTGCTTTTTACAGTGAAACAGGAAAAACTCAGAAAAAATTCCAGCAACCAATTTACAGACTTATCTCGTTTTCCGTGCTTGCACACCACCTCGGAAATTGTGTCAAATCAGCAACAACAAAAAACAGAAAATTTACAGCACCTTAGGACAGCATTAAATGTTGTATGGCCACCTCGGGAAGCGTGTCGGAACAGTTGTACTTTGCTGTACGAACTGTACAGATTTTGTACAGCAACCTCTCTCGAAATCCGTGCCAAAAAACAGAGTTGTAGCTGCTGTCATCTTCCTCGGTTTTTGTGCTGGAAATGATAGCCACCTCTTCCTTGAAAAACGTGCCTGATTTTTGTGCCTTGGAGTGCGTGCTTGATGTTGTACCCTCTTCCTCGATTTTTGTGCCTCCTCACTTGGAAACACTGCCTCTCCTTTGCTATACGGATTTTCTGAGTTTGCCTCTCCTTCACCTTCTCAAGCTCTCTTAAGAAAAAAAAGTCTCCAACTCTCCTTCTCCTTCTCTCTCAATTTGCTCATGAAAGACTAAACGACATTTTCTCTTCTTTTCCTCCTTTAACCTAACCTGAGTGACTTTTGGGAAATCTCTAAATCCAATGGCTAAGATAGCTTTAGATCTAGGGCTAAGATTAAATGTGCATTTAAATCTCACTTTCTATTTTTTAATTCACCCCACTTTAATAAAGACCCTCTTAGTCATTTATTTCCAAAGTCACTTTTCACTTTCTAATTTCACATTGACATTATTAAAGTCACTTTAAAATTAGACTTTAGTAACTTTATCACTTAAAGTCACTTTTAAATTAGACTTTAGTAACTTTATCACTTAAAGTCACTTTTTAAATTAGATTTGACTTTATAAAAATTATAAAGTCACTTTAGGAGAAAAATTAAATTCTTTTGGACACTTTTCCCTAGGCCAAAGATCAAAGCCTTAGGGAACCACCTGTCCTCCGGTAACCAAATTTCAGCAAACCAAATATTAAACCCAAACTCCATAAGCATTTTCTCTTAGGGTTTTACTTTAGAAAGGGCTTTATTTTAGAATAAAAAAATTAAATCTTGAATATGCCTCCCCTCCTAAATTTACTTCAACGATTATCTTTAGAAGCCACTCTCATTCATAAGGAAATTTATAAAAGGAGGCTTAGATCTATCCTTAATGTATGGATTAAAAATGATAAATCTTTTGTAATTGCCTCTGAAATATCAATCTCGGCCCTATAGAGACAGTGACATATCTGTTAGGCTTGGGATTTGTTTTTTTGTTGATTTTGGGACTTGCATTTTGGGATTATTCTTTGCAGATCTCCACTGAGCACAAGTTTGTGACCTAGCTGCTGTCTTGAGAAGCTTGCCATCGCATCAGTAAAAAATTTCCTCCCAAACTATTTCAACTTTATGCTAGGGCAAGGACCAACAAATGGTTTCTTTGACAGACCAGTAAAAGGTTTTGGATTTTTGAGATCTAATTCTCCACGGACCAGCTAAAGGAACTAACGAAGAGGATTTCTCTTGTCTCGACTCCTTTTTAGAGTAAAGAACACAACTTTTAACCTTCGGTCCTGTGCACCTAAGATAATTATACTTGGCGGACCCTTAGTAATATTTTTAGCCCTAATCTCTACATCATATATCTCTCATTAAGCAACAACCTGAAATAGATTGAGGGTCTTTTGATCTGAAACATATGCTACCTTGTTCTTAAGAGCAATATACCCTGCGACCTTGTATCTCTGTGGTGACAGACCTTGAAACATATACCCTGCAGCCTTAAATCCCTATGGTGACAAACCTCAAAAAATTTACCCTGCAGCCTTGTTCTTAAATCTCTTTAGTGACAAGCATTATATGCTGTGGTCTAAGTGCTGTTCTAAGCACCTACGGATCTGAAGCATTCAATCCAACTTCTATATATATATATATATATCAGTACATCTAACCCAGTTTAAGCCGACCTATCTATCATTTACATGACAACCTTTATGCTCTGTCTTGCAATAACGTACCTATTTGAAGATCAACTGTATCATCATTTGAGACTTAGTTAAGGTTCACTCTTGGATGTACTAGCATGATCAAGATTATACATGGAGCAGGTTTTAGTGTGGTAATTTAGGTATTGAGGATTATATGTCATATGTTTGATAGTAGATTGACGTATTAGTGAGCCTGCATCTAAAGACAATAATCTTAACAGTGACAATATAAACCTCTAATGCAGCTGAAGCATTTGATCTTAAGCACCCTTGGTTATATTTGAAGTTACCAATGAGTTTTGTGAAGTTTGATGTGACAACTTCTACAGTGAGGACATCCACGTGACTGTTCTGTTTTGGTTGTAACAGTGAGACAATGACATTATATATGGAAGTGTAATTTTGATATATATATATACTTATTACTTGTGATAACATTAAGGGAGTCTGGAGTTAGCAGTATGCTTGCGACATGGTTTTATAACTGATATGTTCAAGATTTGGCATCTACAGGCAATGGCCTTATTGACAGAATAAAGGTATCTTGTTGATATAACCTTTATGACAGTGTGACCCTATGGCATGACAGTACACTTGATGATCTGACCTTGGTAGAATTATTGTATGACAGTGATCTACATGAGAGTGCACCTGGTATTTGATGTGAAAATTTCTGAATCTAACAGAAATCCTACTGCAGCTAACTGATTTGCATTTCTTACTTGTGTTCTTCAATTAACAAGTTCATTTACAAAATTATTCAGTATATATTAATGCAAATACACTGTCGCCTACACCAATATACAGATCAATACTGAAAAATAAGATGAGGCAATAACACAAAGGACAAACTTATTTTTGGACTAAACGTCCCTGAAAAAACCCAATGTGGGAAAAACGGTGCAACAGATCTGAGGGTTTTTATTATTAAGCAACAATTTTCTAAGTACAATCTCTAGATGCCTTGCTGGCTATCTAGTACAGAGAATTCATGACAGACAAAAAATAGTGAGTTTTACCTCACACTGCAAGTCCTGGCTGATCCAGATCTGAATTGGCGAAATCCCATCTTTCTCTGCGCTGCCTCTGCGCAATAGATGTGTAGGCCTACGTGGGGATTGCTACGAACTGCGTCACCTATTCTTTGAATCAATCTGCCTCTTGGAAAATCAAGTTTCAGCTCTCCTGGCTTAGAAACCCTGATCTCCAGCAGAACTCGGACTGCCCCTGGAAACATTGCGCAGTCCCTGCGTAAACCCTGTGTGGGCTTGCGTCACCCCTTTTGGGGATTGCGTCACCTCTCCTTGTGGCTGCGCCGCTTCCTCTGCTGTCTCTGATGCCTCTTTGCTATGTACTCTTGATCCTCCGATAAATCACTGCGTCTGCCCCTCACTGCGACTGAATCACTTGGATCTTATCTTCGTTCGAGCACTGCTCCGTTAGAAGAATTCAACCTCTAGCTTCACTCCGTGTGTGTGTTCTCCAACTGACCCTCAAGCCTTCCTTTATTCTTTTCCTATTGAGAAATCAACGACCGTGATAAAATATTAATTAACTGCTAAGATTAAAATAGACTTGATCCTTGTCACTTAGAAGCTTCTCACCCACATTTATATTAATTCACTTTAATTATTTTAATTCCCTAAGTTTTAACTTAGGGTTCATTAAAAATAATTAATTATTTGAATAACATTCACTCCGGGTGGAATTTCTCCAAACGATTTATGGGTCTTGGACATCTCATGTGTTCTAGCCCCTCCACAAAATTTCGGGGCTAGAGCACATCCAATGCTACCCAAAATAATTCAACATTTGACAGTGTCTTTTGGTACTTGATAGTGTTCCTTGTACATGACAGTTTCTTGATGATATGATAGTACTTGACTGACGTACCACAATGACAACAATATACCTATATGGAAGTGGATAGTTATTGAACAGTGATAATTGGCAGTTAGTGACTTTGATGATGATCTTGAGTTGTAATAGTGAGTAGTCATATATTGCTGAGTGGTCAGAGATGACAATGGTTTGATTTGACTTTGTGATTGAGTAGAGGAAGGATTGTGCATTGGAGTTAGTGTTTGAGGTACGATTGTGCAGTGGTTAGATTGAAAAAAGTTGGGTAGATTGAACAAAGTTGGGTAGTGAGGTTGCCAGCACTTGATAGTGATATACATACTGCGCATAGTAACAAAATTTTTATTACAATTTCTTTATATTGATTTTGAGCGCAGGGGGATCCAGTCTGAAAATTGTGAAACGTGGTTCGCCGACTAATTAGGGTGGCAGGGTGGTGCTATTAAATTCTGGGTAGCTATGGGAAGAATTTCCCATAATCCTATATGTACCAAATTGCAACCCTTTTTACCTCTGGAAAATAATTTTTAAAGGGGAACGATGTTTATTGGACATGAAAAATTTAAAAGGGAAATATACATTTATATTTAAATTAAAGTTTGAAATATTCCCTCCAAAATTAGCCTAGTCGACCTAATCCAAAAGGCACCCGTTCAATTGGAAAGTCTCTATATATATTCTCCTTCGGTGGATTTCAATGACACACCTTCATTCGGGAAGTAAAAGGCTCTGAGGTAGGCGACTCCAATTGTTTTCCAGTTCAGATAGTTTGTTTGGATGTCACATCCGTTTGGCACGTTGGAAGACAAGACTCTCGCTCTAAATTTTCTCTTTCACATATCCTACAGGACTTCACTTTTTGCCTTGGTTTCAAACCATATTCTTGTTGATTTTTGGGTAGCATCGATGTGCTGTAGCTTCGAAATTTTGTGGAGGGGCTAGAACACATGAGATCTCCAAGTCTCATAAATCGTTTGGAGAAATTCCACCCGGAATGAAAGTTATTCAAATAATTAATTATTTTAAATGGAGCCTGTTGTCGCACAAAATGTCTAGGCACCGCGACAATGGCTCAAATCGGGGGTTGTCACCCTGATTCCCAATCTCTCTATTTAAGTTGTCTCCCTGCAGACCAAGGGGGGTAGACCCTAACAAAATGAAGAAGGAGAACTGATTGGAAACCAACCAATTTAGGAGACACAGTCAAACGACCAAGTACTTGTTAAGATTTAACAAGATTTTACAGATTCGATTAGATTAAAAGTTTAAGACCAGTGCCTTGTGGAGTCAAATTATCTCGTTACAAAATTAAGATCAAGTAGATGATAGATAACTGCTGCTAAAGAGGACAACTATCCTGCTATGAAAATAACAATCCACCACGACAATATTCAATTCTTCAATTAAATGCTCGATTTATTAAACTGGAAGATAAACCCTTTTCAACAATTCGACTTAATCTTCGATTAGATGTAAGCTCATAATGCATTCAGAGAGAACCAAAACACTTTCAAAATTTTTGCATTAAAGATGTTTATCATCACTTGAAAAAATTCTCAAAGTTGACTAGGCAATTAACATCAATTTCAAGCAACTTTAAACCACAATTAGAGATAGTTAAACGATCATCAATCCCACTAGATGCTAAGCATGAAAAATACTTCGAACCAAGTGCAATCTTTAAGCAATTTAAATTTCGAAAAGATATTATCACGAAAGGACCATCGAATTTAAATGCTAAACATTTCCAACAATTCTGAATTCAAATGGTATTCTTGGTAGTTCCAATCCAAAAATTTGAATTTAGCCTATAGTCAAACTTTGGATAAAAATTTAAAAGTTCACCTTTGACTATGTAAGAATTTAGATCTTTAAAATCCAAGATTACCTTCGAACAAAAATTTAAATCAAAATTTCCTAATATTAAAAAAAAGTTATTTTTTTTTTATTTTTTATTTATTTATTTATATATATTTTTTATTTTATGAATTTTTTTTTGAAACTAAAAAAAAAGAGGTTAAAGTTTTGAGTCTTTTTCCTTTTTTTAAATAAAAAATCTAAAGTTAAAAAAAATGGATCTAAATGAAACTAAAGTTAAATTTTATACAAAAATTTAAAAGGAATCTAAATGCAATGTCCTTTATTAAAATTCTAAACACCAATTCTAAAAGACTAAAGCTAAAAATTAAATTTGAACGTAACTTAGTGCAACCTAAACTAATCTCAAAAAATAAAATCAAAAGATTAGAAGTCTAAAGTTAAAATAAAAAAAATGCTAAAGTCAAAACTAAACTAAAAAAAAAAATCAAATTCGAAAATCTAAAGTTAATAAAAAAAAATGTAGATTGCGTTAATGTTTTGTTGTAATATGGTTGAAAGTTTTGGCTGCAGGTCGAGCAGAAGAAAATGGAATGGAACGCCGGCAGGTCGAGTGGATGGCAGAGAGGATGACAGACATTGTATGAAAGCGAAGATGAGAGTTGCGCACATGTATGGTAGATGGTAGCCAGCAAGGAGGGCATGCAGAGAGGGACAGACAGGTTAGCATAAGGGAGATAGGAGGATGCGGGTAGCGGACGATGGACAGACACGCAGGGAAAGAGGGCAGCGGGAGATGGACGCAACAAATCGAGGAAGCTGGGATGCACGTGTAGAAGGAAGGGAACGAGCAGGAAGATGTAGATCGAGGGCAAGTGGACAGTGTGCAAGAGCTTGAGGGATACAATACGAATGCGTGGAGGAGACTGCGTGAGGAATGCTGCAGCGGAGGGGAGCAACCGACAGAATGAGGGTCGATGGCAGCAGATGGCAAGGAATGAGGGTTGGACGGGGAAATGAAAGGCTCAAGGGCAGCGTACAGGTGATGGAAACAAGCTTGTGGAGGGTAGCATATAGGGCCAGGGGAGTTACTTAGGTGATGGAGACAGCGTGAATGCTGAGTGACGGAAGCTGCAGGGAAAAGATGGAAATGCGGACAACGTGAATGCTGAGTGACGGAAGTCGCAGGGAAAATATGGAAATGCAGACAACATGAGGGAAAGCTCAACGACCAGCAGACAGAACAGAAGATTTGCAGGCACACCGATTTTTTTTGAATTTTTGCTGATAGAATTTGTTTTAAAACAAATGCACCTGTAATTATTTAATTCTTAAGACAAGATATTGCCCAGATCTTCAACCCAAAACGATCTTGAGGCCAGATCTTACCCTCCAGGGCCTATATCTGGCTCAGATCTGAATTTTTTTCTGAAACTCTCCCAGTAGAACCTGCAAAAAACCAGAAACAAGGAACCCAAACCCAAAAATATGTACATGAAATAAAACCCTTAAAACCCCAGTGAGTTAAAAATAATGATATTTGCAAATTTACAGTGCTATTCTATAGATCAAGAGCCCTTATGGTCAGAGTTAAAACCATTTTGCACAATTAAGAAAAGGCGAAATTAAAAGAGGCACAAGCCCAAGAAGACCCTGCAAGAAATATTCCGTAAGATAACTTCAGAAATTAGGAAACAATGGGTTTTTTCATATTTTCTGAAATTTGAGAGTTGGCTGATCTAATTGAAGATTTCCCCAAATGCTCAAATCTTGAATAATGATCTCTGCACACTTAGATCTGAATTTTAGATTAATAGTAATTTAAAAAATAACCATAAGACCTTTCAGAAACATAGATAACTGATTTTTCTGTCAAGTCAAAATAAAATTTAAGAAAATCCAGAAACCTGCACAATATACCTGTATGCAGACCAATCCATAAAGGCTATCAACCGTCAAATGTCAATAAAAGTAGTAGAGTTTAGAGACAATATCACCACATAGATCTGGAAAAGGAACACCAAATTCTGTAACCACAAAGTCTTTCTGTTTTATTGATCAACAAAAATTACAAGAGCTTCTGAGAATTAGTGTACGATTCAAAGATCGGATGCAAATGACATACAAAGACCTCTAATTTATAAGATAAAATCTCCAACAGCTAGTTCAGTCGATCTTTGTCAAAGTAATCTCGATCGTCGAAAAAGATTTAATTATCTTTTAATCTGGATTGTTGAAATTATAATTTTTTAAGGAAATTCGAATTTATCATTTAATTCCCTTTTAATTAACTCAAAAATAATATTTTTGAGTTAATTACCTCAAAATTTTGACTTTGACTTAACCACCAAGGCCCAAGGGTCCAAAATTTCTCGAAATTCTCAATATTCCCTTGGCCTGAGACTTTTAAAATTCATTTTTTAGGGACCCACGAATTTTGCATTTGAAGAAATTTAAATCACCTAAGACTTAAAATTAATTAAATTTCTGGCTTAGGATTTTTAATTTAATGTGGCCAAAAAATTTAATTAATTGACTGAGAGGGGATTTAATTATTTTTCCAACCCTCTTTACATAAGATAATACATTTTGACGCATGAAGGGGGAAAACCTATTTGTGATAGACCCTCAAATAGTTACCCAATTCTGCAACTCAAAACATGATCTAGTAGACCAAGTAGCTTGTAATAAAATAATCTAGCCAATTAGCTAGGATTATTCCCAATCTACTTTTACAAAGACTTGATAAAAAACATTAGGACTCACTTAGCATCTTGATGACAAAATCCACCCTAGCTTTGGGGTGAGGCTAGAGGGGAAAACTCTGCCAATCACTTGTGTCGAGAAACACAAATGAATCAGTGAGACAAAAAACCTCCTAGGATAAAAATCGTCACCAAAATACTAGGCCTACCTAGGAAGGGATTTAATTATTTTTCCAACCCTCTTTACATAAGATAATACATTTTGACACATGAAGGGGGAAAACCTATTCTTGATAAACCCTCAAATAGCTACCCAATTCTACGACTCAAAACATGATCTAGTAGACCAAGTAGCTTGTAATAAAATAATCTAGTCAATTAGCTAGGATTATTTCCAATATACTTTTACAAAGACTTGATGAAAACACTAGGACTCACTTAGCATATTGATGACAAAATTCACCTTAGCTGTGGGGTGAGGCTGGAGGGGAAAACTTTGCCGATCACTTGTGTCGAGAAAAACAAATGAATTAGTGAGACAAAAAACTTCCTAGGATAAGAATCGTCACTAAAATACTAGGCTTACCTAGGTTGTTACATACATGATGGTCTTACGTAGATCATTTACATCATAAACATGCATAATGGGTATACATCATTTATAAAATTGTCGAGTGTCGATGAAATCTTGAATGGCGTGAACACCTCGAACATGATGAATCCCATTTGCGAAAATGGGGGTGTACTGCTATGGGGTCATTGACACAGAGTGGTCAACATCTGGCTCTACTTGAGGACACGTTGCTTCATTGAAGGAATGAGAGAATCCAAAATTTGCATCCAAGCAACACACAAAATTACATAAGTGGCGTCCATCCAAATATCATCATATAACATTATGCACATGAAAAATAAAAGTTCTTCTATCATTTATTATTCTACTTATTGTTGAACCCTTAGTTAAACTGAGAGAAGGGGGGGGGGGGGGGTGAATCAGTTTAACACATTCATGGACTTTTAAAACTTTCCTTTAAATTTATTTACACTTTCATTTCATGATCAACTTATTACATAATGTAACATCAATCTTAATATGTGAGCAACAAGTATTAAGCAGATTAGATACACCATATCAACACATAAACATCATGCACATAGACAACAGATATAAGTGGAAACCCATAAGGGAGAAAACCACATCTTATTATTGTTGTGATGCAAAGGCAAGCTCCAACTCCCTCTCACCATTGATTTTCTGTAGGCTCCAACCCACAGGAGGCTCCTACCTCAATTCTGCAAGCTACAACTTGCAAGGAAGCTCCAACTCCCATTTATTTTCTGCAGCCTACAACCTACAGGAGGCTCTTACCTCAGCCAACTACAACTGACATCTATCAAGCTACAACTTGATATGGAAGCACCAACTTCCTCACTCTTTCATAAGAAACACATGCTAATTTACCTGGATATCAGCTCTGTTTTGTTCTTTCTTCACTGCTGGCCACCAGCCTTCATATTTGCCTTATATTATATCTGAATCTTCACAGCTTCTCTATCTGCTCCTCCTTCTTCTTACCCTCTCTGCCTCATTTTTCATTTCTCTAACATCTCTATGCATATCTATGTGATATCATTTATAGAGTTCGCCTCATGACTGTTTGCATTCCACAGGGAATTCGAAGTGAACAGCCATGACACTTTGCCTTCCACCTTCTCGTTTTCTTGCCTAGCACATTCAGAAAAATATAACAATATGTATACATTTCAATATTACAATGGGGTATTTCTTTGCCCACAGAGACTTGCCTTTGCATCACAAACAATATAAAATTAATTAAAACATTTACATTTACATTTGCAACTGATATATCTCATTCAACCCTTTCAGTTCTTGGCTCACTGTATGTTTGTCTTTTCTGCTGCTGTAGTGTAATAGTTCTGCATACTCTCCCACTTTACATGTATGTAGAATGCATTTCCCAAATTATGTTCTAAATCTGGCAGCTTTCTTCAACCTTCATGGTTCCAACCATAGCCAAAATCTACTTTGTAGAAACTCTGTTTTCACTTTTCTGCAACCATAATTCTGCAATCATGAATTTCAAATCAGATTTAAAATTATTTTATTTGCAAGATCTCTGAATGATCTTGTTCTTCACTCATTCAGTTCTGCAAATCTCTGTTCACTACAATTGTGTATTTGCTGCATATATAACTGCTTTACAAGTTTAGCCCCAAATAATTTTAAATCTAGGCAATGTCACAATAATAATGCGGAAGCTTATTTCACTTATGGTTGTAAAAACCACACAGCAATACAGCTCAGGTTTATTCTCTTATGCGGAAGCTTAACTTTTCTTTGGATGGCTATAACCATAGCCAACAATCTAACTTCAATGCGGAAATTTATTTTTCAATTCTTAACTCTAAGGTCAAGACCACTTCTTTAATCCATCTCAAGAATATGTGAAACAATATTCCACCTCATACCTGAATATATAAACCTCGCCTTCGCCTTATGGGTTTTAAACCATCATTCGAGCTTTAAACAAAACTCAATATATCATAAGCCCAAAGCTTACCTTTTGCATGTAACGATAATATGCTCAGCATACAATTTCATTTATACAAGGTTCGGCTTTATCATCAAACATAATATATATATATATATATATATATATATATATCAACATAGATATATACTCCCCAATCAAATGTTAAGAAACATTCAATAAACCTTAGACTTTATATGAAGACGCAACAAACATTAAGATTCGTTTGGGTCCCACAACAATCATACCTTGCGTTCATAACCTTGCAACTTTGTTTATGTTGGGTCCACCACCATTTGTTGCCAATAAACATTACCATTATTCCAGCCATACTTTTCCCTTCAAATATATTCGGTTCACATTATATGACTTCATGAAATATCAATATAAATGTTTGATATCATATATATCGAATTTGACTTTAATCTCAAAACATCACATCTGGGCCATAATATACTTTTGCGCTCACGCATAACACTAAGGTTTTACTTTATTTAAATCACATGACATGTGACTTCGGTCGCACAACTCGTTCAACGCATATCTTAACTTTGGATTAACCCCAATGCTCATCTATGAAACCAAATGCATATTCATTGAATTCGACCTTCGTAACTTTGACAGCAATAAAAGAGGGTCCCACAATTTTCCTTTGTATTATCGGCTACGCAACTTTGCTTATCATCCAACGGTCTAGCTGCTCTCGCGCTCCAACAATACCTTGGGCGCACATCCGACAGATATCGCGCAATTAAAATGCACGAGTTTTAATCTTCAAAATTTACGCGATGAAAATGGTTTTATCATTACCGCCTTTGCCACATGTCGAACGAAGACTAATATCGCGTTCGAAAAGCGAAAACTACTTACCACTTGAGAGGCCACGCGATACCACCAGTTTGAATTTGAAAACCGTTTTTCCTGTTCATGCTTCACGGTTCCATCTGTCCGCTTGTTCAAGGTTCCGTTTCAGTCAATCCCGTCTTAAACTGAAGTTCCACACGGTTTTCATTCCAAATCTCGCAATTCCAACATAGATGGTTTCCACCATTACTCTGCCCATGGTCTCGTTTATGATTTGAACAGTCTTCAACCTGCGCCTTCGTGCTTTCTTCTATTGTTCGAATTTATCAGACTGAATAGTCTTCACCTGCTACAGTGCCACCATAAATTCGCTCCAGTTCGTTGGTTCTTAGCATAAGTTTTTGTTCCATTTCTATAATCGATATAACTCTGCGTTCACACTTATGTGCTACACATCAAACTCTGGGTTACTTCATGAGTTTTACACAACGGAATTCAACAAATTTCTCAAACCGACTTCAACCCTGATCTTATTGCTTAAACTCGACCTCACTGCACGGTGTATGCATAACAAAGTTTATAACTAAACCCCTCTTCTGAATACGGTGTATGGAAACAACATCATACTTGGCATTGTATAAATTATATCAGAAAAAGACCCGGATCGTGAAATCGATCACCCTGTAATCGATTCATAGAATTCTATAGCCACCATTAACACACTCAATTTAACCCTGACCCCACAGGTTCATAATTCATGATTCCCATAACCAAATTCATCCATATCCTATTTAATTCAATAATGGAGTAAAACTCAGAAACGAGTTATTCTATTAACATGCAAGGCTTACATGGAAAGTCTTCCTCTCGGCCTGATCTTCATTTCGATGGCCCTTCTACAAAATTTCCTGTAGGCTTAATAAAACTCTGCTCTAATTCCTGTTTGCTGTCTCCTCTTCCTTTCTTTTATGCTTTCTTATTGCATAATTGCCTGATCTGCTCCATACTATCTCTGCTTTCCATAGCAATTAAACTAAACAATACTCATACTATCTCTTCTTCTTTGTGATTGTTCAGGGGCTGCTCCTTTCTTCTCCTTTGCCATCAATGACAATATTTCCAACACTTAACATGAAAAGTAAATCTAATCTAACTACAAAATGAAATGCTGAAAGGACAAGGAGTAAGGTTAGAAATACAATACAAAGGATGCCCAATGGCATCAGATGTCATCTCTAAAGAACAACTTCAGCATTTGGCCATTTGCAGGTAAGTGAAGTGGTTCGCCTTCCAACGTGCTCAAGTGGAATGAGTTTGGTCCAACAATGCCTCAGATAGTGTAAGGTCCCAGCCACAAATTGTCAAATTTCTTATGTTTTTTGGGCTTTTCATTCTTTCGATCCCAAAGTAATACCATGTCTCCTACCTGCAAAGATCTAGATCGAGATGATTTATCAAAGCTTTTCTTAATGTTATGTTGATTCTTACACATATTATCTAAAGCCTTCCTACGAGTTTCATCCAACTCCACAATCTGATCAATTCTATTTTGAACAACATCTTTTTCAGTGGAAAAATGTTGAAGGAGTTGGTAAGCTGGTAATTTAAGGTGCATAAGCAAAGTTACATCCAAGCCATAAACTAATTCAAAAGGACTTTTACCGGTAGCTTTATTTTTAGTAATTCTATCTGCCCACAAAGCATACTTAATTTTGTTGTCCCAAGATCGCTTATTATCTCCTACTATCTTCTTGATAATGGGTATAAGACTTTTATTACTTGACTTAGCTAGACCATTACCCTGAGGATAGTAGTTAGATGAATGAGATAATGCAATGCCATACTCAAAACAAAATGATGAAAATTCAAATGAACTAAAATCCTTGGCATTGTCGGTAGTGATCTTCGCAGGGACACCAAATCTAGTAATGATTTGATTTTTAATAAAGTCCATAATGACCTTTTCATTGGCATTCTTAGCAGGAATGGCTTCAACCCATTTTGTAAAATAATCAGTCGCAGTTAATATCCATGAGTAGCCATTACTAGAATTTTCATGGAATTTCCCGATGAAATCCATACCCCAATGTTGAAAAGGTGCCTCAACAACCACAGGTTGTAGGGGCAGGGCAGCTAGTTTCTGCTTCCTAGTGAACAGTTGACAAGTTTGGCAACTTCTGACAAATTTATGCACATCTGAAAAAATCGAAGGCCAATAATAACCAACTCTTAGAATTTTGTGGGCGGTAGTTCTAGCAGCATAATGACCACCACAAAATCTTGAATGAAACTTAGAAATCAACTCCTTGGACTCAACTTCATCAACACATCTAAGTATTATGCCCTAAGGATTTCCCCATCCAAGGCCATCCTTCATGAGGCAATACTTAGTGGCTTTTAATCTAAGAGCCCTTCTTCTATGAGCAACTAAATAGTTAGGAAATGTAAGATTTAACAAATAATAAATAATGTCCTTATACCATTCATGTTCTCCTAACCTTTGCAGCTCAGGCGAAGATGCATCATGAAGACAAATCAAACCAAGTGCTTTCTCATTACCTTTGGTCATCATTTCAGACAAGCCTTGACCTTTGACTAACTTGGTGGGCCTAATCTCTAAATCATACTCTTGAATTTTAGTAACCCATCTGGTACGAGTCCCTAAGCAATTAGTTTGAGTTAAGATATCCTTAATCGCAAAATGTGGGACAAAAGCAATGATTTTAGAGTAACCCACATAAGTCCTAAAATGCTTAAGAGACTTAACCAAGGCATAGGCTTGCTTTTCCATAGTAGTATAATTTAATTCAGGTTTTTGAAGCGCTCTACTCATGAAAGCAATAGGCTATTTGTGACCTTCCTTATTCTTTTGTAATAAGACACCAACAATGGTATCTTCAAAAGCGAAAGATAAAATCATGAAATCCTTTGAATAATCAGGTTTTGCCAAGACAGGAGCCTTGGCAATAGCACCCTTAATTCCCTGAAAAGCCTTTTTGCTATCTTCTTTCCATAAAAAAATTATATCCTTTTTCAGAAGACTTTGAACAAGCTTAACTATTTCTGCGTAATTTGGAATAAATATTCTAAGAAAATTAGTTTTTCGTAGAAAATACTGAAGGGATTTAAGATTATGAGGGAGAGGAATCTTTTGGATTGCCTCAACTCTTTCAGGATCAATCTTGATCCCATCTTTGGAGATGATATGACCAAGTAATTTTCCTTCAGTTACTCCAAAAACAGACTTAGCTGGATTCAAGGAAATCCCAAATTCTCTACACCTATCAAAGACTTGCTTAAGATGACCTATGTGACGAATACCATCTTTAGAAAAAACAGTAAGATCATCTTGATAAATTTCAATAATTTTTCCAATTAAACCTTTAGAAGCATAATCCATAGCCCTTTGAAAAGTAGCCCCAACATTAGTCAACCCAAAAGGCATTCTAATGTATTTGAAAGTACCCCATGGTGTGGTGAATGTAGTTTTGTGACGATCTTCTTTCTTAACCCAAACTTGATTGTATCCAGAAAAAGCATCTAGCAATGACAGAGCCTAAGTTAAAAATTAGGGAATTTAAATAATTAAAGTGAATTAATTTAAACATGTGGGTGAGAAGCTTCCAAGTGACTTGGATCAAATCTAATTTAATCTTAGCCGTTGGTTAAGGATTAGATCACGACCGTTGATTTCTCAACAGGAAAAGTATAAAGGAAGGCTTGAGGGTCAGTTGGAGAACAGACACACAGTGAATTTAGAGATTGAATTCTTCTGACGGAGCAGTGCTCAGGCGAGGATAAGATCTAAGTGATTCAGTTGTAGCGAGGGGCAGAAGCAGTTGTTGGTTGGAGGACCAAGAGTACATAGCAGAGCAAGGGCAGCAGAGATAGCAGAGGAAGCAACACAACCACTTGGAGAGGTGATGTAGTCCCCAGAGAGGGTGACGTAGGCCCACGCAGGGCTCACGTAGAGCATCTGAGAAACAATCCAGATTTAGCTGAATATTGGGGTTTATGAGCATGGAGGGCTGAAACTCGATTTTCTGAGAGGCAGATCAACACAGAGAAGGGGTGACGCAGTCCTCAGTCAGACCCACGCATGTCTACGCATCTACTGGGCAGAGGCAATTGGGGTTTCACCAGTTTCTGATCCGGATCAACCAGGACTTGTAGTGTGCGGTAAAAATCACTATTTTATCTGTCTGATGATGATTTTCTCTGTTGGGTGAGCTGAATTTTGGCACCCTAGTTGTACTCTTAGTCACCGGGTTCGGCGAACTTAATGCTTGAAGTTCGAAATTTGCCGAATTTGAACCGAATTCGAACAAATTCGAATTTGTTCGCCGAACTTCAAGCCGAACATGAAGGCGAACACGAACATGAAGGCGAACACGAATTTCAAGCTGAACTTCAACGATTTTTTTTTGAAATTCAGGGAAAAATTCGATTTTGTTCGTTTAGCTGTTTTAGATTTTGTTAATTTTAGTTGTTAGGCTTGTTTTAGCAAGCAGAGAGAGAGAGAGAAGGGATTTTCCTTTTTGTTTGATTTATTATGCTTTTCTTACTGTTATGGTGGTTTATTTTTTGAAGAAAGGGATGCTAAATTTATGACCTTTTTCATGCACGTTTTTAGATTAACTTCATTTAATGAAGGCATTCCAAATGGGTGAGATCACATGTATAATCAGATGAAGAAAATTCATTCTCAACTTTGCTTTAGATTTCAAATTTGGATTTGAGTAGAAAGCATAAATCTAGCAGAAGGGGGAATAAATGATCAGTGCCACTCAGAGATCTTCATTTTTCTCTAGCATCTTAAAGTTTATATATTTTGTTAGTTTAGCTGAATTTGATATTCTTATGGGTGCTAGACTCTAGTAGCTACTGCTAATGTCTATGATGAATTTCTCACCTTGTTTACTATGTATGGAACACTGAAGTTGGTTCTTTATTGGAAATTTGGCACTTGCTTTCATGGTTTATATGTGGAAATGATGTAAATGTTTGAGCAATAATCCTATGTGTTTGCAATGTGCATTATTCACTTTGAAAATTGACATGCTTATTTATTTATGTGGATAATATTTATGTTTCAACATGCTTAAAATTGTTATATATATTTATATTTTCAAATTTCTATATGTCGAATTTTATGCCAAATTTTATCGGCAAAATTTTAGATGCCGAACTTTATTCGAATTTCAACGTCGTCGAACTCGAACACGAACACGAACCTGGTGACTTAGGTTGTACTTAGAATACTACTGCTTAATAATACAAACCCTCAGATCTGCTGCACTGGTTTTTCCGCATTGGGTTTTTCCGGGGACATTTGTACACAAATAAGTGTGTCCTTTATATGGTTGTCTCATTTATTTTTCAGTACTTGATTTGTATATTTGTGTAGGTTGCAGCGTATTTACGTTAATATTTTCTTGAAGCATTCATAAAATAACTTGTTAAATTAGTGAAAAGAAGTAGGTAATGTAAATCAGATTTCTGTAGTAGAATTTATGTAACTTAGATTCAGAAATTTTCACATGGTATCAGAGCTGATGCAAATCAAGTAGAGCTGAAGCCATCAGTGAAAGGACAAAGAAAGATTTGCTGCAAGAAGGCAGTTGTCCCGAGTGACAGCGCTGAAACAGAAAGAGGCAGAGGAAGGCTGACGCAGTCATCAGAGAGGCTCACACAGAGCCTATGTCAGCCAGCTAGAGTGACGCTGTAGCTGCAAGAGGCAACACAACAGTTGCTGGGCCAACAAAGAGGTTTTTGAGCCTAAATCTTTCCGGTCGCTGTGGCTGGAGGTGCAGTTAGATTTTCTTCTGAAGTTACTGGTGGGGCATTGTTTTTGTTGGTGTAGAACAATGTCTAGTGGGGTAGTGGCAAAGTAGAGGGAAGCAGTTCCCCAGAAGATTTCTTGCCAAGAAGTCTAGATCTAGTGCTAAGTAGCAACGAAGCAAGATCAAAGAGGAGTGTTTCGACATCTGTTGGCAGAAGGATTTCCGTGAAGGAAATCGAATTTCAGAGGGAGCTTGTTCCTTAGAGCGCCAAGAAATCCAGATCCAAGTTTTGTTGGGGCAGCAGTGGAAGAGGGAGAAAGGGACTTGTTCGACACTTAGTTGAGCAGAGATGACCGTGAATGGACTGAGGGTTCAGGATAGGTTGGATGGAGCATCCAACTTTGTCATCTGGAAAGATAGGATCCTGGCAGTTTTGGATGAACATCACATCAAGGATTATGCCTTGAACACTATTGTTGTTTCGGTTGATGCTGATCCTCTCAAGAAGTACCGAGGAGGCTCAGGCAAAAGAAAAACTCATGATCATGGACGAAGTCAAGGATCATGTTATCCGGATCCCACATATTGCTGAGAAGAACGCAACAAGAGAAATGTGGGAGGCCTTGACCACTATGTACCAGGGATCTTCTGTCCAATGGAAGATGTTGCTTGAGAACCAACTGAGATTATTTCATATGCAGAAGGGAGAAGAGATCTACCCCTTCCTCATTAGATTGCAAGGGTTTTGAGATCAACTAGCTTTCGTAGGGGCTACACCAGATGTCAGGCTTATGGTCGGGGACTGCCTTGAATGCAGTCACTGAAGACTGGGAGACCTTTGTCCAAGGCATTTTGCATAGGGCAACTCTTCCAAGCTATGAAGAGATGTGGGAAACTCTTAGACAAGAAGAGCTCAGACAGTGGACCAAGGCGGGAAGTAGCAACAAAGGGATCAAAGTCAAGAAGGAGGAAGAGGAAGATGCGACTCTTGTATCTAAGGGGCAACAAGGGCAACAAAAAGGATAAAGAAGGACCTCTCGAAGGTCAGATGCTTCAGATGTGGGGAACTAGGACATTTCGCCACACAGTTCCCTTTGAAGAAGAAGGGCAAGGAAGAATCTGACTCGAAAGCTGCTCCAGCTCAGGCTGATGAGGATGATGATGATGGATGCGCCATGAGTGCTCATACACCTAAGAAGTGGGGCGATATGGAGTTGTAGATCAGCTACATGAAGGGGCAAGATCCTTGAGTTGCTCAAACTCTTGGATCACATACGACTACGAGAGCCCTTAATGACAATAGCAGAATGACGAGTGTCAGTTGATGTAAGGGATGATGGAGCAACAGTGGTAGATCTAGGGTGTCGGAGTTTGAAGCAGTGCAGAGCAGAGGCAACAACAACAACGCAGTGAATAATGGTGCAGTGCAGTGCTTATGCAGTGGCATCAGAGGGTCAACGTAGATTAGCAATAGAGTTAGTTCCAACATCGAGGAGTATTCAGACTGACTAGTAACTCAATTTTGAGAGGTTTTTCAGTGGCTTAACTCTCAACAACTGAGTTGCAGTGCATCAGTTAGCAGTGGCACTGTTATGGGCAACATGATGCAACATTTTGAGATGAAGCTGTAGTAAAGATGTAGTAGTGACAGTGGCAGAGTCATGGGTAGCAGTCAAATAGCAGCAGTGTAGCGGATGAGGGGCAATAGACTGAGTATCAACAGCGCAGAGGACTAATGCCGTGGATCAGGGTGATGCTTTTGGTGAGAAGTATTGCTAGAGCACATTCTTCGCTAAGAGGGAGTGTTGATTTTTGGGTAGCATCAGATGTGCTCTAGCTCCGAAATTTTGTGGAGGGGCTAGAACACATGAGATTTCCAAGACCCAGAAATCGTTAGGAGAAATTCCACCCGAAATGAAAGTTATTAAAACAATTAATTATTTTAAATGGAGCCTAAGTTAAAACTTAGGGAATTTAAATAATTAAAGTGAATTAATTTAAACATGTGGGTAAGAAGCTTCTAAGCGATGAGGATCAAGTCTAATTTAATTTAGCCGTTGATTAAGGATTAGATCGCGACTGTTGATTTCTCAACAGGAAAAGTATAAAGGAAGGCTTGAGGGTCAGTTGGAGAACATACACACAATGAATCTAGAGATCAAATTCTTCTAATGGAGCAGTGCTCGGACGAAGATAAGATCTAAGTGATTTAGTTGCAGGGAGGGGGCAGAAGCAGTTGTTGGTTGGAGGACCAAGAGTACATAGCAGAGGAAGGGCAACAGAGACATCAGAGGAAGCAGCACAACCACTTGGAGAGGTGATGCAGTCCCTAGAGAGGGTGACGTAGGCCCGCGCAGGGGCAGCGCAGAGCATCCGAGAGACAGTCTAGATTTATTTGAAGATCGGGGTTTATGAGCCGGGATGGTTGAAACTCGATTTTCAGAGAGGCAGATCAGTGCATAAAAGGGGTGACGCAGTCCTCAGCCAGACCCACACAGGCCTACACATCTACTGCACAGAGGCAACTGGGGTTTCACCCGTTTATGATTGGGATCAATCGGAACTTGCAGTGTGAGGTAAAACTCATTATTTTATCTGTTTGTCGAGGATTTTCTCTGTTGAGTTGTACTCAGAATACTGCTGCCTAATAATACAAACCCTCAGATCTGCTGCACTGGTTTTCCCACATTGGGTTTTTCCAGGGACATTTGTCCAAAAATAACTATGTGCTTTGTATGGTTGTCTCATTTATTTTTCAGTACTTGATCTGTATATTTCCGTAGGCTGCAACGTATTGGCATTAATATTTTCTTGAAGCATTCAGAAAATAACTTGTTAAATTAATGAAAACAAGCAGGTAATGTAAATCAAATTTCTGCAGTAGGATTTCTGTAGCTTAGATTCAGAAATTTTCACAATTCTCCCACTATGATACAGTACTAACAAATGTCCGATCCGTGTAATTTCTCTACGATGAAACCCTCGCTTCATTGGCACATATTATATTTTTGAGGTGCGACTCTCTGTAGTATGTGATTTCGAATGAAAAGATTACTCTCCCTCATTAAAAAAATATCAAATGAGTCAGGTTGCCTCAAGGTTTTGCTTTGATTACATCCTTAATGTCTTAGATATGGCACAGTGATGGCTTAGTCTCTCACTTTATGGCACATTGAACTCACAGATGGAATATAGACAATAGCTATAGGTCTTTCAGGCTGCAAGACTATATGATCTTGCTCAATGTAATGACATTTGATTGTTAGTAAGGGTATAAGACATCACTCTTGAGCTCAGTTTCTCTGTATTGACATCGCTGTTGATGATCTTGCTCACCGTGTTACTTTAATTACAAAGATCTAGTATGATTGCAATGACATGGTTTCGATCTCTTTGTAATAGAATGATGATTCGATAGACTATGGTTTGGGTTCTCGCTACAAGCCACAGAACCCTCGCATGGAATGATAACAATCTCGACATGGTATCCTCGCTTTATCTCACCTTTGCAATGACTTGGCATAACTCGCCTCTGTTGTCATTGGCATCGTTCCTCTACAATTAGGTTTAGTTTCTTTGCGTCCTTTTCAGATGATGTATGGCATCATGTTGGTCACGACATTATATATATATATATTCACTGTGCTAGTGCATCTCTGCTTTATATGATTCCTCTAAATATACAATTCTAATTCTATTCTTAATTATATGTTTGACATCAGACAACAGTATATGGTTGGCATAATATCTATATATGCAACACAACATTATGGTTGGTATTGATTCTATCACGATTGGTCTCGACATTATGATTGTATTGGCAATGAAACTTGTTCACAAACGAAGTTGTGACGAAGGTATGTTTAGACCTTGAGAAATCTGATGATATTTGTATCTTTGTATCTCAACTGAACAAATTGATGAAATCTAATAAAAGAAGAAGAATTGAATTCCGACTTTTCCCCTTTTGGGGTTTTGCCCTGGTCTTTGACCAATCCTAGTGTCATTTTTTGTGCATGCTTTTCTTCTTTTATGTTCCGTTGCTATGATGATGTCATTGTTATTTCTATATAATTGATACTGATGTTTAAATGATATGGGTATATAATATGGAAATAATATAATTGCAATTATCAGAGCAAAGAACAGTGGAGCCCTAAGAAAATTTAACATGGTATCAGAGCTGGGCTAAAGAAAAGTCATGCATATCACCTCTATGAAGATGTCGATTATGGAAGCAAGTGAAACATGGAAGAGACCTAAAAGAATCTAGGGTTTGAAGTAAACCCTAGGCAACTTTTGTTCTAGCAAAAAAGTTAGGGTTTGATGGTTAAGGTTTAAAGAAAAACTACTTGTGTTTGTCGCATCCTTCTTTTCTCTAATTGGGGATTTCTCTGTATTTTTCTATACAGTCAGATACCATCGAAACATGGTAGAGGCAATGGAGGAGTCTCAGAATGCTCTGGTATCTTAATGGGAGCAAGAGAAGAGTTACATACTTCTACGATGCAGAATATTGGTAATTATTACTATGGGCAAGCCCACCCAATGAAGCCACACTGCATAAGAATGGACCATAACTTGATTGTACACTATGGCCTCCACCTTAGGATGGAAGTTTGCAAGCCTCATCTAGCACAGAGCAATGACAACCGTGCATTTTAGACTGATGATTACATAAATTTCTTGAGTAGTGTAGCACCAGACATTCAGCAGGAGCAACTGAGGCAGTTGAAGAGGTTCAATGTAGGGGAGTACTGCCTTGTGTTTGATAGTTTTTTCAATTTTTGCCGGTCTTCTGCAGGAGGCTCAATTGGGGGCAACCCTTAAATTCAATAGGAAGAATGTTGACATTGCCATCAATTGGACTGAGGACTTCCACCATGCCAAGAAGTGCGAGGATTTGGGTTTCTGCTATGTCAATGACATTGTGCTTGGCATCCTGGAATTACTAATGGTCCATCCACTGGTGCAGTAAGTAGAAGTTACTGCTGGAACCACCATCAGATTCAGATTTAGATTTACAGATCTCAATCTTGCTGTATTTGAAGATATAAGCAAGTATGTGGTGATTGAAACAATTGCTGCCCAACAAGGATCAGGTCATGCTGGAAGGCAAAATGGTGGAAGTTGGATCTCTGAAGCTCCAGGCGCACAACACCATTACAGAGGGAGGGTTTTTCTTGTGTTTATATTGTTCGGGATTCTCAATCTAGCAAGCAATTCACACTGAAATACAATCGTGATGAATCTATGGATCTCGTCAAGAAAGAAGTTGTATCACGGTCACCCATCATGCATAAACTGTCTATGATCTGGGTTGAACCAAGGAATACCTTTTGGTCATGGAGTTCTGCGAGAAGGCTCTAGTCAATGCTCTGGAAAGCAGAGCTGCCACTTACTTCGAGGAGAAACATATTCTTCTCATGTTTCGTGATGTCTGCAATGTTGTCTACGCGATGCTTTGCCCAATACCCCCAATTGCACATAGGGATCTAAAAGCAAAAAATGTTTTAATGGGTGTTGATGGTGTATGGAAGTTATGTGATTTTGGTAGCTCATCCACAAATCACAAGTGATTTGAGAGGCCCGAGGAGATGGGAATGGAAGAGGACGTCATTAGAAACCACATAACTCTAGCTTATAGAGCACCCAAGATGTGTAATCTCTATAAAAGGGAGCTAATAAGTGAAAAAGGTTGATATCTAGGCTCTTGGGTGCCTACTTTATAGGATAGCTTATCTAAAGTCTATTTTTGACGGTGAATTGAAACTATAAATATTGAATGGGAACTACCGCGTTCCCGAGTTACCAAAATACAGTTCTTCATTGGTTGAATTGATCAAGGACATGCTCTCAGCTGCTCTAGAAGTTAGACTTGATATCATGCAGGCAAGGGCTTTGCTTGATTGGCCCCCTTGTCTCACTGAAACTAGTGTGTTTGGCAAAGAAAGCTTACAAGAAGAAGTGGATAGATTGAAAGAATAGTTGGAGCAGGTGCACTTAGAAAAGGCAGAAATCACATCAAAGTATGAATAATGGACAACTATCTGTCGTTCTCAAAGGCCAGAGATACAAGAATTAAAACAGACTTGGTCTACATCAACTACTTCGTACTTTACCACATTTGGTAAAGAAGGTAGCGCAAACCCAGTCGTATCCCAATAGACAAGTGCATCAGCCGAACAATTGGTCCCTTGAAGCTGGCTCTGAGGCAACAAGCAAAGCCGCTGATGATGACTTGTCATCTATATATATATGAGAGCTCAATATAATTTGACAGTGATTTGATAATATTGTTGATTGAAGACAAATGGTTGACAGGTTAATGTCTTGATTGATTTTAATTGAAGAAGCTTTCCATTCAGAGGGAGATACCCTTGATGATATCCCAACACTTGTTGGAAATCCCATGATTACAAAATCAATCAAGTTTTCTGGACATGAATTAATTACCATTGAATATTGTAAATGATATGTTTTTGCTTATTAATGAGCTAACGGTCCCTTGATAACAGGATTGGATCCACCTCTCGTGTGCTGGATTGCATTGGTGGAGTATTGTTGCTGGATTTCGTATTAGCTAGATGGGTCTTTGTATACACTTTGAATCAGACAAAGTCTGGTCATAGTTGGGACAGGAACACCTTCATGCATTGAGAAAATGCTACTATATGAAACAAGCTTAAACTTATGGTTACTGTCTCCCTTCATAAAAGGAAGGAAGGATGAATATGGTATTCTTTTCTTTTTGTTATATATTTGCTTTGACATTTGATGTCCTGTATGAACATGAAAATCAAAGAATTGTTGCTCTTTGTAATGCATGAGGTAATATGATTGAAATATTAAGTGAGTTTTTGAGCTGGTACCAGATATGTGGACCCTGATGTCTCTAATTTTCAGAGAGCAACATGGATTGATGGATATGACCCTTTCTTCTTTTGTGCCCTTGCCCAATCAACCTCTTATACCATGTGAAAATTTCTGAAACGAAATCCTACTGCAATATCTGATATTATTTCTCCTACTTATTATTTAGCAATAAGTTATTTATAGAAATTATTTCAGTAAATATCAAAATAAATTCCATTGAAGCCTTCACAAATAAAATATTGAGCAAAATATAAAGAAATACTAGCACAAGAGTGACACAATTATTTTTGGACAATTGTCCCAAGAAAAACCCAAGTGGGAAAACCGGTGCAACAAATGAGGGTTTCTTTATTATTCTTCAACAAAAGTTTCTTGTACAAATAGAAATCAACAGTAATGAAGGGAAATCTTTGTGATAACACTGGAGAAATTATCTCACAAATTTCTAATGGAAATCTGATCTCTGAGAGGCCTTGCTGGCCTTCTTGTGTCACCATTGCTGGCCCTCTTGCGTCACCACTGCATTAGCTTTGTGTGAGGACTATGCATTTCTGCGTCACTTGTTGAGAATTTGGAGAGCTAGTGATTAATACAAAATTATCTTCTTGATAATTACTTGTGATGTTACTTGAGTTACTTATGTCTTCTTATTAAATCTTTCATCAAGTTAATTATCAAAAGACACGAGACACAAGAGTTAGGCTCCTAGAGCCAGCGCAAAAATCTCTCCCTCTTGGAGAGGAAAACCCACGAGAAATTCTTCTTATAGATTTTAGATGACAAGTACCGTGACCCAGAATTAGACCCTTAACCCATGAGTGCTTCCAAGACCTTACAACTGCTTCTTTGACTGCTTCCAAGTTCCAATACTGATCCTTTGTATTTGCACCGTCTTACACTGATCTGCTCCAACATTTAGAGAACTCGGTCTCTACTTCTATTTTCCGTGGCTTAGTCTTTTCTTATTAAGACACTACTTCTTACTTCATATTCACTTGAAATATATATATTACTTTCTTTTGAATGCTGAGAATAGGAAGATAAATCTCCGATTTACCTTCCTTTCATTTACTTACACTCTATGCACATATACACCATATGAGAATCTAGTTGATTAACTTGGCAGTTCATATCGCAGTATCTGCACATCTCTTCAAACCTGATCTGTATACTAGATCCGCATTCTTATGTCTTAAATTCAGACTTCATTCCGCAATTCTATACTATCAGTCCTGAAGTTCGCAATTTGATTGCACTTGTTTAGACTGCATATCGCTTCTCATAAATCCGCATATCCGCATTACTAACATATCCACAATTCTTTATATAACAGATTGCAATATATACTGTAAGAATCACAGAAAATCCGCATGTCTTTCTTCGGAAAATCTGCATGTTTTTCTTCAGGAGTTCTGCACGTATTTCTTTAAGAGATCTGCACTTTAATTCTTTAGGATATCCACACTTGAATTTTTTAGGATGTCCACACTTAACTTACTGAGAGAGTTCGCACTTTTATGTTTCAGAGACCACCAAAAATTGTTTCTCAAATGAACCGCAGAGGTGTGCATATATAGTGCACGTGTCTAGTCTAGTAGGCCGACCATACAGTCAGCTAGAAGGCTGACTTCTCACCTGATAATTAGGTTGGTGTGTAGCTGCATATGGGTTGACTTTCATCATCTATTTCCAGCTTGAGTTAAGTCAGTTTCAAGCCATTCTTCCTTGAATTCTTTTGCAAGGTCTTGGTGCATTTCTTTCGACTAGGTCTTTCATATATAAATGACACTTAATTACATTTTTATCTAGAAGACAAAACCCTAGATAGACATCAAGAAGAAGTCTATTTAACCTATAATAAAATCTTGCTCATGAAACCCATGAAGCAAGTACAAAATACATTTTATTATCTTTGTCTTCTCCATTACATAATTACCTAGTTACACTTTTCAACACTCCCTCTTAACTAGGGAGGTATTCATACAGGTACATGGTCACTTTCAAACTGAAGAATCTCATAAGAAGAATCAGATTGTTAATCGAATCCGTATAGCATCATATCAACTAGCATTGTCCTAGTGCAAGGCCTTGACTAATAGCCCCATCTCTCAACGAGACAATGGGCTACAATGCTGGTGAGACACATAACTTATAGACATCATAGTCATTGTCTCTCCAAGGTACATACTCCACCTGGGTATTCCCAAAGTATGACCTTCTTGGGCTATTCTTCTCTTGGGTAGCTAGCCCTCAAAGAATATCTCTCCCCGACTACTCTTATCTTGAATGCCCTAGCACATTCTCAAAGAGTATCGAATGCTAGATGATTACCCAATCCTCCATTCTGTCTTCCCAAGTGAAGACCAGAATGATGTGTCTATTTCTCCCTCTCAGCCAGGGAGGACCTATTCCACAAGGGAATGTACTCATTCTTGTATAAAGAATGTACTTAAGCTCATTCTTAGGAATTGCCCAGTTTCTTCCAAGTAAGAAATTGATCACCAGGCTCCCTCTCAATCAGGGACCTGCAGCAACATTGGTGAGACACCCAACTGCTCATGAAGAATTCCTCCCCTTGATGTCATGGATTTCGATATTGAGGAATCTTCAACTTTAGCTCCATAGGGCACATATCATCCATCACTTTCATTCATGAGTCATGTCATCCACCAGAAAGTGATTCATCTGTCCTTCTCGTCTGGTTCACCGTTATGCCATGTTGCTTTCCTTCGAATCATCTCCAAGGATCATACATCCTTTCTCATGATTAGCAGCCCTGCACAAATTCATCCAGATAAACATATACATATGAACTTTTAAAACAAAAGTTACCTCAGTGATGATCTTTCACCATGACATCTTCCTGTAGGCATTGGCATCCTTTATTCAGATTGACACATCTCCTAATGATATGTTTTGTCAAGGGTCTTCTTCTTTACCACACTTTTGTCAGAGTCTACATATCCTCCCAGGAGATCTCCTAGTCACATCTTCTTGGCTTTCGGATGATAATTGCATCTTGACATGGTTGCATTTCATGATCTCTTCCTTTCTGCACATTCTTCATTCCCAGGAACTTACACATTTTCCAATTCCTCGTTCATATACAACCACCTTATATTCCATGAGGATATATATATTATGTTGATTTCATCTATTAGTGCACCGAGAGATCCTCCTTCGTAGATCATACTTCTGAATATAGAAGTCTGTTACTTGCAACCATATGTCATGACTTCAGAACATCCGGTGTCAACATATAAATATATACATACCTTTTACCTCATACCTCAGCATATGAGTCATCCTTCAACAGTTTTACTAGAATGAAGAGCTTCATGCCCTTGGCCTGCTTCATTCATATGTCATCATATCCCAGAATTATGTTTCCATGATGACCCTTGATCTTGATGACTGCTTTCCATCAATATTGTTATCAGAGAGGTTTTCCAGGAGCTGTTTTACCAAGAACTCCTATCATGCTTTTATTAGGATGTTGCACTGCTTCTTATCATACAAACAATAGAAATCACTTAAAGGAGAAGATGATCTCAATCATAGTGGAGATCCCTCGTTTCTTCTTTCTTAGATTTCTTTGCATCAAGTTCTTCTCTCATTTATGAGATATGGGCTTCTTCCCTATTTCTCTTGTCCCTTTCAGATTTGGGACAATCACTTTTATAATGCCCACATTCATCACATCCAAAGCATTATGCTTTGTCCATACTATTTTGAGGACCAAACTTACGGAATCTTCCTTTCTTTCTCGACGTGGCTGCAAAGGCTTGATTCCCTTCACTTGATCATGTAACACCTTCGGCTTTCAATCTTGTTTCCTCTATTTTACATAGAGACCCTAAATTGTTGAATGGTGTGGCTTCTTTCTTCCCGTACAAACCTGAAGTGAAGTTTCCCCATTCTTCCGGCAGAGGATTCAACACCACTGTAGTCATCTCAGTGTCAAACATTACTTCTCCCAGTTCCTGCAGTTGATCTCAGAGAGATTGCTTCTCCTATAGTACTTGCAGAGAATAGCTCCACCAATTTCTCATATATTTCTTTTGATGATTCTAGATTTGGTACATCGGATATGAGAGAGTCTTTTATGGATTCTGTAAGAATCCTTTGGGCCCTTATATCTCCCTTCATGTATTTGGCATGACTTCATTGTCCTTGTCTTCTATGCAGGAAAGTTTGAAACCCTAACCAGTTTGATGCTTTATTTGCAAAGAAGACATTTTGATAGATTCACATGAAGTCATAAGGATACTTACTTGAGTAGATGCTTTTCTTACTCTATCAGCTTTCTTGTTGAAGATAATGGTAGGAACTTCCTCTTATACTGGTTTCAAAGTAGGTGATCTTGGATCCTTGATGATCAAGGATTGCTTCTGAATAGAGATGTCTTAGTGTTGGTAGGTGCTTAATGATTCGTCTTCTAACAATGTCAAGAATCTTTGATGTCAAAGATTACCTCCTCGATGTGTGGATTCCTTGAATAAGGGTGAAAGACTTCTTGAGATGGCTTGAGGATTTCCTTGAGGGTGAAAGACTTCCCGAGATCTAGGGCTTTGGAGCGTCCTCCCAGTTGTAGTTGGTAAACAGGGTATTAGAGCATCCTACAGGTTGGCGTCTTTAAATTAAGGGGTTGGATCCTGCTTCAGTTGGAGCTAAAAACTTGATGTAATTATTCTTGAAGACTAATATTAAGAAGCGTTTGGTGGTTTTTCACTCGGAGGGGGTTTTCCACCTAAAAATCCGTGTCTATTGTCTTGATTATTGTGCATTGTTGAATGGTGTTGTTTACTATTGATGAATGTTTATGATATCTAATGGCAATAACAATTAATGCTCTGTGAAGTTAAAAATAATACTAATTGATAAGAAATACTGACTCACCCCCTTCTCAGTATTTCCAACAAATTTAACATGGTATCAAAGCAGAGATCAACATAAAGACCAACACCACATTGATCAGTTAGCGAAGAGCGCAGATTAGAAGGCTAGTGCTAGAGTTTTGAAGAGAAGTTCTTTTAATAAGCAGGATGTTGTTCCAAGGATTGAGGGTAAATCACAGTTTAGAGAGAGCTTTAAATTTCTGCTCATGGAAGGAGCGAATATCAGTGGTGTTGGAGGATAATAGAGTGCCCAAGTTTTTGAAGCAACAAATGGTGCCACCTACATATGCCCAACAATTGGCCCAACATAACAAGAATGATACCAAGGCGAGGAGGATCATTCTTGAGGGGGTCAAAGACCATATTATCTCTCATCTCCATGAAAAGAAGACACCATATGAGATTTTTAAAGCCATCTTAGATCTGTAATAAGGTTCTAGTGATGTCAGGAAGCTTGCTCTCAAGGACAAGCTAAGAAATATTTGGATAAGCAAAGAAGAGCCCATCATCACATATCATTCCAAGTTCACTCAGGTTCGGGTTGAGCTAGGTGGAGTGGGCGTGACTGTAGAAAGCAGTGACCTTGTGAGTCTCGCTCTTCTAGGGCTTCATAAGCCTTGGGAGAACTTCCGGGATGTAGTCAATGGCAAAGAATATCTACCAGGATGGGAGAGGTTATGGAGTAACTGTGTCCAAGAAGGAAATTTCGAGAGGGACGAGAGCTAGGAGATAAACTAAGACAAAAGGCGGGGAGAAATTTTCCTTGACAGGCAAAGGCAGCAAAGCCAAGAGCAAGAAGGGCCAAGGAGAGGCTAAGTCCAGTTAGAAGGGTGAGAAGAAGAAGAAGGATCTGAGCAAGATCAAGTGCTTCCATTGCCATGAATACGGGCACTCTGCTACTAAGCATCCTAATCAGGAGTCCAATATGTGAAAATTTCCACACGGGAATCTTATTGCAGTAATTGATATTATTTCTCCTAATTGTTAATTAATTAACAATTTATTTGCTACAACAAATATCGAAATAAATACACTGCAACATTCACAAATAAAACTACGGAAAAATAAACGCTGGAAGAAATCCTATCACACACACATAAAATTTACACATTATTTTTAGACAAAGTCCCTATAAAAACCTAGCTCAGGAAAACCAGTGCAGTAGATGAGGGTTTTATTATTACGCAACAATGAAATAATCTGAGTACAATTGGATGTCAAAACTAGCAATCCTACAGAAAATACTGGCAAGAAAAATCTAGTGAGGAAATTTCCTCACTCCACAAGCAAATCTGGGCTTTGACCTCAACTCCAGGTGGGCCATCCAAGTTGGCTCTGCGCAACTACTGCGTCACACTAGCGCAGTCCTTTCTGCACTCAGTTCGAATCAACTTCTCCTCAAGCCATCTAGTCTGTTGTTGTCTGGGAAAATGTCTCTTCTAGCTCTAGAACTTTTGTCCAGCTTCTAGCACTGAAACTCGTCTTTCCCCAACAGAATCGAAACTGTCTTTAGAGGCTACTGTGTTGCCTCTGCGTTAGCCTATCTGCAAATGCACTCATCGGATCTGGAATTCTTCCTCTTGCTTCTCTGTTTCTGGCCCTCTTTCACTGCTTCGATCTCACTAGCTCTCTTTTCAACAACTAACTGCTGCTACTCTGGAAATTGACCTGCTCATAAAATCAAACCTCTCAAGTGTCTTCTCTATCACGGCATTGACCTCCTCTTATAATCCTCTATTGGAGCACCAATGACCAAGATTAAAACTTAATCAATGGCTAGGATCATCTTAAAGTCAATCCATGTGAGTTTCTAGATGATTCTCACCTTGACTTCATTAATTCTGGTTAATTAACAATATTCCCTAAGTTTAGACGTAGGAAATTTTTAAAAACTGGTTAATAATCTAATTAAGTCACTTCTAGAAATGATTTCTAGGTTTTGGAGAACTCATGTATTCTAGTCTCTCCACAAACTTTCGTGGCTAGAACACATCCGATGCTACAAAAAATAGCACAGTAAGGATCATGTGGCTACATCACTTGAGGTAGATGAGTTTTCCTCTCAGTTTGAGAAAATTTTCTCATTGATGGCTTGCATGGCAAGCTCGGTAGAGAGCAGCAATGTATGGTATATTGATTCAGGAGCATCCTTCCACATTGTTGAAGAATGTAACTAGTGTCGGTCTTCATAACTGTACTTGTCAAAAGAAATTTTATTATTAAAGAAAATGACGTATTAAGGCATGGGTTTCAAGCTTGGGTCAATTTTTTCTAGGTCAAAGCCTCCATTGGAGGCTTCTAGGATTTGTATTGAGTCAATAGAGTCATTGTCATTTTTATTAGACCCTTTTTGGGATTTTGTATCATGTAAAAAGAATAATTTTTGAGTAAAAAAGGGTATTTGTCACCTCCACACCAAGTCGGCCTACATTAAGCAAAAAGGCTATATATAGAGAGGCAGTTCGACCAATTTGGAGTACTCACTCATTGAGTTCTATCTATAAGGAAGTGAAGTAGAAAAAGAGAGCGAAGTCGCTGGAGAAGGATGAAAGAAGCTGGGAAGACCTAAAACGAGTTCTTAGGCTATCTATCTCTCAAACATTCAAAGTTTCTGGGTAGTTGTTGGGGTCGGAATTCTGAATCTACCTCTGGGGGCCGAAAATTTGAAGCCGAGGGCGGAAAATTTGTTGCTGGGGCCGAAATTATGGATTGTAGCTGCTATTGGGATGTTTTCACTGTGAAAAATCTACTGCAATATCATGGTTTACTTCTCCTAATTTATTTAAATTATACAAGTTATCTTCAAAAATTAGATTCAGAAAATACTGAAGTAAACATAAGTAACAACCTACACATGTAGATCATTTACTGAAAATTACACTAATTCAAACAAAGTGACACACTAATTTTTGGACATAAGTCACCAAAAAAACCCAAAGCAGGAAAACCGGTGCAGCAGATATGAGGGTTTATTTATTAAGTAGAATCTGAGTATAGCAAATTTGGTTTCCAGATCTGGAAAACCCGACAGAGAATAAAAGAAATCTGCAGCTAACCTGCTGTTCCAAGACCAAATGTCTGACTGATCCACACCCTCAAACGAGATTTACAAGACTCAACCCAGATCTGGCCCTAGAAACCCTAGCGCTGCCCCTGAAGCCCCAACGTCAACCCTGCTAGGCTTTGTGTGCCACTGCGCTGCTCAGAGAAGGAGTGCGTAACCCCAGAGTGGGTGACATAGTCCTTACATTGCCTCCCTAGGCCTTTGTGTAACCTCTGAAGCTCCCTGAACCTGCAGCACTGCCCCTTCCTGGGGCTGCGTAGCCGCTAAAGCCTCTGTGCTGTGCAACTGCTGCGTAGCTGCTGCTGCCACTCTCTGCTCCTCTGCACTGTGCTTTAAAGCTGCTCCTCTGCCTCTTGCTGACTCTTGGCTTCGAGATTAGATCATCCCCTCAGCCAATAATACCCTTCGCTGTAGAAAACTCCTTCGGAAATTCTTAGCAAACCCTGTCCTAGAATTCCAGATCGGTCTCTCAGCTCTGCCTCTGTGTGTTTGTTTCCAACTGACCCTCAAGCCTTTCTCTTATGCTTTTTCGATGATCTCATCAATGATCGAGATTAAACCACTCATCAACGACTGAGATTAAAAGACTGCTTGATCCATGTCTTTTAGAACATTTCAACACGTGTTAATTAATTCACTTTAATTATTTAATTTTCCTAAGTTTAGACTTAGGAAATCCATTAAAATAATTAATTATTTGACTTGAACACAAGCTGAAATTTCACAAAACACTTTCTAGGTTTTGGAGTTCAAGTGTGTCTTAGCCCTTCCACAAAATTTCAGGGCTAGAGCACACCTGATGCTACACCAACTACACTAACTACACCAACTACACAAAATCTCAACACTCCCTCTTAGCACAGAGTGTGCTCTAGTAATACATCCACACAATGCACCACAAGATCTTGATGTTGGTTTCTGTGCTGCTGATGCTTGGCTTGTTGCCCTCCATTCACTACACTGCTGCTTTATCTATTGCTGCCCATGCCACTGCCACTGACATTGCCACATCTATATTGCAGCTCCCTCTCAACTTGTTGCATCATGCTGCCCATAGCACTGCCACTGCTAACTGTTTCACTGCAACTCAGTTGCCGAGAAGTAAGCAACTGAAGGTCTCCTACCCAATTGTTGACAGACAAGTCACGCTACATCTATCACTGAAGCTCCCTTTGACTGCTGATTTACGTTGTCCTCCTGAAGCCACTGCGTTGCTGCAACACTGCACTGCGTGAGCACAACCTCTCTGCGTCGTTGAATTCCCATCAGCCACTGCACTGCTGCCTCCACGCTGCTGTTGCCTCTGCATCACACTGCTTCCTCTCTGGCTCTCCATCACTGCCCTTTGCTTCATTGTGACCTTCTGCAACCATCTCCCGACTCATCCCGCTACCGTCTTAAGGCTTTTGTAGCTTGTATGTGATCCAAGAGTAGGGCCGACTCAAGAATCTCGCCAGTGTCTGTAGATGTTCTATAGATTCATGTCACCCCACCTCTTCTCTCGAGGCATATGAGCACTCATGGCTGCATCATCGTTAGAACCATCATCCTTTGTTGTTGAAGCCTTGGAATCAGAAGCTCTTTTGTCCTTCTTCTTAGGACAAGTGCTGGCAAAGTGTCCAAGTTCAGCACAATTAAAGCACCAGACCTTGGAAAGGTCCCTCTTCTTCTTCCCTTGCTGCTTTCTTTCCTTTGATGCAAGGGCTGCATCATCTTCCTCTTCTTTCTTCACTCTGACTGTCCCACCATTGATATTCTGCTTCTTGATGATCTTCCTGATCTCCTTTTGGTAGAGGATAGCCCACATGTCTACCTAAGATGGTAACATTGCTTTGTGCAAAATACTCTGGACAAATGTTTCCCATTCGTCGGAGACTGCATTCAGGGCAGTGCTTACTAAGAGTCCTTCATTTGGAGTTGCACCCATGCCAACCAGTTGGTCTTAGATGGTCTAAAGTCGGAAAAGGAAAGGATCTATTTCCTCACTCTTCTGCATCTGGAAAAGCCACATCTGATTCTCTAAGAGCATTTTTTGTTGGACAGAGCTTCCTTGATACATCGCTTCTAAAGTGACCCACATGTGATTTGCCGTGTTCTTATCGACAATATGTGGTACTGCGTGATCCTTCACTCCGTCCATGATCAATCACTTAGTCTGTGCTTGATTCTCCTTAAATTTCTTCAGAGGATCATGATCTGCAGGCACAACTAGAACACTCGTTGCATGGTCCTTGATGCCATACTCATTTAGGACTGATAGGATCCGTGCCCTCCAGATGACAAATTTGGACACACCGTCCAACCTGTCCTAGTCTCTTAGCCCATGAGAAGCCATCTAGCTTAGATCTGATAGAAAAAATACTCTTCTCCCTCTTTCTGTGGCTACAGAAACTCTGGATCTGGGTTTCTTGGTGACTAGAAACCCTCTAGTAAATGCTTCTTCTGAAAAATGATTTCTCTCCCCAAAATATTCCACCCAAACACAATCGGAGAAAACTCTCCGATCACCCTCTTGATCGAATCTCAGATCTATTTGGCACAGATCTGTTGAGTAGCTGTCTTCTTCCCGCCTTTGTTGACTTAGCTAGGCACAATTCTGCATCAATAGAATCTCCACCACACTAGCACTGCTGAAGATCTGATTGGCCCAGCGCAGCCTCAGCGCTGCTCAGAAGTGGACTGCGTAAACCTAGACTGGGTGACACAGTCCTTACGCTAGCCTAGGAAGGCTTTGCGTAACCTTGATGGCCTTCTGAATCTGCAGCATTGCCCCTTCCTGGATTTGTGTCCTCCTACTGCCAAGCTGACCCTTCCAGATCTTTGCTGCTTCCGATGCTATCCTGAAAAAAAAATATTATTCAAATGCTTTGCTGGAGATTCAGCTTGATCTGCTATCACTCTGATACCATGTGAAAAATCTACTACAGTATCATGGATTACTTCTCTTACTTGATTTAAATTATACAAGTTATCTTCAAAAATTAGATTTAGAAAATACCGAAGTAAACACAACTAATGGCCTACACATGTAGATCATTTACTGAATATTACGCTCATTCAAACAAAGTGACACACTGATTTTTGGACATAAGTCCCAGGAAAAACCCAAAGCAGAAAACCAGTGCAACAGATATGAGGGTTTATTTATTAAGTAGAATCTGAGTATAGCAAATCTGGGTTCCAGATTTGGAAAACCCGACAAAGAATAAAATAAATCTGTAGCTAATCTGTTGTTCCAAGATCAAATGTCTGATTGATCCACACCCTCAAACGAGATTTAAAAGACTCAGCCTAGATCTGGCCCTAGAAACCCCAGCGCTACCTCTGAAGCCGCAACGTCAGCCCTACTAGGCTCTGCGTGCTGCTGCGCTGCTCAGAGAGGGACTGCGTAACCCCAGAGTGGGTGACGCAATCCTTACGCTGCCTCTGGAGGCCTCTACGTTACTTCTGAAGCTCCCTGAAGCTGCAACGCTGCCCCTTCCTGGGCCTGCATAGCGGCTGAAGCCTCTACCCTGTGCAGCTGCTGCTACTGCTCTTTGCTCCTCTGCGCTGTCCTTGAAAGCTGCTCCTCTACCTCTTGCTGACTCTTGGCTCCGGGATTAGATCATCCCCTCAACCAATACTACCCCTCGCTACAGAAATCTCCTCCGAAAATTCTTAGCAAACCCTGCCCTAGAATTCCAGATCAGTCTCTCAGCTTTGCCTCGGTGTCAGTGTTTCCAACTGACCGTCAAGCCTTTCTCTTATACTTTTTCAATGATCTCATCAATCGCTGAGATTAAAACACTCATCAACAACTGATATTAAAAGACTGCTAGATCCGTGTCTTTTAGAACATTTCAACATGTGTTAATTAATTCACTTTAATTATATAATTTTCCTAAGTTTAGACTTAGGAAACCCATTAAAATAATTAATTATTTGAATAACTTGAACACAAGCTGAAATTTTACAAAACACTTTCGGGATTTTGGAGTTCAAGTGTGTCTTAGCCCCTCCACAAAATTTCACGGCTAGAACACACCCGATGTTACACCAACTACACAAAATCTCAACAGTCACTTGGAGACTTTGATCGGGATTGTTATCGCTTGTCGCCTACACCTACCTACTAGTTAGCGGGAAAAGCCTTTAACCCCACAAGGTGTGGTTGGTGGCAAGGAACTCATAGAAGGGGTTGTCACAGTAATCCTGACTCTCTCTGTTTAAGCTATCTCTTAGGTTAGCTATGGGGGGTGGTTCCTAAATGGAAAACTAGGTTAATAGATATGAGTTTCTAGAACAGTTGTTAGAGTTAAATAGATTATTTCTTTAGATTTATAAGCAAAAAACGTGATATGAGAAATAACCATCAATACATAAGATAAGCATGAAACATATGAGAAACCAGTGCCTCCAGAGTATTGCTCTTTGAAATGAAAATGTATTTGTTTCAATGAAGTAAAATTCTTTCAAGTTAAATAGATTTCAGAATCAAAGCAAGAGATGCAATTATACTAGATTTGGATGCAATTAATCTTGGTTACTTTTAATCTAAAATACCTAATCTAGGTGAGAAGTCCTCCTCTTGTGCTCTTACCAAGGGGTAAAAATTGGGGTGACTGTAAGAAAGAGGTGGCGAGGGCACGGGGGTGTTATTAACGATACCCGTCCCCTGAGTCTTACGAGCCAGCGTGTGCCTTCTTTCCTATAAGGACACAAACCACCTTGATAACTGGAGGGTCGCATGCTTTTATCTTACTTCATACCAAATGGAAGAACTTTCCAAGAAAACCGTTTTCCCTATAATTTCTATCACCCAAGCTTATGCTTGGAGGTAGATTTTAAATATGCAACTAATGCAAAGTGAAATGCCTAAGTGTGGGTGAAATGCTTCCAATGAGATATATTAATGACAATGTGCTTAAGATTTGTGCTTAGCCCAATATGACATAAAATAGCAATGATGCTCATAAAACATGTATCAATAGCTCAAATGGAAATATTAAAATGGAAACTAGCTCAATGCTTCTAGATACCAACTCAGAAGCTTTGAAATGAAAATGATGTGATATGACAATTATTGCATGAAATCATAAGCTAATAAGTTGTTTGTGAATGGAATGAGCTAATAAAATGTACACAATTAGATTCCTTAAGTTGCAAATAAATGGACTTGTAAAGGGTTACTCCAAAGACGTGCACAAAAGTGAGATACAAAGTTTTCTAATAACCCAACAAGAGTATAAAATTGCAACTAGATGACTTGAGATAAAAATTAATGATTAGCATGAAACCATGAAAACATTGGCTTGTCAAATGAAATGAAAGTGATATGTTTTTTACTTGAACAAATGAAAAAATAGATTGAACAACACAATATACATGAAAATGGATTTGCAAGTCTGATTGCAAAATAGGCAAATGTGAGTGTTATGTGTCGAGGTTATGAGTTAACCATTTACAACTAGATTTGATTAACAAACGAAATGATGAATGCAAGTAAGTTGAGCAAATTAGAAACTAGACAAAAGAAAGTTAACCACTCAAGAAGATTTACTCCCTCTAAATGAGTAGGTGAGATACCATGGGAAATACTTCCCAATCTCCCTCGAGAAAAGTCAGCTCTTTATTAACTTCTTGTTACAATGATGAGAGCTTCCTTTATTGTGAGGAAAGGCTCCAATTTCGAGAAGGCTTTTACAATAAATATTTGAGTTTTATACACTGGAATCCCTTGTTGAGAAAGAAATGACAATATTTCACAAAACTTCGGCAATGGAATATAAGAGAGTCTCCTCGAATAATATCTTGAAACTCTAGCCTCTTGAGATGATGAAATCTGCTCCAAAGGTGATGACAGTCTGCAAGGACTTTCAATATGATTTACAGTCTTGAGAGCCTAAATCCTTGCCAAGGTTAGTAATAAAATACTTCTTGAAAAGGCTGTCAAAACCTCTGCAAGATGGACCCAAAAAATCAGTGCAGAAAGATGAGAAAAATGCCAAAAGTATTAGCAAATATACAACGACTAGACCGATGGTTAGGGAGTGTAATTATTATCCTTGTCTTGTTAAGAAACATGCTCTTATTAGAAAATATGATCAATGTAAGTACAATATTTAAAATAAATGATTTGAATGGAATAGATTTTATCACAAACACAAACCCAAGAGACCCTGCAAACACAAATCGAAAGATGAAACTTTGGGAAATCACAATGTGGGTTTCTCCATGTTCATGCTCAAGAGTGGTTGATTCCTTCGAGAATGTCTCCTCACTTTTGAGGCTTGATCCAAAGATATTTTATTACACAACTTCAAATAAACTCATTTTAGATCCACATGGGTTAGAAAAATATAATGAGAAAGAAGTCTTAGAGATTTATATGAAAATCTACTAAAACACTCCCTATCTAGAATAAATCTTTAAAACCAAATATTAGTGCAAGATAGCTCTACAGTAACAAATCTTTTGCAAACATATGTAAATAATAAACACAATACTACCGATAGAAAATGATGATCGCGATCAAGAATTATACCACAACCATAGAAGAATAACACCTCATAGTTGAACCCCAAAGTCTTGTTATTTCATTGAAAGATGAGTATACAAAGTGGCAGAACCTCCCCAATCACATGAGCTCGTATTTTGGATACAATATGAGAGCCCATGGCTCCATTATATAGAAAGTTGGGAGCAAATCCCAATGAAGAACCAAATGCCAAGTGGTGAGAGAGATGAGATCAAAAGACAAATTCAAATTTGATAAGTGGAGCTCCAAATCCAAGTGTAAATATCGGATTCTGGCAAGTGAACATCATTTTCTTCTTCCCTTATGTGCCAAATTCAAATTTTATGATGGAATGACAAGTGTATATGGGTGGTAACCCATGTGGGGACAATTTCCCACAGAAATTTCCACCAAATAGTCTCAAGAATCCTCCCAAATATGCACTAACTTCACAAATTCGAATTTCCAAGTAAGCAACTCTCATTTAATGTCGGAAATTCAATTTTATTTGAACACATGTCTTTTCCTTGATTTTAGGAGTCCACATCACCTTGGGACTTCATTTTAACTTCTCCATAATTTTCCACCTCGTTTCCACCTCATTTAGCATGTGTGGATATTTATTTTTCTCCATTTATTTAATTTCTGCCTTAATTAATTGCCAGATTTCCCACTAAACTTAGGAAAAGTGGGTTTTTAGGGTTCAAAACACATTTTTAACCCCTCGAAATGTGTCATAGTAGAAAGTTGAGGGTGAACAGTGTAATTTTGATTACTCATACCCCATACAACTTCTCTAGGCAACACTTGTTACAATTCAATTACAATTTTTATTGCAATTTTCGACTTGCGGGAAATCTAAAAAATTAAAAATCACTACCTAGACCTAACCAAATTCCATGAATTTTTTTGTGTGATCTAGTATGGTAATATACATTGATTCTAAACACTAGTACTCACCCAAGCCTCACTATCAAGCCGTACTCCAGCTTTGGGGTAAATTTGGAGGAAAAAACTCAATTAATTATTAACCGCTGGTAGGGAGATGATAATTAACCAAGTAAAAAAAATCCTGCCAGAGTAATACTCACTTGTTGGCAAGGTCCCAAGATACCTAGGCCTGTTACAGACTCAATATTGACTCAAAACTCATCATTACTAGCATCACTTATTACAATTCCCCGTAGGGCTTGGAATCTGGGTACAAGAGAAAGATGATGAGAAGTAGAAGTAGAGCTTAAAAACTTTGTTGAACTGATGATATCTGATGGTACAAGTGTCCTCTGGTTCATCCTTGGGCATGGAGTCTTCTCATTATCATCAGGTGTCACTCCAATGGTCAACATTTGGCTCCATATGGGGATGCATGCTAGATATGAAGTGATAGTTTGCAAGAACCTAGAATCTGCATGCACCGACCAAAGATATATATTAGCAATATCCATTCAAAATAACATCAAATATAATCTAGTACAGAAATGGAAATTTATTCTACGAAACATAAATAACAATTTACTCATGGAATAAAACTACTTAAACAAAATTTACAAGGGATAGGGTTAGGAATATGAAACACAAGATTGCCCATGGCATCAAATGTCTTCGGTGAAATCCATCTTGAGAACCTGCCTACTCACAGGCAAATCCATAAGCTCTTTCTCTGATGTGCCTTATCCAATTCTAACTTTCTTAGGACTATGACTTCCCCTAATGTTAACATGTTTGTGGCCATTAGATATACCAAACCTCTTCCTTTACCTTTTTTGACTTTTGACGCGTTGAGGCTTGATCCTGCTCAAAACTGGTGGTTCATTTTTATATTCTTCTTCTTTTTTTTTCGTTTTTTTCTTTTCTTCCTCGTTAGTTGCAATAGCGATGATGATGCAATTACTGTCAATCCTACAACTCTGTATTGAAAATGCTCTGATGGAAGATTTGAAGTACCCCTGCTTTTTGAGCTATCCCTAATCTCTTTGTTTTTAATCTGTTTTGTTAAGGGGGGGAGAAAATTTGTCAACACAACATCACTTCCTGTCTGGCATGATCTATAGATAATCTCATTGTTGGGTTTCCTTGGATCCTCAACATGATATCTTTTCTCTAACTCCGGATCAAGTCTGAGAAAGTTATTATCTGACATGGAGATGGTGGCATATGACAAGTCCATTTGAAGGCTATCGCCTAAATTTGATGCCCATTTTCTTGATAGGAGCATTCCCCATGAATCCGGAACATCTATCACAACAATATCCATAGTCATTATTCTGTCTGGGTATGCAGCTAGGAAAACCTGTAAATCTTTAATTATCCCACACACTTCAATTCTTTTAGAATCCATTGAACATATGTTGTGATAGGGCCTAGATACCCTTAAATTCAGTTGCACCATGACTTTCTTGGTCATGACATTTGATGAAGCCCTTGAATCAATTATGCAGTTGTGTAAAAGACGATCATTCACTATCAAAGAAATATAAAATGGTAGACGATCTTCGTTCCCCACATAACAGTTCATACTTTTCAATACAATTTCTTCATCTTCTGGTTCATTATTAGGCTTTTCTTCCCTTTGAGTAACTTTAATTGGACTTAGTAACTCAGCCCTTTGAGATGGTATCTTTAAAAGTTCTATCATTGGGATAGAAACCATTGCATTATTCACCCAATTGCCCAAGTCAAAATTTAATTCTGAAGTAGGAGGATAATTTCCTCTGTGGTTATTCTGGTCTTGAATATCCCTTCTCTAATAAGTCATCCCTTTGTGTTTTTCCATAGCAAGAATTTGTCCAAATGTAGGCTTTTCCCCAAATATATTAGTGACTTTGTCAAAATTTGCAATCATATTGTCCACCCCAAGATTATTCGGACTACGGTCAATCTCTTGATTTCTCTCAATGGTGTATATTTGATCTTCCATGGAGAACATATTGATTTGACCACTAGTTCCTGCATGTTCATCTCCCAGCATGCTAGCTTCCATAATTCTCTTTACATATGGGCATGTGGCTTCTTCATGGAACTCATTACATGACGTACAAAAAGGGGGAATTTGATCTACTATGTTGGTGGATTCCAATGGATTTGGAGGCCTATAATCTTGTTGAGGGCCTTTATTCTTTTGCCATGCATTATTTGGCCTAGGTTGGAATCTTTTTACTTGCGATCTTTCCATGGCCACCAACCTACTTTGCATGGCTTGCATTTCTTTAGTGTGGTTTGCTTCCATGCTCTTGATGGGTTGAGATAATTCCTTAATAGGATCATGGGTAGCCTCTTCCTTGTTCTTGCCTTTGGAATCATTCGATTTCGATGGCCCTCTAGTGAAACCAGGAATCTCAGATTTTCCTGATTGCTTTCCGGCCCTCTCCATTTTCAAGGCTTTAGTTTGAGCTACACCCAAAGTTGCAGGCTCCTTTCTTCTCAACTCATAAGCAGTGTCAACACCAAAAGAATCCAGATAGGAACATAAGAGAAATTCATCAGGAGGTTTAACAGTAGTATGCATGTTTTTAACCAATTCATTGAATCTCTGTTAAACTCCTCCATGGTTTCATTCTCATTCTTCTTCATGGTGCTAATGGCACTGATCAAATGACTATTGTCTATTCTCTCTCCATACTTTCCCATGAAAGCATTAACAATCGCTTGTAAAGAATCATACGAGTTAGCAGGTTGCATAGTGTACCAATCAAGGGCATCCTCTTCCAAAGAGAGAACAAAAAGCCTCATCTTTACATCCTCATAGTTAACAACGATACACCAGTTAAATATGCAAACATTAAAGTTCTTCACGTGTGATGCAACGCTAATGACATTGTTACCTTGAAAAGAAGACAACCTTTCAATAGCCTTGTCAGGGATATTGTGAGGATAGCCATTAATGTTAGTAAAGTTACAAGGAGCAAAAAGATCATTCATGATGTTAGGCTCAACTTGTTCTTGAAGTAACAAATGCATGTTAGAAATAGGCTCTTGCCCAAGACTAACAAGAGCTCTACTATAAGAAAGTCTGTTTAACCTCTCTCTATAAACCCTTTCAGGATCAGGAGAGGGGCTAACTAAACCACTTGAATTTCTCCTAGTAGACAATCTTGCAAAATTAGGATTGAGTGGAGTCGCCACTTGAGCAAGAATCTAAATCTAAAAATTCAAATATGCTAAAACTAAAAGCTAGTCGATTTCCCAAGTACAAGAAAGTTTGTCCTCGACAACGACACCAAAAATGTTATCACTTGCCGCCTACACCTACCTACTAGTTAGCGGGAAAGCCTTTGACCCCACAAGATGTAGTTGGTGGCAAGGAACTCAGAGAAGGGGCTGTCACACTAATCTCGACTTTCTCTGTTTAAGCTATCTCTTAGGTTAGCTATGGAGGGTGGTCCCTTAAAGGAAAACTAAGTTAAAAGATGTGAGTTTCTAGGAGAGTTGTTAGAGTTAAATAGATTACTTCTTCATATTTATAAGCAAAAAACGTGATATGAGCAATAACCATCAATACATAAGATAAGCATGAAACATATGAGAAACCAATGCCTCCAGAGTATTGCTCTTTGAAATGAAAATGTATTTGCTTAAATGAAGTAAAATGCTTTAAGGATAAATAGAATTTTGAATCATAGCATGAGATGCAATTATACTAGATTTGGATGCAATTAATCTTGGATACTTTTAATCTAAAATGCCTAATCTAGGTGAGAAATCCTCCTCTTGTTCTCTTACCAAGGGGTAAAAATGGAGGTGACTGTAAGAAAGAGGAGGCGAGGGCACAGGGGTGTCATTGACGATACCCGTCCCTTAAGTCTTATTAGCCAGCGTGTGTTTTCGTTCCTACAAGGGGACTATTAGAATAATGCTATTTTAGTGTTTAGTGCTCATCTATGATTGTAATTAGCAGTTTCTTGTTAGAAACTTGCTGTTTCTGTAAATACAGTGGTATTATTTATTGAGCTTCACTGCTCATTGTAAATCAATTCAATTCATTCATTGATTATGGTATCAGAGCTTACATATTTTTTCGAAATAATTCTTCATTATTTGAAAAATTCTGTGCTTCATTTCGAAACAGCTCTCTAGAAGTCTGAAATTTTTTTTTTTGGCGTCACAATTTCTGAGCCGCCATTTCGATAAGAATTACAATTTATAAATCGGGTAGGGCCTCTCTTTCTGCCTTCAGATTGACGCAGACAGTGTGACACTGTTAAATTGCCGTCAAATCTCTCGTTTACGGGCGTCTGGTGTGTTATCCCCGCTGCTAATCCCCTTGACGAGTTATCGCTTTGGGTTCCCAAATACGATTGATTGCATAGCATCTAGTTTTCTTTGATCCCTTGTGGCTCGACTTATCTTATGAGGCATCTCTTCATCAAAAGCTGCCCAGATTTCTTCCAAAATGTTGCTCGTTTCTCCTCACAATTGACGTATTGTAGTTCATGAAATACTGTTTTCGATACACTGATCTTTCAGATTGCAACTTTTCATCATTTGGGTAAATTTTTCTCTGGCAGATCTCCGAGACTGCGCCTTCTATCTTGTTGTTTCTGCCACTTTCCTGCATGTCATGTCATTTTGTATTGCAGTAGTAATTGTGGTTAGTGAAATGTTGTTTTTGGGCATTGAATTTTAGTTGTATCAGATTTCTTCTGTTATTCTTTTTTTTTTTTTTGAAAAAGGATTGCTGATGTTTGGTTGATCATCCGTATTTTTGAGCTGAATTGTGGAGTTTATGGGTTTTGATCTGTATGTCGTGAATCTTCCTCTTATTCTGTTCATTTTTGAGGTTTCTGGGGTTTGATCCTGGACTTGTGTATCAGAGGAATCTCTGATTAGTGATCTAAGATATCCGACAATGGCCTCACTAACCAATTTGATGTTGGAAGGCAATCAACGCTTTAATGGCAACAATTATAACATCTGGAAACAAAGAATGTTGACCATTTTTAAATATAGGCGTTTTGACCAGCTCGTTTTGGGCAAAGAGCCTCGTCCTGGTACACCTGGTGCAGATCAAGATAAGTTTGATGATCGAAATCGAGAGGTTGTTATGCTTCTCAAACTCTCTGTAACTGATGATCAGTTACCACAGATCCCTTTTGGCAAGACAACTGCGGAAATCTGGAAACATTTGAAGGAATTGCACGAGACATCCGACAAGAGCAGAGCTTTCTTTCTAAAGAATCAATTGTTCTCCATCATGATGGACAAACATATATCTCTACAGGAACATCTTAACAAGATTGAAGCCATTCGAGATCAGCTCGAAGCCATTGGTCGGACCATGGTAGTCATCACCCTGAAAAGTCTACCAAAATCTTATGAACACTTTATAGAAACTCTCAACATTACCTCCACTAATGTTGATCTGAAGTTTCCAGAGCTATGCACTAAACTTCTGCAGCAGGATCGTTGGAAACAACAGTTTGGTAGTGGTGCTTCATCAGCGTCCTCAGAAAATGCTTTTGCTGCGAAATATCAGTCCTCTCAGTCATTTCAGAAGACAGGTTCTTCTCAGTCTTATGATCCTGATAAGAAGAAAAATGTGTAGTGTAATTACTGATTCATAGTGAGGATGACTGAGCCAAAAGTTTAAGTCCTTAGTTGAAAAAGAGTCTAGCTGTAATATCATAACTCTAAGGACAGATAACGGGGGGGGGGATTTTGTTCTTCTGCGTTTTCCAACTTCTGTGATACCCATGGCATCAAATGCCAGTTAACCACACCCTACACTCCTCAGCAGAATAGTGTTGTAGAACGTTGCAACCGTACGGTTGTTGAAATGGCTCATTCTATGTTACAACATAGGAGTGTTCCGAACAAATTTTGTCCTGAAGTAGTGTTTACTGCAGTCTATCTTCTTAATCGATCACCTACTCAGGTTGTTAAAGGGAAGACTCCATAAGAGGTTTGGTCTGGTCGAAAGCCTAAGATCAACCATCTCAAAGTTTTTGTCTCAATTGCATATGTTTGGATTCCCGGTGCTAAGTGCTCTAAGTTGGATTCCAAAAGCCAGAAACTCATGATGACAGGGTATAGTGATCACCACAAGGCCTATAAGCTGATAGATCTAGACACTGATCGTCTTATCTTCAGTCGGGATGTGGTATTTGATGACGACAGAGGGTTCTTTTAGTCCCTTCCTTCTAAGCAGTGTTCTGAGGATCAGCCTCACAGTGTTTTTCTTCCGTTAGGTCCACCTGATGGGAGGGATGATGCAGCATCAGTCTTTGATGATGCACTACCTGAGCTTCCTCCGGAAAATAGTCCTCCTCTTGCTGCTCCTATTGTTCCTGAGCCTCCTCCACCTCCTCCAGATAGTGGTTCTTCTACTCTCCGGCCTAAATGGTGGGCTAAAACTATTGGTGATCTTCGGGATAATGAACTCCTTGAAGGTAGAACTTCCAGAAATAAGAGCAAATAGCAGCCTACAGTAAATTTTGCTCTTATGGCTAGCATACACAGTGTTTTTGAGCCTCAAACCTATTCAGAGGCTAAGGGCATACCTGAGTGGGAACAGGCTATGGAGGTTGAATTCCAGAGTCTTTAGAAGAATCACACTTGGACCCTTTCTGATCTTCCTGCAGGGAAGACACCCATTAGCTGCAAATGGGTGTATAAAGTGAAATACAAAGCTGACAGAACCCTCGACAAGTATAAGGCTTGTCTTGTTGCTCGAGGATTCTCACAGAAAGAAGGCATAGACTATGAGGAGACCTTTGCTCCTACAACCAAGATGAGTACCATATGGCTTGTCCTTGCCTTAGCAGCTCAGTTCAGTTGGAAAGTCCATCAAATGGATGTAAAGAGTGCTTTTCTGAATGGGGACGTACAGGAAGAAGTCTACATGACACAGCCTCCAGGATTCAAGGTTGCCGATCAAGCACAGAAAGTTTGTAGATTAGTAAAAACACTCTATGGTCTGAAACAAGCCCGTCGGGCTTGGTACATGAAAATTGATAAGTACCTAACAGATCATGGTTTTCAGCGGAGTCCATCTGATGCAAACCTATATATCTAACATACTGGTGATGATATTCTGTTTGTAGTTGTCTATGTGGATGATCTTATTATTACTAGTAGTTCAGCACATTTGATCCATGGGATCAAACAGGATTTGTGCAGCACTTTTGATATGACAGATTTGGGGCTTCTTCATTACTGTTTAGGGGTGGAAGTCTGGCAGACTGAGAACAACATCTTTCTCTCTCAGTCCAAGTATGCCAGAAATCTTGTGGAAAGTTTCAGAATGCAGGATTGCAAACCTACCACGACTCCTATGGAACCAAGGCTCAAACTTTCAGCTTAGTCATCCTCACCACTTGTGGATGAAACTTTATTCAGGTAGTTAGTGGGCAGCCTCATCTACCTTACTGCCACTCGACCTGATATCAGTTTTGCAATGAGCTACATTTCATGCTTCATGTCAGCTCCTAAAGCTGATCATTGGATAGAAGCAAAGCATGTGCTGCTTTATGTAAGAGGAACCCCTGATTATGGATTTCTGTACACTCGGAGTTCAGATCCTACACTCAGTGGTTACACAGATTCAGACTGGGCTGGTTCGATTGATGACCGTAAATATACAGCTGGGTATGTTTTTAGTCTGGGATCCGGCGCTATCACATGGGCTAGTAAGAAGCAGCAGGCAGTGGCTCTCTCCTCAACAGAAGCAGAATATCGGGGAGCAGTTAAGGCATTTTGCGAGGCAGTTTGGCTTCGCCGTATGCTTGCGGATATTCATGTTTCCTAGGCAGGTCCTACTCCCTTGTTCTGTGATAATTAGGGAGTGCTCAAACTCGCCAAAAATCCAGTCTTCCATGAACGAACAAAGCATGTGGAAACTCATTGTCATTACATTCGCCAGCTTGTTGAAGACGGATCCATTCAGTTACTATATGTTCCCACAACGGAGCAACCAGCAGACATCTTCACCAAGCCTCTTGGTCCTGATAAGTTTGTAAAATTCAGAGGGTCTATCGGTGTTATAAATAGATTGAGCATTAAGGGAGGGTATTAGAATAATGCTCTTTTAGTGTTTACTGCTCATCTATGATTGTAATTAGCAATTTCTTGTTAGAAACTTGTTGTTTCTATATTCTTAGTAGAAACTTGCTGTTTCTACTTTCTTAGTAGAAACTTGCTGTTTGTGTAAATACAGTTGTATTATTTATTGAGCTTCACTGCTCATTGTAAATCAATTCAATTCATTCATTGATTAGGGACAAGTCACCTTCTTTACTGTAAGGTCGCACGCTTTTACATTACTTCGTACCAAATAGAAGAACTTTCCAAGAAAGCCCTTTTCCCTATAATTTTCTATCAACCAAGCTTATGCTTGGAGGTAAATTTTAAATATACAACTAATGCAAAGTGAAATGCCTAAATGTGGGTGAAATGCTTCCAATGAGATATGTTAATGACAATGTGCTTAAGATTTGTGCTTAGCCCAATATGACATAAACTAGCAATGATGCTCCATAAAACATGTATCAACAACTCAAATGGAAATATCAAAATAGAAACTAGCTCAATGCTTTTAGATACCAACTCACAAGCTTTGAAATGAAAATGATGTGATATGACAATTATTGCATGAAATCATAAGCTAATAAGTTGTTTGTGAATGGAATGAGCTAATAAAATGTACACAATTAGATTACTTAAGTTGCAAATAAATGGACTTGTAAAGGGTTACTCCAAAGATGTGCGCAAAAGTGAGATACAAAGTTTTCTAATAACCCAACAAGAACATAAAATTGCAAGTAGATGACTTGAGATAAAAATTAATGATTAGCATGAAACCATGAAAACATTAGCTTGCCAAATGAAATGAAAGTGCTATGTTTTTTACTTAGACAAATGAAAAAATAGATTGCACAACACAAGATACAAGAAAATGGATTGGCAAGTCTGATTACAAAATAGGAAAATGTGAGGGTTATGTGTTGAGGTTATGAGTTAACCATTCACAACTAGATTAGATTAGCAAATGAAATGATGAATGCAAGTAAACTAGTTGAGAAAATTAGAAACTAGACAAAAGAAAGTTAACCACTCAAGATGATTTCCTTCCTCTAAATGAGTAGGTGAGATACCATGGGAAAAACTTCCTAAGCTCCCTCAAGAAAAGTCAGCTCTTTATTAACTTCTTGTTACAATGATGAGAGCTTCCTTTATTGTGAGGAAATGCTCCAATTTTGAGAATGCTTTTACAATAAATATTTGACTTTTATAGACTAGAATCCCTTCTTGAGAAAGCAGTGACAATATTTTGCAAAAATTCGGCAATGGAATACAAGAGAGACTCGAATAATATCTTGAAACTCTAGCCTCTTGAGATGATGAAATCTGCTCCAAAAGGTGATGACAGTCTGCAAGGAATTTCGATATGATTTACAGCCTTGAGAGCCTAAAACCCTGCCCAGGTTAATAATAAAATACTTCTTGAAAAGGCTGTCAAAACCTCTGCAAAATGGCAAAATCATTTTACAAATATACAAGGACTAGACCTATGGTTAGGGAGTATGATTATTATCCTTGTCTTGTGAAGAAACATGCTTTTATTAGCAAATATGATCAATGTAAGCACAATATTTAAAATAAATGATTTGAATAGAATAGATTAGATTACAAACACAAACCTAAGAGACCCTGAAACACAAATCGAAAGATAAAACTTTGGGATATCACAATGTGGATTTCTCCATGTTCATGCTCAAGAGTGGCTTGATTCCTTCGAGAATGTTCCCTCACTTTTGAGGCTTGATTCAAAGATTTTTTCTACATAACTTCAAATAAATTCATTAGATCCACATGGGATAGAAAAATATAATGAGAAAGAAGTCTTAGAGATTTATATAAAAATCTACTAAAACACTCCCTATCTAGAATATATCTCTAAAACCAAATATTAGTGCAAGATAGCTCTACACTAATAAATCTTTTGCAAGCATATGGAAATAATAAACACAATACTACCAATAGAAAATGAAGATCGCGATCAAGAATTATACTACAACGATAGAAAAATAGAACCTCATAGTTCAACCCCAAAGTCTTGTTATTTCATTGAATGATGAGTATACAAAGTGGCGTAACCTCCCCAATCACATGAGCTTGTATTCCAGATGCAATATGAGAGCCCATGGCTCCATTATATTGAAAGTTGGGAGCAAATCCCAATGAAGAACCAAATGCCAAGTGGTGAGAGGGAGGAGATCACAAGGAAAATTCGAATTTGACAAGTGGAGCGCCAATTCCAAGTGTAAAAATCGGATTCTGGCAAGTGGACTTCATTTTCTTCTTCCCTTATGTGCCAAATTCGAATTTTATGATGGAATGACAAGTGTATATGGGTGGTAACCCATGTGGGGATAATTTCCCACAGAAATCTGCACCAAATATTCCGCCAAATCCTCCCAAATATGCACTAACTTCACAAATTCGAATTTCCAAGTAAGCAACTGTCATTTAATGTTGGAAATTCAATTTTATTTGAGCTCTCGTCTTTTCCTTGATTTTAGGAGTCCACATCACCTTGGGACTTCACTTTAACTCCTCCATAATTTTCCACCTCATTTAGCTTGCGTGGATATTTATTTTTCTCCATTTCTTTAATTTCTGGCTTAATTAATTGCGATATTTCTCACTGAACTTAAGAAAAGTGGGTTTTGAGGGTTCAAAACACATTTTTAACCCCTCAAAGTGTGTCATTGTAGAAATTTGAGGGTGAGAGGTGTAATTTTGATTACTCATACCCCATATAACTTCTCTAAGCAACATTTATTACAATTCAATTACAATTTTTATTGCAATTTTTGACTTGCGGGAAATCTAAAAAATTAAAAAATCACTAACTAGACTTAACCAAATTCCACGAAATTTTTTGAGTGATCCAGTATGGTAATATACATTGACTTTAGACACTAGGACTCACCCAAGGCCTCGCCATCAAACTGTACTCCAGCTTTGGGGTAAAATTGGAGGAAAAAACTCAGTTAATTATTAACTCTTGGTAGGGAGATGATAATTAACCAAGTAAAAAAACCTCCCAGAGTAATACTCACTTGTTGGCAAGTTCCCAGGCTACCTAGGCCTGTTACAAACTTAATACTGACTAAAAACTCATAATTACTAGCGTCACTTATTACAATTCCTCGTAGGGCGTGGAATCTGGGTACAAGAGAAAGATGATGAGAAGTAGAAGCAGAGCTTAAAAACTCTATTGAATTGATGATACCTGATGGTACAAGTGTCCTTTGTTTCATCCTTGGGCATGGAGTCTTCTCATTATCATCAGGTGCCACTATAGTAGTCAACATTTGGCTCTATACGGGTATGCATGCTAGATATGAAGTTATAGTGTGCAAGAACTTGGAATCTGCATCCACCGACCAAAGATATATATTAGTAGTAGCCATTAAAAATAACATCAAATAAAATTAGGTACAAAAATAGAAATTTATTCTAGGAAACATAAATAACAATTTATTCATGAAATAAAACTACTTAAACAAAATTTATAAGGGATAGGGTTAGGGATATGATACACAAGATGTCCCATGGCATCAAATGTCTTTGGTGAAATCCATCTTGAGAACCGGCCTACTCACAGGCAAATCCATAGGCTCCTTCTCTGATGTGCCTTGTCCAATTCTAACTTTCTTGGGACCATGACTTGCCCCAATGTTAACATGTTTGTGGCCATTAGATATACCAAACCTCTTCCTTTTCCTTTTTTGACTTTTGACGCATTGAGGCTTGATCTTGCTCAAAATTGGTGGTTCATTTTTTATATCCTTTTTCTTTTATCGTTTTTTTCTTTTGTTCCTGGCTGGTTGTGGATGACGATGATGATGCAATTACTGTCAATTCTACAACTTTGTCTTGAAAATGCTCTGATGGAAGATTTGAAGTACCCCCACTTTTTGAGCTATGCCTAATCTCTTTGTTTTGAATCTGTTCTGTTAAGGGGGGAAGAAAATTTGTCAACACAACTTCACTTCCTGTCTAGCATGATCTATAGATAATCTCATTGTTGGGTTTCCTTGGATCCTCAACATGATATATTTCTCTAACTCTCGATCAAGTCTGATAAAGTTATTATCTGGCATGGGGATGGTGGCATATGACAAGTCCATTTGAAGGCTACTACCTAAATCTGATGCCCATTTTCTTGATAGGAGCATTCCCCATGAATCAGGAACATCTATCACAACAATATCCATAGTCATTATTCTGTCTGGGTATGCAGCTAGGAAAACCTGTAAATCTTTAATTATACCACACACTTCAATTCTTTTAGAATCCATTGAACATATGTTGTGATAGGGCCTAGATACCCTTAAATTCAGTTTCTCCATGACTTTCTTGGTCATAGCATTTGATGAAGCCCCTGAATCAAGCATGCAGTTGTGTAAAAGACGATCATTCACTATCAAAGAAACATAAAATGTCTGACGATCCTCGTTCCCCACATAACAGTTCATACTTTTCAATACAATTTCTTCATCTTCTGGTTCATTATTAGGCTTTTCTTCCCTTTGAGTAACTTCAATTGTACTTAGTAACTCAGCCCTTTGAGATGGTATCTATAAAAGTTCTGTCAGTGGGATAGTAACCCTTGCATTATTCACCCAATTGCCCAGGTCAAAATTTAATTCTGAAGTAGGAGGAGAATTTTTTTTGTGATTATTCCGGTGTTGAATATCCCTTCACTGGTATGTCATCCCTTATTGTTTTTCCATAGCAATAATTTGTCTAGATGTAGTCTTTTCCCCAAAAATCTTGGTGAAATTGTCAAAATTTGCAATCATATTGTCAACCCCAAAATTATTAGGACAATGTTCAATCTCTTGATTTCTTTCAATGGTGTATATTTGATCTTCCATGGAGAACATATTGATTTGACCACTAGTTCCTACATGTTTATCTCCCAACATGCTAGCTTCCATAATTCTCTTTACATATGGGCATGTGGCTTCTTCATGGAACTCATCACATGGCCTACAAAAAGGGGGAATTTGATCTAACAGTTGGTGGATTCCAATGGATTTGGAGGCCTATAATCTTGTTGAGGGCCTTTATTCTTTTGCCATCTATTATTTGGCCTAGGTTGGAATCTTTGCACTTGCGATCTTTCCATGGCCACCAACCTACTTTGCATGGCTTGCATTCTTTAGTGTGGTTTGCTTCCATGCTCTTGATGAGTTGACTTAATTCCTTAATAGGATCATGGGTAGCCTCTTCCTTGGCCTTGCCTTTGGAATCATTCGATTTCAATGGCCCTCTAGTGAAACCCAAAATCTCAGATTTTCCTGATTGCTTTCTGGCCCTCTCCATTTTCAAGGCTTCATTTTGAGCTTCACTCAATGTTGCAGGCTCCTTTCTTCTCAACTCATAAGCAGTGTCAACACCAAAAGAATCCAGATAGGAACATAAGAGAAATTCATCAGGAGGTTTAACAGTAGTAGGCATTTTTTGAATGAATTCATTGAATTTCTTATTAAACTCCTCCATGGTTTCATTCTCATTCTTCTTCATGGTGCCAATGGCATTGATCAAATGACTATTCTCTCTTCTCTCTCCGTACTTTCCCATGAAAGTATTAACAATCGCTTGTAAAGAATCATACGAGTTAGCAGTTTGCTCAACGAACCAATCAAGAGCATCCTCTTCCAAAGAGAGAACAAAAAGCCTCATCTTTACATCCTCATAGTTAGTAACGTTACATTACTTAAATATGCAAACATTGAAGTTCTTCACGTGTGACGCAGTGATAATGGCATTGTTACCTTGAAAAGAAGACAACCTTTCAATAGCCTTGTCAGGGATATTGTGAGGATAGCCATTAATGTTAGTAAAGTTACAAGGAGCAAAAAGATCATTCATGAAGTTAGGCTCAACTTGTTCTTGAAACAACAAATGAATGTCAGAAATAGGCTCTTGCCGAAGACTAACAAGAGCTCTACTATGAGAAAGTCTATTTAACCTCTCTCTATAAAGCCTTTCAGGATCAGGAGAAGGGTTAACTAAACCACTTGAATTTCTCCTAGTAGAGACTCTTGCAAAATTAGGATTGAGTGGAGTCGCCACTTGAGCAAGAATCTAAATCTAAAATTTCAAATATGCTAAAACTAAAAGTTAGTCGATTTCCCAGGTACAAGAAATCTTGTCCTCGGCAACGGCGCCAAAAATGTTATCGCTTGCCGCCTACACCTACCTACTAGTTAGCGGGAAAAGCCTCTAACCCCACAAAATGTGGTTGGTGGCAAGGAACTCAGAGAAGGGGCTGGCACACTAATCCCTACCCTCTCCGTTTAAGCCATCTCCTAGGTTAGCTATGGGGGGTGGTCCCTTAAAGGAAAACTAAGTTAAAAGATGTGAGTTTCTCGGAGAGTTGTTAGAGTTAAATATATTAATTCTTCAGATTTATGAGCAAAAAATGTGATATGAGCAATAAACATCAATACATAAGATAAGCATGAAACATATGAGAAACCAATGCCTCTAGAGTATTTCTCTTTGAAATGAAAACGTATTTGCTTAAATGAAGTAAAATGCTTTCAAGATAAATATATTTCCGAATCAAAGCATGAGATGCAATTATACTAGATTTGGATGAAATTAATCTTGGTTACTTTTAATCTAAAATGCCTAATCCAGGTGAGAAGTATTCTGCTTGTGCTCTTACCAAGGGGTAAAATTGGGGTGACAGTAAGAAAGAGGGGGCGAGGGCATGAGGGTGTCATTAACGATACCCGTCCCTTGAATCTTACGAGCCTTCGTGTGCTTTCGTTCTTACAAGGGGACAAGCCACCTTCATAACTGTAGGGTCACATGCTTTTACCTTACTTCGTACCAAATGGGAGAACTTTCCAGGAAAACCCTCTTCCCTATAATTTCTATCAACCAAGCTTATGTTTGGAGGTAAATTTTAAATATGCAACTAATGCAAAGTGAAATGCCTAAATATGGGTGAAATGCTTCCAATGAGATATGTTAATGACAATGTGCTTAAGATTTGTGCTTAGCCCAATATGACATAAACTAGCAATGATGCTCCCTAAAACAAGTATCAACGACTCAAATGGAAATATTAAAATGGAAACTAGCTCAATACTTTTAGATACCAACTCAGAAGCTTTGAAATGAAAATGATGTGATATGACAATTATTGCATGAAATCATAAGCTAATAAGTTGTTTGTGAATGGAATGAGCTAATAAAATGTATGCAATTAGATTACTTAAGTTACAAATAAATGGACTTGTAAAGGGTTACTCCAAAGATGTGCGCAAAAGTGATATACAAAGTTTTCTAATAACCCAATAAGAATATAAAATTGCAACTAGATGACTTGAGATAAAAATTAATGAATAACATGAAACCATGAAAACATTAGCTTGCCAAATGAAATGAAAGTGCTATGTTTTTTACTTAAATAAATGAAAAAATTGTTTGCACAACACAAGATACAGGAAAATGGATTGGCAAGTCTGATTGCAAAATAGGAAAATGTGAGTGTTATGTGTCAAGGTTATGAGTTAACCATTTACAACTAGATTAGATTAGCAAACGAAATGATGAATGCAAGTAAGTTAGTTGAGAAAATTAGAAACTATACAAAAGAAAGTTAACCACTCAAGAAGGTTTCCTCTCTCTAAATGAGTGGTTGAGATACCATGGGAAAAACTTCCCAAGCTCCCTCAAGAAATTTCAGCTCTTTATTAACTTCTTGTTACAATGATGAGAGCTTCCTTTATTGTGAGGAAAGGCTCCAATTTCGAGAAGGCTTTTACAATAAATATTTGACTTTTATACTCTAGAATCCCTTTTTGAGAAAGCAGTGACAATATTTCGCAAAAATTCAGCAATGGAATACAAGAGAGACTCCTCGAATAATATCTTGAAACTCTAACCTCTCTAGATGATGAAATCTGCTCCAAAAGGTGATGATAGTTTGCAAGAAATTTCGATGTGATTTATAGCCTTGAGAGCTTAAGTCCCTACCAAGGTTAGTAATAAAATACTTCTTGAAAAGGCTGTTAGAACCTTTGCAAAATGGACCCAAAAAATCGGTGGAGAAAGATGAGAAAAATGCCAAAAGTATTTACAAATATACAAGGACTAGACCAATGGTTAGGGAGTATGATTATTATCTCTCCTTTAAAGTAACATGCTCTTAGTAGCAAATATGATCAATTTAAGCACGATATTTAAAATAAATGATTTGAATAGAATAGATTTGATCACAAACACAAACCCAAGAGACCCTGCAAACCCAAATCAAAAGATAAAACTTTGGGATATGACAATGTGGGTTCCTCCATGTTCATGCTCAAGAGTGGGTTGATTCCTTCGAGAATGTCCCTTCACTTTTGAGGCTTGATCCAAAGATATTTTTCTACACAACTTCAAATAAACTCGTTAGATCCACATAGGTTAGAAAAATATAATGATAAAGAAGTCTTAGAGATTTATATTAAAATCTACTAAAACACTCCCTATCTACAATAAATCTCTAAAACCAAATATTAGTGCAAGATAGCTCTACACTAACAAACCTTTTGCAAGCATATGAAAATAATAAACACAATACTACCAATAGAAAATGAAGATTGCGATCAAGAATTATACCACAACCATCGAAGAATAACACCTCATAGTTGAACCCCAAAGTCTTGTTATTTCATTGAAAGATGAGTATACAAAGTGGCAGAATCTCCCCAAGCACATGAGCTCGTATTTCAGATACAATATGAGAGCCCATGGCTCCATTATATAGAAAGTTGGGAGCAAATCCCATTGAAGAACCAAATGCCAAATGGTGAGAGGGAGGAGATCACAAGGCAAATTCAAATTTGATAAGTGGAGCTCGAATTCCAAGTGTAAAAATCGGATTTTGGCAAGGGGACATCATTTTATTTTTCACTTATTTGCCAAATTCGAATTCTATGATAGAATGACAAGTGTATATGGGTGGTAACCCATGCGGGGACAATTTCCTACAAAAATCTCCACCAAATTTTCTCCCAAATCCTCCCAAATATGCACTAATTTCACAAATTTGAATTTCCAAGTAAGCAACTCACATTTAATGCCGGAATTCAATTTTATTTGAGCACGTCTTTTCCTTGATTTTAGGAGTCCACATCACCTTGGGACTTCACTTTAACTCCTCCATAATTTTCTACCTCATTTAGCATGTGTGGATATTTATTTTTCTCCATTTATTTAATTTATGGCTTAATTAATTGCAAGATTTCCCACTAAACTTAGGAAAAGTGGGTTTTGAGGGTTCAAAACATATTTTTAACCCTTCAAAGTGTGTTATAGTAGAATGTTGAAGGTGAGAGCTGTAATTTTGATTACTCATACCCCATACAACTTCTCTAGGCAACACTTATTACAATTCAATTACAATTTTTATTGCAATTTTTGACTTGCGAGAAATCTAAAAAATTAGAAAATCACTACCTAGACCTAACCAAATTCCACAATTTTTTTTATGTGATCTAGTATGGTAATATTCATTGACTTTAGACACTAGGACTCACCCAAAGTCTCACCATCAAGCCGTACTCCTGATTTGGGGGTAAAATTGGAGGAAAAAACTCAATTAATTATTAACTCCTGCTATGGAGATGATAATTAACCAAGTAAAAAAAAATTCTCAGAGTAATACTCACTTGTTGGCAAGGTCCTAGGCTACCTAGGCCTGTTATAGACTCAATATTGACTCAAAACTCATCATTACTAGCATCACTTATTACAATTCCCTGTAGGGCGTGGAATATGGGTACAAGAGAAAGATGATGAGAAGTAGAAGTAGAGCTTAAAAACTCTTTTGAACTGATGATATCTGATGATATCTTATGGTACAAGTGTCCTCTGGTTCATCTTTGGACATGGAGTCTTCTCATTATCATCAGGTGCCACTCTAGTGGTCAACATGGATCATCTATTGGAAGGAAGCGCTGACTTGGTGGTTGGAGGAGGTCTTTGTCTAGGTCTAAGATGTCTTGGATTGTCTCATCTTGATTTGAAACTACTACTGGAAGAATTGGACCGGGTTTTCGCTTTGAAGGGGTTTTTCCCTGGGTGAGTGTCTACATCTTGTGTCTCTTGTTCTTATGGTCTTCATATACTTCTGATTTGGTAATTGCTTGATGAAAGATAAACTAATAAAGAAGTAAAAGAAGCCAACATAATTCACAAGTAATTATCAAGAAAGGGGAATCAAACCCTAATTCCTATAAGCATCGATTTTTCAACATGGTATCAGAGGTAAGGTGGAGGAAGGTTGAAAATCAATTTTTTGGCTATCATTTGAAGAAGGGAAACGCATTCTTGGTAGAAAAGGTTACTCCCTCTATGACAAGTTATTTGAAAGTGTGTCTCAATATCATGAAAGTTGCAAGAAGCTGGATTGGAAGGATCATCTACAATCTATTTAGGAGAGTCAAGAGTGAAGGATTCTTGGCTGCACTTACAGGTACTCTTGATGATGACAATGCATGGATCATTAATAATGGAGCCTCAAGACATATAACGGGAGAAAGTGGACAACTTCATAATCTATGAAGGGAACCATCATCACATGTAGTGGAGCTAGGAGACAACAACAATTATGTAGTCAAGGGCCTTGTATATACATCATTGAAGTTGGAAAGTGGAGCAAAGCTACATCTCAACAACATACTCTATGTCCCAGGTTTGAAAAAGAATTTACTTTCCATTTCTTGTTTAGAAGATAAAGAAGATAAGCTTTCATTTGTAGATGCTAAAGTTTGGTTTGGGGAAAGGATTCAAGTATTGAAAAGGAAAAGGTTATTGGAGTTCATGAAGGAAGACTACATAGAGTTATCCTCAAGCCCTTGTTCACATGGAGATCAATCCTATCGAACTATGGCATAAAAGATATGGGCATTAAATTACAAGATAATACCCTCTCTTAGTCAAATGGTAAATGGCATCCCCAACATCAAGGGAGATCATGAAGGAGTATGCAAGGGATGTGCTTTGGGAAAGAATACTAGGAAAGCTTTTATGAGTAGTGTTACAAGGTCTAAGGAGATATTAGATCTCATTCATTCTGATGTGTGTGGGCTAATGTCTAATAAATCTCTTGGAGGTCATCTTTATTTTGTGACCTTTATTGATGATCACTCTAGAAAGACGGGGCTCTATCTTCTCAAGACAAAGGATGAAGTATTTGAAAAGTTCAAGGAATTTAGATTTGAAGTTGAAATCTTAACCAAAAGAAAGATAAAAACTTTGAGATCTGACAATGGAGAAGGGGAATACACTTCAAAAGAGCTGATTGCATATTATAAAGAAGTAGGTATTAAGAGGGAGTTGATTGTTCCCTACAACCTCGAACAAAATGGAGTTACAAAAAGGAAGAATAGAACCATTGAAGAATGCATAAGGACTATGATATTTGATCAAGATCTACCAAAAAATGTATGGGGAGAAGAAACAAAGACAACAATATATATACAAAATAGAAGTCTTCATAGAAGCCTTGATAACCTAACATGAGAAGAAGCATTCACAAGGAAGAAGCCATGTGTAGACCATCTCTGAATATTTGGGTGTCTCGCATACATCCATGATCCAAAAGACAACTGAAAGTTGGACTCTATAAGCATAAAATGAATCTTCGTTGGCTATAGCCTTTTGTCAAATGCTTATAGAATCTACATCAAGGAAGGAAGACAAATTGAAGTTAGCATGGATGTTATATTTGATGAAAACCATGCCTACAAAACGTCCAAGGATACCAATCGAATCTAATGAAGAATATGTACCGCTATTTGAAGAAGAAGAGCATCATGACAAGGCACCTACGAACCAAGAAGAAGAAGAAGAGGGACCAGGTGAGCCTATTCAATCTATAATCATTCTCGAAACGAAGAAGATGCCTAATTGGTTAAAAACTACACTTAAAGATGTCGAAGGACGTGGGGCAACTAAAGGATCTTTTAGAAAAAGAAAAAGGCGGAAGAGATATTCAGGATATGCAACATACATGACAAAATTTATAGAAGCAAAACCAACTACCTTTGAAGAAGCCGCTCATCAAGAAGAATGGAAGAAGGCGATGCAGGAAAAATATCAATCCATCATGAAGAATGGGGTTTGGGAAATCGTTCCTAGACCTAGTGACAAATCGATTTTCACCTCAAAATGGATTTACAAAATCAAACATGCCGTTGATGGAAGCATAAACAAATACAAAGCTAGATTCATCGCAAGGGGTTTCTCACAAAAGGAAGGAGTAGACTATGAAGAAACCTTTGCTGCTACTGCTAGGTATACTACTATAAGATCTTTGGTTTCGGTAGCTGCTATTATGGGATGGAATATTCATCAAATAGATGTCAACAACATTTCTAAATTGAACCATTGATGAAGAAGTATATATTGAACAATCGAAAGGATTTGAAATAAATAGCAGTGATACACATGTTTGCAGACTCAAGTAATCTCTATATGGCTTGAAGCAATCTCCTAGGGCTTGGTATGCAAAAATAGATGCATATCTCTTAAGGATTGGGTTCGTCAAAAATTCTGCCGATGAAAACCTCTATCAAGATGGTGAAGAATGAACTTGTCATTATACTACTCTATGTGGATGATTTGTTTATTATAGGCATGGAGTGCAGGATACTAGAATGCAAGAAAATGCTGGCAGCAAAATTTGAAATGAAAGATTTGGGACTCATGCTTTTTTACTTGGACTTGGAATTTCGGTAGAAACTCCGTGAGATATATCTTGGTCAAGGGAAGTACATACTCAAGATGTTGCGAAAGTTTGGTATGATGGATTCCAAGCCTATGACCACTCCCATGATCACTAATCTTAAGAAGTTGAGAAGCTTCGACTCTAGTCTCGTCAATCCTACTAACTATCGTAAGTTGGTGGGCTCTTTGATGTACTTGGTAAATACAAGACTTGATATATGTTTTGCTGTAAATGCTCTTAGTCAATTTCAGTTGGAGCCTCGTCATGACCATTGGATAGTTGCCAAACATATCTTTTGATATCTACGTGGCACAATACATCATTGCCTAAAGTAAGATGGAAAAGAAATTAAGTTAACAAGATTTACAGATTCCGATTGGGGTGGTGGTGAGACTGATGGAAGGAGCACTACTAGTGGCTGTTTTAGTTTGGGATCTGCAATGATTTCATCGATGAGTAGAAAACAAGATCATGTTTTGTTAAGTAGTGCTGAAGCAGAACATGTTGCTGCATGTGAAGTAGGAAAATAAGTTGTTTGGTTAAGAAAAATCTTGTCTGATTTGTTTGGAAAGCCTCTGGATCCTACGATGATAAATTATGATAATCAAAGCAACATCAAGATGTTTGAAGACCCTGTATTCCATGCAAGGACGAAACATATCAACAACAAGTACCACTACGTTAGGAGTTTGGTACAAGACCATGAAGTCACCTCTAAAAACCCAAGGAAAGTCTTCACAATTGAGGCCCAAGAATGCTCAATAAAATTCAGATTTTATAGGAGAAGAAGAGAGGCTAAGCCTCCTCAATGCCCATGGCCGAGTGAGAAAGAGAGAGGCCCAAGATGAACTCGGCCTCACCTAAGAAGAACTCGGCCTTTCCCAAGAAGAACTCGGCCTAGAGATGGAGATAGTCTCGAAATTTGAGCCCCAAGGTCTTGCATGCAAACTTGTAAGTAATTTTTTGGAGATGAATCCCGCAAGTAGCAACAAGAAAACAAATTAGAGATGGGCTACAAAACAGAACAAGTACTAGCTGAATAAAAGGCTAGGCTAAAGAGTATGAGTAAACTCTCCTCTTTGACTAGCCATGGATTAGCGCTTTGAAACAACAAGATATAAATAAATGAAGCACAATATTTGAAAAGTAAATTTTTAATTCTGTTTTGATGCAAGAAATAAGAGAGCCTAAAACTTAAAGGGACCCCTTCAAGACAAATCGAAATAGATGAGACGTTGGAATTTAACACATGCAGGTTTGTGAATTTCTGAAGAAGTTCTATGCTAGATGCAAATTTACTTTAAACTTGTAGGGCCCAAATAGCAATCATATGAAAGTAAAATGCTGATAGAACATACCAATAGATCGATGGAAGACAAGCCAATAAAACTAATTGATTTGACAAACAAAGATGTAGAATGGTGGCGTTACGATGATCAACAGGATGCTTCAACTAGCAAAGTCTCCATTAGGTCAGCCAACCAAATGTGTCACTCAAGCCCAAGATGACTCATCAAAATGCTGCATCAAGAACGCTGCACCAAAGGAAGCCCTAACGCTGCACCATCCGTGAGAGAAGAGAGTGCCTCCAAAAATGTGTGTGTAGAAATGACCTCTAAGTCTCCAATATATATACACATCTGTGGGGGTGTGTGACACATCTCTTAGGCATGTGGGATAAATCTGGCCGACCTTGCACATGTGGAATAAATTCAAAATACATGTTCTGCTCATTCGACCAAGATGATCTTTAGATCGATCTTGCACCTCTCCGAAAGAGGAATCGAATAAAAATATTGGCATCATCATCTGAGCAATACAACATGGAGTTTGGACCTAGATGCCCAAAATTATCTCAACTATGGAGAACCCCATCCACCAATGCCATCTCACTGTAACTTGCTTCACTGACTTCTTTATTTCAAAACAGTGAGTTACAAATACATCACTCCCGGTTGACTCGAAGTCAGCTCAGAGGTCCGAAACCTCAGTAGGACTCAAAGGAGTCTCATACTAACCCGAAGTTAGTTTAACTGACCCAAAGTCAGTTGGAGGTCCGAAACCTCACTTGGACTCAAGAGAGTCATATACTAACTTGAAGTCAGTTGGAGGTCCGAAACCTCACTAGACTTGATCTTAGATCAAGTGGTTGGACACGTGCCATCCTAGACATAAAGAGTACGACAATCTCTGATGCGTCCATCTGTCTTGCTATCGGTCTCTAACCGCATTTCCAACCTCATTGGCCAAATGAGAGGTACTTCCCATGAGTCTGGGACTCCATGGGTAGGATGCATACGAGGCACAGATCAAAGAGAGGTAAACCAACTCAATATCATCACAGTGGGGCGGAAGCACACCAACAAGGTTCGACAAGCCTAGCCCTGTGGTTGCTTATAGCTTCAAGAAGCTATCCCCAAAGCCCCCCTGGAGCTCTTAGAGCTCGTCCAACAAGATCGTCAGCATAGGGTCGTTCCATGATTCCAAGATTCTCACAGAAGGTTAGGAACATGACCTTCCCCAAGGGCTTTGTGAGAATATCCGCGACCTGCGCATCAGTTCCTATATGATCGAGCCTTACGGCATCTCGCTGTACCATATCCTAGATAAAATGTACTAGATATCAATATGCTTGGATCGATCGTGGAACACAGGATTCTCTAACAAACGAATCCCCCTCTGGTTATCACAAAGGATAATGGTGGTATCTGGCATATGCCCGAACAACTCACTGAAGAGCTTTCACAACCAAACAGCTCCACAACATGCCATACACATTGCAATGTATTTGGCCTCAGCGGTGCTCAAAACCATTGACTTCTGCTTCCTACTCGAAGCAGAACCAAGTGTGAAACAACATCTAGATGTGTTATTGCTATCCACCACACTATCAGCCTAATCGGTATCAATATATTCACGTTGTCTCAAACTCCCGACAGTGTATCTCAGCCCATGGTCTATCGTGCCCTAGAGATATGTCAAGAGTTTCTTGGCACCAACCCAGTGAATTGTGAAAATTCTACTGCAGTGTATTGGTTTATTTCCTCCTACTTGATTTAATTTATACAAGTTATTTTCAGAAAATATCGAAAATAAACACAACTACAACCTACACCTGCAGAACATTGACTGAATAAGTCAATCATGGAACAAAGTGACACATGGATTTTTGGACATAAGTCCTCGGAAAAACCCAAAGTGGGAAAACCGGTTCAACAAATATGAGGGTTTTATTATTAAGTAGTTTTGAGTACAAAAAATCTAGGTTCAAACCTTGGAAAACCCGACAGAGAATAAAAGATATAAAATCTGCAGCGAACTTGAAGATCTAGTGCCAAATATCTAACTGATCCACACCCTCAAATAGGATTTACAAGACTCATCTCGGATTTGACCCTAGAAACCCTTAGCTCTGCTTCTGAAGCTCCAGTGTTGCCCTGGAGGGACTGCGTCAACCTCTGCGTGGCTCTAGGAGGGCCTGCGTCACCCTAGGAGGGTCTACGCTGCCTTTACTTGGCCAGCGTCAGCCCAGTGTGGCCCTAGCTGCCTTTGCGCTGTCCCTATTGCTCTGCGTGGCTTTGAAGCCTCTCTGTGCTGTCCTTGTGGCTACTCCGCTTGCCTCTTACTGTCTCTTGGCTCTTGGAATCAGATCATTCCCTCGGCCAATACTACCCCTCACTGCAGGAAATCTCTCCGGAAATTCTTAGTAAACCCGCCCTCGAATTCCAGATCTATTCCTCAGTTCTACAGAATTGTGTGTCTTCAACTGACCCTCAAGCCTTTCTCTTATACTTTTTCATTGAACCCTTCAACGACGGAGATTAAACCATCCATCAACGGCTGAGATTAAAACACTGCTTGATCCATGTGACTTAAGACAATTTCAGCACGTGTTAATTAATTCACTTTAATTATTTTATTTTCCTAAGTTAGACTTAGGAAATCCATTAAAAATAATTAATTATTTGAATAACTTGAACACAACTTGAAATTTCTCAAATCCATTTATGGGTCTTGTAGATCAAGTGTACTCTAGTCCCTCCACAAAATTTGGGAGCTAGTGCACAATTGATGCTACCCCAAATACACAAAATCTCAACACTCCCTCTTAGCATCAGAAGTGTGCTCTAGTAATACATCACACCATGTATTACAAGATCTTGAGTACTGGATCTGTGCTGTTTGATGCTTGGTCTGCTGCCCTCCATCTACTGCACTGCTTCTCTCTGTACTGCTGCCCATGCCACTGCTATTGACACTACCACATCTGTACTGCAGCTCCCTCTCAAATTGCTGCATCATGCTGCCCATAGCACTGCCACTGCTAACTGCTGCACTGCAACTCAGTTGCTGAGAAGTAAGCAGCTGAAAGACTCTGCCCAACTGTTTGACAGACAAGTCAGGTTTCCCTCTACCACTGAAGCTCCCTTGATGCTGAATCACGCTGTCTCCCTAGAGACACTGTCATGCTGCAACACTGCATTGCATGAGCCTAGCTTCTCTACGTTGCTGAAGTCCCATCAGCCTCTCTGTGCTGCTACCTCCACGCTGCTGCTGCCTCTGCATCACGCTGCTCACTCTTCAGGTCTTCAACTCCCCCTTGCTCTTCAGTGTGGTCATCTGCAACCATCTCCCGACTCATCCCGCTACAGTCTTAATGCTCCCGTAGCTCGTATGTGATCCAAGAGTAGGGCTGACTCAAGGATCCCGCCATCCGTCTATGGATACTCTATATATCCATGTCACCCCACCTCTTCTCTCGAGGTGCATGAGCATTCATGGCTGCATCATCATCAAAGCCATCTTCACTTACTACTGTAGCCTTGGAATCAGAAGCTCCTTTGTCCTTCTTCTTAGGACAACTGTTGGCGAAATGACCAAGATCACCATAGTTAAAACACCGGACCTTGGGGAGGTCATTCTTCTTCTTTCCTTGCTTCTTTTCCCTTAATGCAAGGGCTGCATCCTCCTCCTCTTCTTTCTTCACTCTGGCTGATCCACTTCCTCCACTGATAGACTGTTTCTTGGTGATCCTCCTGATCTCCTCTTGGCGGAGAATAGCCCACATATCTGCCCATGATGGTAACACCACCCTTCCTAGAATGCTCTCAACAAACGTTTCCCATTCTTCAGAGACAACATTGAGGGCTGTCCTCACTAGGAGCCCTTCATCCGGATTAGCACCCATCCCAATCAGTTGGTCATGCATAGCTTGAAGTCTGAAGAGGAATGGATCTATCTCTTCGCCCTTCATCATTTGGAACAGCTGCATCTGATTCTCAAGAAGCATTCTTCTTTGAACCGAGCCTCTTTGGTACATCACCTCCAAGGTTGACCACATGTCATGTGCTGTATTCTTACCAACAATATGAGGAATCACGTGGTCCTTGACTCTGTCCATGATCAAACCCTTCGTCCGTGCTTGATTTTCTTCATACTTATAAATTTTTGGGTGGATCTACATCGGTTGGTACAACAATTGTTTTCTTTGCATGATCTTTGAGACCATACTCATCCAGAACTGAGAGGATTCTGGCCTTCTAGATAAAAAAGTTGGACATGCCGTCTAATCTGTCTTGATCCCTCAGTCCATATCGAGCCATCTTTGCTCAGATATGAAGAAAACAATACTTCTCCCTCTGGATCTGGGTTTCTTGGTGACTAGAAAATCCTCTAGTAACTGCTTCTTGCTCAAACTAACTTCCCTTCTGGAAATATTCCACCAAATTTCAAACGGACAATATTCTTCAATCCTCCTAATCGAATCTCAGATCTGTTTGGCTCAGATCTTCTGAATGAATGTCTTCCTCCCGCCTTTGTTGCCTTAGCTAGGCACAATTCTGCACCTGCAAAATCTCTACCCCACCAATACTGCTGAAGATCTAAAGCACTGCTTCCAAAACTTCGCTGAATTCTTCTGCAACAAGAGAAGTGACTGGACAACATCCTCTTGGCTGGCCCAATGCAGTCCCAATGCTGCTCAGAAGTGGACTGTGTAACTCCAGACTGGGTGACGCAGTCCTTACGCTGCCCTTGGAAGGGTCTGCGTAAGCCTAGAGGCCTTTTGCAACTTCAATACTGTCTCCTGAATTTGCTTTCCCTTGCTGTCAAGATTCCCCTTCCGGATCTGTTGCTTCTTCTGCCACCCTGCAGAAAAATAATTCTTCCGCTGATCGTTGGAGATTCAGCTTGATCTTCTATCGCTCTGATACCATGTGAAAATTCTACTGCAGTGTATTGGCTTATTTCCTCCTACTTGATTTAATTTATACAATTTATTTTCAGAAATTAGATTCAAAAAATACCGAAAATAAACACAACTACATCCTACACATGCAGATCATTTACCGAATAATTCACTCATGCAACAAAGTGACACATGGATTTTTGGACATAAGTCCTCGGAAAAACCCAAAGTGGGAAAACCGGTTCAGCAGATATGAGGGTTTTATTATTAATTAGTTGAGTACAAAAAATCTGGGTTCCAACCTTGGAAAACCCGACAGAGAATAAAAGATATAAAATCTGTAGCTAATCTGAAAATCTAGTGCTAAATATCTAACTGATCCACACCCTCAAACAGGATTTACAAGACTCAGCCCGGATTTGACCCTAGAAACCCTCAGTGCTGCTTCTGAAGCCCCAACGTTGCCCTAGAGGGACTGCGTCAGTCTCTGCGTGGCTCTAGGAGGGCCTACATCACCCTAGGAGGGTCTACCCTGCCCCTGCGCCGCCTTTACTTGGCTAGCATCAGCCCAGCGTGGCCCTAGCTGCCTCTGCACTGTCCCTGCTGCTTTGCGTGGCTCTGAAGCCTCTCTCTGCTGTCCTTGTGACTGTCCTCTTGCCTCTTGTTGTCTCTTGGAATAAGATCATTCCCTCAGCGAATACTACCCCTCACTGCAGGAAATCTCTCTGGAAATTCTTAGCAAACCCGCCCTAGAATTCCAGATCTATTCCTCAGTTCTACAGAATTGTGTCTTCAACTGACCCTTAAGCCGTTCTCTTATACTTTTTCGTTGAACCCTTCAACAATGAAGATTAAAATCATCCATCAACAACTGAGATTTAAAGACTACTTGATCCATGTGACTTGAGACAATTTCAGCACGTGTTAATTAATTCACTTTAATTATTTTATTTCCCTAAGTTAGACTTAGGAAATCCATTAAAAATAATTAATTATTTGAATAAATTGAACACAACTTGAAATTTCTCAAATCCATTTATGGGTCTTGTAGATCAAGTGTACTCTAGTCCCTCCACAAAATTTGGGAGCTAGAGCACAACTGATGCTACCCCAAATACACAAAATCTCAACATGAATGTTATGAGGATCAATCATGTGTTGATTCAAGATGTTCACTACAAAACATATATCCAGATGGATGTTCGCTACGAACATCAGGGCCCCTACGAGTTGTCGATACTTAGTAGGATTTGCTAGCATAGGCCCAACAACGTTTCCGCTCAACTTCTTAAAGTTGAGTTCCATCGGTGTTGACACAGACTTAGAGTCCACCATAACAAAACTTTCCAGCAGCTTCACAATATATTTTCCTTGAGAAAGGAAAATCTCGCAAGGTCTCTGCCAGACCTCCAAGCCTAGGAAGTAATGCATCAGTTCTAGGTCTTTCATCTTGAACTTGGAAGCTAGCTCCCTCTTACACTAATGAATGAGAGGGTGAACACCTGTTAGGAAGAGATTGTCCACACAGAGAACTAGAATGAGAGGCTTTTATCTATCAATGGTTTGGATCAACATTACTTCGACTGAAGCCCATCTTCATCATGTAGCTGTCAATTCTCTCGTACCAAGACTTGGGTGTTTGCTTCAACCCATAGATGACTTTCTTCAACCTGCATACATGAGAGTCTCTATCCTAGACTTCGAACCCCAGAGGTTGCTTCACATACACCTCTTCCTTTGTCGAACCATGCAGAGAAAAAAAAAAAAATGATCTTAACATCCATCTGATGGAGTTTCCATCTGTTATGTATATTTTATTAATTATTAGTTAGATATAGTTATATTAGGTTTTATTAAGTGAAAGGGCATGATCAAAGATCATGCCTCTTCACCAAGGGACACCATGAGGCTATATTTAAAGCCTCGGTGATTCCCCATTGTAATCATATCTCATATCTCATCTTTTATCAATAACAATATATACTTATTCAAGTTTACCAGAGTTTTTACACTCCATTGGTATCAGAGCCATCGCTCTTCGGGATCTGTGTGATCACCTAGAATTAAGGAATTACAAGAAAATTCCAAAATTGCATATTTTTTTAAAAACCAAGTGCTTGTGGGTAGCAACATTTGTTTTTTAAAAAAGAAGAAGGAAGAAATATATATATATATATATATATATATATATATATATATTGATAAAATCAAAAGAGAGAAGGAAAGTAAACATAAAGGGGGAAATAAATTAAAAGGAAAAAAAAATATTTAAAAGAAAATAGTTCCAAAAGAAAAAAAAGTAAAAGTAAAAAGAGATATATATATAAAGAAGTATATATACGTACATGTGAAGACAAAGTAAAAAGGAACAAGGAAGAGTAATTGCTCGTGGTTTTGGGCCCATGGTAATTGCCCATGGTATTAAAACCCATTTCCCCTTTTCAAAACAACGTGCCTTTTCAAAACAAAGTGACTTTTAAAAACAACGTGACTTTTCAAGGTTAACAATCTTTTTCCCCATAATTATATATATAATTCAAATAATAAAATAATAATAATTATTATTATTATTATTATTTAAATATATATATATAATAGAAATTATTATTATTATTTCAAAAAAAAATTAATTTAATTAATTAATTAATTAATTTTAAAAAAAAAAAGAGGGAAAAACTGGCAGAAAAATATTCCCCACCTCATACACGTTCAATGTCTTCATCAATGTCGATGGCCGAATTCCAGAAGAAATTGGTGGATCTCGAGAAACAGATCAATAATAATTCTGAAGAATTTGGAAAAAGATTAATCGATCTTGAAGGTACAGTTGCAGGACACTCCAACGACATCAAAAAGGTTCATGATACGACAAATCAAATAGAAAGACAAATGTGGCTAAATCATCACGAGGCCACAGAAAAGCATAACGAAGCAATGAACAAGATGACAAAACTCTTCAATAAGCTAAATGATAAGATAGAGAAGTTAAGTCAGACACAATCCCCAATATTTCGTAATATGGAACAAAATCAACAAAACAATTCCGCAGATTCAGGGAACTCAGAAGAGCATCAGGAAAAGACCGATTCCCCACATCATTAAGAAGATAGTAATGCAGATTTTCAAAATAAGCAGCTTTGGAATGCATTTGCTAATCAATATCCCCTTCTTGTTCCACCATTAGCATATCAGCGAAAAGCCAAAATCGAGCTACCCAAGTTTGATGGTAATGAAAAAAATAGCGTTGCATGGCTTAATGAAGCAGAAGAATATTTTGAGATTTATGACATTACTAGTGATGACGAAAAAATTAAGCATGCTTCCATGAAAATGGAAGGAGAAGCATATAATTGGTATATGTGGTGGAAAAAGACGACGCTTGCTATCGGTTGGAGGAAATTTAAGGATGCATTCTTCAAAAGGTTTCAAGGCATAAAAGAAGAAAAGTTTTTTTCAACGTTTATCAAATTACGCCAAAAAGGAGATGTGGATGAGTACACTAGAGAATGGGAGACCTTGGCAACACGAGTACCGGGATTGTCAGAATCTCGTCTAATCCAGTCTTACATCTTAGGACTTAAAATCCATATACAAGAAGAGCTCGAACTTCATGAAGTTACATCAGTAGAAGTAGCAAGGCAAAAAGCAAAAGCTGCTGAAAAGAAATTTGAAAGATTATCAAAACCAGAAAAAGTATATTCGAGACAAAGATTTCCTCAATCTGAAAATATAGATGACACAAAATATGTCCCACTCCATCTTCGTGAAGAAGAAAAAAATAGTGTGGAAAAACAAAGAATGAGAGAGGGCAAGTGCAAGCGTTGCGGTGAAAACTGGGACCCTAAGCACAAATGTGCTAATGGAAAAGCGAAAAATCTATACAGTTGTGAAGCAACTAATGACGCTAACAATAATGATTCATATATAGAAGGATTAGAAGACAACTTAGAGTTCTCTCCAGTAGTGGATGGGGAAACTATTCTGCAAGTGTCATTATCAGCTATGATAGGCATATTACAACCTCAAACCCTAAGGTTAAGAGGACATATCAAGAACAACAACGTAATGGTTCTCGTCGACACTGGCAGTACCCACAATTTTCTATATTCAACCATGGCAAAAAGACTTAACATATTTACCTTCCCCATGCCTAATATGAAGGTAATGGTGGCCGATGGTAAGAAGATTGAGAAAGTAGGGAAATGCCATAAGGTCAAACTACAGATAAAAAACTTTCATTTAGAATCTCCATTCTACACCGTTCCATTACGAGGAGTATATGTGGTCTTAGGAATTCAATGGCTACAAACTTTAGGTACTTATTCTGCCAACCATCAGAAGCAGTTTATAAGTTTTAAGTGGAAAGGGCAGAAACACAGGTTGTATGGATTCCAAGCCCTAGAAGATCAAGTCGTATCTTCCTCTCTAATGACGAAGATGATTCAAACAGGAGTGCCAGCATCTAGAGTACAATGTCATAAGTTAGAAATGTTATCTTCAAAAGGGAGCCACTAAGAGTCACCAGAGGAACAACGATTAGTTCGGACACACGAAAAAGTATTCCAGGATCTACCAATAAAAATACCTCCTAATAAGGAACATGAACATCCAATAGAAGTCAAGAAAGGACCTGACCCTATCAATATCAAATCTTGTTGCTATCCACATCACCAAAAGATTGAACTCGAGAAGATGCTCCACGATCTTTTTAAAATGTGGGAAGCAAGAGCTCGCCACTCGAGAAACCCAGGCATTCGTCAACATTGTCCATTATTACGTATGCTTTGAGGACAAATCATCTTTAAGAGAGGGGAAATGTTATGTATATTTTATTAATTATTAGTTAGATATAGTTATATTAGGTTTTATTAAGTGAAAGGGCATGATCAAAGATCATGCCTCTTCACCAAGGGACACCATGAGGCTATATTTAAAGCCTCGGTGATTCCCCATTGTAATCATATCTCATCTCTCATCTTTTATCAATAACAATATATACTTATTCAAGTTTACCAGAGTTTTTACACTCCACCATCCTTGCGTGGCAACAAGGGAAATAATAGATCACAGGTGTAAATATATCTTCATAATCTATGCCTTCCTTTTGAGAGAAGCCCCGAGCAACAAATCTTGCCTTGTACTTTTCAGCACTCCCATTAGATCCATGCTTGATCTTATAGAGCCATTTCGAGGTGATAACAGATTTGTCCTCCGGTCTTGGGACCACATCCTAGACATCATTGGACTCGTACTCTTCGAGCATAGCATCCTTCCAAACTTGATGCTTTATGGCTTCTTCAAATGATCTAGGCTTAGATTGTACGATTATACTCATGGCTGCTGGATACCCTTGGTATCTATTTAGCTTCTTGCTTTACACGAAATGCCCCCCCCTGGGGCCATATGTCTCTCGGCATCTTTGAGAGTGTCTCTGAGCCATGAGGGTCTTCTCTTCTTTGTTCCAGCAACGCCATTTGCTCAGGAGCAGATACTGTTGTGGTCTCCCTCTTAATGCTTAGCTCCTCTGCAAAAGTCATTGAACTCATATGACTCACATTCGGTGCCATTATCGGTCCTTAAAATCTTGATCTTATTCTTCAAGAAATATATCCAGACCTTGCAAGAGAAGTCATCTATTAAAGTCATGAAATAAGAACATCCTCCCAAGGATTTCACGGGCAACAAATCAGATAAGTCAGAGTGTATCAGATGTCTTTGTGACACTTGAGGAATGAAGAAAGTCCCCTTGTATGCTTTCCTTCGGCACAACCCTGACATACCCCTTCATGATTATTTTTGAATTCCGACATCCCAGACACCAACTTCCTTGCTTTGAAAAGGGGTTTGTAATCATAGGCCTGAATCTTACTTACCCACTGTCAAGGTTTATTTTATAGCCATACAAGTACCATAGCCATATATTGTCATACATCTTGATAAGTATCATTACCATACACTGTTATATCATTGATTACAACATTGCCATAATAATATCATACACATCACTATCATATTCATCACTGTCATACTGCCATACAATATTGAAGATATAAAAACTTCATGGTCATATATACTTTGCCATATGTCATTGAAGATACCATAGGTATGTTGCCATATGTCACTATTCTAAAGCTCATCAACTAGTTATTGACATTATCCTTAGATTTCCTTAAACAACCATCAGACATACTTTAACAAACTTTTCATGTAAGAACAATTATACATACCTCTTCTTTTGTTTTTCAATACTTGGTCCTATGCTTAAAAAAAAACAAGATTTGAGCCGTCTGATTAGGAGTCACTGTGACACCCACTTCAACACTTTTCTCCAACGATAAGCCCTCTATCTCTTCACAATATACCAACCCTCACCTCTGTCCTTTTAGCTCACACTTCTGTACACTAATCTGAGCACGTTTCGGCCCTCTCAAGGATCACATACTTCACAGAACCCTACTCTAATGACTCAGGATCTGCGGCCTCTTAACACAGGTCTGAACCAGCATAAATGTCAGCTCATAGGGTCTCAACCCTGTCTTCTTTTGCACAGAAATATAGAGTGAATACATCAAACCTCTGAACAGGATTCCAACATGGCTGAGTATGCACAGAAGCAACCCTAATCTAAGGCATAAATCACAGAAAAAATATCCTCCAAAACCCTCGCTTAGCAGACCTACAGAAGGCATGAAATCACAGAAAGAAAGCTTCCTGTTACCTGGGCAAAAACTCGGCCTTCAAGCAGACTAGAGAAAAACATTCATAAATCGGTTTGTTCTTGCTGCAACAAGTCTGCTTCTGTTGGTGACTGGTTAGGGCACCCATAAGCTGCAACAGTCTTTGGAACAGTCACCAAACAGTCCTTAAATGACTGCGGCCTTTCCTAGAATAGGTCTCCTTCAATTTCCCGTTAACCGATCCAAAACACTAGTCCACAACTCACAGATCCAACGCTCATCAAAACTGTTGTCCAAGTCTGCGTCACTGCTGTTATATTATATTGTAACTGGTTAGGGCACACCTTCCAACCCTTAACCTCCACACAGTTTAGTACTACAAGCTTCTAGGGTTGCGGTCCTCCAAGGTGAGACCCTCCAACACCACACTGTCCCTTTTTATGCCTTAACTACTTGAAAGCAACCTAGAAACAACCTCAAGTTGCTGGATATGGCCTGTGGCCGAGCTCAACAACTTGCTGTAGACTTTCGGTCTCCTCAACAGGCCCAAACAAATACCCTTAACAACTGCGTTGTCCTCTTAACTTCCTCGGCCTAGCTGTGTGCTCTTTTCTGTGCCAATTCGCACTCAAAACAACAACATCTTGCTCCTCTTTGCTGTGGCCTGAGCTGCCCAGCAATACACACTAAAAACAACCCTTAAATTAGCCGTTGAACAACCCTTCAATCCACACACAGTCATCTTCAGAACTGTGGCCTAATTAAAGATGTTTCCTTGTTGATCTCATAGCTCTCCATGCTGTCATATGCTCCTTCCTGCGGCCCACACAACTATGTATCGGAAACACACGAACCGTGCCTCTATGCAGCCCATCTGGTGCGGCCTTATCTCCACAACAAATTTGGATGATTTGCTTCCAAAACGATGCCCTATCTCAAGCTTGGATCCACGACAAAGCACCGGTCTTTCTGCAGCCTTCAGTCATGTGGAAAATGGGCCACAAGTCATCACAAAATAGCCCAAAACTACGCCAACAACCTTGGCTTGTACATTTGCTCATTTGAGCCCTCAAACAGTCTCCAAACAAGCCCTCAATGGGCTGCGACATTCCTTGGGGAGCTTTCTCCTTGTCCACGCTGCCTTCTAGAGGGGCTAGTCCTCCTTGACAGCCTTCTAAGGAGCTCCAACTGTGTGCTAAGGCCTGCGGCCTAGCACAACAACACTAATCACGAGACAGTTCCCAATACGCATGACCAAAGACCAGTGTTGTGTCCCTCTGCTCCTCGGCCTATATGCCCAGCAACCTCGGCCCTAGAACAACCCTACGAACCTGTCTTTTAGCCTTCAAACATCCCTCAACAGATCCACACTTCACTAGTTGTCCCTCGACACAGATTGGGCTTTGTCTTCCCCTTAGCTCTGATACCATGTAAATTTCTGAAGATGTTCTATGCTAGATGCAAATTTACTTTAAACTTCTAGGGCCCAAATAACAATCATATGAAAGTAAAATGCCGATAGAACATACCAATAGATCGATGGAAGACAAGCCAATAAAACTAATTGATTTGACACACAGAGATGTAGAATGGTGGCGTTATGACGATCAACAGGGTGCTTCAACCAACAAAATCTCCATTAGGCCAGCCAACCAAATGTGTTACACAACCCCAAGACGGCTCATCAAAACACTGCACCAAAGGAAGCCCTAACGCTGCACCATGAGAAGCCCTAACGCTGCACCATCCGTGAGAGAAGAGAGTGCCTCCAAAAATGTGTGTAGAAATGACCTCCAAGTCTCCAATATATATATACATCTGTGGGGGTGTGTGACACATCTCTTATGCATGTGGGATAAATTTGGCCGACCTTGCACATGTGGAATAGCTTCAAAATACATGTTCTGCTCATCCGATCAAGATGATCTTTAGATCGATCTTGCACCTCTCCGAAAGAGGAATCCAATAAAAATATTGGCATCATCATCTGAGCATTACAACTTGGAGTTTGGACCTAGATGCCCAAAATTAACAGGGTTCTCCTTGAATATTTCAAGGATGGGTTGGTTCCTCCGAGAATTTCCTCTCATGCTTGAAGCTTGACCAAAGATGGATTCTTCTACGAAACTTTACCAAAACCAATTAGATCCATATGAAATTAAATAAGTGCAATGGAGAGAATTTTTAGAGATATATTTGACAATCAACTAAAATATTTCTCTTCTTAGAGCAATTAAACAATTCTTATGCTCATATGAGATAGCTGCATATCAACATAACTTGAAAAACATGAAGGAAATAATAGCATGAGGAAGTAAATAGAAACATACTAACAAATACGTCAAGAATTTAGCATACACAAGGAGAAGAACACCTTACAAGTAACTCCAAATTTAGTTGTATTATTTTGCAAAATCCATGCACAATCCAACAACGTGTCCTCAAGCCCAATAGCTTGTATTACTTGGTACAATATGAGAGCCCATGGCTCTATAATCTGTTATATAAAGAGTTGGGAGCAAATCCCTAGGAAGAATGCATGTGACAAATGGCCTTGAAGAAAATCGCAAGAAAGTGTAAGTTGAGTTCCAAGTGGAGATGAGAGAGACACCAAGGCAAATCGAATTCCATATGTGGCAGTCAAGGAAAATCAAATTTTCTATGTGGTACAGTAAACAAATCCATGAGTGAACCAAAGCAATGAGATAACTCTAGTCAAACAAATCCAAACTCGAACCAAGTGTTACCACCTCAGATGATGACCTCAAAGAAGCTCAACGTAGATTCCAAGGCACTGCGTGGTCCCCTCCAAGAGAAACTCGTAATTCCCCAAGTGAAGTGCTGAGTGCAAAAGAACTGGAGCTAGTAGTGAGATAAATCCCCACGAAATCCTCAATCAAAATATTCCATTGAATATTTCTTTAGTGAATGAGCTCCTCCAAATAATTCGATTTTCCACACAAGCAACTGGTGCATTAATTCCAGGAAATTTGATTTTATGAAATATTGGTACATTTATGATGTAAGGCGCCCAGTCATCGTCCACTTGTCCCTTGACTCAACTCTTTGACTTAGGATAATTTCCAAGTCATTTCCATGTCATTCTGTCACATGGAATACTTTATTTCTCTCTATTTAATTTAATGCTAGCCTAATTTATTGCCACATTTTCCACTAAACTTAGGAAAAGTGGGTTTTGGGGGTCCTAATCACATTTTTGACCCCACAAAGTGTGTCATAGTAGAAAGTTGAGGGTGAGAGGTGCAAATTTTATACAACTTCTTTAGACATCACTTATTACATTACAAATACAATTTTTATCACAATTTCCGCCCTACGGAAAATCTAAAAAATTAAAAAATGACTGCTTAGACCTAACTAAATTCCATGATTTTTTTGTGTGATCTAGTATGGTTATACATCGACTCTAGACATTAGTAATCACCCAAGGCCTCGCCATCAAGCCGTACTTTGGCTTTGGGGTATATTTGGAGGAAAAAACTCAATTAATTATTAAGTCCTGATAGGGAGATGAGAATTAACCAAGTGAAAAAAACCTCCCAGAGTAATATTCATTGGCAAGGTTCCAAACTACCTAGGCCTGTTACATGACTCAAAACTCATCATTACTAACATGACTTATTACAATTCCCCGTTGGGTGTGGAATCTAGATATAAGAGAAAATGATGATAAGTAGAAGTAGAGTTTAAAAACTTTGGTAATATGATGATATCTGATGGTACAAGTGTTGTTTGGCACATCTTTGGGCATGGAGTCTTCATATAATCATCAGGTGCCACTCTAGTGGTCAACATAGTGAATATGCAGACATATAGAACCTTGCTTGCCCGCCCTTGGGAGGATTCCGGGCATGTGCTACATGGGCTCTCAACTGTCGAGCCAACAAATCCGACCAGTTGAACGACTTCCCCTCGGTTACAACCTGGTTCAACAAGACTACCCACCCTTCAGGAAAGGTCTTCATGCTCTGCTGACCATAGATTCTACAAGCTAAGATAAATAAGAGTTGGTAGGCCCTCCTGAGAGATTTTGTCTTGTATGAATGGGTAGGTGTTTGCCAAAACTTCGATGGCTCTTTCACCTAGCCTTTAACAATATCTTTCGTGCTCACATAGCTGTTGGTGGCATAGAAGTATGTGTCCATGAGTGTTTCTGTCTCGGGCAAGTGATTCATAAGCTGATAATCTTCCGCTAGAAAAGTAGCAAGCTTCTGTCCGTTGGAACTGTTAAATGTCATGGTATTCACATCAATATGTGAAACGATCTAGCTGATGACTTTTGCACATGGGAATAATGGATATCTGCATGCAACCTTGTATAATCCTGACTGTTGAACACTGAGATATACCTGACGGTCCTCTAGGTTTTCCTTGAAGCACTTTGCTGAAAAAGCTTCCTTAACTTTCTGACATGTTAGATCTGACTCCTTTTCCATAAACAGTTGAGTGTTCGCATACACTTGGAAGTTTCTCAATGTTTTCTCAACTGCGTCCCCAATACTGCTTTCGGTGGTATCTTTTGAAACAACTCCCTTGGGTGCCATGGTAACAATGACTGCTGGAGAGAAGTTCTCAACAACTGTGGTACCTGTGGGATAGAAAATACCCTCATGGCAAGCAAATATTAGCTTTTGCAAATCTACCTTCAAAGCAAGATTAGGCAACAAACTGGAAAACTAGTGAGAGAGATTGCACAATTTTCATGAGCAAGTGAGGGAGACTGGCTGTGGGATCTGTGCATTGTGCAGTCCCAAGAGCCAAAGGTGCAGCCCAAGGCTTGAGACTGCACAATGCGTAGTTCATCCTGGGCAATGACTGGGAGAGACCGCGCATTACACAGTCTTAGTGGCTAAGGTGGTAGACTGAGCCCTGGAACTGCGCAATGCATAGTTGGGCTAGCCTGTACTGCGAATTGTGCAGTCTAAGAGGCCAACCTCTCGGCTTGAGCCTCAAACTTGCACAATGCCCAGCTCGGCAAGGTGAAAATTGGGCAAGGGAAAGTGCAGATCTGCTTGGTGAAAGTGTGGGAAACAAGCAGATCTAAGTGATGATGTGAGTTCAAGTGAAGATCTGACTAAGCATAGATGAATTAGTGTGAAACAAGTGCTGAAACTCAACAAATGGAAGGAAACTCAAATATGTGAGGAGAGTCACCGAAATGACGAACATCTGTGCAAAAACAAAAAAGTGATGCGACACTTGTGAAAGGCGAACGACAAACTGAAACAATACTTCTATAAGCTAATATAAGTTAAAACGGCAATAACCATGTAGAGAAACAAGCAAACCAACACTCGCAGAAGCGAAATGACAAAAAGCGACAAAAAAAGCAACAAAAGACGAAAAACGCAAAACTCACCTGGAAAAGCGACAAAAACTCCACTGAAGGTTCCTTGATCTCCTTGGGAATGTTAGAGATCCAAGATCAAATGTACAAATAAGCTCTAGAGGCGTGAATTAAGTAGATTTGAGCGAATTAGGGTTTATGATGCGCATGCCTAAAATCAAGGAAAAAGCGATGCTTGACAGAAATTTCTAAAAATAGCAACTATGCCTCTGGGAAACTAATAATGAATCCCTATTTTTTAGTGATTCTTTTTCGCCTTTTAGCTTTTTTTGCTTTTTTGTTTTTTTTTGGAAACTTGTCATACAAACTGCCGGGAAAGATTGCGCAAATCTGGGGAACTAGGCAACTTTTTGGCTTAGCGCATTACGCAGTTTCTGAGCTCAAGGGATGGATTGTTGTGCAATTTCATGGCTCAATGCTGGGTTGCCTTCCATGACTGTGCAATTTCTAAGCTCAAGGCAGAATTATCAGTCTGGATTGCACAATTCCAATCATCAAGGCTGGCTCACTCTCATGGATTGCGCAATTTTTGGAGGCAAGACCAGAACTGCTCCAAGGCCAAGTCACGAGGTTCGCTTGTGACTTAAAAAGATCAACCAAGTGTGAAAACAAGCAAACACAAGCACAAATGAATAAGTCTTGATCAAATCATGAATACTTGACGACAATAGAAGATAAGCTCTTGTGGATAGGAAGGAAGGCTCCAAAATCAAAGCATTGGAAAAATTTTGGAGGGTGGTTGTAGCTGCTACAACACCACCAAAACCCTATGCAACATTCTCAACAATGACAGACTCAACACCCAATGAATGCCCCTACATATCCATAACCCTAAACCTAGGAGGGGAATATTTTAATATTTTCATGGAAATATCTCTAACTACTTTTACCTCGGTCAACATTTAAATTTCATTTGCATTTCATACATATACATTTCACTTTCATTTACATTTACATGCCATTTAATTTTCTATTTTACCCAAGTTCACACTTGGGCTCCAACACTACCATTGGCCTTTCATGGAGAGATTTCATGCAAAATAATTTTGGTTTAACTTTTGTTATGTTGATATCTATCTATGTTGCTTTTGCATCGTATGGTCTTATGTTTATATGTATATATTCGGGTTGATATGAAGCCATACACTGTATTCTCATTAAACTATATGCTGGTGGACGATAACCCTTTTTGGTGTTGGACAGTGTATTCGGTTCCTTCTTCATATTGACTATGTAATTATGTATTTATAAAGAAGACAAAGATAATAATATATACTTTTGGTATGCTTGCTTCACGAGTTTCATGAGCAAGGCTTTATTCTAGGTCAAAGGACTTCTTCTTGATGTCCTTTAGGAATTTGTCTTCTGGTTATAAATGTATTAAAATGTCATGTTGATGATGAGACAAAGTCACTCTTGTATACCTCAAGACTATGTCACATAAACCTTGATGTCATGACAACCCCTCAAGATCTGCGTTAAGTATCCTCCACAAGTCGGCTAGAAGAATTAGTACTGGAGTCGGCTCAGAAGTAGCCCCTCACGTCGGCCCATAAGAAGTTCTATTCATGTACACATATAGGACTTGTTTGCGACTCATTTAGAGGAACAACTTCAGATATCTACAAGAAAAAGGTGCAGATAAGTATTACAGGAAATGCGAAGTATATCAACTGAAGAATCGGATAAGAATAACGTGAGTAGTACTACATTGTTTGGGTTTCAAGATATATATACAGTCTCGGATAAACTCTGTGTCTGAACTGTAATATCAAGTAAAGAACTGCGATAATATATATGTGAAGTAAGTTACGGTTATATATATCTGAGTTGCGTTATATATATATGTAAGAGTTGCTTGAAGTGTAAAGAAAAGACTACATACCAATGCGAAATAGAGACTGTTACAACAGTACGTTAACTATGCGAGAACAAATTTGTGGTAACTGAGTGCGAGGATAAGCCTGTGATGAATAACATTGCATTGAATGTGTCAAGTGCGAAGGCAAGCCTATGCTGACAGAACTATATTGAAAATATGAAATGCCTCAAGTATGCTCAGGAAGGAGAAGGTATTAATATAATATGAAAAGGACAACTCATCTAAGGAAGACCAAGGTATAATCTAAAGATCAACCAGTAAGATTGAATGTGCAAGGTATGCTCAGGCTAGTTCACATCAAGGTACCAATAGCTCTCTAGTCTTAGTGCAGGACGGTGCTGAACGGTGCAGAAATGAAGGGTCAGCTCAAGAATAAGCAGTAACAAGGTTTTGAAGGCATACAAGGGTCAATGGTCTGAGTCATGGTCATGGTACTTGTCATCGGAAAGTCTATAAGAAGAATTTCTTGTGGGTTTTCCTCTCCAAGAGGGAGAGGTTTTGGCCCTGGCTCAAAGCGCCTAATTTTGTGTCTCGTGTTTTTGGTAATTAACTTGATGAAAGACTTAATAAGCTAAAGAAGAGAAGGCATAAGTAAAAGAAGCAAGCTCAAAAGTAATTATCAAGAAGAGAATTTGAATTAATCTCTGCCCTACTAAATTCTCAACATTTGGGTGGTTTTTTGACACAGTCGGGACGACTGATTTTATCATGGTTTTGTTTTTATTACAAGTGGTCTCAGGCTCGAAAGGAAATTTTCTCTGAGTGCTTAAGGTACATACAAAATGTAATTTTCATCTCCTTAATGAAAGCTATGATTTTTTCCTTGGAAAAGAAATCAGCGTTGCACATATTGCGATAACATCAGAGTTATTGTGATATTATCGCCAAAAGCACACTCACCGATATTATCGCCTGAAATTATTGTGATAATTTTCTCATTCGAAATTATGGCGATAATTTCGAAATTATCGTGAGTCGAAAGGAAATTATTGCCTTGCTACTGGAAAAAGGTGATATAAAGTCCCAGTTTGGGTTTTTTTAGTGTCATTTTTAGTTTTTCTTGTCCTAAGATTGAGCTCTGAGCATTGTGCGAGTCTTGTGACCATTTTTCAGCAAGCAAACAAGGGAAAATCCATAGTTTCTTTGCCATCAGCTGAGCATTTTTGGAGTCGAGATTTTTTCCAATATACCATATCCATATTTCCAGGTATGTAAGAGAAATTTGCCTTCCTTTTCTTTGTTTTCCAAGATTAGTGTATATTATAAATTTAGAGTGTGCCTCTTCTTACCCTTTTTTGAATTGCCACATCTATTTTGTGTCGTAGGTCCATGTTTATATTTGGGTAGCATCGGATGTGCTCTAGCTCTGAAATTTTGTGGAGGGGCTAGAACACATGAGATCTCCAAGACCCAGAAATCGTTTGGAGAAATTCCGCCCGGAGTGCTTTTTATTCAATTAATTAATTCTTTTTAATGGAGCTTAAGTTAAAACTTAGGAAATTAAAATAATTAAAGTGAATTAATGTAAATGTGGGTCAGAAGCTTCTAAGTGACGAGGATCAAGTCTATTTTAAGCTTAGCCGTTGATTAAAGATTTGATCACGGTCGTTGATCATTCAACAAGAAAAGTATAAAGGAAGGCTTGAGGGTCAGTTTGAGGACACACACACGGAGAGCAACACTTGAGTGAGTTCTAGTGCAGAGAGGGGAAGCTCGGCAGTGGGACTTCAGTCCAAGGCCGAGAATACAATGCAGAGAGGCAGTGCATCACCAAGGAGAGACAACGCAACACCTGGGAGGGTGACGCAGAGCCTGAGAGAAGTGATGCAGTCACTGAAGAGGCAGCGCTGGGGTTTCTGTGAGGCAGATTGGGCATCAATTCAGCTGTTCGATTTTTGAGCCAGGAAGGTTCACGAGGAGGGTGACACAACTCCTAGACGGGGTGACGTAGTCTCAGCGCAAAGCTAGGAGCAGCTGCTGCTGCGCAACATTGGGGACAACGCAGTCACCTCTGGGGTTTGATCATTTTGTTGTTGGATCAACCAAAATATCTATCTCCGGATAGAGGTACTTCTGTCGTGATTTTTTCTCTGTTGGTTGAGCCGTATTTGGCACCCTAGTTGTATTAAAAAATCTTCTTAATAATAAAACCGTCATATCGGCTGCACCAATGTTCTCGCATTGGGTTTTTCCAGGGACGTTTAGTCCAAAAATAAGTGTGTCCTTTGTGTGATTATCTAATCTTCTTTTTTACTTGATCTGTATATTGGTGTAGGTTGCAGTGTATTTGCATTAATTTTTATTGAAGAATTCTATAAATAACTTGTTAATTGAAGAACACAAGAAGGAAATGCAAACCAGTTTATTGCAATAGGATTCTGGTTGTTAGATTCAGAATTTTTCACATGGTATCAGAGCGATTACAGATTAAGGAGGGATGAAGCCATTAGCGAAAGGAAAGAGGAAAATCTGCTACAGGAAAGCAACTGTCCCGAGAGACAACAGTTTTGGGCCAAAGAGGCAAAGGAAGGGTGACGCAGTCACCAAAGAAGGCTCACGCAGAGCATGCGTCAGCCTTCTAGGGTGACGTTGTAGCTGCAGAAGGCAACACAATGATTGCTGGGCCAATGCAAAGGCTATTGAGTCTCATTTTTTTGGCTGCTGTGACTGGAGGTGCAATACAGATTCTATCTGGAGTTGATGGTGGGAAGCCAAAGTAGAGGGAATCAGTTCCTCATAAGATTTCTTGCCAAGAAGTCTAGATCCAGTGCTGAGCAACAACAAAGAGAGACCAGAGAGGGGTGCTTCAACATTTGGTGGAAGAAGGATTTCCGTGAAGGAAATCGAGATTCAGAGGGACCTTGTTCCTTAGAGGATTTCTAGCACCAAAGAAATCTAGATCCGAGTTTTGCTGGGGTAGCAGTGAAAGAGGGAGAAAGGAACATGTTCGACATTCAGTTGAGCAAAGATGGCCGCAAGTGGACTGAGGGATCAAGACAGGTTGGATGGAGCATCCAACTTTGTCATCTAGAAGGCCATGATCCTGGTAGTTTTGGATGAACATCGCATCAAGGATTATGCGTTGAGGACAATTGTTGTTCCGGTTGATGCTGATCCTGTCAAGAAGTACGAGGAGGCTCAAGCGAAAGCTAAGCGCATGATCATGGATGGAGTCAAGGATCATGTGATCCCACATATTGTTGAGAAGAACACAAGGGAAATGTGGGTGGCCTTGACCACATTGTACGAGGGATCTTCCGTTCAGTGGAAGATGGTGCTTGAGAGTCAGCTGAGATTGTTTCAGATGCAGAAGGGAGAATAAATCAATCCCTTTCTTATCAAATTGCAAGGGACCCGAGATCAGCTAGGTTCCATAGGGGATACATCAGAAGCCAGATTTATGTTCAGGATTGACCTGAATGTAGTCACTGAAGACTGGGAAACTTTTGTCCAAAGAATTTTGGGCAGGGCTTCTCTTCCTAGCTGGGAGGAGATGTGGGCATCTCTTCGACAGGAAGAGATCAGACGGTGGACCCAGGCGGGAAGCAGCAGTAAGGGATCAAAGTCAAGAAGGAGGAAGAGGAGGATGCGCCTCTCGCATCAAAGGGGCAACAAGGGCAACAGAGATGGAAGAAAAAGGACATCTCGAAAGTCAGATGCTTTAGATGTGGGGAAATAGGACATTTCGCCATGCAGTGCCCTCTGAAGAAGAAGGGAAAAGAAGAGAAGCCTGACTTGAAGGTCGCTCTAGCACAGGGTGATGAGGAGGATGACGATGACTGCGCCATGAGTTCTCATGCACCTCTAGAGAAGAGGTGGGGCGATATGGAGCTGTAGTTGGAGATATAGAGAGAACGAAGGGTAGGATCCTTGAGGTGCCTAAACTCTTGGATCACATACGGCTACGGGAGCCCTTAATGATAGTAGCAGAATGACGGGAGTCGGTTGCTGCTAGGGATGATGGAGAGACAATGGCAGAGCTAGAGCACCAAATTCTGAAGCAGTGCAGTAAAGTGTTGTTGTAGTGCAGGAGACAGAGCAGATACAACAACAACGTAGTAGCATTAGAGGGTCAGCGCAGATTAGCAGCAGAGGAAGCTTTAACATCAAAGTGCATCCGGACTAACTCGTATGTCAGGATTTGGGATGTCTTTCAGTTGCTTAACTCTCAACAACTGAGTTGCATTGCAACAGTTAGCAGTGGCAGTGCTATGGGCAACCTGATGCAACATATCGAGAGGGAGCTGCAGTACATATGCAACAGTGATAGTGGCAGTGTTGTGGGAAGTAGTACAGATGCAGCGGTGACAGTGGCAGTGTCATGGGCAGGAGTACAGATTGCAACAGTGTAGTGGATGAGGGGCAGTAAGCCGAGCATCACCAACGTAGAGGACCGATGTCATGGATCAGGGGGATGCTTTTGGTGAGAAGTATTGCTAGAGCACATTCCTCGCTAAGAGGGAGTTTTGATTTTTGGGTAGCATTAGATGTGCTCTAGCTCTGAAATTTTTTGGAGGGGCTAGAACACATGAGATCTCCAAGACAAAGAAATCGTTTGGAGAAATTCCGCCCAGAGTGCATTTTATTCAAATGATTAATTATTTTTAATGGAGCCCAAGTTAAAACTTAGGGAATTAAAATAATTAAGCTCCATTGTTTAATGGAATCTTTGATATATGGAAGGCAAGAATGTAGAAGTTTTTAATGGTTCAAGGCTTTGAAGTTTGGGAATCAGTGATTTATGAAAGCACGGTGGAAGAAGAATCCGATGAATATAATGCAAGAGTGATGAAGGCAATCTTGAGTGGGTTACTAGATCCTATAAAGACCAAAGTGGAAACATGTTCTTTTTTACTTGATCTGTATATTGGTGTAGGTTGCAGTGTATTTGCATTAATTTTTATTGAAGCATTCTATAAATAACTTGTTAATTGAAGAACACAGGCAGGAAATGCAAACCAGTTTACTACATTAGGATTTTTGGTGGTTAGATTCAGAAATTTTCACATGGTATCAGAGCGATTATAGATCAGGGAGGGTTGAAGGCGTTAGCAAAAGGACAGAGGAAAATCTGCTACAAGAAAGCAGCTATCTCGAGAGACAACAGTTCTGGGCCAGAGAGGCAAAGGAAGGGTGACACAGTGACCAAGGAAGTCTCACACAGAGCATGTGTCAGCCTTCTAGGGTGACTCTGTAACTGCAGAAGGCAACACAATGATTGCTGGGCCAACGCAGAGGCTATTGAGTCTCATTTTTCTGGTTGCTGTGGCTGGAGGTGCAGTACAGATTCTATCTAGAGTTGATGGTGGGAAGCAAAAGTAGAGGGAATCAGTTCCTCATAAGTTTTCTTGCCAAGATGTCTAGTTCCAGTGCTGAGCAACAACAAAGAGAGACCAGAGAGGGGTGCTTCGACATTTGTTGGCAGAAGGATTTCCGTGAAGGAAATCGAGATTCAGAGGGAGCTTTTTCCTTAGAGGATTTCTAGCACCAAAGCAATCTAGATCCGAGTTTTGCTAGGGTAGCAGCGAAAGAGGGAGAAAGGAACATGTTCGACATTCAGTTGAGCAGAGATGGCCGCAAGTGGATTGAGGGATTAGGACAGGTTGGATGGAGAATCCAACTTTGTCATCTAGAAGGACAGGATCTTGGTAGTTTTGGATGAACATCGCATTAAGGATTATGCGTTGAGCACGGTTGCTGTTCCGGTTGATGCTGATCCTGTCAAAAAGTACGAGAAGGCTCAAGCGAAAGCTAAGCGCATGATCATGGATGGAGTCAAGGATCATGTGATCACACATATTGCTGAGAAGAACAAAGCAAGGGAAATGTGGGTGGCCTTGACCACATTGTACGAGGGATCTTCCGTCTAGCGGAAGATGTTGCTTGAGAGTCAGCTGAGATTGTTTCAGATGCAGAAGGCAGAAGAAATCAATCCCTTTATTATTAGATTGCAAGGGATCTGAGATCAGGTAGGTTCCGTAGGGGATATGTCAGGAGCTAGATTTATGGTCAGGATTGCATTGAATGTAGTCACTGAAGACTGGGAAACTTTTGTCCAAAGCATTTTGGGCAGGGCCTCTCTTCCTAGCTGGGAGGAGATGTGGGCATCTCTTTGACAGGAAGACATCAGACGATGGACCAAGGCGCGAAGCAACAACAAAGGGATCAAAGTCAAGAAGGAGGAAGAGGAGGATGCGCCTCTTGCATCAAAGGGGCAGCAAGGGCAACAGAGATGGAAGAAAAAGGACATTTCGAAAGTCATATGCTTTAGATGTGGGTAAATAGGACATTTCGTCAGGCAGTGCCCTCTGAAGAAGAAGGGAAAAGAAGAGAAGCCTGACTTGAAGGCTGCTCCAGTACAGGGTGATGAGGAGGATGACGATGACTGCGCCATGAGTTCTCATGCACCTCTAGAGAAGAGGTGGGGCAATATGGAGCTGTAGTTGGAGATATAGAGAACGAAGGGTAGGATCCTTGAGGTGCCTAAACTCTTGGATCACATATGGCTATGGGAGCTCTTAATGATAGTAGTAGAATGACGGGAGTCAGTTGGTGCTAGGGATGATGGAGCGACAGTTGCAGAGCTAGAGCACCAAATTCTGAAGCAGTGCGGTAAAGTTTTGTTGCAGTGCGGGAGACACAGAGCAGATACAACAACAACGCAATAGCATTAGAGGGACAACGCAGATTAGCAGCAGAGGAAGCTTCAACATCGAGGTGCATCCAGACTAACTTGTATGTTAGGTTTTGGGATGTCTTTCAGTTGCTTAACTCTCAACAATTGAGTTGCAGTGCAACAGTTTGTAGTGGCAGTGCTATGGGCAACTTGATGCAACATATTGAGAGGGAGCTACAGTACAGATGCAACAGTGACAGTGGTAGTGTCGTGGGCAGTAGTACAGATGCAACAGTGACAGTGGTAGTGTCGTGGGCAACAGTACAGATTGTTGCAGCGTAGTGGATGAGGGTTAGTAGGCCGAGCATCTCCAACGCAGAGGACCGATGTCGTGGATCAGGGTGATGCTTCTGGTGAGAAGTATTGCTAGAGCACATTCCTCGCTAAGAGGGAGTTCTGATTTTTGGGTAGCATCAGATGTGCTCTAGGTCTAAAATTTTGTGGAGGGGCTAGAACACATGAGATCTCCAAGACCCATAAATTGTTTGGAGAAATTCCGCCCAGAGTGCATTTTATTCAAATAATTAATTATTTTTATTGGAGCCTAAGTTAAAACTTAGGGAATTAAAATAATTAAGCTCCATTGTTTAATGAAAACTTTGATATATGAAAGGTAAGAATGTAGAAGTTTTTAATGGCTCAAGGCTTTGAAGTTTGAGAATCAGTGATTAATGAAAGCACGATGGAAGAAGAATCCGATGAATATAATGCAAGAGTGATGAAGGTAATCTTGAGTGGGCTACTAGATCCTATAAAGACCAAAGTGGAAAAATGTTCTTCAACAAAAGATATGTGGGACAAACTTCAAAATCTTCACTCAAAAGGAGTAGTGACCATGACCTCTAGTCAAGAAGATGATGGAAAGCAAGAAGGAAATCCGAAACCCATTAAGGAAGCTAAAAATAAGAGTGAAGACATCAAAACCAAAGAAGACCTAGAAGACGAAGAAAATGAAGAGGACTTCACAAAAGATTTCAAGACAAAGCTTGTAGCTGCCCGAGATGAGATAAGCAGTTTGAAAAAGGAAAATGAGGAGCTCAAGAAAAAAGCACAAGATGGTGAGTATGAGTTAGACAAGACAAAGAAGGAAGTTGATCTCTTTAAACTTCAAATTCAAGAAAGAGATGAGGAGCTCACCAAGCTAAAGGAGGAATTGCAACAAAACAAAAAAAGGCACCATGAAGAAGTCATATCCATGAAAAATCAATTGGATAAAGCAAAGAAAGGGGAAATCACTTTGTCAAGCCATCTTGAACAAAGACATGAGGACTTGAACAAACTTGAAGCGAAAATTGGTCAATACAAAGAAGAGGTCTCCTCCCTTAAATCTCAACTAGAAGAAGCAAAGAAACAAGCACTAGGAGCTGTGTTGTCTCACAAAATGTCTAGGCACCGCGACAACGGCTCAGATCAGGGGCTGTTACCCTGATACCCAATCTCTCTATCTAAGCTGTCTCCTTGCAAGCTAAGGGAGGTAGACCCTAATAGAAAATGAAGAAGGAGAACTGGTTGGAGACCAACCAATTCAGGAGGCACAGCTAGATAACCAAATACTTGTTAAGATCCACGAGATTTTACAGATCCAATTAGATTCAAAACTTTAAAATCAGTGCCTTATGGAGTCAAAATATCCCATTATAAATTTAGGATCAAGTAATTGATATGTAACTGCTGCTATGAAAATCAATCAACCACAATGATATTCAATAAGACACCCTCACAATTATGCATTAACAATGTTCGATAAAGACATGCGATTTATCATCATTTGAAATATTCTCAAAGTTAACCTGAACAATTAATTGCCAATTTCAAGTAATTTAAAACCACAATTAAAGCTCATCAACCACAGTTAAGCAGAAAAATACTTTGAACCAACGATTTAAATTCGAGATAAAAAAATATTATCATGAGGGTACCATCGAAATTAAATGCCAAATATTTCCAATATTTCCGAATTTATGATATTCCAAATAAGTCCAATTCAGAAACCTATAGTCAAATTTTAGATAGAAAAAATAAAACTCACCTTGACTATTTAAAATTTTTAAATTTTTGAGAGTTTTCTAATTTTTTTTATATTTTTTATATTTTCCTTTTAAAATCTAAAACTTAATGAAAACAAAAGTATATGTACAAATGTTATGTATATTTTATTATTATTTATTAATTAGATTTAGTTATCTTAGGTTATTAACTGAAAAGGCATGATCAAAGATCATGCCTCTTCGCCAAGGGACACCTTGAGGCTATATTTAAAGCCTAGGTGATCCCTCATTGTAATCATCTCATCTTTTCATCATTAATAATATATATTTATCAAGTTTACCAGAGTTTTTACACTCCATTGGTATCAGAGCCATCGCTCTTCGGATCTGTGTGATCACCCATGAATTACAGAATTCCAGAACTGCAATTCCAGATTGCAGATTTTTCTTATCAGTGCTGGTGACAGCAATTGTTTAAAATTTTTTTTACAGCCCACATACCTCACAAGCGGCTACCCTCCTTCTCCATTTCCCATTACAACCCTGCTCTCCTCCATTTCCCATTACAACCCTGCTCTCCCTTTCCTTATACCCTACGCTTCCCATAATCCAACTCGGTGAAAGACACAGCATAGAAAAAGGAAATAGGTTCACATCTTGGGAACTCGTAAGGAGAATATCAATCCAAACTTTAATCTGTTTCTCTCATAAATTGCGGTGACAAGCTAGGTTATAAGAACCGTAGGTCCATCTCTATGTATTAGTATCGGACTGTGTCATCTATTTCTTTGATTCGGATAGGGCAGCTTCTGTGGAGACATACTCGCCTCGGACTTGGTGCATATCAGCTCGGATTTCAGTGACTCGGTTAGGGCATTTTCTGTGGAAACTAACATACCTCAGATCTGGGCTTGAAGCTTCTGAAGAGTGCAGACTTATATCTTGGTGCCTCGGGTTGTGATTAATCCCTTGAACCAGTGTTGTTGCAGTCAAAGGAGCCTCGGATATTTACAAACATTCTGTGATCAGGCGGTAAAATTGCGTGGTTTATAAGTTATATTGACAGACGTTACAGTGGTATTACGCATCGAACCCTTCGAACGCATTACGCTGGCGTTAAAAAAATACGGTGATTCGGCTCTCGTGTAAAAGGCTGCATAATTTTGGACGGCGGCATTAATACAGGGCGTAAGTCTGGCTCTGTGTGTCGTTTTAAAAAAAATTCTGAGCATCGATATATACGGCTGCATAATTTTGGACGGCTGTGTAAATCTGGACGGCTGCATAATTATTGACGGCTGTGTAAATCTGAACGGCGTGGTTTAAATCTGGACGGGTAACGGCCCTCGTTATTCTTCAACGCTGTTCAACCCTACCGGCTGCACTGGATTAAAGAACCTGCACTTTCGTTGCGATCCTATATTCCGTCTTCGATTTTGTCCGGTGTTGTGCCACAGCAACAAACAAACTTACGTTTTAAAAAAAATCGTGAACAGGTGCATCGATATATTAAAAAAAAATCGATTTGTTAAAAGTATAAATCGATTTGTTGTGAACAAGCAAGTTTAAAAAAAAAAAAAACGATTTTTTTAATTATATAAAATATATATTATATAAATTAATTGATCATTATATATATATATATATATATATATATTATAATTATATAGTTTATTTATATATTATATAATTTCCATTTAAATAATTATATATATATATATAATAATTATATAATTAAATTATATATATTATATAATTTTTAATTAAAAATTATATATATATAATAATTATATAATTAAAAAAAAAATATTATTAATTAATTAATTCAAAAAAAAAAATTTAATTAATTAATTAATTTTAAAGAAAAAAAAAAAGAGGAGAAACTGGCAGAAAGATATTCCCCACCTCATACACGCTCGATGTCTTCGTCAATGTCAATGGCGGAATTCCAGAAGAAATTGGGAGATCTTGAGAAACAAATTAATAATAACTCCGAAGAATTTGGAAGGCGATTAGTCGATCTGGAAGGTACAGTTGCAGGGCATTCCAACGACATCAAAAAGATTCATGATACGACAAATCGCATAGAAAGACAAATGTGGCTAAATCATCACGAGACCACAGAAGCAATGAACAAGCAAAACGAAGCAATGAACAATATGACAGAACTCTTCAACAAGCTAAATGATAAAATAGATAAGTTGAGTCAGACACAATCCCCAACATCTCCTAACAGGGAACCAAATCAACAAAACAGTTCCACAGATTCAGGGAACTCGGAAGAGCATCAGGAAAAAACCGATTCCCCACATCATCAAGAAGATAGTAATGTAGATTTTCAAAACAAGCAGCTCTGGAATGCATTCGCTAATCAATATCCCCTTCTTGTTCCACCATTAGCATATCAGCGCAAAGCCAAGATCGATCTACCCAAATTTGATGGTAATGAATAAAATAGCGTTGCATGGCTTAATAAGGCAGAAGAATATTTTGAAATTTATGACATTACTAGTGATGATGAAAAAATTAAACATGCTTCCATGAAAATGGAAGGAGAAGCATATAATTGGTATATGTGGTGGAAAAATACGACGCTCGCTATCAGTTGGAGGAAATTTAAGGATGCGTTCTTTAAAAGGTTTCAAGGCATAAAAGAAGAAAAGTTCTTTTCAACGTTTATCAAATTACGCCAAAAAGGAGATGTGGATGAGTACACGCGAGAATGGGAGACTTTGGCAACACGAGTACCCGGATTGTCGGAATCTCGTCTAATCCAGTCTTACATCTCGGGACTTAAAATCCACATACAAGAAGAGCTCGAACTACATGAAATTACGTCCGTAGAAGTAGCAAGGCAAAAAGCAAAAGCTGCTGAAAAGAAATTTGAAAGATTATCAAAACCAGAAAAAGTATATTCGAGACGACGGTTTCCTCAATCTGAAAATGTAGATGACACAAAATATGCCCCTGTTCATCTTCGTGAAGAAGAAAAATCTAGTTTGGAAAAACAAAGAATGCGAGAGGGCAAGTGCAAACGTTGCGGGGAACACTGGGACCCTAAGCACGGATGTGCTAATGAAAAAGCGAAGAATCTATACAGTTGTGAAGCAACTAACGACACTAACAGTACTGATTCGTGTATAGAAGGATTAGAAGACAATTTAGAGTTCTCTCCAGAAGTGGAGGGCGAAACTATTCCGCAAGTGTCCTTATCAGCTATGACAGGCATATTACAACCTCAAACCCTAAGGTTAAGAGGACATATTAAGAAAAACAATGTAATGGTTCTAATAGACACAGGCAGCACGCACAATTTTCTAGATTCATCCATGGCCAAAAGACTCAACCTTTTTAATTTTCCCATGCCTAATATGAAGGTAATGGTGGCCGATGGTAAGAAGATTGAACAAGTAGGAAAATGCCATAAAGTCAAATTGCAAATTAAAGACTTTCATTTAGAATCTCCGTTCTACACCGTTCCATTACGAGGAGTAGATGTGGTCTTAGGAATTCAATGGCTACGAACTCTAGGTACTTATTCTGCCAACCATCAGAATCAGTTTATAAGTTTTAAGTGGAAAGGGCAGAAATACAAGTTGTATGGATTCCAAGCCCCAGGAAATCAAGTCGTATCTTCCTCTCTGATGACGAAGATGACTCAAATAGGAGCGCCAACATCTACAGTACAATGTCAACAGTTAGAAATGTTATCTTCAAACGGGAGCCATGAAGAGTCTCCAGAAGTCAAGACAGGATCCGACCCTGTCAATACCAGATATTTTCACTATCCAGATCAACAAAAGGTTGAACTCGAGAATATGCTCCACGATCTTTTTAAAATGTGGGAAGCAAGAGCCCGCCGCTCAAGAAACCCAGGGGTTCGTCAACGTTGTCCATCGTTATATATGCTTTGAGGACAAAGCATCTTAAGAGAGGGGCAATGTTATGTATATTTTATTATTATTTATTAATTAGATTTAGTTATCTTAGGTTATTAACTGAAAAGGCATGATCAAAGATCATGCCTCTTCGCCAAGGGACACCTTGAGGCTATATTTAAAGCCTAGGCGATCCCTCATTGTAATCATCTCATCTTTCATCATTAATAATATATATTTATCAAGTTTTACCAGAGTTTTTACACTCCAACAAATAGAACTAAAGTCTTACAAAAAGAAAAATGAAAAAGTAAGAATTTTTTTATTCATTTTTTTTTTTTTAATATCCTCATATTTCAAAATCTATAGACTAAAATCAAATCCTAAAAAATTTAAATTAACGCTACCCTATCTAAACTACCTAAAAGAAAAAATCAAAATCGAAACTCAAAATATTAAAATCTAAAGTTCAAAATTAAAACTAAAACTAAAAGTAAAAAATAGAAAGTCTAAAAAAAAACTAAGATTTAAAACTAAAGCCCAAAACTAAAATAAAAAAGAAGTCGAAATCTGAAACTTAAAACATAAGCTAAACAAAAGTAAATAAAAAATGAGAATCTAAAACCAAATAAACAAAATCGGATTTGGGTTAAGTGCTTTGTTTTTGGTGTGCGTTAAGTTTGCAAGTTGAACGCAAAGATGCATGAGTGAAGAGATAGCCGCAGCGTGAAATGGGGGAGGGATTAATGAGGGAGTAGCTGCAAGGGAAAACGACTGCAAGGAGCCACCGGTAGGAAACGTAAAGCGCAGTAGCTGAAAAAGGGAGCGGCTACAACGATGAGGATGACGGTCGACGTGAAGGAGAATGCAGGTAAGGGAGAGACGTTGAGGATGCAGGCTGTGGCAAAGATGGGCAGCGTACAGATGGGCTGCGGACAAGGCAGACGACAGAGGTGAAGTGTCGAGCCAACCGCAGCGAGGGGAAGATGGAGGTGAAGATGCGTTTAAAAGAAAAGGGCTCAGACAGCAGCATGGCAAAAAAAAAATGGACGTAAATGGTGAGGACGAATGGCAAAAGGCTATGTATAGGATGAATGGAGGAATTGCGTACGGCCAGTGTACAGCGAGTGAAGACAACGTATGGATGAGGGATGAAAGGAAAATAAAACCCCAAAGGTGTAAGTGAAAGCATACAGGCCAGCATATAAAAAAAATTTCTCACCCAACAATTAAAATTTTGTCAATATAACTCAGATCTTCAAAATATTGATTCAAATGCACCTGAGATTTTTACTTTAAGGCAAAACCATGCCCAGATCTACAATCCAATGCGATCTTGAGACCAGATCTTATAATTTTATGAAAATCTCCCTGTAGAGCCTGCATAGAAAAAGAAACTAGAAACCAGCAAACCCAGTAAAATAGTATATGTACACAGTAAAAGCAAACCCCAAAAATTCTGGTGAATTAAAAATAAAAATGAGTGGGATTTACACTGCTAATTTACAGATTAGAGGCCCTCTTGGCCAGATTTAAAACAGTTCAGCATAATTCAGAAAAATAAAAATTTAGAGATAGGCACAAGCCCAATAAAGAACCTTGCGAAAAAACGGAATTTAAGATAAGCCCGGGGAATTAGATTTGGAGGGCTCTTCAGATCTTATTTCCTTGGGAGTCAGCTGGTCCAAACTAGGACTTCCCCAAACGCCCAATTCTAAATTCGGAAAATTTCTGGAAACTTAAAGTTAAACTGTCAGATTAATAGAGAAATAGTGATAAAACATAAAATTTTCAAGAGCTAGAGATAACAGTTAGCTCGATCCAATTAATATTCATACCCTAGATCTAGTAACCTGGGCAAGATACCAGTACCCAAAATTACTCTACAAGAGCCATTAATCAACAATCCATTAAAATAATCACCAGTAGAATATTAAGAACAGGTTTACCATAAAATGCTGAAGAGGAACACCACCATCAAAATAAAACCCCCAAGTCTTCTTTTGTATTATTTCAGAAAATATTACAGGAGAGCTTCAAGAGCGAGTGCACAATCCAGAGATTGGATGATTCAAACACTGACAAAAACCTCTAATTTATAAGATAAAATCTTCATCGGCTAGTTCAGTTGATCTTTGTCAAAGTAATCTCGACAATCGAAAAGATTTGATCATCTTTTAATCTGGACCGTCGAAATTATAATTTTGAGGAAATTCGAATTTATCATTTAATTTATTTTTAATTAACTCAAAAGTAATATTTTTGAGATAATTACATCAAAATTTTGACTTTGACTTAACCACCTAGGCCCAAGGGTCCAAAATTTCTTGAAATTCTCAATATTCCCTTGGCTTGGGACCTTTAAAAATTTATTTTTTAAGGACCAAAGAATTTTTCCTTTGAAGAATTTTAACTCACCTAGGATTTAAAATTATTTAAATTTTTGGCTTAGGGTTTTTTTAATTAATTTGGCTAGAAAATTTAATTAATTGATTGATAGGGGATTTAATTATTTTTTCCAACACTCTTTACATAAGATAACACATGAAGGGGGAATACCCATTCATATAGACCCTCAAATATGTACCCAATTCTGCGACTCAAAACATGATCTAGTAGACCAAGCAGCTTGTAATAAAATAATCTAGCCAATTAGTTAGGATTATTCTCAAACTACTTTTACAAAGACTCGATAGAAAACACTAGGACTCACTTAGCATCTTGATGACAAAATCCACCCTATCTTTGGGGTGAAGCTGGAGGGGAAAACTCTGCCAATCACTTGTGTCGAAAAACACAAGCAAATCAGTGAGACAAAAAACCTCCTAGGATAGAAATCGTCATCAACATACTAGGCTTACCTAGGTTGTTACATACATGGTGGTCTTACTTAGATCATTTACATCATAAACACGCAGAATGGGTTTACATCGTTCATAAAACTGTCGGCTGTTGATGGAATCTGAATGGCGCGAATATGTCGAACATGATGAATCCCATTTGAAAAAATGGGGGTGTACTGCTATGGGGTCGTTGACAAAGTGTGGTCAACATCTGGCTCTACGTGGGGACACGTTGCTTCATCGGAGGAATGTGAGAATCTAGAATCTATATCCAAGAAACACACAAAATTACATAAGTAGCGTCCATCCAAATATCATCATATAACATTAAGCGCATGAAAAAATAGAAGCTCTTCTTTCATTTATTATTCTACTTAACATGAAAAGTAAATCTACTCTAACCACAAAATGAAACGTTGAAATAACAAGGTGTAGGTTTAGAGATACAATACAAAGGACACCCTGTGGCATCAAATGTGCTGAATATAATGCATGCAGAGCATTTGCTTGCTTTCAGGCAAGTCTGTAGGCTGCTTTATGGATGTGCGATGTCCAATCTTGCATATGGTAGGACTCTGTCTTATCCGAATGTCAAGTTGCTCTTAGCCATCAGACGAATCAAACCACTTACCTCTTCTTTTCTGCTTTTTTCTCTTCTTCTTAGTGGGCTGTGATGTTAGTAATGAGACTTTCTTGTCCTTATCTTGAAAATGCTTGTACAAAACATCTGATGAACCTAGAGTATGACCAATCTTATTCTGAATATACTCTGTCAATGGTGACACATAAGCTTGGTCTTTCTTAACGTCCTTTGTAACCATAGTTAATTTTTCTTTAATGGGAAAAGTGACCTCCGCGTGATGAGATGGAAATTGCTTCAGCAAACTGGGAGGCCTATGATCTGTTGACAAATCTGACTTGGGTTGGAAATTTTGCATGTGTGATCTTTCCATTTTTTCCAACTTATTTTGAATAACAGTCATTTGATTAGAATGATTAATATTTATAGTACTGATTTCCTTCGCATGACTCCCTTCAATAGTTAACAATTTGTGTTGAAGAGACATCTAGCCAATTTCCATGTTTTTTATTGCTTCATCATTATCCGCTTTCATGGCCATGAAGAAATTTCGCATACAGTTCATCTCCTTCTCATGATTTGCTTCCATGATCGTCATTTCCTTGATATGTTTTTCTTCCATGGCAATTATTTTATTGGAGTGATTGAATTCCATGATTTTTATATTTTCCTTGAAGGCCAATAACTTGCTCTGCATAGAACCAATTTCCCTGGCGTGATCTACTATTATTTTTTCTTGATTAAGTTCCATATTCTTAATGATTTGAGCCTGGTTGGCCTCCATATTCTTGATTACCTGAGCTTGATTTAGCTGTATATCCTTAACTATCTGAATCAATTCGTTAACAAGATGCTTATCGTTGTCCACACTGATTTGACAACTTGCTTCTGCTTCACCACTATCATGGATTTGTGCTGTCGTGGTACAAGTGGATTTATCCTGAGAACTGTCTCGAAATCTCTTGCTGATAGTTGAGTTCTCTACAAGATCACTTTCATTTCTTTGCATAATACTGGGAGCACAAGGCGAGTAAGCTTGTTTAATATATTTATCTTTAAAAGTATTGGTTAGGTGTTGTAAACAATAAAAATACTCCTCAGGACAATTTCAAAACCAATCGATAGCATCACCCTTTAAGGAATAGCCAAAGATACATATCTTGACATCTTCATGATTATATTGTGAAGGACGACAATATTTATTTATAATAAAAGTGACTATCAATAGATGCTCTAGAGCAATGGCTGCATTACCACCTGAGAAAAAAGGCAATTTAGGTATGGCCTCGTCTGGCATGTCATGAAAGGTGTCATCCATGATGACTTGCTTAAAGTTTAAGTGGATGTTAGAGAAAGAGATCCGTGTTCAAGAATAGTCAAAAGGTTCTGAAAAAGAAAGCTTCTTAGTAAGAACTCTTGTAAAAAAAGAAAGGATTGGAGTCGCCACTTGAACATGAAACTAATTCTAAAACAGAAGAAATAATCGAGAGTAGCAGATGGATATCAGGGGGGATTCTTGTCTGGGAGTAAATAGATGAATAAGTGGAGTTGCCACCCAAATAAGAGGCCAACCGAAATATCCAGGTGCTAAAGATACGATGATGAAATGATGCCCGAAAATGTTATGTCGTGTGACAGGCTAATGAATGGTGAAAGAAGATTAGAAGATTAGAAAATGTCGTTAAGACCAAGGACATAAAAACTCAACGACGCGAAAAAATGTTGTCGCACAAAATGTCTAGGCATCGCGACAACGGCTCAGATCGGGGGCTGTCACTCTGATCCCCAATCTCTCTATCTAAGCTGTCTCCTTGCAAGCTAAGGGAGGTAGACCCTAATAGAAAATGAAGAAGGAGAACTGGTTGGAGACCATCCAATTAAGGAGACACAGCTAGATAACCAAATACTTGTTAAGATCCACGAGATTTTACAGATCCAATTAGATTCAAAACTTTAAAACTAGTGCCTTATGGAGTCAAAATATCCCGTTATAAATTTAAGATCAAGTAATTGATATGTAACTGCTGCTATGAAAATCAATCAACCACAATGATATTCAATATGACACCCTCACAATTATGCATTAACAATGTTCGATAAAGACGTGCGATTTATCATCATTTGAAATATTCCCAAAGTTAACTTGAACAATTAATTACCAATTTCAAGTAATTTATAACCACAATTAAAGCTCATCAACCACAGCTAAGCAGAAAAGTATTTGAACCAACGATTTAAATTTGAGATAAAAAAATATTATCACGAGGGTACCATCGAAATTAAATGCCAAATATTTCCAATATTTCCGAATTTATGATATTCCAAATAAGTCCAATTCAGAAACCTATAGTCAAATTTTAGATAGAAAAAATAAAACTCACCTTGACTATTTACAATTTTTAAATTTTTGAGAGTTTTCTAAATTTTTTTATATTTTTTATATTTTCTTTTTAAAATCTAAAAGTTAATGAAACAAAAATATTTATACGAATAGAACTAAAGTCTTACAAAAAGAAAAATGAAAAAGTTAGAATTTTTTATTCATTTTTGTTTTTTTAATATCCTCAAATTTCAAAATCTACAAACTAAAATCAAAACCTAAAATATTTAAATTAACGCTACCCTATTTACACTACCTAAAAGAAAAAATCAAAATCGAAACTCAAAATATTAAAATCTAAAGTTTAAAATTAAAACTAAAACTAAAAGTAAAAAATTGAAAGTCTAAAAAAAAAACTAAGATTTAAAACTAAAGCCCAAAACTAAAATAAAAATGAAGTCGAATTTTGAAACTTAAAACCTAAGCTAAACAAAAATAAATAAAAACCGAGAATCTAAAACCAAATAAACAAGATCGGATTTGGTTTAAGTGCTTTGTTTTTGGTGTGCTTTAAGTTTGCAGGTTGAACGCAAAGATGCAGGAGTGAAGAGATAGCCGCAGCGTGAAATGGAGGAGGTATTAATGAGGGAGCAACTGCAAGGGTCCACCGGTAGGAAACGTAAAGGGACGCAGCGGAAAAAGGGAGCAACTACAACGATGAGGATGATGGTTGACGTGAAGGAGAGTGCAGGTAAGGGAGAGATGTTGAGGATGCAGGCTGTGGCAAAGATGGGCAGCGTACGGATGGGCTGCGGACAAGGCAGACGACATAGGTGAAGTGTCGAGCCAACCACAACGAGGGGAAGATGGAGGTGAAGCTGCGTTTAAAAGAAAAGGGCTCGGACAACAGTGTGGCAAAAAAAAATGGACGTAAATGGTGAGGACGAAGGGCAAAAGGCTACGTATAGGATGAATGGAGGAATTGCGTACGACAAGTGTACAGCTAGTGAAGACAATGTATGGATGAGGGATGAAAGGAAAATAAAACCCCAAAGGTGCAAGTGAAAGCATACAGGCCAGAGTGTAATTTTTTTTTTCTCACCCAACAATTAAAATTTTGTCAATATAACTCATATCTTCAAAATATTGATTCAAATGCACCTGAGATTTTTACTTGAAGGCAAAACCATGCCCAGATCTGCAATCCAAAGCGATCTTGAGACCAGATCTCATAATTTTCTAAAAATCTTCCTGTAGAACCTGCACAAAAAAAGAAACTAGAAACCAACAAACCCAGTAAAATAGTATATGTACACAGTAAAAAGCAAACTCCAAAAATTCTGGTGAATTAAAAATAAAAATGAGCGGGATTTACACTGTTAATTTACAGATCAGAGGCCCTCTTGGCCAGATTTAAAACAGTTCAACACAATTCAGAAAAATAAAAATTTAGAGATAGGCACAAGCCCAATAAAGAACCCTGTGAAAAACTGGAATTTAAGATAAGCTCGGGGAATTAGATCCGAATTGCTCTTCATATTTTATTTCCTTGGGAGTCAGCTGGTCCAAACTAGGATTTGCTCAAACGCTCAATTCTAAGTTCGGAAAATTTCTGCAAACTTAAAGTTAAACTGTCAGATTAATAGAGAAATGGTGATACAACATAAAATTTTCGAGAGCTAGAGATAACAGTTAGCTCGATCCAATTAATATTCTTACACTAGATCCAGTAACCTGGCAAGATACCTGTACTCAAAATTACTCTACAAGAGCCATTAATCAACAATCCATTAAAATAATCACCAACAGAATATTAAGAACAAGTTTACCATAAAATGCTAAAGAGGAACACCACCATCAAAATAAAACCCCAAAGTCTTCTTTTGTATTATTCCAGAAAATATTACAAGAGAGCTTCAAGAGCTAGTGCATGATCCAGAGATCGGATGATTCAAACTAACAAAAACCTCTAATTTATAAGATAAAATCTCCAACGGCTAGTTCAGTTGATCCATGTCAAAGTAATCTCTACCGTCGAAAAGATTTGATCATCTTTTAATCTGGACCGTCGAAATTATAATTTTGAGGAAATTTGAATTTATCATTTAATTTATTTTTAATTAACTCAAAAATAATATTTTTGAGTTAATTACTTCAAAATTTTAACTGACTTAACCACCTAGGCCCAAGGGTCCAAAGTTTCTTGAAATTCTCAATATTCCCTTGGCCTGGGACCTTTAAAAATTTATTTTTTAAGGACTAACAAATTTTTCCTTTGAAGAATTTTAACTCACGTGGGACTTAAAATTAATTAAATTTCTGGCTTAGGATTTTTTAAATTAATTTGGCTAGAAAATTTAATTAATTGACTGAGAGGGGATTTAATTATTTTTTCCAACTCTCTTTACATAAGATAAATACATTTAGACACATGAAGGGGGAATACCCATTCGTATAGATCCTCAAATAGGTATCCAATTTTGCGACTCAAAACATGATCTAGTAGACCAAGCAGCTTGTAATTAAATAATCTAGCCAATTAGCTAAGATTATTCCCAAACTACTGTTACAAAGACTCGATAGAAAACACTAGGACTCACTTAGCATCTTGATGACAAAATCCACCCTAGCTTTGGGGTGAAGCTGGAGGGGAAAACTCTGCTGATCACTTGTGTCGAAAAACACAAGCAAATTGTTGAAAATGCAACAAGATGATGAAGCTTAGTGAAATGAAGTCGCCTTCACTAAGTGGGCCCGCAGGCTATTTTTGGCGCAAAGTCTATTTTTAGACATATGGATCATGGTCTATGAGTTGCAGGATGCTATTTATGGATGATTGGTCGAGTTGGTAAAAATAGATGGACCTCTATTTTTAGACATTGGGCGGTTTCTATTTTTAGACTGCCGGGTAAAAATAGAACAGTCAAATATTATTGACCCTTAATAATATTTAGACTATAAACATTATCTTATCCTCTTGGAGCACTTCAGTTTGATGCTTGGATGTGGCACATGCAGTTGACAGAAGGAAATACGCTTTTCCTAAGGGTTAGTTGAGCTATTGCATGGTTGACTTCGGTTAGAACTCATGTGGCAGAGTTTGGTGGAGTTGATGAGACAGTTGGTGGAGTTGTGTTCGGTTTAACTTAGTTGAACTAGTTGTATTTAGTCTAACTGATAAATACACTAGTGATGAGTGGTGTGAATCAATTATTAATTAATTCACTAATTATTAACTCATAAATCAACTAAAGAACACATCATTTAACTGCAATGCATGGACAGTTCAGTGGAGACCAGTGTTAGAGGTGGGTGAAAGGGTGAGTGTACTATCAGTTGTGACTATTGGCTGTGCATGAGATTTGCACACACATTGATGGAGATTGCCAATGAGGATTGCGCAGTTGGAGCTAGTGGGATTCGAACTTGGATCTCATCATTAATCAACTTGGATTGCGCAGTAGAGGCAGGCAGACTTGTGGAGAAGATTTGAACCCATGACTTGTTCAAATCTCAGTTAGTTTGTGTGTAACTTTTTGGAGATAGTACTGAGTACTTGTGAGGAGTATTGTGCTATTTATTGTTACATGTTCTCTATCATTATAATATACAGATAGTTGGGGGTTTTCAGCTATTGCTTTCCCCATTACATACTGTGTTGATATGTGTGCTTGATTATGTTTTAATGAGCGCATGCGACTGCTTTCTATTTCTGCATATTGATGATCAATTGTAGAAGACGTTATGTATTATGCATGAAGCTTAAATAGTGTGTAATCGGGATAATCTCGGTGAATAATTCAGCTATTATTCAAATTTCTACATGGTATCGGAGCAGAATTGATCATCGGATCTATTACAGTGATTACAATTATTTCGGTAGACAGAGTCTGTAACGAGCCAAGTAGCCTCTGGATCCATCCTTTCTTTGAAAGGTGATATATCCAGTAAATGCTCTTACAATCGATCTCTGTGCTAGAAATACTTTGTTCTCACAGATCCAGAAGGAGCTGAGTTTTGCGCTTGGAATTCGAATTTGCAGCAGAATTTGGAATTCGAAATTTGCAACAGTTTTCTTGGTGCTAGAGTTGAAATGTCTTTCAACGGATTGCGACTGGAGTATGCCCTTGAGGGCAGTTCGAATTATGTTGCATGGAAGGACAGAATGGAGGCGGTATTAGATGATAACAGGCTGAAGGAGTTCATAGAAGCTGAGATCCCAAAGCCTACTGATGCTGCTCAAGTTGAGGCTTGGCAAAAGAAGATGGCAAAATGTCGAAGGATTCTGTTGGAGGGCATGAAGGATCACATTGTATCCAGCATGCATGGAAAAGCTTCTCCATACTTGATGTGGAAAGCGTTGACAGATTTATTCCAAAGCAAGAGCGACCAGAGGAAGTTGGCGATCAAGGATAAACTCGGACACATAAAGATGGAGAAAGGCGACAGTATGCCCAAGTACCTCACGAAGTTTATCCAATGCAGGGATGAGATGGGAAGTGTGGGGGTGACTGTTGATGATGAGGAATTGGTGAGCTTGGCTCTCCTTGATCTTTCGAAGAGTTGGCATGCCTATCAGGATTCTGTCAATGGTCGGGAGAAATTGCCAGGATGGGAGCGACTTTGGTCGGATCTTGTGCAAGAGGAGATAAGGCGGAATACCAAAGACGGATCTTCATCAAAGGCATCTGATGAAGAAAATTGTGCTTTGGTTGCCAAAGTAAGGGGAAGAGCGAAAACTGTCTCATTCGGTGCGAAAAGCGAAAGCAGGACTGTCAGGGTGAAGTGTTTTCACCATGCAGCACGGACATTATGCCACAAATTGTCGCAGCGAGAAGAAGAAAAATAAGCAGGCTGTTGGATACGCGGCGAGAGGCCTTAGCCTCGCGGTTTGGTGGATTTTCGATGCGCTAACGGTCTCAGTGTGATGGGATCGGTGTGGTTCTTGGACAGCGGTGCGTCATTTCATATGATGGGAGATTGGGATTTGTTCTCAGATCTGGAGGACAAAGATCTGGGCGTGCACATCGAGATGGGCGATGATGGTAGATACAGTGCGACTGGTATCGGTACCATATCCTTTCAGAGGGAGTCTGGTAAACCCTTCGTGTTGAAGGATGTCATGCATGTACCTGGATTGAAGAAGAACTTGATCTCAGTAGCGATGTTGGAGGATAAGGGGTATGATGTGGTCTTCAGCGAAGGAAAAGCCTTCCTGCGCAGTAAGACTACTGGAGAGACCCGGAAGATAGGGGTTCGGACTCAGAACCTTTATCAGTTGCAGGTAGATGACTGCGCAGCTATGGCATGCAAGGCTGGAGATGTGGTGAGCCGGGATGATGGCGGCACGTAGCCCACGGAAGTCGGGCCACCTTCACCATGGAGCTTTGTGAAGATACCGGGCACAGCATTTCCACCGGCTTCCTAAGGGCACTCTTGCGCAAATGATCGCGCAAGGGTGTACCTTGGGAAAATTTAGAAAGCCACCTTCACGAGAAGGACAGTCGCGCCCACCCACGATCCTTCCTTGAGAGAATTCACACGTACGTGTGTGGACCTTTCTCAGAGTTTCAACAAAGAAGCACAAGTACTATGTGATCTTTTTTGATGATTTCTCTCGGAAGTGTTGGATCTTCTTCATGCAGAAGAAGAGCGAGACATATTCAAAGTTCTTTGAATTCAAGGCGCTGGTTGAGAAGGAATCGGGAAAGCATGTGAAGGCTCTTAGGAGCGACAATGGTGGTGAATTAATCTCTACTGAATTCAAGGGACTTTTGCACGTTGTATGAATCTGTAGAGAGAGCTCATAGCACCTCATAACCCACAAAGCAGAATGGGGGTTGCCGAGCTTAAGCACGTAACGATCGTAAGTGCCGCACGGCGATGTTGCATGATCGTGGCCTACCCCTTCACTTGTGGGCTGAGGCATGCACACGCAAGATATGTGCGTAACCGTTGTCCTCACAGGATACTTGGCATGAGTACACCCGAGGAGTCATTTTCTAGTAAGAGGCCCGATATTTCCCATTTGAGGATTTTTGGTTCACCTATTTACATTCATGTGATGAAGGATGCCAGGAAGAAGCTGGAGCCGAACGAAGAGGTTGGGATATTTGTGGGGTACACTGATACACCCCAAAACTATCGTGTGTATTTACCAGACAGTCGCAAGACTGTTGTGCGACGGGATATCAAATTTCATGAGGAGAAAGCCATGAAGTGTTCGCTTGAGAGGGAGCCACACTTGCATGTAGAAGAGGAGCTATTAGTTCCTAAGGAGAAGCTTCCGGATGTGGATCACCCACAAGAGGAAGTTCATGGAGTGGAAGAGACCACTCATGTAGCGCCAACCATTAGAGGGCGCAAGCGCACTAAAGAAGCTGAGCGTCTGGCTCAAGATGAAGAGAAGGTTGTAGGACCACCTACAGCACAGCGCAGACAGAGATAGTCACTGGACTGGTACATTGGATACATGGCTCTTGTGAGCAAATGTGTTGTGACAGAGCCATCCTCTTTCGAGGAAGCTGTGGAGGACCCAGCATGGGTAGATGCCATGGTGGAAGAGTATGATTCGATTGTCAGAAACAGTGCATGGGAGATTGTCCCACGACCGGAGGGGAAATCAGTGGTGGGTTTGCGATGGATCTACAAAGTGAAGTTGTAAGCAATGGACGGAGTGTGGAGAAGTACAAGGCAAGATTTGCTGCCCGAGGCTTCTCACAGATAGAGGGGATCGATTATGAGGAGACCTTTGCACCTGTCGCAAGGTATTCTTCCATACGGACGATCCTAGCTCTCTCAGCGCAGATGGGGTGGCACATTCATCAGATGGATGAGAAGACTGTGTTCCTCAATGGAGTCATTGAGGAGGAGGTGTACATTGAGCAACCTGAAGGATTCGAAATCTTCAGCAGTGAGTCGCATGTGTGCGGGCTCAAAAGAGCATTGTATGGGTTGAAACAAGTACCTCGTGCTTGGTACACACTGATAGACAGTTATTTCACCAGACTTTGTTTTGCCAAGAGTGAGGCGGATCCGAACCTATACCAGATTGTGGTGGAGGGTAAGTTGTTGATCATTGTACTTTATGTAGATGATTTAATACTAACAGGTGATGAACTGTTGATACACTCATGCAAGGCAGATCTTGCAAAGGAGTTTGAGATGAAGGACTTGGACTCCTTTCATTATTTATTCCTCGGGATTGGAAATTTTACAACAGTGGAGGACTGTTTGTTTCTCAGGGCAAGTATGCCCGGGAGATTCTGGAGAGGTTCAACATGCATGGCCGCAAGCCTGTTGACACTCCTCTTCCTGGTGGTTGGAGGAAGGAGGATGCTACTTCAGCGGAGGTAGTGGATGCCACTGTCTATCGACAGTTGGTGGGGTCGCTTATGTATCTGGTCAATACACGACCCTATATATGCTATGCTGTTAACCAGCTTTCGTAAGCTATGGTTAATCCTACCAAGCTCTTCCGGAAGGCAGGCAAGCATGTAGTGCGTTATCTTAAAGGCAACACTAGATATGGCTTGTGGTACGTACAGGGGGGATGGGGTGAAGCTATGTGGCTTCACTGATGCGTATCGGGGCGGTGGAGTCCAACAGACGTAAAGAGCACATCCTGAGGGGATTTTCGCATCTGTCGACAACAGCTTCTTGGTACAGAAGCAGAGATCCGTGGCACTCAGTTCAGCAGAGGCTGAGTATATGGCAGCAAGCTTGGCTGCATGCGAGGCCATATGGATGAGGAAGATCCTGGTCGGGTTGTTCGGGTCACACTTGGAGCCTATTGTGATTTATTGTGATAACCAGAGGTGCATTAAACTCTCGGCTAATCCAGTATTTCATGATAGATCCAAACACATCGACATCAGGTACCATCATATCAGAGATTGTGTGCAACGGAGAATCATGTTACTTTCATATATTCCCACGGAGGATCAGGATGCTGATATCTTGACGAAGGCGCTCACCAGGAGCAAATTCGAATACCACAGAGGCAGGATAGGGTTGCAGATAATCCATATCTTGTTGAGAGGGAGTGTTGAAAATGCAACAAGATGATGGAGCTTAGTGAAATGAAGTCGCCTTCACTAAGTGGGCCCGCACGCTATTTTTGGCGCAAAGTCTATTTTTAGACTATGTTTATTTTTAGACATATGGATCATGGTCTATAAGTTGCAGGATGCTATTTATGGATGATTGGTCGAGTTGGTAAAAATAGATGGACCTCTATTTTTAGACATTGGGCGGTTTCTATTTTTAGACTGCCGGGCTAAAAATAGAACAGTCAAATATTATTAACTCTTAATAATATTTAGACTATAAACATTATCTTATCCTCTTGGAGCACTTCAGTTTGATGCTTGGATGTGGCACATGCAACTGACAGAAGGAAATACGCTTTTCCTAAGGGTTAGTTGAGCTATTGCATGGTTGACTTCAGTTAGAACTCATGTGGCAGAGTTTGGTGGAGTTGATGAGACAGTTGGTGGAGTTGTGTTCGTTTAACTTAGTTGAACTAGTTGTATTTAGTCTAATTGATAAATACACTAGTGATGAGTGGTGTGAATTAATTATTAATTAATTCACTAATTATTAACTCATAAATCAACTAAAGAATACATCAGTTAACTGCAATGCATGGACAGTTCAGTGGAGACCAGTGTTAGAGGTGGGTGAAAGGGTGAGTGTACTATCAGTTGTGACTATTGGCTGTGCATGAGATTTGCACACACATTGATGGATATTTCCAATGAGGATTGCGCAGTTGGAGCTAGTGGGATTCGAACTTGGATCTCATCATTAATCAACTTGGATTGCGCAGTAGAGGCAGGTAGACTTGTGGAGGAGATTTGAACCCATGACTTGTTCAAATCTCAGTTAGTTTGTGTGTAACTTTTTGGAGATAGTACTGAGTACTTGTGAGGAGTATTGTGCTATGTATTGTTACATGTTCTCTATCATTATACTATACAGATAGTTGGGGGTTTTCAGCTATTTCTTTCCCCATTACATACTGTGTTGATATGTGTGCTTGATTATGTTTTAATGAGCGCATGCGACTGCTTTCTATTTCCACATATTGATGATCAATTGTAGAAGACGTTATGTATTATGCATGAAGCTTAAATAGTGTGTAATCGGGATAATCTCGGTGAATAATTAAGCTATTATTCAAATTTCTACACAAATCAGTGAGACAAAAAACCTCCTAGGATAGAAATCGTCACCAACATACTAGGCTTACCTAGGTTGTTATATACATGGTGGTCTTACTGAGATCATTTACATCATAAACATGCAGAATGGGTTTACATCACTCATAAAACTGTCGGTTGTTGATGGAATCTGAATGGCGCGAAGACGTCGAACATGATGAATCCCATTTGAAAAAATAGGGGTGTACTGCTATGGGGTCATTGACAAAGTGTGGTCAACAAGCTGAAAAGTGCGAAATTTTTTGAATATTACTTATGTAGAAACCCTAATGTTAAATCTTGATTTACTTCTCCTACTTAGGCAAGTTATTAATCTGAAGTATTCAACATTAACATCAAAGTAAACACATTAACGGTCTAGACATACAAATCTAGAACTGAATAACGTGCACAATGACAAAGTGACACATGATTTTCTGGACAACTATCCCCCGAAAAACCCAATACGGGAAAACCGGTCTTCTAGCTGCTGGAGGGTTTTATTATTAAGTAGATTCTAAATACAACAAATCTGGGCACCTTACTGGTTAACCCGACAAAGAAATAAACAATTTGTAGCAATACCTTTGTTCCAGAGACAAAAAAACTGACTGATTCACACACTCAAACAGGATTTACAGAAATCAACCATTTTCAGTCTTCAGAAACCACAACGCTTCTTTGAAGCCCTCTGCGTCAGCTCTACTAGCCTGCGTTAGCCCCTGCGCTGCGTAGGAAGGGCCTGTGTCTGCACAGACTGAGTTACACTGCCCCTGCGTTGCCCTCGTTGGTCCTGCATCAACCCTGCTGGTCTCCTGCTGCCTCTACGTTGCGCTTTTTGGGCTTGCGTAGCACTTGAAGCCTCTGCACTGCGCAACTGCTACTCCCTCTGTGCTGCTCAGTCTGTTGCTTCTCTGCCTCTTGTTGCACTCTTTGCTGGGGATCAAATCATTCCTTCTGCCAATACTGCTCCTTGCTGTAGTTGAAACACTTCTGAAAATTCTTAGCAAACCACGTCCTAGAATTCCAGCTTAGTCTCAGTGCTCTACCGCTGTGTGTGTTATGCATAATTATGAATTACGGATAAAACACATTCCCTAAATGTGGTGCTCCTTTAGAACAATAGATTAAAGACTTTGTAGATACTTTTCCTAACAGTAAATAGACACACAGAATAGATCAAGAAACCTACTTGGAGTCCAAGCGCTTCCTTGAATGGAGGTGCCTGCATATGCAAAGCAGTTAGCCCCTTGAGAGACTGCGTTGGTGAGCTCATAGGTGATATAACATGTACTTCAAATCTTGAAAACCTTGCAATGGAAGTCATGGATGATCTGTTCTTGTTCTTTGTCTTAGGGCATGTAGCAACTGAAATGATGGGGGATGATAGATCCTATTCATTGGTTTTGGAGATGATTTTCAGTTCAACTAGGTCATTGGGAATGGTGCCCAAATTGACCTATAATAGATTGCCCCCTAAAACCTTAAGTCAGAATAATAATAACAATATTTTTTGAATGAGATTCTTTACACAGTGATGGGTTGGAGTGGCAACCTGCATCAATCTTACAATACATTACATCATGATATATCCTCTTGATCACGAATTCACTAAGGGAAGGCATTCCCATACTCAGCACATAAACTATCTAATAAGATGTACATAGTGCAGAAAGTTGTCTACATTGGAATGTTGCTCAATACAGACATGCCTACAGATATAGGCCCATGTTCAGATGACGATCTGTATGTAAGGTCACCGTATAGATGATGTGTACAATAATCCTGAAATCGCAATCCGGATGGTTGAAACTAGATCCGGGTCTTCTTATCTCGTTCATTCGATCGTTCGGGTACAAGTCTAGCTATGCGAATATATGATTTGTAGTCGAATATGGTAAGACATCGTTTGATTACCAAACAATGGTGTGAGCTGTTAATAAATGCGAGAGAACCACCATTGATGTTAATGGCCCTCAAGGTACTACAGTACATTTCGTAAGGCGTGAATAGATGATTTGATATCAAACGCCAAACAAAATCTTTCGGTCAAAAGTCTGGAAGTGAGGATCTTGTCGATGTTGTAACAAGTCTCATGGTAATGGAATATGATGCTTCTAAGTGAACTTCCTGGATGATGATTTGCCGTCGATAGGAAGCCACTTTATTGCAAAACGGGAGTTACTGATTTCAGAGACAAAGTATGACTTGGTATAGCAATGTTCAAGGATGACTTTCATGAGAATGAAGGTTTATGAGTATTGCAGAAGGATGAGTATTCACTGGATGACTTCTCTTGAACATATCAACGACACTGAGATGAGTTGGCAACATTGACCCAAAACCGAAGTGAAGGTATGATGAACCATAGGTATGAATGAACCGTCAAGAAGATTACTCAACCCAAACAGTCACGGTGATGGAGTGAAGTGTGTCATGTTCAAAAGCGACCTGCTACCGTAAAAAGTTCTGTTCACTTTCCCAAATTTTCCCCGGTCATTTGTCGACCAGTACCTCTTTACTTTTTAACAAGCTTGAGGAGGATAACATATGCTTGATCTATAATTCAACCCTTTAGGCGAATAATGTATCACTATTTAATAATTTAACGAGTCTAGCGATGAATGAAACTTGATTCTTGCCATGATTGACAAGCCCGTCACTATTTTATGTTTTAACGAGCCTAACGACAGTGACAACCCGGTTCTTTTTCATATTTATAGAGTTTGAAAATGAGGACGAAAGAAAACTCCATAAGTACTTTTTCGTAAAGTTGTTGCTCAGATCCGAAAAAGTGTAAAATAATATCTAAGAGAACCTCTTTAGTCATGTTTGACTAAGGTATTCATTTTTCGTAAATAATTTATCTCAATCCGGAAAAGGGTTAAACTTACACTGAGTAGATATCAATTCATTTACTTTTACAAGCTCGAAAAGACAAGTGCTCGACAATCTTTGCACATCATCGGAGTTTGAAAAGAGCTAAAAGAAGACACCAGGGGTTCCTTTTTCGCTGTTTTCGAATCTCGAAAAAGAGATAAAAGTGCGCTTCAGGTCCTTTTTCATTTTTAACAAAGCTTGAAAAATAAGGATAAAAAGTATGCTTTGTGGTCAAATCATTCTTGAAATAAATCTGCACGACTAATTTGTTCATTAGTTGTAAAACCTGTTCAGAACAACATCAAATGGATTAAAAATACCTGTTTCATGATAAAAATATAATAAAACCATAGTCACAACAATAAATATGATTTGCAAATAATCAAGTGACTTAATAAAAAGAGTTTTACTATTCATTTTTACCATTCAAAGGTTACCATTTTCATTTTGGAGCTCTGAACTTGTTTTTTCCCCCAAACTTCCGCTGTTAATTGCGATTGATTTTGTGGATAGTTTTCATCACCGTTTGATCCAGGTTAGTGCCATGAACCCTTTCTTTTTTCCAGTAGTCAATTCATTTCCTTTCATTGCAAATTTTTAGGGATTTGGGCCCTCTAGGGTAAATTTTGCTTCCAAAGAGGGCAACGCACCCTTGAGCATCGAAAAGTGCGTTGTGGAGCACCTAAACTGAAGCTTAGCTGCATATGTAATGCATTGTCCCTTGTTCAAGACTGCGTTGGGCGTAATTCCCATTTTTGTTTCTTGCACTATGCCCAAAATTTGTCTAAAAAGGAGTCTAATGAGTCTTATGGTTATGTTTTAGGATTTCATCAGACTATAATGATGATTACTTGGAGAGAAAGAGAGCATGAAGAACAGAATATTGTTGCCCTAAATGATCCAGGTACAGTAAGAGCCCTAAGATATTGTGGGTTGTTAAAGTACTTCTGTTTGTCAGGAATGAGGCAACAAATATAACTCTTGGAGTTCCTAGTTCGAGCATGGGATTTGGCTATCGAGGCATTTCACATTAGGAAAAAAGTGGTTCCTATTACAGTGGAGGATGTATATTTTCTCACAGGTTTGTCGAGGAGATGCTTGCCCATTTCCCTCTCAGGGTTTGCTTTTGGAGGAGAGACAGTGAGAGACTATGTTTTTCAGTATTGCTATCCAGGGGCAGAGCTAGGCAAAGACGGGAAAATAAATATCCGTGACATTCGAGATTTGCCTTTGAGAACCATTCTTTTCACAATCGCAAAACTTGCCCGCACCATTACACTACCTGTAGCGAATAGATCATATGTGCACTATGTGTTACAGTGCATGGAGCCAACAATCTTCAATTGATCTGAAGTTGTACTTTCCCAAATAAAGGAACAATTGAACAAGGCAAAGGGAGGAAGGAAGAAGAACTTCAGTTATGGTTCGATCCTTATTTCATTTTCCTTAGGATTCCACTGATGCAGCCTCAACATGTGACACTGGGTGTGTCTAACCCTAGAGATCCGAGGATGCAGAGATGGGTAGAACTAATGGGTAGGCATGCAGGCCAATCGACCATTGTGTTCTCGACTGCGTTCTTCGCCTGGTTTAGGCGACAAGTTGTCGCCATTGATGAGTATGCATATGCAGGCGTAGATTTCCGAGGAGATCCAAACTTAGCCTTACCAGAAGGTGCTCAGTGGGGTGCAATATGTAAGAATGTTTTGATCATGTTTTTGATTTTTCTAAGGTTTATACAATGTTTTTGTATTTTTTGATGTTTTCCCAGGACTAAACTAAAGTTTTATGTAATGCAGATGTTGGTCGAGTTCAATCGGTGGAGGAACTAGAGCATGGAGCATATGAGCCATTAGAGAGGGCTATCAAGAGAGTAGTCCTTCAGGATTTAGACATGGCTGAGACTCTGACTGAGCTTAGGCAACACATAGAGGGGTTGACATTCGGGATTCCGGATTGCCGGATCAAAGAGTTACCCATGCGACTGCAGCACCACACTATAGGCATTCCTAACCGCTAGATGCGGTTACTACGTAGGATAGCTAGATCTATAGCATGTTACTATTAGCATCACTAATTTACTTTCGACATGTTGCATACATTTTGAGGTCGGATGACCAATGTGTCTTGGGCACAAATTTTTGTAAAAACCTATAACTATCTATCTATTTGATTTCAGTGTTTTCCTATGTTTATTGCGTAATCCTATTTAATTATGTGAATGTATCTTTACATGTGTTGCAAATGTCTAACCTTATAATGATGTGGTTAATACCAAATGATATGGCATTAGAGAGAAGTTCGATCAACACGCTATACTCAACAATATTGTTCATCGATCTACCAATACAAATCCCTCGAAAACTCACTAACTCGCTGTTCGGAGCGAAAATGGCCCATGCTGCAGAGGATAGATTCTGTGTACTACGACTAGCACCATCAGCATATCCAACAAATGATTCCAAAGATTCAGACATCTGCGATGAAATGTAAAGCAGATTACTAACGTCAAGAAAACTCTAAAAACAAACTAAGACAATGAATGCAAATCAACAACATATATATACAATATAATACAAAAAAATTACAACGCTCATGATTAAGCATAGTAACGTTTTAGATACAACCCATTTCGGGGCTGCGCCAACGAAATTCCATCGTAATCCACCAACTCATAGACACCTTTAGCAAGAACTTTTTTGACAATATAGGGGCCATGCCATAGTGGCTAAAATTTCCCTGTATCTATTACATCAGCTTCTTGATCATAAAGAAGGACCAAGTCGCCCTCTGAGAAAATGCGAGGCTAGACATTTTTGTCATATTGTGGCTTTAGACGTCTCTTATGCACTTCGTTGGTCAATTGGCCTTCACGACGTGTTTCATCATGATGGATGAGGTTAAAAAGATGTGCTTCTTCTTCTGAGGTGTCAGGTAACAAGTCGATTGCGAGTTTCAACAACAATATTTCACATTGGATTGGCAAGATAACTTCCAGACCATACACCAATTGGAAAGGAGTAAATTCGGTTGTGTTTCTCACCGAGGTTCGGTACGCCCACAAGGGCGAATATAGGATCAAATGCCAGTTTCTTTTACGAACTCCTATTATTGGTTGAAGCATACGTTTAAGAATCTTGTTGATAGCTTCGACTTGTCCATTTGATTGTGGATAATAAGGAGAAGAATTATCATGTGACAATCCTAACTTGGCAGTCAATTCGGTCATCATGTGGTTGCGAAAATGCTTCTCATGATCTGTAACTATAGCCTACGGAACCCCAAACCATGCAATAACATAATTAAAGAAAAACAATGCAGCTGTTTGTCCTGTGTTGTTGAATATATGCATTGCTTTGGCCCATTTGGTAAAGTAGTCTACTGCGACAATAATATAACCATGCCCCCCGGACGAACGAGGGTTACAGATCATGAATTCAATACCCCATTTTGAAAATGGTCCCACAGAGACAACAGGATGCATTCGCGCTGGCGGTTTGCAGATTTTAAGATAAAAAATCTAGCACGCATGACAACTTCTGACCGCGAGGATGCAGTCGCGAAATATGGTAGGCCAAAAGTAATCGACGTGGAGTATCTTCTGCGCGGTAGCATACCCAGATAAATGTCCATTGCAAGGCCCAACATGACAATTATTTAAAACCTTTTCGGCCTCCTCATGAGTGAGGCACCTTCTTAAAATTGTATCAACACCACGACAATAAAATGTATCGACGACGATCAGATAATCTTTGGCTTGGTATCAAATATGTCACTGTTCAGAGCGAGAGGTATCAGGCCGAAAAGTTTGGATTTGGAGATAAATGATAAAATCTCCATACCAAGGATCAGATGATCCGATCAGAAACAGAGACTCGTCAGGAATTGATGTTTCCAACGTAGTAGCAATACTATCAAAGGGAAGGTCATAGAAAAGCTCAGCCAAAACTAAAGACTTCTTTGACTTGGATTTGATGAATTCAAAATCAAATTCCTGCAAAATGACAATAAATTTTGAATACTTGCCCCCCAACAATTGACGTGATAATATATTAGTCACGGGGTTGCAATCCGAAACGACAATGGTCTTCTGGAACAGGATATAGTGGCGAAATCTTTGGATAGCTTAAACAGCTGCCAAGGCAAGCTTTTCTACGTACGAATACTTGATGTCCGTATAATTGAGATTACGACTCAAATAATAGATCAGATGTTCTATCCCATTTTCTACTTGGATCAATACCATAGCAATGGTCATATCCGCCACGACGATATATAAGAAATAATCATTCTGATAATTGGGGGGATAATTAATGACGCTCCGACAAGAGCATCCTTGAAAGCATCAAAAGAAGCTTGTGCAACTTGGTCCCAATGGAAGGGAACCCCTTTTTTCAAGAGTCGAGTAAATCCTTTAGCCATTTCGGCGTAGTTGGGTATGAACCTCCTTAGGAAGTTAGCGTTTCCTTGAAGTTTCTGTATCTAAAGTAAATTTGATGGCGCAGGAAAATCAAGAATGGCCTGGACCTTCAATGGGTCGATTCGAATTCCTTTTTTTGAGACCACGAATCCAAGCAAACAACCAGACCCAACACAAAACACACATTTATGTGGATTGAGGCATATTTTGTAGTGTTGACATCGTAAAAAGATGGCTCTCAAATGCATCGGGTGATTAGTCCGATTTCGTGAATGTGCGAGTAAATCATTTAGATAGGGTTGAACAATGTGTTTGATGTCATTGAAAGCATAATTCATTGCTCTCTGAAAAGTAGCCCCGACGTTTTTTAAACCAAACGGTAGTTTCCTATAAGCGAATGTGCCCCAGGGACAGATGAATGTTGTCTTATGTTGATCCTCTGGGCAGATATTGATTTGATTGTAACTGGAAAATCCATCCATGAACGAAAAGATTTCACATCTAGCACAATCATCAATAATCTGGTCGATAAAGGGAGTAGGATAGTTGTTTTTTGGACAAGCAAGATTAACATCCTGATAATCGACACACACTTTGATAGTTCCTTGTTTTTTCATGATAGGAATGATGTTGGAAACCCACTCAGTTAGCGGAACAGGGTATATGAAACCAACACGCAAAAGTTTTTCAACTTCTGCTTTAATGGCAGCAACCTTCTTCGGATGAACAGGACGAAGGCGTTGACGTACTGGCTTGACACCAGGGTACATATTAATAGTTTGTTCAACGATACTAGTGTCAATATCTGGCATCTCCTCATAAGACCAGGCAAAGATATCTCGAAATTCACGAAAGAGAGAGCGATATGTTTCAAGTTATGATGGAGAACAAGACTTGTCGACATGAACATTTTCTACCAGCCAGGTTTGGTCGAAATATCGATAGAAATAGTTTTTTCAATATTTGACAAATTTCGCTCGGAGTTGATTGCATTAATAGGTAAAGAATTCAAAAAGAAAATTTTGAATGATGGGTGATATAGTTCACTAAGATTATCTTCATAATCAGGAAGATGGGAATGATGATGATAATCGTCCCATGGTTCTCCTTCTGACATCACGGTTTCCAAAATATTCTCATCTGTCAAGAAAATTGAGGAGAAAGGATCAGATGGAGTACCAAAATCTAAGGATCAATCAACCCAAACAACCAGCGATGATGATTTCGGATTCGCCACCCAAGCTAGATAGATTGATTGCTATGCCAGCTCAATAGGGCTGGGCGACAGAAACTCATCCAACGTAACAATTTCAGAATCACCCGTACTCTTCCTTAAGCTAGATGGAGTGGAAGAGATCATGTAGCAGGTCTCTATACTTGCGATTTCTACCGACGTCGCAGGCAGCAGTAATGCAAAGGTTCCCATGAGAGTGGAATCCTTTAAGAGTCCTACACCAATGTTTTGAAGTGCAAATTGCGGTGCGTGAACAAACAAAACACTTCCAATTACTTGTGAGGAGGAGGCAAAGAAAGATAGTTGATTTATGACTGTAATAACACCTTTATGTGGAAATGCGATCATTCTAAAATATGTAGAAACAATTGTAGTCATAGCATATATCCATGGTCTTCCAAGTAGAATATTATAGTCAAGGGGTCCGTCAACAACCTCGACATCAACATTCATTGTTTTTCCCCCTAGCTCAACATGTAGGTTATTAATAATACCGCAAGGCTTATATGTACGTTTGTCTAAAGCCTTCAATGTCGTTGATGACTGAGATAAGCGCGGCGAGCCAAGTGACTTCCAATAGTTTAGAGACATAATGCACGTAGATGCTCCTTCATCAATAATATTACGATGAACAAGGTGATTGAGAACATTTACTTGTATGGAGAATGCCAATTCTGTTGGTAGTTGCGGCACATAGCCCGTATGATTAAAGACTATGAGATTAGAATCAGTCAGATCAATTCCACTAATAGCTGACAATAAACCCTGTTTTTGGGAGGGACAATTTTGTAATACCTCAATAGCTGACATAGCTGAAGGGGATCGATCCAAATCTTCAACTATTTTATAATTTTGAGCAGCTCTTGCTCGAGGATTATATGTCGATTTATGAACGACTCCCTTCAGCGGCTTGATTGTCATTTTAGGAATAGCAATAGGCGGTACCGATTCTGTAGAAGGATTCGTGGTCGTGGTAGTATGTTGATCAGTAGCTTGACTACCGTAATCTTTGTTACGCGTTGACACCAAAATATCTGTTGAAGGTTTTGTGACAGATAACATAAGCACTTGGGAATTAGAAGTTGGATCCGTAGCAACCAAATTTGTGTCCGGATTCGGAAACAGATCTGTCAACACCACTGACGCATGTGAAGTCTTAACTATTTTTGAAACTTCAACGCGGTGAGGACAATCCCGAACAAAATGTTCCTCATTACAAATTATGCATGGATAACGAGGTTTCCTATTTCCAGACGATTGATCAGATGATCTTTCCTACCAGTTAGAAGTTTGCTTTTTCTTTGATTTCCCTTTTTTCTTACTTCCGGGTTGCTTGTCACTTTTGCCTTTGTCAAATGACACGACATTGATTTCGGAAGAAGGTGCAGGATCAGTGGCAGTAGTATGATGTGTGCTTGTAATACCAATCATAACGTCTTCGGCATGAGAGTCCTTTAATTGAGGAGGAATAGTAAAATTAGATCGCGACGCGTTAGGAATTTTTTCGTATAGCGTGCCAGACTGAGTATAAATTAAGTCTAAATATTAAGCATGAGCAATGACCTGCTCTTCAGTGACGACGCCACTTTTAGGTACATCCTCAGTTATAGATGGTAACAAGGACTTAATGAACCACTCAGCAAGGAGCTGATCAGGAACAAATGTTTTAACCATTCTACGATGACGACGTCACCCATGAATATGATCAGAAATGTGAGTAGCATTAGTCTGTTTAAAATTAGTCAAGAGTTCTGTTCCAGTTTCATATCGTATGGGTAACTAGAAGTGAGTTAGAAAGACAGTAGCTAGGGAAGTGAACTTATCAAAAGAAGCTCAAGGTAACTCAATGTACAATTTTGTAGCCAGATCCGTGAGTGTACGCTGGAAAAGATGTAGTCGAACGGAGTCATCATTCAGGGAGTTTGATGAACACCACAAATGATAAATGATAACATGAGTCGATGGGTCTTCCCCAGGGTTTCCATTGAACTTAGGAATATTCGAGGGTAATTTGTGAGGTATCACCAGCCACTAAGGAGCATAGTTGATTGGATCATTGGTTAGCCGATTTAAATCTGGTAACTCTAAAGTTGCAACAAAGGGCCACTGTCGATTAAGGTCAGGTTGAGCATAGCCAGGGTATGATGGAATTTCTTGGGCAACAGGCCTTTGAGCACCAACATAAGGAATCTGCTGCTGGTAACCTAGATAGGGGTTGTTTTGATAGGCAAACGCTTGAGAATTTTGTTGACCAAAACCTGGGTACGATACTTGTTGGAATGGAAGTTGAGGCATTTGCGCCTGAGGCTGCCAAGGGGTCTGTCCACCAATGTTATAACCCATATTAGGATAACTTGGATTCGGTTGAGGATAGGTATAACTTGGTTGTTGTTGTGGCATCCCATAATATGGTAGTACAACTTGTGAATAAATGTTTCAGGGTACAAGTTGTTGTTGTATATTGGTCGAAGGAGTTGGCCCAGTACTTGAGGGTATTGAGTTGAAGGACCTGCCTGAAACGGTTGTTGTACAATAGTTTGTGTCTATAACAGGGGTAAAGATGAATTAACAAGTGGAATGGATGTGGGTGCAACAGGTTGAACCGGTTGATACGAGTGTACAACCGTTTGTGGTTGGATAGGCAGAGTGGGCTGCCATTGACAAACATTCATTTCGACATTAGGTTGACCAAAAAATGATGGAGTACTGTCAAAGTGGGTGACCAAAGGTTGCCCCCCAACACGAGGAGGATAATAAGACGGAAAATATTGTTCTCCAAATGCAGGGAGTCCAATTGAGATGGTACTGGATGGAATAGACCCAGATGAGCCAGCTTGATATTGCCTTGATGATGGATATAAAGGATCAAGCCGTTCAATACTCACTATAGGTTTATTAGTTAGAATACTAGACGATGACATTGGTGAAGTCCATGGATTTGAAGATGCACCAGAGAAAATTCTAGATAAAGATTTATAACTTGATGGAAGCAAAGGGCCTCCATGTAAATATGACTAGTGAAGTTGTGAACATTGATGGGGTAGCGAGAGCAAGTGTTGACATAATTGGAACAAATGGCCCAACCGAAGATGTTGGTTCAGGCATGGTTACTTGACCAAATGTGTACCCTTTTGAAATGACGGGAATTTGAATAGGCATAGGATCAACAAAAGCAGAGGGAGCATAGTTTTAAGAGTCAACCGAGCCAGACCCCTGGTCGGATCGACTTGGTGGAAGGTCGGTTTGTGACTGAGCCATACATCGAGTCGACCGAGCCAACCGAGCCGACCGAGCCATTGTCCTGAATTGCAGAGATTTGCAATCTGCATTTTGAGTCAAACTTGTAGTGCTTCTGGGTGTGAGCGCAATTGGTCTGTCTTTGAGAGGATTCACACAAACAAGAGAAACCATTTGGAGCCAATGCAGATCCACTAGTAGCAGGCCCAGTCCCAACTTCAAGTCCTCCAGTTGCAGCCGCAGACACTTCCTCTAGTCAGCCACAATGGAGGCGCATAACTCGTCTATCTCAGGCTCAACGTGTTACAGTTCTAGTTGAGGATGTTGATTCAGAGGAGGAGGAGTGAGTGGTTTCCCCCTTTGGTTCAGAGTTTGAGGCAGAGGATTTTGTCTTGTTAGATGTCTAGCAGTAGTGACTATTCATGTTTTGTCGTAGAGGCCATTTAGAGCCTCATTGGATGTGTTTTTTGTTTTGATCTCTATATCATCATCATGTATTGGACAATGCACTGGGTGCAATTTTGATATAATGGATATATTCATGCTTTGTGTTTGGAAACATGAATGAAAATCTTTAAAATTATGTTTTTTTATAAAAAAAATTAATATTTAATATATTTTTTACAAAGACCGAGTCATTGAAACTGAACTGGCCGAGTCGATACCAAGTTGGAGTTGGAGTTGGAGCGAACCCTCGGCCGTTTTGGAACCCGAGTTCGATTTTTAAAACACTGAGAGGGAGGTGATTGAGGAAAAGACTCGTACAAGAAAAGATCCTCCCCAAAATGGGTTGGAGTTAAAGGTGTTTTGTCTTGTGGGATTTCTTCAATCGAAATCAAACCAGGTGGAAGTATTTCGCTGTCAGGCCCAAAGTAGATTTCAGGAGGTTGACTGCGCGATATGGGAGACTCAATGGCTACAGAAAATTGTGGGACGACTAATGTAGGAACAACTTCTGGTCGTTTGACTTCGGGATTCAGATGTTCTGGAAAAGAATAGACAGGATCTGGATCAACTTCCAATTGAACAACGTCGGGTTCAGGAGGTATGGTCTCACTGATTGGATGGATCGTGACCACGGGTAGTTGTGAGGAATCCGTCTCGACAACAGTAGACAAACCAGGATTTGTAGAAACAACTTGTGCCGACTCTGATATATGGGAAGATGATGCTTCACCAGAGGTACTGATGGTACTGGTTTCGGTAGAGCGATGTCGCCTTCACCAACCAGGAGTAACTTCCAGTGGTAAAGGTGGTTTCAATGCTAATCTACGCGAACAACGGGGAAGAGGATTTAGTTCTTCCACGATGACTGATTTATTTTATAACCAAAAAAAAAAAAACAAAACAATGCTAGGCAAAAGGTTTACCAAGAAACTGTGAACTGCAGAATACCTTTTGGTGAACCGAGAAGTACATGCAGGCAATCTCCCCGAATGCTGTGTTCGGTGTATTACAATTTACAAGGTGGCCAACTCGGTTCACTATGGATGGATAGCAACCTAAAGTTGTCCTTCCAAATATATCTGAAGGTACGTGAAGGCCCAAGTTTGTAATAGTGCTGTCTAATGCGAAACCGCATAGTGAGAACACCCCTTTATACTTTTCGTACTATAACACCGCCCGATATACCCGAAGGTACGTGGACGAGCTACGATATACTTACATATGTGGAGTGAGGTATCAAACTCGGAATGTATCGCAAACAATTAACGATAGCTGCTATGTTTTACGACGTCAGAACACGTCTCTAGCCTAGACCTTCTAGCGAACCCTCGGCCGTTTTGGAACCCGAGTTCGATTTTTAAAACACTGAGAGGGAGGTGATTGAGGAAAAGACTCGTACAAGAAAAGATCCTCCCCAAAATGGGTTGGAGTTAAAGGTGTTTTGTCTTGTGGGATTTCTTCAATCGAAATCAAACCAGGTGGAAGTATTTCGCCGTCAGGCCCAAAGTAGATTTCAGGAGGTTGACTGCGCGATATGGGAGACTCAATGGCTACAGAAAATTGTGGGATGACTAATGTAGGAACAACTTCTGGTCGTTTGACTTCGGGATTCAGATGTTCTGGAAAATAATAGACAGGATCTGGATCAACTTCCAATTGAACAACGTCGGGTTCAGGAGGTATGGTCTCACTGATTGGATGGATCGTGACCACGGGTAGTTGTGAGGAATTCGTCTCGACAACAGTAGACAAACCAGGATTTGTAGAAACAACTTGTGCCGACTCTGATATATGGGAAGATGATGCTTCACCAGAGGTACTGATGGTACTGGTTTCGGTAGAGCGATGTCGCCTTCACCAACCAGGAGTAACTTCCAGTGGTAAAGGTGGTTTCGATGCTAATCTACGCGAACAACGGGGAAGAGGATTTAGTTCTTCCACGATGACTGATTTATTTTATAACCAAAAAAAAAAAAACAAAACAATGCTAGGCAAAAGGTTTACCAAGAAACTGTGAACTGCAGAATACCTTTTGGTGAACCGAGAAGTACATGCAGGCAATCTCCCCGAATGCTGTGTTCGGTGTATTACAATTTACAAGGTGGCCAACTCGGTTCACTATGGATGGATAGCAACCTAAAGTTGTCCTTCCAAATATATCTGAAGGTACGTGGAGGCCCAAGTTTGTAATAGTGCTGTCTAATGCGAAACCGCATAGTGAGAGCACCCCTTTATACTTTTCGTACTATAACACCGCCCGATATACCCGAAGGTACGTGGACGAGCTACGATATACTTACATATGTGGAGTGAGGTATCATACTCGGAATGTATCGCAAACAATTAACGACAGCTGCTATGTTTTACGACGTCAGAACACGTCTCTAGCCTAGATCTTCTAAATGTTATAGTTATGGTTCCAATGCTTTGTTAGGTAAATTGATGTAAATTTTAAGTTGATCTTGTTTATGAGTTTGCCTTTCAAGGTTCACAGCTATGATGTAATGGAAATTCCTAAAATGCAAACTAAAATGATAAGAAAACTTTTCAATTTTAGTTTCTTCAATGAAATCCTAGCTACTAGAGGGAAAGAGCAATCTATTTTGAGAGCAAACAACAAAGAGCGCAAACTAATATGCGGCTTTCCTAATTTGTTCCTATGCAAAACATACAATCCACTACATGCAAATGCAGGTTTTTCTTTTCAGTCCTTTTAATGTGAATGCAGAAAAGGAAACTAAATGCATCAAATCAATAAAAACAAAAGTTTTTTTCTTTGAGAAATGATGAATTGAACAACAATTTCTCTTTTAGGAAAAACGAAGAATAGAACTACAATTTATCCTATAGGAAACGAAGAATTTAACGACAATTTCATTTTCAAAAGCAAATGGATCTAATGCAGTAATGAAAATACTTTGAAATTAATTTGTCAATGATAAAGAAAAACACTTTAAAGAGACATTAAACAAACTTATCTTTCAAAGGAGGAAGATTCAGGTAAAGTCACTGGTCTCTATGAGGCATTAGGCAATTGAAAACACAACAAACAAAAGGCTAAAAGCAAATGCAATGACAAATTCAATAGGAATTTGGTTGGCTCTAGGGGGCAACGCAGTCTCTAAGGGGAGAGAGTGCGTTGCAAAGCACCCCTGAGTGGGAGACAGTGCTCTATAAAGCACTGTGTCCTGTTCAACAGTGCATTGGGCACAACAGAGAACAAAAACTCAAGCTGTTTAACACACTTCTAATGCAATTTTTGATTTCAAAAAGCCTAATCTTTAAGAGTAAATGCTACTAGGTGGATAAACAGAGGCAAACACACCAAGGATGAAGGGTAAACTCCCCAGCGGAGGTGCTAATTTGTTATGTGGAATCATGAATTATAGATAAAACACATTCCCTAAATGTCGTGCTCACTTAGAACAACAGATTAAAGACCTTGCAAATACTTTTCCTAACAATAAATAGACACACAGAATAGATCAAGAAACCTACTTGGAGTCCAAGCGCTTCCTATTCTCCTTTTGTCGCTCTTGCTGTAGCTCCAATCCAAGCTTGATTGCCAAAATATTTCCTACAAGTATGAACACTAAACAACAAAGGGATTGCAATATACAGATGGCTATTCACGTTAATTAGTTAAATCACTAAAACATGAAACATATACATCAGATAAGAATCCATAATATGAAAGGCATAAGCTTATACAAATACATATGTGGGAAAGTAAGCAACAATCTTTATTAATGGATAGAAGGGGGAGGTTACAACCAACGATTCATTTGGTGCACCAACTCCAACATCATCCCAACCTCATCACAATGAACATCTCTCCAGCAGCATATCACTCAAATCAAACACTCAATTGAGAATCCAACAACATTTCTCTACTAAAAATCTTCCTTCTCAAGCACTAGGATCTCTGCTTAATTTATAGATGAGTTGAAGGTAGTTTCACAATCAATGACTTTCTGATAATAGGCAAGACATGTTACCAAGCTCACTGGTGTCAAATGGACACATGGATTCGAAGTTTGACACATATGCACTCTTTTCGAAGGCACTGGCCAAGTGGAGATTCTGGAATAATGAGAATTTTGCTCCCAATTTGACCAACGCACCCTTGAGTGTCGGGAAGTGCTTTGCAGAGCACCCTTGAATGGAGGTGCCTGCATATGCAAAGAAGTTAGCCCCTTGAGAGACTGCGTTGGTGAGCTCATAGGTGATATAACATGTACTTCAAATCTTGGAAACCTTGCAATTGAAGTCATGGATGATTTGTTCTTGTTCTTTGTCTTAGGGCATGTAGCAAGTGAAATGATAGGGGATAATAGACCCTATTCATTGGTTCTGGAGATGATGTCCAGTTCAACCAGGTCATTGGGAATGGTGCCCAAATTGACCTATAACAGTGTGTGTCCTCCAACTGAACCCAAGCCTTTCCATTATACTTTTCTCGTTGGGAAACCAAAGGCCGTGATCTAATCTTGAAGCGACGACTAAGATTAAAAGAAAGCTTGGTCCGTGTGACTTAAGTCATTTTCATCACATGTTTAATTTAATTAACTTTAATCTTTTAATTTTCCTAAGTTAGACTTAGGGTCCTTAATTAAAAAGATAAATTTGTTAAATATCTTTTAAACAGGATGGAATTTCTCAAATCTCTTTTTGGATCTTGGAGATCTCATGTACTCTAGTCCCTCCACAAAGTTTGGGAGCTAGAGTACATCCGATGCTACCCCAACACTTAGAAATCTCAACCAAAAGGTGATGGAAGTTTTGACCCTCCTAGAAGGACAAGTCGATGAAGTTAAAAAAAGAAACAAATGCCACGACATACCAACTTGAAGAAAAGGATGAAGACATCACCAAATTAAAATCAGAAATCACCTCATCTAAGGTCCAATCATGTGAAACAACGAGGATGAAGGAATAAATGGAGGATCATCTAGCAAAGAAGGATGAAGAATGCAAGATGATGAGAGAAGAAATTGATCTTCTAAAGAAAGAAGTCGATCATCTGAACAAGAGTCTAAAGAGTTCTCAAACCCTAGATGACATCCTAAGTCTTGAAAGATCTCCTCTTGATAAATCAGGTCTTGGTTATGCAGGTGAACCCTCAAATTGAAATGATGCAAAACGTAATGCTTCAAACTACAAGGATGTGGAGAAGCTTGAAAGAAATATGGATGCCCCCAACAAAAGCAAGGAGAAGAGTCAAGATGACATTAACCCTACTCGAAGAAGTTGTGCAGATGGTGTCAAGAATGAAAGAGGCAATACATTTGATAAAGGAGCCCAAGATAGAATGACTTCAGAAGTACATCAAGGCAATCTCCATCCCCCAGGTACCAAAGTATATTTTTTGGCTATTTCCATTCTTGTTCAAATTTTGGGCATATGGTAAAGGATTGTTGGGCATACCACAAGGACAAATATAATGGTTTACATCAGCTCCCTAGAAGCAACTTTGCAAGAAGTCGTCATGATTCCTCATTCATAAACAAGATGGAATGCTCCAAATGTCATAACATTGGACATATGGTTCATGATTGTAACTTGACTTGGGTCCCTAAACAAACTAAAACATGACTACCAAGCAAGAAAAGAAAGTTACACAAGTATGGAGAAGTAAGAAAATTGGATCAGGAAGCCTCTTGAACACTCAAGGCCTCAACTCATGTTCTCGATCTAATGAGTACATCTTTGGAAGATGAGATATTGCAAGGTTTGATGATAAAATTCTGCCAAAAAGACGATAATGCATATTGGGAGTCTGTGATTTTTGACTACTCTTGTAGAAGCTATCCGTGAAGAGCCCTATGAAACCCTTGATGAGTCACACATGGACAATCTTGATATATTGTCCAATGGGAGTAACTCCATTGAAGAAAATCATTATATTGTGAAGAGGTCTTCCACTTGATAAGAAGGCAACAATCTTTCTTGTTTAAAGCATAAAGAAGAGCTAGAGAAGTTTATGCCAGTAGGGGGAGTTGGTTGATCATCTACCTCATCCATTTCCATGAAGGCATGCAAAGGCTTAGGGGGAGCAAGTACATTAAAGAAAAGCATAATGATAGAGGGAGTTGCAAAGAGCAACATAAGAAGAAGGAGCACCAAGACAGGGTGAGCAACATATCTATCATGGAGAACTATCATTGATGAAGAAAATACGATAGAGCAGCATGTCAAGAGGCAACTTGATAGGGGGAGTACTTGGGCACCCCATTTTCCATTGATGTCAAAGGGGAGAAATTATTGAAAGGGAAATTTTTTTTCCATTAATGACAAAGCGGGAGAGTGTTGGTCAAATTTGTCATTGATGTCAATATGGCATTGTTGGAGATGGCAAATATTCTTGTGATGCATGAATTACCCTTTTGTGATGTTTCCCTAACGTCATGCAAAGCCTAGGAGAAAACCCTAAGCATGAAGATGATGCATATTCAAGTCTCATGATGCATATATACCCTAGCTACATTTATATCCCTATCTATATGATGACAAGCTGTAGATTGTTGATGCATGATCTAATGATGAATGAAGAAACCCTTACCATGAAACCCTTCTAGGCATAATAATACACATTGATGAATCCCTATCTCTTTTCCTTATGTAATGATGCATGAATAAATGCTGATTTGAAAATAGGATGCCCTAAGCCCTAATCCTAATAAGTCAATGCCATTAATGTCAAAGCCTTAAAGAGCCTTTACCTTGAATGCCAAAAACATATAGATATAAAATTCTAAAGGTTTCCAAGAATAAAATAATTATGACCTAAGTCACCTGATACGAGGATACGGGGATACCGGGATTCGAAGTATCGGATATGGGTACGGTGACCCCGGAACAGGATGCTTCTGGGATACATTACATTATATATTATTTTATTATATATATATATATATATTAATATATTAAAAATTAGATATTTTTTGCACAAATTCATACAAAATTCATTGATTCAAACATAGATATTAGATACTCATGAGTCATACATCATCATTGATACTATAGTACAAATTACAATGATACATTGATACAGCATACATGATACAATCGTCAAATTTACTCAGAAAGACAAGATTGAAGATAGTAAGATATTGTAGTTTTTTCATTAAGTCATCAGAATCAAAATGTGTTACATAAGAACACTGCCAAATGGATTGGTGCTCTTGATTAAATACGAGTTCCATACCCTAATACATGACAAAATTCGATGGAAACATTGCAATAGCCCAATCCTGAGTCATTTCATGGTAATGTTAAAAATTTAAGTAAAAGGATGAAAATGAAGATTAAGGAGAATGTCACTTTTACTTTAAGAATTTAACATTACCATGAATCATATATAAATACTAGGGCCATAGGCTTGATGCCCTCTCCTGAAAAATCCTCCTCAATTGGTGAAAAACAATGAGCAAAAGCCCCCCTTTATAATAAAAAAACAACGCTTTTTTGAACCCGCGGGCGTATCCGACGGGGTATGGTCGGGATACGGCGTGTCCCTTTTCGGATACGCCGTATCCCGACCGTACCCTGTACGGATACGCCGTGTCCTTCGAATTGGGGTCGAATCCGATACGTAGAGGTGTCCGACACGGGGATTCGGGGATACGAGGGCATTTTAGGAGTATCCGGTTACTTAGATTATGACAGTTCACGAAATATAATTTTATGGATGGAAAAATGACCCCATTTAAAGGTGGAATTGGCATAGGCTTGTAGTGAACTTTTTCCTCTTTCCACCAAACTATTACTTGTCCTCTAACTTCTCATAGGCTGATAGAAATTGAATTTATAAGATAGAAAATTCATAATTTTTGGTAAGCCGACTTATGTAGGCTTGACATGTCTCACCAAGTGACGTGTCTATTCATTATAACTCCAAAACTAGTATATATTGACGTCCAAACACCTTATTCCAACATCAATCTCAGTGAAGAATATGTACACGAGGCACATAAGTTACAGGAGGTTGAGAGGACATTGTAGTTTACTGTTTGGGCCGATCTTTGTGTTGGGTTGTCATTCAAAGCTAAATATACATAGCTCAAATCACAAAATTGTTGGACATAACTGTCATTTGGAAGCTCAGATTATATATGCTACAAACAACAACTTGTGGAGACTTGTTTTTTAGCTCGGTATTGTGTTGAAATTTGATGGCTAAATTTTTTCCTGAAACCCCAACCCAGTTTTAATTTCCCCTTATCACTCCCATTCAGTTAAATGCCCTTTCCCATAAACTCACATTCAACATATAGAACTCTGGAAATGAAATTTTCAGATTAAAACACATGGGACTGTCAACAAATGCTGAAAATAAATATGGACATAAACATACCAGCAACACATAAAAAAATACACGCAAATTTTTGGTCAACTTAGACAGGCAAAACCCCTTCAATCTTCTCCGGGGAAAACCTGTTAGAGAAATCTTCAAATTTATTTATCTTTCATGTTCAGGAAAAATACAATTGCAGTCAAAACAAAACAACAAAATACAACTTATCTCTTCAGCCCAAAACTCCTCGAAAACCGTGCCCACTTTGCCTTGATTTCTGTGCCCACTTGAAGCTGAAAATGTATTGTACTGACGCGGACTGTACTATATGGATTTTTTTTCAAATTTTTTTTTGCTCAAAAACTTCTCTCAAATTGCGTGCAGCTCACAACATTAAATGCTGTTCGTATTGTATCTTCCGCTGTCTTCTATGCCTTGATTTATGTGTCCAACTTTGCCCAAAAATCACTCCTTCAGCTTGCTGCAACAAATTTCTCTTTCAGAACTTTTCTCTAGCCCTCAACTTCCTTTCTCCAATCTACTCATGAAGAATGAATGAATGCAGTCTCTCTTTTCTTTTCCCCCTTTTGTTTCCCTAAATGACTTTTGTGCAACTCTAAGATCTAATGACTCAGATTCATTTAGATCCAGGGATAAGAATAAATGTGCATTTAATTCTCACTTTTTATTTTTTAACTCACCCATTAAATAAAGTACCCACATTGTACTTTATGTCTAAAGTCACTTTTCACTTTATAATTTAACATTGACTTTACCACTTATAAAGTCACTTTCACTTTATAAAGTCACATTTAGGGAAATAATTATTTTGGACACTTTTCCCTAAGTAGAGATTAACCCATGGGAAACCACTTGTCCAAAGTACATTAGAAATCAACATATTGCAGTATTAAAGTGTCTCTTACCATCAAACTTAGCATACATACTTTAAGTACCTTGGAAGCCACAAATCTGTGAATAGTCACCATAACAGCTCAGACTTCAGTTTGGATTACAGTCCTGTAGCTTACCTTTTATTGTGGACTGAACTTGGATAAGGATTGGTGACAGGTGCCTAACTGTGAAGCTCAGACTAGGAAGGAATAGCCACCTGGGGGTAGCAGACCAGTGAGCTTTAGAGCTCGGACAGACCTGAAGTGTCTACTGTGGGAGGCTCAGACTTTTTGAAGGTTGGACTTGTTGTGAGAAGACAGTCACTTGTCTACTGTAAACAGAGAATAGTCTCTTGCAGAGGCTCAGACCTTTGGTCAAAGAGCTTGAACCTGTAGCAGTCTTGTAGAGGCTCGGTGAAGGCTTGAATCTCAGACTTGTTGACAGTGGTAGCTCGGTTTATTAGTAACCTAACCTCGGACCTGTAGACACAACACATAATCTTTCAAGCTCAGACTTATCTCAGAATTGGAGACCGTGGTGCCTCGTACCTGTTACAAGTGTGTGTGAACTGAAGGGCTTGGTGCAGTATAACTGCAGACCTGTGATGATCCTTGTGAAGGTTCAGTTTTGAGATTGGACCTGTAGCCTGACATTGCAGAAACTCGGATTTGTTGTGCGGGCTTGGACCTGAGCACATATGTGACAAGTGTGGACAGTCACCTTGGAAACTCGGTATTGTGACATTTGGTTGGCGGCTTGGGCACCTCTTAAAAAACAATCCATTAGGCATCATTTGAAGGACAGTTTGAAGAAGAAGTAGCATTGGAGTATACATGTGAAGAGAGGTTGTTATTGAAGCATCATAGGAGTACACTTGGAAAAAGAGCAGACCCTTGGAAAGGACTATAGCTAGCTAGCCCTGAAATGGATTTTTGAAGCAGCTTTTGAAGACACTTGGATCACTTGAAAAGTGACCTTGAAGACTTGTTTGTGAAGACTCTTCTGGTGCAGTCTTAGAGTATACATCCTTGCCATTGGAGCTGACTTTGAAGATTCGTGGAGATCCTTGGTGACCATGAGGTAACCTTGAAGATTTTGTTTGGGTGAAATGAAGAGTTGTGGTGACAGCTTCTAAGAAGATAAAGTCGTCGTTGATGAGCTAAGTGCTTTGGAGATCGATTGAGGGCACAATTGAAGGTGAAGATATTGTCAGGGCTTATTGCGGAAGATATTGGGAGCCTTGAAAAACCGTTGAATCTATTTTGTAGAATTGAAGCCGTGGGTTGGAGCCCTAGAAGATAGGAGTCCTCAAGAAGATCAGGTTGGAGACTGTACCGGTGATAGGGTTGGAGCCTCATAGAGACAAGGTTGGTGCCTTGGGAAGATAGGGTTGGAGCTCTAATTATTATTGTACTTGATTTATTGTAAAGAAGAGGATTGGAGTCCTCGTTATTAATGAAAGTATTTATTCTTATTGTTCACTTTGTGTTTATCTAAGTGATCTTATTTGGTAAAGTAACAATTGGAAAAGAAATACTGATTCACCCCCCTCTCAGTTTTTCCAACAGACAAATATCATATTTCAGTATCTGCTATCAATGATTAATGTACCACTTGACATCTTATACATCTTATATTGTAGTTTATTTTCATATTAGTGTGACAATGTGTTTGTTTGATGTTGATGTTTCTTTAAAAGAATAACAAAATGAGAAAAATGATTATTTTTGTATTAAGTCGCACGATAATTTCCGATATTTTCCTCAATATTGCTGATAATTTAAATTTTGGACCCCCGGCGATAAATTGCCGATAACGATAAATGTAACTTTGATAATTATAGCATAGTTTGTGACTCTTTAAAAATGTGGCATCACAATGTAAATTGATGTGTTGCATATTATTAAAAACATGCCTATATAAATCAGGAGTGTACTGTCAGAATTGTGATGACTGAAGGTATGAAGATGTTTTTATACAGAGGGGTTACTCCTGGTGTTGTAGACAATGAGTTTTTTGGACGTCATACTCTGCAGCATCTGATGCGCATGACTCGCACCTGGGATGCAACCATGTCAATGTTACCAAAAGGTGGTGAGACAATTTGGGGTGATCTAGACTGGGCACCAGAAGAAGGATATCAATGCCGTACCAAGGACAAACAACAGGAGGTACATGATGAAAGGAATTTGAGTACTGAAGCAATAAGCTCTCAAAGGGAACGTGGGTTGCATACTGGAAGGATTATTTCATTTGGGAAGGATGCAGCAGAACTACCTTCATCTGAGCTAGTCATGAAAGATTACAAGGTAATGTCTTCCAGGTGTCACATACTAACCATAGATGTTTAAGCCATGAATTTTGGGGAAAATATTTTATCCATGTCTCTAGATTCTACAGTTATGTGTAACTTCACCAATTCAAGGAAATATATGCTAGATCGTTGTCTCCCATTATAATGAACTCCTTATTAATATTGGACTGTATATGTGAGAGAGTGTATTTATATAACCTTAGGATTCAAATTAGGCTATGCATCTATGTATTCTTGACATTTATTTTAATTCTTATCATCATACTTATTTCACAATTTTATAATTCTTTCCCAGTGACGGGCATGTTTAGTTTAATCACTTTAATGTTTGCACCTTCTTGGTTTCATTTTCTCCTTAATGGATTTGTACATAAACTTTTTCATTTTTTTTGGGTACTGCATAGGACCTTTTTTCCTGCCTTCTCTTAAACATATCTTACTACTGTACGAGAGAACTTTTCTATACTTTCCATATTGTCGTGTATTGTTTTGAAGTTGTCAGTCAGCGTACAACTGATGTGCTCTTGTAACTGGTGTTATCACCCAGAAATTCCTTCCTGCAAAAGTCAGGGGCCCCAGAAAGTAAGGTTTGGCAGAGCCAATGTCACCTCTTTTTGAATGTGTTTCTTTGGGTTGGTACTTTTTCAACCACAGGGGGCTTCCTTAAATAGTCTAAGGTATTAACCACAAGTTAGTGAGAGTGAGTACAACCTCAAACTAGTAGGAATATTCTGCTGTCTTGTAAAAGCAAGCAAACAGAAAAACGAACAGCAAACTAATGGGCACAGAAAAAGATGAAAGTTATTCTACATATTTAAATGAAAATACCTGTCTGCTCTGTGCCGAACTTTTGTAGGAGAGAAAGCTTTAAACATAGAGAAAATCACTCAAACTGCGGGAAAATTGATGAAATCAGTGCAATAAATGCTCTCTAAAGGCGGGTACACAATCCAATGCATTTTTTTTTCCTTTTTAAGTGAAATACATATTGCTGGGAAACCTACCAGGCCCTTCCCCTAATTCTGAGGATAGTACCCAGAGTAAACTACATTCTGCAGAAACTCGATGCTTTATTAACACAGGGCTTAAGGCCATTACAATAATATACTCGTTAAGGGCACAACATATCACTTGAAGGAACTGAACCTTGGTGGGTAGGATAATAATCATTCCTATGAAGCATCCGAGCTAGATCTAGTTGACACAAACTAATGCAACTAAAATGAAAAAACTGCGGATTACTTTGTAAAAGTAGTGATAAACGGCAAACTGTTCTTTGCTGTTTCTATACAGGAAAACACTAATTAAATGCTGTTTTTGGGTTATAAATTGTTTCCAGTGCACATAAGTCGAGGGAGTAGCCATCCTCTCTGTTTCTGCAAAAAGGGTCAAAACCAATGAGATCAGCCTTCTGGTTTTTGACAGAAAATTAAAGGAAATGAAGATGAAATGTTTAATCGATATGGCCTATGTTTTAGATGTTAAATCTTCTATGCTATGGTGAAAAAAGTCTAGACTGTACGCAAAGAATATTTGGGAAAGAACTACATAGCTGAAAACTGAAAGCCACTCAAAATGACAACTCTAATAGTGCTAGAATCCATAAAATATGCACTGCAGAAAATATATAACAGAAATTCAGTTGGTAGACTGTCAAAAGCTGTTACTGCTTTCTCATTAATTCTGAACTGATATCTCTTACAGGAAAAACAGCAAATTAATTCACTGCTCGCTGTAGAACTTAAGAAATTAAACCTATATCCATTCCGACGCATTTATAGACTAGAAGGTAAAATGAATCTGGACAAATAAACTCTAGTGTGCCTCCCTTGCATGGATAGATGAGCCAAGTAAAGTGCAACTCTACTGGAGAAGATCTGAGGCATGCAAGTGTGAATTTTTCCAGCCTGGTAAGTGCTGTCCTAATGTTCTCCCATTAATAACTCGAAAATATAATTTACTAACAACAAAAAATTATAATTCTGAACATTGTGTCCATCACATAGTCAAAGAAAAATGAACAGCAGAAAAAATAAAACACATACATGGATTTCTCCTTTTAATCAGCTTTTTATTCCTTTGAGTAATGCTTACAAGGTGATCTCTGTAGCATGCTTAAACTAACAGCTGTACGGTCAATACAATCACCTAGAAGTGTGTGGCCTGTGTAAGAAAGAAAAAAACTACCACAAGATGGTACAGGCTACAGCAGTGCAACCTGCTCTTTTTGTCACTGTTTTAAAGAGCAGATCACTCTTCCCTCCTCAACGCTGAAGCAAACTCAAGCAATCACAAAAGATAAAGTATGGCCTGCAAATTTGAAGATGTACAGCTTGTGCAGGGAAAATACTGTTACAACAGTGTGCAGTCTGTTGTACTTGCTACTCACTTTAGCAATTTGCTACTCTTCTCCTTGAATGCAGTCTTCCCTTCTCCTACTCTCTCTTGCTTTCTTCTCATGTATGAGATCAATCTCTCATATCTTGTCCTATTTATATTCGGAGAGAAGATAACTAATCTCTTCAATCCTAGCTGCCACCGATCCCAATCATGAGATGTATGGCTAGATTAGATCCTAATTCAAGTCATTATTGTTCTAGAACTTCTAGAACATTATATTTAGATTCTTAAAACTGGTTGTCTTCAAAACATTAGACTTTCACTTTTCTTTTATTTTTCAAGTGAAATTACAAGATGGAATTATTTCCCCTTTTCTAAGTGGTTACTAAAGAAATGTTTTGAACCACTTCTAGCACGTTTACATTGAAACCTGTGTAAGAAGTTGTTGCTGGAGCTACATTTCTCAGCACTCCCTCTTAGCAAGGAAGCAATTCTGCAGCATGTGAAAATTCCTTGAACTGCAGCAACTGGAAATTATTCTCCTAACTTTAACCGTTTATTTGCCTTCCATAATTATTATTACTGCAATAGCGAATAATTCACAATGCAATTCTTCACCAATAAAAATAAGCTGTGGGAATATGACACTGAGAAATAGTTGCAAACACAAAAAAAAAATATGACACCGTTATTTTTGGAAAAAAGTCCCTAGAAAAACCTCAAAGGGAAAATTAGTGCAGCAGATGAAGGTTTTATTATTATGCAGCAAAATTAGAGAATTACAACTAGATGCCCAACTAGCAATCCTCTGGCAATTTATCTCAACTGGAAATATATTGGGAAAATCCTTTTCCCTCACAGCTACTCGATCTGGCTAATTCGCACTATTGTTCTGGCAATGCACACTTCTTGTTGGAGGAAATTCGCTTTACCTCCGGAAGACCTCTAGATGAGTCGTCCTGCCTTCCTCTGCCTCTGAAAACAATTCACTAAGCCTCCCTGGTATAGATCCGGGCACTAGCTGCTGAATCGATCCTCCTTCCGGCAACTCGCATTGGGAATCTGGGCGACTAGAACTGCAAAATTCGACCTCCCTGCTGGATAATTCAGCCTTCCTTCCCTGACTCTGGAAAATTGGAAATCCTCTTGAGACTTTCTCTGGGAATTCTCACTGCTACAAACCATTGCTATTGTCTCACCCTGGCTTGAACTGCACCCTGCTGAACACTGTGAACTGGGTAATTCGAACTGCCTTGCTCACTTGATGTTCGATGTGTCTTCTCCAAGCCCCTTCGACTTGCTCTTATAATCTCTCACTGGAGCATCAACGACCAAGATCTAATCATGATTGATGGCTCCATCTTAGACTCTGTCAAGTCACTTTTTCGGAAGTCTTTAGAGAAAAATCGATTTTCTCAATTAATACCCATTAATTAGTCAAATTTGCTAAGTTAGACTTAGGAAATTTTTAATTATTGATCAATTATTTTAATTGAGAGATTTCTAAGTGCTTTCTCGAGAAAATTTTTCTGGGTTTTGGAGATCTCGTGTTCCTTAGCCTCTCTGACACCTTAGAGATTAGAACACATGTTCGATGCTACCATCTTCATAAAAAACTAACACTCCCTCTTGGCAAAGAAAACATTCTCCTCTCTCCATTCTATTCATCTTCTCCCTGATGAAAAATCTGTAGTTGGACTGACCCACGTTGCTGATGTATGACATTTGTTATACCTCCTTGTTGAGAAATCGATAGGGCCTATTAGGATGATTTCTCTTATACCTGATAAATGCTTGTGATGTATTTTTACTTTTTCTTGATTATTAGCTTCTTCACTTATTATTATGTTGTTCTTATCATTAAACAACTACCAAAACATGAATATCAATAGTACACAAGAACATAGGATGTAGGCTGCAAGCCAGGGCCAAAACCTCTCCTCTTGAGAGGAAAACCCACAAATCTCTTCTCTTCTTATAGGTTCTTCAAATGACGAATTCCAAGACTTTTAGACCAAGACCAATACCCTTCCAAGACCAAGCCAAAGCTTCTTGATGATGTGCTTCTTCAATCCAAGACAAAACCCAATCAAATCTCTTCCAGCTGCACAATTTCGACCCCCAGCTACAAACTTTCAGCCTCTATTGCAGGGCTGAAATTTTCGCCCCCTGCAATAGTTGCTGCTTCACACGTGTGAGCGAATTTAGGGCTTCCAAGGCTTCATTGCTCCTTTGCTTGGGTTGCTTCTCTTTCTTGGGCTAGAAGGTGATCTAAAAGTCCTTTCCTTGACCTTCTTTCTGTTGAAATATGTAACTAGGTTCGGTCTTCATAATGACAGATGTAATCATGATTTTATGTATTTAATGAAAAGAGAAAAATAAATTTATTATTGTAAGTCTTAAGGCATGTGTTTCATGCTCAAAAGAATGTATTTATAGGTCAAAGCACCCATTGAGTGCTTCTAGGTTTGTTATAGAGTCATTAAATCATTGTCATGTATGAATGACCCATTTGGGCATGTAACATATTGTAAAGAAAAATTTATTGAGTCATAATCAAGTCAAAAGACCCTACAAGACCTCGTCATGGCTCAAAGTTCAAGTTGGCCTAAGTAAACTTCTAGTCAGCCTAAAGGAAGCAATTCGACCCTATGCGAAGCCTATATAAAGAATACCTCAACCTCATTTGGAGAAGACACTTTCACTAACACAAGTTTGATCTTAAGGAAGAAAGGACATGCGAAGAAGAGGAAGACTAAAGAAGGAGAAAAAGTTGAAGTTTTGGATTTGGTTTTGGGCTACTTCTTTCCACACGTGCGAAGGAATTAGGGCACATACTGTTCCAGTGAAGCCGAGTTGCAGAATTGAAGATAGGTCACCAAGAAGAGTTGTTTGTGAAAAATTCAATTATGAATTTCTACTGTAGTTATAGATTTATTTCTCCTACTTATTTCCACAATAAGTTATTTACAAAACCCTTACAACAAATTTTGAAATAAACACTACTGCAGTTATCACCCAAGTACATATAGAGAAAAGAATAGAAAAATGCAAGCATAAGAACCAATCACAATGACACAATATTTTTTGGACAATTGTCCCTGGAAAAGCCCAATGTGGGAAAACCAATGCAGTAGATGAAGGTTTATATATTAATCTTCAACAGGGACTCTTTACAAGAAAAGATTCGCAGAAATAACTGAGGAACTTCTTGAGATACACTTGAGATAAATTTTCTCTGGACCTCCGGAGAGTTTCCGACACTTGAGGGACTCACTAGCCCTCCCTGCATATGTCTCTGTGCAGAGCTAGCGTAAGATTGCCTCACTACTGCATGAGGCCTCTGCGCTACTCCTGAGTGCTACCTCTCTGCCCTTTTGCATCCTTCTTTCCTTGAACCCTGACATTGCTGATGCCTTCTGCTTCCTCCGCCCTGCAAATCTCCCTCTGAATTCAAATTCTCTTTCTTCAAAATCGACCCTCAAGCCTTCTTTTATAATCTTCTCATTGATGAATCAACGACCCATATTAGAAGTCTAATCAATGGCTAAGATTAAAACTTGACTTGATCTTTGTTCTCTAGAAGATTCACACTCTGTTTTATTAATACCCATTAATTATTTAGTTTCCCTAAGTTCCCTTTTAAAATAATTAATTATTTTAATAAAACATGAACCGAGTGGAATTTCCACAAATGGTTTCTGGGTTCTTTGGAATACTGGTGTTTAAGCCTTCTCACCAAATTTGAGACTTAGATCACTTTTTGATGCTATAAAAATCAACACTCCCTCTTAGCGAGGAAAGTGTTTTAGCAATTTTCCTTCTGCATACTGCTTTGACCCTAAAGCATCCTCTACACTGCTGATGCTTAGCTGCTGCTGCCCTGTTGTCCGTGACACTGCCACTGTCACTGCCTCATCTATACTACAACTCCCTCTGAATTATGCATTTGTCCATTTCTGCTACTGAAATGGATTCTTGCTCATCCCCATCTTTTCTCTGAAGTAGACAAGATTTGTCTTTCCAGAGCTTTAGTGAGGATGTCTGCCACCTGTTCTCCTGTTGGAGTGTACTGCAACTGTACAACTCCCCGTTGGACACAATCTCTGATGAAATGAAACCTGATGTCAATTTGCTTCGATCAATCATGAAACACAGGATTTTCAGAAAGCTTAATGCAACTCTGATTATCACATAGAATGTTGATTGCTTCCATCTTTTCCTTGAGTAGATTCACAAGCAACTGCCTAAGCCATATGGCCTCACATGAAGCAATGCTTGCTACCATATATTCCGCCTCAGCTGAGCTTAGAGCCATGGATTTTTGTTTCCTGCTGCACCATGAAGTCATCCCTGATCCAACATTGAACCAGTACCCATTGGTGCTTTTCCAATCTACTGGGTTGCCAGCCCAATCTGTGTCAGTGAACCCACTCAATTTGATGTCATTGCCTTGGGTGTATCTCAATCCAAGCTCGACTGTGCCCTGCAGATATGTATGAACATGCTTGGCTGTTGCCCAATATGCCCTCCTTGGTTCCACCATGAACTGACTAAGGGTGTTGACATCACAACAGATGTCTGGCCTAGTGTTGACCAGATACATCAGGGACCCTATGAGCTGCCTATACAAGGTAGGATCAACCTCATCATCTTCAGAAGTATCAATCTTCTTCTAGTTGGTGATCATTGGTGTAGCTATGGGTCTACAGTCTTCCATCTTGAACCTCTTCAAGATTTCTGTAGCATACCTCCCTTGGCCAAGGAAGATCTCACCCTTTTACTGCCAAACTTCCAACCCCAGAAAATAATGCATTAGCCCTAGATCCTTCATGTCGTACTCTGCAACTAAATTCTCCTTGCAGTCCTTGATGAGCTTAGATGATCTTGTGAGGAATAGATCATCTATGTACAACACTAGTATCAGAGGCTCATCCCCTACTCTCAGATAGTAGAAATTGGGATCTGCGTCACTCTTGACGAATCCCATCTATTGCAAGTAGCTATCAATTTGATCATACCAAGCTCTAGGGGCTTGCTTAAGTCCATATAAGGCATTCTTAATGTGAAATTTTCAATCTGTAAATATATAGTTACAGTGATAGATTTATTTCTCCTACTTATTACTCCGATAAGTTATTTACATAAATCTATCAGTAAATTTCAAAATAAATACTACTGCAACATTCACAATTACATATGCAGAGAAAATAACAGTAGGGAATATAGGCATAAGAACCAATCACATGTACACTTATTTTTGGACAATTGTCCCCGGAAAAACCCAATGTGGGAAAACTGGTGCAGTAGATGAGCGTTTTATTATTATTCTTCAGCAAATGAATCTTTACAAGGAATACACTGATATTAAGAAAACACCTGAGACAGAAATTCCTGGACCCTCCGAAGATTTTCTAACACCCGGAAGAGCCTCTGACTCCCTCTGTGTTCGTCTGCATGTTTCTTGTGAAAATTCTACTGCAATGTATCGGTTTATTTTCTCCTACTTGATTTAATTAATACAAGTTATTTCCAAAAATTAGATTCAGAAAATACCGAAAATAAACACAACTACGGCCTACACATGCAGATCATTTACTGAATAATACACTAATGCAACAAAGTGACACATTGATTTTTGGACATAAGTCCCTAGAAAAACCCAAAGCAGGAAAATCGGTGCAGTAGATATGAGGGTTTATTATTAAGTAGTTCTGAGTACAACAAATCTAGGTTCCAGATTTGGAAAACTCGACAGAGAATAAAAGAAATCAAATCTGCATCTAACCTGAAGTTCTAGTGCCAAATATCAGACTACTCCACACCCTCGAATGGGATTTACAAGACTCAGCCTGGATCTGAGCCTAGAAAACCTCAACGTTGCTTCTGAAGCCCCAACGTTACCTATGAAGGCCCGCGTCAGCCTCTGCGTGGCTCTGTGAGGGCCTGCGTCATCCCTGGAGGCTCTATGCTGCCCCTACGCTGCCTTTGCTAGGCCTGCGTCAGCTCTGCATGGCCTCAATTGCCTCTGCGCTACCCCTGTTGGACTGCGTGGCTCTGACGCCCCTCTGTGATGCCCTTGTTGCTGCTGCTCTATCTCTTGCTGCCTCCTGGCTCTTGGGATTAGATCATCCCCTCAACCAATACTACCCCTCACTGCAGGAAATTCCTCTAGAAATTCTTAGCAAACTCGCCATAGAATTCCAGATCTATTCCTCAGTTCTGCAACTGTGTCTCTCCCAACTAACCCTCAAGCCTTTCTCTTATACTTTTCGTTGAACCCTTCAACGACCGAGATTAAATCATTCATCAACGGCTGAGATTAAAAGACTGCTTGATCCATGTGACTTAAGACACTTTCAGCACATGTGTCTTAATTATTTTATTTTCCTAAGTTTAGACTTAGGAAATGCATTAAAATAATTAATTATTTGAATAACTAGAACACAAACTGAAATTCCTCAAATCCCATTCTGGGTTTTGGAGATCAAGTGTGTCCTAGCCCCTCCACAAAATTTCAGGGTTAGAGCACACCCGATGCTACACCAACTATACAAAATCTCAACATGTCTGTGCAGTCCCTGTGTTGGACTGCGTCACTCTGCTTGGGTTCACTGCGTTGCATCTCTGCACTACCTTCTGTGGCCCTGTGCATCCCTCTGTCCTTGTGCTCTATCACTGCTGACTCCCTCTTCTCCTTCTGCCTCTGCAACTCCACCCTGCAACTTTCCCTCTGAAATCGAATTCTATTCCTTCAAAATCGATCTCCTTCGGGTACTGAGTGTATGCTCAGTTTGCTTTCCAAATGACGCTCAAGCCTTCTTTTATAATCTTCTCGTTGATGAATCAACGACCCAGATTAGAAGTCTAATCAATGGCTAATATTAAAACTTGACTTGATCTTCGTTCTCTAGTAGATTCACTGTCTTTTTTTTTAATTTTTTTTTTACGGTAGTTTAGACTAATCCTAATCACCCATGGGTTTCGAATCGGTGACCTTGCAGACGGAGTGCCGAAACAATGCACCCCATCACCGACTGCTCTACACCACGTGGGCTTCACACTCTGTCTTATTAATACCCTTTAATTATTTAATTTCTCTAAGTTTAGACTTAGGGTTTCCATTAAAATAATTAATTATTTTTATAAGACATAAACCGAGTGGAATTTCTAGAAACGGTTTCTGGGTTCTTTGGAATATTAATGTCCAAGCCTCGTTACAAAGTTTGAGTCTTAGAACACTTTTCGATGCTACAAAAATCAACACTTAAGCCTGTACACATAAGTATTCTGCTCATGTGTCTCAAAGCCCTCATTTTGTTCGATATATAATTCTTCTTCTATCAGCCCATTCAAGAATGCTGTCTTGATGTCCATCTGGTGAATCTCCCAACCCATCTGCGCAGCAAGGGATATCACGAATCTAATAGAAGTATATCTGGCTATAGGGGCGAAGGTCTCTTCATAGTCTATCCCTTCCTTTTGAGCATACCCCTTTTCCACAAACCTGGCTTTAAATTTTTCTACGCTGCCATCTGCAACATATTTGATCTTGTAGATCCATTTTGAACCCACAACTGATCTATCCTGAGGCCTAGGAACCACTTCCCAAACATCATTTGTCATGATGGAATTGTACTCTTCCACCATTGCATCTACCCACACCTGATGCTGAGTTGCGTCCTAAAAACTAGAGGGTTCCCCAACCTTGGCTACCAAGGCTTGGTATCTGTCCAGTTGCCTGCGCTGCCTTTTCTCATTTCTGGGGGCTTCGAAAAACCCCTCTTTATCCTTCAGAATTTGTTGTGATTCCCTGCTCATCCTACCACTGGTAGTGGGTGGCTCTACCAGCTCCCCCCCTGCATATCTTCTGGAGATGAATCCCTTGGATCCTTCTTCCTCAGAGAAGCACTTGGGCTAACCTCAACTGGTCATAGTGTTGAGATTTTGGGTAACATTGGACGTGCTCTAGCTCCGAAACTTTGTGGAGGGGCTAGAACACATGAGATCTCCAAGACCCAGAAATCATTTGGAGAAATTCCACTTGGTGTGAAAGTTATTCAAATAATTAAATCTTTTAATGGGGACCCTAAATCTAACTTAGGGAGTTAAAAAAATTAAAGTGAATTAATTTAAACATGTGGGTGGGAATGTTCTAAGTAACATGGATCAAGTATTTTCTAATCTTAGCCGTTTATTAGAGATTAGATCACGACCGTTGATTTCTCAACGAGAAAAGTATTAGAGGAAGGCTTGGGGTCAATTGGAGAACACACACAGAGCAGTAGCACTTGAGCTATGTCGAAATTCTGGATCGAGGTTTGCTGAGAATTTTCAAGTGAGCTTGCAATGCTTGTGAGGGGCAGATCGACAAGGGATTATTCTGATCCGAGGTCGAGAATACTAAGGCAGAGAGGCAAATCTGTACCAAGCAACGTAAAGACTAGTAGGAGGGACGCAACCCAGCCAGGGTCACGCAGAGGCAACCGAAAGGTTAACGCAGGGCCTTCAGGGTGACGCAGAGGCAGCGCTGAGCCCAAAAGGGTGACACAGGGGCAGCCTGTGCTGCGCAGTGGCTATGCTGGGTAGGAGAAGCTGATGCAGAAGTTGGAGGAGCAGCACTGGGGTTCCAGTGGGCTAGAAAGGGATCGTATTCAACATTATTCAGAGGAGTGCTTCCTTGGCTGAATCAACCATATTTTCTGTCTCTGAGTAATAGGTACATCTGCCGTGAATTCTCTGTTGGGAAAACCGTTACCGGTGCCCTTGATTGTATTTAGATATTCTTCTTAATAAACAAACCCTCTAAGAGCTGCTGCACCGGTTTTCCTGCATTGGGTTTTTCCAGGGACATTGTCCAAAAAATACTGTGTCCTTTGTCATATGTGCATTATGCTTCAGTAAATGATCTGTATGTATGTGTAGGCTGTAGTTGTGTTTACTTCGATATTTTGCTCAATATTTCAGAAAATAACTTGTTAATTAAATCAAACAAGTAGGAGAAGTAAATCAAGATACTGTAGTAGGGTTTCTATATTTAGATTTTTTCACATGGTATCAGAGCGATAGCATAGGGTTGGAGATTTTTTTGTTGTAGGAGGGTAATTGAAGCTGCATAGATTCAGAAAGAGGCAATGCAACACTTGAGGGGTGATGTAGAGCCAGTTTGTTCACGCAGAGCTCACACAGGCCCAGAAGGGTGATGCAGAGTCTCTCAAGCTCACGTTGAGCTGATGCAGGCCCAACAGGGTGACGCAGTCCAAGAGGGAGTGATGTTGTGCCGATTGTCGTGACTGGAAGTGTAGTTTTCTGATCTTCGAAGTTGCTAGTGGGGCATTGTTTCTGTCGGTGCAAGACAGTGCCTAACAGGGTTGACAAAGTAAGGGGAAACAATTCCTCAGTGGATTTTCTAGCTAAGAAATCTGAGATTCGATCAAGTGGAATGATCGTAGAGGGTTGATTTGGCAGAATTGGTGAAGGATTTCCAGGAGGGAAATCATTTGTCAGAGGGAGCATATTCTCTAGAGGGTTTCTATCACCAAGAAACCCAGATCCGGTCTTTTGCTGAATGTAGCAGCAGTAGAAGGGGGAAGAGCACTTGCTTCGATAGTTTGAGCAGAGATGGCACCATATGGACTGAGAGATTAGAATAGGTTAGATGGTGTGTCTAACTTTGCTATCTAGAAAGCCATAATCCTGACAATCCTTGATGAATATGGCATCAGAGACCATGCCGAGAACGTCATGGCTGTGTCGACCAATGTTGATGCTCTAAAGTAGTATAATGAAAATTAGGCGTGGGCTAAACGCTTGATCATGGATGGAGTGAAAGATCACGTGGTTCTGCATATTGCCAAGAAGAAGATGGAAAATGAGGTGTGGACGACATTAACCACGTTGTATCGAGGTAGCTTCGTCCAGAGGAAGATGCTTCTGGAGAATCAGATGCGGATGTTTTAGATGCACAGGGGAGTGGAGATTGATCCTTTCCTCTTTAGATTGCAGATTATCCGAGACCAGCTGATTGCCATGGGGGCAACTCTTGATGATGGACTCATGGTGAGGACTGCCCTGAATGCAGTCAGTGATGAGTGGGAGACCTTTGTCCAAAGCATTTTGGGCAGAGCACAACTTCCAAACTAGGGGGACATGTGTGCAATCCTTCGACAGGAGGAGATCAGGAGAATAACCAAGAGGGAATTTAGCAGTGGAGTAGTCAAGATTAAGAAAGAGGAAGAAGAAGCGACCCTAACATCTAAGGATCAGAGGCAACAAGAGAAGAAGAAGAAGGTCCTATCCAACGTTCGGTGCTTCATATGTGGTGAATTGGGACACGTCGCCAAATACTTGTCCTAAGAAGAAGGGCAAGGAAGATTCAGATTCCAAGGCAGCAACAACGAAAGGGGATGACGACAACGATGATGATGTGGCCATGAGTGCTCATGTACCTCGAGAGAAGAGGTGGGGCGACATAGATATGTAGATTGAGCTATAGATGGTGACATCAGGATCCTTGAGGTGCCCAAATGCTTGGATCACATACGAGCTATAGGAGTCATTAAAGACAGAGCAGGATGGTTGGAGTCAGTGGATGTAGAGGATCATGGAAAGGCACAAGGCAATGCTTGAATGCTGAAGACTAGAGCAACACAAAGGAGAGCCAACAACAACCTGGAAGCAACATTGGAGAGGTTGATGGAATTTCAACAACGCAGAGGGGCAATGCTTACGCAGTGTAGAGCAGCAAACAACGCAAAGCTTCAGAGGGTCAACGTAGAGTAGCAGCAGATGGTGCTTCAGTAATGAGATGCAGCCTGACTGACTTGTCTGTCAGTATATTGGGTGATGTCCTTCATTTGCTTACTTCTCAATAGTTGAGTTGTAGTGCAACAGTTAGCAGTGGCAGTGCTATAGGCTGCATGATGCAAAAATTTGAGAGGGAGTTGCAGTATAGATGTGGCAGTGTCAGTGGCAGTAACATGGGTAGCAATACAAAAGACAGTAGCGTAGTGCATGGAGGGCAGCAGGCCGAGCATCAGCAACGCAGGGGGACCGATTGCAAAGATCAGAGTAACGCTTCTGGAGTGAAGTGTTGCTAGAGCACATTCCTCCCTAAGAGGGAGTGTTGAGATTTTGGGTAGCATTGGATGTGATCTAGCTCCAAAACTTTGTGGAGGGGCTAGAACACATGAGATCTCCAAGAACCAGAAATTGTTTGAAGAAATTCCACTTGGTGTGAAGGTTATTCAAACAATTAAAATTTTTAACGAGGACCCTAAGTCTAACTTAGGGAAATTAAAAAATTAAAGTGAATTAATTTAAACATGTGGGTGAGAATGTTCTAAGTAACATGGATCAAGTCTTTTCTAATCTTAGCCGTTGATTAGAGATTAGATCACGACCATTGATTTCTCAACTAGAAAAGTATTAAAGGAAGGCTTCGGGTCAGTTGGAGAACACACACAGAGAGGTAGCACTTGAGCTAAGTCGAAATTTTGGGGTGCAGTTTGCTGAGAATTTTCGAGTGAGCTTGCAGTGCTTGTGAGGGTAAAATCGACAAGGGATTATTCTGATCTGAGGTCGATAATACTAAGGCAAAGTAGCAGATCCGTACCAAGTAGCATAGAGACCAGCAGGAGGGACGCAACCCAGCCAGGGCCACGCAGAGGCAACGCAGAGGCTAACGCAGGGACTTCAGAGTGACGCAGAGGCAATGCTAAGCCTAAAAGGGTGACACAGGGGCATCTTGTGCTCTGCAGTGGCGACGCTGGGTAGGAGAAGATGACGCAGAGGTTGGAGGAGCAACGCTGGGGTTCTAGTGGGTCAGTTCAGGCTCATATTCAACATTATTCAAAGGAGTGATTCCTCGGCTAAATCAACCATATTTTCTGTCTCTACGTGATAGGTACATCTGCCGTGAATTCTCTATTGGGCAAACGATTACTGGTGCCCTTGATTGTATTCAGATATTCTGCTTAATAAACAAACTCTTTAAGAGTTGTTGCACTGGTTTTCTCGCATTGGGTTATTCTAGGGACATTGCCCAAAAAATACATTGTCCTTTGTCATATGTGTGTTATGCTTTAGTAAATGATTTGTATGTATGTGTAGGCTATAGTTGTGTTTACCTCGATATTTTGCTCAATATTTCAGAAATTTTCCCATGTAGTGGTTGGACCAGTGGGTCATCTTCAGATTGTGTTGCTGAAGGCATCTCTCGGGATTTTTTGAAAGCTCTTTCCTCCATGAACTTTACATCCCGCTGCACTACAACCTTCCTACTGTTAGGAATGTAGATCCTGTAAGACTTGTCATTTTCACTGTATCCCACCAGATACCCCTTTTCAGCAGTCCTATCCAATTTCTTCCTCTTCTCTTCGGGTACATGGCAGTATGCCACACTACCAAAGATCCCGAAGTGGCTTACCTCTGGCTTCCTGCCAGTGAGGATACTTTCTGGAGTGAACTTACCCAATGCATTATGAGGAACCCTATTCTGAACATATACAGCTGTGTTACAAGCTTCAACCCACAAAAATTTGGGCATGTCTTGATCATACTGTTAAAAGTGTAACTAGGATCGGTTTTCATATTGACTATATAATTATGTATTTATGTAAAGAAGAAGACAATGATAATAAAATGTATTTTTTTGGAATTGCTTCATGGGTTTCATGAGCAAGATTTTATTATAGGTTAATAGACTTCTTCTTGATGTCTATTAGGGTTTGTGTATTCTAGGTATAAATATAATTAAGTGTCTTAGATATGAAGGATCTAGTCTAGAGAATGCTCCAAGACCTTGCTAAAGACCTTGTGGAAGAAAGGCTCAAACAACCCTCAATGCAGTCCTCATCAACACTGGAAAAATGCACCTCTTTAAGTCGGTCTATTAATTGTCAAGTCGGCCTGCAAGACAGACTGCGAGGTCGGCCTAAACTCTGGACAATGCTCTATATATTGACTGTCCTACGACTCATTTGGACTCAAGTTTTTTTTTTTTTTTTGGACAATTCTGTGGAGAAAGTGCGGATCAACTAGAAGAAGCTGCGGTCTACCCTGAAGAATGTGATGTGCAAATCTGAGGTGAATGCAATGATAAGTATGAGGATTCACTGCAGACTTTAGGAATAGAGAAAATCTGGTATATGTATACATTCGGATAAGGGTATAGGATATACCTGTGATACAAATATGCATGCGGATACATCTGTAAAATATGCAGATACATTTGTGGTATACCTTCGGACATGTACAAGATTTATCTGAGATAAATACAGCGTAAAAAAGTCCGGGTCTAATGCGAGTTAAGGCAGAGAATGTGGATCTGTTGTAAGGTATTCTGAAGCTTAAGAAGGGTGGATCATTATAAGGAACCAACGTTCAAGTCTAAAAGTAGTGCAAACTTCAGTTCAGTGTAGTTGTCCTTAATAATGATTGAAAGGTATGAGGGTACCACAGTGTGAAAGTAAGAGGATAAAAGGAAGGTAAATAAGAGATTTACCTTCCTACCTTCAGTACACAAAAATAAGGCAATACATCTTATTGTCGCACAAAATGTCTAGGCACCGCGACAACGGCTCAGATCGGGGGCTGTCACCCTGATCCCCAATCTCTCTATTTAAGTTTTCTCCTTATAGCAGACTAAGGGGGGTAGACCCTATGGAAATGGAATGAAGGAGAACCAGTTGGAAACCAACCAGTTCGGGAGACACAATTAAATGACCAAATACTTGTAAAAGATCTAGGAAGATTAAATGATTCGATTGAATTGGAAAGATTGATACCAGTGTTTTACGGAGTCAACTATCCTGCTAAGGAAATTACAACCAAGTACTTGATGAGAAATTGCTGCTATGCAATGTTAATTTAGAATGCAGAATGCAAGGAAAATGATTTGAAGGAGCGAGATGAAGCAAGCTTCGAAGATGAGAGTTAATGTTAAAAAGCCTAAAGCACTTAGATTATAAATAATCTGATCTAACCACTAAATACTTAAGCGAGAGTGTCAATTATGAAGATGTCCACAAAATTACTAGATTAAAAGATATACAGATCCACAATAGAGCTCTCAAAATTAGATATCGATCACACTTACTTGAAAAGATTTCCCAAACATTAGTATTCAATAAACATCCAATAATTCAAGTAAATGAAACAAAAGTTAATTAAACGTTAGACAATTTTAATTGATAGAACACATTCCACAACTCAGATGCCAATGATCGTCAAACCCAATTGAAACATATGAAATTTACTAGCACTTAAATCTCAGTAATTATTCATCCAGACATACCATGAAAGTTAGATGCTAAATAAACATTTCATCAAATAATTTATGGATTGAACGATATTCTAAAATAATGCAAATCCAATAAAATTTTAATTTTCTCCTATAGTTAAACTTAGGATATTTTTTTCAGCAAGATTTCAGATCTGAAATATAAATTGCAGCAGTAATTTAAACCATAGATTAGCAAACAAACGATACCGGCACCAATGCCCAAAATGACTAAAATTAGTAAACATTGTTGAACTTGAAAAATCAATTTTTAGGGCTTGATTAAGAGAAATTTCAGATCTAATATTTTTATTTCAGCAGTGAAACAGTGATAGATCAACAAGATAAAACTGCCCAAAATAGCTGCCAAATATTTCCAGAAATAGCAAAAATATATTAAAACTTGAAAATTTCAATTTTAAGGCTTTAAGAGAGTTTGATTCAGTAATTTTCAGCACTGATAAGTTTGTAACAGCAGTAAATTGATAACAGATCAGCAAACTGAAAATACTGAAAATGATCCCCACTATGTCTAAAAATAGTAAGTTTTGCCAAAAAAATTGAAAATTCAAAATTTTTAGACCTTATTTAGGATATGCATCAGAAATGTTCACATCTGATTTTTCACAGTTATGCAGTAATTTCTAGCAAACTTTAAAGTCAGATTTAGGCAAAATTAAAGATGTGCAATTCTAAACAATTTTGACCATATAAAATGTGTTTTTAAGGCCTTATTATTTGTGATTTGCTTGTTGTAATAAAATTTGTAGAAAATAAGGGTTTAGAGATCAAACCCTTACCCCAAGGCTTTGAAGATCTCACCATTGAAAATTCTTGAAATTTTGGGATAATATTGCCGCTTGAAAATTATAATTTTGGAGACTAAAATCCTGCAAAAGTAGCCTCAAAAGCCTATACATCCTCAAGGATCTAGATCTGGCTCAGATTTGAAGATTTCCTTCGTTGATTTTTCAGATCTACGCAGATCAATCCATAAAGGCCATCAACCATCAAATGCTAAGAAAAGTAGCAGAGTTTAGAGACAATATCACCACATAGATCTGGAAAAGGAACATCAAAGTCTGTAACCCCAAAGTCTTTATGCTTTATTCATAAAAAAAAAATTACAAGAGCTTCCAAGAACAAGTGCATGATTCAAAGATAGGGTGACTGAAACACTGAAAAAGACCTCTAATTTATAAGATAAAACCTCCAACGGCTAGTTCGATTGATCCATGTCAAAATAATCTCGACCGTCGAAAAAGATTTAATTATCTTTTAATTTGAACCGTCGAAATTATAATTTTGAGGAAATTCGAATTTATTGTTTAATTTCATTTTAATTAACTCAAAAATAATATTTTTGAGTTAATTACCTCAAAATTTTGACTTTGACTTAACCACCAAGGCTCGAGGGTTCAAAATTTTTTGAAATTCCCAATATTCCTTTGGCCTGGGACCTTTAAAAATTTATTTTTTAGGGACCCACGAATTTTGTCTATGAAGAATTTTAACTCACCTAGGATTTAAAATTAATTAAATTTCTGGCTTAGGATTTTTAATTTAAATTGGCCAGAAAATTTAACTAATTGACTGAGAGGGGATTTAATTATTTTTCCAACCTTCTTTGCATAAAATAAATACATTTAGACACATAAAGGGGGATACCCATTTGGGATAAACCCTCAAATAGCTACCGAATTCTGCGACTCAAAACATGATCTAGTAGAGTAAGTAGCTTGTAATAAAATAATCTAGCCAATTAGCTAGGATTATTCTCAAACTACTTTTACAAAGACTCGATAGAAAACACTAGGACTCACTTAGCATCTTGATGACAAAATCCACTCTAGCTTTGGGTGGGGTTGGGGGGAAAAACTCTGCCGATCACTTGTGTCGGGAAACACAAATGAATCAGTGAGATAAAAAACTTCTTAGGATAGAAATAATCACCAAAATACTATGCTTACCTAGGTTGTTACATACATAGTGGTCTTACTTAGATCATTTACATCATAAACATGCAGAATGGGTTTACATCATTTATAAAACTGTCGACTGATGATGAAATCTGAATGGCGTGAACACGTCGAACATGATGAATTCCATTTGAAAAAATCGGGGTGTACTGCTATGGGATCGTTGACAAAGTGTGGTCAACACATCTCAAGTGAACGTGAAACAAGAAGAAGTTTGTTGATAACTAAAGAAGAAATAATTAGAGATCGAGTTCTTTAGTGATGGTGCAGGTCAGTGCACATTGGTGAAGAAAAGGAAAGATCAACATTGAAGGAAGACTTAGAAGCAATGTTAAGGTCTTGGAGGCATTCATAGGCAAGGGTCTGAGTCTTGGTAATGGTACTTGTCATTTGAAGATCTGTAAGAAGAATTTCTTACAGGTTTTCCTCTCCAAGAGGGAGAGGTTTTTGCCCTGGCTCGAGGAGCCTAATTGTGTGTTTCTTGTATTTTGGTAACTAACTTGATGAAAGAGTAAATAAGTTAAAAAGTAACCTCACAAGTAATTATCAAGGAAGAGAATTTGAATTAATCACTAGCCCTCCAAATTCTCAACATGGAATTAGAGCTAAGGTGCTAAAGACAAAGGGCTATTTGACAAGAAGACACTCAAGGATCAAAATTCAGTTTTCTAGAAAGCATCAAAGCAAAAGTCAAAGTCGACATTGAAAAGTCAAGTCAGCTTGCAAGGAAATGCTCAAGCCATCTCAAGGAGACTTTCAACCTTATTCAAAGAATCCACTCATCAAGGAGGTAATCTTTGACATCAAAGATTCTTGATATTGAAGACATTGTTGGAATACACATCATTAAGCACCACCCAACACTATTGAAGACATCGTCATTCTATAATAATCCTTGATCATCAAGGATCCAAGATCACCTACTTTGAAATCAATCTAAGAGGGAGTTCCTGTCATCATCTTCATCATTATCAACAAGGAAGCTGATAGAAGAAGAAAAGCATATACTCAAGTAAGTATCTTTATGACTTCATATGAATCTATCAAAATGTCTTCTTTGCAAAGAAAGCAACAAACTAGTTAGGGTTTCAAGCTTTCCTGCATGGCAGAAAAGGACAATGAAGTCATGTCAAATACATGAAGGGAGATATAAGAGCCCAAAGGATTCTTACAAAATCCCTAAAAGACTCTCTCATCTCCGATGTATCAAATCTAGAATCATCAAAAGGAATATATGAGAAATTGGTGGGGCTATTCTCTGTGAGTATTGCAGGAGAAACAATCTCTCTGAGATCAACTATAGGAATTGGGAAAAGTAATGCCTGACACTGAGATGACTACAGTGGTGTTGGATGCTCTGCCAGAAGAATGGGGAAGCTTCACTTCAAGTTTATATGGGAAGAAAGAAGTCACACCATTCCACAATTTATGGTTTCTATGTAAAATAGAGGAAACAAGATTGAAAGCCAAAGCTAATACAGGATCAAGTGAAGGGAATCTAGCCTTTGCAGTAATATTCAGGAAGAAAGGAATATTCGGTAAATTTGGTCCTCAAAATAAAAGAAGAAATATGGACAAAGTACAATTCTTTGTATGTAATGAACTTGGACATTATAAAAAAGATTGTCCTAAATTGAAAAAGGAGAAGAGAGATAGGGAAGAAGCCCATGTCTCAGAAATAAGGGAAGAACCTGATGCAAAGAAATCTAAGAAAGAAGCGAGGGATCTCCACTGTGATTGAGATTATCTTCTCCTTTAAGTGATTTCTGTTGGTTGTATGACAGAAAGCAGTATAGCATAATGATCGAAGCATGGTAGGAGCTCTTGGTAAAACAACTCCTGGAAAACCTCTCTGATAACAATACTGATGGAAGACAGTCATCAAGATTAAGGGTCATCATGAAAACAGGTGCTGACTTTTTATAATGGAATTCTCTATGAATTCACTGATTAGAAAGAAAATAGAATGGTTTCATCAAGAATTCTATGCTACAGAATTTTGGGATATGATGACATATTGATGAAGCAAGTCAAGGGAATGAAGCTCTTCATTTTAGTAAAATTGCTACAAGGTGACTCAAAGGAAAAAGGTACGAGGTATATATATTTATATGCTAATACTAGATGCTGTGAAGTCATGTCATATGGTTGCAAGTAATGGACTTCTATATTTAGAAGTATGATCTATGGAGGAGGATCTCTCAGTGCACTATTAGATGAAATCAACATACTATATCCTCATGCGAAATATGAGGTGGTTGTATATGAACAAGGAACTGTATATTAGAAATTCTTGGGAATGTAGTTGTGCAGAAAGGAAGAGATCATGAAGTGCAACCATGTCAAGAGGCAGTTATCATTCGAAAGCCAAGAATATGTGACTAGAATATCTCTTGGGAGGATATGTAAACTCTGATAGAAGTCTGGTAAAGAAGAAGACCCTTGACAAAACATATCATTAGGAGATGTGTCAATTTGAATAAAGGATGTTGATGTCTACAGGAAGATGTCATGGTGAAAAATCATCACTAAGGTAACTTTTTTTTTAAAAGGTTCATACAAATATGTTTATCTGGATAAATTTGTGCAGGACTGTTAATCATGAGAAAGGATGTAAGATCCTTGGAGATTATTCGAAAGCAACATGGCATAAAAGGTGGACCATATAAGAAAGAGTGATGAATCACTTTCTGATGGTTGACATGACTCATGACTGAAATGTTGATTTTTGTAGCATTCGGAAGTGTTCCAAATCTCAAACTTTGCAGGGAGGCTTGGACAACAACATTCCAAAGAACCTAGAAATAGTTTATGGAAATTCCACTCGGTTCATGACTTATTAAAATAATTAATTATTTTAATGAAGACCCTAAGTCTAAACTTAGGGAAATGAAATAATTAAAGGGTATTAATAAGTCAGAGTGTGAATTTTCTAGGAAAAAAGGATCAAGTCAAGTTTTAATCTTAGCCATTGATTAATCTTTTAATCTGGGCCGTTGGTTCTCCAACAGGAAGATTATAAAAGAAGGCTTGAGGGTCATTTGGAAAACTTGTCGGGCATACACTTAGTACCCGAAGGAGATCCATTTTGATGTAGAATTCGATTTAAGTGGGAGAGTTGCAGGGCGAGAAGGTTGCAGAAGCAGAAGGAGGAGGGAGTCAGTAGCGATCGAGATCAGAGATGGAGGGCAACAGTGGGTCACTGGAGGCAGCTTGAGGCTGCAGTGCAGAGAACCCACGTAGACTCACGCAGTCCAATGCTGGGACTGCATAGTGAATCACGCAGACAAACACATGAGCATGCAGGGGCTATTCAGGGTGTCAGAGAATTGTCCGAGTAAGCCATAAATTCAGTCTCAAGTGTTTTAGAATTTATCTGCCGTTATATTTCCTTGTAAAGATATCATTTGCTGAAGAATTAATAAAACCCTCATCTGCTGCACCAGTTTTCCCACATTGGGTTTTTTCGGGGACAATTGTCCAAAAATAACTGTGTACATGTGATTGATTCTTGTGCTTATGTTCCCTACTGTTTATTTCTCTTCATATATATTTTTGAATGTTGCAGTAGTATTTAATTCGGTATTTGTCGGAAGATTTCTGAATAATAACTTATTGAAATAATAAGTAGGAGAAATAAATCTATCACTGCAACTGTTTAGTTTTCAGTTTGAAATTTTCACATGAAAGTGATGGATGGTCTGTGCCCTATGAAGCCAAAGGTTGAAGATTCCTCAATATCGAAATCCATGACATCGAGGGGAGGAATTATTCACGAGTAGTTGGTTGTCTCACCATTGCTGCTGCAGGACCCTGGTTAAGAGGGATCCTGGTGGTAAGTTTCTTACTTTGAAGAAAATTGAAGTATGTTCTTCCTGAGTTAAGAGGGAGTGACGTATGTGATTCTCTAATACATGTGTCATGCACTAGACCAGGACTAACAACCGTAAGTCTTAGTGAAGGCCAAGTGGAGAGAATGGATAGACACATCATTTTGGTCTTCACCTGGAAGACAGAATGGAGGATTGGGTAATCATTTGACATTCGATACTCTTTGAGAATGTGATAGGGAATTCAAGGTAAGGGTAGTCGAGGACCGATATTCTTTGAGGGTTGACTACCCAAGAGAAGAATAGTCCAAGAAGGTCATACTCTGGGAACACCTGGGTGGAGTATCTACCTTGGAGAGACAATGACTATGCTGTCTTGCCAGCATTGTAGCCCATTGTCTCGTTGAGAGATGGGGCTGTTAGTCAAGGCCTTGCACTAGGACAATGCTAGTTGATATGATGCTATACAGATGCGATTACCAATCTGAATCTTCTTATGAGATTCTTCAGTTTGAAAGTGACCATGTACCTGTATGAATACCTCCCTAGTTAAGAGGGAGTGTTGAAAAGTGTAACTAGGATCGGTCGTCATATTGACTATGTAATTATGTATTTATGTAAAGAAGACAAAGATAATAAAATGTATTTTGTTGGACTTGGTTCATGGGTTTCATGAGCAAGATTTTATTATAGGTTAATAGACTTCTTCTTGATGTCTATTAGGGTTTGTGTCTTCTAGGTATAAATATAATTAAGTTTCTTACATATGAAGGATATAGTCTAGAGAATGTTCCGAGATCTTGCCAAAGACCTTGTGGAAGAAAGGCTCAAACAACCCTCAATCCAGTCCTCATCAACGCTAGAAAAATGCACCTCTTCAAGTCGACCTATTAATTGTCAAGTCGACCTACAAGACAGACTGTGAGGTCGGCCTAAAGTCTGGACAATGCACTATATATTGACTGTCCTGTGGCTCATTTGGACTCATATTTTTTTTTTGGACTGATCTGTGGAGGAGGTGTGAATCAACTAGAAGAAGCTGTGGTCTATCCTGAAGAATGTAATGTTCAAATCTGAGGTGAATGCAATGATAAGTATGAGGTTTCATTGCGGACTTCAGGAATAGAGAAAATCTGTTATATATATACATTCGGATAAGGGTATAGGATATACCTGTGATACATATATGCAAGCGGATACATCGTTGAAATATGCAGATACATATGTGGTATAACTTTGGACATGTACAAGATTTATCTGAGATAGATACAACGTAATAAAGTCTGGGTCTGATGTGAGTTAAGGCAGAGAATGTGGATTTGTTGTAAGGTATTATGAAGCTTAAGAAGGGTGGATCAGTATAAGGAACCAGTGGTCAAGTCTGAACCTAGTGCGGACTTCAGTTCAGTGTAATTGTCCTGAATAATGATTGAAAGGTATGAGGGTATCACAGTGTGAATGTAAGAGGATAAAAGGAAGGTAAATAAGAGATTTACCTTCCTACCTTCAATACACAAAAAGAAAGCAATACATCTCAAGTGAACATGAAATAAGAAGAAGTATGTTAATAACTAAAAAAGAGATAATTAGAGACCGAGTTCTCTAGTGATGGTGTAGGTCAGTGTACATTGGTGAATAAAAGGAAAGATCAGCGTTGAAGGAAGACTTAGAAGCAATGTCAAGGCCTTGGAGGCATTCATTCTTAGGTCAAGGGTTTTAGTCTTGGTCATGGTACTTGTCATTTGAAGATCTATAAGAAGAATTTCTTATGGGTTTTCCTCTCCAAGAGGGAGAGGTTTTTGCCCTAGCTCGAGGAGCCTAATTGTGTGTTTCTTGTATTTTGGTAATTGACTTGATGAAAGACTAAATAAGTTAAGAAGTAACCTCACAAGTAATTATCAAGGAAGAGAATTTGATTAATCACCAACCCTTCAAATTCTCAACACATATAGCATTGCTCTTACAACCTCCACAATAGTTATATTCTTCCTTTCTGCAACTCCATTCTGCTCTGGATTATATGGAGCAATCCATTCTCTTCTGATGCCTTCCCTCGCGCATAATTTTGTGACGTCCTTATCAATGTATTCTCCACCATTATCTGATCGCAGTATCTTTATCCGCTTTCCTATCAAATTCTCAACCAGAGATTTAAACTCCTTGAATCGATCAAAGACTTCATCCTTGGTCTTCAGAAAGTAGATCCAAGTTTTCCTTTAATGGTCATCAATGAAGGTGACGAAATACTCAACACCACTAAGATCACTAGTGGACATTGGTCCACAGATGTCTGAGTTTATCAATCCTAACACACACTTAGCCTTATTACTGCTTCTGGGGTAGGCTGCGTTAGCGTACTTCCCTAGTACGCACCCTTTGCAAATGTCATCTCGTTTGGTGCTCAAATCTGGAACTCTGCTGACGGTCTTCTTGAGAATTCTCAAAGCCCCATGCTGTAAGTGCCCAATTCTCCTGTGACATAACTTATTTAAATCCTTCTCTTCACAACTGCCTATCTGTGCCATTGGAGATTTGAGCTGTAACTTATACAGTTTATTGCTCCTGACTCTGATTTGTGCCTTCTTCTTCCAACTCGGGTGTTTGACATATATTCTTTTTCCAATGAAGTAGATGTCATAGCCCTTGTTTTGTAGCTGAGACACTGAGAGTATGTTCATCCCCAAACCGGGCACATGCAACACATTGGTGGCGCGAAGCTTATTTCTAGCTTCAATTTGAAACACTATGGTACCTCTCCCAACAGGGGTACACTTTGCGTTATTTCCCATGGTGATCTGAAAATTCATCTGCTCTTCCTGGTAGCTTGAAAAGCATTCTCGCACTCCCATCATATGTGCAGAAGCTCCACTATCAATATACTAGACTTTAGGAGAAGCAGAGCTTGATACGCAAGCAAATTCTTCTTCCAGTCTAGAGGCCAATACAGAGATGTCGTGATCCCTCTATTCCTCCATGCTTTGCCTTTTTCTCTGGAGAGCTGCGTGAACCCTTTCGAGATGCTGCTGCAACAACTTCTAGACTTCGTTCCAACACAGAGTCTCCAATCCTGTTACTCAACTTAGCTCTGATACCATGTGAAAAATTTAATTCTGAATTTCTATTGTAGTTATAGATTTATTTCTCCTACTTATTTCCATAATAAGTTATTTACAAAACCCTTACAACAAATTTTGAAATAACCAATACTGTAGTTATCACCAAAGTACATATAGAGAAAAGAACAGTAAAATGAAAGCATAAGAACCAATCACAATGACAGTTATTTTTGGACAATTGTCCCCGGAAAAACCCAATGTGGGAAAACCGGTTCAGCAAATGAGGGTTTATATATTAATCTTTAGCATAAATTCTTTACAAGAAAAGCCTGGCAAAAATAATTGAGAAACCTCTTGAGATACACCTGAGATAAATTTTCTCTGGACCTCTAGAGAGTCTCCAACACTTGAGGGACTCACTGGCCCTCGTTGTGTCACTCTGCGTCACTCCTACGTACCTCTCTGTGCAGAGCTAGCGTAAGACCGCGTCACTACTGCGTGAGGTCTCTGCATTGCTCCTGAGTGCTGCTCCTCTGCCCTTCTGCGTCCTTCTTTCCTTGAACCCTGACACTGTTGATGCCCTCTGCTTCCTCCGCCCTGCAAATCTCTCTCTGAAATCGAATACTTTTTCTTCAGAATCAACTGCCCTTGAGTTGCTAAATGTTTGCTCGACTTGCTTTCCAAATGACCCTCAAGCCTTCTTTTATAATGTACTCATTGATTAATCAACCACCCAGATTAGAAGTCTAATCAATGGCTAAGATTAAAACTTGACTTGATCTTCGTTCTCTAGAAGGTTCACACTCTGTTTTATTAATACCCATTAATTATTTTCTCTCCCTAAGTTTAGACTTAGTGTCCCTATTATAATAATTAATTATTTTAATAAAACATGAACCGAGTGGAATTTCCACAAACGTTTTCTGGGTTCTTTGGAATACTGGTGTCTAAGCCTCCTCACCAAATTTGAGACTTAGATCACTTTCTGATACTACAAAAATCAACATTGTTCTGGAAGTTGAATTCTCTAGGAGAGAGAATCTACCCAAGCAAAGAAAAGAAGTTGTAGTTTTTGGCATGTCAAAGTTGCTATTACAGTTTCCGGTTGCAATCGAAGTTGTAGATTCTGGGCAATATGAAATTGCAGTTTCTGGGCAAGTTGAAGTTGCAGCCAAAGTTGAAATTTCTGGGCAAGTCGAAGTTATAGTTGCAGTTGTAGTTGCTGATGTGAGAATTCCTAGATCTGGAATCCTATTGTAGCAACTGGAAAACAGTCACCTTTTGTTAACTTTTACTTAAACAATTTAGTTGCAGTTATCTTTGACAAACATTGAATATATCACACTGCAACCTTCACTACATAAACTGCAGAAAATAAATGCGAAAACAAGATCTGAGCAAGAAGAAACAATAGACACACGACACCATTGTTTTCGGACTAAGTCCCCGAAAAAACCCAATGCGGGAACACCGGTGCAGTAATTGAGGGTTTGATATATTATGCAGTTATTTCTGAGTACAATTCTTCGGATACCCAAACTGGCAATCCTATACAGAGATCTAACTGAACAAAAAACTAGTGAGATGATCTCACCCTCTCACTAGAAGATCCGACTCTGATTTGTGCTGTCCCTGTGTAGTACTGCGTCACACTTGCGCAGACACTGCGTCACTGTTGCTGGGACTGCGCTGCACCTCCTCTGATCTCTCCGCTAGTTGGAAACTTCAGCCTTCTGGCCTCTCGGTCTCACACCCTGGCTCCGACACTGGATCCTGACTGTTCCCCAATAGAAATACTGTCTCCCTTTGAAGCTCTACGCAACCTCTGCATGGCCTCTGCGTTGCTGGCTCTACGCTGCCTCTCCGGACTACTCTCTGCCCTCTCTGCCTTGTACTCTCCGGATCAACAAAGATCTCCAATCGGAAAATTTTATTTGCCCTTCTCTGCAAGAGTCAACTCAATTGATCTTTTCTTTGAGTACTGCTCACTAAATAATTTCGATCTCTAGACTCTGTCGGTGTAATTTCCAAATGCCCCATCAAGTTCTTATAATTATCTCGTTGGGGCTTCAATGATCGAGATTAAATCATTAATCAACGACTAAGATTATCTTGACTTGTTCTCCGTCTTAAACTAGAAGATTCACACCCTGTTTTATTAATACCCTTCAATTATTTTAATTTCGTAAGTTTAAACTTAGGGTCCAATTAAAAATAATTGGTTATTTTCATAAAACACAATCCAGGTGGAATTTTCCAAAACGCTTTCTGGGTTCTTTGGAAGAAATGTGTATAAGCCTCCCTGCAAAATTTGAGACTTAGAGCACATTCGATGGTACTAGAAATCAACAGCTGAGTGGGTCGAAATTACTGGAAGGAGAAGTTATTCAAAGAGGAAGCATTGACTTGGTCTTGGAGGGGTTCTTGGTCAAGGGTATAGGTCTTGGAATTCGTTAATTGAAGATTCTATAATAAGAAGAATTCTCATGGGTTTTCTTCTCAGGTTGGAGAGGTTTTGGCCCTGGCTGATTGCCTATATCTTGTGTCCTTTATCTCATTGTTCTTTATGGTTTGGTAGCTATTTGATGAAGAAGAACACATAATAGTAATCAAGTACAAGAAAAACCTAATTAAGAAAAGTAAAAAGTCCTCACAAGTAGTTATCATTAAAAGAGAAATCATCTAATATCTCTGCCCTAGATTTCTCAGCATGGTATCAGAGCTAAGGTTACAAGTCAAGGTAGGGCAACTCAACAAGGGACATTCAATATCTCAAAATTCAAGGATGTCAAGGGCATCAAAGAATCAAGAAGGTTCTCTCATCCCCAAGACAATTTGAAAATAAAGGCTACTTCGTTATCTTGAAGGAAGTGTCAAAAACCCTAGATCAATTAAAGAAGAAAGTTCACACTTAAAGTATTATGGGGATTCACGCTCAAATTATCATCTCAAGGAAGAAGACCTCAAAAGACCCTATCTCTACTCAAGAAAGAAAACACTTCGATATAAAAGCATCTTGAAGATTACTCATCCAAGGAATGCTAGATCAAAGGCATTATCAACATCAAGAAACATCAAGGCATCATCAAGAAGTCATCCTCAATCATCATCAACAAAAGCATGAAGTTGAAGAGTTCATCTTCACTTGACAAGTAAGCATTTATACTTCTATATCTAAATCTAGTAAAATGACTTCATTTTGCAAGGAGATCAAAATGTTGGTTGGGTTATCGAACTTCCTTGCATGAAAAAGAAGGATAGACCTAGTCCTCATGGAAAATAAAGTTATTAATTATGTCAAAACCAAAGTCTCCAAACCATTTGAAGAGAAAGCACTATCTAAATATATGAAATAGGATCTAAGGGCTCTAAGGATTCTCATAGAATCCATCAAGGATTTTCTCATCCCATATGTAGAAGGCTTGGAGACATCAAAAGAGATATATGATAAGCTGTCAGATTTATTCTCTGAAAGCTCAATAGGACAAGTCGTATCACTAGGGTTTGAACTATACAATTTGAAAGCATCAAAGGATGAATTGATATCTACATGTCTTACTAAAGCATCTCAACTAAGGAATCAACTTCAAGATCTAGGAGAGATGATATTCGATAAAGAAATGATTACCATTTTTCTAAATGCTCTAACTGATGAACAAGGAAACCTTCTATCAAAGGCCTATGAAGAAGAGAAAACTATCCCTTCAATAGTTTGTGGTCACTATGCAAGAGTGAAGAACATATATTGAAGGAAAAAAGTGATACAGGATTAGGTAAACATGTTCAAACATTTGTTGTCATGTCAAGAAGCAAAGGGATATTTGGCAAGTTTGGTCTTCAGAAAAAGAAGAAGATCAATATGTCAAAGATTCAATGTTATGGATGTCTAGAATATGGGCACTACAAGAGAGATTGCCCTAAGCTCAAGAAGGACAACAACAAAAGAGGAAGGGAAGAAGCTCATATCACTGAAGAAGTGGACAAAGTTGAAAAGAAGAAATCCAAGGAGGAGGAAGTAAAATATCTCTACTACTATTGAGATAAATCTTCCTCGCCTATTTCTTTTCACGTTTATGTTTTTCTATAACTATCATGGTAGGAATCATTAGAATCATGATAGGATGCATCATGTTAGGAGATGGCATCATAGAAACATACGATTGAAAGAAAAAGCTCATCATAAACAAACGTGAAAGATGGCCAAAATATAAGTATATGGTTTTCACCTATTGAAGGATATAGCTTTTGGTAACCTCATTAGAAGCATAAGCAATACTTATGGGAAAAAGGAAAGTCATCTAGTATAAAGCTCATCATACATCATTCAAAAGAGCATTTGCAGCAAGAGAATGATCACTATCCTCCATAGGAATCTTCATTGGAATGTTCACCTACTAGAAGAAGCAAGTATCTCGCCGGGCGTAATATTCCTAATGGAAAATTAACAATGATAACAAAGACATGCAATTACATGCAACACAAAAATTTTCAAAAATTAACACACGAATAAGAAAATGTGCACCAACTCCACAAACTGGCCTAATTTTATTATATGATAATGATGTGGTACAAAATAGTTGGAGAAAATGCACCTCCGCTTGCACAAGGCAACCTACAAGCACCAAGTGATGAGTACAATCAAATCCAACAACTCCAATAGCAAGCCCCTCCAGAAAGCTGCGCTGTTGCTTCAAAACTACACTGCTACCTGACTTCGGCCTCTGATTTACCCACTGAAATCTACTCAAAAAATTCTAGGAATTTGGAAAGGTCATTCTTGCCCAAAACCCAGGAAAACCCAGAAAGGGTTTCCTCTAATTCCAAACTTCAAAATATGACCCTTTGTAGCTTGGCCCTCTTCCAATTTCGTTTTCTGACACTGCAACTGCTATTGTCAATCACTGCTCTCCAAAATCCCAACCAACCTCCTCAAATGGCTCTCTTATCAATCTCCCAACACCCAACTCCAAAATCCCACTAATGCAACTTCCACAAATGAGCCTCCTCCAAATAACTGTGTAGTCTAGAGAAGGGCTTACGGAGTCTTTGGGTGTTTTGACTGGAAAATGCGTGAAGGCTGCTCCTCTATAGTTGTTTCTACTCCCACACTCCTGAAATCGGATACCAATGCTGAAATGACAAATAGCTGAAGAAGTTGAGATAGAATTGGCCTCAAGGATCTGTTGCAATGCTGCACGACCCTCCACCAAAACTGAACCAAACTACCGCTTCTAATATCTCCTGTGAATTCTAGATGAATTCACTAGAGGGAGATGGGTGCTCGCGCAATCTCTCTAAATCACCTGAGGGTTTCTGTCCTGGGGCTACCAGTGGAGTAGAGAGCTGGGTTTCCAACCTCACATACAAGAAGCAATACCAAATCCAAGATGATCTCTAATGGCTCTTCCTCCTCTTTTTTATAGATTTGATGGACTCCTATAGAAGCTCCTTTTTTATTATTATTTTAATCATTGAACATATTTCTTTTAATTAAAATATTCTTTTTAATGTGGGAAAATGGTCAATTGGCCACCATGCCTCCTCAGGTCACTGAAAATCACTTTTAGCCATCACATCCTATAGATCTTCTTGTTTCGATTCCAACGAGCTATTACACTAAGGTGTTCTGCCAAAAATTCCTCCCACAATGCCACCTTAGGCACAATTAATTGAGTTACGTCCATTAATAACTCAATTTTCTGAAAGCTGTCGGAATGCAACAAAACGAAATGCAAACTATGCAGATGGTGGAATATACCAAGCAAATGCCATTAGACCTCATAAGAACTCCTCAAAACCCCTCCAAAAGCCCCCAGGGCCCGCCGATGACGCCAACCTACACCTGTGACCTGTTTGCCCCGAACTCTGAAAGTCCAACCTAACCATGTCATAAGGAATACCAAAAAAAGGAACGTTACAAATCCTCTGCCCCAAGATTGCTTGCCCTCAAGCAATCCAAATATGTGGACTAGTTTGTTGGCCCGATGCAACTGAGGCCCAATACCCAAATCTGATACAAACCGCTGGGTGATGCTATGCCTTTGGGTCAACCCACGAGGAACAGACCCCTTAATGGCTGTATCCCAAACCAATCTATGACTGAGCAAGTCATCAACAAATCCCCCTGGATCCCAATGCCACCAAGCATCAATGCTCCACGGGTCATGCTGCGCTATAGCTCTAGTTGAGAATGCTGACCCACTGACTGCGTACCAACTCATAACCTCTCTCTAATCCAACCCCTGACTCATTCCAATGCTAATCCTGCTCTCCTGATGCCAGGACGGAATGCTGAAGAGTTGTTGACCTGTATCCCATTGGCAACTAAAACCTGTAGTATTCGCCATGTCTAACGGTCCGCGCACCACTATGCCCTTGACTAAGAATATCGTACCATCAATAGGATACCAACTCATGATCTACCGCCAATCTAGTGTATGAACACTTGTGCGAGGAATATGTGTACCAGGCTGATACTGGTCCATGCTCAACTCCCGATGCTTAGCCTTGTCAAGCAGCATAACCGGCCCAAGAAATCCTGCCTCTCTCCCTATGACGGACCCAAGTGGGCGAGCTAGGCTGCAAGCCCTGTCTATGTAATCTTGGAGAGGGTTGATGTCGGAAAATGCTGTAGCTCTGCTGGCTGCCACTACATATGTTTGCACCTAATCAATGGGTAGACCCAAAGATGGATGCACTGTTGTCTCCCTCGCCTGATAGGAAACTCGACGCTCCTCTAGCCGACCAATCCTCTACAAAATTGTCCTGCCAGACTCCAGCATCTCTTGTGGATAAGTGTCTGTAAACACTGCCCCCTACTAGTTGTTTGTACATTTGTCTGCTCCTCATCAATGGCTGACCCCAAGGGTGGCTGCTCATCCTCCTCCATTACGGGCACAATGTGATCCTCCGACTAGCCCTCCACAAAATGCTCAACATGCATACTGTGCATATCATCCTCCTCAGCTGACTCGTGCTCCACTATATGCTGTTCATGCTAAAACATCACGTGTGATTCATCATCCTGAATGTCTCCCATAGGGTCCACTAGCTGCTCATAAAACATACTGGAATATAAATTTGGCCCACTGTCCACAACTACACATGACTGCTCATGCTCCCTAGAGGCATCCTTGTATGACCTCATGGACTCATCCAAAGAAGAGTCCTCCTCTTGACATACAGAAGAAATGTCTCCCGCTCTACCTCTGCATCTCCTAGGCATGAGTGGTTAGGTCCTCAAGGTTATTTGCAGATGAAGTAAAGACCCTTCCTCCTCAGCTCATTCTTGCTGCATGGTCCACCAATCCTCCACAACTCCTCCTAGGTCAATCGTCTCCTAAGCAACTCAATTTCCTGCACTACTAACCTTTCGGGTAGTCCATATGCAGTAGGTGAAACCAACTTCTCTCTCCTCTAAATGGCTAATAATTTGGACTGCAACCTCCTGCAAATGGCATCATGGCCTCCCATACATGAGGACAAAATGGATTGCATGTGTGCTATGACTGTGTCGGGATAATCTTTCCTAATGCTGAAGAAGCATTGGAACATCTGTAGGATCAAATCGTCAAGCTCCAACTCAAACATGAGGTCATAAGATCTAACCAAGGCCATGACTTCTAGAATTTCTAGCCTCTTCCCAAAGATAGGGCCTTCACTGTTATCCAAATCCTGAAAGGTCTCCACTATCAATCTGAAGTCTCTCCTCATAATATCATCACTGTAAGGAGGTACAAATGTGGTTAACATCATGACACTGGCAAGACAAGAGGCAACTTGAAGTTTGACTCCTATACAAGGATGCTCCAAATACTTGTGTTGTACTAAGGCAAGCATGGCTGGTTTTAGAACCCAAATCAAACTCTTCCTATCTGAGTGATCCACCTTGGAAAGGAATGAAGTAAGTTCTTCTAGTTTGAGAAGGGCCTTTGCTGTAACCCCCATGCATTTCAAATCTGTCCCGAGTGTAAATATTTTGTGTCCCAATTCATGTTCTTTTTGTGGCTGCTCTTGTTGTAGCAAAGTAAGTATTCTGGTTCCCTTGGACAAGGTTCTGTTGATTGTTGCTGCTAATCTATAGAGGGAATGTATGAAGGTACGATCCATGTTTTAGCTGAATAATGACAAGTACTTCAAGAAGTACACAATAGTGACAAGCGGACTCAATACATAGACCTCTCACATAAAGACACACTCATCCCTCACAAGACACACTAATCAATTACATAGAGGTCCAAATATAATATGAAAACCTCACGTAGACTCACCATACTCTCTCATTAATTAAACAAATATTGAAAACTCTCTTGGAGAGATTTTAACAACTTTTGTCAAACACTTTGCAGATAAAGTGGTAACACTTGCAACATGAATAAGATGAGAGGAAAATACTCGAGGGAATTATAATGTTCAAACCTAGGGAAATAAAGTAGGTCGAAGTTTTGAAAATGATTGAAACAGGAAGCATGCACTGCCCATGAAATACTATAGCTGTTGCTGAAGAGGAAGTGAAGTTTCTACCCTCAAAACTGCTCAAAAAATTCTGAAAATTTAATCCGGAGCTCCTTGCACCAAACCCATAAAAACCCAGAAATGGTTTAGCTTAACTCCAAGCCAAGATCAAGCTGACCAAGTGGTGTGAATTACCCAACTCACTTGTAAAACACACTGCTGAAGGAATGTTTATCTCCAGCTTGAATATTGCTCGAAAAATTCTGAAATTTTAACCATGGACTCCTCTCACAATACTCAGAAAAATCCAGAAAAATATTGGGCAAATTCTAGATGTTCTAGAAAATCCCCAATTTAGTGTTAGTTTCCTAGTCTCCTCAACCATGCACACTGCTCCACATAAGATAAATTCATACCACAATGTTCCAACTCTACAATCCTGCAATGAGAGAAATCTCCTGCAAAAAAAACTCTGGTAAATAAACTAGGCTACAGTAAATAAATTGGCCCTAACAAATAAACTTAGCCCCAATAGATAAATCTGGCTCTAGAAAATGAACTAGGGCCAGGCAAATAAATTAAGCTCCAACAAATAAACTTAGCCCAACAAACGATTTCGGCCCATCAGGAAAAATTCCCCACATAAGAATAATTTTGGCCCAGCGAAATGCTCTCGGTCTAGAAAGATAAATTCAGTCCAGCAAAATAATTTTGGCCCAGCGAAATGCTCTCGGTCTAGAAAGATAAATTCAGTCCAGCAAAATAATTTTGGCCCAGAAAAATGAATTTGGCCTAGGAGAATAATTTCAGCCTTGCAATAAATCTGGTCCTACAATATTTGACACACTTGCAACAATTATCCTCCAACAAAATAGATTGAAATCTTTGATCCACAAACTTGGCTACCTTATTCTTCAAGAACAGTACAACTTTGATTTTAACCTACAACTGGCCAAAATCATGCTTTGATACCATTGTAATATTGCTAATGGAAAATTAACAATGATAACAAAGAGATGCAATTATATGCAACACAAAATTTTTCAAAAATTAACACATGAATCAGAAAATGTGCACCAACTCCACAAACTGACCAAATTTTATATATGATAATGCTATGGTACAAAATAGTTGGAGAAAATGCACCTGGGCTTGCACAAGGCAAGCTGCAAGCACCAGGTGATGAGTTCAAACAAATCCAACAACTCCAATAGCAAGCCCGTCTAGAAAACTGCGCTGCTACTCCAAAACTGCACTCCTGCTTGACTTCGGCCTTTGATTTACCCACTGAAAACTGCTCAGAAAATTCTATGAATTTGGGAAGGTGATCCTTGCCCAAAACCCAGAAAAACCCATAAAGGGTTTTTTCTAATTCCAACCTTCAAAATCTGACCCTTTGTAGCTTGGCCCTCTTCCAATATGGTATTTTATATATGATAATGCTGTGGTACAAAATAGTTGGAGAAAATGCACCTGGGCTTGCATAAGGCAAGCTGCAAGCACCAGGTGATGAGTTCAAACAAATTCAACAACTCCAATAGCAAGCCCCTCCAGAAAACTGCACTGCTACTCCAAACTGCACTCCTGCCTAACTTCGGCCTCTGATTTATCCACTGAAAACTGTTCAGAAAATTCTATGAATTTGGGAAGGTGATCCTTGCCCAAAACTCAGAAAAACCCATAAAGGGTTTTCTCTAATTCCAACCTTCAAAATCTGATCCTTTGTAGCTTGGCCCTCTTCCAATTTCGTATTTTATATATGATAATGCTGTGGTACAAAATAGTTGGAGAAAATGCACCTGGGAAGCACCAGGTGATGAGTTCAAACAAATCCAACAAACTCCAATAGCAAGCCCCTCCAGAAAACTACGCTGCTACTCCAAAACTGCACTCCTGCCTGACTTCGACCTTTGATTTACCCACTGAAAACTGCTCAGAAAATTCTATGAATTTGGGAAGGTGATCCTTGCCCAAAACCTAGAAAAACCCAGAAAGGGTTTCCTCTAATTCCAACCTTCAAAATTTGACCCTTTGTAGCCTGGCCATCTAACAATTTCGTTTTCTGACACTGCAATTGCTATTGTCAATCACTGCTCTCCGAAATCCCAGCCAACCTCCTCAAATGGCTCTCTTATCAATCTCCCAACACCCAAGCTCCAAAATCCCACCAATGCAACTTCCACAAATGAGCCTCCTCCAAATGACTGCGCAATCCAGAGAAGGGCTTACGCAGTCTCTGGGTGTTATGACTGGAAAATGCGTGAAGGTTGCTCCTCTATAGTTGCTGCTGCTCCCACACTCCTGAAATGGGATACCAATGTTGGAATGACAAATAGCTAAAGTATCTGAGATAGAATTGGCCTTAAGGATTTGCTGCAATGCTGCACAATCCTCCACCAAAACTGAACCAAACTGCTGCTGCTAAGCTCTCCTGTGAATTCTGGATGAATTCACCAAGGGGAGATGGGTGCTCGCCCAATCTCTCTAAATCACCCGAGGGTTTCCATCCTGGGGCTACCAATGGAGTAGAGAACCGGGTTCTCAACCTCACATACAAGAAGCAATACCAAATCCAAGATGATCTCTAATGGCTCTTCCTCCTCTTTTTATAGATCTGATGGACTCCTCTAGAAGCTCCCATTTTATCATTGAGCACATTTCCATTAATTAAAATATTCTTTGTAATGTGGGAAAATGGTCAATTGGCCACCATGCCTCCTCAGGTCACTAAAAATCACTCTTAGCTATCCCATCATGTAGATCTTCTCGTTTCGGTTCCAACGAGCTATTACACTAAGGTGTTCTGCCAAGAATTCCTCTTGAAATGCCACTTTAGGCATAATTAATTGAATTAGGCCCATTAATAACTCAATTTTCTGAAAGTTGACGGAATACAACAAAACGAAAGACAAACTATGCAGATGGTGAAATATACCAAGCGAATGCCATCATACCTCATAAAAACTCCTAAAAACCCCTCTAAAAGCCCTAGGGCTCGCCGATGACGCCTACTTGCACTTGTGACCTGTCTGCCCCCAACTCTGAAAGTCCATCCTAACCATGTCATAAGGAATACAAGAAAAAGGAACATTACACTTGGAATTCTAACTTGTATGGAATTCATGGGATGATGGTATGATGCCAAAAGAAGTGAAGTAGGACAAGGGATTGAAGTTCTTTCAATCAAGGAAGTTGCTGAAGGAAGTCTAGATGACCTAAAAGAAGAGATGAGGTATGCATGCATATATTTGGATAAAAGTTGAGTCATGTCATATGGTTGCAGGAATAAATGCTCTACCTCGAGAGCATGATCAAAAGAAAGGATCTCCTCATTTGGAATAGATGTCGAAAGGAATGAGTCACACATTGACTAGATGAAATCGACATATTATGTCCTCATATGAAGTATGAGGTGGTTGACTAAACTATGATTAGAAGTTCCTAGGAGGAAATGTGTGAAGAAGAAAGGAAGAAGCTCATGAAATATGCAACTATGGAGAAAGAAATCAACATCCAAGGACTAGAAGATTTGACTATGATATCTCCATGGGAAATATGAAGATTCTGACGAAGTTTGAAAAAGAAATGAGACCCTTGATGTTATATATCTTGTTGGAGATGTGTCGATGTGTATGCAGGATTTGATGCAAGTAGGAAGATTTCATGATGAAAGGCCATAAAAAAGGTAATCTTGATTTGATGACTCGTTTTTCCAATCTTTGAACAATATCCGGATGGGTTATTGCAAGGCTGCCAAGAGAAGAACTGTGGAAATCTTCTACAACTAATGCTCATGTGGTAGGATGAAAGGTCCTTAAGGAAACATGATAGGAAAAGGGCAACAAGACATGAAGGAAGGCCAAATATGGACTAATGGATCACTTTTTGATGAAAAAGAAGAATCACATGACTAACATGAAAGCGATGGATGGTCTGTGCTCTATGAAGAAGTCCCAAAGGATTGTCAAATTTGTATCTATTGCAACAACTGGGAATTATTCTTCTAACTGAAAAATTAATTATGCAATTTATTTGCTACGGAAAACAACGAATAAAATCACAACTGCAATTTTCACCATAAAATTTTGCAGAAAATAAAAATACTGAAAACTAAGAAATTCTAGCACACACATAAGAATTTTGACAAGTTGTTTTTGGGCAATTATCCCTAGAAAAACCCAATGCGGGAAAACCGGTGGAACAGATGAGGTTTTTATTATTATTATTCTTCAGCAGCGATTTTGAGTACAATAATTTAGATGCCCAACTGGCAATCTAATATGAGGAAAATACTGGCAAAATTATTGTGAGAATTTTCTCTCACCCCACAACTAATATTTGCCATCGAAATCACCTCCCTAACCTTTGCGCTGAGCTTCCTACGCCACCCTCTGCACAGAGCATACGCTGGCCCTATGAGAATTTAAGCTTTCCTTCCTTGGCCTCTTTCGGGGACTTGAAACCTTCCTCTCAGAATGCTGCTGCCCTCATCTTCTACCTGCTACTTACCCTCTGGCTCTATCTTCTCTACTGAGCTTCTGCTACTGAGAAAATCGAACTGCGTGGGCAATTGAGTATTTGCACTGGTGGCTCTATCTTCTATGATGAGAAATTGAATTGCCTGGGCAATTGAGTATTTGCACTGGTGTGTTCTCCATCTACCCATCAACTTCTTGTTATAATCTTATGTTGGAGCACCAACGACCAAGATTAAAACATAATCAATGGCCCAAATTAATTCCTTGTCGATTCGTGTGAGTTTCTAGATGATTCTCACCTTATTTCAATTAATAGTGATTAATTAACCATATTCCCTAAGTTTAGACTTAGGAAATATTTAAAAATTGGTTAATAATCTAATTGAGACACTTACAGGTAGAATTTCCGGAAACATTTTCTGGGTTTTGGAGATCTCATGTATTCTAGCCTTTCCACAAAGTTTCGTGGGTAGAACACATCCGATGCTACAAAAACTAACACTCCCCCTTAGCGAGGAATGTGTTCTAGTTCTGCACATTCTGTCACAACACCTTGTTTCTATATCATCTCCTGTCACGCTTTGATGTTTGGCTGCTGCTGCCCACTAACCACTGCACAACTCTAATATACACTGCATCTATGCTGCTACTGACTCTGTTGTACTGTTGTCAACACTGCAACTCCCTCTCATCTACTGTTGCTGCAACTGCAGCATCCACATTGAGAATCATCAAAAGTAACCTGTCCCTACTACTCAAACGCGTTCTCCACCATACCCATTTGTTCCCTGAAATAAACGAACTTAGCTCTCCCTAGAGCTTTCGTGAGTATATTTGCAACCTGCTCTTTTGTGGGAACATACTGTAGCTAATTTGCTCTATGTTGTACACAATATCTGATGAAATAACCCTGAATATCAATCTGCTTTAACCCGTCATGAAACACTGGATTCTCAGAGAGGTTTATGCAACTTTGATTATCACAGTAGACATTGGTCGCCTCCATCCTCTGCTCGAACAAGCTTACTAGTGGCTTCCGAAGCCATATAGCTTCGCACATAGTTGTGCTGGATGCCATATACTTTTTTTTCTGTAGAGCTCAGTGCTACTGACTTTTGCTTCTTGCTACACCAAGAAATCATCCCTGATCCAACACTGAAGCAGTACCCAGAGGTACTTTTCTTATCCACTGAACTGCCTGCTCAATTTGCATTTGTGTACCCACGAAGTCTGACGTCATCCCCTTGAGTATATCTCAACCCATACTCGACTGCACCGCGAATATTTGTCAGAGTATGTCTCGCTGCTACCCAATGTACCCTCTTCGGCTCTACCATGAACTGACTTATGGTATTAACTGCGAAGCCGATATCTGGCCTAGTGTCGATCAAATACTTGAGAGACCCAATAAGCTGTCTATACAAGGTGGGATCAATATCCTTGTCATCTGATGCATCTATTTTCTTCCAGTTGGTGATCATGGGCATAGACATGGGTCTGTAATCCTGCATTCTGAATCTCTTTAGAATATATGTAGTGTATCTTCCTTGCCCAAGGAAGATCTCCCCATTCTTCTACCACTCTTCCAATGTTAGGAAATAATGCATCAACCCTAAATCCTTCATGTCGAACTCTGTTGCCAAGTTCCTCTTGCAGTCCTCTATAAGCCGTGATGATCTTGTCAAAAAGAGATCATCCACATACAAAACTAGAATGAGTGGCTCACCCTCTACCATTAGATAATAAAGGTTGGGATCTGCGTCACTCTTGAAGAATCCCATCTACTGGAAGTAGTTGTTAATCCTACCATAGCATGCCCTAGGAGCCTGCTCGAGTCCGTATAGAATTTTCTTCAGTCTGCACACATGAGTGTGCCTCTCATGAGTCTCAAAGCCCTCTGGCTATTCTATGTACACTTCTTCCTCTATCACCCCGTTCAAGAAGGTTGTTTTGACATCCATCTGGTGAATCTGCCATCCCATTTGAGCTGCTAGGGATATAACTAACCAGATAGAAGTGTATCTGACAACTGGGGTGAAGGTCTCCTCATAATCTAACCCTTCTTTTTGTGAAAATTTCAATCTTGAAATACTACTGCAGTGATAGATTTATTTCTCCTACTTATTCTTCCAATAAGTTATTTACAAAATTCTTTTAGTAAATTTTGAAATAAACACTACTGCAGTAATCACCCAAGTAAATGTAGAGAACATAACAGTAAATAATACAGGCACAAGAATCAATCACATAGATACAATTATTTTTGGCCAATTGTCCCCGGAAAAACCCAATGTGGGAAAACCGATGCAGCAGATGAGGGTTTATATATTAATCTTCAGCAATGAAATCTTTACAAGGAAAGTCTGGCAGAAACAACTGAGAGATTTTCTAGAGACACACTTGAGATAATTCTCCTTCAGTCCTTCGAAGAATTTTTGACACCTGAGGGGTTCCCTAGCCCTCCCTGCATCACTATGCGTACATCCTACGTAGCTCTCTACGCAAAGCCGGCGTAAGCCTACGTCATTACTGTGTGAGGCCTTTGCGCTGCTCTGGAGTGTTGCCTCTCTGCTTCCCTGCTTCCTCCTTTACTTGTGCCCTGACACTGTTGATGCCCTTTGCTTCCTCCGCCCTTGCAAAATCTCCCTCTGAAATCGAATTCTATTCCTTCAGAATCGACTTCCCTTGGGTTACTGAACGCTTGCCCGACCTGCTTTCCAAATGACCCTCAAGCCTTCTTTTATAATCTTCTTATTAATGAATCAATGGCCCAGATTAGAAGTTTAATCAATGGCTAAGATTAAAACTTGAATTGATCTTCGTTCTCTAGAAGATTCACACTCTATTTTATTAATACCCATTAATTATTTAATTTCCGTAAATTTAGACTTAGGCTCTCCATTAAAATAATTAATTATTTTAATAAAACATGAACTGAGTGGAATTTCCACAAATGGTTTCTGGGTTCTTTGGAATACTGGTGCCTAAGCCTCCTCACCAAATTTGAGACTTAGATCACTTTCCGATGATACAAAAATCAACACTCCCTCTTTGCGAGGAAGGACTTCTAGCAATATGCCTGTTGCATACTGCTCTGACCCTCGAGCATTCTCTGCGCTGCTGATGCCTGGCTGCTGCTGCCCCTCATCTGTTGCGCTGTTGCCTTCTGTATTGCTGCCCATGACACTGCCACTGCCATTGCCTCATCTGTATTGTAGCTCCCTCTCAATTCTACATTAGTCCATTTCTGCTATTGAAATGGATTCTTGATCATCCCCATCTTCTCTTTGAAGTAGACAAACTTTGTCTTTCCCAGAGCCTTGGTAAGGATGTTTGCTACCTGTTCTCCTGTCAGAGTGTACGGTAATTGTACAACTCCCCGCTGGACATAGTCTCTGATGAAGTGACACTTGATGTCAATGTGCTTTGACCGATCATGGAACACAGGATTTTCAGAGAACTTGATGCAACTTTGATTATCACATAGAATGATGGTCGCTTCCATATTTTCCTTAGTAGATTCACAAGCAACTTCCTAAGCCAGATGGCTTTGCACGAAGCAGTGCTAGCAGCCATATATTCCGCCTCAGCTGAGCTCAGAGCCACAGACTTCTGTTTCCTATTGCACCAGGAGGTCATTCCTGATCCAACATTGAAACAATACCCACTGGTACTTTTCCGATCTACTGGGCTCCCAACCTAATCTGCGTCAGTGAACCCACCCAATCTGATGTCATTGCCTCAAGTGTATCTTAATCCAAGCTCGACTGTTCCCTAGAAATATCTGAGAACATGCTTGGTTGCTGCCCAATGTGCCCTTCTTAGTTCCACCATGAACTCACTAAGAGTGTTGATAGCATAATAAATGTCTGGCCTAGTGTTGAGTAGATACATCAGGGACCCTATGAGCTGCCTATAGAAGGTAGGATCAGCCTCATCATCTTTAGATGTATCAATTTTCTTCCAGTTGGTGATCATTGGTGTAGGCATAGGTCTATAGTCCTCCATCTTAAACCTCTTCAAGATTTCTGTAGCATATCTCCTCTGACCAAGAAAGATCTCACCTTTCTATTGCCAAAATTCCAACCCTAGAAATTAGTGCATCAACTCCAAATCCTTCATGTCGAATTCTGTAGCTAAATTCTCCTTGCAGTCTTTGATGAGCCTAGATGATCGTGTCAGGAATAGATCATCTACGTACAGTACCAGTATCAAAGGCTTATGCCCTACTCTCAAATAGTAGAGATTGAGATCTGTGTCACTCTTGACGAATCCCATCCTCTGCAAGTAGCTATCAATTTGAACATACCTAGCTCTAGGGGCTTGCTTAAGTCCATACAAGGGTTTCTTAAGCCCATACAAGGCTTTCTTAAGCTTACACACGAGTTTTCTGCTCATGCATCTCAAAGCCCTTTGGTTGTTCGATATATATTTCTTCTATCACCCCATTCAAGAACGCAGTCTTGACGTCCATTTGGTGAATCTCCCATCCCATTGTGCAACAATGGATATCACGGATCTTATAGAAGTTTATTTGGCGACTGGGGCGAAGGTCTCTTCATATTCTATCCCTTCCTTCTGAGGATACCCCTTTGCCACAAAATTGCTTTGAATTTTTCTACGCTGCCATCTGCAGAATACTTGATCTTGTAAATCCATCTTGAATCCACAACTGACCTGTTCTGAGGCCTAGGAACCATCTCCCAGACATCATTTGTCATGATGGAACTGTACTCTTCTACCATTGCATCGATTCATACCTAATGCTGAGCTGCCTCCTGAAAACTAGAGGGTTTCCCAACTTGTGCTACCAAGGCTTGGTACCTATCTGGTTGCTTATGCTCCCTCTTCTCATTTCTGGGAGCCCCGACAAATTCCTTTGAATCCTTCAGAATTTGTCATAAGTTCCTGCTCGTCCTACCACTGGTAGTGGGTGGCTCTACTTGCTCTCCCTCCTGCATATCTTCTAGAGATGAAACCCTTGAATCATTTTGCCTTGGAGAAGCACTTGGGCTAATCCCAGGTGGTCGTAGAGACTAGACCAGTGGGTCATCTTCAGACTACGATGCTGAAGGCATCTCTCGAGATTTTCTAAAAGCTCTTTCCTCCATGAACTTTACATCCTGCCGCACTGCAACCTTCTTGCTCCCAGGAATGTAGATTTTGTAAGCCTTATCATTTTCACTATATCCCACTAGATACCCCTTTTCAGTAGTCCTATCCAACTTCTTCCTCTTTTCTTTGGGTACATGGCAGTATGCCACACTACCAAAGATCCTGAAGTGGCTTACCTCTGGCTTCTTGCCAGTAAAGACACTTTCTGGAGTGATCTTACCCAATGCATATTGAGTAACCCTATTTTGAACATATACAACTGTATTGCAAGCTTCAGCCTATAGGAATTTAGGCATGTCTTTATTACACAACATAGCCCTTGCAGCCTCAACAATAGTTCTATTCTTCCTTTCCACGATTCCATTTTGGTTCGGATTATTTGGAGCAGTCCACTCTCTTCTGATGCCTTCCCTTGCGCAGAGATCTGTGATGTCTTTATTTATGTATTCTCCACCATTGTCTGATCACAATGTCTTCGTCCGCTTTCTTGTCAGATTCTCAACCAGATCCTTAAACTCCTTGAATCGATCAAAGATTTCATCCTTGGTCTTAAGAAATTAGATCCAAGTCTTCCTGGAGTGGTCATCAATAAAGGTGACGAAATATTCGGCACCACTGAGAGCTCTAGTGGACATTGGTCAGCAGATATCCGAGTGTATTAATCTCAACACGCACTTAGCCCTATTGCTACTTCTGGGATATGCTACCTTTGCGTACTTCCCCATTACGCATCCTCTGCAGACGTCATCTCGCTTGGTGCTCAATTCTGGAACTCCTGTGACGGTCTTCTTGAGAATTCTCAAAGCCTTATGGTGTAAGTGACCCATTCTCCTGTGCCATAGATCATTCAAATCCTTCTCGTCATTGCTGCCTATAAGTGCCATTAGAGGTTCGAGTTGCAACTTATAGAGTTTATTGCTCCTGACTCCGATTTGTGCCTTCTTCTTCCAACTCGGGTGTTTGATGTATATTCATTTGCCAATGAAGTAAACGCCATAACCTTTATTTTGAAGCTGAGACACAAAGAGTAAGTTCATCCCCAAACCAGGCACATCCCGTACATTAGTGGCACGAATCTTATTACCAGCTTCGCTTTGAAATACTATGGTTCCTCTTCCCACAGGGGTGCATTTTGCCTTATCTCCCATGGTGGTTTGAAAGTTCATTTGTTATTCTCGGTAGCTGAAGAAACATTCTCGTACTGTCATGTGTGCAGAAGCTCCATTGTCAATATACCAGATCTCTGGAGAAGCAGAGTTTGACACACAAGCAAGTTCTTCTTCCAGTCTAGATGCCAGTTCAAAGATGTAGTGATCCATCCGTCCTTTCATGCTTTCCGTTCTCTCTGGAGAATTGCGTGAACCCTTCCGAGTTGCTGCAGCAGCAACGTCTGGTCTTAGTTCCTTTGCAGGTTCTCCACTCCTGTTACTCATCTCCTATTCTGATACCATGTGAAAATTTCTATCCTGAAATACTACTACAGTGATAGATTTATTTCTCCTACTTATTCTTCCAATAAGTTATTTATAGAATTCTTCCAGTAAATTTTGAAATAAACACTATTGCAGTAATCACCCAAGTAAATGTAGAGAACATAACAGTAAAAATACAAGCATAAGAATCAATCACATAGACAATTATTTTTGGACAATTGTCCCCGAAAAAACCCAATGTGGGAAAACCGGTGCAGTAGATGAGGGTTTATATATTAATCTTCAACAGTGAAATCTTTACAAGGAAAGTCTGGTAGAAACAACTGAGAAATTTTCTCGAGATACACTTGAGATAATTGTCCTTCAGTTCTCCGAAGAATTTTTGACACCTGAGCAATTCCCTAGTCCTCCCTGCGTCACTCTGCGTACCTCCTATGTAGCTCTCTATGTAGAGCCAACATAAGCTTGCGTCACTATTGCGTGAGGCCTCTGCGCTGCTCTGGAGTGCTGCCTCTCTGCTTCCTTGCTTCCTCATTCACTCATGCCCTGACACTGCTGATGCCCTTTGCTTCCTCTGCCCTTGCAAAATCTCCCTCAGAATCAAATCAAATTCTATTCCTTTAGAATCGACTTCCCTCGGGTTACTGAATGCTTGACCGGCTTGCTTTCCAAATGACCCTCGAACCTTCTTTTATAATCTTCTCATTGATGAACCAACGACCCAGATTAGAAGTTTAATGAATGGCTAAGATTAAAACTTGACTTGATCTTCGTTCTCTAGAAGATTCACACTCTGGTTATTAATACCCATTAATTATTTAATTTCCCTAAGTTTAGATTTAGGGTCTTCATAAAATAATTAATTTTTTTAATAAAACATGAACCAAGTGAAATTTCCACAAATGGTTTCTGGGTTCTTTGGAATACTGGTGTCTAAGCCTCCTCACCAAATTTGAGACTTAGATTACTTTCCGATGCTACAAAAATCAACACTTTTTGTGCATACACCTTTGCCACAAACCTCGCCTTGTACTTTTTCACACTACCATCTGCAACATATTTGATATTGTAGATCCACCTAGAACCTACGACTGATCTGTCTTCTGGCCTTATCCCTACCTCCCAAACATAATTCGTCATGATAGAGCTATATTCTTCTACCATGGCATCTACCCACACTTGATGTTGTGTGGCCTCCTAAAAGTTGGAGGGTTCTGCAATTTGAGCCACCAACGATTGGTACCTGTCAGGATGTTTGCGTTGTCATTTGTTCATCCTAGGAGTTCCAATAAACTTCTTTGCATCTCTCAATGTTTGACGAACCTCTCTATTGGCTCGACCACTAATCGTGGGAGGTTCAACCGACTCGTCCTCATCCTGCCTCTACTGCTCCATCTACTGAGAACTTCCCGAATTTCCTGTACCCGAGGAAATACTGGTACTAGTCACTTTACTCGATCCCTGTGACTGCCCTTTTGCCTCTCCCATTGGTTGTCCCTACTGTTGGACCAAAGGAGCTTCTGCTGACTGATTCTAATCACCTGCAACCATCTCACAAGATCTCCTGAAAGCTCGGTCCTCTATGAACTTTATGTCTCACCTTACTACAATCTTCCTATTGCTAGGAATGTAGATTCTATATTCCTTTGAGGTTTCGCTATACCCAATGAAGAACCCCTTTTCTGCAGTCTGATCCAGTTTGGTACGTTTATCATTTGACATGTGGCAATAAGCAACTTTTCCAAAAATTATGAAGTGGTTAACCTCTGGCTTCTTCCCTGTGAAGACTCCTTCTGGCGTTTTCTTCCCCAATGCTCTATGAGGAGTCCCATTTAGAATATATATTGACGTGTTTCATGCCTCCGACCATAGAAATATGGGTAGATCTTGGTGATATAACATAGCCTTTGCAGCTCCAACAATGGTTCTATTTTTCCGCTCTGCTACACCATTATGCTATGGATTATATGGAGTTGTCCATTCTCTCTTGATGCATCCCTTCACACATAAATCTGTGAATTCTTTATCAATATATTCTCCACCATTATCTGAGAGAAGCACCTTGATCTTCTTCCCTGTCGCATTCTCTACAAGAGCTTTAAACTCTCTGAAACGATCAAAGACCTCATCTTTGGTCTTCAAGAAGTAGATTCAAATTTTCTTGGGATGGTCATCAATAAAGGTGACGACATATTTGGCACCACTGGGAGCTCTAGTGGACATCGGGCCACAAATATCTGAATGTATGAGTCCTGACTCCTAACACGCCATTAGCTCTGTTGTCACTTCTTGAAAATCCTGCCTTAGCATACTTCCCAAGTACGCATCCTCTGCACACATCATTGTGTTCCGTGTCAAGTTTTGGGACCCTTGATACTGTTTCTCTAAGCATCCTGAGTACTCCATGGTGTAGATGTCACATTCTCCTATGCCATAAGTCATTCATCTCCTTCCCATTGTTACTATCACTGCCTATTAGTGCCATTGGAGAATCAATCTGTAACCGATACAATCTGCTACTTCGAACTCCAATCTGTCTTACCTTTTTCCAGCTTGGGTGTTTGACATACACTTTCTTCCCTCTGAAGTGAATATCACACCCCTTATCCTGAAACTGGGATACTGAAATTAGGTTCATACCCAATACAGGGACATGCTTTACATTTGTAGTGCTGGTGCTTGCTCTTGACTCCTTTTGAAAATCTATGGTACCTCTCCCTACTGGAGTGCATTTTGTTCTGTTTCCCATAGTAATCTAGAAGTCTATCTGCTCCTCTTTGTAGCTAGAGAAATTTTCTCTAATCCCTGTCATGTGAGCTAATGCACCACTGTCTATATACCATACACCTCGTGAAGCTGATCCTGATAAGCAAGCAAATTCGTCCTCGAATCTGGAATACAAATCTGAAGTCTCCTAAATGTTACTTCTTTTCATGGTTATGCTGAAGGATTTATAGTGTGTTATTCCTTTTTTTTAAACCAACGTTGGCTCTGCTTCTAGCAAACTGCTGCAAAAATCTCTGCGTCCAACTAGATATTTGCTCAACGAAAAATATGAGGTGCTCCCTTTGCCTCTGGAATCACTCGATGCGGAAGGATAGAATTTTTCTACCACTTTTTCAAAAAAAAAAAAAAAAAATTCCTTAAGCAACTCGGCCTCTTGGAAAAATATTGTGTTTCCCTTTGGAAATTCGGCCTGCTGCCCTTGCTGAGTAGTGAAATGCCTTTCTTTCGTTTTTCTGAGCTCTTTGGATGATGAACCTCCCTCTGATACCATGCGAAATATCTATTGCAACAATTGAAAATTATTCTTCTAACTGAAAAATTAATTATGCAATTTATTTGCTACAACAAACAACGAATAAAATCACAACTGCAATTTTCACCATAAAATACTGTAGAAAACAAAAATATTGAAATTGAGAAATTCTAGCAAACACATAAGAATTTTGACACAATTGTTTTTGGACAATGGTCCTCGGAAAAATCCAATGCGAGAAAACCGATGCAACAGATGCAGGTTTTATTAAATATCTTCAGCAACAATTCCGAGTACAATAATTTAGATGCCCAACTAGGAATCTATTCTGAGGAAAACACTGGCAAAATTATTGTGAAAATTTTCTATCATCCAATACCTATGCCGGTTTGGTCTCTTGATTCGAAAATGGATTTGTCAACACAACCCTTCTGTCTCTGCTGCTATGCACTCTCTGGCTTGGGAATCCTTCCAACAGGGATTACTGCCCCTCTCTGCAAAAGATCTCACGATTAAATTTTCTCTTTGAGCACAACTCACTAAAGAAATCGATTTCTGATCTCTATCAAATGTGTATTTCCCAAATGACCCTTCAAGCCATTCTTATAGTCTTCTCATTGAAACTTCAACGACCCATATTAGATCTCTAATCAATGGCTAAGATTAATTTTTGACTTGATCCACCTTTTCTAGAACATTTTCACCCATATTCTATTAATTCAGTTTAATTATTTTATTTTTCCTAAGTTTAGACTTAGGGTCCATTTAAAAATAGTTAATTATTTTAATAGAATACAATCCAGGTGGAATTTCACCAAATGATTTCACAAAATTTGAGACTTAGAGCACATTTGATGCTACCCCAAATCAACATCTCTAAGATTGGATCAAGTAAATGATTTGATTTGATGAATTGAAGTGACAATCTTTCGATCTTCAATTAAAATCTGAAGTTTGGTGGAATAAACCTATGGTCAACCCTTGAATATGGTTGAAATTTTTGCAGCTTCCTATAGTAGACCTTGTTACAAAGTAAAGACAATTATATATGCATCCATGTACCAGTTTATTAGTAAGGGTTCAAAATAGGACTTCAGGAATCTACACCAAACAATGTTTTAGTAGCAGTATAAGTCAGAACAGTTTCATTATTGAAGGTTGAACATTCCCATCACTAAGGGAAAAATTGTTACATCACCAAGAGCAGTAGCAACATCATTAGGGGAAAAAGTAACATCATAAGTCAAGAACAGAAGCAACATCACCAAGAACAGAGGCAACATCATTAAGAGAAGAGTAGGGGCTTCTCATCACTGATAGCAGTGAGAATCATTCACAAGCACATCTTAGGTACATATTGTAATCATTTAATTCCGTACTTTCACTATGATGTATTTACATGTGTATTGTAGGCAAAGGTAAGTTGAAGGGTATTATGTTTTTTTTTGGTTTGGGATTGGGTCTCGTTTGGGAAACTTTGTATGTAGGTAGAAGAAGACATACAAGAACTTGAAGTATCAAATTATCATCTCTTGAAGGCAATATTGCAACAAGGACATTTCTTGGAGATAGAGCAGCTATACTTGTCACATCAGCAACATTATTCTATGTATTAAGAAGTATTGTCGAGGTCAAGAGTCAAATCATTGTAATTGGGCCATTATCCCTAGTACGGGAGCCCATATTTTGTAAAGGGTCAAGTTGCCTAAGATTTGTAAAAGGCATTGTTGGGGAGAGTCAGCCTTATTGTCATTGTCTTTTGAGATAAGGGTATGGTCCTAGTATTGTCTGTCATTTATTGAAAATCATTGTAAAGTGAATCATTGTCCCTTGTATGGGAGTCCACATCTTTTATTCTATTTTGTCTTTATAGGGTGGTAGGGTGGTGCTAGGCTAGTGAATGAAGTCACCTTCAGGTTGGAGCCTGTAAACACTTCAAGGTGCTAGGGTGGTGCTAGGGTGAGTTGTGGCTCACTTGGGTGTTGGGGCATCCTTTCAACTAACTGCCGATAAAACCAGGGCGTCAGGGCACCCTTCTAGTGGGAGTTGGAGAAGAATGCTTTTCTAGAGTTTTAGGAAGTTGTAGCTTTCTTTTTAGTTGGGGCTGAAGATTGAAGAACTTATTAGAAAATCATTTAGTGGTTTTTGACTCGGAGGGGGTTTCCCACCTAAAAACCTTGTGCCTACTATCTCTATTTTTGCATTGTTGTTTACTGCTCTTACTGAACAATAATAATAATAACTGAAGATTAACTAATGCTCTGAAAAAGATTTTTAAAGTTCTAATTGCTAAGAAATACTGATTCACCCCGCCTCTCAGTGTTTCCAACACGTACGACCCAATAGAAGATTATAGTCTAGTAGTCCGTCAATGACTTCGACTTCTACTGATACGGTCTTGCCGCCTAATTTTACTTGTAGATAATTCAAAATGCCACAAGGTTTATAGCTTTTTCCATCAAAAGCCTTCGGAGTGGTTGGTGATTGACTTAATTAGGTAGAACCAATAGCCTTCCAGCAAGACATGGACATAATACAGGTTGAGGCTCCCTTGTTCACAATGGAACGATGGATATTTTTACCGTGAACCAACGTTGCACGAAGCAGGGACGAAGCGGGGACGTTTTTTGGAAGCGGGGACGCAGAAGCGTCATTTTCCAAAATTATGAAGCTTCTTGTATATATATATATATATATTATTTTTATTTTTTATTTTTTTTTCATTTATATTCAAAATAAACATCCCAAATACCTTTCATTTATATTCAAAACAAACTTCTCAAATACCATATTAGTTGTAGAAGACATGAAAACATGCATATTTTTACATAAATCAAGATAGATATGACATCCATGATTCCATGGTACATCAATAATTAATTATTCGAGCATCAACCATCTAGAATCTAGATTCTAGATCCTAGCAATTACAAACATACATCAAATTTTTAAGCATGATAAAACATTTAAGCATACTATAAAACATAAATGATAAACATAAAACATTTAACCATATTATAAAACATAAAGCATACTATCTATCAAGTGAGCAGCTGTCAACATTAGTCATGTCCAAAATTCAAATAATAATGTTTACAAAATAGGCCACTTGGCCATCACCAAGACAAAAAAGTTCGAATTCACAACAAGCCTACAAGTCTAATCTATGACAAAAGCAGCAAATTTTGAAAATATCTACTAATCTCACCTCCTTCCACCACAAAGAGTACGTGACGGTGCGCCTCCATGTGGTGGCAATCAAGAAGATGGTGGTTGTGGAAGTTGTGGCACTGGCACTGCAATTGATGAAGACGAAGCCCCTGTTGTTGGTGTTGAACCATGGAACCTAGGAAGCAAGGGACCAGTGGGGGGTGGCATGTCAAGTTGATCATCATCATCATGGATAAGAGCATCCTTTATTTGCTCTAATTGCAACACTCCATCCTCCAAATTGGCCTCCTCTAGATACTTGTCCCAAAACTTAAGGTCCCTATTACTCTTTGCGTCATCATAGTAATGGGACAGCAATCACAAGTTGTAATGAACATAAACCAAGCTCTCTGCCCGGTCTAAGCTCAACCTTTTCCTTTTAACACTGTAGATGAAAGAATACAAGCTCCAACACCTCTCTACAGAAGAAGTGTTTACCACCTGTGATAGCACTCGCAATGCCAAAGTCTGTAGAAGTGGAGTAGCACCTCCATGCATGTTCCACCACTCAATAGAAGAAAAACTCTCTCGATCTCTAATAGCATGCATGCTCCCAAATGGACCAGTGGAAAGTGTATAGATGCTAAACTGTTTCCGTACCGAGTGTGACTCCTCATCAGGGACTAATGTATCCAATGCAATCACATATTTTTCTAGGACCTCTGGATCTAGGTGTGGTTTTCTCCTGCTCCCCCCCTAGGTGCTAGTGTTGAAAGCCATGATGGACTATAGTATTTAGGTGTCAAAACATATGCTAATGCATGCAATGGAACATTTAGCATATCCCATCGTTTTACCATCTCTGCACGAATATATGTAATATTCCAAGTAGAAATAAACAACAATATAAAGCACATAAACAAAGACATACAACAACTAGAGAGACATCATATGAAAAACACACAATATAGAGAACACTGAGTCATTTTATTAAATACTGAACGATGAAATGGGTACAATGGTGATCAGAATGATGGCACCTTGGCTTGCACTAGGCAAGCGTAGAAATACTCTCCAAATATAACCCGGAATGGTTTCTCCTCTAGTGACTGCGTAATCTCTAGTGCTGCTGGAACTGCTGTTGTGTTGCTGCTACTGCTGGAATGAAAAGACTGTTTGGGGCTACTCCTCTCCTCGGAAAATTATGAAACTCTGGGAATAGCCTCTACACCCAATACTCAGGAAAGCCCAGAAAGATTTTCGGAAATGGCTGACCTCCGAAAATAACCCCCTTGAGGAACTATGCTATCCTCCAATAAGTAACGCTGGTCCTAAATATCCTGCTCCAAATAATGGCCCTTGACTCTACCAAAATGGTGGAATAGGGAAGGGCTGACCCCTTTCCAAGTCTCTTGGGCTGAATCCCCTGATAAACCCTCAATTCGGAACCACATCCTTCCAAGACTGCGTCCTCCCTCTCATTGACTGCGCTGTCTCTTCCAGTGAATTCCCCCAACTGTGGTTGCTGCAACTCTCTCCGACAAAACATTGGTGAAATTCCTCACTCGAGCAGGCACTCGAAGTCCCCCGGGGCTGAGGTTGGATCTCTGCACGGAGACACTCGATGTACTGAACAGTACGTGCAGACTTTGCTAAACAACAAGCATGCTCAATGTCAAAAGACAAATAACATAGATGCATAATCAGAATGAATCAAAATGAGGAGACCCTCTCCCTTTTTATGCTTGGAGAGCCTTGCTCTCACCTAGGCCCCACCATCAACTGCGCTGTCTCCTTGAGCCACGCTGTCCATCTCTCTCTGCGCTGGCTTGGTCCCATGCTGCCTACGCTTCCCTCTTCCCACGTTGCCACTTGACCACTAGGCCCCACGCTGCCAATTAGTCGTGTCTCTCAAGTGACTTTAGGAAATACTTTTTATCCTAAGTGTGAGTTAAGTGTCCCTCTTCACCCATTGTATTTATAACTTAACTTTATAAAGGAAAAATAGTCAAAATTAATATTTCCAATTAGCTATTGCTAATTGGGAATATTACAGTCCTCCCCGGCAAAATGTTGCTTGTCCTCAAGCAACGGTAATGATGGATGCTGCAAAATCTTCTCACTCTCCCAGGTGGCATCCTCATTTGGTAAATTCCTCCATCTCAACATGTACTCTCTAACTATCCTGCTCCGCAGCTGCCTCTCCCTAGTGTCAATAATGGCCTCTGGCTATAGCACTAGATGCCCCTCATCATCGGTGGGCGGAAGCTCCTTTGTTGCAGTCACTTGCTGTCCTAGTGCCTTCTTTAGGCATGACACATGAAAAATGTTATGAATCTTGCTACCATTGGGCAACTCCAACTCATATGCAACCTCTCCAACTCTGCGTGTCACCCTGTATGGTCCATAAAAGCGAGTTTTGAGCTTTTCAGCCCCCTTCTGCTTCAGCATGGACTGCCAATATGGCTGCAATCGTAGGTAGACCAAATCCACTACCTCGAACTACCTGTCAACACGTCCCTTGTCGGCGTACAACTTTTGCTGATTCTGTGCTGTAGCCATGTTATCCTTGAGAGCTTAGAGTATATCCTGACTCTCTTGGATCCAATCCTTGGCTCGAAGAGCCTTGCTAGCACCAAACATCATGTCAGCAAAAGATAAAGCATGATACCCATATAATGCATAAAATTGAGACACATCGATGGACATGTGATGAGTGTTGTTGTAGCAGTACTCCCCCAAGTGAAACCATCGCAACCATGCCTTCTGCTGCCCGCTGACATAGTTACGTAAGTAGCCCTCTAGCCACTTGTTCACTATCTTTGTCTGCCCATTCGTCTAGGGGTGGTAACTAGTACTCGGTGTCAACTCAGTGCCCACCAAACGGAAAAGCTCCTACCAAAACCCGCCCATGAAGTGACTATCCCTATCACTGACAATGGTCTTTGGGAGACCATGCAATCTAAAAATGTCGCTGAAGAATAACTCCGCTACCTGTGCTGTAGTGTAACGTACTGATATGGTGAAGAAGTGACCATATTTAGTCAGCCGATCAACGGACTACAAATATGCAATTCTTCCCTTGCATAGGCGGCAACCCCGTAATGAAATTTATCGAAATACTCTCCCATTTCCCCTCAGGTATGAGAAGAGGCTGCAATAACCCTGCTGGATGGTTCATCTCCCCCTTGTTACGCTGGAAAACTTCGCACTCCCTGATATGTTGGAGTAAGTCCTCCTTGAGGCCCTTCCAAGAGAACCTCTCTTTGAGGCCCTATAGGTCTTGGTGAACCCCTGGTGGCCTGATAATGGCGAGTCATGTGAGGTGTGCAATATCTTCTTCTTGAGCTGGGAGCTCTCAGTCAAGAAGATCCTGTCCCTGTAGTAGATCACCTCGTCCATCACCCTGTACCCGTCATCTGTTACCTGTCTGTCCAAAATCTCACAGGAAAAACAGTCCTTGGAGTACTCCACTAGAAGTTGAGCCCTCCAATCCGTGTCCAAACTCATCAAGGACAACGCTGCTGGTCTGCGTGAAAGTGCATTGGCCACCACGTTGTTCTTCCCCTTGACATACTCGATGTCAAAATCATATGCCTGGATTTTGTTGACCCACTTCTGCTGCCTCTCCTGAAACTGTTTTTGCTCTAGGAAGAATCAGAGGCTGTTGTGGTCTGTCCTCACTCTAAACTTGTTCCCCACCAGGTATTGCCAAAACTTGGCCAATGCATGCATGATGGCCAACATCTCCTTGTCATATATAGCATACAACCTCTCATGTGGCAGCAACTTTCGGCTCTCGAAAGCTATGGGATGGCCTCCCTGTATCAAAACTGCGCCTATCCCCTTCCCTGATGCATCACACTCCAGGACAAAAGGCTGTGTAAAATCTAGCAATGCCAAAGTCGGACAACTGCTCATCACCTCCTTGACCCTGTGGGAAGCCCTCTATGCTGTATGAGTCCAACTGAATGCCTCCTTTTTGGTGAGATCTGTAAGGGGTACTATAAGTTGGGAAAATCCCTTGACGAACTTTCGGTAGTAGGTGTAGATACCCACAAATCCCCGAAGCTTCGTCACATTCTTCGGCTTTGGCCAATCTCTGATGGCTCTGATCTTCTCCTCGTGGACCCTCACTCCGTCCACCCCGATGATGTGCCCTAAATAGAGCATCTCTGTCAACCCAAACTCGGATTTGGAGAGCTTAGCATAAAATTGCTGCTCCTCCAAGATGCGCAGTACAACCTCTATATGTTGGAGGTGCTCCTCTCATGTCCTGCTGTAAATCAAGATGTCATCAAAAAACACTAATACACACTTCCTCAAGTGACTGAGGAAGATGTGATTCATGCATGATTGGAATGTGGCCGGAGCATTGGTCAGCCCAAAGGGCATCACCAAGAACTCAAAATGGCCATAATGACACCTGAAAGTGGTCTTGGGAATATCCTTCTCCCTCACGCGAATTTGTAATGGCCGAAGTGTCCTCAGACACATAATTTTATTAATCAGAAAAACAATTACATTTGGAATTATGCAAGAGTTTACACCCGAACAACAAAAACACTCTTGCAATGAGCTATTTATATGCTCAGTGTCCTAACTTCCATTAATTATGGATCACTTATTAAATAACAAGTGTCCACTTACATTAAATACTATTCTAAATAACTAGCTAACAAAAAGGCCTAAGATACGACACATTTGGAGAGTCATATCTTGTTACAATAATATGCTAAATAATTAAATATTCTAGAATAATAATTATTAATTTAATATCTTAATTTAATAATTATTTTATTCAAACTTTATAACCTATGATAATATTTATTTTTGGATCATCTAACATTCCCCCCATGATCCAAAGATACATTACAACAGATACCAAGTTCTTCCCTGAACTTAGTAAATTTTATTCTGCTAAGAGGTTTCGTGAAAATGTCGGAGGTCTGATCTTTTGAAGGACAATAAATCAGCTTGATAACATCCTTTGCAATGAGTGATCTGATATGATGATGCTTGGTGTCCACATGCTTTGTCTTTGAATGAAAAACTGGATTCTTGGCAAGCTTTATTGCTGACTGATTGTCGATGAATAATAAAGTAGCTTCTGCTGGAGGAATTCCCAAGTCCTGTAAAACGCGACGTAACCAAACAATCTCACATGCTGCTTCCCATGCTGAAATGTACTCTGCTTCTGCTGAAGAAGTGACCACTGTAGCTTGCTTCTTGCAACTCCATGAAATTGCAGCTGAACCCATGTTCATTAAGTAACCTGAGGTTGATGCCCTGTCATCAATACTGCCAGAAAAGTCGGCATCTAAAAATCCACCAAGTACAAAATTTTTAGTCTTTTTGTAAAGAAGACCAAAATCTTTTATTCCTTGGATATATCGAAGAACTCTTTTGTCTGCATTCCAGTGGCTGTCTAGTGGTTCCTGCATAAAACGTGAAAGAATACTAATTGCATAAGATAGATCAGGATGAGTGGTTGTTAAATAAATCAAGCTTCCAATCAACTGTCTGTAAGTAGTGCTGTCCACCTTTTCCCCCCCTTCAAATTTTGAAAGTTTCAAGTTTTGTTCCATAGGGGTAAGGACAGGTTTGCAATCCTGCATTCCAAATCGCTGAAGAATTTTTGCTGCATACTTACTCTGAGAAATGAAGATCTGATGTGGACGTTGGAATACTTCAACTCCAAGATAGTAGTGAAGTAGTCCCAAATCTGTCATCTTAAAACTTGCATGTAACTCCTTTTCAACCTGTTCAATGTGATCATCATTGTTGCCTGTGATGATCAAATCATCGACATACATAATCAAAATCACCAGATTTTTACCTTGTTGGCGTACATACAAAGTATCATCAGATTCACTGCGATGAAAACCAACTTTGAGAAGGTATTCATCCATTTTGGCGTACCAAGCTCGGGGAGCTTGTTTTAACCCATATAAAGCCTCTATCAGTTTGCAGACTTTATGTTCTTGTCCTTCAATTTCAAAACCTGGTGGTTGTGTCATGTACACTTATTCCTGTAAATCGCCATTGAGAAAAGCACTTTTTACATCCATTTGATGAAGTTTCCATCTTTGTTGAGCTGCTAAGGCAAGTGTGAGGCGGATGGTGTTCCATTTAGCTGTAGGAGCAAACGTTTCCTCATAATCTATCCCTTCCTGCTGCGCAAAACCTTTAGCAACAAGTCTTGCTTTATACTTGTCAATATCACCATTTTGCTTGTACTTAATTCGATAAACCCATTTGCATCCAATAGGTTTAACATGCTGAAGACAATCAACAAGTTGCCAAGTGTTGTTGTCTTGAACTGCCTGATATTCATCAACCATTGCCTGTTGCCATGCTTTATGTTTTACTGCCTCTTGATAAGAAGAAGGTTTAGTAAAATCATTTGCTATCAAAGCAAAATTGCCTTCATTTTGTTTTGATCCCCTTTTTCCTGTTTTGTTTTGTTCATTAGGCCTTACATCTTTCAAAAGTTGAACCGCCCATTTCGGCAATTGATGTTCACTGGTTTGGGCTTGTGAAAAATCACCATCATTAAAAAGAGGGTTGATGTAAACTGATGTCTGTTGAGCAACAACAGGTTTTGGGGGCGGAGAGTCATTGTCAAAAGAATTGCTGTTGCTAGGAGAGTTGGATGAACTGCTAGAAGACCTAGATGGCACTGATGAATAAGACAGACTGGATGAATCATCGTTAGATGAAGGAAATTCAAGTTCATACCAACTTGGTGAATTTGGTTGACTTTGTAAATTTCCATGTCTTTTATTAGTTTTTGTTTCTAACTTTTGAAGAAGACTTTCAACTTCTTCAACACTCTTACTCTCAGTTTCATAAAAAATCACATCTCTGCTTACAATAAATTTCCCATTTGACAAAAGTCGGTACCCTTTCTTCTCATCTGAATACCCGATCATTGTGCACTTCAAGCTTCGTGCATCAAGCTTAGTTCGTTTTTCCTTTGGAACTAAGTCATAACAGATAGATCCGAAGACTCTGAGATGCTTAACGCGAGGTTTGAATCCATACCATGCTTCATAAGGTGTGATTCCGTCTAAAGAAGCTGTGGGAGATTTGTTTCTCAAGTAGACAGCGGTATGAACTGCTTCAGCCCAATATGAAGGACTTAACTTTTTGAAAGTTAACATAGATCGCGCCATTCCTAACAAGGTACGATTCATTCTTTCTACTACCCCATTTTGCTGCGGAGTGTAGACATTGGTAAGATGTCGTTTTATTCCATTTTCCATGCAATACTTTCTGAATTCATTTGAAGTGAATTCTCTGTCGTTGTCAGTTCGAAGAGTGCCAATCTTCTCCTTTACTTCATTTTCAATAAGCTTATGAAAAGTTTTGAACTTTTCAAATGCTTCTGACTTTTGCTTCAAGAAATATACCCATGTCATCTTGCTAAAATCGTCAATAAAAAGTAAAAAATATCTGCAACTTCCAAGTGAAGTTGGGAAGGGTCCACAAATATCACTGTGAACCAACTGCAAATGCCTGTTTGCTCGCCAAGAACTGGTGGGAAAAGTCTCTCGATGTTGCTTTCCAAAAATGCAAGATTCACACTTTGCATTTTCCTGTTTGAAGGTTGGAAGTCCTTTAACCATGCCCTGTTTTTGTAACTGAGAGAGACTGTCAAAGTTGAGATGGGCATATCTGACATGCCATAATCTGATTGGTGAAATATCTGTACTTGCTGCGCCTGCAAAGTCAGAATGTCTTGGAATAACTGTCCCTTTCATCCTTAACAGTTTTCCATCTTCATAACCTGTCATTACTATTTGCATATTTTGTTTGACTGAGTTGATTTTAACTGAGCCATCTTCCATAATCACTGTATGCCCTGCTTGTCGAATTGTGACTAAGGACAACAAATTTTGATTGAATGTTGGGACATACCATACATTAGAAATCATTCTTTCTCTGATGCCTGGTAAAAAAACTTTAACTACACCTTTGCCTAAAGGAGTATGTTTGGTTTTGTCAACAAGATATATTGAATTCAGATGACATTCTTTGAAACTCCAGAAGAAGTCACGTCGAAATGTCATGTGTTGAGTTGCGCCTGTATCAAGAATCCATGCATCTTCATAATCACTGCGGAGAAAGCTTGAAACCTGTAAAGCTGTTTCTTCTATGTTTGTGAAGACATATTCGGAACTATCAGGATCATCTTTATCATTTGCAAAATGTGCTAAGTTTGGATGAAACTTAGAAATTTTCTTAATAGAAGTTCTACAATCTGCTGCATAATGACCAACTCGGTTACATCACCTACAAACAATTTGACTCAAATCGGTGCCTCTTCCCTGAGACTGTCCTTTGCCTTGAGACTGTCCTCGTCCTCTACTTTGTCCTCTGTTTTGAGTTTGTCCTCTCCCTGGACTCTGTCCTGTGCCTTGATGATATCCTCTGTTTTGATTGTTGCCTCTGCCTTGAAAATTGTTTCTGCCTGAATTGGAGCCTCTATTGGAATTGTTTCCTTTGTGTTGACTGCGACCACGACCTTGCGCTGCTTGATTTGGATTGAAATTACCTCTTCCTTTGTTTCTGGAATTGTCAGTTGAGGAGTTGCTTGAACTGGCTTCGGTGAGGAAGACATCTTCCCCAATCTGCTTCTTCTTCCCGAAGTTTTTATCATGCTGTGCTAACATGTCACTCATTTCATCAAATTTGATCTTCTCTAACTTGCTAGTGACTTGCAAAGTTTCCAAAAAATGAGTATATGATGATGGCAATCCATCAATTAAAATTGTAGTTAAGAAGCTTTCATCAACAGCTTGAAAGCTAGCATTGATGATTTCTCGCTTAATGTTTTTAAGTCGTGAAATGTACTCAAGGACATCACCACCTTCAGTTAATTTCTGTTGAAGCAATTTTAATTGAAGATCAACCTTCTTTGATTCAGGTTGTGTATCAAAGAGATCTTTGAATGTATGTAAAGCAGCCCATGCATTTGAAGAATTCTCAATGTGTATGTACATTTCATTACTAACTGAAGATTTTATAAGAGCTATTGCTTTGGCATCTTTTATTTCCCATTTTGCAAGTGAATCTGGATCTGTTGGTTTATTTGGTTAATGTTGCCATCACAAATGCCATGCCATAATTCATTAAAAATAAGAGTGCTTTCAATTAGACGTCTCCATGTCTTATAGGATTTCACTCCTTCTAGCTTATCAGTTTCAGAGAACAGATTAATTAATTTCAACATTGGAGTGTTGAAGCAGTGCACCAAAATAATCAAGCACAAAAAAATTGAGCAACTCGTCACACGAAACACGACACACGCCATGCAAAAAACGATCTATCGGGGCTTGGCCTTGACCCTCATATAGTCGTTGAAACAGGAGAAAAGTGACTGAGCTTTGCACTTGGCTCTAGTCAATTTCTCAAATATTTACAAGGTAACTTTCAAAATTTGACTTTTACAATGATGCGCTTGCATAATGTGGTAAAAAAAATTGTTACCCTCCCTCAAAGTAAAATTACTTTGAGTCACACTTATCTCTCCAGAAACAAATTACAAAAAAATCGCCTTATTACTCGAAAAAATTAATTTTCTCCCTTATAACTCCAATTACAAAATATTACAATGCTCTAAATTAAAAAAAAAAATTCTACTTATTCCTCCAAATAAAATATGTTTTATCTCTCTAAAAATTTACAAAATTAAAAAAAATATTCCTTATCTCTCCAGCAAAGACTTTTCAGATTCATCTTTAAAAAAAAAACAAACACTGTCAAACTGGATTTTTTTTACTTTGTCCTTCAGGCTAGTTCTTAACTGGTTGATGCTGACTGGCTAGTGCTGGTTCGCTGGCTCTCACGCTCCAATTGAACGCAGGGAGACCCACATTCCTAATAATCACTGCAGGCCAATTCCTCTTCAAGGAACGAATTTCCGACCACATCTCCTCTGATCTGAATGAACTGATATTCTGCTTTTCTAGACAAATATAGATTACGATTTCCATGAACACTGATATGAAGTTTGAGTCATCAAAGGAAATCGTGAATTTCTCAAGAGAAAGATCTTCACTTCTGCACCTCGAGCTCGTTAGATGAACATAGCCATAACAAATACAAATTCTAGTGCACACACACACAACGCGTGGATTAGCATGAAACTATAAAACTGTTTGTTCCTCTAAAAACCAGTCTGCTACGGCGTTAATTGATAGAGACACAGACCAGGGAGCCTAAACTACAAGAAATACAATTGCTTGATCATATATTCCGTCAATTAACAGAGTTTTCGAATTTGAAACCCCAATGAGGCTCGCGAGGGGTCTTCTCTTGTTTTTTCTCTTTGCAGTCTTATACGTAGACAAATCGATTGCTGGGAAGAATTTCTACGATGTCTTACAAGTTCTAAGAGGTGCTTCGGAAGATCAGATGAAGAAGGCATATAGGAAATCGGCCTTGAAATACCACCCAAACAAGAACTCTGGAAACGAAGAAGCAACAAAGCGTTTTGCAGAAATTAACAATGCGTATGAAGTGCTCACTGATCGTGAAAAGAGAGAAATTTATGATAGATATGGGGAAGAAGGTCTAAAGCAACATGCTGCTAATGGTAAAGCTTCCGGTTAATGTCATGGTTTCTGACCAGTCTGCAGGCAATGACAAATTAAACGCTAGTCGTGTATATATTCCCGAAGTATGAATATTAATCTAGATTGGAAGTACGAATTTTGGACGAACAACAATGATGAATGTGGGCCAAATAGTTTTTAATGGGTAGATTTTGCAGAAAACTATTTTGCAAAAAATGATTTTAGCATCTACAAATCTAAAATCAATAATAAAAATTTCTGTTCCTTTAAACAAAAAACTTGACAAATTCCATACCAATCATTTGCTGATCAAGTCAATGGAGTTTTCCAAGAACTTGTAGAGCTGGAATCTCCTCTTCACATTCACTGCAGCATTACCGTAGCTCCAATATCACAATAATTGCCGAAGTGTCCTCAGACATGTAATTTTATTAATCAGAAAAACAATTACATTTGGAATTATGCAAGAGTTATACCCGAACAATGAAAACACTCTTGCAATGAGCTATTTATATGCTCAATGTCCTAACTTCCACTAATTATGGATCACTTATTGAATAACAAGTGTCCACTTACATTAAATACTATTCCAAATAACTAGCTAACAAAAAGGCCTAAGATACGACACATTTGGAGAGTCGTATCTTGTTACAACAATATGCTAAATAATTAAATATTCTAGAATAATAATTATTAATTTAATATCTTAAATTAATAATTATTTTATTCAAACTTTATAACCTAAGATAATATTTATTTTTGGATCATCTAACAATTTGATGGTATCTGGATCTCAAATCAATCTTCGAGAAGAACTTCGCCCCCCTCAGCTCGTCCATCAACTCATCGATTCATAGGATGGCGTACCGGTTCTTCATGGTCTTCTTGTTTAGGGCCCGGTAGTTAATGCATATCCTCAATGTGCCGTCCTTCTTCTTCACCAATACTACTGAAGAAGCAAAAGGGCTAGTGCTGGGACGAATATGTCCAAGAGCTAAGAGCTCATGGATGGCCCTCTCAATCTCATCCCAATAGGGCTTAGGATGCCTATAGGGTGTAGTGATGACAACCTGGATGCCCTGCTCCAGCTCAATCATGTGCTGAAACCCTCGATCTGGCGGCTGCCCTGGTGGTATCTCCCCAAAAACTGTGGCATACCTGTTTAGAATGGATTGTACATCTGGGTGTACGGCCTGCCTTGTAGATCTTGCCTCTGAAACACGCAACTCCATTGCCCAATCTATGTCCCCTTTTCAGAAATCTGCCTCCATCCGGTGTGCTGAAACTGTCTGTGGTAGTTAGGTGTGCATACCTTGAATCTTCTCATGCCTCCCAATCTTCTTATTCATCCACTCCATCTCCAAGGTCTCCCAATCAGTGGTGACCTTCCCCAGCGTGATCAACCACTGTACCCCCAGTATCACGTTGGTGTCCGGGATGTCCACCACGAAGAAATGGTCAGTCAGGGTGTATGTCCCCATAGTCACTACCAAGGCTAGCACATACCTGGCACACTGCATGGTCCAGTCACCTGGAACCAATACCAAAAATCCATCAAAGCTCTCTGTCGGGATGCCCCTCCGCTCTACCAACTAGGCATCAATAAAATTGTGGGTGGCCCCACTGTCAACTAAAACTGAAACACGCTGCCCCCGCACTGTGCCTCGGACACGCAGTGTCAAGTACTTGGGAACTCCCCACAAGGATGCAAGGGCTCCCCTGGTAGGTGCAAAAGCTGCACCTCTCGCTCCTGGTGGTGGAGGTGGCAGATGATCCCCTCTTTGTGCTGTGTTGCTGCCTCCTGCCTCTAACTCCTCATACTCCTCCTCTTCCCCGCTACTATCGAAGAAGACCTCGATGTAATGTGCCTTTCCCGCGGCACAATGGTGTCCTGGTGCCCATGGCTCCTGGCATGTGAAACATAGCCTCCTCTGCTTCAGATCCCTCCTGGTCTCATCATCCCCTGGCCCTCTGCCCTAGTTCCCCTTTGGAGGCGGAACCCTCACGTCTTTCCCCTTTCGCTGAAACGACGATCTCTAGGGAAAAGGGGCTCTAGTCCGGGGTAGTGCATCCTGCAAATCTCGAGTCCTCCCAACTGCATCATGAAGTGTGGCTGGCCTCGTCGATCTGACTAACCCCCGTAGAGGCTTTGCCAATCCGTCTATAAACATATAGATCATCCGGGCTGCGGATAAATTAGGCACCATCACGGAAAGTCTCAAGAACTCTGAAATGTATGTGTCCGGACTCTCGGTCTGCTTGAGCTTAGTCAGCTCAACAAAGTGCTCCTTTGGATCCCTTTAATCAAGTCGCTCTATCAGCCTCCGTGTGAACTCAGCATATGCTGCCCCTCTTGAGTGTCCAAGTGTAGCCATCGCGTGAAATCACCAGTCATGGGCCTCGCCCTCCAGGTGCAGTGCTGCTACTTTGATGGCCTCTGTCTCCGCCATCTGGTTAAGCTGGAAATATATGTCCAACTTCTCCACCCAAGCCTTTGTTGAACACTTGGATGATCTGTCAAATGTCTGTAGATAGAATCTACCTACAGTGTGCTGCGTATCTCTGTCATGTGAATGCATGTTCCCTCTGTGATGATTGCGGGGTCTGCTGTCCCGCTTTAGCTGAATGAAGTCATGGAATGTGAGGGCATCTCTGAACTCTTGGCCGGAAGACTGATACTCAACGAAATAATCCCCCATATGGGCTAGCTCCTGCTCCTGCTGTGCTCCTGCCCCAGTGTTTGCGGCAAGAAATGTAGGCATTGTGGAACGTGGAGGTGTGTGTGATGCCATCTGTTGCGTTGTAATGTGCTCCTGCAAATGAGGGGATGTGCATGAGCCCTCTCCGATATGGAAACCCCTTGGGGTCTCACGCTATCTAGACTCTGCCGTGAACCTTTGCCCCATCTCCTTTATCCGTCTCGACAAATCCTGCACTGATTTGAGGAGAAGTTCCCCGAACTCCTTCCCGTCATCTCTTTCCTCCGCCATTGGTTCCTCCTCCTTTGAGTCCACTACTGGAACGCTGTTACCTTTCCCGAAAGTGAGCTCTAACCTCCGTTCTTGGTCTTTATACTTTCTTCCTCGGTAGGTGATGTATGGTTTTCTTGATGGTGTCATAAGCAATCTGCTCCACAGGCTGAGCCAAGTCTATGAGCTCTGATACCACTTAAATATTCCAAGTATAAATAAACAGCAATATAAAGCACATAAACAAAGACATACAACAACTAGAGAGACATCATATGAAAAACACACAATATAGAGAACGCTGAGCCATTTTATTCAATACTGAAAGATGAAATGGGTACAATGGTGATCATAATGATGGCACCTTGGCTTGCACTAGGAAAGCGTAGAAATACTCTCAAAATATAACCTGGAATGGCTGCTCCTCTAGTGACTGCGTAATCTCCAGTGCTGCTGGAACTGCTCCTGTTTTGCTGCTGTTGCTGGAATGAAAAGACTGTTTGGGGTTGCACCCCTCCTTCGAAAATTATGAAACTCTAGGAATAGCCTCTACACCCAATACCCAGGAAAGCCCAGAAAGCTTTCCGGAAATGGCTGACCTCCGAAAATGACCCCCTTGAGGAACTACACTATCCTCCAATAAGTAACACTGGCCCTGAATGTCCTGCTCCAAATAATGGCCCTCGACTCTGCTAAAATGCTGGAATAGGGAAGGGCTGACCCCTTTCCAAGTCTCAGGGCTGAATCCCTTGATAGACCCTCAATCCGGAACCACCTCCTTCCAAGACTGCATCCTCCCTCTTACTGACTGCACTGTCTCTTCTAGTGAATGCCTCCAACTGTGGTTGCTGCAACTCCCTCTGACAAAACAATGGTGAAATTCCTCACCCGAGCAGGCACTCGAAGTCCCCCGGGGCTGAGGTTGGGATCTCTGCACGGAGACACCCGATGTACTGAACAGTACGTGCAGAATTTGCTAAACAGCAAGTATGCTCCATGTCAAAAGACAAATAACATAAATGCATAATCAGAATGAATCAAAATGAGGAGACCCTCTCCCTTTTTATGCTTGGAGAGCCTTACTCTCACCTAGGCCCCACCATCAACTGCACTGTCTCCTTGAGCCACGCTGTCCATCTCTCTCTGTGCTGGCTTGGTCCCACGTTGCCTACGCTGTCCCTTTTCCCACCCTGCCACTTGACCACTAGGCCCCACGCTGCCAATTAGTCATGTCTCTCAAGTGACCTTAGGAAATACTTTTTATCCTAAGTGTGAGTTAAGTGTCCCTCTTCACCCACTTTATTTATAACTTAACTTTATAAAGGAAAAATAGTCAAAATCAATATTTCCAATTAGCTATTGCTAATTGGGAATATTACAGTACTAAAGGCCTAACCACTACACCAAAAGCCCAGGCTGTTAGTGAGGGCAGCAACCCAACGCGTTAAGGGTGGGCTAAACAACCCACCAGAGCATTTGAGGGTGGCAGCTAAACAACCCCTTATTACGCAAACCTCGGACACGTGGCAGGGTCCACCCTAAACAGGGCTGTCCTAAACAGGGATATTACAACCCACCACGCTCCGTGAGTCTCGACAGCGAGACCTCGGCTCTGATACCATAAAGGCCCAACCAATACACCAAAAGCCTGGACTGTTAGTGAGGGCAACAACCCAACGCGTTAAGGGTGGGCTAAACAGCCCACCGGAGCATCTGAGGGCGACAGCTAAACAACCCCTCATTACGCAGGACACGTGGTAGGGCCCACCCTAAACCATAGTTTTAAAACCAGGCCGAACTGAATCGGAACCGACCGATTGACCGAGCCGAAGGGTAGGCTCGTCCTGGTCTGACTTAACTCGGCCGAGTTGCTCCAGCCAGTCGATGGGCCCAAAAACAAGTAAAAAACGGACTTGAAAATGAAATTTTATCTGCTGTTAGGTTTTTTTAAGGCTTTCTAACCCCTCCCCATCCTATTTAACTAACCCAACCGCTCTCAATACCTCACATCTATCTCATTCAATTTGCTTGAGCATTTGTGAGGGTTTTCTGAAGAGTTGTGGAGTTGGTTTTGGAGTAGCTTTGAGGAGTCTTTTGGGCAAGCTTTGGAGTAGCAGTGAGGAGCTTATTGGGCAAGCTTTGGAGCAGCAGTGAGTTAGAGGATGCTAGAGGCTAGAGGTATTTATTTTTTCTCTTCTAAAATCTGCCTTTGTTAGTTTTATTTATTTAGCAAATCTGAAAATGGTAAACATAGTTTTTGGTGAAAGAAATGAACATAAAATGAATAGTTTTTTTTGTTGTTTTCATTTTCAGATTTAAACCTTTTCTTTCCAAGTCAAAAACTCTGTCCAAAATGGCCCCTAGAGCGAAAGATGCTGCTTGGGCATATGTTGAAATGGTTGGTGATCAAATGTATTGCAACTTTTGTAAGAAAAAAATTAAGGAGGGTGGAGGGGGCATTCATAGACTGAAACTACATTTCGCTGGTGTTAAAGGCCAAATTACTTCATGTGAAGAAGAAAACATTGGGGAAATTAGGAAGCAGTTGAAAGAACAATTTGAGAAGTTTGAGCAAGAGAAAAATAGGCAAAAATAAATACAGGCTGAAATTGGGAGGAAGAGGAATCTACAACATATGATGGCTGCCAACTCAAGTTTTGAATCTTTTGATTATGAGGGTTCTTCATGTAACCCTTCCACTGATGCATCAAAAAACCCCTTTCGCTGTGTTCCTCCCTCTATGGAGTCTATTTCTGAAAAGGGTAAGGGTGCAATGAGAAATAAGGGTACTATCAAAAGTTTTTTGTGCCCTCATCTCCCTCTGATAGTGCAACTGCATATGGTCCTAGTCCTCCAACTGTGCAACCCACTTTAGATGCTCATTGGAAAAAAGAATTGAGAGATATTGCTTGTGATTACATTGCTAGATGGTGGTATGATGTTGATATGCCCTTCAATGCTACTCGTTCACCATATTATGAACCTATTTTTGATGCCATATATATGCTGCTGGAAAGGGCTTCAAACCTCCTACTATGCATGAGTTAAGAGGATCTTTTTTGCAAAGAGAGATTTCGAACATTGATGATTATTTGAAAGAGTTCAAAAACTCATGGGCACATACAGAATGTACCATCATGTCAGATGGATGGACTGATCAGAGGAACCGTACCATCATAAACTTTCTTGTCTTTTGCCCACGGGGAACCATGTTTCTAAAATCAGTTGATGCATTTGATAGGGTGAAAGATGCATAGTTGTTGTTACAACTTTTGGATGAGGTTGTTCAAGAGGTGGGGGTGGCAAATGTTGTTCAAATCATCATAGACAATGCCTCTAACTATGTTCTTGCTGGTAAATTGTTAGAGGAAAAACACCCAACCATCTTTTGGAACCCATGTGCTGCACATTGCATAGACCTCATGCTTGAGGATATTGGCAAAATAGACTGGATCAAGAACACTATAGAGCATGCCAAATGCATCACAAAATATATTTACAATCACTCATGGATTCTGAGTCTGATGAGGAAATACACAGGGGGCAAGGAACTTATTAGGCCTGCCATCACTAGATTTGTAACACATTTTTTCACATTGCAATCTATGCTTGCCCAACATAGAAACTTGCAAAAGATGTTTTCTAGTGATGAATGGAATGAATGTCAGTGGGCTCACAAATAAGATGGCAAAGATGTGAAAAGGAAAGTCAATGAAGAAATATTTTGGAAAAAGGCAGTAGAGATTGTGAAACTTGCTGAGCCACTGATTAGGGTGTTGCGCTTGGTGGATGGGGAAAGATTGGCTATGGGCTTCATTTATGAGGCTATGGATCAAGCAAAGGAGCAAATAAGGGCAACATACAAGGACAGAGTGGCTAAGTATGGGCCCATTTGGAAAATCATTGATCAGAGATGGAACAATCAACTCCATCGCCCGATACATGCAGTTGGGTATTTTCTGAACCCAAGGTATCATTATAAAGCTCAAGAAACAAGAGCTTTGACTGGGGAGGTTAGAGATGGATTGATTGACTACATTGATTGCATGATCCCCATAGAGAGTGAGCTGTTGAAGATACACAATCAGATCAGTGTGTTCAGCCAAGCCACTGGTACCTTTGGCAAGAACCTTGCAAGGATTGCAAGGGAATCAAATGAGCCAGGTAAACAAAGAATTTCAATTTTCAAATTTATATTTTATAATTTATTATTTTGTATAATTGTTTATAATTTCAATTTCAAAGTTGGATATAAATTGTTGAGCTAATTGAAACTCATTTTTTGCAGCACAATGGTGGGAGGCATTTGGTAGCCACTGTCCTGAATTGCAGAGGTTTGCAATCCGCATTTTGAGTCAAACTTGCAGTGCTTCTGGGTGTGAGCGCAATTGGTTTGTCTTTGAGAGGATTCACACAAAGAAGAGAAACCGTTTGGAGCAAAAACGGTTAAATGATCTAGTGTTTGTCCAGTACAACCTCCGACTAAGACGCAACCAATTGTTGAACAAAAGACCTGATTCAGATCCCATTGTGTTGGAGGATATTGATCCAACATCAGATTGGGTAGTGGAGTCTTGTCCACCAAAGTTTGACATAGATGGGGGGATTCCGATTGACTTTGATTTAGAGATGGAGGATACTATGCTCAATGTAGATCCACTAGTAGTAGACCCAGTCCCAAGCCATCCAGTTGCAGGTGCAGGCACTTCCTCTAGTCAGCCACGACAGAGACGCATAACTCGTCTATTTGATTCTCAAGGTGGTAAGGGCAAGGGTATAGTTCCAGTTGAGGATGTTGATTCAGAGGAGGATGCGGAGCGGGCGTTTTCCCCCTCTGGTTCAGAGTTTGAGGAAGAGGACATTGGCTTGTCACAGTCAGATGACTAGCAGTAGTTACTAGTGACTATTCATGTTTTGTTGTAGAGGCCATTTAGAGCCTCCTTAGTTATGTTTTTTGTTTTGATCTCTATATCATCATCATGTATTGGTCCTTGGACAGTGCATTGAGTGCAATTTTGATATAATGGATATATTCATGAGCCTACTTTGATCATATGTTGTCTTTCGTCTATATTGTAATGCTTTGTGTTTGGAAACATGAATAAAAATCTTTAAATTTATGTTTTTGTACAAAAAAATTAATATTTAATGTATTTTTTACAAAAACCGAGTCATTGAAACCGAGTCGACCGAGTCATTACCGATTCGGAATCGGAGTCCGAGTCGACCCTCGGCCTGGTTGGAACCCGATTCTGTTTTTTAAAACACTGCCCTAAACAGGGATATTACAATATATTTGTACAAGGTGGTATCTCTAGGCTCAACAATGTCTTTAATCTGCCCCAACATGTTATCGATTTGCTCATACACCTCCCCAATTATTCGCTGATCTGAATATGCAAACTTGATCATGTAATAAATTGGTTTGCTGAATTGCAAAACACATTTAACCTGTGACCAAAATAACATGCCAAGAATAGTGTCCTTGGCTGCATTAACACCATCTCTATCAGTGTTAATTTCCTCTCATGATTCAGTGGTGACCATATTAGTTAAAGTTTGTCTCAGCTTCACTAGCCGCCTAAAGGTGATGTAATAACATGCAAATCTGGTTTTCTCTGGTTTTTGCAAGTTTAAGCAACTACAACTTGGAGTAAGTGCCATAGAAGTAGTTTACCCTTGTATGCCCTTTGATAAATTTAATAAGTTTCTTCCCTCTCTTGTAAAGCTCATTATTCCACCCACATTCTTTATGCTTCACAATATCATGCATCAAAAGGTTCAATGTGTGCACCAAGCACCCATACCAAAATATGTGTGGATATGTACGCTCAATAATTTTTCCCGCTCCCTTACAATTTGCTGCATTATCTGTGATCTCTTGAACCACTTTACTAGGACTAACATCTCTGATTGATTGCAATAGGAGATCTGCAATGTTTTGGGAAGTTGCACTGACAGAGGAGGAATCATGACATGCAATAAACACTACACCACTAGCAGAAACACCAAGAACATTTATCAAATGTTGGTTTTTGATATTTGTCCACCCATCTGATACAATGGATACCCCACTATCCACCCATTCATTTGTAAAACATGTCAAAGCTACTTGAACCTTTCCTTTTCCTCTTTCTAACAACACTGTTCTAGTTTTCTCATAGTTGGGGGACTTGTATCCTTTTGCGTCTTCATTGATGCCCTTTACCATTTCATGCCAATAGGGAGAGCGAAGCACATTGAATAGTACACCGCAATCACAAAGAAATCGGACTATATTTCCATCCACATCATCCCTCCCAACAACATTAAGGAAATCCGCTATTGTTTTTTTACCTCCAGAACTTGCAGAAGCACCATGAGGAGAGGAGCTACCAAATCTAGAGGTTGCACTTGATTCAGATTGAGTTTTTTGTTTTTTGTTTTTTTGTTGTGCAACCTCCTCTATTTGGATGTATTTTCTTCTTTGTTCAGCTGGAACCTTTGGGCAAATTGCTATCCCCATGACACCCTTTCTTTCATCACTGTCCATCACCCCACAAAGATGCCTCCTCACATGGGTATATGAACCACTATATGGTTTTCCTCCATGACAACCATGAGGGCACACAAACTTGTAGCTTCCACCATCTTTTCTCCCTTCAAGTTTCGTCACATAGTTCCACTAGGGTGTGAATGCAACTTTCCCCTCTTGTGATTCAATATTTTCATCATCCCCTTCCTCTTCAAACCCTTCCTCCTCATCATACATTGGGTCACTCATATGGGGACCACTATCCTCTTCTTCTTCTTCATGTTCTTCTCTTCTATTTCTACTCCCCCTTACCATCATCAAAACCAAGAGTGGAATGATACATAGAACCCAAAGAAACATCATCTTTGAATATGAATATAGATGGTGGACAACCTGCAAATAAATGTACAAGAAGAAAGATTGGGAAAGTGTAGGAGAGGGAGGATAGAAAATACAAAAAACAATGACAAAAAAATGAGAAAGTTTGGGGTTTGCACTTACCTCTTTAGCTCTTGTAGATGGAAGCCCTTCACTCCTCCTTCACTCCTCCAAGCTCTCCTCAACTCTCTCTTCTCCTCTCTTTCTCTTCTCTTCTCCAAGCTCTCTTCTCCTGTCTTCTCCAAGCTCTCCAAAAACACAAGTGAGAAAATGAGAGGTGAAATAGAGCTTATAAGCTTTTCATCCTATCCCTGACTCAACACTAATTCACCTACTAACCCAACTAAAGACAAAAATAAAAAATAAAAAAGTCTCTTTTCTGAGCTGTGTTAGTCAAATTGGTACGATGCTTTACAGAACCACTCGCGATCCGTATGGATCCGTCCTGGAAGCGCAACGCTTCCATATGATGATCCACTGTATGAAAAGCGGATCCGCTGTACGGAAATGCGGATCCAGCCGTATGGTTCGGAAAAACCAGGAAACACAAATTTTTTTCCGAAACGTGTTTTGGAAATTCCAAAACGCGTTTCATACGGCGGATCCCGTACGGTTCCGTACAAACCGCATTTTTGGGGTTGAAGTGGGGGGGGGGGGGGGGGGCATTTCGGCGCAACATTGCCGTGAACAACAACTTGGATCATGAAATTTAATTGAGTCGGAAGTCGAGGTGTATAGTTTTCATGGTTAAAAACTACTAGGCTAGAATCCGAGGGATCAATACATCCAATTGCCAATAGCAAAGCCTTCTTTTGGGCGGGGAAACTTTGCAACACCTCGAGAGTCGACAAAGCCGAAGGAACCTGAGCCAGATCCTAAAGTATGTTATAATTCTAAGCAACTTGTGCGCGAGGGTGGAATGTAAATTTATGGATAACGCCTTTGGGAGGCTTAATCGTTAACTCAGTAGGTACGACATTTGGAGTAGGATTCGATGGAAATGCAGTTGAACTAGTAGGTTGATCAGTAGCTTGAGCATTTGAGGGATTCACATTACTGTAGTCTTTATTTCGGGTGGCCACCATAACATCTTTTTTGGGCTTAGCAGAGGAAAGCATCAAAACTGAGTTAGAGGAATCGAGATCCTGGGCAACCATATTGGTCTCCTGATTCGGAAATGGATCTGTAAACATAGCTGGTGTAGTGGATGATTTAAGGAATTGATTCACTTTTGCCCGGTGTGGATAATCGTGAGTGAAATGCTCCTAATTACAAATCAAACATGGGTAATGAGGTTTTTGCTTTTCTACAAAAGACTGATTGTTTTGTTCATCTTGCGGAGGGTTATCTTTCCTCTTTTTACCTTTGCATTTATTCTTACTTCCTGGTTGCTGAGATTTTCCTTTGGAAGATTTAATGACATTGGTCTCAGAAGTAGAGCTGCAGGAGTGGAAGGAGGGGTTTGACTAACCACAACAAGAGTCGAACCAAATGGTTTACTCGTCGACTGTTGGCTAGCAGAACCAATCACGCCATCAACGACATGTGATTCTTTTCTAGGAGGTTGAGGAACAGTATTGGAAGGTTGCGGAGCATTTGGTATTTTACCATAAAGCGTGTTGGATTGGGTGTAAATGAGATCCAAATACTGGGCACGAGCAATAACTTGCTCTTTGGTCATGAGTTCGCCACTCATGAATGTGATTAGAGATGTGACTGGCATTAGTTTGTTTGAAATTAGTTAAAAGTTTAGTTCCAGTCTCATATTTGATGGGTAACTAGAATTGTGTTAGGAATGTGGTAGCGAAGGCGCTAAAATTATTAAACAAAGCTCGTGGTAGTTAAATATACCATTTTGATGCCGTACCAGTGAGTGTACGCTGAAAAAGACATAAATGAACATAATCATCATTGAGAGAGTTCGAAGAACACCACAAATGATAAGTCATCACAGTGCGGATGGGTCTTCCCTAGGATTTCCATTGAATTTAGGGATTTCAGTGGGAAATTTTGTGGTAATAACTGGCCACCAATGAGAATGAGCTATGGGATCATTGGTGAGCCTACTTAGATCCGACAATTCGAGAGTTGCTACAATTGGCAACTTCTTGTTGAGGTCCGGTGAAGGGTATCCTGGGTAAGATGTGATAGCCTGAGCAACAGGTATCTGCATTCCAGGATAGGGAGGATTTTGATAACTAGAATACACTTTACCTTGCTGCCCAACTCCAAGATAACCTTGTAAAGGTTGAAACGACTGGGTTTGGTTTTGCTGACCGTAAGGTATTTGAGGGATACCTTGATACTGTTGATACTGTTGCCTTGTGGGATTTTGCAACATCCCAACATAAGGTGGGTTAGGTTGTGCCTGCGCCATACCATATACATTCTGACCCATTTGAATTTGAGGAATTGCCTAACCAAGCAGTTGTGATTATAAATTACCTTGAAAAGGCTGTGTATATATGGCTTGAGAGGTGCTAGATACCGACATAATAGGTTGAGTTAAAGATGTAGCCTATAAAGGTTGGCTTACATTCACTTGAGCTTGAATAGGTTGAGATATGGGTTGTTGAATAAGGATCTGAGATGTGGGTGGAACAGGTTGAGAAACTAAAGATGAAGCCATAACCGAACCAGGTTGTACGAGCCTGGTAGGTTGCCAAACATTAGCAGCCATCCCTGAATGTGGAGGACTCATATGAGGCTGAGCACTAACTTGAGGATATGGAAATATCCCTACAACAGGTTGCCCCCATGCCAAAAGAGGAGGATAATACGAAGGCTACTTCCCCCCAAGAGGAGGGTTCCCAAGAGGAAATGGATTGCGCTGTTGTAGGTGTCCATACCCACTAACATAAGGACCGCCTGCTATTGAACTGTAGGAGTAGATGGAGGAGGAAGAGCAGAGTGTGTAGCGCTCATCAAAGAAGTACCAGATGGAATTCCAGATGTAGAGGACATGGGAGAGGTCCATGGACTGGATGCTACGCCAAAAAGGGTACCAGACAATGATTGGTAACCAAGCGGGATGGATGGGTCGCCATACAAATGTGTCTCTGACGATGTTACAAACATAGATGAAGTTGCAACTTGGGTTGTCTCAGGCATAGCGGATACAGGCTGAGAAACCATAGCGGATTCAGTCATGGTTAACTGTCCCAAAGAAGATTGTCGCGGGAAACTCAAAGGTGAATTGAAAGGCAAAGAATCATACAAAAGAGTTTGAGATGGAGTATGAGGAGAAGGAGAAGGACGAGCCTGGTAAAGATGGGTTCCTCTCAAATGAATAGGGGAGGAGGGTCAAGGCTCTTCCTAAGGAATCTCTTCGATAATCACAAGATCAGGTGGAAGGGGTTCACCATCGGGTCCAAGATATATAGTTTGTGGTTGGGTCTGAGGCATAGTAAGAGAAGAGAAAGGTCCTGAAATAATAGTTGCAAATAACTGAGGTACTTTAGGTTGTATAACCTCAAGTTGTGTTGTCTCTGATTCAATATAGTCAGGTTCAATAACCTTAGGTAATGAGATTTCAGGTGCTTTTGTTTTGACTGTGTCAGACTCACCAACCAATGGAAAAGTAATCTCGGGTTCCGTATGTTATCACTCCACTAGATTTCTAAGGCTGAAGAAGAAATCCCAACAGAGGTAACCACAGATCAACCTTTTAACTTGGTATCTAGCCCTACCAAGTCAGAGAGGGCTCTCCCCACAAAAATCATAGCCAAGAGGGCTGGATGAAAAGGTTTTAGGCTAGCTATGAAATGCAAAAGGGTTTGTTTTGTTTTGATTGGGTTTGTTGTATGAGGATTAGGTCAAGGGGACTAGGTCAGGGCAAATGAGAAGGAATTGCAGTCCATTCGATGGGGCAAGGTAGGTAGAAGGCTTAGCACTTAAAGGTGATTTTGTGAGATGGTTTCAGAGTGATGAGGAGCTAGGAAGAGCATAAGAGATGTATTCTTCCTACAATGAAGAAAATGGACAAATTATGAAGACTTTCCCAAAACAGAGCATGAAAGAACATGTATTCTGCCTATGAACTTGAAAATCATCATATAATAGACATTAAATGGTTTATGAGCTTACAAAACCTTCATACAATTGACACATGAGAAAAAACAATGCCAAACATTCATACCACAGGTATCCCAAAGAAATAGTTGCAACACTTTGTAGAAATGTGATAACCCAACCCTGATTTTCAGTTTCTCCTTACTTCTCCCTTAAAGTTAAATGCTCATTCCCATAGCCATACATTCAACAAGCTGAAAAAATAAATATTTTCTGAAAACACAAATTCTGGAAATTTCTAAGTGCTGAAATGTAGAAATAAAACTCAGAAAAATAAATCAGCCACACAGAAAGTAGACACGCTGATTTTTGGTCAACTTGACCCTGGAAAAACCCCCTACAACCCTTGGGGAAAACCAGTTCGAAAGCTCTTATTTTTGATAAATAGTTTTTATAGTGAGAGAGAAATACTCAAAAAATCTCAGCAAGTAATAAATACAACTTATCTAGTTTTTCGTGCTTAACCACCACCTCGGAAAATGTGTACATAGCAAAACAAAAACAACAATAAACGCTGTACGATCTCCTTGAATTTCGTGCCCAAAAATTATAGCATTAAATGTTGCTGTACGACCTCATCTTTTTGCATGTAGAACAACAATAAATGCTACTGTACGACATCCTTGTAAAGCATGTAGAAAGTAATAAATGTTGTTGTACGAAAACTGCCTCGATTTCTATGCACAAAGACAACAACAGGCTGTATGGCCTGCCTCGAAATCTGTGCCACAAAAACAACCTTCCTCCCTCGAAATCTATGCTAGAAAGTGTACGACTGCCTAGGAATGCGTATGCAAAGCTGTTGTACAAAATCTGCCTTGAAAAACATGCCAAAACTGCCTTGAATTGTGTGCCAACCCTGCTGTACGGATTTGTTGAAGTGTTGCCTCGGCATGTGTGCCAAGGTTCTGTTCTCCTTCTCTTCACTGCTCAGAAATCTCCTTTGCTCTCTTCTTCTCCTCCTCTCAATCTGCTCATGAAAGAATGAATGACCTTTTCCCTCCTTTTCCTCCTTTAACCTAACCCTAAGTGACTTTTGGGGAATCCCTAAATCCAATGGCTAAGATAGCTTTAGATCTAGAGCTGAGATTAAATGCTCATTTAAATCTCACTTTCTATTTTTTAATTCACCCCACTTTAATAAAGACCCACTTAGTCATTTATTTCCAAAGTCACTTTTCCCTTTCTAATTTCACATTGACTTTATTAAAGTCACTTTAAAATTAGACTTAGTAACTTTATCACTTAAAGTCACTTTTAAACTAGATTTGACTTTATAACTTTATAAAGTCACTTTAGGAGAAAAATTAAATTCTTTTTGGACACTTTTTCCTAGGCCAAAGATCAAAGCCTTAGGGAACCACTTCAGGCCTCGGCACCACCTCCCAAACATCATTCTTCATGATAGAGGAATACTCCTCCTGCATGGCCTCTCTCCAAACCTGCTAGGCTAGCTGCCTCCTCAATAGCTAGAAGGCTCAAAGTCAATGATTTTGGCAACCATTGCCATATAGCTACAAAACCTATCAGGTGGTATGATCTCTCTGATCGGCCTCTTAGGCCCAACAATAGATGTGGTCTCTCTGAAGGTATAGAACCCTTCAACCTTTGGTTGATGTTTGGGCTGGGTTCCGCCCAACCCTTCAACCTTTGGTTGTAGTTCCTTCAACCTTTGGTTGTTGTGGGCACTTCTTAAGCTCGTTTTTCAACTAGTTGACACTTTCCCTAAGGGGATATGCTTATTGTACTTTTTATCCTGAAGCCACTTGGGCTTCCTCTTCCTTGAGCACACTTCTCCCACCAAAGAATGAAACTACTCCTCCTCAGGAGCCTGAACTCTTGACTGTCTGTCTGCTGTCCTCCTGCTTGAACTTAAACCTATAGACGCTGAAGTACTGTGTGAACTGTCCATCAGTGGACTCCCTAGTGAACTGCTCTGCGGACTGCTCTGCATGCTGCCCGAAGCACGACCCCTCTAACTCTACAAGCCACTGCTCATTGATGGACCTGACACCGTAATCGATGTACCTCCTGATCCTCCTAATCCCTGTCCAATGGATCCTTGTGCCTGACTCAGCTGCTCCTGAGGGTCTGGCCAATCCAGATACTTTAACTCCCGTGACCTCCTGAAAGCCCTATCCTCCTCGAATTTCACATCCCGCCTGACAACAACTCTCCTCTGTGAGGGAATATAAATCTGAAAGGCTTTCGAGGTCTCATTGTAGCCCACAAAGATACCCTTCTCTGTGGTGGGCTCTAGTTTGGTCCTCTTCTCCTTGGGTACGTAGGAGTATGCAATACACCCAAAGATACGGAAGTGACCAACATCAGGCTTCTTCCCAGAAAAAGCCTCCTTCGGAGTCACATGCCCCAGGCACGATGCAAACTCCTATTTTGCAAATAAACAACAGTGTTGCAGGCCTCTGCCCACAAAAACAATGATAACTCTTGATCATGTAACATGGCTTTGGCAGCCCCAACGATGGATTTGTTCTTCCTCTCCGCAACTCCGTTCTGCTGGGGGTTGTAAGGAACAATGAACTCCCTTGTAATGCCTGCCTCCGCACAATACTCAACAAACTCACCAAGGGTTTACTCCCCTCCATTATCCGACCTCAGGGACTTGATCTTCTGACCTGTTTAAGTCTCCACAAGAGCTCTGAACTCCTGAAACCGCTTGAAGACCTCACTCTTGGTCTTCAAGAAATAAATCTAGGTCCTCCTAGAGTGATCATCAATGAATAAAACATAATACTCATATCCACTCAAGGAAACATGAGACATCCGACTGCTCACATCAGAATGAATCAAATCAAGTATACCAGTTGATCTGTTGTCACTGCTGGGAAAAGGGGATTTGGCAAACTTGCCCATAGCACATCCTCTACATGTATCAAAGTGATCAGTACTGAAATCTGGCACACCTGTAGTGATCTCCCACAATGTCCTCAAGGCTCCATGATACATGTGCCCCATCCTGCGGTACCAAATCTCATACAGCTCTGAACTGCTAGCTCTGCTGGCGATACTATTGCTCAATGCCAAAAGGGGCTGAAATGCAAACTTGTACACCTTTGCATGGTGTACACCAATCACTCTAGCTGACTCAGTTGGAGCGCCCCTGGGATATATCAGCACCTGTCCTCTCCTGAACAATATCTCATATCCTCTGTCCTCCAATGCTGAGATGGATATGAGGTTCTTCCTCATCCCTGGAAAATATAGAACATTTGACACCTTCAAGGGAGGTTTGGGTTCCCTATCAAATGTCAATGTCTCCACATCCACTGCTCTAACAACAATGTCATCTCCGAGTACTACCTCTATATCAGTGCAACTCTCTGAAAGCTCTGAGAAGTACTCACAGACTCCTTTCATATGATGTGAAGCCCCACTGTTAGGTGATCCTATACTAGTGGACTCACAAGCAATGAACCCAAACTCCCGGTCAAAGCTATCTGTAAAGTCCTTTATTTCTACTGATGCTGCCATGCTTTGGTTCTTCCCCTTCTTCTTCTTCTCCGGACACACAACTGCATAGTGTCCCATCCTCTGACAATTCCAACATTTCACCTTGGAATAGTCTTTCTGCGTGTTCCCTTGTTTACCTTTACCTTTGCCTTTACCTCCACCACCCCTTGTGGAAGCTTGCTTCTTTCCCTTGCCTTTCTTGCCTCCTACCAACAGTGCTACATCCTCATCTTGCTCAACTGGTTTGGCTGCCCCAAGTTGGCTCTTTCTAATTTCTGTCTGTATGCAATCATCCTAGAACCTCTCCCAAGTGGGAAGGGTCTCACGTGCACAAACCCCATCAGCAAAGTTCAACCATGAACTGGGAAGGCCATTCACTGCAATCCGTACGAACTCAGTGGGTGGAATGACCTCTCCAACTACTGCCAATGCATCTCTCACATTAGTAATCTTTGTGAGATATCTAGCTGCACTATTAGTTTTACCCATCTTAATGGTTTTCAGCTTCTCTCTTAGGACCATTTTTCTATTCTCATTGGTACTCTGATAGAGATTGGTCAATGCTGTCCACATCTCATGAGCATATCTCTTTCAACTCACATGAGGAATGCAATGGTCTTTGATTCCATCCAGAATCAGTTTCTTACCCTTGTTATTCTTCTTATTTAATGCTGCCAACTGAACAACATCAATAGGCACATTAACAAGGTTCTATGTGGTATGCACCATGATATCCCAGACTTCTGCCTCCTAAAAAATGCTCTGCATTCTCTCCTTCCATATACTGTAGTTACTATGCCCATCCAACCTATTCTTCACCCTCAAGCCCAAAGACATGCTTGTTGTCCTAAATAAATTGAAAATAACACTGATGTAGTAAAGGTACTGATTTCTGTGTGAAAAATCAGCTTGCTGTAATTTTTCTTCTTGCTGTCCCAAACTGCATTTTTTAACAAAATAGCTCTGATACCATGTAAAATATGATAACCCAACCCCGATTTCCAGTTTCTTCTTATTTCTCCCATAAAGTTAAATGCCCATTCCCATAGCCATACATTCAAAAAGTTGGAAAAATAAATATTTTCTGAAAACACAAATTCTGAAAATTTCACAGTGCTGAAATGTAGAAATAAAACTCAAAAAAAAAAATCAGCGACACACAGAAAATAGACATGCTGATTTTTGGTCAACTTGACCCTGGAAAAACCCCCTACAATTCTTGGAGAAAACCAGTTCGAAAGCTCTTCTTATTTTTGATAAATAGCTTTTAGAGAGAGAGAAATACACGGAAAATTTTAGCAAGTAATAAATACAACTTATCTCGTTTTTCGTGCTTAACCACCGCCTCAGAAAATGTGTACACAACAAAATAGAAACAACAATAAATGCTGTACAGTCTCCTTGAATTTCATGCCCAGAAATTACAACATTAAATGTTGCTGTATGACCTCTTTTTGCTTGCACAACAACAATAAATGCTACTGTACGACCTCCTTGGAAAGCATGCAAACTGTAATAAATGATGCTGTACAGAAACTGCCTTGATTTCTGTGCACAGCATATGGCCTGCCTCGAATTTGTGCCACAAAAACAACTTTCCTCCCTCGAAATTTATGTCAAAAAGTGTACGGCTGCCTAGGAATGCGTACCCATAGCTGCTGTACAGAATCTGCCTTGAAAAATGTGCCAAAACTGCCTTGAACTATGTGCCAACCCTGCTGTACGGATTTGCTAAAGTGTTGTCTCGGTATTCGTGCCAAGGTTCTGTTCTCCTTTTTTTCATTGCTCAGAAATCTCCTTTGCTCTCTTCTTCTCCTTCTCTCAATCTTTTCATGAAAGAATGAATAACCTTTTCCCTCCTTTAACCTAACCCTAAGTGACTTTGGGGGAATCTCTAAATCCAATGGCTGAGATAGCTTTAGATTTAGGGCTGAAATTAAATGCTCATTTAAATCTCACTTTCTATTTTTAATTCACCCCATTTTAATAAAGACCCACTTAGTCATTTATTTCCAAAGTCACTTTTCCATTTCTAATTTCACATTGACTTTATTAAGTCACTTTAAAATTAGACTCAGTAACTTTATCACTTAAAGTCACTTTTAAATTAGATTTGACTTTATAACTTTATAAAGTTACTTTAGGAGAAAAATTAAATTATTTTTGAACACTTTTCCCTAGGCCAAAGATCAAAGCCTTAGGAAACCACCTGTCCTTTGGTAACCAAATTTCAACACACTTTTATTAAGCTCCTGCCAAAATGATTACAATAGTCTCTGATCAATATGCCAACATTCAACTGATTCCAACCTTTGAAAATGAGTCAAAAAGTATAATATATAGACCTCAAACAACCTCTCCCAACCTCAGGGGCCGAATCGATGAGAGGAAGAGCAGTTCCACCAAAAACTGAGCTAAAAGTTGAAGTGTAGGGAGGTCCAAGTGTCTCATCCTAACTTTTTGCAAACTGATTCATTACACCTCATCATGAGTTTTAACTTAATGTATTTAGCCTAGGTAATAGTAAAAACATGATATTTACGTTTACTTCGTTGATTTATAGAGGTAAAAATATGATTCCCCAAGATAAAAGTCAAATTTGAACAAAAACTCAGAAAAATCAGACAACTGCCAAACGCGCCATCCCTTTGTCAAACACGCTAGCCATGTTGCAGCCTGATTTTGGATGCCTTCCCGGTGTCCAAATTGGGCCCAAGATAGCTCGTTGGAAAGCTTATCCTGTCTACTTTTAAAGTATGCCTTTAGTTCACAAAATGGACTTGATTTGACCTGTCAAAAATTGATTCTCCCAAGACTACTCGGCGCGTAGCGCCAAGGCCAAAAATGAGGCAAAAGCATGATTTTTTGCTAGTTTTTGACATTTTGACCTGCTTGTTTTGCAAACCAAGGCTAGCAAAGTGGTTTTCTGAGATGTATTTACCATTTTGATTGCAATGGTGGTGGCCTTTTGGTCAAAAGATGGCTCAAAACGAATGCAGCGCCAAGGGCGCTGCGCGCCTAGTTGTGCCCTCCTAGTGCCAGGTGCGCCCTCCAACTTGCAAAACATTTTTGGAGTCCTTCTCAAGCTCCAAATTGAGCTCATGATAGCTCGTTGGAAAGATCTCTCTCTTGGCTACACAGTGGACCTATCGAGCACTGAAAATGATCAAGTGTAGCCCCTCAAAAATCAATTCTCCCAAGACTGGTCAAAAAGTGCAAAATGAGGGTGCAAAAATGCAGTGTGCTTTTGCAAGCAACTTTTGGAGACCTTCCTCAACTCCAAATTGAGCTCAAGATAGCTCATTAGAAAGCTCTCTCCATTTAATTATCATTTTGACTCATCAAGAAAGTAATTTGGACACTCCAACAGGGAGAAAACTTGATTTTCCCAAGGTCACTCTAGAAGTGCAACAACTCTCCTATAGCAACTGTATTTTTGACATTACTCCAAAACCATGACACCTGTGTAAAAACTGAAGGAGGTTTTTCTTCCTTGGTCTATGATGGACAAAAAGCTCTCTCACTTTTGTCAAATTCATCTATGTTTGGTCAGAAAAATAGTTTGAAGAAAAATTGGCTCTATGTGTGGCAAATGATTTGTCCCTTGGAATGACTTCTTGAAAAATGATGGAGACATGATGTTTATGAGTTGGAATGGCCTCATACTAGCTGAAATTACCTCCCTTATGCCTCCTCTGCTCATATGTCTCTGATTTCATAGCAAACCCTAGCTCGGTGGGAGAGGAAATTAGGGTTTGGTGCTTGTGGAAAATGATGATTTGGGCACCCTTGGGAAAAGACAACTCCCTTTGGCATTCTCTTAAACTCTTGAAACTTTACCCTTTCACTTGACTATTTCCTTTGACAAATTGATCTTTTGATGGTCTTTGAGAACTTTTTGAATTTGACTTTTTGGTGCTTTGGCATGTTTGGAACACTGAGTTAGCAGCTTGGGATGAAGAACTTATTACATTTAAATGATATAAAATTACATAATGGAAATATAAAAATTACATGTTGAAACAAGAACTTTTCTTTACAAGTCATCTTCACATGGCAAAGAGAAGTTTATTGGATTGCCCTTTACTTGTTGGTCTTATGCAATGGAATGGAGTTTTATTGAATCATGGAAACCCTAATGACCTAGTGAAACCTTGAACAACCCTACAAGATCTAATGAGACCTTGAAGGACTGAATTTCAAGATGACATGACTGACATTATGGCATGATGACATTAACTTTACGAACGATGTGCAGTTGGCAAGGTATGCAACTATGCCAGCAAGTAATCAAATTTGAGGAAGAGTGATGTTTTTGGACTAGGGCTACCACCAGTGACTAAATTTTTGCATGACCTAGTGGAATGATAAAAAAATTATGAGGGGGACTCCTAAAATGATAAGAAAAGAGGATTTTGATCACTGATGGCAGGATGCAAATACTGACACTACCACCGTACTCATAGGAATTGGTGGATCTATCTCAAGTGGAAGACCAGAAGTAATAGCTTCTGAAGTACTAGATTCGTTAGTCTGTGTCTTTTTGTGCTTCTTATGGCGACCAGGAGTTGCTTCAGGTGGAAGAGGAGGCTTATTTTGCATTCTATGCAAACGACAGGGTATAGGGTTTTGTTCTTCCACATTGATTTAATAAATTTTAAAACTTAACAAGAAAAATAAATCACAAAGGGTAATCTAGGCATACATGTTTACCAAGCAACTATGAACTGCAATATACCACCTTGGAGAACCAAGGATTTACGTATGGGCAGACAATATCTTCGAATGTTGTGTTCGGTGTATCACAGTATACAAGGTGGTCGACTCGGTTACCTATGGTGAAGATAACTACGTATGGTGGACTTCCAAATATATACTCAACGGTACGTGGAAGTGCAGTCCGTGTTAGTGCTATCTAATGCATAACTGTACGAGGAGAGCGTTCCCATATACTTTTCATGCGGTGAGTGCCATCCAATATACCCAGAGGTACGTGGAGAACGATACGATACACTTACGTACATTAAACGGGATATCACCCTCAGAATGCAACGTTGGCAAAAAACGACAACTCCTATTTTTATAGACACCCGAACACATCTCTTGCCTAGACCTATAGATGTTTGTGTTAATGTTTCAAATGCTCCTTAAGATTGATTCAATAAATTTTAACGTTTATCTTGAATTAAGTTTTAGTTTTCAAGGCTTGCCATGAATTTCACCTGAATATCCTAAAAATGCAATCTAGCATGATGAAATTAAACTTTTCATTTTAATGAAAACCTAAATATAGGAGGGAAGAGAACAAAGAGTACGCAACATACAAGATGCAACAAGGAAGATTGTTAATCAATTCCCCTAATACAACTGTTCCTAATTCCAATTTAACACAAAAAACCCTAGATGCAATGCATGATGCATAAGATTTTTCTTTTCATTTCCACTTAATTTTCAGATGAAAACTAAGATATTTGCCTAATCACTGATAAAAGAAACTATTTAGAATGATGACTGAAACACCAATTCCTCAAGCAATCCAACAATCAAGCAATCGATTTGCTAATGACCTAATTGAAAAGAACAAAGCAAAATCTAAACAAATGCTTATCAAAGGCACTCAAAACCAAAAGTAAACAAGATGAAGGCTTCTGAGAGACCAAGACACACTCAGGGACTCAAGGAGGACCAACTGGAACAAAGTTAATCAAAGAGAAAATCTTAAAAAGGCAATTTTTTGCATGAAACAGGGGTCAACACAGGTGCAGATAGGCTACCAGTGCTCTTCAATGCAAGTGTAGAGAAGGCCAGGGAGCACTGCAACGCTCTGTCTCCAGACTAGGGGGAGCGCTGATCAAGGTAAAGTTAAGTTTTGACACAAAAAATCAAATGAAGCTCAATGAGAGGTCTTCCTAGGGTCAATTCAGACTGAGTGAGGCAATGGAGGTCTGTCTAAGAGGTGAAACAAGTACTAGGAACAAGGAAACCACTAAGGAAAAAAAACGATACCCAATGGAGTCGCCAATTTGTTATACATAATTTACAACTACGGAAAAAAGTATCTTTCCTAGACCTAGTGGATTGGTCTAAAACAACAGAAAGCAAAGAATATAAAGTTTCCCTTGGAGAAAATGAAGAATGGAAAGAGACTTGGAATTCGTCACAAGCTTTACTCTCCTCTCGACTTGTAAGCTCCAATCGTAGCTTCGATTGCTATAATTAGAACCTGCACCTACAATCATAAAAAGCCAAAAATCTACGATATCTATGTCGCTTTATCCAATTACTCTATTCAATGGATCAACAAAGCAATGAAACATATGAATGTAAACATAACATATCACATATAGGAAAATGATATACTCTTTGTATTAATATGAATAGGAGAGAGTTTACAACTAAGAATAGTAGTTGATCTTGTAGAGATCTCCCCAAACTGACTTGACCTTCCTTGTCACAAAGCACACCTCAATGTCACCCTAATGCATGAAGATGATGACTCTCTTAGATTCAAGTAAACAACATGAGGGCATGATCAGTCTCCAAAATCCAACCTTGATGTGGTAGATGGCAGTAAATTTATAGGAGAGGGATAGTAGTTTAGGAATTCTTATCCATTTACCAATCGAGGCTTGAGATCCACTCTTTATGAGAGGATGATCTCAAGGGATAAGAGGTGAAATATCCAAGGTAGGATCAAATAGGATTCAAAGTTCTTATCCAAGGTAAATGGTTGAAACAACTCCTGGAATTTTCTGGAAGAGAAATCTTCAGGATTCTTTTTATTTTTCCTGAATTTCTAGAATCAACGCACCGCCAACAAGGGACAACCTCCTACTGATCAACGCTGGTGCAAAATGGAGCAACCTGCTGCTGAACGCAGGTCTCTAAAGAGCCAGGGTGAGTTGGGCCTTAAAAGCACTAATTTGAAGCATTCAGAGACAAAAACTCAGGGATTTGGAAGAGTCATGCTTAGGGTTTGTGTAGGGATGATGACAAGGTATTCACGGATGTTGATTGGTCCGGTTTGTAGGCCTATTGACCAGATGCGACAAAATGGCCTATAACACTTGCTACTACTGCTGCTTATAGTACAATCTGCGACTCCGAGCCTTAGCTCCTCTTGAGTGAAGTCACTCCATAAGCCCTCCCAACCTGGAATTGCGTCTCGTCTAGAAATCACTTGGATGAATGTATGCCACTCCTTGGAGAAACCGTTGAGTGCCTGCGCAACAGCTCTCTATTTAATGGTTTTTCTCCTACAGCTGCAAGTTCGTCTATGATTTTCGGAATCCTAGTGAGGTAGGATGTAACATCCTCACCCTTCTGCATTCTGATTGACCTTGACTTCCCCTCGAAAATCGTTTTCCAATTCTCAAATGGATCTTCGTACAACTTCACAACGACATCCCGCATGTCCTTTGTTGTATTCTTATCTGCAATATGCGGCACAATGTGATCCCGAACTCCGTCTAGGATCATCCACTTATTCTTGGCCATCTCCTTCTTGAAGGTTGCTAGCTGTTGTGGATCTGCTGACTTTGCGATTACATTTGTCACAAATTCCTTCAAGTTGTGCTTGTCCAATAGTAATTGCATCCTAGCTTTCCAGTCGCCAAAATTAGAGGCTTTGTCTGTTGAAAAGTAACTAGGTTCGGTCTTCATAATGACATGTGTAATTGTGATTTTATTTAATTGATGAAAAGAAAAATAAAGTAAAATTGTTGCAATGCTTGTCTCATGGGTTTCATGAGCAAGGAATTTGATTTTAGTAATGGCTCCGATTGTGAGATTTTAGGATTGAGTCATCTAGTCATAAAAGTCAAATTTAGTCTATGTCATGTATGAATGACCCTTCTTGGGCACATTATATTTTGTATGAGTCAATAGAAATGTCTAACAACCCTCCAAGACAAGCACTAGCATTCTTTTACAGGTCGGCTTCAAAGAAATAATAATATTTTTATAAAAAGGACACGTTGGTTCAGCATAAGTCATGTCAGCTAATTTTGAGACTCCAACCACTATAAATAGGCAGCTCGACCTAATTTCAGAACACGGAAATTTCAGGGCAGAATTTTGGTAGGGGTTTGCGGTTAGAGAAGTGCGAGGTACAATAGGGTTTGTGGTTAGAGAAGTGTGAGGTACAACAGGTCTGAAGCAAAAGGTGCAGCGAAGTACACCAGAGGAAAGAGCAGTATAATCCGAGCTCCTCTTTGATTTGTTTCTGAGTTTATATTCACCTCCACCGAGTTTACTTGCAGCAAAAGAAGAAGAGCACAGTCCGCGTTTATTTGCAACAGAAGGAAGGTCGAAACAAGAAGGTACAGTCTAGAAGGAAGGTCGAGATAAGAAGAAGGTTAAGTCTAGAAGGAAGGCTAAAGGTAAGAAGGTCGAAGAAGAAAAGGAAAAAGAGCAAAAGGTTGACTATCATTATCAAAGTATCTCATGAAGAGAACTTGTGTCTTAGTCTTGGAGTGGCAACTAGATCAAGGGTGTTGGTCTTGGTATTTGTCAATTGGAATCTCTATAAGAAGAAGAATTTGTTTGCGTTTTCCTCTCAAAGAGTGAGAGGTTTTGGCCCTGGTTGATAGCCTACATTCGATGTCTGTTATCTCTTTATGTTGATGCATTGGTAGCTGTTTGATGAAGAAGAACACTATAATAACATAAATAAAAGAAGATTCTAATCTGAAAAGTAAAAAACATTCACGAGTTGTTACTAATAGAAGAGAAATCACTTAATTTCTATGCCCTAGATTTCGCAACATGGTATCAAAGCTAAGGTGACTAAAATAAGGAAGGGCATCTTATCAAGGGACACTCAAGGGTCAAATGTCAAGGAAGGCATCACAACAAATATCATCTTGAAGTCAAAGAAAACATCATAACCCTAGATCGAAGAAGTCTAAAACGCAGTATTGGGATCATCATCAAGACAAGAAGGCCAAAACCCGACATCTACTCAAGTTGAAGAGATCTGCGAATCAAGTTAAAGTGTTTTGAAGACTATTCATCCAAAGGAAGCTGTATCAAAAGGCAATGTCATCAAGACTCTCTCTTGTTGAAGCAGGTCCCTTACCATTAAAGACATCACCAAGAAGTCATCATTGATCCTCATCAACAAGACTTCACCATCAAAAGGGATCTCCCTCTCTGTGAGGTTAAGGATCTATATTGAAGAAAACTATCCTCAACAAAGAGAAGATTTCTATTCTCTATATATTCGTCAACATCAAGGAAGCAACAAGGAGAAAGGAGCATCCTATCAAGTAAGTATATGACCTTATCTGAATATTTAAAAATGTCTTTTTGCAAGGAAAGCAATAAATTGGTTGGGGCTTCAAACTACCTTGCATGGAAGAAAGTGACAAATCTAAATCTCATTGAAAATGAGGTTATGTCAAAGGATGTATCACCAAGCCAGGACAAGAAGATGCTCAAGAACTTGCAAAGTATATGAAAGGGGAAGTTAGGGATCAAAGGATTCTCATAGAATCCATCAAGGATCCCCTTATCCCATATGTATCTAAACTCAAAACATCAAAAGAAATCTATGAAAAACTGGTAGAGTTGTATTTCGTATGCACTATTGGAGAAGTCATCTTATTAAGCAAGAACTCTACAAGCTGAAGATGTCTAGGGAAGATGGAATAGCCGCATACTTTATGAGGATGTCTGAGATCCAGGATCAACTACAAGATCTGGGAGAAATCATGTCTGATAGTGAAATGACTACAGTGGTATTAAATGCACTACCAGAGGAGTGGGGCAACTTTACTTCAAGTATTTATGGTAAAAAAGAAGTTACTCCATTCCAGGGTCTATGGTCACTATGAAAAATTGAAGAATCTAGACTAAAGCCCAAATCTGATGTGGGAGCAGGTGAGAAAAATTTCGAAAGTCTGGTTCTTGGAAAAGGAAAAGGGACATGTCTAAGATTCAATGTTATGGGTGTCAGGAATATGGACACTACAAAAGAGATTGTCCTAAGATCAAGAAGGACAATAACAAAAGAAGAAGAGAGGAAGTTCATATCACCGAAGAAGTGGAGGCAGTTGAAAAGAAGATATCCAAGATAGAGGAAGTAAGAGATCTCTACTATGACTGAGATAGTCTTCCTCACCTAAGTTCTTTTTAGATTCCTAAGTCTTCTATTGTAAGATATGGCTATTATGATTCACTAAGTAAAATAATGGGATGCATCAAGGCATCATGGAAGCGTTGAAAGCAAGAACTCGGGACATCATCATAGAAATGCATGAAAGAAGGTTAGAATCTATGGAAGTCAAGTATATCGCTCTTGGGAATCTCATTGAAAATACAAGTGGCAAGGTCATCTACGACAAGGCTCATCATATATCTGTCAAATGGAAACATTTGCTGATGGCGATACTTTAGATCCTCAAGATTCTCTAATGGAATCTTCATTGAAAGGTTCATCGATCATGAAGGAAAGCAAGTGTTTCATCAAGAATTCCAAATTTGTGGAATTCATGGGATGATGGTATGATGACATAAAGGTAAAGCAGATCAAGGGATTGAAGCTCTTTCAATCAAGGAAACTGCTGCAGGAAGTCTGGATGACCCAAAGGAAAAATGAGGTATGTATGCTTACATTTGATATGATGGAAGTCATGCCATATGGTTGCAGGTAACTTGGCTCAATACTCTATCTTGAGAGCATGATGAAAAGTAAGGATCTCCTCCCTCAAAGGAATGCAGGAATGCATGGGTCACATATTCACTAGATGAAATCAACGTAAAATGTCCTCATATGAAGTATGAGGTGGTTGACTATAATTGAGGAAATTTGATTGGAAGCTCTTGGGAATGTAATGTGCGAAGAAAGGAAGGAAGAGATCATGGAATATGCAACCATGATAAAGGAAATCAACATCCGAAAGACCAAGAAGATTTGACTAGGATATGTCCATGGAAGATATGAAGACTCTGAAGAAGTCTGAAAAAGAAAGAGACCCTTGACAATATATATCTTTGGGAGATGTGTCGATATGTATGCAGGATGTTAATGCAAACTAGAAGATGTCATGATGAAAGGCCATCACAAAGGTATTGTTGATTTTAATGTTCATTCCTTTATTTTTATATCTAGATGGGTTTATGCAGAGCTGCCAAGGGAAGATCTAAGGATGTCTTCCACCACCAATGCACACGTAGTAGGATGAAAGACTCTTAAGTAAACATGGCATGAAGAAAGCATCATGGCATGAAGGAATGCCAGATATGGAATAATGGATCACTTTTCGATGATGACATGGTTGACACATGGATGAAAGTGATGGATGGTCAGTGCCCTATGTAGAAGTCCAAACATGAAGACTCCTAGATAATGAAAAGAAATGCATGACATCGTGAAGACGAGTTCTTCAAGTAGCTGGTTGTCCCATCATATCCACCTGAGGAGCTGTTGTAGGTTCCTAATTAAAAAGGAGCCTAGAAACAAGTTTCTTACTTGGAAGAAACTTGGAAATTCCTAAGCCAAGAGGGAGCTTAGGCATATTCCTTCTATAGTAATGAGTACATTCCTTTATTGGAATAGATATGTCCTCCCTAATTAAGAGGGAGAGGTAGACACATCATTCTTGTCTTCACTTAGGAAGACAAAATGGAGGATTGGTAAGCATTTGGCATTCCATGCTCTTTGAGGATGTATTAGGGCATCCAAGATAAGAGTAGTCGTTGAGGATCGATATTATTTGAGGACTAGGAATCCAAGATATGGATAGTCCTGATGGAACACACTCTGAGAACCTGGGTGGGGTATGTTCTGAGAGAGACAGTGATGAGGGTGTTTATACATCATTTGTCTCGCAAACATTGTGCTCAAATCTCGTGGAGAGATAAAGCTGTGAGTCAAGGCCTTGCTATGTGACAATGTTGGTTGATATGATGCTATACAGATGGGTTACAAATTCGATTCTTCTTATGAGAAATTCTTCAGATTGAGAATGCCCAAATACCATTATGAATACCTCCCTAGTTAAGAGGGAATGTTGAAAAGTAACTAGGTTCGGTCTTCATAATGACATGTGTAATTGTGATTTTATGTAATTGATGAAAAGAAAGAAATATAAAATTCTTGTAATGCTTGTCTCATGGGTTTCATGAGCAAGGAATTTTATTTTAGTAATGGCTCCCATTGTGAGCCTTTAGGATCGAGTCATCTAGTCATAAATGTCAAATTCAGTCTATGTCATGTATGAAGGACCGCTCTTGGGCATATTATATTTTGTACAAGTCAATAGAAGTGTCTAACAACCCTCCAAGGCAAGCACTAGCATCCTCCTACAGGTCGACTTCAAAGAAATAATAACATTTTCATGAAAAGGACATGTCAGTTTAGCAGAAGTCATGTCGACTAATTTTGAGACTCCAACCACTATCAATAGGCAGCTTGGCCTAATATTAGAACACAAAAATTTCAGAGCAGAATTTTGGTAGGGGTCTACCGTTAGAGAAGTGCGAGGTACAATAGGGTCTGTGGTTATAGAAGTGTGAGGTACAATAGGTTTGAAGCAAAAGGTGCAATGAAGTACAATAGAGGAAAGAGGAGTATGATTCGAGCTCCTCTCTAACTTGTTTCTGAGTTTATATTCACCTCCACCAAGTTTACTTGCAACAAAAGAAGAGGTGCACAATTTGAGTTTATTTGCAGCAGAAGGAAGGCCAAAACAAGAAGGTACAGTCTGGAAGGAAGGCCGAGATAAGATGAAGGTCAAGACTAGAAGGAAGGTCGAAGGTTTGAAGCTGAAGAAGATTGAAGAAGAAAAGGTGTCGAGAAAAGGAAAAACAGTAGAAGGTTGACTGTCGTTAGCAAAGGATCTCATCAAGAGAACTTGTGTATTGGTCTTGGAGTGGCAACTAGGTTAAGGGTCTTGGTCTTGGTACTCGTCAATTGGAATCTCTATAAGAAGAAGAATTTGTTCAGGTTTTCCTCTCAAAGAGTGAGAGGTTTTGGCCTTAGCTGATAGCCTACATTTGATGTCTCTTGTCTCTTTATGTTTATGCATTGGTAGCTGTTTGATGAAGAACACTATAATAACATAAGTAAAAGAAGACCCTAATTTAAGAAGTAAAAAACATTCATAAGTAGTTACTGATAAAGAATTTCTCAACATTGTCAAGTTTGTCTTGATCTCTGAGTCCTAATGTGGCCATATTTGTGAAACTCAAATAAAATGGAGAACTATACGCTGGAAATCTACTTCTCCTTCTAGCAACCTACCTTGGCCTTCCTCTTGCACTCACACTCACTGTTGTTAATGCACAAATTTGCTTTTACACTTCCCTCCTATGTCCTTCCTAGAATTTGCACTGCCATTACTCCTCCTCTGGGCAACTCGCTCTACCTTCTTGATGTCCTTCTCTTGTACTGGCACATGCACGATTGACCCTGAAATTCTCATTGGCTAGACTGGGAATTTGCTACGACCTTCAACTACTAGAAATTATGGCCTCCTTTCCTCTTATACTAGAAAGCTGGACACCCTCTGAGAATTTTTGGAAATTCCCTCTTAGTGTGCTTTTCTCTTCCTTCCTTGCGCTGTTTTGCTGTTGAAAAACACTTACCGCAAAATCACTGCACTAGATCTACTCTGTGAAATGTGTGATCCACTCACCACAAACCCTCTCCAACAATCTGTAATATCTCGTTTCAGGGATATCTCTAAACACAAGCAAACTCCAACCAGAGATGGATTGGGAGGGCATTTACCAGATATTTCACCCCTGAAAAGAGGGTGAGATCTAGAGGCTACCTGGTACTTTCCAGACTCTGTCTAAGAGTATGGGGAAAACACACCAAATGGTATAGTAACTGAAATGCTCAAAGAGAGAAATAACAGTAGTGCAAGCATACAATAGCATATATCGAACATGTAACAAATACTCTCGAAATATAGAGAGAATGCTAAGCCATTTTATTATACTGAGAAATATAATGGAGTACAATAGGTGATCAGAGTGATGGCACCTAGACTTGCTCAAGGCAAGTGAAGAAATACTCTCAGAATGGCAAGGAAATGGCTGCTCTTTGATCTGCGTCCTAGCTGATGGAAAATTGCCGTGTAGCTGCTACTGCTGGAACAAAATGAGGATTTGGGGCTGCTCCCCTCCTCGGAATGAGCTGAAACTCTGGAAACTGCCTCTGCTCACCGAACCCAGAAAAGTCCAGAACGCATTTCTGAAATGGCTGACCCCCAAAAATCACCCCCTTGAGGATCTACGCTATCCTCCAAGGCTCTGCGCTGAGGCTGAATGGAAACCACCAAAATACGGTCATAAACTCTACCAAAATCCTCCAATGGGCAAGGGTTGGCCCCTTGCTCAATCTCCAGGCTCGAATCCTCCAAAAGAAACCTAATCCGGAGCTCCCCAAGAATGGACTGCGTCCTCCCTCTCAAGACTGCGTAGTCTCTGAATGCACTGCTCCTCCACAAAAGCCAAACACCAATCCTCCTGCAAAATACTGATGGAACAACCTCACCCGAGCAGGCACTCGAAGTCCCCCGAGGTTGAAGGTGAGATCTCCGAACGGAGACACTCGGTGCACTAAACAGTGCTGTAGAGTAGCTAAACAACCAACGTGCTCAAGAAGTTGAAATGACCAGCTCAATATCATAAACATCGAGTGATCAAAATGAGGAGGCTCTCCTCTCTATATAGCGTTAGCCTCTCTCAAACCCTAAGGCTCACCTCCTCCAACATTGCCTCCCTTTGCCACGTGCTCCATCTTGGCCTGCGCAGTCCCTCCATGTGGTCTACATGGGCCCCCTCTCTACGTGGTCTCTTGGCCCCCTTGGCTCACTTAAGTTACAACGTGTGTCTACTAGGGAGTGCACTTTTTATTTTTGAGTGAGTTATGTCCCCCCTCAACTCACTTTTATTTATAATTTAACTATACAAGGCAAAATTAATCAAAATTAATATTTCCAATTAGCTATCGCTAATTGGGAATATTACAGTCTCCCTCGGCAAAATGTTTCTTGACCCCAAGCAACTGTAGTGATGGATGCTGCAAGATCTTCTCACTCTCCCCAGTGGCATCTTCATCCAGCAAATTCTTCCACCTCACTAAGAATTCCCAGACTGTCCTGCTCTGCAGCTGTCTCTCCCTGGTATCAATAATGGCCTTTGGCTGCAACACCAAATGTCCCTCATCATCCATAGGCGGTAGCTCATCTGTCACTGTCACCTGCTGCCCCAATGCCTTCTTCAGGCATGATACATGGAAAATGTTATGAATCTTGCTGCCTTGGGGCAGCTCCAACTCATAAGCAACCTGTCCAACCCTGCGTATCACCCTATATGGCCCATAAAAACGAGGCTTGAGCTTCTTAGCTCCCTTCTGCTTCAGTGACGACTGTCGGTATGGCTGCAAATGTAGGTAGACCAAGTCTCCTACCTCAAATTGTCTCTCCACCCGACCCTTGTCGGCATACAACTTCTGCTGGTTCTGTGCTGTAGCCATGTTATCCTTGAGAGCTCGGAGGATGTCCTGACTCTCTTGGATCCAATCTTTGGCTCTAGGAGCCTTGCTAGCACCAAACATCACATTAGCAAAAGATAAAGAATGGTATCCATACAAAGCATAGAACAGAGACATACCGATGGACATGTGATGTGTGTTGTTGTAGCAATACTCCCCCAGATGTAGCCACTTCAGCCATGCCCTCTGCTACCCACTAACATAGTTACGCAAGTAGCCCTCCAACCACTTGTTAACTATCTCTGTCTGCCTGTCTGTCTGTGGGTGGTAGCTAGTGCTCGGTGTCAACTCTGTCCCCACCAGCCGGAAAAGCTCCTGTCAAAATCCGCCCATAAAGCGGATGTCCCTGTCACTGATGATGGTCTTGGGAAGACCATGTAACCTGAAAATCTCTCTGAAGAACAACTCTGCCACCTGCGCTGCTGAATAGTGTGCGGATATGGCAAAAAAGTATGCATACTTCGTCAGCCGATCAACAACGACGTATATACAGTCCTTGCCCTGCACCATGGGCAACCCTGTGATGAAATCCATCGAAATGCTCTCCCATTTCCCCTTCGGAATGGGAAGAGGCTGCAACAAACCTGTGGGATGGTTCATCTCTCCCTTGTTTCTTTGGCAAACCTCGCACTCCCTGATATGCTGGAGCACGTCCTCCTTGAGGCCCTTCCATGAGAACCTCTCTTTGATGGCCCGGTAGGTTTTGGTAAACCCCTCATGGCCAGACAATGGTGAGTCATGGGATGCCTGAAGTATCTTCTTCTTGAGCTGGGAGCCCTCAGTCAAGAAGATCTTATCTCTGTAGTAGATGATCTCATCTATCACCCTGTACCTGTCATCTGTCACCTAACCATCCAGAACCTCATAGGCAAATTTGTCCTTGGAGTACTCCACCAAGAGTCGAGCCCTCCAATCTGTATCCAAACTCATCAGAGACAACGTGGCTGGTCTACGTGAAAGTGCATCGGCTACCACGTTGTTCTTCCCCTTGACATACTCAATGTCAAAGTCATAAGCCTAGATCTTGCTGATCCACTTCTACTGCCTCTCCTGTAGCTGTTTCTGCTCCAAAAAGAACCTGAGGCTGTTGTGATCAGTCCTCACCCTGAACCTGTTACCCACCAAGTACTGCTGGAATTTCCCAATGCATGCATAATGGCCAACATCTCCTTGTCGTATATAGGATACAACCGCTCATGAGGAAGGAGTTTCCAGCTCTCATAGGCTATAGGGTGGCCTCCCTGCATCAAAACTGCACCGATCCCCTCTCTTGATGCATCACACTCCAAAACAAAAGGCTACGTAAAATCTGGCAATGCAAGCACTGGGCAGCTGCTCATAACCTCCTTGAGCCTGTCAAAGGCCTGCTGCACTGTATTTGACCAACTGAATGCCCCCTTCTTCGTCAAATTTGTAAGGGGTGCAGCAATCTGAGAGAAACTCTTGATGAACTTCCTATAATAAGTGCAGATACCGACAAATCCCCGAAGTTTCGTCACGTTTCTCGGCTCTGGCCAATCTCTGATGGCCCTGATCTTCTCCTCGTGGACCCTCAGTCTGTCCACTCCAATGATGTGACCCAAATACAACATCTCCGTCAACCCAAACTCACACTTGGAGAGCTTAGCATAGAATTGTTGCTCCTTCAAGATATGTAGCACTGCCTCTATATGCTGGAGATGCTCCTCCCAAGTCCTGCTATATATCAGTATATCATCGAAAAAGACCAATACAAACTTCCTCAAATGACTGCGGAAGATATGGTTCATGCATGACTAGAAAGTAGCTGGGGCATTGGTTAGCCCGAAAGGCATAACCAAGAACTCAAAGTGGCCATAATGGCACCTGAAAGCGGTCTTGGAAATGTCATGTTCCCTCACGCGAATCTGGTGGTACCCAGATCTCAAATCAATCTTTGAGAAGAACTGTGCTCCTCTCAACTCATCCATCAGCTCATTTATCTGCGGTATGGGGTACCTGTTCTTCATGGTCTTCTTATTCAGGGCCCTGTAATCAATGCACATTCTCAATGTGCCATCCTTCTTCTTCACCAACACCACAGAGGAAGCAAAAGGACTGGTGCTGGGCCGAATATGTCCAAGAGCCAGCAACTCCTGGATGGCTCGTTCAATCTCATCTCGATAGGCCTTGGGATGCCTATAGGGTGTGGTAATCATGGCCTGAATGCCCTGCTCTAACTTAATAGTGTGCTCAAACCCCCGATCTGGTGGTTGGCCTGGTGGTATATCCCCAAACACCGTGTCATACCTGTCAAGGATGGCCTGTATATCCGGATGAACTGTCTGCCTGGTAGTCCCTGTCTCTGATGCCCGCAACTCAACGGCCCACTCTATGTCTCCCTTCCGGAAGTCTGCCTCCATCCGGTGAGCTAAAACAGTCTGGGGCGGGTAAGTGTGCATCCCACGAATCTTCTCATGCTTCTCGGTCTTCTTATCATCCCACTCCATCTCCAAGGCCTCCCAATCTGTGGTGACCTTCCCTAGAGTAATCAGCCACTGTACACCCAATACCACATTGGTATCTGGTATGTTGACCAGGAAAAAGTGGTCGGTCACTGTGTAGGTACCCATCGTCACAACTAGCTCTGGAACATACCTGGCACACTGCATCGTCTGGTCTCCTGGGACCAACAATGAAAACCCATCGAAGCTCTCTGTCTATATGCCTCTCCGCTCAACCATCTGTGCATCGATGAAGTTGTGGGTTGCCCCACTGTCTACCAAAATTGAAACTCGTTGCCCATGTACTGTCCCTCAGACACGCAGCGTCAAATACTTGGGTACTCCTCGCAAGGCTGCAAGGGTCCCCCCTGTGGGTGCAAAAGCTGCACCTCCCGCTCCTGGAGGTGGAGGTGGCAAATGGTCCTGCGTTGTCTGACTGTCTCCTGGCTCCCCATCCTCATACTCCTCCTCTTCCCCGCTGCTCTTGGAGAAGACCTCGATGAAATGTGCTTTGCTAGCAGCACATCTGTGTCCTATTGCCCACGGCTCCTGACAGGTAAAGCACAACCTCTTCTTCTTCAACTCCCCCCTGTCATCATCATCTAGTTGTCCCCTACCCGGATTCCCCTTAGGGGGCAGAATCCTCACATCCTTCCCCTTTGGTTGGAAAGCCTGTCTCTGGGGGTAAGGTGTCCTGGTCTTGGGTAAGGGATCTTGCAAATCCCGGGTTCTGCCAATGGCGTCCTGGAGTGTGGCTGGTATAGTGGATCTGACTAGACCCTGAAGTGGCTCTGCTAACCCCTCAACAAACATGTAGATCATCCGGGCTGCGGATAAATCTGGCACCATCACTTAAACCCTCAGAAAATCTGCAATATATGTCTCCGGACTCCCAGTCTGTTTGAGCCTCGTCAGCTCAACAAAATGCTCTGCCGGATCCCTCCAGTCAAATCTCTCTATCAGTCTCCGGGTGAACTCGGCATATGTGGTCACTGTCGAATGCCCGAGTGTCACCATCCCATGGAACCACCAGTCCTGGGCCTCACCATCCAAATGCAGCGTAGCCACCTTGATGGCCTCCGACTCTGCCATCTGGTTAAGCTGGAACTGTTTGATGAGCCATCAAACGTTGGCAAATGGAATCGGCTGGCTGTGCGCTGGGTGTCCCCATCATGATAATGCCGGTGCCCTCTGTGATGGTCGCGGGGTTTGCTGTCCCGCTGGAGCTGAACAAAATCTCTGAATGAAAGGGCATCCCTGAACTCCTGCCCATATGCCTGATACTCAGCAAAATAGTCACCCATGTGACCAGGCTCTGGCTCATGTTGTGCTCCTGCCCCTGTGTCTGCACCCAAAAAGGTGGGCATAGTGGAACGTGTGGGTGCATGTGACGGCTGGTGCGGAGTGGCATCCCGCTCCGGCAAATGATGGGATGTGCCCGACCCCTCACCAACATGGAAACCCCTTGGGGTTTCACGCTGTCTAGCCTCCACAACAGTGAATCTCTGACCCATCACCTCAATTTGTCTCGCCAGATCCTGCACTGATTTGAGGAGTGCCTCCCTAAACTGTTTTGCCTCACTATCATCTGCCATCGGCTCTCCCTGCTCTGCGTCTACCACAGGCTCCTCCTGTTCTACGTCTATCTCAGGCTCCTCTTGTTCGGTTTCCACCACCCGAACACAATCCCCCTCTCCGTAGGTGTTCTCCAACCTACGCTCAATATCTCTGTACTTCCTACCTCTGTAGCAGATGTAGGGCTTCTCCCCTGGTGTCATAGACAACTAGCTCCATAGGCTGAGCCAGATCTATGCTCTGATACCATTGTAGTATCCCATTTCAGGGATATCTCTAAACACAAGCAAACTCCAACCAAAGATGGACTGGGAGGGCATTTACCAGATATTTTACCTCTAAAAAGAGGGTGAGATCTGGAGGCTACCTGGCCCTTTCCAGACTCTGTCTAAGAGTATGGGGAAAACACACCAAATGGTATAGTAACTAAAATGCTCAAAGAGAGAGAAATAACAGTAGTGCAAGCATACAATAGCATATATCGAATATATAACAAATACTCCAGAAATATAGAGAGAATGCTAAGCCATTTTATTATACTGAGAAATATAATGGAGTACAATAGGTGATCAGAGTGATGGCACTTAGACTTGCTCAAGTCAAGTGAAGAAATACTCTCAGAATGGCAAGGAAATGGCTGCTCTCTGATCTGCGTCCTAGCTGCTGGAAAACTGCTGTGTAGCTGCTACTGCTGGAACAAAATGAGGATTTGGGGCTACTCCCCTCCTCGGAATGAGCTGAAACTCTGGAATCTGCCTCTGCTCACCGAACCCAGAAAAGCCCAGAAAGCATTTCTGAAATGGCCGACCCCCGAAAATCACCCCCTTGAGGATCTACGCTATCCTCCAAGGCTCTATGCTGAGGCTGAATGGAAACCACCAAAATACGGCTACAAACTCTACCAAAATCCTCCAATGGGCAAGGGCTGGTCCTTTGCTCGATCTCTAGGCTTGAATCCTCCAAAAGAAACCCAATCCGGAGCTCCCCAAGAATGGACTGCGTCCTCCCTCTTAAGACTGCGCAGTCTCTGAATGCACTGCTCCTCCACAAAATCCAAACACTAATCCTCCGGCAAAATACTGATGGAGCAACCTCACCCGAGCAGGCACTCGAAATCCCTCGGGGCTGAGGGTGAGATCTCCGAACGGAGACACTCGGTGCACTAAACAATGCTGCAGACTAGCTAAACAACCAGCGTGCTCAAGAAGTCGAAATGACCAACTCAATATCATAAACATCGAGTGATCAAAATGAGGAGGCTCTCCTCTCTATATAGCGTTAGCCTCTCTCAAACCCTAAGGCTCACCTCCTCCAACATTGCCTCCCTTTGCCACGTGCTCCATCTTGGCCTGCGCAGTCCCTCCATGTGGTCTACGTGGTGCCCCTCTCTATGTGGTCTCTTGGCCCCCTTGGCTCACTTAAGTTACAACGTGTGTCTACTAGGGAGTGCACTTTTTATTTTTGAGTGAGTTATTTCCCCCCTCAACTCACTTTTATTTATAATTTAACTATAGAAGGCAAAATTAATCAAAATTAATATTTCCAATTAGCTATCGCTAATTGGGAATATTACACAATCCTACTGCCTACTGCTATAGATTTGAGGCAAAAGTGAACATTTCCTTAAACTGAACTAGGAATTGATTTTCTACCTCTTTGCGATCTGTGCAGATTTGGAAACTGGTGCTTCAAATCTCCCTCTAAAACTGCACAAAAATTGCTTCCTTCGGCCAAATCCTCTTATCCGATCATCTATGCTCTGATACCATGTGAAAATTCCTTGAACTGCAACAACTAGAAATTAATTTCCTAACTTTAATCGTTTATTTGTCTTTTGTATATCATTACGACAAATATCAAATATCACACTGCAATTCTTCACCAATAAAAAATATGCTGCTGAAATAAATTACGAAATTGAGAAATAAATGCACACACACACACAATAAAATATGACACTGTTATTTTTGGACAAAAGTCCTTAGAAAAACCCTGAAGGGAAAACCAATGCAGCAGATGAGGGTTTTATTATTAATGAACAAAATTAGAGAATTACAATTGGATACCCAACTAGCAATTCTCAAGCAATTTATCTCAAATGGAAATATACTGAAAAAGTACTTTTCTCTCACAGCTACTCGATCTTGCCTCTCTGGCAAACTCACACTTCCCAACTAATTCGCACTTCTGAACTGGAAATGCACATTGCTTGTTGGAGAAATTTTTTCATGCCTCTGGAACACCTATAGATGAGTAGTCCTGCCTTCCTCTGCCTCTGGAAAGATTTCGTTCAGCCTCCCGAGCAAGGTTACTTGGGAGCGGGAGCGACATTTTCAGAAGCTCTCGGTTTGGGAGCAAATCGAGGAGAGAATTTTTAAATCATATATATATATATATATATATATATATATATATATATATATATATATTGATGCATATATGTCAATAAAAGCATGTTGAATGATGAATTAGATATAAAAAAGCATAAAAGCATAGATTGAACCATATAACATCAATCATCTAGAAGTTATAATCTTCATCGACCACATCCACAAGTTAGTAACATACAATATATTGAGTCTCATGATTCATCAATCTTAAAGTTTCAAGCTTTCAAAATTCAATATGTAACATTTATCATCATTGATCACCAAAGTTGTACTTGTAAGGTAAGTGTTACCATTACAACAAAGAATATCTAACATGAAATGAAATGTTATAAAATGCAATGAAATGAAACAACTTTCAACTTTCACGAAGCATCATATTCATAATTCATTACCAATGAGTTATAAATGCCAACTTCAAATTTCAAACTTAAATTGTCATATATTGTTTACAAAAAATATCATAATAAATATGAAAGAGTCAACAATTATAAAAACTACTAGAAATTAGAAAAGACAAGTAAATCTATTATCTATAGCTAATGCTTGGGCCTCTTGCCGCCATGAGAAATGTCTAATTTTCCAGTCTTGTTGGAAAATCAGGATCTTTGTCATTAATATCACCCTCTAAGCATTAATATCTAGAGGTATCTTTGTCATTACTTTTGGATCTGTATAGGGATCTTTGTCATTGATATCACCCTCTAAGCATTAACATAAAATGGAAAAAACATAGCATGTCAAGTCAAGATTTTGTTTTAGTGAGGGGTACATTTTTAGTAGGGTCATGATAAAGGAGTTCGACAACCAATGTCACTAACATCAAGGTACATAGAGGGATTGGTGCTCTTGATTAAATACGAGTTCCATACCCTAATACATGACAAAATCCAGTGGAAACATTGCAATCCCCCCAATCATGAAATCTTGAAAAACTGATAAGTTTGCTCGATTTTGAATGAGATCTAAAAGCCTACTTTCTCCATATGAAATCCAATGAGGTTGGAACTACTCTCAAACATCCTGAGTCATTTCATGGTAAGGTTAAAAATTTAAATAAAAGGATGAAAATGATGATCAAGGAGAACGTCACTTTTACTTTAAGAATTTAACATTACCATGAATCGCATATCAATATTAGGGCCATAGGCTTGATCATTAGGCTACCCCACACAAAAATTATTGTCTCTTTGAAAAAGAAATTGCATTTGGAATTTTTTTTGCAAAACAAAATTGCAAAATAGGCTGGGGAGCAAAAATTTCGCTCCCTAGTTCGCTCCTAAAAATCGCTCCCCTGTGGGAGCGTGCTCCCGAGTCACTCCCAAAGGGAGCGTGATTCGGGAGTGGGTTTGAGGGGGGGGGGGGGGGAGTTACTCCCCCACAACCCTGCTCCTGGGAATAGATTTAGGCACTAGCTGTTAAATCGATCCCCCTTCTGACAACTCGCACTAGCAATCTGGGCAACTCGCATTGCAGAATACGACCTCCTTGTTGGATAATTCGGCCTTCCTACCCTAACTATAGAAACTGGAAAACCTCTTGAGAATTTCTCTGGAAATTCTCACTGATGTAAACCCCTGCTGCTCTCTCTCCCTGGCTTGAACAACACCCTGTTGAATACTGCGAACTGGGTAATTCAAACTGCCTTGCTCACTTGATGTTCGATGTGTCTTCTCCAAGCCCCTTCGATTCGCTCTTATAATCTCTCATTGGAGCATCAACGACCAAGATCTAATATGATTGATGGTTCAGATCATCTTAGACTCCATCAAGTCACTTTTTCGGAAGTCTCTATAGAAAAATCAATTTCCTCAAATAATACCCATTAATTAATCAATTTTCCTAAGTTGACTTAGGAACTTTTTAATTATTGATCAGTTAATTTAATTGAGAGGTTTATAAGTGTTTTCTCTCGAAAGTTTTTGGGTTTTGGAGATCTTATGTTCCTTAGCCTCTATGACACCTTAGAGACTAGAACACCTGTACGATGTTACCATATCCATAAAAAATTAACACGCCAATCCTAATCTGTCTCTAAATGCTTCGAACTTTCCTTTTCTAAGGGATTGGTTAGAATATCAACTACCTATTGATTTGTGGGAATATATTAGAGCTTCACCACTCCCTTCTAAATTTTATTTCGTATGAAGTGATTTCAAATCTCCATTTGCTTGGAACTATCATGAAACTTTGGATTCTTAGAGAGTTTGATACACTTTTGATTATCACAGTAATGAATGTGGGGTCCAACTTTTGATCAAACAATCTTGCAAGTAATTTGTGAAGTCGGATGGCCTCACAACTATTAGTACTGACTACCATGTGTTCTGCGTCTATTAGGATAAGTGCCATGGAAGTATGCTTTTTATTGAAACCAAGCTAATGCAACACCTTGAAATGCTCTTCCTATCTTCTACATTGTGCGCCCAATTTGAGCCTAAATACGTTGGCAACTTCACTTCACTATCTTCAAGATTCTTAGATCATGCTTGATGTACCCCTCAAGTATTTGAGCATATGGTTTGCTGCTACTCAATGCTCCTACCTTTGCTCTACCATAAAGTGACTCAAGGTGTTCACTGCAAAACATATATTTGGTATAGTGTTGACCAAATATATTAAGGAACCTATCAATTGTCTATACAATAATCAATCCACCAACTTTGAATTTGAAGCTATCACCTTCTTCATATTAGTGATCACGGGTGCAACCATAGGTTTGTAGTCCTCCATTCGAAACTTCTTCAGGGTCTTGACTACATACTTCATTGTCCAAGGAAAATTTCCTTAGACCTATGTTCACTGCTTGAGAAAGAAACACTGGCATGCTTTCCGAGCATGCACCCTTTGCATACTCCATATTGCTCAATACTTAGCTTTGGAAGACTAGTGATTATCTCCCTCAGAATAAGTAGTCTTTTGTGATTGAGATGCTCCATCCTCTTGTGCCACAACTTGCACAAATTGTCACTCTTATAAATAAGGACTTGAACTGGTTAAACTTGCAACTTGTAAAGATTATCTTCTCTAATCCCTGTTATTGTAGTTGTGTCTCAGTTATATTCCTACAAATTGATGAGGACTTGCTAGTTTTTAAGCTCCATAACACAACCCTTATCCTCCATAACTGAAACTAAAAAGTTCTTTCTAGGAACCAAAACAAATGAGACATCAAAACCTAAAGAGCTCCCTAACTTGAGTTGGAAGAGAATAGTATGAGCTACTACTACTGAGTACTTGGCATCATCACCAAGCTCAACCTGTATACCTAAGTCTTGTTTTGTTAGACTAGAGAATAATTGTCAAGTTGATGTCATAAGATGAGATGTCCCACTATCCACATACCATGCATTTCTAGGAACTGTGTTGGTAGAAATCCAAAATGCCTTTGAAATATCCTTCTTGAACTTTGTAGAAGACTTTTTTCATTTGAGTTCCTACAAAGGTTACTATCTGCTTCCTTTTACTCTTCTTCTTAGCTGGGCACTGTGATGCACAATGACCATGCTTACAACAAATGAAACACTTGATTTTACTCTAGTCCTTTCTTAGTTGTGAGGTTGACTCCTCACTCTTTCACTTACTCTTGTTGGGTCCTTTATGACTACCCTTATTTGTTAGACCTGTTGAAGAATGCGACTAGGTTCGGTCTTCATAATTGTAGTTGAGTCATAATGAAATGTACTTATGAAAAAGAATGAAAAGAAAATTATTATTATTATTATGACTTATTAAAGCATGGGTTTCATGCTTGGGTCATCATGTTTTAGGTCAAAGTCCCCATTGAGGACTCTTAGGATTTATTGAGTCATTAGAGTCATTGAACATATAATAAGACCCTTCTTGAGCTTTTGAATCCTGTAAAAAGATGTATTATTGAGTAAAATAGGTCATTTGTCACCTCCACACCAAGTCGGGCTCAAGTAGTTCAAGTCGGCCTCAAGAATGGTAATTCGACATCACCGGAAGCCTATATATTGAAGCAGTTTGATTCATTTGGAGGACACACACACACAAGTTCGATATATATCAAGAAGCAACTAAAAAGTGAAGTTGGAAAAGAAAGAAAAAAATTGCAGGGAAGATCTAGATCGAAGTTTTGGGCCATCTATCTCTGACACGTGTGGAATTTCTAGGAAGATCAAAGTCTATACTGCTGCATTGAAACTGTTGTTGCCAGTTGCTTCCAGGTCGTAGTTGTTGCTGCTAGGTCAAAGTTACTGTTGTCAGTTGTTGCTACTAGGTCTATCATCCGCAAAAAGAGGAAAGGGCTAACTTGGTGTGGAGGAAGTCTGTGTCTAAGTCAAGAATCTTGGATTATCTTTGGAAATCTATTGAAAGAAGAGTTGTTGATTGGGTTTTCCCCTAGATTGGTGTTTTTCCCTGACTGTCCGCCTACATCTGGTGTCCTTGATCTTCGTGCTATTGTTTTGGTAATTGCTTGATGAACTAAGATAAACGAAGAACATAAAAAAATAATAAGAACACACGAATATCGCAAGTAATTATCACGTATAAGAAAATATTTCTACCTTTCTGATTTTCTAACAAGACCAAATATGGCTAGGTTCTCGTCACCATTCTTCTTGCTGGCCTTTGACTCCATTAGAGTCTCCTTTGGTTTAACTCACGAGTTTCCTCTTACATATCTTCTAGTACATCACTATTGGCTAATAACTTGGCAAGTCCTTTTCCTTTAACCAAATTTGTAGGCTTCAACTCTAAATCATATTCATGAAGCTTAGTGATCCATTTGCCCCTAATTCCTGTTAATATTCCTATGAACCTAGCACTCGATAATCCATTGACCTAGCAAATTACAGATCTGTTGAATGAATGCACAACTAGGTTGTTCATTTTAGTTAGCAAAAGCAAAAATATAACCGATTTAACAAAACTGACACAATGAATTCTACCTAATCAAATAAATTCTTCATTACAAATATTTAGAACCTACTTGGGCTCCCTTCCTCGGAGCTAACACACTAGAATGGAAGTCCTTCTTCACTCACCACTGAGATGCCTCTCTCAATGTCTTGTGCTTTGTATGGTGTGTCTTCTCTCTCTCCCTAATCTTGCTTTTATAATTTCATATTCAGCTAAATCAATTAAATCCCTAACCCTAATTTTCAAAAGTGATTGATGGTTGAGATTAGATCTCACCTCACTCGAGATCAACATTTGAGATTAAAACATATTCACTAAAGCAAAAGCTTTACATTTCCTAAAGTTTCTTTAGCTCACTTAGCAAACATAATAATTATGTACTTTTCCTAAGTTAGAAGTTAGTTTTAGTTACAAATGCAACTTGCTCACATTAAAGCAAGTGTCTAAGGTGTTGAAGAATGTAGCTAGGTTCGGTCTCCATAATTGTATTCGAGTCATAATGAAATGCATTTACTAAAGGAAAGATAAATATATACATATTTTTATTATGACTTATTAAAGCATGGGTTTTATGCTTGGGTCATCATTTTATAGGTCAAACTCCCCATTGAGGACTTCTAGGTTTTATATTGAGTCATTAGAGTCATTGTCCATTTTATGAGACCCTTCTTGGGATTTTGAATCATGTAAAAAGAATTTTTATTGAGTCAATAAGTCATTTGTCACCTCCACACCAAGTTGGCCCTCACCTGATCAAGTCGCCCTATTAGGGTAATTCGAACCCCAAAAGAGGCTATAAATAGAGAGCAGTTCGATTCATTTGGAGGATCACTCACTCACAAGTTCGATATACAAGCAGAAGAAGCAAAAGTGTACGAAATTGCAGGAGGAGAAATATTGCTAGATCGAAGTTTCTGGGTCATGTCCCTCACATGTGTGAATTTACTGGGCTACTGCTAGAAGGTAGAAGTCTCTACTGTTGCATCAAGGTCGAGTTTTTGCCGCTGCATCAAGGTCGAAGTTCTACTACTACTTCTAGGTTGAAGTGCTGCTATTTCTAGGTCGAAGTTCTGCTGCTACTTCTAGATCGAAGATCTGCTGCTGCTACTAGGTCGAAGCTCAGTTGCTGGAAGGAAGAAGTTCTAGGTCAAAGATGTTGTTGGAAGGTTATCATTTGCAGAAGGGAAGGGCCGAGTTGGTGATTGGAGGAAGTCTGTGTCTAGGTCAAAGAGCCTTGGATTATCTGGTGAAACTATTGAAGGAAGAGTTTTTGACTGGGTTTTCCCCTAGATAGGGGTTTTTCCCTAGCTCTCTGCCTAAATCTGGTGTCTCTGATCTTCGTGCTATGGTTTTTGGTAATTTCTTGATGAACTAAAATAAAAGAAGAACACAAGAACGTTAATAAGAACATAAGAATATCACAAGTAATTATCATCATAAGGAAAATATTTCTGCCTTTTTGATTTTCCAACATAAGGAGATCTTGGGTGACTTCTGCATGCCTAGACACTTAGGCCTATGCAAAAGTACATGCCCAAGCTTCAAGCTATTGAGAAATCTAGGACAACTAGATTAGGTGATTTCTCTTACTTTGATAACTTCTTGTGATGTATTTTACTTAAGTTGATTGGCTTCTTCTTTCACTTGTTATTATTATTATGTTCTTATCATCAAACAACTACCAAACCATAAAAAAAAATGAGACAATAGGACACAAGATATAGGCGATCAACCAGGGCCAAAACCTCTCCACTTGAGAGGAAAACCAACAAGAAATATTCTCTCCTTATATAACTTCAAATGACGAATTTCATGACCAATGACCCTTGACCAAGACCCCTACAAGACCAACTCAAGTCCTTCCTCCTTGATGAGCTTTCCTTCTAGCAACTTCGACCACAACAACTTGTGCAATTTCGACCCCCAACAAATTCTTTTGCAAGTTTGATGTCCCAACAAATTCTTCTGCAACTTCGATGTCCCACCAAATTCTTCTGCAGAAACCCAGGTGGCACGTGTTAGAGAATAATGGTGATTTTGTCTTTCTTTCTCCTTCGCTTGAGATGTATCTTTCTCCTTATCAACTCGGCTTGCAAGGGAGACTTCATTTTAACCAAAATTCGGCTCTCTTTGAGTGACTACAATTCAGTACTCGCTGCTGCAGAAGGATGCTCTAATACACTTCGCACGTGTGGAGTAGTAACCCAAGACAATCCAAAATTTTCGCTCTTCTCTTCTCCTTAATATCCTTCTCTTCTTCGCACCCTTTTCTCTTTCTTGATCGAACATGAGTGTGGTGTATGCGTGTCCTTCAAGTGAGGTCGAAGTCTCTCTTATATATATGTCTTTCTCTAGGTCGAATTGCTAACTTTAGGCCGACTTGTCCTCTCATAGAGGCCGACTTGTTCTTTGTGCCATGAAAACGTCTTGGAGTGTCTTTGACTCTAGATTTGACTCAAATAATTTTTCTTTACAATATGTAACATGCCCAAAAGGGTATTTCATACATTACAATGACTCAATTGACTTGTAGACTCAATGACAAGTCCTAGAAACACTCAATGTGTGCTTGACCTATAAAACAAATAACCTTGAGCACGAAACCCATGCCTCAAGGATAACAATAATAATTTTATTTTTCTCTTTACATCAAATACATAAAATCATGATTACATATGCCATTATGAAGGCCGAATCTAGTTACATATTTCAACACACCCTCTTAACTAGGGACGTATTCATAATCCATACAAGGCACTTGGACATTCTCAAACTGAAGAATTCTTCATAAGAAGAGTCAGATTGGTAAGCCATCTCATAAGATATCAATTTAGCTTATCTCTTTTCATCATGCCAACCAACATTGTCACATAGCAAAGCCTTGACTAACAACTCTATCTCTCCACAAGATCAAAGCACAATGCTGGCGAGACCAATCATTGGTAGACACCATCATAATTGTCTCTCAAGGCAGATATCCCACCCAAGTGTTCACAGGGTATTTCCTTCTAGGACAATTTGTTAATTTCTGCTCTTGTTCTATGCCATTTCAGATTAGGGCACAATACTGAAGAAGATAGAACATACTAATAGATCGATAGAAGACAAGCCAAGACAGAGATAAGAAATGGTGGTGTTACGGCGATCAGCAGGATGCTTCTACCAGCAAAGTCTCCAATAGGTCATTCAGCCAAGCGTGTCACACATAACCCCAGAACAATCCAAACAAGAATACGCAGCTCCAACGCCATCAAGAGAGAGAGAATTCCTCCACACCAATGTGTGTCAAATGAACTCCAAGTCTCTTCAATATATAGGAATCTTTGGGTGTGTGTGACACGTCCTTTAAGACATTTAAGTCAATATTTTATTCCAGGCCGACCTAGCACATAAGTGGAATAAATTCAAAGTACATGTTCTGCTCATCCGATCGAGATGATCTTTAGATCAATCTTACACCTCTCCGAAAGAGGAATCCAATAAGAATATTGGGATCGTCATCTGAGCAGCACAACCCGGAGTTTGGACCTAGTTGTCCAATTTTAACACTCCCTCTCAACTAGGGAGAACTCCGTCCACTAGTGCAATCCAAACATCGTGCGTCATCCCGCCGTAACTTGCTTTGCTGGCCTCTTTATTTCAGAACAGAAGAGGGTCAGTCACAAAGACATCATACCCAGCTGACAGATTCAGCCCAGAGGTCCGAAACCTCTATCAGACTCACAAAGAGTCTCCAACCAACCCGAAGTTGGTTCATCTGACCCGAAGTCAGGCAGAGGTTCCAGACCTCACTAAACTTGATCCCAGATCAAGTGGTTGGACCGTGCCATCCTAGATAGAGAGTACGGCAAGTTCTGATGCGTCCATCAGTCTTTGCTACTAGTCTCTAGCCTTTCCCATCTCATTGGCCAAATGAGAGGTACTTCCCATGAGCCCTGAACTCAATGGGTAGGATGCATACGAGGCACAGATAAATGAGAGGCGAACCAACTCAATAATCACAACGATGGGGCAGAAGCACCATAAGTGCTTATAGCTCCGAGAAGCTATCCCCAAAACCCCCTTTGAGCTCCCAGAGCTCATCGTCCAACAGGACCCTCAGAATAGGGTCGTTCCATGATTCCAAGATTCTCACGGAAGGTTGGGAACATGACCTTCCCCAAGGGCATTGTGAGAATATCCGCGACCTGCTCATCAGTTCCTATATGATCGAGCCTTACGGCGCCTCGCTGTACCATATCCCAGATAAAGTGGTACCAGCCATCAACATGCTTGGATCAATCGTGGAACCCAGGATTCTATGACAAATGAATCCCCCTCTGGTTATCACAAAGGATAACGGTGGCATCTAGCACATGCTTGAACAACTCACAAAGAGCTTTCGCAACCAAGTGACTTCACAACAGGCCATACATGTTACAATGTATTCGGCCTCAGCGGTGCTCAAGGCTACCGACTTTAGATTCCTGCCCGAAGCAGATCTACATGTGAAGTAGCATCTAGATGTGCTCTTGCGATCCACCACACTGCCAGCCCAATCGGCATCAGTATATCCATGGAGTGTCATACTCCCGACAGTGTATCTCAGCCCATGGTCTATCGTGCCTCAGAGATATCTCAAGAGTTTCTTGGCACCAACCCAGTGAATGTTATGATCAACCATGTGTTGACTCAAAGTGTTCACTGCACAACATACGTTCGAACAGGTGTTCATTAAGAACATCAGGGTCCCTATGAGTTGACGATACTCGGTAGGACGGGCCCAGCAACGCTGCTACTCAACTTCTTAAAGTTGAGTTCCATGGACTTACAGTCCATCATACCAGAAACTTCATAATGTATTTTCCTTGAGAAAGGAAAATCTCGCCAGGTCTCTGCTAGACCTTCAGGCCTAGACATCAGTCCTAGGTCCTTCATCTTGAACTCAGCAGCAAGCTCCCTCTTGCACTGATGAAAGAGAGGGTCAGCACCTGTCAGAAGAGGTCATCCACATACAGCACCAAAATGAGAGGTTTTCCCTTGACAATCTTGAAGTAAGGGTTCGGATCAGCATTACTTCGAGTGAAGCCCAGCTTCATCAAGTAGCTATCTATCCTCTTGTACCAATCTCGGGGTGCTTGTTTCAGCCCATAGAGGGCTTTCTTCATCCTGCAGACATGGGTGTCCCGATCATGGACTTCCAACCCCAGAGGTTGCTCCACATATATCTCTTCCTTTATCACACCATGCAGAAAAATGCGGTCTTCACATCATCTGATGAAGACTCCATCCTTGCGTAGCAGCAAGGGCTAGATCGAATGGTGGTATCTCGAGCCACAGGTGCAAATATGTCATCATAGTCTATACCTTCCTCACAGGCAACGAATCTTGCCTTGAACTTTTCAGCACTTCCAACAGATCCATGCTAGATCTTGTAGAGATGACACCAACTTTGATCGGTGGTCTAGGAACCATATCCTAGACATCACCCTCGCATCCTTGTAGACCTTGATGCTTTCCAATTTCTGCACATGATCCAGGCTCATATTGTACACATGGCAGCTAGATATCCCTGGTATTTATATGGCTTCTTGGTTTTCTTCCAGAATTTCCCCCTCTAAAGCCATATGACTTTGAGCCATGAGGATCTTCCTTCGTCCAGCAATGATATTAGCTCAGATGTATCTCCCTCTTAATGTCAGCTTCTCTCTCGAGGGAAGACATCTATTTTAAATGAGGGCAACCCAGACACCAACTTCAAAAGGGGTCTTATTCTCCCACAGTCAAAGCCATCCAAACAGGCTTTGCTGATCATGGTTCAAGACTCCAACAACGTGACTGAAGTCTGTAAAGACTTCTCAGATCACACTTCCAAGCTTCTCATAATGCTCCAATGTAAGACTGATATAGCTTACTGCTATTATAAATTTCGTAATCATGGGTGACTGTCTATGTCACTGTCATGATGACACTGACATAGAGTGACAGATTTAGAACTATCACATTCATCACTGCTTGTTGAATATGCACTTCACTTACATCTCTTGGACTCTTGTCCTTGATGTACCAGGCAGGGTTCTCTTCCTCCTATACCTGCAAAGAGTACTGCTGCTCAATACTTCTGCCTTTAGCTGCTCACAAGGTCCTTTGTTGCTTCATATATTAGCTGATCAATCTGCCTTCTTTCAATGACAATGCTCCTCCAATGTTATGGGCCTGTATCAGAATGCCCTCTAACAGTGATTTGTCATATCATAAGTATTGTTCACAAGGCCTTTCAGCCTTCTAACAGTCCCCTTTCTGCATTAAGATGAATAGCTTGCTTACAAGACTTGCCAATACAAAGATATCTTCAGCATCTGGTTTACAAGAAACCACCATTGTTTTACATCGTACTGTAAAATACAATAAGTCACACTCGAGCATGCAGATACATTCATCAATACTCAATCGCATTCCTGTAAGAGGGTATGCCCCGAAATATTTTCCATCAAATGACTGTACATGGAACTTCAACGGGCTGCTTGTTTCTTAAGATTGTCTCCAAAAGCCTTCAGACAATCCCAGCTTCAAATATGATGCCCAAACCACTATCCAATGTCTTTGTCAACAATCACAATTTTCCAAGCTCCAAATTCAGCACCTGCACTTGCACTCCTTTTATGCCCAGTTACTCTTTCTAGAGAATCTCCACTGTGACAATCATCTCTTGTTCCCAACAGTTTGTGAGCCATGTCCACAACAAATTCAGAATCCTTGTTGTTTGCTTCAGAATCTGTAAAGCCATTATGATGTGTATCCAATGCTCAAGCAGCATTGGTGTGAGAGTGTTGTGTACACTGCAACTTAGACTGTTGTTTATATGTTATCTTCATCAATAGAGATACTGACACAACTTCAGTGGAGAAACTGTCAAGGCATTGTCACAACTGGTATTTAGAGGCAGCCAATAATAAAGGAAGCAAATATGAATTCATCTGTAGCACGTCCCAGCACTTGATGAAGTCTGAAGGCTCAGATTTCTTCTCCGAAAAACAACCTTCTTTAGATAGATGACCCACTTCGCCATTTTGGATTCTGTACATGAGGAAAATAGAGACAGAGTGAAACTCTTTGATCAAAGTCCGTATTCTCCCTGTCGATGTCGTGCATCTTGAGGAGGTGGCCGAAAGAGAGAAGAAGATTGTAGGCCTTGAATCCACTTTTGCTTTGATATAGACATCAATGATCAAATCCCTTCAAGTAATATGCCCTTTTCTCTACCGTTGCTTCCAGCAAAGATGCTTATAGATTATACAAAAGACATGGACCCCTAATGCTCTCTAATTTTGTTTTCTAATCAATCAGAAAAACTTCATTTTCAAAAATACCGGTCCCTTTTGGATCTATGTCAACACAAAATCCAGACATCGGGTCTCCAAATGAACTGGTATCCTTAACACCAATGGACAAAAAGTACAGAGATGCACTTAACACTGTCCTGGCTCATTTTAACAGCCCTTCATGTGGACAAGATGTATAGAAACACACTTAAACTTTCATGAATACTTTTAACAGCCCTTAAGGTTAACAAGATGCTGTAAGAACCCATATACTCTCATTCCTAGCTTAAATATCCTCAAATGCTGTCAAACTTCTCCGAACAAAAAGCTGGAGAAAACGTCACAGCTCCCAAACTCAAATTTTACAGGATCCTGACCCAAGGGACAAGAAAAGCAAAGAAGCACGATATAAGCACAAATTCAGCTGTTCAAAACACCGAAAATTATTGGCGAAACATCGTCTGCAGATCGAAAAATGAATTACGCAGTCCAGAACGCATAAAAATATATTGTTTTTCCTTTTAAATAGGGAGAATTTCAACTGTTCAAGACGACAGGCATAACTTTAGAAACAAAATCGAATTCAGCCGTTCACGATGTCCTCATATAAGAAGAAAGCATCGCCTTCACAGCATTTAAGGTGAGTCCTCGGAATATCCACTTCTGCTCTGCTTTCAAGTCTGTTAAAGCATGTCGACCTGTTCAAAGCTTCAACATACCTTAAATATCAAAGCCCGCGATCGATTTCAGCCCAGCGTAGCTCGCGAGGCTAGGAATTGAGTGGCCTTCGATGATCTGAAACTGTAAAAAAATCGAGTCTTTGAAGGAATTCGCAGCAATAAATTGCAGTTTGCGCAGCGAGCGAGGGTTTAAAGCTTCCCAGACATGGGCCAAATATGGCGGCCAATTCTCATACTGTCTTCCAGACATCCTATCCACGACAGCAACGGGCTTGTTGAGCGTCGGTCAGGGTTCGATTCCTGCCAATGCCTCTTTCACGTATCTCGTCTCAAATTCCCAATTTCCATCCTTCTATCTCGTGGGATTGACCGGCATAAGCGTCGGAGGTGTGAGGCTCCTAGTTACGCTTTCTGCTCTAGGACTCACAATTCTGGACACTGGAACTGCCTTTACTCGGCTTACCCCATACGCATACCATGCCCTGAGAAATTCGTTCCAGAGCAAAGTCCAGTGTCTTCCGAGCACGGATCCGGAACCAAATTCGATCACTGACCTCTGCTACAACCTGTCGAACATTACCTCGGTCAAGATTCCAGGGATAACTCTCCACTTCGATAATAATGTGGATAGGAGGAGCTGAGCGGCAAGGCGATTTTGTTTCCCGTTAAGGCTGACGCATCTGTGATGTGCTTGGCATTCAGAGGTACACAGGAAGGGTTGGTCAGTTATAACATTATCGGGAACATCCAACAGCAGGAAACGCAGATTGGTTTTGAAGCCGCAGCTGGAAGAGTTAGCTTCGCCTCTTCATCGGCTTTGTTTTGAAAAAGACTTCTTCACGCTGAAGGTTAGGGCATAAAACAGTCCTAAATCTGCCCACGCTATCACCTGCTGTGGTGGTATTACGACACCTTTATTTGCTTTAGGGCGTTGTCTTCTCCCCAACCTCTGATACCATGTTAATTTCTGCTCTTGTTCTATGCCATTTCAGATTAGGGCACAATACTGAAGAAGATAGAACATACTAATAGATCGATAGAAGACAAGCCAAGACAGAGATAAGAAATGGTGGCGTTACGACGATCAGCGGGATGCTTCTACCAGCAAAGTCTTCAATAGGTCATTCAGCGAAGCGTGTCACACATAACCCCAGAACAACCCAAACAAAGAATACGCAGCTTCAATGCCATCAAGAGAGAGAGAATTCCTCCACACCAATGTGTGTCAAATGAACTCCAAGTCTCTCCAATACATAGGAATCTTTGGGGGTGTGTGACACGTCCTTTAAGACATTTAAGTCAATATTTTATTCCAGGCCGACCTAGCACATAAGAGGAATAAATTCAAAGTACATGTTCTGCTCATCTGATCGAGATGATCTTTAGATCAATCTTACACCTCTCCGAAAGAGGAATCCAATAAAAATATTGCGATCGTCATCTGAGCAGCACAACCCGGAGTTTGGACCTAGTTGTCCATATTTAACACAATTCCTATCTTGGAATAACACATCCTCAAAGAATTTCCTCTTCGACTACTCTTATCTTGGGTGCGCTACCTCATCCTCAAAGAGTATCAGAAGCTAGATGCTTACCCAATCCTCCATTCTTTCTTCATAGAGTGAAGACAAGAATGATGTGTCTATCTCTCCCTCTCAACTAGGGAAGATATGCCCATTTCTATAAAAGGAATGTACCTAAGCTTTCTCTTAACCAAGGACTTGTTAACAACATCTATTTGTTCTTTGGTGGAGATCATGTTACATTCAGCTGCTTGTAGAGCTCCTCCTTTTGATGTCATGAATTTAATCTTCATCATTATGGATCCTTTATCTTCTAAGTTTTCTTCCTAGGGCATCAATCATCCATCACTTTCCTTCATGAATGATATCAGTCATGTCATCCTTCTTTTCATCTTAAAGTGATCTTCTAGTCCACATTTGACTTTTCTTCATACAACTACTTTTTCCAAGTCATATTATTTTCAGGATCTTCCATTCGTTCCTATGAGTACTAGTTGTAAGTGATATTTACAATTCTCTTCCAATAGCCCTGTTTTAACCCAACCAGATGTTGTTCAAAAATCAAAATGAACATCAAATCAAAGTTACCTTTTGTGATGGCCTTTCATCATGACATCTGCTTCTTGTAACATCAACATCTTGCACATTCATGAACACATCTCCAAGACTTCCAGTGCCAAGGGTATTCTTCCTTTACAGACTTCAACATAGTCTTCATACCTTTCTCATCAAGATAACCTACTAGATTCTTCTAGTTATCGGATGATGGTTCCTCATCTTATGTGATCATAGTTGCAACTTTCACGAACTCTTTTTCCTTTCTTCACATATTGTTTCCCGAGAACTTCTATACATAGTTCCTTCATCTTTGTCAACTACCACATATATGAGGACATATTATATTGATTTCATGATTCATCTTCTTAATATGTGTACTAGTTCAAGGTGTATATCTTCATGTATCAAGAAAAGATTCTTCTTTTTCCATCATGCTCATGGGAAAGAGCATTCAACAATGTTGTCTACAACTATATTATGACATGGATTAATTTGAAAAATACATACATACCTCTTTTCTCCTTTTGGTCACTAGACTTCCTTTGACAACTTCCTTTCCTTGCTTGAAAGTACTTCAACCATGCTGCACACCTATGTCATCATACCATCATCCTTCTAAAGAAAGGATATCACACAAGATGGAATGTAGACCAACAACGAGACATGTGCTTCTTCCAATTAGAGGTGAACCTTCTAGTGAAGATTCCAATGGAGGATCTTGATGTGAAAATTTACAAATAGTTGCAGTGATAGATTTATTTCTCCTACTTATTATTTCAATAAGTTATTATTCAGAAATATTCCGGCAAATATCGAAATAAATACTACTACAACATTCACAATTATATATGCAGAGAAATAAACAGTAGAGAACATAAGCACAAGAATCAATCACATGTACACAGCTATTTTTGGACAATTGTCCTTGGAAAAACCCAATGTGGGAAAATCGGTGCAGTAGATGAGGGTTTTATTAATTCTTCAGCAAATGATATGCTTACAGGGAAAATATTCGGCAAATAAATTCTGAACCACCTGAGATTGAATATGCGGCTTACTCGGACAATTTTCTGACACCCAGAAAAACCCCTGCAAGCTCCTGCGTCAGTTTGTGTGATTCTCTGCGCAGTCCCAACACTGGACTGTGTGAATCTGCGTGGGGATTGCGTGGGGTCTGTGCGCTGCAGCTTCAAGCTGCCTCCAGTGACCCACTGCTGCTCTCTGACCCTGATCTTGATCACCCCTGACTTCCTCCTTCTGCTCCTGCAACTTCTCGCCCTGCAACTCTCCCACTGAGATCAAATTCTACATCAGAATGGATCTCCTTCGGGTATTGAGTGTGTGCCCGACTTGTCTTCCAAGTGACCCTCGAGCCTTATTTTATAATATTCCGGTTAGAGAACCAACGACCCAGATTAAAAGATTAATCAATGGCTAAGATTAAATCTTGACTTGATCCATGTTTTCTAGAAGTTTCACACTCTAACTTATTAATACCCTTTAATTATTTCATTTCCCTAATTATTTTAATAAGTCTTGAACCGAGTGGAATTTCCACAAACTGTTTCTGGATTCTTTGGAATGCTGTTGTCCAAGCCTCCCTGCAAAGTTTGAGACTTGGAACACTTTCAGATGCTACACAAATCAACACTCCCTCTTAGCGAGGAAGGTGTTCCAACAATATGCCTGCTACATGCTGCTCTGCTTCTGAATTACCCTCTGCGCTATTGATCTTAGAATCCTGCTCCCCTCATCTGCTGCGCTGTTGCCCCCCGTACTGTTGCCTTTGATATTGCCACTGTCACTTGCTGCATCTGTACCACAGCTCCCTCTGAATACTGAATCCTCTATTCCCGCTACTGGAAGGGATTCTTCATCATCCCCATCTTCTCTATGAAGTAGACAAACTTTGTCTTTCCCAGAGCCTTGGTGAGGATGTTTGCCGCCTGTTCTCCTATTAGAGTGTACTGCAACTGAATAACTCCACGTTGTACACAGTCCTTGATGAAGTGACACCGGATGTCAATATGTTTCGACCTATCATGAAACACAGGATTTTCAAAGAGCTTTATGCAACTCTGATTATCACATAAAATGTTGGTCGCTTCCATTTTCTCCTTGAGTAGATTTACTAACAGTTTCCTGAGCCATATGGCTTCGCACGAAGCTGTGCTAACTGCCATTTATTCTGCCTCTGCTGAACTCAGTGCCACGAACTTATGTTTCCTACTGCACCAGGAAGTCATTCCTAATCCCATACTAAAACAATACCCACTGGTACTCTTTCGATCAACTGAACTTCTAGCCCAATCTGCATCAGTAAAACCACTCAACCTGACATCATTGTCACAGGCGTACTTCAATCCAAGCTCAACTGTCCCTCTAAGGTACCTGAGAACATGTTTGGCTGCTGCCCAATGTGCCCTCTTCGGTTCCACCATGAACTGACTTAGGGTATTAACAAGATAACAGATGTCTGGCCTTGTATTTACCAGATACATCAATGATCCTATGAGCTGTCTATACAGCGTAGGATTAGCTTCACAATCTTCGGACGTGTCGATTTTCCTCTAGTTGGTAATCATTGGAGTAGTCGTGGGCTACAATCCTCCATCTGAAATCTCTTCAGAATCTTTGTACTGTATCTTCCTTGACCAAGGAAGATCTCTCCATTTTGCTGCCAAACTTCCAACCCCAGAAAATAGTGCATCCGTCCTAGATCCTTCATGTCAAATTCTTCAGCTAAATTCTTCTTGCAGTCTGTGATGAGCCTTGATGATCCTTTCAAGAACAGATCATCTACATACAATACCAGTATCAATGGCTCACTCCCTACTCTCAGATAGTAGAGATTGGGATCTGCATCACTCTTGACGAATCCCATCTTCTGCAGGTAGCTGTCAATCCGACCATACCAGGCTCTAGGAGCTTTCTTCAATCCATATAATGCTTTCTTCAATCTGCACACATGAGTTTCTTGATCATGTGTCTCAAAGCCCTCCAGTTGTTCTATATACACTTCTTCTTCTATCACACCATTCAAGAATGTCGTCTTGATGTCCAACTGGTGAATTTCCCATCCCATCTGCGCAACAAGGGATATCACTGAGCTGATAGATGTGTATCTGGCTACAGGGGCGAAGGTTTCTTCATAGTTTATTCCTTCCTTTTGAGCATACCCCTTAGCCACAAACCTAGCTTTAAATTTCTCGATGTTGCCGTCTGCAAGATACTTGATCTTGTAGATCCACCTGGATTCTACAACTGATCTCTCCTGCGGTCTGGGTACCACTTCCTAGACATCATTTGTCATGATGGAATTGTACTCTTCCACCATTGCATCAACCCACACCTGGTGCTGAGCTGCTTCCCGAAAATTGGAAGGTTCTCCAACTTGAGCAACTAAGGCTTGATACCTTTCAAGCTGCTTACGCTGTCTCTTCTCATTCCGTGGAATTTTGACAAAATCCTCTGCATCCTTCAGAATCTGTCAAAGTTCCATGCTCATTCTTCCACTGGTGGTGGGTTGATTTACCGACTTTCCTTCTTCCAAATCCTTGAGAGACCCATCCTTTGGATCACTATGCCTTGGAGAGGCAACTGAATTTTCTGCTGCTGGTTGTTGGTGCTGGACCAGAGGCTCTTCCTCTGACTACGTAGCAGAAGGCAACTCTCGTCATCTTCTGAAGGCTTTCTCCTCCATGAATTTCACATCTCTTCACACCACTACTTTCTTGCTCTCACAAATGTAGATACGATAAGCCTTTGCATTCTCACTGTATCCCACTAAATATCCCTTTTCAACAGTCATCTCCAACTTCTTCCTCTTCTCACTAGGTACATGACAATAAGCTGTACTGCCGAAGATCCTAAAGTGACTCACTTCGGGCTTGCTGCCAGTGAAGACAATTTCTGGTGTGATCTTTCCCAGTGCAGTGTGAGGAGTTCTGTTATGAATGTATACAACTATATTACACGCTTCAGCCCATAGAAATTTGGGCATGTCTTGGTCATACAGCATAGCTCTAGTTGCTTCAACAATAGTCCAGTTCTTTCTTTCTGCCACTCCATTCTGTTCCAGATTGTATGGAGTTGTCCATTCTCTTTTGATGCCTTCCCTTGCGTAGAATCCGATGAATTCTTTATCTATGTATTCACCTCCATTATCTGATCGCAATACCTTGATCTGCTTCCCTGTCAGATTTTGCACCATAGCCTTAAACTCTTTAAATCGACTAAAAACTTCATCCTTGGTCGTCAAGAAGTAGATCCGGGTTTTCCTGGAATGGTCATCAATGAAGGTGACGAAATATTCGGCACCACTAAGAGCTCTAGTGGACATCGGCTCGCAGATATTTGAGTGTATTATATCCAACACATCCTTGGCCCTGTTGTTGCTTCTCTGATATGCTGCCTTGGCATATTTCCCCAATACGCACCCCTTGCAGACATCATCCTGTTTGGTGCTCAATTCTGGAACACCTATGACAGTCTTCTGGAGAGTTCTCAATGCCCCATGTTGCAAGTGCCCCATTCTTCTGTGCCATAGCTCATTCAGATCCGTTTCATTTGCGCTGCCAACTAGTGCCATTGGGGAATCATGTTGCAGCTTGTACAACTTGCTACTTCTTACCCCGATTTGTGCCTTCTTCATCCAACTAGGTGCTTGACGTAGATTCTGTTGCCAATAATGTAGATGTCATATCCTCGGTTTTGAAGCTGACACTGAGAGTAGATTCATCCCCAAACCCGACGCATGCAGTACATTAGTGGCCCGGATTTTGTTCCTTGCTTCGGTTTGAAAAACTACGGTACCTCTCCCAATGGGAGTGCACTTTGCTTTATTACCCATGGTTATTTTGAAATTCATCTGCTCTTCTTGGTAGTTGGAAAAACAGTCCCGTACTCCTGTCATGTGAGCAAAGGCTCCATTATCAATATACTAGACATCTGAGGACGTAGTTCTTGATACACAAGCAAAATCTTCCTCTAATCTGGATGCCAATACAGATACACCATGATCCATCTGTTTTATCGTGCTTCTTCCCCCTCCTGGAGAACTGCGTGAACCCTTCTGCGCTGTTGCTGCAACAATAGATCTCCGTTCACTGATAGATGCCCTCTCTCTGTTATTCATCTCTGGCTCTGATACCATGTGAAAATTTACAAACAGTTGCAGTGATAGATTTATTTCTCCTACTTATTATTTCAATAAGTCATTATTCAGAAATCTTTTGGCAAAAATCAAAATAAATACTATTGCAACATTCACAATTATATATGTAGAGAAATAAATAGTAGAGAACATAAGCATAAGAATCAATCACATGTACACAGTTATTTTTGGACAATTGTCCCCAGAAAAACCCAATGTGGGAAAACTGGTGCAGTAGATGAGGGTTTTATTAATTCTTCAGCAAATGATATCTTTATAGGGAAAATATTTGGCAGATAAATTCTGAACCACCTGAGATTGAATATCCGGCTTACTTGGACAATTTTCTGACACCCAGAACAACCCCTGCAAGTTCCTGCGTCAGTTTGCGTGATTCTTTGCACAGTCCTAGCGCTGGACTGCGTGGAGACTGCGTGGGGTCTCTGCGTTGTAGACTCAAGTTGCCTCCAATGACCCGCTGCTGCTCTCTGACTCTGATCTCGATCACCCCTGACTTCTTCCTTTTGCTCTTGCAATTTCTCGCCCTGCAACTCTCCCACGGAGATCGAATTCTACACCAGAATGGATCTCCTTCGGGTACTGAGTGTGTGCCTGGCTTGTCTTCCAAGTGACCGTCAAGCCTTCTTTTATAAGCTTCTCGTTGGAGAACCAGTGACCTAGATTAAAAGATTAATCAATGGCTAAGATTAAATCTTGACTTGATCCATGTTTTCTAGAAGTTTCACACTCTGACTTATTAATACCTTTAATTATTTCATTTCCTTAAGTTTGGACTTAGGGTCTCTATTAAAATAATTAATTATTTAAATAAGCCTTGAATCGAGTGGAATTTCCACAAACTGTTTCTGGGTTCTTTGGAATGCTCCTGTCCAAGCCTCCCTGCAAAGTTTGAGACTTGGAACACTTTCGGATGCTACACAAATCAACACTTGACTATCCTCTTCCTGCAAATGCTCCTTCCTAATAATGATGATGTATAATGATTCTTTCTATCATGCTAGATGACTTTCTTCAATGAGATTACCAAGGGCTAATTCCTTTCTATGATGACTGCTACATCCATGTAGACTTCTATTTCAGTTGTCCTTCTATAATGAGCTCTTGCTTCAATCGTATGCTTTTAATATGATGCATCCAATCATGCTTTTTACCATGATGGCTATCTTTCACAAAAATAGAAAATAACTAAGTTAAGGAGATTATCTCAGTAATAGTAGAGATCTTGCACTTCCTCCTTTAATTTCCTCTTTTCAGGCTCTTCCACTTCTTTGGTGATATGGGCTTCTTGAATTTCAGACAATCTCTCTTGAAATTCCCATATTCCTGACAACCATAGCATTGGATCTTCGATATATCGATCTTTTTCTTTTTTCTAAGGACCAAACTTCCCAAATTTTCCTTTTCTCTAGCCATGGCAGCGAATGCTTGAACTTGCTCGTTTGATCCTACATCATTTTTCTTTCAACCTAGTTTTTTCAATTTTACACAATGACCAGACTTCACTGAATGGGGTGGCTTCCTTCTTTCCGTAGATGCTTGATACAAGGTTGCCCCATTCATCAAGTAATGCATTGAGCAGCACAACGGTCATTTCTTTGTCGGACATTATTTTCCCAAACTCTTGTAGTTAGTCTCTAATTTCTGATACCCTCATAAGATATGAGACTATCCCTTCTTCCTTTGATACCTTTATTTTATATATTTTGGTTCTCAAAGATATGACTTCTCCAACGCTACTTACAGAGAACAATTCCACTAACTTCTCGTAGATTTCTTTTGATGTCTCCAACTTTGCAACATAAGGTATGAGGGGATCCTTGATGAATTCTATAAGGATCCTTTGAGATGTTATTTCCCCTTTCATATACTTTACTAGAGCTTGAGCTTCTTCCTTTGGTGGTTCGAAAATTAAACCCTTAACATGTCCAATGCCTTCATTTTCTATGAGGATCATATCAATAATCTTTTTACATGCAAGGAAGTTCGATGACCCAACCAATTTGTTGCTTTCCTCGCAAAATGAAGTCATTTTGATAGATTCAGATATAGATATAAAGATACTTACCTGTCAAGTGAAGATGTTTCTTTAATGGCGATATCTTCAACTTGATGCTTTTTTTGATAATGTTGATGATAGAAAGTGTCTTCTTGATGAAGATGTATTCCTTCAAAAGTGATCCTTGACTCAAAGAGAGGGAGATTTGATAAGATTGTCCTTACACGCTTCTTGGTAGTAGTCATAGTGTCTCAATGAAAATTTCACTATAGTGCCTTAGAACTGAGGTTGATATTAGGTTTTAGAAGTAGCCCTAGTATAAATGTGTCAACAATGCTACTAATGTAAATGCTTGACACCCTTGAAATATGCTAAAAAAGGTAAGCCACAAACGTCTGAAGTAGAGCAATTTATCCACAAATCATGTGTTAAGGATTGAAAATTTGAGATGATAGCATCAACTGCAACTTTATAAAAATGGCCACAAAACAAATCTTCAATAGAGATAACACTGGTGATATAGCCCTCGGTCCTCTTCAAAGATTAGGCCGAATGAACAAGAAGAGTTTTGGTAGGTCTGTAACAAGTGATTACCCTCCTTTGTTTATCTAAGAAACCCCAAAGGAGTACAAACCTTTAAAACAATCCACAATCACTTCAGAGTCCTCCACAAAAGGATATGGGCTGATATAATTGGCAAGTTCAAAGCTTGACGTGAAAAGATTCCATGCTATTCACTGTAATTCCATCTTAGATGTAACCCTTGAATCTAGAATTTGAAGCCTCACTGAAGGTTGAGATCCTTCTGCAAAAGAAAAACCATGAAACCCAAGACTATTCCAAACCATAGAACCAAAATCCCTCTCGTCTAATCCAACAAGACTCCACAGGGGCCGAGGTTATTTCAAAGCTTAATACAAAAATATATGCGTTCAATTCATGTTGGAGGAGGGATAATCGAAGCCTTTAAATATATTGCTTTTGACATGAGAAGGGCTTCCAATAGATGAGCCGTTGGAGGGATTCCCAATTAAATTCAATTTAAATTTGGCTTGGAGCCAAAGAATTTGGAATCCAAAAACCCTCTTTTGAATTTTGATTATTAAAATAAATTTAAAAGCTCTCCAAAATAGTCTTTTGCCATAAATAAGATTATTTTAATTTTGGAGAAGAGCCTTATTACTTAACCATTTGATTTGACCAAGAAACTACCACATCATCGTCCTTTGGGGTTTATGCCCACAAGCTAGGTCCTTCAACTTCAACCAAGAATAACTCCCAAATCGTTAAGGCTCTCGTGGCCTACCACATACCAATAGAATCTGCTCGATGAGGAGAATCCAACAAAGATGGTTCTTACTCGAAACATTATGAATGACCATGTCATTTTAATCAACAAAAATGGGGCTTCGTCTGGTGCTGCTTGGGTTGACATCAATGACAACCAAATATCAACATTTGTTTGATGAGGAGGCACCAATTATTGCATGTTCAAGTGGACATGGCAACAATGCTCCTACTCCTGGAGAGGATTCAAATGTTGATGTGGACCTTAATTACATGGATGAAGACATATTTGATGATATGTAAATGTAATTTATGATAATGTTTTAAAATCTTGAACACATTGAATACCATAATATGTCATATGATAGTAGACTGCCAGTCATAGTTCATTTTGTAATTTGTACTATGTAGTGTGCATGGTTAATTTTGGTGATGATGTCGATGATTGAACTTGGAAACTGTTGGACACCTAATTCGTTAAGGGTTAAGGTGTGAGGGCTGAACAGTCAAAGGGAGTCTAAGAGACGTTGGAATATTAATCGAACAGTCACAAGAATGTATTATAAATGTACATCTATGTTAATAGTAAATGCAATTCATTGTTTTATTATTCATATTCCAGCCTCCACCATGGTTGTGTCTAACATGGTATTAGAGCATAGGCTAGGCCTGGGCATTTTCAGATTCTGGTAGCCATGTTTCCTTTCTAGAACTTGTTTGACTTTTCTCTGTTTGGCCTGTCAGCTATAGAAATATTCTATAACGTTACTCTACTCCACTTAGGCGCTAGTTTGGTAAACCATTTATTTTATCTGTGTTTATATTGTATTGAGTGCTTTGGTTTCTGGAGTTGTAACGCTCATTCTCTATCTATGACTTACTATTCTTACCTGAGCGTTTCATCTCTTAGTTGTTCACAATCCACACCAGAAATTGTTTTTTAGCTGTTCATTACCGCTTCGGTTGGCTTGAGCCCTTATATCAGACCTGCGCTCTGTGTATTTACTATTATTCCTCATACCTAGGTCTACAGGTCCTCAGTTTAAGTTTCTCTCCACTTAGAAACACCAGGAAAAATCCAGCAACCGTTTTTTGGAGAAATTGTTCAATTCAACAAACTAGCTCCAAAAATAGAAGAAAAGAGAGATCAACGCCTTAGAAATAGCCACTCCGAAGGGGCAACCTCCAATACATTACATAAATGAACAATTTTTGGATGATACAAATGACAAAACCTCCTTCTATATATAGGAGTCCATGGGGTCACAATATAATCCTAGCCAACCTAACAATAATAATGTAAGGGCACAATAATAACAATATTGGGGTTACAGAGGTACAACAATAACAAAGGGGGTTACACTAACAACAATAAGAGACTATACTAGTAATATAGGGACCTAACATGCTCCTCTCTTTTAAAAAAGTGTTGTCTTCAATGCTTGAGTAGCTTTGAATGCTTCTGTATAAAATTCTCATCCTCCCATTTAGAATCTTCAGTGGGTAAGTTCTTCCATTTAATGAGATACTCTAAAATTGATCAATTTCGTAGCTGTCGAGTTCTTGTTTTTGTGACTGCTTCAGGTTCCAATATGATTTTTCCTTCCTCATCAAGTTCTGGAAATATTATTTGAACTGGAAGCTTGTCCCCTATAACCTTCTTTAAGCATGAAACATGGAAAAATGGATGCACTCGCAAAGAAGTAGGAAGCTCCAATTTGTATGCCATAGTACCAATCTTTTGCAACACCTTGTAAGGACCATAGTACTTTAACGATAATTTATTATCCTTCTTAGCTTGCTTGAGGGACATTTGTTTGTATGGTTGTAGCTGTAAAAATACCCAACCTTTTACATCAAAAATTCTCTCGTTGCAATATTGATCTGCCTGTTGTTTCATTCGATTTTGTGCCAAATTTAGGTTATCCTTTAAGAGTTGGAGAACTTCTTGTTGATTCTCGATGTGATCTTCCACTGCTTGAACCTTAGAATTTTCTCTTAAAAAAGATGTGATGGACGGTGGATGATATCCATAAAGTGCCATAAATGGGGTCATTTTTGCTGCAGTATGGAAAGAAGTGTTATACCACCATTCAGCGAGAGGTAACCACTTGGCCCATTGTGTTTGCTTATCAGATACAAAACAATGAAGATATCCTTCCAAGCATTTATTCACTATCTCAGTTTGACCATCAGATTGAGGATGATAAGATGAGCTATGAGCTAGTTGAGTACCCAAACAATAAAATAATTCCGTCCAAAACTTTCCAGTAAAAATGGGATCTCTGTCACTTACAATAATCTTTGGGTTTCAATGTAGCTTTTGAATTGTTTCCATAAATGCAGTAGCAACTGTACTTGCTTTAAATGGATGAGATAATGCACAAAAGTGTGCATACTTGGTAAATCTATCAACTACCACCATGATGACATTCTTTCCTTTAGACTTAGGTAAACCTATGATAAAATCCATTGAAATCTCCTTCCAATGTTGACTTGGAATGGATAAAGGTTGTAAAAGACCCGGGGTCTTAATTGTATCAACTTTATTTTGCTGGCAAACCAAACATTCGGCCACAAAGTTTTGAATATCAGATTTAAGGCCATCCCAAAAAAATTCTTTCTTCACCCTGTGGTAAGTTTTTAAAAATCCCGAGTGTCCTCCTAAAGGAGAAGTGTGCAATTCCAGAAGAATCTTTTGTCTTAGTTGGGAATTCTTACAAAGATATAAGTGATCTTTGTACCATAAGGAATAATTTTTCCAACTAAATGTATCAAATGTACTAGGATCTTGCTGCAACTTTTGAATGAGTGTCCATACATCTTTGTCCTTCTTCCATTCATCTCTTGCTTCAGTTATCCAATCTGGTTGGATAATAGAAATGGCACAAAGCAATGCTTCCACCTCTTCTTTCTTTCTTGAGAGTGCATCTGCAACAACATTAAGCTTTCCTTTTTTGTAGATTATTTCAAAGTCATAACCCAACATCTTTGTGACCCATTTTTGCTGCTCTTCTGAAGATAGTCTTTGTTCCAAAAAGTGTTTAAGACTATCATGATCAATTTTTACCTTGAAGTGTCTTCCCATTAGGTAAGTTCACCATTTCTTTAGTTCATGTAGTATTGCTAACATTTCCTTCTCATAAATAGGTTTCTGTAAATACTTTCCTTTGATTGGACGACTTTCAAAAGCAATGGGTCTTCCTTTCTGCATTAAAACTGCACCAATTCCATTTCCTGAGGCATCACATTCCACAATAAAGGTTTTTGTGAAGTCTGGCGTAGCTAAGACCGGTGCTAGGTACATTGCCTCTTTAAGATGTTCAAAGGCCTTAGTTGCTTCAGGAGTCCATGAAAATGCATCTTTCTTCAATAATGTTGTTAGAGGTGCTGCTATTATCCCATAATTCTTAACAAACTTGCGATAATACCCTGTTAACCCGAGAAATCCTCGCAACTCTTTATGGTTGTGGGGACTTTCCATTCCTTAATGGCTTTAATTTTGTTAGGGTCTACCTTAACACCCTCGTGAGATACAATATTACCCAAATATTCCACCTCTTGTACTCCAAAAAAAAAGTTTGGATGTTTTGCATATAATTGTTTCTTCTCCAATAGTTTGAGTGCCTTGTCAACATGTTGAACATGATCCTTCCAAGACCTGTTGTAGATTAATATGTCATAAAAAAATACTAGCACAAATTTTCTAAGGAAGGGTTTGAAAATGGAATTCATCAACTCTTGAAATGTAGAAGGTGCATTGGGAAGGCCAAAATGCATGACCAAAACTTTATAATGACCCTCATGAGTTCAAAATGCTGTTTTTAGAATATCTTCAGTGTTCATTCTAATTTAATGATATCCTGAACGAAGATCCAACTTGGTAAAATAAATTGCTCCATGTAATTCATCCAATAATTCATCAATCACAGGAATGGGAAATTTATCTTTAATAGTGAGCTTATTGAGCTCCCTATAATCCGGACACATTCGCCACGATCCATCCTTCTTATGCACCAATACTACTAGAACAAAGAGAGAATCTTGCAATCATATGTTCAATTTCTCTCTTTTGGACATAAGGATATCTGTAAGGCCTGATGTTTAGAGGAACACTTCCTGGAATCAAATGAATAGCATGATCACGATCACGAATAAGTAGGAGTCCTTTGGGAGTTTCAAATACCTTGGAATGATTGTCCAAGACTTTTTGGAGATCTGGAGAAATAGACGATTTTGATATTGGAACTTCTAGCGAGCATAATTGTGCAATTACGCCTCATTGTTCTTTCTTCAGAAGCTTTGTCATGACATTAGAGCTTATTATCTTTCCTGGTTTCCCTGTGATACCCCGTAATTCGACTTCCTTTCCTTCTGAAAAAAATTTCAAGAAATGTTCTTGAAAATTAAAAGCTACCGTCCCCAAAGATTGTAACCATTGTACTCCTAGTACAACATCAGCACCTCCCATAGGAATGGAAAGCATTGGACTAGTCAATACATATTCCCCATGGTTAGCTTGATATTATGGCATTTTCCAGAGCAATTTATAGTTCCTCCATTTGCAACCATCACTTGACATTCTGGTGCTGGGTATAGGAAACAATTTAATTCCTTGGCTACCTTATAATGAATAAAATTATGGGCACTACCCGAATCAATCAACACTATTACATTTTTCTTCTTGATATGTCCTTCTATCTTGAGAGTTTGAGGAGTGGTAATTCCTGCCAATGCATTACACGATATGGTCAGACTCATTTCTTCTTTTTTTAAGGTTGGTTCCTAGTGTATATTCTTTTTTTTTTGAAGTTTCTTGTTCATTTTCTTCCTCTTCACAATCTATGTAAAATAATTTCTTCTCAGCACACTTATGACCTTTAGTGTATTTGCTATCACAACTGAAGCAAATCTCTTTTGCTCTTTTTTCTTCCAATTGTTGTGGTGTCAACCTTGTAGGTTGTGGAAGTCTAGGAGTAGCAACACTTCCATATTTATAGATGCGAGTGGTAGGCTTCCTCGTTGCCATAATTTTACATTCAATTTTTCTTTCCAACCTGAATGCCTTCTCTAATGAATCAGGTTCCCAAACGAGAACTTCATGTTGGATGTTATCCTTTAAAGTCCCTATGAAGACATCAATCCTGTGTTCTTCTGGAATATCTATTACCCTTATATTCAATTTTTGGAAGTCCTCAATGTGCTCCACCACTGAACCCTTTGTATCCTCATAATGTGCTACCATTTCCTTCGTAAAAATTGACCAAGTGACAATTTTGTTATGGGAGAAAAGCCACCGATACCATATAAATGTATTTTGTTCTAAATGTAAAGTTGCAATGCATACCTTTTGTGTGTTTTGCACATTATTGAGATCAAATTATTGCTTCATCTGTATTATCCATGTTACGGGATCCTTACCATCAAGCTTCCTCATATCCATCTTTGGAATATGGTGGTTCTTCAATCCAACATTAGAGTTTATGAAATCACGATTAACATTTATTTTGTTCTCATCATGAGTTTCCTCTACTATCTTTCTGCCATTAGGAATCATTTCTTGTATTAACCTTGTCATCAAACCTTCCATGTTTGCTTTTAGATCATTCTTCATGTTTTCCATGTTGTCTTTCATTTTTTCATCGATCTTAGCTTCCATGTCATCCATCTTAGCTTCCATGCCAACTTCCATGCCATCCATCTTAGCTTCCATGCCATTCTTCAAACCATCCATGCCTTTCTTCAAACCATCCATCTTAGCTTCCACGCCTTTCTACAAAACTTCCATTTCATTTTTTGTTGCTCTTTACGAGAGCGAAATTTGGTACACTTGCTCTTTAATTTTGATATGTCATGTTGCGCTTCTTCTTTTTCATGAGTCATAGTAGAGCCTTCTGAAGGCTTAATGGGTGTTAAATTATTTTTAAATGGCATTTTAGAACCCAATACTGATATCTATGCTTCAATATACCCTTGGAATCACTTCAAACTGATTCTTCACACAAGACTTACACAATTCAAAAAAAAATACACATATTTTTCTTGTTTTTGAGGAGCTCGATATTGAAACTAAATTATCTCTATGATTTCGGATCTTCAATATCTGAAATTCGGCACTGTAGTAGCCCTCTGAATCTTCTTTCAAATGCCAAAGGTCTGACCTGATTTGGATTCTTCAAGGCAAAGTTATGTCCAATCTCTCATAATAACCTAATTATGGACTAGTTCAGTAGAGCGAACTTGTACGACGTTCCATGTGTCACTATTTCATCCTTAGGCTCCGAAATTGATACACAGGAAACTACAGTCCGTGTACTTGTGGCCACTATTACAGAATTCCAATCCGACGCTCAGAGAGAGAGTTATGACAATTTTCCCATGGTCACCTCTTTGAGATGAAATTCGAGAGCCTAAAAAACCCAAACTTCCATAAATCATATCTCGGAAAATATTGCGAACCAAGATCTGAAATTTTTACAGGAAGTTCCTCATGATTTCGACTTCGCTCTGTAAAAATTTCAGCTTTTGAACCTTCGTAGAAACAAAGTTATAGTGCAAATTCCACGATGCCCTGTTTTAGGTGAAATTCGGGAGCATGAAAACACCCTAACTTCCATAGATCATATCTCCGAAAATATTGCGAACCAAGATCTGAAATTTTTACACGACGTTCCTAAGGATTTCGGCTTCACTCTGTAAAAATTTCAGCGTCTGAACCTTCGTAGAAAAAAGGTTATAGAGAAAATGCCATGATGGTCTTTTTGGAGCAACGAAACCCTAGAATCCAAAGCTCTGATACCAAATGTTATGAAATCAACTCCAAAAATACAAAAAAAGAGAGATCAACGCCTTAGAAATAGCCATTTCGAGGGGGAAACCTCCAATACATTACATAAATGAACAATTTTTGGATGATACAAATGACAAAACCTCCTTCTATATATAGGAGTCCATGGGGTCACAATATAATCCTAACCAACCTAACAATAATAATATAAGGGCACAATAATAACAATATTGGGGTTACAGGGATACAACAATAACAATAAAGGGGTTACACTATCAACAATAAGGGACTATATTAGTAATATAGGGACCTAACAGAGGCACCAATTATTGCATGTTCAAGTGGACATGGCAACAATGCTCCTACTCTAGAAGAGGATTCAAATGTTGATGTGGACCTTAATTACATGGATGAAGACATATTTGATGATATGTAAATGTAATTTGTGATCATGTTTTAAAATTTTGAACAATGAACATTGAATACCATAATATGTCATATGATAGTAGACTGCCAATCATAGTTCATTTTGTAATTTGTACTATGTAGTGTGCATGGTTAATTTTGGTGATGATGTCGATGATTGAACCTGGAAACTGTTGGACACCTAATCCGCTAAGGGTTTAGGTGTGGGGGCTGAACAGTCAAAGGGAGTCTAAGAGATGGTGGAATATTAATCCAACAGTCACAAGAATGTATTATAAATGTTCATCTATGTTAATAGTAAATGCAATTCATTGTTTTATCATTCATATTCTGTCTCCACCATGGTTGTGTCTAACATGGTATCAGAGCATAGGCCAGGCCTGGGCATTTTTAGATTCTGTCAGCCATGCTTCCTTTCTAGAACTTGTCTGACATTTCTCTGTTTGGCCTGTCAGCTATAGAAATATTCTATAACGTTACTCTACTCCACCTGGGCGCTAGTTTGGTAAACCATTTATTTTCTCTGCGTTTACATTGTATTGAGTGCTTTGGTTTTTGGAGTTGTAACGCTCATTCTCTATCTATGATTTACTAGTCTTACCTGAGCGTTTCATCTCTTAGTTGTTCACAAGCCACACCAGAAATTGTTTTTTAGCTGTTCATTACCGCATTGGTTGGCCTGAGCCCTTATGTCAGACCTCTGCTCTGTGTATTCTCCCTCATACCTAGGTCTACAGTTCCTCAGTTTAAGTTTCTCTCCACTCAAAAACACCAGGAAAAATCCAGCAACCTTTTTTTGGAGAAATTGTTCAATTCAACAAGAGATACAATCTGATTTTTCGAGTCAAACTAGGTCAAACTGACCACAATAGTAATGAGTCAAACCTGGTCAAACAGACCACATTTTCAGCCTATTGCAACTTGGTCAAAGTCTGGTCAAACAGGGTGAATTTTGGCCTCCTACAACTTCCCTGAAGCTCGGTCAACTTGCCTCAGATCTATGGTCAACCTTCCTCAGAAAATCGGTCAAATCACGCTTCAGAAGATTTGGTCAATGTTGGTCAAGCAGAGCTCCTTGACTCTCTCTCCCCTTCACACGTGAACATAGATCAGATGATCTTGCGGGTGATCTGAATTGATACCAATGGAGGATGAAAGAAAGAAAGAAAGAAAGAATTTTTAATGTCCACGAGGCTAAAAATAGCCTATGGGACAGATTGCTTCTCTATCTGACTCTTGTATTCGGCCCTTTTCCTGTGAAGTTCTACAATGACCACTCCCAACTTATCGACAAACTCTTCGCTGAATAGCTTATCCCAAGAATTAGCTGCCAGAATACCTGCATAGTTTTCCCTGGTGTCTTTGAAGGCCTCACATTCTAGAATGAAATGTTTTTCTGTTTCCACTTTTCCGGAGGAGCAAAAAATACATACTCTTTCTTCCCACATTTCACCCATTTCCGATTTTTGTTCATGAGTTGATGAGAATTAGTCATAATTGAAACGATAAAATTTTAGATCTCCAAGAAATATTAGCCCCTATGTACGCCTTTTGTTGATGGTTAACGTAGGTTAAACTCTTCCGTAGTACTTCTTCTTTCTCTAGCTCTTTCTTCCAAGTATGTTTTGTGGGAATTTATCCATAACAAAAGTTTTTTATCTCTTTCTTGTTTGTAGGACACATGTTCAAGCAAATACCCCATTTACTAAACCATTTGTTATTTTGCCGCATCCAAGTCTTACATCTTTTGCACAATCCGTCACTAAACACCACCTTAGGCCATCTACCCTCTTCCATTTGCTCAATTTTTTTCGGATACCTTATGACTCGCACCATAGCAATTGCTTCAATAGGAGCGACCCTGTTTCACTTAATAGGATAGCATAAGGAGCGCACTTTTAATTTTGAATACATTTTGTAATCAAACGTTTACGAATTTTCTCAATTTGTTTTCCACTACATCTTGGTTGTGTCTTTGGCTCTGCAGTTCCACAACCGTAGAGAATCACGAGAATCACTAGAAGCCCAAAAAGAGTTAGAGTGGTTTTCAGTCCACGGCTACGCCTCTCTACTGGTTTTGAAGAGCATGAAATGCTTTCCAACCCCCTAAAGTTATTTTCTTTCTACAACCATCCCAACTTAAATTTCTGTTGAAGTCAATTCCGAGGTATTTGTAATCTGCAACTTCTTCCAGAATGCTGCCTTCAAAATAGAACTTATGTTGGTTATGCTTTCTTTTGTTAGAGAAAACCACTACTTTCATTTTGCTAATATTGACTTGCATCCCAACCCTTCTACAAAAATGCTCAAGGGAACGTAAATGCTCTTGCAAACCAAGAGCCGATTTAGCAATCAATATAAGGTCATCTGCGTACAAAAGAAGCCTTATAACGAACTTGCCCAAATGGATACCGTCACCCCCTTGCGAATTTAGCCACTCTTCAAACTTGTCAATATATAACCCAAAAAGGGTAGGAGACAATGGGCAACCTTGCTTGACCCCGATATCGTTTCTAAAACTTTCAGAAATGCCTGTTGAAGTTCTAATTTTGACTTTCACCTCTTCATACAGCTTATGCACAGATGCTCTCAAATGCCTGGGAACCTCGAGTTCCTCCATTCTGCCCCAAAGCTTATCCCTAGGAACCGTGTCAAAGGCTTTTCTGAAATCAACAAAGCAACATAAAACATCTTTCTTTTTTTCCCAAACTTTTTCAATGATGTGCCTTAAAGTTATGCAATAATCAATTGTGGAATGTTTAGGTCTAAAACGTACTTGCCCTTTAACACGTTTATCTCTTTCCTCTGCCTAATTGTTGATTTTCTTTTCTAACATGCTTCCAAATAACTTTGCAAACAAGGGGTTTATCATTATGGTTCTATAATTGGAGGGATTATTGACGTCACCACTCTTGAAAAGAGGTATTGCCATACTAGTTGTCCAATCTGTGGGGAACCCCTACTGTAAGATGTTGTTGAAAATTTTTGTGATGTGAGGTGAAAGAATTTTTAAGCCCCACTTTAGATACTCTGCTTGGAGTTCATCTAAGTATTTTGCTTTTCCAGCGCCCAACCTCTTGATACCCATCTCTACCTCTTGCACCGTGAAGAGTTTTGTGTCTGTGTTGACCAAGGGAGGAGGGTCAACCTTGGGATCCTGCTCATAAAGTTGTCTTGCGTAGTCAAACCATTTAGAAGCTGTAATGTTGTTTTCAGTTTGCACCTTTTTCGATTGGAGCTCCTTCCAAAATAATTTGGGGTTATTTTTCCCGAGGAAGATTAGTTCTTCTCTCCTTGAAACCATGAAATCGACTTTTTTCTTTTTTACTATCTGCTTGTAAGCTTTGAGCTTTATGTTATCCGTGTCTGATTCCTTCCACCTTCTCCTTGCCTTTTTGCATTCCTCGTCAAACCAAGCATTAACCGGAAAATAATTTGTTTCAGACTTCTTAATTTTTTCTCCTTTGCACTCCGCAAGTGCGCTTTGAATTAAATGTGTTAATCTGTGACTATGAAGGCCATGAGATGGGATTTCCTCCTTCTTGAAGAGCCTCTCTAGCATTATTTTGAAGGTATTACAATTCTCTGGATTCAAGAGAATTCTGCCCTTTGGGGGATTTTGTTGAACACACTGATTTTTTGACCCTAACTGCTTCTTTCCGGTCCAAGAGAAACTTAAATAGATTGGCTTGTGATCTGATTTTAAGTCCCAAATTTGATCTCCAATCAACACTTCCTCCATTTTCTCACACAAACTATGCGAGCAAATTACATAATCTACTACACTTGCTCCATTGTAAGTATTGCAAGTGAAATTACCGGACTTTTTCCATCTAGTCAAACCATTACAAATGACTAAATCAAAAGCCCCACATAGCATAAGCAGTTGTTCTCCAAAGAGATTGCAGCCTTTATCCTCTGAAGTGTCAATGTACGATGATTACTCTCATACGTAAGCGGGATAGGTGTAGAAGTGTTAGTCTGTTTTTATTCGTGATTAACCCGATTACACATCAATTCGGTGCACATGCACTGCTTTATAATCTCATCTACAATTAGTGTCACATGCGGAAATAATAGGAAAGCGATCACACATCAAATCAATCACACGTATAACTCAACCCCCACTGTAAAGCCTGGTAGAAGCCCATACCTATTGTGTATATTATATCGGACGATCTGTAACCAAACAAGTACAATACTCTCCTGATACTGTTTTCTCATAAAGTCACACACAACGTGCTTTCAGTTTGAACAGTCACTGGTTCAAAACTCACTGTGATGCCCATCTGTTGCGTAATCATGGCACTAGTTATGTAAAGATCAAGGGTTCGAATCTCCTTGGCTATTCTTGCAATTGTCATGGACAATTCCTCCAAGTGTAATGCAAATCCCATGCATGATCCTCAGCGTGGCTTTACTCATCCTTTCATCTACCTCTTTCACTGGTCTCCACTGAACTGTCCATGCACTGTAGTGAACCGATGTGTTCTTGAGTTGAATAATGAGTTACTAATTAATGAATTAAATAATATTTAATTCACTCCACTCATTACTAGTTGATTAGCTAGTTAAACTAATCTCAACTAGTTCAACTAAGATAAACCGAACACAACTCCTGTCTGATGTCGTGCTCCTCCAAACTTATGCGAAGTCTGTTTAAGTCAACCATGCAAGATGCCATCAAGCCCTAGGAACACGTGATTCCTACGTGATTGCATGAGCCTTCTCCATGTTTCGAGAGCGAAGTGCTTGAGAGAGTGGCCCTAGCATTTTGTGTCTAAATATTATTAAGGGTAAATAATATTTGACTTCCCTGTTTTAAGGAGAGGCAGTCTAAAAATAGACTTCGACCTCTTTGACCTCAAAAATAGAGTCTCATCTATTTTACCAACATGACACATACTTCAAGAATCTCAAACTGGAATCCCCGAACCATGCTCCATATGTCTAAAAATAGACATAGTCTAAAAATAGATTTTGCGCCAGAATTTGCCTGCGGGCCCACTTATTGAAGGCGACTTCATTTCACTAAGCTCCATCATCTTGCTGCATTTTCAACACTCCCTCTCAGCAAGATATGGATTATCTGCAACCCCTATCCTGCCTCTGTGGAATTCGAACTTGCTCCTGGTGAGCGCCTTCGTCAGGATGTCGGCATCCTGATCCTCAGTGGGAACATATGAAAGCATCATGATTCTCCGCTGAACACAATCTCTGATATGATGGTACCTGATGTCGATGTGTTTGGACCTATCATGAAATACTGGATTAGCCGAGAGCTTGATGCGGGGGCAAATTTATCACGAGTAGATCAGCATGAAGCTCAAATGCAACTGGTCAACTAGGATCTTCCTCATCCAAAATATCGCCTCCGCATGCGGCTAAGCTGGCACATACATGTAATCGACCTCTGTGGGCCCAGGTGCTACGGATCTCGCTTCTCTTTGTGAGAAAGCCTTGTCGGCAATCTGAAAAACTCTATAAGTATCTTAAGGTCCCCGTGGACTCCACCTTGTCTGCATCGGTGAAACGACTTCGCTCCATCCTCACATGCATGCACCATGGAGTATATCCGTGTACCTCGATGCTAAAACGCAATACATGCTTGCACTTCCAAAAGAGCTTGGTAGGCTTAACCACCATGGCACTACGGCTGATTCTTCACTGCCTTAGCATATATCGAATTAGGTGTATTGACCAGATACATCAACGACCCCACCAACTGTCGATAGACAGTGGCATCCACTACCTCCTCCGAAGTAGCATCTCCCTTCCTCCATCCTCCAGGAAGAGGGGTATCAACAGGCTTGCAGCCCTGCATGTTGAACCTCTCCAGAATCTCCCGGGCATACTTGCCCTGAGAAACAAACAGTCCTCCACTGCGCTGCCAAATCTCCAATCCCAGGAAATAATGAAGGATGCCCGGGTCCTTCATCTCAAACTCTCGTGCAAGATCCTCCTTGCATGAAAGTATCAACTGCTCGTCGCCAGTCAAAATCAGATCATCTACATACAGTACGATGATCAACGGCTTCCCCTCCACCACAATCTGGTACAGGTTTGGATCCGCCTCACTCTTGGAGAATCCAAGCCCGGTGAAGTAGCTGTCTATCCGAGTGTACCAAGCACGAGGTGCTTGCTTCAGCCCATACAGTGCTCTCTTGAGTCGGCACACATGCGACTCACTGCTGAAAATCTCAAAACCTTCAGGCTGCTCTATGTACACCTCTTCCTCAATAACTCCATTGAGGAACGCAGTCTTCACATCCATCTGATGAATGTGCCACCCCATCTGCGCTGAGAGAGCAAGGATCGTCCGTATGGAAGAGTACCTTGCGACAGGTGCAAAGGTCTCCTCATAATCAATCCCCTCGATCTGTGAAAAGCCACGGGTGAAAAATCTCGCCTTGTACTTCTCCACACTCCCGTCAGCCGCCTACTTCACCTTGTAGATCCATCGCGATCCCACCACTGATTTCCCCACCGGTCTTGGGACAATCTCCCATGCACTGTTCCCGATGATCGAATCATATTCTTCGATCATGGCATTAACCCATGCGGGTTCCTCCAAAGCTTCCTCAAAAGAGGATGGCTCCGTCACAACACATTGACTCACAAGAGCCATGTATCCAGTGTACCGATCCGGTGACTGCCTCTGTCTGCGCTGTGTTGTAGGTGGTCTACAACCTTCTCTGCATCTCGAGCCAGTCGCTCAGCTTCTGTAGTACGCATGCGCCCTCTGATGGTTGGCGCTGCATGGGTGGTTTCTTCCACCTCCTGAACCTCCTCTTGTGGCTGATCCACATCAAATACCACATTAGGAACTAAGCTCCTCATGTTTGCATGCAAGTGTAGCTCCCTCTCAAGCAGGCTCTTGCTGGCACTGCCTCTATCACGAAATTTTATATCGTGCGCTATGGAGTCTTTGTGGTAGAAACTTCTCACCCGATAGTTATGATGTATCTGATGCCCTTACAAATATTCCAACCTCAGCAGTTGGATCCAGCTTCCTTCTCACATCCTTCGTCACATGCATGTAGACAGGAGAACCAAATATCCGCAAATGGGAAATATCAGGCCTCTTGCCAGAATAAGCCTCCTCTGGTGTACTCATGCCAAGAACCTTGTGAGGACAACGGTTATGCACATACACTGCTGTATTGCATGCCTCAGCCCACAAGTGAAGGGGTAGGCCCTGATCATGCAACATCGCCCGTGCAGCACCCACGATCGTTCTGTTCTTCCGCTCAGCCACCCCGTTCTGCCGTGGGTTATGGGGTGCGATGAGCTCTCTCCGAATCCCTTCTGCGCTGCAGAACTCCTTGAATTCAGCCGAGATGAATTCACCACCGTTATCACTCCTTAGAGCAATCACCTTCTTCCCAGACTCCTTCTCGACCAGTGCTTTAAACTCACAGAACTTCGCGAATGTATCGCTCTTCTTCTGCATGAAGAAGATCCAGCACTTTCGAGAGAAATCATCAACAAAGATCACATAATACTTGTGCTTTATTGTCGAAGCAACTGAGAAAGGACCACACACGTCTATGTGAACTCTCTCAAGGATCGTCATGGCGTGACTATCCTTCTCGTGAAAGGTGGTTTTCACATACTTCCCTAAAGTACACCCCTTGCACTGATCTGACTGCGCAAGAGTGCCCTTAGGAAGCCCAGTAGAAATATGCTGCAGAATCTTCAAAGCTCCATGGTGAAGGTGGCCCAATCTCCTGTGCCACAGTTCGCCCTCATCATCTCGGCTCACCACTTCTCCCGCCTTGCATGCCATAGCTGCGCAGTCATCTACCTGCAACTGATAAAGGTTCTGAGTTCGAACCCCTATCTTCCGGGTCTCTCCAGTAGTCTTACTGCGCAGGAAGGCTTTTCCTTTGCTGAAGACCACATCATACCCCTTATCCTCCAACATCGCTACTGAAATCAGGTTCTTCTTCAATCCAGGTACATGCATGACATCCTTTAATACAAAGGGTTTACCAGACTCCCTCTGAAAGGATACGGTACCGATACCAGTCACACTGTATCTACCATCATCGCCCATCTCGATGTGCACACCCAAATCTTTGTTCTCCGGATCTGAGAACAACTCCCGATCTCCCGTCATATGAAATGACGCACCGCTGTCCAAGAACCACGCCGATCCCATCACACTTGAAACCAAGCATGCAATCAGTGAAAAGTCAAGCTCGAACTGTGAAGCCAAAGCTTCTCCATCTGCAGATCTTCCAGCTTGCTTGTTCTTCTTCTTCTTTGGACAATTGGTAGCATAATGTCCGTGATCATGGCAGTGAAAACACTTCACTTTCGCCATATCCTGCTTCTTGCCCTTTGCACCAGAATGAGAAGTTTTCTTACCCTTCCCCTTCTTTGCTTTAGCAACCAAAGCGCAATTTTCTTCATCAACTCCCTTTGATGAAGATCCATCTCGAGTAGTCCTCCTTATCTCCTCCTGCATGAGATCCGCCCAAAGGCGCTCCCATCCCGGCAGCTTCTCCCGACCATTGACACTATCTTGATATGAGTGCCAAGCATTCGGAAGACCAAGGAGAGCCAGGTCGACCATGTCCTCATCTTCGACAGTAACCCCCACACTTCCCAGCTCATCTCTGCATTGAGTGAACTTCGTGAGGTATTTGGCGATACTGTCGCCCTTCTCCATCTTGATGTTCCTGAGCTTATCTTTGAGTGCCAGCTTCCTTTGGTCACTCTTACTCTGAAATAGATCCGTCAAAGCTTTCCACATTAAATATGGAGTAGCCTTTCCATGCAGGCTGGATACAATATGATCCTTGACGCCCTCCAACAGGATCCTTCAACATTTCGCCATCTTCTTTTGCCATGCATCGACTTCAGCAGGATCAGTGGGCTTTTGGACATCTGTATCTACGAACTCCTTGAGACCATTATCTTCTAATACTGCTTCCATGCGATCCTTCCATGCAACATAATTCGAACTGCCTTCAAGAGCATATTCGAGTCGCAAACCATTGAAAGACATTTTCAACACTGGCACCAAGAAAACAAAGCTGCTGCAAAATTCGAATTCCAAACTCCAAGCTCTATCGCTTCCGATCTACACTTGAGAACAAATTATTTCCAAATCAGAGATTGACTACAAGGGGCGTTTACCAGACCTTTCACTTTCCGAAGAAAGATGAATCCGGAGGCTTCCTGGCCCGTATGCAGACTCTGTCCGAGGAAATAAGTTTGCAATCACCGTAATAGATCTCGACAATTAATCTTGCTCCGATACCATGTAGAAATTAGCTGAATAAATCACTTATTCAATGAATATTAACCCGATCATACATCAATTTTGAATTGCATGCATAACACATAACCTTCTTCTACAATTAATTGTCACATGCGGAAATAACAGAAGCAATCTCACATCAAATCAATCACACATTAACTCAGTATGTATGGGGAAAGCCTATCGCTGAAAACCCCGCAGCTATTGTGTATATTATAATGGAGAAATCATGTAACCAAACAAAGTACAATACTCCCCACAAGTACTCAGTACTTTCTCATAAAGTCACACACAATCTAACTCAGTTTTGAACAAGTCTCGGGTTCAAAACTCACTGCTGACTGCCTTGCCTCTATTGCGCAATCATGGCCTGTATATGAAGAGATCCAAGGTTGGAATCTATGGCAGGCTAACACTTAGTGTCATGGACAATGCCTCCAAGGTGTAATGCAAATCCCATGCTTGATCCTCAAGCTGATAGCTAACTCCACCCTTTCATCTACCTCTTTCCCTAGTCTCCACTGAACTGATCATGCACTGTAGTGAACTGATGTGTTCTTGAGTTGAATAATGAGTTACTAATTAATGAATTAAATAATATTTAATTCACTCCACTCATAACTAATTGATTAGCTAGTTAAACTAATCTCAACTAGTTCAACTAAAATAAGCAGAACACAACTCCACTATCTGTCTCATTAACTCCTCCAAAACTTCTGCCACTGAAGTCCAACTGAAGTCAACCATGCAAGATGCCATCAAACCCTAGGAACCACATGATTCCTCTGTCAGTTGCATGAGCCACCTCCATGACTCGAACTGAAGTGCTCCAAGAGAGTAAACTGTTGTTTATAGTCTAAATATTATTAAGGGTAAATAATATTTGACTTCCATATTTTTAGGAGAGGCAGTCTAAAAATAGACTTCGACCTCTTTCGACCTAAAATATGAGTCTCATCTATTTTTACCAACATGTCGCATACTCCAAGAATCTCAAACTGGAATCCCCGAACCATGATCCATGTGTCTAAAAATAGACATAGTCTAAAAATAGACTTTGCGCCAGAAATTGCCTGCGGGCCCACTTAGTGAAGGCGACTTCATTTCACTAAGCTCCATCATCTTGCTGCATTCTCAACAATAGGGTCACTGTCTTCTTTACAACAAAGAATGCTAGCTTGTTCACTTGCAGTTCTAGCATTGAAATCCCCCACTATAAGGACTTCACCTAGCTGAGAGTATATTGCAATATCTGTTTTTAGGGCTGCAAAGGGATCTTTGTGGTCAAGCCCTCTACTTTTGTAGATTTTTTAAAGTTGCGGCGCAAAATAACATGCTGCAATTCTAATGTGATTTCCATTTTTTGATATTTTAAGCCAAACAAATTGCTTATTTGGGTCTTCTTTTTCTAGCTGAATGAAACGACCTTCTTTTTCTCTTACTAATACCATGATACCCCCATGCCCTTTGCCATTCCCTGTTGCCTTGTTCCACACTGCTATCTTCCAGTACCCTTCAAACAAAGGTGTCTTACACCCTTCATGCTCATGTGTTTCTATGAGGCAAATTATGTCTCTACCTTCCGCAATAGACCCTAACCCAGGTCCTCGTCTCCATCGGTAACCCCTACAGTTCCAACAAACTAATCTTAAGGAAACCTGGGTAAGACTTGATTGCTATTTGTTTTGACATGCAAGACTCACAGTTGAGTCTTTGTCCCTGCTTGCCCATAATGACCTTGCTTCCTCATTTCTTGCTAAAGAGTTTGCTACCTCTTTGTTATCATTTTGCTGTCTTGCTTTGGAAGGAGGTCCAAATTGCGCAATCACGGCTTTACCTTTATAAATCCATGCTCTTTTTCCCTCATCTCTTGCTGCCCTAACTTTTGTCATTTCATCCCTCCTTTCCTCTTGTTGTCTTACAGTTAAATCTTCTTCTAGAAAAAACCGAGAACCCCTTAAAGAGTTGCTTCTTGCTTAGAATGATATCTTTATCACGCAAGTTGGGCATGATGACTTTTATGGGCCTGGCTCTCTCACCGTTAAGCTTACCTACTCTCCATGCTTGACATATTTGTCCTTGCCATTGGAGCTTGTCTTTCAAGAAGTCTCTTGCAAGGTCAAGAGTACATTCATTTTTCCCATACTCTTTCACCCCTTTAATAATTATGTTTGTTGCTCTATCCAGTCTTTCCTTGCTTTCTCTATCTTGCATGTTGTTAACTTGAATGTTTGTTTCTCCTTCCCTCTTAGCAGAATTGCCAATAACTTGAGCCCAAGTTTTGGAAAGTTTTGTGGGATCTTCTTTCCTCCCTTCTCTTGATGTTTCTTCATTGTTGTCTATTTGAGCAACTGCTTTCCCCTTATCCTGGGGTGGCTTCACATTCATCACCTCTGTGTTTTCCACTACAAATTTCTTCATGTTTTGCACCTCCGCTTTCATGCGTTGCCATTCTGTTTTCCCTATTCGGAGAGCTTCCTGCAATAATGACACTTGTTCCTTCAGAACTTTGTTGCTTTCTGCTAAAGCCTGATTTTCAGCGGTTATTATATGGATTGTACAATCTCTTTCCAGCTCTTTAGCTTCTACTACTTCCAACCTTTCTTTTACATTTAAGAGTTCTTTCACATAAAGATCAGATGACCAAGTGAGAGGTGTGGATGTGGGACTATATAAAGCATAATCATCACTAACTTTTTCTTTTCCTTTGGACTTGTTGCCACATGTTTGCGAAGAAGACTTGTTTGAATGTTGTTTCTTGCGAACAATACTCTCCCTTTGAGACCTTTTTTTCCTTGTCTGCTCCCATTTTAGACGAGCTAGTCTCCTTTTTAAAATTCCCTGATATTGTTTGGCATTGACCCAAACCCACTTCCCAGTTTTCGTTGATGTGGCAATTTTCACTTGCCCTATATCATTTGTTTCCACGGGTTCTAAAGTTTCTTGTCCCATTATCATGATGATATTAAGGGAAATCAAAATCTCTGCCCAAAACTGACCCTTTGTTTTATGCTTAACTCTTCAATATCTGTTGGTCTGACCACTGAAAACTTGCTGCTCTGCCCACGGTCCACTGAAAACTAGCTGTTCTGCCCTTGCTGCGCTGCCCACTGTCCCTGTCCTTTGTGCTGCTCTCCCCACTGTTCACTACTATCCTATGTGCTGCTTTTCTGGTGCTCTGAAGAACCTCTCTCTCAAACTGTCTCTTGAGAGAAATTGCCATTACTTACAATTGCCACTTGCGGAAATCCCTGGAGCATTCCGAGGGTATCTAAATTGTCCATAACATCACTGGTTTATCATCTTTGGTCTCTGTGTTTCCCCACTGTTTTAAAAACAAACCAACCAACCTTTTTCACTTTACAGCTGTCCAACTTGAATTTCTTGGATGGCCGACTTGACTTTTGAGGAAAATTTTGAAATTCAAAATTTTACTTTTTTTTCCCTCTTTTATTTGGAGCCAACGTAGAATCAAATTTATATTTTCCTGATATTTTAATTTTGAGGGCTTATACAATAAATGAATATCGACTGCAACTACCAAAATGGAACAAAGAATGGGAAATTTTTTTTCTCCTATAGGGTTACCCATTTTGGTGAGTAACAGGACCTACATGTGCAATGAGTGAATATTTATATATGTATATGTGGAGGTAATAGAGTGATTGTTGTACACACTGACTTATGATTATTGCACTTCAATGTAATTAGATTGTTTGAGGTTCCTGCCCTAAAATCATGGTGTTATTGTGGAAGTCACTATAATATTACTTTTAGGAGCTGTGCTTCATGTCTATATTTGGTGTGCGTTGTGTATATGTAGGTTTATGGTGGTATTTTGGTACATAATAGGTGATCAAGTGTGATCAAATTCCCCATTGAAATACGTACACTGAGATGGGAAGATTAAATGAAATGTGTAAATTACACTTATAATGCAGTCTAACTTGGTCTACTTGGAACTTGGGGACTGATTCCCATCAAGATGACATAGGTGATCAAGTGTGATCAAATTCCCCATTGAAATACGTACACTGAGATGGGAAGATTAAATGAAATGTGTAAATTACACTTATAATGCAGTCTAACTTGGTCTACTTGGAACTTGGGGACTGATTCCCATCAAGATGACAAGATGACTCAATCATGATAGTCCATTCATTGTTTGACATCATCACCATTGACCTGTCCTTTTTGCAGCAGTATATGTTTAAGGTAAAATACATATTGTATAACCCATTTTATATCTTTTGTAAAACACTTCTATACAACTGTGCAATCAAGTAATTTGATTTCATTTAAAACTTCATTCACGATAGCTTGAACATCGGAGCAGTAACATGTCCCACCAGGAAATGCCTGTCAGCTTTCATTCTGCACTTGGAGTAGAAATGTTCTGTAATGGAACATAAACGAATGTTTTAGTTTTCTTTTGTTGTGCATATTCTAATGGGTATTTAAGAAATTATGTTATTTTGACTTCTGAAGGAATACTGGATGAAAGTTTTCCCTTGAATTCAGAATATTGATTATAGTAGTTACCAGCATTGGGATTGTATAATTTCTTACAGGTACTGCTTTCAACAGAACCTAGTTTGTGAAGCACTGTAATATCCCTGCGGGAAACTAATTCTAGGACACTGTTGTTTCTTGCCTTCACAGACCAGTTCTAAAAAGAATGACCTCACTAAGTCAAATGTATCCTGTGGAGACGTCTGGACTGAGTACCATGAAATGGCCTGGGAGAGTATTGAGGCTGTTGCTGATCATAAAGTATACACAGCAGAAACTGTCTTAGATCTGCTACACTTTGTTGCTCCAAGATTAATGCAACGAGGAGATACTCATTTTTCTTATGGCATTGCTGACAATTTGGATGATCCAAAATATAAGAATTTTAAGTACTGGTCTAATCCTCTTGAGACAAAGTAAGTGTCCATGCCCCTCATTTGGTTGATAGTATCTGATTCCCATAATTTGATTCACCGATTCACACACCTTTTTCTGCTTTCAGAATTCTCAGATCATGCTTCACAGTACCCAATACATGTAATGATTCATTCTGCACCGAGTTAAATTGTTGAATATGTATGCTGTTAATGTTCTGTAGCTAGGTTGCAATGGTGTTTTGGTTTGATAATGTGCTCACTTGAAAATCAGTTCAAATTAAATGTGTTGACAATTTTAGTTGGCTCTTTAGTGACTTTATTGTGGTATTGGCTGTCAAGATTTCTAATTGATATCCTTAATCGTTGCTGATTAAGGATGCCAAATTGTTAGACCGTGCTTATTCTCATTTTATAGCTGTTTTAGTTGCATTAAGGAAGGGGATATAAATTTCATTGGATATACCTTTCCTTTTATTTTTTGCTGCTGGTGAACATATTTTCTGTATATATAAGAAATATTTTTACAAAAGTAAATGATATTCTGTAAATTTTATTGCAGATTGCCAAATGCCCCAGATATTGAGATATACTCTATGTATGGTGTTGGAATTCCTACAGAAAGATCGTATGTTTATAAATTGTCCCCTTCTGCTGACACATGCTACATACCATTTCGAATTGACACTTCAGCAGATGGGGGGCAAGCAGAGAGTTGCCTAAAAGGAGGCGTATATGTAACTGAAGGTGACGAAACTGTGCCATCTCTCAGTGCAGGATTCATGTGTGCCAAAGGCTGGCGTGGGAAAACTAGATTTAATCCTTCAGGCATGTCAACTTATATAAGGGAGTACCTCCATGCCCCACCTGCAAACATATTAGAAGGTCGTGGTACCCAGAGTGGTGCTCATGTTGACATAATGGGAAACTTTGCTTTGATAGAGGATATCCTAAGAGTAGCAGCAGGTGCAAATGGTGAAGAGATAGGTGGAGATCAAGTGTATTCTGGTATTCTAAACTGGTCTGAGAAGATTAAACTAAAGCTATAAAGTGTTCGCATCATTTTTGGCATTTTCTGATGCATCTTTTACCACAAAATGTTCCAACATATAATTTGAAGTTGTGAAGCCACACAATTCTCCCGGCATTATATCTTATAGAATCAGATGATTGCTGCAGTGAATATAATCCAGAGTGAGACAGATGATTTATACAATGCAAACTCACTTCATTGGAAGGTTTATGCTAATGGATAAATTGGGAGCTTCTAACCTGGATATGGCTACTAATTCATTATCCTCCTGGAATTTCTGCAGTGTTTATTCAAATTGATGGTCTTCTCAATATATATGAAATCAAAAATTTTCCAGAGTTGTTTGCTGTCACAACAATAACTTGGTCCATTCTAAGGCTTCTGGGATTATTTTCATAAGAATGGGTTTCCAACCAGTGCATATTAACACTTGAAGACCAGGTTGGTCTGTGTCATGTGCACAATGAAGAAAGGTGTAACCATGATTCGCCCTCATCATCATGAACTGATTGAGGTCATATTTTTTATCAGAGTAATCTTCTGAAAAACTCAGGACTGTGTGAAAAAGACCACCTTTAGAAGTTACTCAGTTGATAGTAGCTACTACCTTATTGCTAGGCCTAAATATGCTGCACTATCTACAATGGGCTATGCCAAATAAATTTAACTGTTCAGTAGTATATAAAGAAATCACATTGCATATTCAGCACTGTGATACAATGATTTGTATTTCCGGTTTGAAACTGTATAGAAGTCAAGTTTCTCTTTTGTTATTTTGCTGTAAGATTAGCTATTCATATATTAATAATTGTACAAAAATTTACATGCTTCCCAGGCTCACTATGATTCTGCCTGTGATGGACATCAAAATTTTCAAAGCTTTTTCATATGATCCATAGGACCATCTGTTCTAGGAATTCTGGTTATGGTTATACAGAAATTGCATTTGCTGCTTCTGAGGAAAAAAATAACAAACCAGCATTCTGTTCTGTAGCTCACATCGGGTTGAGTAGTGAGTACTATTTCTAATATTTGACAAAATAGAAAATTTAAAAAGAGAACTAGGAACAAACAGAGAGGCACCTAGTCCTCAGCTTCAGAGGCCGAGTCCACATAAATGAGAGGAGTTTTGGTATCTGCAGGCGCTTTTGTGCCTGGTGATTGGTTCTATTGATTCTGAGCTTTGTCCAACTGCTTCCATATTCCAGGACACACAGAGGCTTGACCAAGGCCTCATATTTCTTGTCCAAGTAGTCCAGTTTATCTGTTATGGCTATATGTTGCATGTCCATAGTATCTAATATGACCACCTGTTGAATGCCAATGCCCTGCTTTTCTATAACTTTGGAAATGATTGATTTAATATGCCAGTGAATATCAATGCGCTTGATGTCTTTGTGTATCCATCAATTATGCATCATTAGCCTGCGAAGATCTGTTGGCTCATTTATGATTTCTTCCTTACCTTCTGCTCAATTCTTTCAACTTCTACCTTGATTTTTGTAGTGAATCACTTGTGATAATGCATTGCAGCCTCTCTGGATTCCCCATTTTCCTTGGTTATCCTATTGGTGGGAGTTACCTTTACTGGATTTCTTGCAGGACCGAGACTTGCCACACCTCTCAGACTGAGATTTGTTCTCCCCTCTGGTCACAATCCTTTCCTTTGGATGGCTTCCATGCTTGAAGACTAGTTCTGTTCCCTCACACACCCAAGAAAGAACTTGCGGGGACCAGGAATCTCCTGCCACTTACTGCAAACCTCAGACTGAGTGAAAAGAGGTTACTTTCTTTTGCTGACAAAGCCACAGCATTTCCCCAATCCCCATGAACCTACGAACCTGTGAACAAATTACCTGCCTTGCCTCATTCACTCTTGGGGCTCTAACCACATGAGAGTGAAGTTTTTGAAGGAGGGGAGTTAATCTGATTTTGATTGAAGGAATGAAGGGACAGACGGAGGTCGTGTACCTTGTCCTCCTCGTTCTCTTCACACATTCTATCATAATGCCCATTCCTTGCCACCAGTGAGCTGAAGGGACGGGCCTCTTTCCTGCCCTTAACTCTTGTCCCCGACACAATATACGTGGTGAAGTCGAGTTTCTCTTAGATATCACTGTAGATTTCCATTATTCTTATATAAAATTGTCTTCAAGCATATGGTTCTTCAAAAGTGGAAGATCTCTTTAATCCCTTACACAACAACCCCTATTATTTTCTTTCACTTGGTTGCTTGTTTCTTCATCTCAGGTTTTGTGCTTCCTTGACTACACAATTACATCTTACTGGGTTCTTTTTTTCTCTAATCTACTTCCCACAAAATCGTATGTCACATCTTGTACATATTAATTTGGTTTGGATACAATGAATTCTTTCTTTATACAGTAGTGAACAACTAAAAATAAATCTCTTGGTTTGTTTTGGAATTCACAAATGACAATTACTTGTTTGATTTATTCGTTACAATGCTTGCAAATAGGCATGGTCTAGATGGCACAGTATAAAGTATTATTTGACGAAAGTTCAATGGTACGTTCGAATACGACATGCAGCATTATTTAAAGTCTCTGTAAGGTGCAGGGGCATAAAAGTGGGCACTTGAGGCCCGTGTATGCAATCCAAATGGTAGGTAGTATGTAAATTAACTATTGGCGGCAGTAGATTAGTTATTCACTACCACAACTGAAATTGACAGAGGATGGATATATAGATGTGCATGTGGTGATTTGACTAGTTTTCTATTAAACTTGGTGCTCTCTTTCTATGTAAAGCATTACTGAATAGATATATTTGTTTATGGGCATCTAATTACTATGTTAACTTTAATAAACTATTACAGATGACGTATATACTTTCCATTCATTGGGCTGGGAATGACAAGTAGCATATTAGTGTAGCTTTATAATGTATATAAGCATAGATTATGTCATATTGTAGACGGGACAATGGTTTTATGGTTGGTAGGTTTCCCATTCGTTTTGGTGAGTTAGCAATAGATATTTCACAGAAGAATCCATAATATAATGGAGAATTTGAGTTTAATTGGTTGGCTCATACATTTTTGTTTGTGTTTAGTGTAGAAGCGTATATTTCTATAAATAGAAGAGTATAGTTGAGTACAAGTGGCATTTCCTTTGATTTCGAGAAAAAAATGAATTTTTTCCATTCAATACCTATTTTAGATATCTTTGAAATCTCTAGATAGATTTAGTGTTTTTTTTGGTAAGGTTTAACATGTTTTTTATGAGTTGGAGGATTTTGGGATGCCTTTTATTACATCAAGTATTGTATTAGCCTTAAGGGCCAAGATAAATCACTAGGCACCATAATTTGAATGTAGCACCATAATTTGAATCTTTACTGTGCTTTCTAAGGGAAAAGCCTATGGCAGCTACTTGAATTTCTACTTTTCCTATTAAGTTATGCAATAGATGACTTATTTGTGAACCCTTGCCAGTGATATCTTTATGGCGCTTTCTAAGGGAAAAGCCTATGGCAGCTACTTGAATTGTTAGTTTTCTTATTAAGTTATGCAATAGATAAATTTTTTGTGAACCTTTGACGCTTTCACTGGCATGCTTAGTGTTTAAGTGATACCTAAAAGGTGTTGAGAAGTCAACAAGAAATGTGTGTCTGATTTAATTTTCCCTTAATTAAATTGGACAATAGATTGTAATCTTATTTCATAATCACTTGTAATAGTTAACTGAGTGTGATAAACTTAGTTAGCTCATGAAATTTGAGTTGAGGGTGGTTGGTGACGCATGTAGAGTGATTCTATTTGTTTTAGAGTTCAAGTTGTAGTTAGTGTATTAGTTTAATTCATGAGAAATCAGTTAATTCAATTAATTGAGTTAATCAATTTAACTAGTTGTAAATAATTGTTGCACTAGTTAGAGGTCAAGTGACTTAAATCAGATTTAATTCACATGCAGTGATCTGTCAAGTGACTGATGATTTACTATTAATAACTGCATGCATGTAAGTTCTGATGAAGACTTAGTTGAGACAGAGGTTAAAGGGATGTTAACTATCAGTTATATTATTAGCAAACTACCTAGATGTAGTAATACACCCATAGGATTTCCCATGCGCATTGTGCAATTTTGAAAGGCTGAAATTCTTAAATAATAGAGGTTTAATTCTACAGGAATTGCGCAAGCAAGGCAGGTTGAGTAGAGGCAAGAAATTGGCTAAGTGTTGGTCGATTTTGTCCGGATCAGTGTGAGACAATTGGTAGAGTGCAACAGACCCTTGTGAAAAGAATGCATTGTATTGTTTCATACTTCCTTGGTTGAATATACAATAGAAGATAGAGGGGTTTTGAGTAGCAAGCTTTCCCAGGAAAAATATCTATGTTGTGGATTAATTTGATTTTTTCTTTTACTTGGTGTGATTGTGCAATCGTGTTTATTTCCGCAATTATTTTGTAGAAGGATTCAATATCTTGCTTTAGTATCGGATTAAATCCATTGGTACACATATTGTTTGTATAATTTCTACATGGTATCGGAGCACAGGAAATCACTATAGTGGAGAAGAAATTGAGTTTGTGCTGAACAACATTCGAATTTGTAGAAATATTCTTTGGTGCGACAGACGGATCAAGATGGCTTTCAATGGATTAAGCTTGGAATATGTATGCGAGGGAAGTTCTAATTATATTGCATGGAAATACAGAATGGAGGTAGTTCTGGAGGACAACGGGTTCAAAGAATTCATTGATAATGATATTTCCAAGCTCGCAGTAGCATACGCCGCTCTTCTTGATTCTTTGCAAAAGAAGGTTGCAAAGGCAAGGAGGAACTTATTAGATGGAGTTCGAGATCACATTGTCTCGAGTCTCCGTGGAAAAGCAACTCCTTATGCAATGTGGAAGGCTTTGACAGACCTGTTTCAGAATTGCAGTGACCACAGAAAATTGGCACTGAAGGACAAGCTCAGGAAAATCAAAATGGAGAAAGACGACACTATTCCGAAATATTTGACCAAGTTCATCCAATGTCGAGATGAGCTTGGAAGTGTCGAGATTACTATAGCGGATGATGGCTTGGTTAGCCTAACACTTCTAGGCCTTCCCAAGAGTTGGCATAGTTATTAGGACTTTGTTAGTGGGAGGGAGAACCTATTAGATTGGGAGTGACTTTGGTTGGATTTGGTACAAGAAGAATTCAGGCGAAATACTAGGGATGGATCCTCATCTAAGGCAGATGATGAGGAAAATTGCGCCTTGGCTGGTAAGGCAAAGAAGGGGAAGGAAAAGAAATCCTATTCCAAATTTGAGACCGACAAAGAAGGCAAGAAGCGTGACATGTCCATAATGAAATGTTTTCACTGTCATGAGCATGGAAATTATGCCACTAATTGTCCACGGAAGAAGAACAATAGGAAGGCTTTAGGATCTGCAGCGGGTGAAGCTTTGGCTTCACAGTTCGAGTTGGACTTCTCACTCATCGCATGCATGGTGTCTAGTGCGATGGGATCAGTGTGGTACTTGGATAGTGGTGCATCTTTCCACACGAAGGGAGACAAAGTAACTCTTTAGTAGCTTGGAGGAGAAGGATCTTTAGATGCACATCGAGATGGGTGATGACGAGAGGTATAGCGCTACCGGGATTGGTACAATTATTTAGAGATAGTCATGTAAACCTTTCTTATTAAAAATTTCATGCATGTACCATGCTTGAAAAAGAATTTAGTTTCAGTGAAGGGAAAGCATTCCTTCGTCACAAAGCAACAGGACAAGTTAAGAAGATTGGGGTTTGTGTGAAGAACCTCTACAAACTTGATGTAGATGGCTGCGTAACATTGATGGGTAAAGCAGACATAGTGGTGAGACGAGATGAGGGTGAGTTATGGCATAGGAGATTGGGCCATCTACACCACAATGCTTTGAAGGTCATGCAACAGATTTGTACGGGGCTTACAAAAAGTACTCTTGTGTAGATAGGCTCATGCAAGGGATGTATATAGGGAAGCATGTGAAGGCTCTAAGGAGCGACAATGGTGGTGAGTACATCTCCAATGAATTCAAGAACTTTTGTGCCAAAGGATGAGTTCAAAGAGAGTTGATTGTGCCTCATAACTCACAACAGAATGGGGTTACAGAAAGAAAGAACATAACAATTGTGGGTGCGGCATGAGCAATGTTACATGATCGGGGCCTCTGTTGCATCTGTGGGAAGAGGCATGTAACACAACGGTATTTGTGCAGAACTGTAGTCCGCATCGGATACTTGACATGAGTACACTAGAGGAGGCTTGTTCTAGTAAGAAACTTGATGTTTCATATTTTAAAAATTTTGGCTCATCTGTCTATTGCCATGTGACCAAAGTTTCCAGAAAGAAGCTAGAACCAACAACTGAGATTGGGATATTTGTGGGGTACACTGATACTCCCCACAACTATCGTGTGTATTTGCCGAATAACAAGATGACAATTGTCAGACGGGATGTAAAATCTGATGAGGAGAAAGCCATGTGATTGTCTCGTGAGAGGGAGCATGATTTGCATGCAGATGAGGAACTCTTGGTTCCGAAGGATGAACCTCAAGATGCGGAGCGGCCACATGCGGAGGATATTAGAGTGGTAGAAACCACTCATGCAGAGCCATCCACCAGACATGGTAGGAGGCGCACCGCAAAATTTGACAGATTGAGACTTGATGCGACATAACATGTAGGAGTACCTACATCACTGCGTAGACAGAGACAGTCACCAACCAAGTTTATTGGATACATGGCTCTTATGAGCAAGTGTATTATGACAGAACCATCCTTTTTTAGAAAGCAATGCAACAACCAATTAGGGTTGATGCCATGGTTGAAGAGTCTGACTCCATCGTCAGGAATTGTGCATGGGAAGTTGTCCCAAGACCAGTCGGGAAGTCAGTGGTTGGATCTAGATGGATCTATAAGGTGAAGCAGGTAGCAAATGAAAGTGTGGAGAGATACAAGGCTAGATTTGTAGCTCGGGGATTCTCACAAGTTGAGGGGATTGACTGTGAGACTTTTGCACCAGTTGCAAGGTACTCATCGATTAGATCTATCCTTGCACTCTCAGCGCAAATGGGGTGGCAGATACATCAAATGGATGTGAATACTACATTTCTCAATGGAGTTATTGAGGAAGAAGTGTACATTGAGCAACCAAAAGGTTTTGAGACCTCTAATAGTGAGTCGCATGTGTGCAGACTGAAGAGTGCACAATATGGGTTGAAGCAAGGACCTCGTGCTTGGTACACCAGGATTGACAATTATTTCACCGGGTTGGGTGTCACGAAGAGTGAATCGGATGCGAACCTATACCAGATTGTGGTTGATGGTAAGCTTTTGATTATCGTACTTTATGTTGATGATCTTATTCTGACAGGTGATGAGTAGCTCATAACTACTTGCAAAAAGGATCTTGCAAGAGAGTTTGAGATGAAGGACATGGGACTCTTCACTATTTCCTTGGTTTGGAGATATGGCAGCGGGATGGGGAGCTATTTGTTTCTCAAGGAAGGTACGCCAAAGAGATTCTGAGGAAGTTCCACATGGAGAGCTATAAACCCATGGAGACTTCTCTTGTAGGAAACTGGAGGAAGGAGGATGCTACTTCAAGTGAAGTAGTGGATGCTACTATTTATAGGCAGCTTGTAGTTTCACTCATGTACTTGGTGAACACACGACCAAACATATGCTACATAATTAACCAACTTAGTCAAGCTATGGTTAAGCCGACCAAGCTCTTTTGGAAGGCGAGGAAGCATGTCTTGAGATATCTCAGGGTGTTAGGGCCCTATATTACTAATATAGTCCCTTATTGTTGTGAGTGTAACCCCCTTATTGTTATTATTGTACCCTTGTAACCCCCATTTTGTTATTATTGTGCCCTTAAATTATTATTGTTAGGTTGGCTAGGATTACATTGTGGCCCACTAGGATTACATTATGGCCCCATGGACTCCTATATATAGAAAGGAGGTTTTGTAAATTGTATCATCTAAGAATTTTTCATTTATGTAATGTATTGGAGGTTGCCCCCTCGAAGTGGCTTATTTTTAAGGCGTTGATATCTCTGTTCTTCTATTTTTGGAGCTGGTTACACAACATTTGGTATCAAAGCTTTGGATTATAGGGTTTCGCTGCTCTAAACAGGTCATCGTGGCATTTTCGCTATAAATTTTTTTCTACGAAGGTTCAGAATTTGAAAATTTTAGGGTACGAAGCTGAAATCCTGAGGAAACTCGTCAAAAAATTTCAGAGTTTGGTTCGCAGTATTTTCGAAGATATGATCTGTGGAAGGTAGTGCTTTTTCAGGCTCCCGAATTTCATCTCAAAGAGGTGATTGTGGGAAAAGATTCATAACTCTCTCTCTGAGCATCGGATTGGAGTGCTGTAAAAAGTGGTCGCAAGTACACGGACTGTATGTTCTTGGCAATCAATTTCAGAGACAAAGGATGAAACAGTAACACGTGGCAAGTCGTACAAGTTCGCTCTACTGAACCAGTCCATAATTAGGTCATTGTGGGAGATTGGACACAACTTTGTCTTGGAGAATCCAAATCAGGTCAGACCTGTGGCATTCGAAAGAGAATTCAGAGGGATACATTGGTGCCGAAATTCAAATATTGAAGTGCTATAATCACAGAGATAATCCAATTTCAATATCGAGCTCCTCAAAAGCAAGAAAAAGGTGTGTATTTTTTTTTTCCGAATTGCATAAGTCTTGTTTGAAGAATCAATTTGAATTGATTCCAAGGTGGGTTTTAAAAGATGCCCCGTAAAAATAATTCAACACCCATTAAGCCTTCAGAAGGCTCTACGATGACTCATGAAGATGAAGAATTGCAACATGATCTATCAAAATTACAAGAGCAAGTGCACCAAATTTCGCTCTCGCAAAGAGCAACAAAAAATGAAATGGAAGTTTTGAAGAAAGGCGTGGAAGCGAAGATGGACGGTTTGAAGAAAGGCATGGAAGCTAAGATGGATGGCATGGAAGCTGGCATGGAAGCTAAGATGGATGACATGAAAGACAACATGGAAAACATGAAGAATGATCTAAAAGCAGACATCGAAGGTTTGACAAAGTTGATACAAGAAATGTTTCCTAATGGTGAAAAGATAGTAGAAGAACCTCATAATGAGAACAAAATAAATGTTAATCGTGATTTCATAAACTCTAATGTTGGCGGGAAGAACCACCATATTCCAAAAATGGATATGAGGAAGTTTGATGGAAAGGATCCTGTCACATGGATACTACAGATGGAGCAATATTTTGATCTCCATAACGTGCAAAACACACAAAAGGTACGCATTGCAACTTTACATTTAGAGCAAAATACATTTGTATGGTATCAATGGCTTTGCTCCCGTAAAAAAATTGTCACTTGGTCAATTTTTACGGAGGAAATGATAGCACATTATGAGGATACAAAGAGCAACACCTTCTTTAGCCAATTGATAAATCTCAAACAAAGGGTTTAGTGGGGCAGCACATTGAGGACTTCCAAAAATTGAATATAAGGGTAACTGATATTCCAGAGGAACACAGGATTGATCTCTTCATAGGCACTTTAAAGGATAACATCCAACATGAAGTTCGCGTTTTGGAACCCGATTCATTGGAGAAGGCATTCGGGTTGGCAAGAAAAGTTGAATGTAAAATTATGGCGACAAGGAAGCCTACCACTCAATTATATAAAGAAGGAAGTGTTACTACACCTAGATTTCCACAACCTACAAGGTTGACACCACAAAAATTGGAAGAAAAAAGAGAAAAAGGGCTTTGCTACAGTTGTGATAGCAAATACACTAAAGGTCATAAGTGTGCTGAGAAGAAATTATTTTACATAGATTGTGAAGAGGAAGAAGAAAATGAACAAGAAGAGGATATACACGAGGAACCAGCCCTAGAAGAGGAAGAAATGAATCCGACCATATCGTGTAATGCACTGGCAGGAATTACCACTCCTCAAACTCTCAAGATAGAAGGACAAATCAAGAAGAAAAAGGTAATAGTGTTGATTGATTCGGGTAGCACCCATAATTTTATTCATTGTAAGGTAGCCAAGGAATTAAATTGTTTCCTATACCCAGCACCAGAATGTCAAGTGATGGTTGCAAATGGAGGAACTATAAATTTCTCTGTAAAATTCCATAATATCAAGCTAACCATGGGGGAATATGTATTGACTAGTTCAATGCTTTCCATTCCTATGGGAGGTGCTGATGTTGTACTAGGAGTACAATGGTTACAATCTTTGGGGACGGTAGCTTTTAATTTTCAAGAACTTTTCTTGAAATTTTTTTTAGAAGGAAAGGAAGTCGAATTACGAGGTATTGCAAGGAAGCCGGGAAGGATAATAAGTTCTAATATCATGAAAAAGCTTCTAAAGAAAGAACAACGAGGCATAATTGCACAATTATGCTCACTAGAAGTTCCAACATCAAAATCATCTATTTCTGCAGATCTCCAACAAGTCTTGGACAATCATTCCAAGGTGTTTGAAACTCCCAAAGGACTCCCACCTATTCGTGATCATGATCATGCTATTCATTTGATTCAGGAAGTGTTCCTCCAAACATCAGGCCTTATAGATATCCTTACTTCCAAAAGAGCGAAATTGAACGTATGATTGCAGAAATGTTAGAGGCGGGTATAATTCAACCTAGTCAAAGTTCTTTCTCTACTCCTGTGGTATTGGTACACAAGAAGGATGGATCATGGCGAATGTGTCCGGATTATAGGGAGCTCAATAAGCTCACCATTAAAGACAAATTTCCCATTCCTGTGATTGATGAATTATTGGATGAATTACATGGAGCAATTGATTTTACCAAGTTGGATCTTCGTTCAGGATATCATCAAATTAGAATGAAGACTGAAGATATTCCAAAAACAGCATTTCGAACTCATGAGGGTCATTATGAATTTTTGGTCATGCCTTTTTGGCCTTACCAATGCACCTTCTACATTTCAAGGGTTGATGAATTCCATTTTCAAACCCTTCCTTAGAAAATTTGTGCTAGTATTTTTTGATGATATACTAATCTACAGCAGGTCCTGGAAGGATCATGTTGAACATGTTGACATGGTGCTCAAACTATTGCAGGAGAAACAATTATATGCAAAAACATCCAAATGTTTCTTTGGAGTACAAGAGGTGGAATATCTGGGTCATATTGTATCTCACGAGGGTGTTAAAGTAGACCCTAACAAAATTAAAGCCATTAAGGAATGGAAGGTCCCCACAACCATAAAGCAATTGCGAGGATTTCCGTGGTTAACAGGGTATTATCGCAAGTTTGTTAAGAATTATGGGAGAATAGCAGCACTTCTAACAACATTATTGAAGAAAGATGCATTTTCATGGACTCCTGAAGCAACTAAGGCCTTTGAACATCTTAAAGAGGCAATGTGCCTAGCACCGGTCTTAGCTATGCCAGACTTCACAAAAACCTTTATTGTGGAATGTGATGCCCCAGGAAATGGAATTGGTGCAGTTTTAATGCAGGAAGGAAGACCCATTGCTTTTGAAAGTCGTCCAATCAAAGGAAAGTATTTACATAAACCTATTTATGAGAAGGAAATGTTAGCAATACTGCATGCACTAAAGAAATGGAGAACTTACCTAATGGGAAGACACTTCAAGGTAAAAACTGATCATGATAGTCTTAAACACTTTTGGAACAAAGACTATCTTCAGAAGAGCAGCAAAAATGGGTCACAAAGATGTTGGGTTATGACTTTGAAATAATCTACAAAAAAGGAAAGCTTAATGTTGTTGCAGATGCACTCTCAAGAAAGAATGAAGACGTGGAAGCATTGCTTTGTGCCATTTCTATTATCCAACCAGATTGGATAACCGAAGCAAGAGATGAGTGGAAGAAGGACAATGATGTATGGACACTCATTCAAAAGTTGCAGCAAGATCCTAGTACATCTGATACATTTAGTTGGAAAAATGATTCCTTATGGTACAAAGATCGCTTATATCTTTGTAAGAATTTCCAACTAAAACAAAAGATTCTTCTGGAATTGCACACTTCTCCTTTAGGAGGACCCTCAGGATTTTTAAAAACTTACCACAGGGTGAAGAAAGAATTTTTTTGGGATGGCCTTAAATCTGATATTCGAAAGTTTGTGGCGGAATGTTTGGTTTGCCAGCAGAATAAAGTGGAAACAATTAAGACCCCAGGACTTCTACAACCTTTATCTATTCCAAGTCAACGTTGGGAGGAGATTTCAATGGATTTTATCACAGGTTTACCTAAGTCCGAAGGAAAGAGTGTCATCATGGTGGTAGTTGATAGACTTACCAAGTATGCACACTTTTGTGCATTATATCATCCATTTAAAGCAAGCACAGTTGCTACTACATTTATGGACATAATTCAAAAGCTACATGGAAGCCCAAGGGTTATTGTGAGCGACAAAGTTCCAATTTTTACTTGAAATTTTTGGACGGAGTTATTTTCTTGTTTGGGTACTCAATTAGCTCATAGCTCATCTTATCATCCTCAATCTGATGGTCAAACTGAGATAGTAAATAAATGTTTGGAAGGATATCTTCGTTGTTTTGTATCTGATAAACAAACACAATGGGTCAAGTGGTTACCTCTCGCTGAATGGTGGTATAACACTTCCTTCCATACTGCAGCAAAAATGACCCCATTTATGGCACTTTATGGATATCATCCACCATCCATCACATCATCTTTAAGAGAAAATTCGAAGGTTCAAGCAGTGAAAGATCACATCGAGCATCAGCAAGAAGTTCTCCAACTCTTAAAGGATAACCTGAATTTGGCACAAAATCGAATGAAACAACAGGCAGATCAACATCGCAGTGAGAGAAGTTTGATGTAGGAGATTGGGTATTTTTACGGCTACAACCATATAAACAAATGTCCCTCAAGCAAGCTAAGAAGGATAATAAATTATCGCCAAAGTACTATGGTCCTTACAAGGTGTTGCAAAAGATTGGTACTATGGTATACAAATTGGAGCTTCCTGCTTCTTCGCGAGTGCATCCAGTTTTCCATGTTTCATGCTTAAAGAAGGTTATAGGTGAAAATCTTCCAGTTCAAACAATATTTCCAAAACTTGATGAGGAAGGAAAAATCATATTGAAATCTCAAGTAGTCACGAAAACAAGAACTCGACAGCTACAGAATCGATCAATTTCAGAGTATCTCATCAAGTGGAAGAACTTACCCACTGAAGATTCTACATGGGAGGATGAGAATTTTATACAGAAGCATCGAGAACTACTCAAGCATTGAGGACAACACTTTTTTGAAGGAGAGGGGCATGTTAGGTCCCTATATTACTAGTATAGTCCCTTATTGTTGTTAGTGTAACCCCCTTATTGTTATTATTGTACCCTTGTAACCCCCATTTTGTTATTATGTGCCCTTAAATTATTATTGTTAGGTCGGCTAGGATTACATTGTGGTCCACTAGGATTACATTATGGCCCCATGGACTCCTATATATAGAAAGGAGCTTTTGTAAATTGTATCATCCAAGAATTTTTCATTTATGTAATGTATTGGAGGTTGCCCCCTCGAAGTGGCTTATTTCTAAGGCATTGATATATCTTTTCTTCTATTTTTGGAGCTGGTTACACAACACAGGGGCACTACAGCGTATGGATTATGGTACAGACGGATAAAGGGAGTGAAGCTTCAAGGCTTCATCGATGCAGATTGGGTAGGCAGACCATCAGAAATGCAGAGCACATCAGGAGGGATCTTCAACATAGGATCGACAACATTTTCGTGGTACAATAGGAAACAGAGATTAGTTACACTCAGTTCAGCCGAGGCAGAGTACATGGCAGCCAATCAGGTGACATGTGAGGCCATCTGGATGAAGAAGATACTTGTTGGTTTGTTTGGTCGTCAGATGGATCCGCTGGTGATACATTGTGATAAACAGAGTTGCATAAAACTCTCGGTTAATCCAGTATTCCATGATAGGTGCAAACATATTGACATCCGGTACCACCATCTCAGAGATTGTGTTCAGAGACACATTATGTTACTTTAGTACATTCCCACGGAGGATCAAGATGCAGATATTCTGACGAAGACACTTGACAAGAGAAAATTCGAATGCCATAGAGGCAAGATCGGGGTAGCTGATAATCCCTTTCTTGTTGAGAGGGAGTGTTGAAAAGTCAACAAGAAATGTGTGACTAATTTAATTTTCCCTTAATTAAATTTGGACAATAAATTGTAATCTTATCTCATAATCACTTGTAATAGTTAACTGAGTGTGATAAACTCAACTAGCTCATGAAATTTGAGTTGATGGTGGTTGGTCAGGCATTTTGAGTGATTTTATTTGTTTTAGAGTCCAAGTTGCAGTTAGTGTATTAGTTTAATGCATGAGAAATCAGTTAACTTAATTATTTGAGTTAAAATCAGGGTAACTAGCTGTAACTGATTGTTGCACTAGTGAGAGGTCAATTGAATTAATCATATTTAATTCACATGCAGTGATCTGTCAAGTGATTGATGATTTACTATTAATAGCTGCATGCATGTTAGTTCTGATGAAAACCCAATTGAGACAGAGGTTAAAGGGATGTTAACTATAAGTTGTATTATCAGCAAACTGCCCAGATGCAGTAATATACCCATAGGATTGACCATGAGCATTGCGTAGTTTTGGAAGGCTGAAATTCCTAAATAATAGGGATTTAATTCTACAGGAATTGTGCAAGCAAGGTAGACTGAGCAGAGGCACGAAATTGGCTAAGTGTTGGTCGATTTTGTCTGGATCAATGTGAGATAGTTGATAGAGTGCAACAGACTCTTGTGAGAAGAGTGCATTGTATTGTTCCATGATTCCTTGGTTGAATATACAATAGAAGATAGAGGGGTTTTGAGTAGCAAACTTTCCATAGGAAAAATATCTGTGTTGTGGATTGACTTGCTTCTTTCTTTTACTTGGTGTGATTGTGCAATCGTGTTTATTTTCCACAATTAATTTGTAGAAGGATTCAGTATCTTGCTTTAGCATATCGCATTATCGGATTGAATCCATTGGTATACATATTGTTTGTATAATTTCTACAAAAGGAACAATAAGAGAGAAGTGTGATAATATATCCTCCCAAAAAGCTATATTAAAGCCACACTTTAAGATATGTACTTCAAATATTTTGTTATTTCACAGTAAGCATATTGTAAAGTATGTGAAGCTTGATTTTCTAGCCGATTTTTTGCTTAGCAACACATGTATGAGTGAGCCAACCCATGATAATAAGCACTCCAAATAGAATCAATCATTTTGATCCATTCATCTTCACTATTGTTAACTTCTATCTTAGGTTTTTTGGAAATTTTGAGGGCTGGGGGGGGAGGATGAATTTGTATTTCATAAATTTCAAGAATTAAAAGTTACTAGGAATTAAACAATAACATCACATCAAGGAATACACAAGAATTATATGAACAATTTATTTATATTACAAGGGAAGCTACAACTTCCAATTTACCAATGACCACTGGTAGGGATAGTACAACCCCAAATCATTTACTAACACTACGGGAAGGAGCTACAACCTGTGGTTTACCAACATCCACTAGAAGGAGGTGACAACCTCCTAAAGAAAGCTTCAACTTCCTTGTGTATCACCATCCTGTGACCCTTAACAATAAAATATAGAACAATAATTTTGAGCGCTCGTACCAGCGACAATAGCCCTCTTACAATGATGCATGACACTTTCATTGCAACTATTGCTTGCATTCATTCATAATATTGTAACTCTTGTTTTAAACTGATTCCACATGTGCAAACCAATGTGCCAATGATCTGCCCTATAACTTGCTTCTACTAGTCTCGAATTTGATCTCAGGAAACGTAGACTTATCACACTATCACCTTCAACATCAAGTCTGCTCCTTCAATGTTCAAGATATATTGCAGATACATTGACCTGTATTGATCCTCAAAACATATAATTTAACAAAAAAAGGATTTTGATTCCTACCTCCAACTTGTTTAAATAAGCCTCAATCAATCCTTAGCAAAGCTCCTCACTGCTTCCTAAACAACCAATTCTCCCATATTGAAACTAGGCCTAAACATGCCTCTCTTCAACAATGTCTACACAGCTTGGGTCAATCTCAGATTAGCCACAAAAATGTCTTAGAATACAGTTCACAGTTTGTCTTAAGAAAGCTTGAAATCAATCTCAAAAGAGTCACTGGTTAGGTCTGAGATTGTCTAAATCAACTTCAAGAAGGGGATTGGATTTTTCTAAGAAATATTTGAATCATATTACCTCAAAAAGACTATTATAGAGCTAAATGAGTTTCCTCAGAGAGGGAAGAAACAAACCTCAAAAATCCCATCTCTGTAATTTGGATCAAGCCTCAAAGTTTCCCTATATAGGCCCAAAATCTGCCTTGGAAGGAGGGGCCACAATAGGCCTCATGTAGATTAAAAGTGCCTCAATCACATATTTGAAAGAGACCAAAAATTTCTTTAGGAGATTCCAAAAAGGCTAGCCTCAAAAATTATCCTTGAACAACGAAAGTAATCTTGTATAAATTTGGTCCTTACCCTTAAATCTTAAGGTCTACAGATTTGATATTGCTTAAGATGCACTGAATAACGCCTTTGCAATGCCTTGGGCAGAGGCGGAAATGAGTTGTGTTGACATTTTGCTACAACGCCAAATTAGGGCCTTAGAATAGGCCTAAAAAAGGAGCCTTAGAATACTTGTATTTTCCCCAAACAAGCTTCAGAACCACTACTCTGCCCCAGAGAAAACACCATCCAAGAGAGTAAACAATAAATTAAATAAGAAACTTAAAAAAGTTGGCTTCTACAAGTCTTCAATGTAGCTCCAACCTCAGACAAACTCATATATGCTTGATTGAGAAATCAATGTGAGTAGGAGGGAAGACGAATGGCTTATTTATACATGAAATAGGGAAGGCTACAATGGAGTCGACCTATGATTTTTGCCACAAAAAATATACAATTCGCCAATCTGTGTTGGAAATACTAAGAGGGCAGGTGGGGGGGGGGGGAGAAAGGGGGGAGTATCAATATTTCTTATTACAATTAGTAATTAATTATTTTTCAGAGCATAAATAATAAACAAAATATCAAAAGATCACAAGAACAATGCACAAGCGATTTTTAGGTGGAAACCTTTCCGAGAGAAAAACCACTGAACGATTTTCTAATATTTTGTGAGAAAAATGCTTAAGCTCCAACTAAAAGGTAAATTCCAACTGCGTAGTAATCTAGAAAAACGTTCAATTTTATCAGGTAGCTCCGACTCCTGAAAGGATGCTCCTACACCTTGATTTTACCAGCTCCTACTGGAAGGACACTTCTGTAAAAACTCCTTGAAATGCAACGATTAGAAATAATTCTTCTTACTCATAAATTAATTATGTAGTTTATTTTTTTTATGACAAAATAACGAATTATTCACATTGTGATTTCTTCACCATAAAAGTATACTGCGGAAAAAAAAAGGAATTGAGAAATGCTAGCACACAAATAAAAATGATAATTATTTTTGGACAATTATCCTTTGAAAAAATCAGTGTGGGAAAACCAGTGCATCTATGAGGGTTTTATTATTATGTAGCAACACAAATTCTGAGTACAATAAAATGATGCCAAATTGGCGTTTCTATCTAAGAGAAATACTAGAAAAATTATCTGAGGGAATTTACCCTCCTCCACGAGCAAACTCAACTCGATCTAGCCACTCGAACTGGCTCTCCTACTGCAGTTGCACAAGCCTTTGCGTCACCTTTGCGTAGGCTTAAATCTCGCGAGCTCAGAACTACCTTGAATCAACTATTGACTGAATGTTGGTGGTTTAGAAGCCTCTAGCTTGACCCTATGGAAATCTTCTTGGCCACTATCACCTGGAACTACCACTGCTCCAGCTAAATCGAATGCCCTCTTTGAGGCTTCTACGCAACCCCTACACAACCTCCTGTAGAAAGTATGGTGTAGATTTGCAATTGTTCATGAAATTTTAATTAGAATCACAAGACATAAACCTACTCTATACTCTGCAGAATTCAATTAACAATTTAGAACATCAATTACAAACACGCATACAATATTTTCTAGAAGAAATCAATTTGCTAAAAACCCCTTTTCCTGCTTGCATTAATCTGATGAATAGATATTTATTACAATTGCTAGCTCCATTTGAGCTCAACCTGCAAGTGAATAAGCTATCTCTCTTCTCATTGAGAAGCTCTAACCCAGACTTAGTCAATTTCTGCCTCTTACTGAGCCCTCATTTACTTATCCAAATATTGAGGAATTAGGCCCCTATTATTTAAGAATTTACTGCCAATTCATTTCAAAATTCCCAAGGTTGATCATCTAACTGCATGAAACCCCTATACAGTCAAGACTAGTCTACAACTGATGTTACAATGCTTTGGAATCCCCACCACATTTGGGGAACTCGAATTCTCCGCATGCACTAGTTGGTTTGGGCTAATTGATCATTTAACTGTATTATCATTGAGTTAGACTAAAGTCCCACTGCACAACTAACCTTCCACTAGTTCCCCCAACAATTACAGCTAGTTTAATTGAAACCATTTTGAAATAACTGACCTTGATTGCTACAAATTAGCAATGACACATGCTCAATTAAACTCTCTCTCCTCTAACTCGAATTTACTGAGTTAACTGAGTGACAAGAGCCATGTCACATAATTTAACTACATCCAAGTTGTTTTTTGATGCGGAAATTCGAATTTTCTCAATTTGACCAAGGCAAAGTCAAATTGAGACTTTCTTGTTGCTTTTTTCAACACTCCCTCTCAGCGAGAAAGGGATTATCAACCACCCCTATCTTTTTCCTGTGGAACTAAAACTTCCCTCTTGACAAGGCCTTTGCCAAAATGTCAGCATCTTGTTCTTCTGTCGAAATGTAGTGTAGCAACATTATCCGCCTATGCACACAATCCCGTAAATGGTGATATCAAAATTATATATGCTTGGATCGATCGTGAAATAAAATATTCTCAGAGAGATTAATGCAACTCTGATTATCACAATAGATCACAATTGGATCCATAATCCCACCAAACAGTCTCATAAGTATCTTTCTCATCCATATCGCCTCACATGTTGCTTGAATTGCAGCTATGTATTCTGCTTTTGCTGAGCTGAGCGCCACATATATTTGCTTCCTGATGTACTAGGAAACAAATGCGGACCCAACACTGAAAATTCCACTTGATGTACTCTCTCGGTCTGATGGACTCCCTACCCAATCTGCATCTTTGAAGCCACACAACTTCACTCACTCTATTCATTTGTACAATAGTCCAAACTGGGTAGTGCTTATGAGGTACCATAAAACATGCTTAGTTGCCTTCCAAAATAATTTGGTTGGCCTAACCATAACTTAGCTTAGTTGGTTGACTGCATGGCACATATCTAGTTGTGTGTTCACAAGATACATCAATGAACCCACTAGCTGTCGGTAAATGGTAACATCCACCTCTTGACTTGAAGTGGCATCCTCCTTCCTCCAGTTGATCATTAGAGGTGTCTCCATGGGTTTGCAACCCTCCATGTGGAATCTCTGTAGTATCTCATTTGCATACTCGCCTTGAGACACAAATAGTTCCCCATCACCTTGCCATACTTCCAACTTGAGAAAGTAGTGCATGAGACCCATGTTATTCATTTCAAATTCCCTTGCAAGGTCCTCCTTGCAAGATCTGATCAACTGCTCATCACCTGTTAAAATCAAATCATCAACATATAAGAAAATAATAAGCAATTTACCTTCTACCCAGATGTGATAGAGGTTTTCATCTACTTCAATTTTCGTGAAGTCCAAACGAGTGAGATAGTTGTCGATCCCAGTGTACCAAGCACGTGGTGCTTGTTTGAGACCATACAATGCTCTCTTGAGTTTGCACACATGAGACTCTCGATCAAATATCTCAAAACCTATAGTTTCTCAATGTACACCTCCTCCTCAATAACCCCATTGAAAAATGTTGTTTTTACATCCATATGGTGGATCTTCCACCCCATGCAACGAGTGCAAGAATGGATCTAATGGATGAATACCTTGTTATTGGAGCAAAGGTTTCCTCATAGTCAATTCCTTCAACTTGAGAGAATCCTTTGGCCATAAATCTGGCCTTATACTTCACTATGCTTGTGTCTATTGCATGCTTAACCTCAAAGATCCATCTCAAACCCACAACTAACTATCTGTTGGTCTTTGGACCACTTCCCAAATACTATTCTTTACAATGGATTCATATTCCTCCACCATTGCATCAACCTAAACATGTTTCTCTACTGCTTCCTCAAAAGGGGATGGCTCAGTCTCTACAAGATCAATCATTAGAGCCATGTAGCCAGTGTACCTCTTAGATGACCTCCTTTGCCTATGAAAATTTTAAGGAGCTTCTACATTCTCTCTCGCATCCTGCAAAAGTCTATTAGCTTCTTTGGTTCTTTGTCTGCCTTCTCTAGATGGTTCTTCTTGAGTGAATGTCTCCACTCTCTGCTCCTCAATTTGTGGCTGCTCCACAACTTCCTGAGGCTCCTCCTTTGGAGCTAAAAGCTCCTCTTCTAGTGGGATTTGAAGCTCCCTCTCAAGAGAGAACCCCATCATTTTCTCCTCATCAAAATTTACATCCCTTCATGCAACTGTCATTCTGAGGGATGGAAGGTACACATAGTAGTTCAGTGTATTTTATGTGTAGCCCACAAATACTCCCAACTGTGTTGTCAGCTCAAGCTTCTTCCTTGATTCTTTGGAGACATGACAGTAAACAAAGGCTCCAAAAATCTTGAAGTGCGAAACATTCAACTTTCTCCCCAAAAAGGCCTCTTTCGGTATAATCATACCAAGAATCCAACGAGGACTCTCGTTTTGCAAGTAGACTATTGTGTTGCATGCCTCTGCCCACAAATGTAGTGGTAGGCCTTGGTCATGCAACATAGCCCTCATGGCTCCCACAATGCTACAATTATTTCTCTTAGCTACGCCATTATGTTGTGGGTTGTGGGGTGTTGTCAGCTCTCTTCGAACACCTTCCTTCACACATAAATTATTGAATTCATTCGAAACATACTCACCTCCATTGTCTCTCCTGAGAACCTTCACCTTCTTGTTGGTCTCTTTCTCAACTAGTGCCTTGAATTCTACAAACTTGGAGAATGTTTCAACCTTCTTCCGCAAGAAGAAGATCCAACACTTCCTTGAGAAGTAATTAATAAAAATGAAAAAATATTTGTTTGGTAGTAGAGGTTGTCAAGAAAGGTCCACATACATCAGAGTGGATCCTTTCCAAGATTGCATGTGCTTTGTTGTCCTGATCACAGAATGTGGATTTTTCATAATTCTCCAAGGTACATCCCTTGTATACATCATGCTGTTGTGCTCCTTTAGGGAGGCCAATGGTTATTTGTTGCATAATATTTAAGGTGCTTGATGTAAATGGCCAAGTCTTATGTGCCAAAGTTCATTGACATTGTGGCTCTACACTTTCTCCGCCTCAATGCTTAATGCAACACAGTCTTCCATATCTAGCTTATACAAGTTATTCACACGAACCCCAGTCTGCTTTACCTGTCTCATGTTTATGTGTCCTAGGAATACTTTCCCTTTGTTGAAGATCACATCATAACCACATTCTTCCAAAACTACAACAAAGATGAAATATTTCTTTAGGCTCGTAACAAACATGCCATTCTTGAGTTTGAGAGAAGATCCCCTACTCCCTCTAAAAGGTGAATGTACCAATTTTGGTCATGCTGTACCTTCCGTTGTCCCCTAGATCAATGTGAATTTGGAGATCTTTCCCCTCTATGTCACTGAAAAACTCTCTACACCCTGTCATGTGGAACAAGGCACAAGAGTCCAAGTACCACATGCTCCCCATCATTGTTCTCTCCATGCATGCAATACAGGTGAATTCAAGCTCGAACTATGAAGCCAAAGCTTCACCTGTCGCTCCTTTCAAGGTCTTCTTTCTTGAATGTTTGTGTGGACGCTTCATGGCACAGTGCTTGAATTCATGACAATTGAAGAATTTAATTTTGGAAAAAGATTTCTTCTTGTCCCCTTAGCTGGATTCTGGTTTGGTTTGAGATTTATTCCCTTTTCTTTTCTTTCCCTTTCCAACCAATGAAAAGTTTTCTTCATCCTCGCCCTTGGATGAAGTCTCATCTATGTTATTTCCCCTTATTTCCTCCTATACCAAATCATACAATAAGTGTTCCCAATTTGGTAGTTTCTCCCTCCTGTTAGACTCGGTCTTGTCAGTCCTCTGTCAGAGTCAAATTCACTAAAGTTCATTTCTCGTCATTTGCAGTCATTAATGCCATTGTGGTAAAAAAGAGTTATTTCAGTTTCTGAGTCTAGGGTTTTGTCTTCAGAAGTGTGAAATAACATGTGCAGGCCATGAGGATGTCTTCAGTGATTTTTTATTTCAAGATTGTCATTGTCAATAATGCGAGATTGATTCTTCTTCAAAACCCTGTTTTGAAGAAGAAATCATCAAATGTGTTTTTGTAATAAATATGTAATTTGTCAAAGTGTTTCAAATTCTACAGCTCTTCAATGGCAGCCCTGTTTCGGTTTCAGCAGCGCCTATCCCTACAAAGCACAGACAGAAAGGAGCCATCATTTAAATCAGAAAGTAAGAACTCACATCTGAAAGTGCCAATGTCAAATGTTATAAAATGGGTTCTCAATTATGTAAGGCAAATCCATTGTTTTTTACAACCTATCTACATGTCAAACATTCACAAAAATCCAAAGGAGAAAGTCGAAATTTGAAGTTGAGAGCAAAATTGTGTTTGAAGGGGTCGTGATTGTATGTTGAAGGCACCACGGCGCATAGGAAAGTGGCGCGGCGCACCCACAGTGCGCGACGCATATGGACTAAAAACTCCGTTGAAATTTCCAAGGGCGCGGCACACCCATTGAGCGTGGCGCGTTGGGATTCCACGCGGCACACATAGCCCCCAGCCCAAAATTTTATCATTGCTTTTCGCTATGCCAGTCCTCCATTTGGATTTGCCATGTCATATCCAGGTAGCCCAATTGGAAGTCCCGTGCTTCCTGGTTCTCCTATGACATCTACAACTTCACCTATTCGACATAATGAACGAAACGCTCGTTATTCCTCTGGTTCAAAGAGTTCATCTGTGGGAGCTTGGCAGTCTGAAAATGGCGGTGACATAGAGGAGCGCTATGGTTCCACTTTTCTGAAAGAGTTCAAGAATAACAAAAACCGATGTTTTGAATTTTCAATTCAGCGCTGATCAGATTGGAAGCCGTTTTATTCAACAAAAACTTGAAACTGCAAGCTCTGAAGAGAAGAATATGGTTTTTATGGAAATATTTCCTCAAGCGTTGATTCTCATGACAAATGTTTTCGGAAATTATGTTCTACAGAAGTTTTTTGAGCATGGCACTGCAAAGCAAAGGCGTGATCTGGCAAATCTGCTTGCTGGCCATGTTTTAACACTTAGTCTTCAAATGTATGGCTGTCGAGTTATCTAGAAGGATGTTGAGGTTGTTGATGCTGACCAGCAGTTGAAGCTCGTCCAGGAATTGGATGGACATGTTATGCGCTGTGTGCGAGATCAAAATGGGAACCATGTTATCCAGAAGTGTATTGAATGTATTTCCCAGGATAAAATACATTTCATTATTTCAGCGTTTTTTGGCCAGGTTGTGGCATTGTCCTTCCATCCATATGGTTGTCGTGTCATTCAGAGAGTGTTGGAGCACTGCAAAGAGGACAAGATATAGAGTATTATGATGGATGAGATCTTGCAATCCGTCTGCACTCTGGCACAAGATCAATATGGAAATTATGTGATACAGTATGTCCTTGAGCATGGTAAACCGCATGAGCGTGCTGCTGTAATTAAGAAACTAGCTGGACAAATAGTTCAGATGAGTCAACAGAAGTTTTCTTCAAATGTTATATAAAAGTGTTTACAATTTGGAGGTCCAGCTGAGCGACAGATTCTGATCAGTGAGATGCTGGGCTCAACAGATGAAAACGAACCTCTGCAGGCAATGATGAAAGATCAGTTTGCAAATTATGTTGTTCAAAAGGTTTTGGAAACTTGTGATGACCAACAACGTGATTTAATTCTTTGTCGCATCAAAGTGTATTTAAATGCCTTAAAGAAGTATACATATGGAAAGCATATAGTTGCACGTGTTGAGAAGCTTGTTGCAGCTGGAGAGAAGCGTATTGGAACTCGTTCAACATATCCGTTGTAAATTCTGCAGAGATAAAACATAAATGAGAACTTGTATAGTTGAGGTTGGTGTCACAAGTTCCAACAGGCTTAAAAATAATTTTCCAATCAATCCGACAAGGGCACAATCAAACACATTCCGACTTTCAATAAATACATAGAAGGGTGTAATATCCAATGATATGTATGAAGGTGTTCGAGCTATGATGATTGAAAATGATAAGTCTCCTAAATTAAATGAAGTCACAAACGAGAAAGCTAATTTTGGTTTTCAAACCATTCAAGGAGGAGTTCGAAACTATAGCCACCAGCAGAGAACAAAATATCAAGGCGTAAAGTCAAAAACCGAAAGCCCAAATTAAACAAAGACATCTACCGTGGCAAAGAAATAGGAACAGATGGTCTATTTCTGACTTCAGTTACGATTCAGAAGGGATATAAAGCTACATTTTTCGCCTCGACATTGGTTATCATCAGATTTCATATGTAAGGCTGCGCTTTTTTAGAACAGATGACTGGCTCTTCATCTTGTTTTTTGTTAATAATGATTTAATAATCCCTCATTTTGAGTCGATCTGTTTTCTACAGATAGTCTTATTTATTATTGTAAATTCTTTGTAAGAGAGGAGAGTTCTGGCAGAAGTGTGTGGAGGAAAAATACAGAGTTTCATTGTACATTTTTGACAGAGATTTAATTGAAAGTTGCAGCTCTGTTTCATAAGATCCCTGTGGTACGAATTTAGCAAATGTGTCTTTCTTTCTGTTTCATATGTCTTTTGTAATGTTTCATAGTTCATTCATAATCGTTTCCAGCTGAATGCTTTTCAGTAAGGGAGGTAGAACCCAATTTATTTGCTCTGCCTTGAGGGAGCATTCAGTATTTGTGTAATTTTCTTTTGTTGGAAAGGATTCATTGTTTAATGCCCTTTTCAGCTTTCTTAAACAGTCTTTACATTCCATTTAATTTCAATTTAATTGTTAAACTTATTGCCTATCTTGCCTCATGAGATAATCTGCGTCTTTCATTTAATTTCCCTGCTCATGCTGTCTTTTGTCCCCATACATTCCAGAAACCCAGTCATTCATCAAAATACTTTCCTATCTATTTACTAGCCTAAAATCAGTATCAATTTTGAGTCATCTCAGCCCCTTTGAAGATCTTTTGCCGAGATAGACCCGGAGAGAGCCCTCTCCTGTCCTCGTAGGGCTAGCTACGAGGCTGAGCTTGGTTTGATGTTGCCTTGAGTTTTACCTTATTTCAACCTAAGGTAGATTCGAGCGCTAACACCTCCCGTTCACCGAATCTTGATAGCTATGCCAACTCTTGGGAAGGCCTAGAAGGGCTAGGCTTACCAAGTCATCTTCTGTAAGATTAACACCAACCCCACCAAGTTCATCATAAACTTTTGTGAACTTTCTCAGATACTACGAAATAATGTCATCTGCATATTGATATTTCAAAGTTGATCCTTGAGCACCAACTTCCTGTGGTCACTACTATTCTCAAATAATTATGTCAGTGCTTTCTACATTGCGAAAATAGTTTCTTTCCCATGGATATTTGAGACAATGTGATCCTTTAATCCCTCCATAATTATTCTCCTCGCCTTGGCTACATATTTCTTCCATTTAGATAGGTTCTGGGTTTCAATTGTCCTGATTTTGCAATGTATGTCTTGACATGTTCCAACAATCCATTTTCATCTAGCACTGCCTCCATACAATCCTTCCATGCAATGAAATTAGAGCTTCCTTCCAAGACATACTCTAGTCTCATCCATTTGAAGTTCATCTTCCAAACTTTTTAGAGATCTTGCTACAATGAACTGCAAATTCAATCCTCTTGAGAAATAATTTTGAAATTCCTTCTCTAATGTGAATCTTGCTCTAATACCATGTAGAAATTATGTGGTATATTTTCAACTTCTCATGAAATTTTAATCAAAATCACAAGACACAAACCTACTCTAATGCTCTATAGAATTAAATTCACAATTTAGAACATCAATTACAATTATGCAATGAGAAATAACACACATGCACATAGTAATTTTATAGGTGAAAACAATTTGCTAAAAACCATTTTCCTGCTTGCATTAATACGATGAATAGAGATGTATTACAATCGGTAGCTCAATTTGAGGTCAACCTGCAAGTGAATAACCTATCTTTTTTCTCACTGAGAAGATCTGACGTAGACTTAGTCAATTTATGCCTCTTCTTGAGCTCCTATTTCCTTGCACAAATATTGAGGAATTAGGCCCCTATTATTTAGAAATTTACCTCCAATTCATTGTGCAATTCCCAAGGTTGATCACCTGATTACATGCAACAATTGTACACTCAAGAATAGTCTACAATTGATGTTACACTACATTGGAATCTCCACCACAACTAAGGAACTCGAATTCTCTGCATGCACTAGCTATCTTGGGATAATTGATTAGTTAACTAGATGACCACTGTGTTACACTAAAGTCCCAATGCACAACTAGCCTTCCACTAGTTCCTCCAACAATTAGAACTATTTTAACATAAAACATCTTGAAATAACTAGCCTTGATTGCTACAAATTAGCAATCACACATGCTCAAATGAACTATAACTCCTCTAACTCGAATTTACTGAGCTAAATGAGTGATAAGAGCCATGTCAAATAAGTTAACTGCATCCAAGTTGTTTGCTGATGTGGAAAAACAAATTTTCTCAAATTGACCAAGGCAAAGTAAATTGAGACTTTCTTGCTACATTTTTCAACACCTCCTGGAGAAATAGTATGATCTCCTCTTCTGAATCTTTCAGAACTAGAAACTACTCTAGAAGTATACTATGTTGCCCCTTTTCCACCTGATATTCTATCACTAGCTCGATCTCACTGTTGAATCACCGGCCACAGGGAAGTCGAACTGCCTTGATCACTGAGTATCTACAACTGGTGCGTTTTTTATCTACCCATCGACCTCTTCTTATAATCTCCAATTGAGAATTCAATAATCAAGATTGTAACTTAATTGATGGTTGAGATCATCTCTAAGTCGACCTGCGTGAGTTTTTAGAGAATTTTCACATCTCTCAATCAATTACTATTAATTAACCAATTTTCCTAAGTTAGACAAGAAAAATTTAAATGATGGGAAATTGATTTAATTGAGTTGTCTCTCTGTGGAATTTGCAAAAACGATTTCAGGGTTTTGGAGAATTTACGTGTTTCAACCTCTCTACAAAGTTTGAAACTAGAAAACTTTTGTCTCCCAACTTGTACAAGGGGGTGTGACAACGCTCAAGGCATGGTTTGTCACAATAATCCCGACCCTCTCCATTTAAGTTGTGTCCCTACAACAAGCTAAGGGGGGTAGTCCCTATGGATGAGATGATGAGTTCAGGAGACAAAATTGAATAGCCTAGTAACTTCGTTAATGATAATTGACAAGCTCATATTATTTATTATTTATAACAACTTGATTAGATTTAAGGATTTTAAGTGTGAAACCAATGCCTTAGGAGTAAAATTACTTGCATAATATGAGTTAAGATACCAAGTTACCGGATGAATAGTCGCTGCTAGGATGAAAAACTATCCTATATGAGATGTAACACCTAAAACTAAGGGAGATGCAAGTTTTTTTCTTAATTTTAGCTAGAATGCCTATTCTAGGTGAGAACCTTCAATTTAGTTATCTTGAGGCAAGTCCCACATGAAGGTTGTAGAAAGAAGTCCAAAGGAAGGAGGCTAGGCCTCATTAAAATATACCTCCCATGGAGTTCTAATGAATTAAGTGCCTCCATTACTACAAGGGATTGCCCACAAGAGAAATGCAAGGTCACTTGTTTTAACCTTAGTTCAAGGGTCAGGCGCCACAAACCAATAAAGAGGGGTGACCCTATCTTTTTTTCAACCATGCTTATGCCTAGAGGTATGTTTTAAATATGCACTTATAATCCTAGAATGATATGAAAGATACAAGTGACAACTTTAAGTGAGATTGTGAGATTACTTTTAAGTACTTCAAGTTAAATTAATTAAAATTCAAAGATGTTTAACTCTAGAGCATAAAAGAAGTACTTGAACAACAATTACAAGAATAAATCTAAAGAAAATGTGCCAATGAACAACTTGATTTGATAATTAAAGTGCTTCAAAACCAATTTATCCAATGAATCAATGAGACAAGAAAATTCAAATAGATTATCCAATCTCAAGATGTATCCAATGACTTATCAATCCAAATTAGACAAGTGCTCTAAAACAATGACCAATGGGAAGCAATGAGCAACAAATAATGAATCCTTTACAACTTGATATGAAAATTAGAAACAATACAAATTATATAAGCTAGCTTCAAGCACAATTAGCAATTCCAATATACCAATATAGGATTATTGAGATCACAATATTGTTTATGACCAAAATTTCACTTTATGATGATCACAAAATAGGGTAAAGTGATCTTATCAATTAGTAATCTCAACAATAAGAAGCAAAAACAATCTTATGTCACTTTAAAAATTAGGAACAATGCTCTTTAACAAGAAAATGTTTCAATGTTTCTTTAACAAGATACACTTATGCAATACCAAGAGAAATTTAGATCATTAGCAATCATTCAAGATAGACAATTAAGTTCACTTCTTTACAACTCAATTTCCTTAGATATTAGAAAGCACATGAGATGCAAATGGAGACAATAGAAAAAATATGGTAAGGTGTGGAAATGAAAAGAGAAATCAGTAACACAACAACTACTTTTCTTTCACTATATTTCCACAATGATTAGCCCAACCACAATATGAAAGGATAAATTAGAGAAGCCTACTTAAATTACTTTGCAAATTACTTAAGCTGAGAGAAATGATGCTTCAAAGCCCAAAAATGAGTTCTTATAAATTTATAGGTTCTTAAGACGTTCTTTTTATCACTATTATGACATATATAAGAGTTATAGAGGCATATATCAGACCTTATAAATCAAATTACAATCCTCCAAAATCACATAGAATACCATAAATGCAATGACGCAAACCTTTCTTACCACTTGAGTTTAAATATTTGATGATTATAGGCTTACAATAATTTGTTTTAGGGCATATTTAGGATGATTTAATTAAAATTAAGCCATTGTTATGAGAGTGCTTCATATCTAAACATAAAACAATGAATAAAGTATAGGGTTATGAAGCAAACCGTTAACCTTAATGCCTTTCTAGATGGCTAGTTGACTTCCCAAAGTGCACTAGAGTTCCTGCAAATGCCTACAACACAAATATTAGCCTTGTTAAAAAATGGATCAACCCTATTGTGAGTGAAGCCATGGATTCTAGGACTAAATTATGGACTAATGAGACCTCAAGCCCTTGAATCCTTAATAACAATTCTGCACAATCAAATGTTAGCTTGGAAGATCAATGGATCAATGGAAAAATAACCTAGAAATCGACTTGAAACATTTTCCAAACTTACTCCAAGCCTGCAAAACAAATATTAGTGTCAAAATAGGTTGCAAAACCCCACAAGTAGCCAATACAAGATTGAATCAATGAGAAAAATGCCCAAATAGGGTTGCGACCTAGGGCTAGAAGCCCTCTTAGGTCTGTAACTTCCAAAATATATGCCCATAAGGCTTGTGGCTAAGCCCTAAAGGGTTACTGCTAGGGTTATAAGCACCTGAGAAGGTCCAGACTACCAAAAGAAGCCCCTTAGAGTATGTGGCTAGGCCTAATTTGCCTTTATAAGCCAATAGCCCTCAAGAGACCTTGCCCCCTGCAAACACAAGATTTACCTCTGAAAACCACTTGAAAATACCTCCAAAGGTTAGTGATCCTCTTCTTCTAGTTGGACATTGAGCAAATAGGGCTTGGATAGGCTAGATCTTACCCTCTAGGGCCTAGATCAGACCCATAAATTTATTTTTGCTTCAAACCCTTGAGCTATCACCTGCACAAATGAAAAATAGAAGACCCAAGAACCCAACTGTTATCACCAAAAAATGATCACCTAGCCATTTCTAAATAGGTAGATCGAAATACACCACGTAAGTTTCATTTTACCATAGTAAAATCACTTTCACTATAGGAAATAATTTAGTAAACCATTTTTATTAAATTATTTCTGATTAAAATTTAAAAACCCCATGAGAACAATTGAATAAATCACTATTTATTTAATTTTCTCCAGGAATAATTATTAAATCATTATTTAATAATTATTCCTTGTCACATTTGATGAAATCAACTAGGTATAATTAAACAAATCACTATTTATTTATTATTCCTTAACTCCATTCTTGGAATAATTATTAAATCACTATTTAATAATTATTTCATTTTCACACCTTTCTTAATCTTAGCAAAATAATTAATAAATCATTTTATTTGTTAATTATTTCTAAATAAAAATATTTGACCATTTTGAATATATTTTCCCTCTCCAAAAATATAATAAAGTATTCCTAACGGTTAGACCTTGATTTTGGCCTGTTATCACTCCAATAATTTCCTAGGGTTGTTATGCTTTTTTGGTTTAAATAAATATTAGAGGTAACCACAGACTTACTTTTAAGCTTAGGATCTAGACTTCTTAATGCTCAGAGAGGGCTCTCTCTATATGATTTAACTTTGTTGATTTTATTTGATATTAGGCTAGTTATGTAAGTTTGATTGGGATTTGATTTTGGGTTTGGTTTGGTGGTGGAATCACAGATTTATATGGATAGTTGCAGGTCTTTTTTCCATTGGGTTAATGGAGTCAATGTATCAAGCAACATGACATAATCAAGGTCTAAAGGAAATGTTCACAGGGCAAGATAGCTGGGTCATTTCAGATCTTTAGGCTTGATGGTGAAATGGTTTCAATCGAGATGAGAAAGCAATTAAGGATTCTCAGATCCGGATAATGAGGGAAAAGACAGAGGTCAATCGCAATTAAGGAGCAATGAAGAATTCCTTAATCTAGATATCAGAAGAAAACATATAAATGACAAATAGTTCAAGACAGAGTGTAATTAAACATATTTTGTAATAATATTCCTGTTATATCATTTAGATTTCAGAAAACATTAAGTATTTGAAAAACATAAGAAAGTAACAAAGAACAAGTGAAAATACTTCACTAAAGTGGCTCAACACATGAATCCTGTAATATGATGCTTTATTGCTCAATCCAGTTTGCTGACTTGAAAATGGTACAAAGAACCCTCATGTTTCAGCTCAGTAAAACTATAGAAATGTTAGCAATTCATCCACCCTCAATACTTTGAAATGTGAAGTATTTATACAAAAAATCTTACAAAATATCCTAAAACAAACTTAGGAATTATTCAAGGAAAAATAAATATCTTCATGCAAGAAGATAGAGACAACTATCTAACTAATGCAAGTTGTCCCTGTTTTTATTGAATTTATTGTTTGTTGTCTTTGATCTTTTGCTAATTTGTCTCTTTGTTGTTTGCTCAACGAATTCTGCTATTGAGTGTCTTTCACGTTGGCATCTTTTACTGTGATTTGACTTTAGCCTTTTGACTTTCATCTGATACACTTTAAACTCAAATACTCTTTGACTGTAACTACTTTGTTACTGCTTTAACTTTCACTATTACTGTTGTTTTTTACTTTATCCTGGCTGATATTTTTCACTTTAAAACTACCTGTTCTGTTTTATCCTTTTTGCTGACTGATATGTTTTTCATTTGACTGCCTTGTTTTAACCTTTACTGATTTCACAGTAAATCAGTGAACTTTTCCCAAACTTCTGCCTCTAGTAATTTGATCTTTATCATCCTTCTGAATACTTCATCTGCCTCTGTATATTTTGAAAATGTAGGCTTGTTGATAAATAAATGTTTTACCTCATGTTGTAGGTAAAAGAGATTCTCAAAACTTTTGTAGAGTACTTTCCCTGTTGGAATTCCTTGTGAGAAAGGAATGTTAGCTTGTTCCTTGGATACTTCTCTCATTTTCTTATCATAACCCTCTTGTTTCATCAATTTGTCATGAATAACTAGAGCATTTGGCAGACCTTTATGCCTCAAAGTATCAAACTTAATCATGAACCTGGTTATGGCCATCTCAATGTTTTGGCATTTTTCTTCAAGTTGAATCATTAAATTTCTTTTAGAAATCACCTTCCTAACTTCTAGGATTGTTTTTGTCTTGTCACTAATTCCAATTTCCTCTAATTATTGCTTATTCTTGGAATTAAGAAACTTTATGATTTCATTAGCCTCTTCTGGCTTCTTACCAAGTTCTTTTTTTTTTTTCTGGATGGCTTCACCTGCTACTTTGATTAGATATTTTTGTTCATAAATAACCTGGATTGATGACCAAATATCATTGACAGATTCAATGATATTGGCCCATAGCTATTGATTGGCTTGTGCCATTGGTTCTTTCAATGTTAAATCTTTTTCTAACTTCTGCAATTTCTCTGTCAATCTGTTTGTATTTTGTACCTCATTTTTATGCGTGATCTGAGCAGGTTTCTTCTCATCCTCCAGACTTTTTAATTGTTCTTTAAGTCTGTTGATTTCATTTCTCTGAATTGACATTTCCTGCATTGCTTTCACTAATTTACTTGCTTCATCAGTTGGTTGTATTGTTGATGTAGATGATCCTGTTGCTGAAGTAGTTGATGAGGTAACATGAAGTGTTGTAGCTAATGGAACTGAAGGGGCCAATGATTCTACTAATGTAGAAGGAACATCAGTAGTGACTATAGGAATAAAAGTGACTGGAACTTCTTCTCAGCTGGAATTTTTCTCCTGCACTAACTTATCCATTTCTTTCAACTGGGCAGTCAATTGAAGAATGAGATTCATCATCTCATCTTTTTGGTTTGCATCCTATAATGCTTGCTTTACTTGTGGATGTTCTATAGGAGGCAATTTGAGTTGCTTCTTTAATGCAGCAATGTCTGCATTCTTCTTTTTTATCAGTTCTTCTGCAACTTTAACATTGTTTGGATCATATCCTACTTCAATAACCAAATCTTCCAGAGATTTGATTCTGTTATCTTTAGCCTGTGAGGATGCCTTTTCTAGCTTTAACTGATCTCTTATGTTCCCAGGAGTGTTTTGCAGCTTCTGTACACTCATGGACTTGTTTGTCACTGTAGAATATAGCATTTCACCAGCTTGTTTGTGAAATTATATTTGGTCAATTGGATGAAGATCTGATGCTTGAATTTCATATGATGTTTTTTTATAATCTGCTGATGATTTGGGATGTTTCACTGTAGGCTACAGGAAGTTCATCTACACCTTCCTAGCCTTATAGTAAAATACATAAATCAATCTGCTCTGATCACTTGGTGATTGATTCTAGTATTGGTTATATGTATCAGCTTTTAAAGTCTCATTTCCTAGCTTGATTTATTTATATTTTTGCATGATGTCCTCCTCTTTTTCTGCTGGTTTACTGGATGATGACACCTCAATACAGTGATGTTTCTGAATAATCTGAGTTTTGGATGCTGAAGGCTGATGAGTTTCTTCGGAAACTGCAGGAGGTGCATTATCCTTTACCATTGTGTATGTGTCTATTACTTCAATTGTTTCCATTTCCTCATTTACAGGATTTAATTTTGGCTTTTTCCTGTACATCATTTTGAATTTTGTCTCAATGGTAGTTTCAACAGTGTATGATCCTTCTTCTCTGATTCTTTTAGAGTTCCTATCCCGTGGGGCTGGAGTTTGCAAGATTTGACTAGTATCACCTTGCTTATCTGTCTCTTGTAAAGTGTTCTCCAACCATTCAGATTGACTGGAGTACTTCTCTATTTCTAGCTTGGACTCATGTACATAAGGAGTTAATTTACATTTAACTCTCAATTTACTTATTAATCCTAAAGGATCATAGTACCATTGAAAACTCTGGCCGAATTTAAGCTCCTACAAATATTTTTCTTCTTGTGGACTTGCATCTCTACTGTTACAAATAAAGGGGCCAACCTAATTCTTTATTTTAAATCGTGTCCTCTTTTTGGTACCAAGAAATTTATTGCATCATATTTAAGGATCTGCCTGACGTATTCAAGTGAAAATAACCTCATGGGGAGGTATTTAGGAAACTTATATGTAAAAAGATTAGATCCATAAACCCCAATCTGTGTGTGGTTTTGATATAGGTACCAATCTCCTGTCCTATTTTGCTCTGATAATTGTAGGATATTTTTAATTTCCTCACTGACTCTTGGTTTAAAGTTGTTTTTCAGCATATTAACCATGGATGGATGAAAGAGTCAATGAAATCTGTGTATGTGAATTGTGTTGAACCCTTCCTGAGTAAGGAAGTCCAAGATATTACTGACTTTGGATTACCTTCAACATCAAGTTTCTGAAGGTTGATGGAAAATTTTTCAGACTGGAAGTATAGAAACATGTCGAATAAAACAGATGAGTACTTGAAAACACATTCTTCAAGAATTTTAACAAGTTTTTCATGCATTGTGTCAGCAAGGTACTGAGAAAAATTAAATATGGTAGCAGGAAGCTGACCAGGGGTGAAAATTGACAGGAAACCCAAGACTGAAGCATCAACATGCTCATCAGTGAAATAACCCAATATACAAGATAGCATTGAGATGATGTGTCCAGTTCTCTCAGAGAAAATGGCTGTTGGATAAGGAGGATTTGTTTTGGGAGTTGCTATTGATGAGGGAATCAAGGTCTGAAATATCTGGAACCTCTTGGGGAAGTCTAGATTCAGATACAATGGTGTGAGGGTCTCAATAGACAGAGGGGTTTCATCTAGCCTAGTTTGAATCTGCAGCATTTGGTTTATTGATTCAGTTGTGATAGTGAAAATAATTTATTTTCCAAGGGTTATTAGGGCTCTTTGGTCAGGGAAATAACAATTTTTATAGAGTCTGATGACCTCTGGACATTGGAAAGTCTGTGGCACAACATACATGGGAAAATTGGACTCCTAAATGAAAACCTCATCAGCTTGGTCAATGGATTTGTCATGGCTCCAACAGTGGATCTCAAGAAGTTTAAACTCAGTGACGGGGTCACTAATTTTAAAATCTTTGTGAGCTAAAGGACTTTGTTCTACATCTACAACAAGAGGTTGCAGAGGATTGATAGATACAATGCTTTGAGAAGCCATATTTTTGTTAATTTTAATCAATTGATTACTTTATGATTGAAGAAATAGAATTTGGCCTCATTAAAATGTTGTGAAATATTTTTACAGTGTGCATAAGGGTTTAAGAGGAAATAGGGGCTTTTCTAGGGTCTGCAAAGGTTTAACTAGTTCAATTGATCAAATAATACCGTCTGTGATAAAAAATAGTTTCAGGCCTTGGGAATTCAGTGAAAATATGCTTAGGGTCTATAGATAAAAGGATAGGGAAGTAACAAGGCTTTCTTTTTGGGTTTGCAAAGGCTCATAACTGATTCAATTAGTGATTACTTCCTTACTGTAAGTAAATGCCTTGGTATTTCAGGAATACCTGGAGAAAAGAAGTTTTGGATTTTCCGAAAGGTTCTTTGAGGCAGCAGAAGGTTTTTTGAGGCTTCATTGGTCTTTATAGGCTTCAGATTTGTCCTGCAGTGTCTTTGGTAAAGTTTGTTGAATTCTGGTGTAAAAAGGCCTCAATTCTGGTTGAATTAGCTTAATAACAGGTCGGCACCGGTATATTAGCTCGAAAATAGGTCGACAGAACTGTATTTGTGCAATCAGTAACATAAAAGGTGAAAAAGACTTTGCAAAGGGAAACTATATGATTTTTTTAACCAGCATTATTTTACCATTAAATGCGTGGGTTAATTTCAAATGAAAGCGGTTTTCGCAATGGTCAGGAATATAGCTGAATGGTTTTCACATCGACAAAAGCGGTCGGGTGATATTATTTATGACGATGCAACGAAATCAAATGCCGCCACGTAGCAAGGAGTGGGTCTCCGAAAACTGCACATTTCGCAAGGTCTCGGGGTTGCTAAAGATTTGGCTATTGGGGATGCGACATAGCTTATTGGCCATCAGATCTGATCAATTAAGATCTGATAGTTGGCAAATAGCAGGAATTGTCGGGGATTTCAATAGGCGTCTGATAGTGAGTGTGGCTCGGGATAATGTCATGTGATAGGTTATATGTAGGGTTTAATATGTATCGTGGTTATAAGGTAGGACTGGGACATATTAAATGCAAAAAAACCATAGGTTATAATAAAATAAGGGTTGGGGAAGATATATATATATATATATATACGGGATACATGTATATAAAGGGAGATAATATATTAATGTTAGTTAATAAAATGTACATGCGGGAAGATTAAATATGTGCAGGAATGTATAATACAGGGGGAATGTAAAAATACACTATGTATAAATAACATCGAGGTGGGTTTTCATAGTGGGACCCGATATATAAATTTAACCATATAGACTTTGGATAAAGGTATTTTAGGGAGTATTTTTAGTGTATTTTTGAATAAAGGGGAATTAGCAAAGAGAATTTTTACTTTTCCAAAGATAAATGTGTTTTAAACTAAGGAAAATGGATTTTGGTAAGGAAAAATGAGTGATGTAATGGAGAAAAAGTAAATATGAAGGGGAAGGGGTATTTTACAAGGAGAATGAATTTAGAGGGAAATTAATAAGTATGAATTGATCAATTTTTGTTATCCATGCTTTGTAAAAATTGGTTCTGCTTACCCATCACCTACCCTAACATTTTTTCTTCATTTCTTTGGGTGCATTTGAGCTTGCAAACCCTTATCATTTTTATTTTAATAGAAAACTATCTAATTCTAACCTTATTAATTCCAAGGGCTCAGATTAAATTGTTGAGCTCCTTATTATTCTCTACCTAACTACTGATCTACCAAGATTAAATAGTTTGGTTAGATCTTTATTCTCTATCTATCAACATGAAATTTAAAACATTAAAGATCAAGATTAAGCAGTTTGACCTTCATGGATTGTGGCATTTTTGACAAGTTGCACACAATCTTATTTTGAAAAGTAAAGTAAGAAATAACGGCATTTGAATTTGCATCACTTTCACGATCTATTTTTATCTCTTTTTTTGTTGGGGTTCATTTTTATATTCTTTTTTAATCTTTTTCTTTTAGTCCTTTCATTTTTCTTTTAGGACTTTTACCCTCTTTACATTTTTTAATATGGGAAAACAATTTGTAGAAAGAAAAGTTTGTACATATTACAAGACTAATCATAGTCAATTCAAAATTATGAATCCTATTATTATAGGAATCTAACATGGTCAATAATATTTTATTATTTCCCAATTTCAAGATTAACCCAATACTTTGTTATAAATAAGAGGGTTTTCCATTCATTCTTCACCATGATCATTGTCATCCTCACCATTATCGTCTCCATACTTTCAAGCTACCATTAGATTTCTACACATTTTTTTGTTTTCACATATTGAGAGACTAAGATCTAACACTGAATCGTCAAGGACTTTGAAGGACCCATCCCACGGAGAGGGATTTGTGACCCTTTTGTAAATCTCCTTCGTCAGGTGCTATCAATAAATGATTTATTTATTAAAATCCTTTCCATAATTGGGTTATTACATCAGATTTATTTTGTTGTTTATTATTTTAGATTGCGTTATCACATTTTACTCTACTTTTGAATTTTTTAAGAAAATGTTGACAATTTCTATGTCAATATTTTATTTATAATAAATAGAGGAAAAAATGTAGGTTCTAATAATTCAAAAGCTAAAGAAACCAAATAAAACAACCATATGGAAACTAGGAAAAGTAAGAGGCAAAGAGTGGAAAAAGTAGATGTTCTTCTGGAGGCATCGAACACCCTCAGCTAAGAAGCTAAGGGCCATTTTTAGTTTTTATTATTCACTGATAAAAAGTGAATTTTGACATATCTTTGATCGTGCGCTTGTCAGCGTTATATATATATATATATATATATATATATATATAAGTACAGAGGAGAGCTAACATTCTAGTTGTCAGTGAAATTTTGTAGAAAGACACTGATATTTCCATTGTTAGAGAATTTTGAAAAGAAGTAGATTAAGAAAAGCGTTGGCAGTCAGTCTGTCATAAAAACTATCGACTCATGTAGCTAAGGACTAGTAGCGGCAATATCAACAATTTTAACAGATTATCCCAAGAAAGGAGGAGCTCAAACAAAATATTGATTTTTAAGGGACAACTAGGCTTGTTTTGCAGCGAGCGACCTGATTTACCAGCGAGGGAGACATTATGATGATACATTTTTCTTAGCCCCAATTTAAACATAATTTTCAACAAGTAGTTTTTATTTTGGAAAGACTTGATGTATTTAGAAGATATTTTTCAGATGCATGTGCTTAAAATATTTTAATTACTATTTTGGATTACTCTTATTAAAGTTTGAACTACAATCATGTGATTAGTTATTGTAATGTTTATATAAGCAAGAAATGTAGAAGGAAAAATATTTGGTATTTATTTGAAACATAGCATCCTTGTATATTATTTGAGCAGATCTTAAATATATACAATTTTCATGAGCACTTGAAAAAATTCTTGTGTCGTAGTTCCCTATCTTTTTTCTCTCTTCTAATATTTCTTCATGTTTGGAAAACTGAGTATGTGAAATTGGGATTCATAGTTTATGCTCATGTTTCTTTATTTCTCAGGCATTAATAATTGTCATTATTTTAACCCTTATACTGATTTCCTTCATTTTACTCTAAATTCCTTAAACTTTCAAAGGAATTATTACTACCATGCTTTTGTGTTTTTCTCATGAAATCTGTAACATCACCTGATAGGGTTAAAATCTATGCCCAATGGTGCAATTTCCACATTTCCCAACCAAAATTCATAATTTATCAGACAAACCTTGCCAAAGAACTTAAATTTGTAAACCTTCTACTACAATGACCTAGAGTAGTTGAGTTTAGGGAGAGATCGCTCTCCAATTTGAAGGTCTAGTTTTGAATCTCAAAGAGGTTTGAGGTTACCTTAGATTTTTTCTTGCAGCCAGGGTTTTCTCTAAGAGATAACATTTTGGCACTGTTGTCGAGGAACAAAAGACATGTTTTTACCCAAACGATTTTATTGCTCAAGATCAGATCTTTGAGGGAAAACAACGATTCAAATATCAGTTTGACTGCAAGGTGTTTTCTTTGTCTGTATTTCAAAGTTTTATTTGTGACAAAGTTCTGGCTCATAGAGGTATATATACTTGAAGGAATCCTAATTCGAATCCACCATTGATTGTTTCAAGCCCGAAAAAGTTGTTCAGGAAGAAAAAATCAAAGAGATTAGGTAAAATTTTAGAAAGGTGTTGTTCATTACCTGCAGATATTGATGTTCTTGAATATCTACAATCTAATATAAAATTTGAAAATACCTTATTCAGATATAAGTCTGAAATTCATCTTTCAGACACTGCTATTGACTCAACAGGTTTAAAGCCCTTTGTTTATGGTTCTATCATCCTATAATTAGAACTTTTGCCACAAGAAAAAGAGATTCAGTCTCATTTTCAGAACTTAGAACATAAAATTGATGAACTCCAGGTAGTTGCAACTAAATATGAAACTTTTCCTTTCTCCATTCCATCCTTTTCTTTTACAACTACTCCTTTGTCTTCTATGGGATCTCATAGTCCTACTCCATGAACCTCTGCTACAACAATTTTATTTCCCTTGACATATGTTGCCCAAACTTCTATTGTCAATGTAACTGCATCTCTTAACATTATGGCTGTTAGGTGTGCAACTTTAAACCGTTTCAAGACTCATTACATGACCTCCCTACAAATTATGGATAATGCTTGATTTAGTTTGATGGCACTGGGTTTTTCACAACTCAACAGCATGTGGACAAGCTTAATGATTTTATTGATTTAGAGGAAGTTGACCATGAAGACGTAAAACTAAGAATTTTTGCACAAATTCTGTCGGGAGAGGTACATAGATGGTTTAGAACTTTACCAGCTACTAGGATAAATGTTTTCCAGCAGTTCAAACAACTATTTATTGCCAGGTGCGGGGTGAATAAAAATCCCCTACAAATTTTGGCTGAGTATGAAGGTTTGAAAAGGAATCCTAGGGAGTCAGTTCAGGAATTCACAGCTAGATTTAATAAAATTTACAATTCAATTCCAGCTGAGATAAAACATCCCCTTGGATTGGATTTATTGCACTATCCTGATGGCTTTGATGTCGAATTGTCTTATCAGTTCCGTGAAATAAATCCTGCTAATTTAGAGGCAATGCAAAGTAACACAATTGGAGTGGAGCCCAATTTGTTGGCTAAGAAGGAAAAAATGAAAACCAAGAGGAAATTAGGTTTCAAAGAAGAATCATCATCACCACCTAATGTGAATTTTGATGTGATGTTGAAAACAAAAGATAAATTGATGGATAAACTAACTCCTTCTAGGGTTGAAAATCAACCTTAGGCGAGGAATCCAAATTTTAGGAGACCTCAAGGTGCTAAGGTCATCCAAGAGAGCATAAAGGTGCTAAAGATCAATAAGTTGTCATTCAACCTCCTTTTCTAGATGGTTTTGTTGATGATGACACCACTGATGAAGAATATCATCATATTGGATGCTTTGATGATAAAGAGACACAAGTATTTTCCAACAAAGAAGAACATGATATTTATGTTGGATGCTCAGGAGAAAAGGATAACATTCATCTTTGTGATTAAGTTGTTTATCAACAGGTTACAACAATGTAGTAGCATATTTTCAAAGGAAATACAATCTCATAAATAAGAGTGTTCCTATCAAGACCCTGCTTGATCAGGAGTTCATAATTTTTTCTCAAAATTCAAAATTAAAAGATTGGGTTGAAACCAGGATGGTTGCATAGATCTTATCTTCTTGATTCCGGCGCCGCAAACTTTTTGAAAAATAGATGTCGTATGAGGGAGATATCACGTTTTGAACGAAATGCCAAACATGAAAATTTTGCGACAGTTTGACCAGGTTTGATTGGGATGCACAATCAGCATGGTGGATGCATAGTCAACAAAAGGGAATATTCTAAGGAATATAGAATATTCCTTTCCTCAGAACCAATTGAGGTTTGACAAGTGTCGCTTCTTTATTGGTCGAATGAGTTGTACATTTTGTTTGAAGAGTCAATCATAAGGTGACACGTGGCCATCCCTAAGGCTGCCACGTTTCCCCATTTGAAGAGTCAATCATAAGGTGACATGTGGCCATCACTAAGGCTGCCACGTTTCCCCAAAATGGTATATCAAAATTTTGTTTGGAGGCTGCAAGAATCGACCGTGGGACTTCTTGCCTAGCATGCACAATACTTACCAAATTTTCTCCGCAATGTTTCTTAACCTTATGGTCTGTGGGTTAAATTTATGTTGTAGTGAAATTCCATTTGGGGGTTGGGGACCGCCGACAGTCCCAACCCACCAGCGGTCCTCGTAGCAGTAGTCACATGGAAAACATAAATATGTTACCGTCACGGTCTATACGACATTTCAACCCACAGTCTCCACCAATTAATTTTTCTACGTCGTGGTTGTCACATGGCCACATAATATATATCACCCTCCATGCGGTTATCGCAAACTCAACCGAAGTTTAAACGAAGTTCGACCACAGTTAACTCTACAGGTTCCGTTAGACGATTTGAAATCTGCAGTTTGGGGTATACATGTGGCCACCCCAACCATCACGTTTAATATTTCGGTCAATTTGACGGGTGGTTTGGAGGGATTTTTGGAGCGTGCCTAATTTTGGGCGGAATTCACTGTTTTAACTCCAGATAAGTGGAGTTCTCCACTTTTAGTGGAGTTTTTCTAGGTGTAACTAGGAAAAAGAGTAGGAGACTTAATTTTTGCCCATTCTGAGTGAATGAAGAGTCATTTTTGACTAATTGGAGCATTATGGAGCCATTAGTGTAGAGAAAACAACCATTGGAGCACTGTAACTACATGTATTTGCAAAAGTTTGAGTATAATGAAAGATGGACATGCCATTGGGCGCTGGACCAGCAGATATAGCCCAGGAGGGGTGACCTGCTTCATCATTCCTTCCATGTAAATTATATGTGGTGACTTATTTCTCTGTTTTACACTATTGTTCAGTGTTATTTAATCTTGTTTTATGCTTCTAATTCACTAAAAATCATCTCTAATTCATGGACAAACACCTCAATCCTTAGGTAAAATAATGAACTGATTATGCACATGTTTATAAAATAAAAATACACTTAGCACAACAAAACTAATACAGTAATTTCAGATTAGATTGGTATCAGAGCTAGAGTTTATTCTCTATTTTTGTTTAGTGCAAAGAATTGTTTAACTGTTTGCAAGTTTTTAGATTCTTAATAGGCTCAAGCTCAAAAGAGGAGAAGGCAAATTGGTGGAAGCATAAGGGTCTCAAGAAGAACTAGAGCAAAGGAGAGCAATATTGCCACAATATCCACCACCTAGTTCACCTCCTAAGGAAGCAGAAGCTACATTAAACATGCCTCAAGAGGAAGGAGAAATCCATGAAGAAGTTGATCCCAAGGAGGAAGAAAGAGTGTTCAATAAAGCATTCCTTGACATGAATAAGATGGTTAGAATCTTTTATCAAGAAAGGAATCAGAGACTAGAAGGAGAAGGATCTAAACTTCACAAGGAAGGACAAGGATATTCAGGAGGTCAAAATGATGAAGATAAGTCAAAGAAGGGAGATGGAGGCAATGGAGAGCCACCATCCTCACCCTCATCATCATCATCCTCTACTTATTCTTCAGTGCATCAACCACACAAGTCAAAGAACACTGGTAAAATTCCTTTTTTAAAACTTGATGTTAAGTTCGAATTGCCAATGTTTAATGGTGAAGTCAATGTAAAAAAGCTTGACAATCGGATTAGGCAATTGGAGGTCTATTTGAGAATCCAAAACCTTCAAGATGATGATACCAAAATTAAATTAGCTTCATTGAGAATGGAAGGTGCAACACTTGTGTTAGGATATTTTGACACATAGGAAATATTTAAGAATAACTTAGTCTAGTGTAGAGTTAGGTAAAGTGTGTTTCTTTACCATGTACATTTGTAACTTATAATCCGACGGTCACAATTTGTAGTGATCCGATGGTTATCTCTCACCTTGGTATTAAAGGCACTTGATCCGTGGCTTAGCACCCGATTTGTTGATGATCTCTATTTAAAGAGCATGGAGGGTCATTTGTCCGGTAACCATTTATGAGAGAAACATATGTAACTTTTCTTTTTATATTAATAAATTCCCTGAAGTGGCCGCATTGGATTAGGGCGTGGACTGTTTCCCTCTTTGAGGGTTTTAATCACGTGATTATACTGGTGTACTGATTTGTGATATGTTTTCAAGCGGTGACCTTTGGTTCTTGATCTAAGGAACTTACCCTGTAAATTCCTACATGGTATCAAAGCTATTTTGAGGGCCGCGTCTATTGTTGATAAAAAACTGAAGCTGGTTCGACTGCATGCGAATGTCGTTTTGTAGATCTACTATTTCTGAAATTTTTTGTGCTTGGAGAACTACTCAGTTGTGTCCAAAGTGTCTGTTACAACGAGGAGCACCTTTTGTTTCATGTGAAAAGTTTTCTGGCGGCCCAAGTTATGTCAGTTTAGATTTGGAGGTATAAAGCATCTATTTTGCAGTTATATTTGTTAATAGTTCTGCTTATTTCGTTTTTTTTTCTTTCTGTTTATTTTCAGTTTTACGGTTTTATTTATTTTCCAGATCTATGCCCTCTTTTTTTTGTATGCTCTTTGCTATGCATTCCGTGCGATCTCAGCAAATCAGAAACAAGAAAAATGGATTTTTTTTTTGCTACGTATGCTCTTTCCTCGCATCTTTGTGTGATCTCGGGAAATCAGAAATAGTGAAAAAAGTGATAGTTGCTAGTAAGGCTAATCGAAAATCTAAAATTCTGCCATAAGGCTCTTCATTTCGCCTTTTTTTGCAGGAAAAGGCACGCACACTGAAGAGTAAAAAAAAAAAAAAAAAAAAAAACCATCTTCCTCCTTTCATACAATAACGTGATATTTTTACTATATCACTTGGTGAGGGGTTAGTTTATGAGAATAGAGGTCTTGGGTTCAAGTCTCCTTCTCAAGCTTCTTTTGTAAATTTTTTTTTTCAAAGGGGCGGAATTCTTTTTTTTAAAAGCCGCACTTCATCCCGTTCCCGTAACTATTCAACATCTACAACTCAGATTTTTCAAAAGGCATAACTTCTTCATCTGGAAGCCGTTTTTCGAGCCTTTTTTTTTTGAAACGGCCTAATTTTTCAAGATATTTCAATTGTAGTAGTTAGTTTCAGCTTTTCTCAGCTTCATTTTTTTTTTTTTAATAAATGGAAATTGCATGCTCGATTATTCTTAACAGCACCAATTATTTACAATGGCTACCTCACATGGTAGATATACTTAGAAGTAAAGGGCTTTATAGAATAGCCACAGGTCAAGAAACTAAACCTTTCGATGATGATTAAGTTCCTAAATGGGAAAATAAACAATATCAAGCATGAGGGTTGATAGGAATGTCCATTGCTCAAGATCTTCGATTTCACATCCTTGACATTGATACCCCTGATAAAGCCTTGGAAAAGCTAAATACTATTTTTGGAATTCAAAATCAAATCAGGTCCACCAGCTTGAAAATGAGTTGCTTACTTTGGACCCTAATAATTTCTCCTCTATTGAAGACTTTTTGTCCAAATTCAAGACCCTTAGACTTCTTTTAGAAGGGTGTAAGGTCAAAAAGGAAGATGGTAGCCTCATATATTGCATTCTTGCTAAGCTTGGTCCTGCATACTCTGTATTTGTTTCCGCCTTCCATTCCACCAGAGAAGCCATCATTTCTTCAAGAACCACCTACAAGAATCCCTCTTTTGATGCCTTTTATGATTATTTGATAAGAGAACAAGAAAAAGTTTTACACCTTGGTCTTATCACTGCTGGAAATGCTTCTAAGAAATCCTTAGCAGCCCAACAACAACCATATCAAAAGAATCCCAAGAAGCAGTATCCTAAAAAATATGGTCCTAAACCAAATAAGGGCCCTAAGAAATTTCAGCTGCAAACTGAAAAATCAAATCACCAAAATAATAACGCAAATCAAAACAAAGGGAAGAAGACAGATAGACATTGCAACTTTTGCAATCGGGATGGCCACATAGAATCCAAATGTTTTAAGAATATGGAAGCCTTAGAAGCAACAATGAAGAAGCACAACATCAATTTGGAGCACTCTTCATCTTCATCTTCAGGCATGGCAGTTCAAGCATGGCACTTTTTTCTTGTGGTTGTCAAGCATCAAGATCTAGTTATGCATTAAATGTATCTTCTTCTTCTCCTTCTCATGAGTGGCTCATTGATTCTGGAGCTTCTTACCACATGGCTAAAAATAAATCCATGTTTTCTTCTTTAAATGATTGTAACACCAAACATATTTATGTTGGTGATGATAGATCTCTTAGTGTTGTAGGATCTAGAACCATTAATCTAGATAATGGTCAGTTTAATGTTGTACTATGTGTTCCTACCTTGTCATGCAACCTTCTTTCTGTTTATCAGATAACTCATTTAGGTGAAGGGAAAATAGTAGAATTCTCACCTCATGATGTTGTAATCAAGGACCTCAAAGATCCTAAAAATATTTTAGCTACTATAATTGTTGATGATTCCATAAGGTTGTATAAGTTTGACAACTTTGGGTCATCCTCTCTTCCCTCCATTTTTGTTGCTCATAATGATGATGTGAGCAAACTTTGGCATGCGCGATTTGGTCACTTAAACTATCGCTCTCTTCAAACTCTATGTAAGGAAAATATGGTGACAGGCCTTCCTATGGTATCTTGTCGAGATGGTGTTTACTCTGGATGTGTACTCGGAAAACATCATCGGGATAGTTTTGACAAACGTGCCTCTTGGCACGCTTTAGCCCCTTTGCAGCTTGTGCACAATGATTTATGTGGTCCACTTCCTGTTGTTTCTTTCTCTGGTTGCAAGTACTTCTTAACTTTCATTGATGATTTTTCCAGACGTACTTGGGTATATTTCTTAAAACTCAAGAGTGAAATTTTTGACATGTTCTTGGCCTTTAAGGCCTTTGTTGAGAAACAATCTAGACATCAAATTCTTAAGTTAAGATCAGAAAATGGCAGAGAATATGTTAACAAAAAATTTATCAACTTCTACACTGAGCATGGCATTCAATTGCAACATACTGTTCCATATACTCCACAACAAAATGGTGTAGCTGAAAGGAAGAATCGCACCTTAAAAGAAATGGCTAACTGTATGCTTCAATCTAAAGGACTTGGTTTCAATTTTTGGGCAAAAGCCATTAACTGTGCAAATTACATAGTAAATTGCACTCCTACTAAGGTTTTAAAGAATATAACTCTAGATGAAGCTTGGAGCTCAATCAAACTAGATTTAAGTCACTTTCATGTTTTTGGAAGTGATGCATGGGCCCATATTCCAGATGCGAAACATAAAGCCTTAGAACCTAAGAGTGAAAAATGTATTTTTGTTGGATTTCTGAAGATGTCAAAGGATATAGACTTCTTCAACCAAAACCCAAAAATATTATCATTAGAAGAGATGTAAAATTTGATGAAAATATATTAGCCAACGAGCCTAGTTTGGCAAGTGTGCCACCTTTGGCCTGCGATCCTGATTCGGCATATGTGCCACCTGTCTCTCTCTCTCTTCTATTTTTAATAGCATTCATTCTAGTTTAGATGATGACAGCGAGGATGAAAATCCTCCTCCACCTCATGAAATTGTTCTTTATACTCCACCGCTTCCAAGATGGGTTCGCTCTACTCGAGATGCAGCAGGTTCTCTGGCAGGTGACCCTGCCGATCGATGACGTACACATTCTCAGTTTGAAAGAGCCTCTTCCTTATTAGCTCAAGTTCCAGAAAAAATTGATCCATAAACATTTGAAGAAGCCTTTGGTCATCCAGATTGGGATGAAGCTATGAATGAAGAGTATCATTCCTTATTAGCAAACAATATGTGGGATCTTGTTCCTCTTCCAAAAGGAAGAAAACTTGTTAGATGCATATGGGTTTACAAAAAAAAGTTTGGACCAGATGGAAAAGTGGATAGAAATAAATCTCGTCTTGTCGCTAAAGGTTTTCACAAGTTGAAGGCATTGACTATACTGAAACCTTCTCCCCTATTGCAAAAATGAATTCTATCTGTCTTGTTCTTTCCCTTGCTGCCTCCTTTAAATGGGAAGTCCATCAGATGGATGTTAAATTTTCCTTCTTACATGGAGATTTGCATGAAGAAAACACATGGAACAACCCCCTAGCTTTATCCAAAAAGACTCCAACCTTGTTTTTTGCCTTAGGAAGTCTCTCTATGGTCTCAAACAAGCTCCTCAGGCTTGGTATGCCAAATGGATATATTTCTCTTAGATAATGGCTTTTCTACGTGTCATTCTGAACACTATTTATACCAAGAAAGTGGGTAATTCCTTCACCATCCTTGTTCTTTATGTTGATGATCTTATCCTTACTGGTAGTGATCCAAACCATATAAACCATGTGAAGTCTAGCCTCAAAAAGAAGTTTGAAATGACAGACTTAGGACACTTGCATTATTTCCTTGGTCTTCAAGTCTTGCAATCCAAGGAAGGCATTATCCTCTCTCAGTCCAAGTATACCTGTGATCTTCTACACAACTTTCACATGGAAGACTGTAAGCCTGCCCCTTCTCCCTTTCAGTCTGGATTCAAGCTTTCAGTCAACTGTACTACCCCTGAAGTTGATGCTACCTTATACTGTCAACTTGTTGGTAAAATTTTGTATCTAAATCATACTCGTCATGACCTTTCCTTTTTCGTTGGTCTTGTCACTTGGTTTATGCACCAACCTCATGCAAGTCACTAGAAAGCAGCTAAAAGAATACTTTGATATATTTGAGGTACAATTCAGTTCGAGATTCATTACAGTGCAGGAGCATCTCCCTTGTTGATTGGTTTCACTGATTCTGATTGGGCTGGTGACCTTGATGATCGGAAGTCCACTGCAAGATATGTATTCACTCTTGGTTCAAGACCTATTACTTGGTATTGTAAGAAACAAAGTGCCATCTCTCTTTCTTCAGCAGAAGCAGAGTATCGTGGTGCAGTTGAAGCGAGCAAGGAGGCCATGTGGCTTTTTCAGATCTTGTCTGAATTTGGTATTCATCAGCAGCATCCAACTACACTTTGGTGTGATAATCAGAGTACCATTTAGTTATGTAAAGATCTAGTTCAACATTAGCATATGAAACACATTGAACTCCACATACACTTCATCAGAAAGCTCATTCATGATCGTGTTCTTGAAGTGCAGTATTGTCTGACCAATGATCAAGTAGCCGATATCTTTATGAAGGCTCTCATAGAAGCAAAGTTTACCAAACTTTGATCCATGCTTGGAGTTCAGGAAAGTTGTCATTAAGGGGGGATAGGCTCTAATGTCTCCTTCCTTCTCCTATTGTGTCACTTTTGTAAATCCTTCGATCTTATCCCAATTTGTTCTTAAGGGGGGGATGTTAGGATATTTCAACACATAGGAAATAGGCTCCTTTTGTGTCACCTTTGCAAATCCTTCAATCCTATCCAAAGTTGTTCTTAAGGGGGGATGCTAGGATATTCTGAAATATAGGAAATAGTTAAGAATAACTTAGTCTAGTGTAGAGTTAGGTAAAGTGTGTTTCTTTACCATGTAAATTTGTAACTTATAATCTGACGGTTAGGATTTGTAGTGATCCGACGGTTATCTCTCACCTCGGTATTAAAAACACTTGATCTGTGGCTTAACACCAAATTGGTGCATGAACTCTATTTAAAGAGCATGGAGGGTCATTTGTTCAATAACCGTTTATGAGAGAAACATATGTAAATTTTCTTTTTATATTAATAAAATTCCTTGAAGTGGCTGTGTTGGCCCAAGGCGTGGACTGTTTCCCTCTTTGATGGTTTTAACCATGTGATTATATTGGTGTACTGATTTGTGATCTGTTTGTGAGCGGTGACCTTTGGTCCTTGATCTAAGGAAATTACCCTATAAATTCCTACAACTTGTTTGGTGGGAAGCCAAGACAAAGGAGGAGATCAAAAAACATGGTATGATTATTCTATCATGGTCAGATTTCATACTGATATAAAACAACATTTTTATCCATTAGTTCATATGTAGAAAGCCATCATGAACTGGCATAAATTTAGGCAATTAAAGGGACAAAATGTGCAAGAATACACCCAAGAATTTAGGAGAAGATCTCTCTTATGAGGGGTAGATTTGTAGAGCCAATATAATTTTCTCAAGTACATAGGAGGCTTAAACAAACTACTCTCATGTTTAACCCCACTAGTCTAGATGAAGTATGTGTTAAAGCCACACATCTAGAAGCTAGAGGGAAGAACATTTCTGAAGAGGGTAGAAAGAAAACTTTTAAGAGTAAAGGCAAGGAAAATACCTCAAAAGGTAAAAACAAAAAGAATGCATCTTTTAAGAAAGAGGGATAAAAAGTGGTTTGTAAAATTTTTTCAAAATAAGGCAATGATGAAACTCATTGTTGGAAATTACATCCTGAAATGAGGCTAAAGAAACCCAATAACAAAGGGAAACAAAAAACTGCTGCTACACCTCAACATGATTTAGGAGATGATTCAGGTGATGAATCTAAGATTACAACCATGGGATTGAAGAACATGAATGGGAAATAAATTGAAACAACACCCAGTAATAGTACATCAAACTATTGCATACGTGCTCCAAATGAAGAAGGAATAATATAATTGTTTCATGTGAGGGTCATATCCAAGCATACCAAGATTTACACATTGTTTGACAGTGGGTCACAAGAAAACCTAATCTCTAAATACTTGGTCAAGAAACTTAACCTTGAGACCATACCACATCCAAAACCATATACATTATGTTGTATTTGTAAGGATTAAAATTTACAGGTTTCAAAGAAATGCATATTGTGGTTTGAAATCACTACAAATTTTGTTGACACAGTCAATTAGATGTGGTTCCTCTTGACATAACAGGAATTGTGTTGGGGAGTCCTTACTTGTATGACAGGAAAGTGATCTTCTATCGCCATGAGAAAAAGTATCATTTATTCATAGATGGCAAGGATTTCATTGTTAGAGCACATTGCAGGAAGACAAACATTGCTATGGTAAATGCTGGACAGGTAAAGAGGCTGGTAAATTCAAGTAAGAATTTTTTTCTTCTTATGATTAAGCCTAAAAATGATGTTAATCATGAATCATTTGAGGGATGTGATCCTAATTTGAAATAATATTTATATGATGTGGTTAATTCACATCATTAGATGTTTCAGGAGCCAATAGGATTGCCTCCAAAAAGAGAGATTCAACATGAGATTCAATTGTAGCAATATTGTCCTCTTCTAAAAATCGATATGTATCACATGTCGATAATGGAGAATGCTGAAATAAAGAGGTAAATAAAAGAGATGTTGGACAAAGGAATCATAAGGCCAATCATCTCGCCATGCGGTTCACCCATAGTCTTGATACCAAAGAAAGATGGGACTTGGCGCATGTGTGCAGATTTACGAGCTTTGAACAAGATTATGGTAAAGAATCGCTACCCACACCTGAGAATAGATGATTTTCTTGATCAACTGAAAGAAGAATTATTTTTAACTAAGTTAGATTTACAAAGTGGATATCATCAAGTAAGAATTGCATAAAGTGATATATGTAAAACTGAATTCAAAACCAAAGAAGGACCCTTTGAGTGGATGGTTATGCCATTTGGTTTGTGTAATGCACCGACAACTTCCATGCGTGTTATGGATAATGTTTTGCATCCATTCCTTGATGGATTTGTGATTGTGTACTCAGATGACATATTTATTTTCATCAAAACAAGAGAAGATCATGTCTTGCATGTGAAAAAAGTGCTTTATATTTTGAAGAAATAGAAATTGTTTCTTAAGATGTCAAAGTGTGAGTTTGGGAAGACTTCTTTGGTATATTTGGGGCATATTGTAGGAGAAGGAGAGTTGAGAATTGATCCTTATAAAGTGGAAGCCATTTTGAATTGGCCCACACCCAAAACAGTAACTGAGGTAAGAATTTTCCTAGGTGCAGCTCAGTATTGGAGAAATTTTATTGCTAACTTTTCTTCCATCGCAGCTCCTCTGCAGGTAGTGACAAGTGTGAAGAAAGGCTTCTAATAGGGAGGCATATAAAAAAAAAAAATTGAAGCTTTAAAATACAAGATTAAATCAGCTCCAGTCCTTGCATTACCAAATTTGGGACAACCATTCGAGATTCAAACCGATGCTAGTGGTTATGCCATGGGTGCAGTACTTTTGTAGCATGGTAAGGCTATCGCTTTTCATTCTAAAACTTTTAATGGTGCTGTGAAAAATTATCCTACATATGAAAAAGAACTATATGTGTTGGTACAAAATGTCAAGAAGTGGAAACACTACTTGATGGGTAAAGACACTATTGTGCATACCGATCACCAACCATTACAGTACTTGTAGTCGCAAACAAAATTGCAGCAATCAATACATTTTAGGTGGATAGGGTTTCTTCAACAGTTTCACTAGGTTATAAGGTACAAGAAAGGTATTTTCAATAAAGTTGCATATATGCTTTCAAGACCAATCATTAGTGCATATAATTTACTCAAAAATGATTCTGTTGTACATGAGAGTTACATAGAACAATATGCACATGACGTTGATTTTCATGTTGTGTGTGCTAGTTTGAGCGAAGGGAATCAAGTTGAAGAAAAAGATTATCACATGCATAAAAATTTGTTGTTTCATTTGGGCAAGCTGTGTATTCCACAAGGAGAGAGGCTACATGTCATGAGAGAAGCTCATTCATCTCTTATTCATGGACACTTTGGGGTAAGCATAACGGTGGTGCATCTATAGAGGTATTGTTGTTGGCCTCGCATGATAGATAGTGTGTCACTTTTTATAAGAGGTTGTTCTATGTGTGCAACAATTAAGCCTAGTAATAGGAATTTTTGGTTGTACACGCCACTACCGGTACCATCAAGGCCATGGGAGAGTGTCTCCATGGACTTTGTTGGAGGTCTGCCTATGTCAAGATGTTGCCTATGTCAAGAAAACATCATGATTATATTTATGTAGTTGTGTATAGATTCAGTAAAATGTGTATACTTATGCCATGTAAGAAAACCATTACTATGTTGAGATTGCAACAAGATGAGGAGCTTAGTGGAAAGAAGTCGCCTTCACTAAGTGGGCCCGCAGGCTATTTTTGGCGCAAAGTCTATTTTTAGACTATGTCTATTTTTAGACATATGGATCATGTTCTATGAGTTGCAGGATGCTATTTGTGGATGGTTGGTCAAGTTGGGAAAAATAGATGGACTTATATTTTTAGACATACTGGGCGGAATCTATTTTTAGATTGCCAGTCTAAAAATAGATATGTCGAATATTATTAGCTCTTAATAATATTTGGACTCTAAACATTATCTTATCCTCTTGGAGCACTTTAGTTTGATGCCTGAATGTGGCACATGCAGCTAATAGAAGGAATTATGATATTCCTAGGGTTTAGTGGAGCTATTTCATGGTTGAATTTAGTTAGAACTCATGTGACAGAGTTTGAGTAGGTGTGTTGAGTTTAACTTAGTTGAAATGATTGTATCTAGTCTTGATTGATATGGTCATTGAAGGTAATTATGAATTAATTATTAATTAATTACTAATTAAATAACTCATAAATCAACTAAAGATACATCTCGATTAGCGAGTGCATGGACAGTTTCAGTGGAGACCAGTGGAGAGGTAGGTGAAAGAGCAGTGTGACTATCAGTTGTGACTATACTGGTGCATGAGTTTGCACCACACATTGATGGAGATGGCAATGAGGATTGCGCAGTACATACTAGTGGGATTCGAACCTAGATCTCAGTATTATCCATATTTGATTACTCAATAGAGGCTAGCTATCAAGTGGCAAAAGGTTGGAGCATGTGTTTTGCTAGATCTAGCTTGATAGTGTGTAACAATTGGAGATTGTACTGAGAGCTTGTGAGGAGTTTGTAAAATGATTGTTACATGATCTCTATCATTATAATATACAGATAGTTGGGGGTTTTCAGATTTAAGCTTTCCCATAAATACTGTGTTTATATGTGTGATTGTTTATGGTTTTAATGTGCGCATGTGATTGTTTATATTTCCACAAATTGATGATCAATAGTAGAAGAGGTTGTATTATTGTGGCTCAAATAACGTTATTAATGATCAGATAATATTAATGAATAATATCTACAATTGTTCAATTTCATGGTATCGAGCCGATATTGATCAACAGAGCAATTGCAACATTGAAAGCGGTTGAGTTTACTGTTGATGAATTGAAATTGCAATGGAGTTTTTCTTGGTGTCGAAGTTGAGATGTCTTTCAACAGATTGCGATTGGAGTATGCCCTTGAGGGCAGCTCAAATTATATTGCATGGAAGGACAGGATGGAGGCGGTGCTGGATGACAATGGGTTGAAGGAGTTCATAGATGTTGAAATTCCAAAGCCTACTTCTAGCGATGCTGCCGTACTTGACGCATGGAAAAAAAAGATAGCAAAGTGTCGAAGGATTCTGTTGGAGGGCGTGAAGGATCACATAGTATCCAACCTTCATGGTAAGGCTTCTCCATTCTTGATGTGGAAAGCTTTGACAGATTTATTCCAAAGCAAGAGCAACCAGAGGAAGTTAGCGCTCAAGGACAAACTCAGGAACATAAAGATGGAGAAAGTTGACAGTATAAGTTCATCCAATGCAGGGATGAGCTGGGAAGTGTGGGGGTGAATTTTGATGATGAGGACTTGGTGAGCTTGGCTCTCCTAGGGCTTCCGAAGAGTTGGCACTCCTATCAGGACTCTGTCAATGGTCGGGAAAAATTGCCAGGATGGGAGCAACTTTGGTCGGATCTTGTGCAAGAGGAGATAAGGCGGAGTACCAGGGATGGATCTTCATCAAAGAACTCTGATGAAGAGAGTTGCGCTTTGGCTACCAAAGAAAAGAAGGGGAAGAGCAAGAAAGCTTTTCATTCCAGTGCGAAAGGCAAGAAGCAGGACATGTCCAAGGTGAAGTGCTTTCACTGTCACCAACATGGACATTATGCCACTAATTGTCCACAGAAGAAGAAAAATAAGCAGGTTGCTGGGACTGCAGCTGGAGAGGCCTTAGCCTCACATTTTGAGCTGGATTTTTCGCTGATCGTATGCTTGGTTTCAAGTGTGATGGGTTCAGTGTGGTTTCTGGACAGTGGTGCGTCTTTTCACATGACAGGAGATCGAGATTTGTTTACTGATCTGGATGAGAAAGATCTTGGAGTGCACATCGAGATGGGCGATGATGGTAGATACAATGCAACCGGTATCGGTACCATTTCCTTTGAGAGGGAGTCTGGTAAACCCTTTGTATTGAAGGAAGTGATGCATGTTCCGGGATTGAAGAAGAATCTTATCTCTGTGGCGATGTTAGAAGACAAGGGATATGATGTTGTCTTTAGTGAGGGAAAGGCTTTCCTGCGCGATGAGAGCAACTAAGTGGACACGGAGGATGAGGTTCGAGGTTAAGAACCTTTATCAATTGCAAGTAGATGGTTGTGCAGCAATGGCATGCAAGGCAGAAGGAGTGGTGAGCCGGGATGATGGCGAGTTGTGGCACCGGAGATTGGGCCACCTTCACCATGGAGCTTTGAAGATACTGCAGCAGATTTCTACTGGGCTTCCTAAGGGTACTCTTGCGTAGTCAGATCAGTGCAAGGGGTGTACCTTGGGAAAATTTGTGAAAGCCACCTTTCACGAGAAGGATAGTCGCGCCACGACGATCCTTGAGAGAATTCACACAGACGTGTGTGGACCTTTCTCAGTAGCTTCGACAGCAAAGCACAGGTACTATGTGATCTTTGTTGATGATTATTCTCGGAAGTGCTGGATCTTCTTCATGCAGAAGAAGAGCGAGACATACTAAAAGTTCTGTGAGTTCAAGGTGCTGGTTGAGAAGGAATCGGGGAAGCATGTGAAGGCTCTTAGGAGCGACAATGGTGGTGGTGTCTACGGCGGGTACAAGGACTTTTGCGAGCGCGAGAGGAATTCCGAAAGAGAGCTCATAGCACCTCATAACCCACGGCGGAAGCAGGGATTCTTTGAGCGGAAGAACAGAACGATCGTGGGTGCTGCACAGGCGATGTTGCATGATCAGGTCCTACCCCTTCACTTGTGGGCTGAGGCATGCAATACAGCAGTGTATGTGCAGAACCGTTGTCCTCACAAGGTTCTTGGCATGAGTACACGGGAGGCATTTTTACGGCGGGGGCACCGATACTACATTCCAAAGTTTGGTTCACCTGTTTACATTCATGTGACGAAGGATGCCAGGAAGAAGCTGGAGCCGACTGCAGAGGTTGGGATATTTGTGGGGTACACTGATACACCCCACAACTATCGTGTGTATTTTCCAGATAGTCACAAGATTGTTTTGCGACGGGATATAAAATTTCAGGAGGAGAAATCCATGAAGTGTTCACTTGAGAGGGACCCACTCTTGCATGCAGATGAGGAGCTATTAGTTACTAAGGATGAGTCTCAGGATGTGTATCAGCCACAAGATGAGGTTCATGGAGTGGAAGAGACCACTCATGCAGTGCCAACCATCAGAGGGCGGAAGCGCACTACAGAAGCTGAGCGACTGGCTCAAGATGTAGAGAAGGTTGTAGGAGCACCTAAAGCACAGCGCAGACAGAGACAGTCACCTGATCAGTACACTGGATACATGGCTATTGTGAGCAAGTGTATCATGACAGATCCATCCTATTTCGAGGAAGCTATGGAGGACCTCGCATGGGTAGATGCCATGGTGGAAGAGTATGATTCGATTGTCAGAAACAGTGCATGGGAGATTGTCCCGAGACCGGAAGGGAAATCAGTGGTGGGTTCAAGATGGATCTACAAAGTGAAGCAGGCAGCTGACGGGAGTGTGGAGAAGTACAAGGCAAGATTTTTTGCCCGAGGCTTTTCACAGATTGAGGGGATCGATTATGAGGAGACCTTTGCACCTGTCGCAAGGTATTCTTCCATACGGACGATTCTTGCTCTCTCAGCGCAGATGGGGTGGCACATTAATCAGATGGATGTGAAGACTGCATTCCTCAACGGAGTCATTGAGGAGGAGGTGTACATAGAGCAGCCCGAAGGTTTCAAGATCTTCAGCAGCGAGTCGCATGTGTGCAGGCTCAAGAGAGCGTTGTATGGGTTGAAGCAAGCACCTCGTGCTTGGTACACACAGATAGACAGTTATTTCACCGGACTTGGATTCTCCAAGAGTGAGGCGGATCCTAACCTATACCAGATTGTGGTGGAGGGTAAGTTGCTGATCATTGTACTTTATGTAGATGATTTGATTTTGATAGGTGATGAGCTGTTGATACACTCATGCAAGGATGATCTTGCAAAGGAGTTTGAGATGAAGGACTTGGGCCTCCTTCATTATTTCCTGGGATTGGAAATTTGGCAGCGCAGTGATGGATTGTTTGTTTCTCAAGGCAAGTATGCCCGGGAGATACTGGAGAAGTTCAACATGCATGGCTGCAAGCATGTTGATACTCCTCTTCCTGGTGGATGGAGGAAGGAGGATGCTACTTCGGCGGAGGTAGTGGATGCCACTGTTTATCGACAGTTGGTGGGGTCGCTTATGTATCTGGTCAATACACGACCCGACATATGCTATGCTGTTAACTAGCTTTCACAAGCTATGGTTAAGCCTACCAAGCTCTTTTGGAAGGCGGCGAAGCATGTATTGAGATATCTCAGAGGCACATCGGGATATGGATTATGGTACAGACAGTCGGATGAGGTGAGGCTATGTGGCTTCACGGATGCAGATTGGGCAGGGAGCCCAACGGAAAAAAAAGAGCACATCTGGAGGGATTTTCAGTATCGGATCGACATCAGTTTCTTGGTAAAGCAAGAAGCAGAGATCTGTGGCACTCAGTTCAGCAGAGGCCGAGTATATGGCAGCGAGTTTGGCTGCATGCGAGGCTATATGGATGAGGAAGATCTTGGTTGGGTTGTTCAGTTCACACTTAGAGCCTATTGTGATTTATTGTGATAATCAGAGTTGCATCAAACTCTCGGTTAATCCCGTATTTCATGATAGATCTAAACACATTGACATTCGTTATCATCATATCAGAGATTGTGTGCAGCGGAGAATCATGTTACTTTCATACATTCCTACGGAGGATCAGGATGCTGATATCTTGACGAAGGCGCTCACCAGGAGAAAATTCGAATACCACAAGGGCAGGATAGGGGTTGCAGATAATCCTTATCTTGTTGAGAGGGAGTGTTGAGATTGCAACAAGATGATGAGCTTAGTGGAAAGGAGTCGCCTTCACTAAGTGGGCCCGCGGGCTATTTTTGGTGCAAAGTCTATTTTTAGACTATGTCTATTTTTAGACATATGGATCATGTTCTATGAGTTGCAGGATGCTATTTGTGGATGGTTGGTCAAGTCGGAAAAAATAGATGGACTTCTATTTTTAGACATAATGGGCGGAATCTATTTTTAGATTGCCAGTCTAAAAATAGATATGTCGAATATTATTAGCTCTTAATAATATTTGGACTCTAAACATTATCTTATCCTCTTGGAGCACTTCAGTTCGAGTCACGGATGTGGCACATGCAGCTGACAGAAGGAATTACGCTATTCCTAGGGTTTAGTGGAGCTATTGCATGGTTGACTTCAGTTAGAACTCATGTGACAGAGTTTGGTGGAGTTGATGAGGCAGTTAATGGAGTTGTGTTCAGTTTAACTTAGTTGAGCTAGTTGTATCTAGTCTAACTGATTGATACAATTAGTGAGAGTGGTGTGAATTAATTATTAATTAGTTCACTAATTATTAACTCATAAATCAACTAAAGAATACATCAGTTAACTGCAGTGCATGGACAGTTTCAGTGGAGACCAGTGAAGAGGTAGGTGAAAGAGCAAGTGTGACTATTAGTTGTGAATATACTGGTGCATGAGATTTGCACACACATTGATGGAGATGCCAATGAGGATTGCGCAGTACATACTAGTGGGATTCGAACCTGGATCTCAGTATTATCCATATTGGATTGCGCAGTAGAGGCAGGCTAACAGGTGGAGCAGATTGGAGCATGTGTTTTGTATGATCTGAGCTTGTGTAGTGTGTAACAATTGGAGATTGTACTGAGAGCTTGTGAGGAGTTTGTACAATGATTGTTACATGATCTCTCTCATTATAATATACAGATAGTTGGGGGTTTTCAGCTTTAAGCTTTCCCATAAATACTGTGTTTATATGTGTGATTGTTTATGGTTTTGATGTGCGCATGTGATTGTTTATATTTCCGCAAATTGATGATCAATAGTAGAAGAGGTTATGTATTATGCATGAAGCTCAAATAGTGTGTGATCAGGATAATCTCGGTGAATAATATCTCAGTTATTCAAATTTCTACATACTACTGAAAAAACTGCTGAACTTTATTTTCAACATGTTTGGGTTCATTTTGGATTGCAAACTTCTATTCTTTGTGACAGGGATTCCAGGTTCATTGAGAATTTTTGGTCTAATCTATGGAGAATGATGGACACAAAGTTGAAAAAGAGTATTGCTTTCCATTCACAAACATATGAACAAACTGAGGTGGTGAACATAACCGTTGTGCATCTTTTGAGAGGATATTGGAGCAAACATCCTAAGTTTTGGGATGATAAACTGCATTACATTCAACATGCTTAAAACCAGGAAAAGCACTCTTCAACTCAAACATCACCTTTTGAAGTATGATTTGGGTATTTTCCAAAATTTCCATTAGACTGCATCTTTGGGAAGGATGTTGCAATTGATGGCCATAATGATATTGACAACGCTCAAAAGTTCATTGAGAAAATTCAGATTATATATCAACAAGTTCAAGAACAACTTGAGAAAATTCAAAGAAAATACAAAGAGAGGCATGACAAACATCGAGTTGATCACAAGTTTCAAGAGGGAGATGAGGTATGGTTGCATATTATCAAAGAAAGGATGTAAGGGGAAGGTAAAAAGCTCAAACCCATTTGCTATGGTCCTTTCAAGATCATAAAGCAAGTTGGTAATAATGCATTTCAACTTGAATTTCCTTCTTATATGAAAATGTATTCAGTTCTTAATGTTGAAAAATTATGTTTGTATGAGCCACCTTTGATCGATGATTAAGGAAGTGATGTTCAGCTACCTTCTATTGAAGATTTCTTGCTAGAATTTGTGGATGAGATCAAGGAAGATACAATTCTTGACAGGAGAACAAGAGCATCAAAGAGGGGAAGTGTTGACTACCTTCGATTTGGGCTCAAAGGCACTAAACCAAGAAAGGAAAAATGGATGAAGGTTGGAAATGTGAGGGAGTTGTACCCTCTTCTATTGAACATGCAATCAAATATTTTGGGGTCTAAAATCTTCCCAATGGGGAGGAGTGACAAGGTGTTAATATTTTTTTCTCAAAATTCAAAATTACAAGGTTGGGTTAAAACCAGGATGGTTTCGTAGATCTCGTCTTCCTAATTCCGGCGCTGCAAACGGTTCAAAAAATCGATGTTGTATGAGGGAGATATCACATTCTGATTGAAATGCCAAACAAGTAAATTTTGCGACAATTTGACCAGGTTTGACTGGGATGCACAATCAGCATGGTGGATGCAAAGTCAGCAAAAGGGAATATTTTGAGGAATATTCCTTTCCTCAGAACTAATTTGGGTTTGACAATTTTCGCTTCTTTATTGGTCGAATGAGTTGTACGTTTTATTTGAAGATCCAATCATAGGGTGACATGTGGCTAACCCTGAGGCCGCCATGTGTCCCCGAAATGGAATATCAAAATTTTGTTGGGAGGTTGTAGGAATCGACCATGGGACCTCTTTCTTGGCACGCACAATACTTACCGACTGTTATTCACAATGTTGCTTAACCCTATGGTCTGCAGCTTAAATTTATGTTGTGATGAAATTCCATTTGGGGGTTGGGGACCGCCGACGGTCCCAACTCACCAACGGTCCCCACAACAGTAGTCACATGGAAAACATAAATATGTTACCTTTGTGGTCTATACAATAGTTCAACCCGCATTCTTTGCTAATTAACTGTTCTACGTCATGGTTGTCACATGGCCACGTAATAAGTAACACCCTATGCGCGGTTATCGCAAACTCAAACAGAGTTTAAACAAAGTTCGACCATAGTTAACTCTGTAGGTTCCGCCAAATGGTTTGAAATCTGTGGTTTGGGGTTGGCATGTGGCCACCCCAACCATCACGTTTAATATTGCGGTCGATTCGGAGGGCGGTTTGGCGGGATTATTGGAGTGCGCCTAATTTTGGGTGAAATTCACTATTTTAACTCCAGATAAGTGGATTTCTCTACTTTTAGTATATTTTTTCTAGGTGTAGCTGGGCAAAAGAGTAGGAGACTCAATTTTCTCCCATTGTGAGTGAATGAAGAGTTATTTTTTACTAATTGGAGCATTATGGATCCATTGGTGCGAAGAAAACAACCATTGGAGCACTATAACTACATGTATTTTCAAAATTTTGAGCATAATGATAGATGGACATGCCATTGGGAGTTGGACTAGCAGATGTAGCCCAGGAGGGGTGAACTACTTCATCATGCCTGCTGTGTAAATTATATGTGGTGACTCATTTCTCTGTTTTTTACTGTTGTTCAATGTTATTTAAGCTTTTTTTATGCTTCTAATTCACTAAAAATCATCTCTAATTCATGGATAAACACCTCAATCCTTTAGCAAACTAATGAACTAATTATGCACATGTTTATAAACTGAAAATAAACATAGCACAAAAAAACTAATATAGTCATTTTAGATCATCATCACAAAAGACAACAACACGTTGAATCTAGGAAGGAAATACTGAAAAAACCAGAGGAGGCTAAAAAAACAATCCAAGAAAAGCAGAAGAAACAAAAAAGGAGATTAAGGATTTGGAAAAAGAACAATCAGCCTTTAATCTGAAAAGTGAAATTAGTAAGTTGAAAGTATCCATTCCTTTTTTTGAAATTTTCAGAAATGAACAATATAGAAAAATATTTTTTACTATGGTTAAAAGTTCAGAAAGTGATGAGGTCAACATAAATTCACAGGATTCCTTAAACCTAGATGATGATGCTCCTAAATTTGTATTTGGCCCACATTTCACTAGTATAAATGATGATGTTACCCCATTTTATGTAAGTCTGAACATACACGATATGCTCCTTCCTGATGCTATGTTAGAATTTTGAGTTTCACATAACCTCATGCCTAAGTAAGTCATGGACCATCTAGGACTTCAAATTACCAGACCCTACAAGGATTTGTTCTCATTTGATTCCGAAAGAGTAAAATGTTTGGGGATGATAAAGGACCTAGTTGTCACCTTTGCACAAGTTCATGTTAAGAGTGTATTGATGGACATAATGGTAGCAAACATTCCAGCCAGATTTGGCATGATGTTATCTCGGTCTTGGGAAACAAGGTTGGGAGGGACACTACAGATGGACATGTCTTATGCTTCAATCTTGTTGTTTGGTGAGTTGAAAATATTATACAAAGAGGTCCAAATGACGTATATGGTAAGAAATAAAAATCAGCTAGATAATCATCCTGTTATCACAAAATTGCACTTGATAGGCTGCTGATCATACAATCTCATGTAGTTGTTTCAAACCAATCTTGTGACTGAAGCTTAGCCTCTTCAGTCTGAGAGGGCTCTCTCAAAGGATTAATGATATTGAATAAAAATGTATTTAGATGGCTAACTCTACTTGGAAAAAAACTTGCTTATGATGAGTGTAGGTTGAAAATAGTATCAGTATGAAAACATTGGGCTTATGGATTCAACACTTTCAGTGATTCAGTAGTGAGTTCATTTGACATGGAAGCTGAGGCAAGTAAGATTTTTTAGCAGTAGGACACACACACATGAAACAAGTAAATACACAGTAAATTCATCTATAAAGGAAGTGAGAGCATTACATGAATGAATTATGAGTATTATAGATAAAAAAAACTGCAAATGATACACATAAAATATATAGATAAGATAGGCAAGAACTAAAAACTCAATCAGAATCTCAGGTTGGTCGAGAAACAAGTCTCTGTATTACTGAAATTGTCAAATTACATAAAGCTGTAGTTTTTCCAAAAAATCTCCAACCCTTGACAAATTCGACTCTATGCCCTTTAATAGACTTGTTACATCATGAGATGATCTGCCTCCTGGCTAGATTCATCGAATTTTTTCCTAATGACACATTGCATAACCATAAAACAACTATTTAATGACAACATGACAACTATCCTACTTGATAGTCCTTTTCCTAATAGGACTCAAACTGTTCATTATTACATTTAACAACCTTATCTTCTAAAGAAATTACATATTTGACAAATATGCTTTCACATGTTCGAATTGGGGTGATGGGACTCATCACTACATGACCTCTTAATTTACCTCTTCTAAAACTAGAAACAAAACCCTGTTTTTTAGGCAAACTGGTCTTCTTCTTCCATGAATGCTTTGGCTGCTAATTTGTCTTCATTTCATGGTATTTAAGTGATAAATAAATGTTTTCATGGTCCTTTAACACTTAGATAATATCTAGTTGTACAAAGATGCTCCAAAACCTGCTAAAAAAGCTCCAACACAGTATGCTACGAACGTAAGACAGTTTCGTAGTGTACTTTCATAACGCTGCAAAAATGCCATTTATCGTCAATGTTTTTTATTCTTTACTTTTGTATGGTCTTAATCATCCTTAGACACATCTCCCATACAAATTTCACCTCTTGAAAGCTCCCAAAATTGGTTCAAAAATAAAAAAATATATCTACAGTAGTTTTGTAGCGTTTTGTTTTTCTTCAAGCCCAGGCATGCTACGAAAACTGCTGAAAAGCTCTAAAATTCCAATTTTTTTTGGAATTTGAAAAATAAAACTTTCAAGTGCCAAAAACTTGTTTCTAACATGCCATTAGCTTTAAAAATGATAAGCTAACTCACATTATGATTCTTGAGGCATTTATTCCTCATTTATGATGGGTTGAGCTATTGGCTCTTCAAGCACTGTCATTTTAAGGCCTTTTTTCTCTAACTCCTCATGAAATAGTTCAAGCTGCTCTTGGAGGTCCTTAACTTGATCTTTCAATCTTATATTAGTGGCTTTCAAATGTGTGTTCATCCTCCTGACATGTTTGGCCTCTTTCCTCAGTGTAATGGTCCATTTGATAAGTTGTTGTGTATTATCCAAAGTCTTGGAAACAATGTCAACTTGCTTTTCCCAACTTTCCTTCATATTTTCAAACTGAATCTTCTCTACATTGTCTTTCCTTGCTTCTCTTTTCATAACAAAAATTTCATAATTGGCCAATTTTGATTGTTCTTCAAGGATTTGTAACTCTATTTTTTCCATCCCCTTCTCTTTTCCTTTTTTTATTTGCTAATTGTATCTTTCTCTCCAGGTAATGAAAGGTCAATGATCTCTTGTGGTGGCTGAACTGTGTCAGTAGGTGGTTGAACCTATTTACTACTCTCTAATAGTTTCCTAGCATGCCTTTTCATAGGATTTCTTGCTTGGAACATAAAACCTACATCTTCTCCTTCAAATTCTAATTTCTTAGAAAAAATAGCCTTTTTAAACTTTTGTCCACCTTCCTCTATATCCTCAGCCTGGACTATAGGAGTTTCTTCTATGTCAATGGAATGTAATATATCTTCTAGATTTCCTTTAACTACTTCTATGTCTTCTACAACCACTATTTTCTCTTCTAAGGCCACTGTTTGGCTCCTTGTCATCCTTTTAGTTCCTTGTTTACTAACAACTTGTTTTTGTTTTGCAGGCTTGGCCACTTTTGAATTTTGTGCAGGTAAGACATTTGGTGTATCAAAACTCTACAATTTATTTGTTTCCATTATGACTGGTTCAATTGGTTCTACTCTTGTAGGTTCACTTGGTTCTGCTACCAATGGTTCATTCTGTTATGCTACTACTGGTGATGGAATTCTCCTAGGTTTAGGAGTTCTTGAAGGAGTGAGAGCATCCAGCTCAAAACCACTAACAAAAAAAAAGATGACCAATCTCTGCCTAACCTTTGGAGTTCATCGAAAACCAATAGTTTCAATAAACCATGATGAAACAATGAAGTCTCACTCCCTTCATATTTTTCTTGGACCTTATCTGCCATTTTTGACAAACTTCTATGTAAATAAAAAGGCAGATCAAGGGAAATCTTACCAGTAAAGTGTAGAAGTAGCTTGAAATGATATGAGTAGACTTTGTGATATCTCCCTTCACAAGTAAAGTACTTTTGGATGATGAGTATCAATTTTGAGTAGTTTTCCTTTATGCAGCTCCTTGGAATGGCATTGGTGAGATCCATTTCACTGTTTTCAGGCTTCATAAATTCTTTTCATTGCTCCATGTTAAACTTGAAACCTTTGAACCACTTCTCCTATCCTCTTGGAATCCCTGTAGTAGCTGCAATAACCTCTGGTGTGATAAACAGATTGAGCATTCCCACAAAACTGTAAGCAACCTATCCTTCTGAAGACTTCCACTGTTGTTGGGTCTTCATTGATCAAATTCATATCTTCTGGTTCATATCTCAGGCATTGGCCACCATTTTTTGTCCTTCTTTTTTTTTCCATGGTTTCTTTAATGTATTCATAGCCTCGCTTGATGATTTGTAGCCCTCCTTAATAGTTTGCAGCCTTGCTTGATAGTGCTCAATGTAAACCTTTGAAAACACCAGCCACAACTTTGGCTTAATGCAATAGCTCTCCAGAGCTCAATTTCATGCAAGAAGGAATGAGAAATGAGAAATGACTGAATTAGGAAAGTTTTTGAAGTTTTGATGTCTTCTCATGACCCAATGATGACTCATACATGCCTAAAATGGTGATGATAGCTTTAGACCTGACCATGTACCTTGAATTTATCCCTCCATGACTCGAATGGTATCTAACTTACCCTTTCCCAACGATATTTTGACACCTAATAGCTAATCTGATAAGACAAACAGGAAACTGCGCTTTCGTAGCATATCTAGTGTAAATTTGGTTGTTTTCGCTACAAAACTATCAACAGTTTCGTAGCGAAAAGTGACTTTTCTCAGTGTATTTCGCTACAAAACTATGGTTTCTTGGCTAAAATGACATTTTTGGTACAAAAACCTTGGGAATTGAAATATGTTAGAGAATAATGAGTAATATGACATGAGGGGATTTGAAAATGAGTGGGTTTAGACCTTAGGGTAAACTTAAACAAGAAAAATTTAATATTTCCCTTGACCAAGAATATAAAAAATGAATCCTACAACCCTACTTTTGACACATGAACCTATTTAACCTTGTCAAATTATGCTTCATTTTTTTGGGTGATAACACATCCCATTTATGCAGTAGATACAGAGTTGAGATCACACATTTTATTTAATGATTTATGTATTGATGGAGAAATATTAGAAAAATATGAGATCAATGTTCAACAAAAACAGGTTCAGAAATTTTCAGATGAAGTCTAGAATTTATATTTTGATGGCTTGACTTGTGAGAAGGGTTCTGGGGCAGGAATTTAGATTGTTCCGCCAGATTGTACTCATAAATTATATTCATACAAATTTAATTTTGACTGTACAAGTAACGTGGAAAAATATGAAGCTTTGATTATTGGGTTAAATGTGTGAAGAGAGCAAAAAGCGAAGAAAAATCACGTTTTTGGAGATTCAGAGTTGATTGTGAACCAAGTCAAAGGTACCTATAAAACTAAACATCCAAGAATGAGATCCTACCAAAATGAGGTATCGGATTTGTTTTCTAACTTTTTCTCTGAGCATGAAATTTCGTTGGTCCCTAGAGAAGAAAATGCTAATGCATTCAGAATTCCTATTTATCCAAATGAGAAAAATGAGATTAATGTCAGACATATGCCTTCTATTTTGGACAATACTAAACACTAGTAGGTGTTTGAAGATGATCAAAAAATTAAAAGGTTTCTTGAAAGAGCAGATAAATTTCTGACCACAAAGAAATATCCTGAAAGGTGTTTGAAGATGATCAACAAATTAAAAGGTTTCTTGAAAGAGAAGATAAATTTCTGAGCACTCCAATTGACAAATATGAAGATGAAACCACAAAGAAATATTCTGAAACAACACTATTTTTGAATACTGTTGTTGGAAAATATATTATTCAGTTAAGTAATAACATAATCCCTAGAGGCTTGGTTCCTTTAGAGATATTATTTGATTCAAATGATGTGGCAATTAAGAAAATAATCCTACCAAGTGATGGGGAGATGGAAGAATACAATTTGGGAATTGAAACTAATCCAAATATAGTTAAAGTTTCTAACACTTTGAAAGAAGAGAAGAAACCAAAGTATGTAGAATTATTGAAGGAGTTTGCAAATGTATTTTCTTGGAGATACAAATATTTAAGGGTCTATGATAATACTATCATCCAACACACTATACCACTTAAGGAAAATGATAAAATCTTCAAGCAGAAGTTAAAAAGGATCATTCTAAAGTTGCTTCCATTGATTGAGAAGGAGATTAACATAATATTGGTTGCAAAAATCACCATTCCACTCATATTTTCAATTTGGATAGAAAACTTGTTGCAATGAGGAAAAGGAACGGGGAGATTCACCTATGTGTAGATTTCAGAATTTGAATAAAGTCTCACTAAATGATAATTAAACTTTACCAAAAATAGACCACATTTTGCAAAGGGTGGTTTGTGAAGAAAGGATTTCCATGTTGGATGGGCTTTCAGGATATAATTAGATTCTGGTTAGTCCAAAAGATCAGGAAAAGCCTTCTTTCACCACGCCATGGGGTACATTTATGTATTCTAAGATACCATTCAAACTCATGAATGATGGAGCTACCTTCCAGCGTGCAATGGATATAAATTTCGTTAATGAAAGTGATAAGTTTATCTAGATGACATTATTATTTTATAAAAATCAGAATCTTCCCATTTGAAAAACTTGAGGACAATCTTCACCAAGTTCAGGAAATTCAAAGTTTTTTTAAATTCGAAAAAATGCCATTTCTCTAAGAAGGATGGAAAGTTGTTGGGACACAATATCAAAGGAGGGAATTCAATTATACCCCAATAGAGTGATAACAATACAAAATATTGAACAACCAAGAAATCAAAAAGAGGTGCAATCTTTTCTAGGTAAAGTAATTTTTTTGCAACGTTTTATCCCAAATTTTGCAGAAATTTTAAAAGTAATGTCAAATATGCTTAAGAAAGGAAGTGAGATTAAGTGGAATGAACAAGCAAAGGATTATTTAATGATATAAAAAAGGCTTTATGCTAGGCTCTATAATACTAGTGTATCCCCTTATTGTTATTGTTGTGCCCATGTAGTCCCCCTATTGTTCTTATTGTGCCCCATAGAGGCCCACTATTGTTATTGTTGTACCCTTACATTGTTATTGTCATGTCGGCTAGGATTCTATTGTGACCCTTGGACTCCTATTTATAGAAAGGAGGTTTTTTCATTTGTATCAGCTAAGAATTGTTCATTTATGTAATGTAAAGGAGGTTCCCCCCTCGAAGAGGCTGATTTCTAAGTTGTTGATCTATCTTTTATTTTATTTTGTGAGCTATTTTCATAACATTTGGTATCTGAGCTTTAGATTCTAGGGTTACACTGCTACAAATAGGTAATCGTGGAATTTTAGCTATAATTTTTTTTTCTATGAAGGTTCAGAAGCTGAAAAAAAACCCATTTGATCCCAAATCCTGAGGAACGTCGTGTAAAAATTTTAGATCTTGTTTCACTATATTTTTAGAGATATCATCCGAGGAAGTTAGGTTTGTTACAAGCTCGAGAATTTCATCTCAAATAGGTGGAAGAGGGGAAATTGTCATAACTTTCATTTCAGACATGGGGTTGGAATTGTGTAAAAAGTGGCCAAAAACGCATAGATTGTAGTTCCTTGTGTATCAATTTCAGAGATGAATATCGAAACAATGACATGTGGTACGTTGTACAAGTTTGCTCTACTGAACTAGTCCATAATTAGGTCATTTTGGGAGATCCGGAATAGCTTTATATTGAAGAATTCAAACTAGGTATGACATGTGGTACTGGAAAGAATATGCATGGGGATACTACAGGACTGAAGATCAAATCTTGGGGATCCGAAATTACAGAAATACATTAGTTTCAATATCGAGCTCCTCAAAAGCAAGAAAAAGGTGTGTGTTTGTTTTTAAAATTGCACAAGTCTTGTTTGAAAAATTGGTTTGAAGTAATTGCAAGGGAATATTGAATAACAGATATCACTATTGGGTTCTAAAATTCCCCCCCAAAAATAATTCCACACCCATTAATCCCTCATAAGGCTCTACTATGAGTCATGAAGAGGAAGAAATGCAAAATGATATATCAAAATTATGAGACCAAGTGCAACAAATTTCGCTCTCTTAAAGAGTACCAAAAATGAAATGGAATCTAAGATGGTGTAATATTTCTAAATTAGCATGTAGCTAATAGGAATATTGATTTTTGCTTTTAGCACCTAGTGGATGAATAAATGGGGAAAGAGACCCATACTTTTCTTGAACAAGCATAAAATCCCTCTTGATGTGAAAAGGGATCATAAAAATAACTGGATCTAGCACTCTCACGTGTGAACAAGGCATAATGGATGTGAACAAAGTCAAGTTTGACCAAGTCAACAACATTAATGTGGGAGAAGTGGATCATCAATAAAAATAGCACAATATACAAGAGAATTAGTCTAGACAACTACATGTGAGCTGGATTGAAGACTATAGGTGTGAAAAGGGCTGAAGTAGGTTGAAGAGGTCAACCTTGACCAAATCAAACAACGCTGTCATGGAGGAGTGGCCTTGGTGAAGGTACAATGCAGATTTGGAGGGAGATTGAGTGCGCGATGGTGGAAACCCTAATGAGTGGGACCCAAGGTGAGAAGGCTCACTTAATTTATAAGGAAGAGGATGGCATCCATTTGAGGTTAGCTTATGAATCATATTTTGATATGTCTGATTAGACTTTTGCTCTCTTCAGTTGTTTAGCTAAGATTGCTGGTGTTGTTTAGCACTAAGGTATTCTTGTTTAGGAATTCCATCTCTTCCCTTTGAGTAGCTCTTGGGAGAGACCTGATCTATCATTCCACACATCCGGCATTGGTGCCAAGCTTCAGTCTTCAGTTTCAACACAGTTTCTGCAGAATATTATGTTGAGTTGTAGGGTGTTGTAGTGGAGGGTTGAGAAACCCACTTTCTGAGTTGGTTTTGCATAGGAGGAAGGATTCCTTCTTTTGAGAGATCATTTTGGAGGGTTCTTGAGCATATTTTAGATATTTGGCAGTAGGCCAACATATTTCCATCACTTACATCATTATTCCAATATGGAATTGCGTTATTTTTGGAGGGCAGTTCAACAGTGTATCTTGTGGTTCTTTCTGGGAGTTTTCCTGTGATTGGAGGGTCGATCCTTCCATGGGGGAAGACCTTTGATCAGATCTACATCATATCTATATCATTCCAACCTTCTATACTCCTGTGCTTCAGTTTGCAGTGATTATTCAGTCTTATTTCTTAAGATCACCATTTGTATTTAGGTGAATTTCTAGAAATCGTTTCTGGGTTCTCTAGATTTTGTATAAAGGAGACTAGATCTCAGTTCATGGGCCATATTGTTTAATATAATATCAGATCTATTTGTCTCTTATATTTATGTTTATAAACCCTCATTAGACTGTGTTGTCTATTTATGCAATAATTTCATGTTGTAGTAGTTTTGTGGTTTCAGCAATTTTGAGCTATACTAGGTGTGGGAGGCTTGTTTACCTCATCTAGTTTGATTTGTTTCTGATCTATTCTTGGATTTAGATGGTATATTGTCAGATATAAGGGATCCAAGTGTTTATTTCATTTTCTGTAGCATATATTTCTGAAAATGCGTTTTTTATGCATGCATTGCTGAGCAGTTCCATTTTGGGATATTACAGTGGTATCAAAGCAAGATCTTTGGCTCAGCTTGTGGAATTCAAGCTAAGATGCTATAAGAAGAAGGAAAGATCAGAATGATGGAGAAAATGAGCTTTGCCTCATCATTTTTCAGATCTATGAAGAACCTCTCCAAGGAGTTTAAACAGAAAGAAGAAAAGAGAAGCAGTGAAACTTCTAGAGGGTTTCAAGAAGGGGAAGGGCCATGTACTTCCTATTCTCAAAGGAAAGAACTAACACTGTAGAAATCTCCAAAGCATTACACCTTGCCTTTTCCTTTTGAGGAAGAAGAAAAAAGGCATGGAGATGGAGGGCACTTGGAACATGAGATCCTAAGTGGATACCTTGCAGAATACAAGTCACAACCTAAAGCTTTCAAGGAGGATCTAGCCCTTCCTCAGTTTATTCAGCTGGAAGAAGAAAGGAGGCCCTACAACAATAGGAGGATGAGAGGCAATAGATTTCTATTATCTACTTTTGATGGATCATCCACATGTTCAGCAAAGTCTTGGGTGATGAAGTTTGATACATTCTTCCTACTACATCCAGTGGTAGAAAGAGAGGCTGTTGAGATCTCAGCGCTGCACCTTGAGGGAAAGGCAAGCAACTGGTGGTTCAACCATGTGATTCATGCAAGAGTGTCTACTTTTTCAGATTTCACTCAAGGGGTGATCAAAATATTTGATAAGAAGAGATCAGAAGGGAAGGAGCCTTCACCAACACTTGAGGAGACTTGTACCAGCGCTATCACAACCATGGAGGAGCGGCCATCAACATCAGCAGTTGGGGGAGCCAACACATTGGAGGAAGGAACTCTTGTAGCCATATAAGATACTTCCAAATTTCACCAAGGTATGCCTAAGCTTCTATTTCCTATTTTTACTGCAAATCTTATGGAGGGATGTATACCATTGCATGCTGCTAATGAGGAGCAACATAATTTCACTGCGCTGTGCAACCTTGACTTGTTCAAGGAAGGGATGAACCATCATCCTCGGTGCCTTTGTTGAGTTGCACACAACACTTGAGGTTGGGGTGTGAACTTTTGGAGGATGAGATGAACCTTGTTCAAAACACTCTTATACAAAACCATGTGTTCGTCTCTGAGTTGGAGTATGAGACAACAAATACACCATTGAGGAATTTTACAGTACTGTCATTAAGCAACAGAGAGGAGCTTTTGCCTTCAACACACTTGGATCTTTATGGATTTAATATGACCATTGGTGTGATATCTTTTCTAGGAGATCTCCAAGGAGTTGCATTTCAACATCCCATGAAATGAAAAAGGATAAATCTGATTTGGGAGGATGGTAGTCTTCATTGGAAGGGTACCAAGATAGAGCATGATGGGAGACACCCACATTTGGATGAATGAGTATGGATGGTGAGCAAGAAGCTGGAGAGCTACTTGCAAATTAATGACACTAGGTAGCAGGAGGCTTGGCTGAGTTGGCTACTCTTGAAAGAGTTTGGCCATCATGTGACATATCCTCTTTCTAAGGGTATGTGGGAGGAGAAAATTTGGCAGGATACTTGCATCATAGGGCAGCAAGGAGTATGGATGCATTGTATTGATATGACATTCTTCATATCAATCATTATGTATTCATCACATGATTTGTAGGATGGAAGTATGAGGGGGCAACAAAAACTTTTATTGCTTTGGGTGTTTTTGGGAGAGCATGGACATATTTGCCCTCATACTTTGCATGATGTTGCAGGAGTGGGAGATGTCACTATCATGGTGCAAAGGGGCTACCCCTTAGCTTTGGATGATCGGGAGATACTTCCACATTGGGAGAAATCTTCCATATATAGAAGCATTATAGTTGATATCTTTTACAATGGACATGTCAAAGAATGGAGCTATGAGTTAGCAGGAACTTATTTGCGTAGACCAACAACGATGTCACTTGGGAGCTTGAGTTTATTGATGGAGTGTCCCCAGGATCACTTCACATTTGATGCACTTGGTGGACAAGGAGGAGGTGAGATTGATGGAGCAGTGGATGGAGACACTGGTTAGTGCTATTTGATCTTCTTGACTTGGATATCCAAGCATAAGAAGGAAGGTCTTCATGCAACATGTGGTTCATTCCTCTTCATGGGAGTATATCATACCACTATGGAGGACTTATTCATGGATCCTTACATATTATTACTTCCAGTACGTGGTAAGAATCAAGTTTTTTCATTTATTGGTTGTCTAACACAGTATTTTCATACTCTTACCATTTCTATTTAGTGCATTGCTCCCCAAGAGGGCAAGATTCTCTTTGGGCTCCATGGTTAATTTTGGATCAAATTATATGATGGAGACAACCATGTTTTATGTTGCCTTGGGAAAGTGTTTCATTACTCTTCTATGTATGCTCAGTCGATTCACCAAGCCATTTACTATTCACTAGTAAATCTGATGACATATACAACTAGCCAATTTTTTTAGAAATAGAGGAATAACCTGTTTCGAGTATTTTTTAATAACCCAACGTTTCGGACTTCCTAAGTGAGTCCATCATCAGGGGTAAACGCTTATACTTCCTTGAAAATTTTGAGGATTAGGGCCAAGGAATGAATTTATAAATAGTAATTATTATGAAAAGTTAATTGTTAATAAGGAGGTCGGTTGGATGAAAGGGTATGTAAATTTAATTATTTAAATGATTATTTCATTTTATTTTTATTTATTTATATTTATATTTATATTTTATTTAATTTATTTATTTTTATTTTTTATTTTATTTTAATTTTTGTTTTTGTTTTTATTTTTATTTTTTATTTTTTATTTTTATTTTTATTATTATTATTTTATTTATTTATTTATTTATAATTTATTTATTTATTTATTTTTTAATTATTATTATTATTATTTTTATTTATTTATTTATTATGATATTTATTTATTTATTTTTTATTTATTATTATTATTATTATTATTTTTATTTTTTATTTTTTTTAAGAGGTAAGATTTTAAGGAAGGTGGAAAGATTATGATAATATATTAGATTAAGGATTTATTATTATTATTAGGTTTTATGTTTCTGAGAGGTGTGATATATTAGAGGTTTCCATGTATTGCTAATGTTCAAACCCTCATCTCGATTTAAGTTGTTTTTCCTTTTCTCGATTTCTATGGCTTCTCTTATTTTTCTTTTAAGATAATGATCTTCTTTAGATATAAGTTTGGCGTCTTCCATTCTTATGCAAAGGGAGATGAGAAGGCATGATCTCAAAGCAGCATTTTCGTCTGCTTCGGATACAGCCACTGGTAGGTTCTTTTAAGTCTAATGTTAAGAGATCAACCACTTTCTCCTATATATTCTTTTCCACAAGAGCACGGTATGATGTAGACTCCTTTTTGCAATCTAGGGTTTATGGGATCCTTGGCAGAGTCTACCATATTTCTGATGGTGTTAGGGGGGGTGAAGGCAATTTTAATGTTATGTTTGTTTAGGATTTTGGAAATTTTATCAGTAGTTCCTTTTATGTAGGATAAAGAAATTTTAGGGATGTCGACGATTCTCTTCATGTCATTTTTATTAAGGGTTTGGTGAATAGTTTTATTGATGACGTATATATTTTATCCATTATGTTGAAAGACATGGCGTAGGTGATTGATTTCATGTATTAGATGGTGAGAGTCCGCAATTCTAGATGCTCTAGTTGTTAGGGTTTTAATAATGCCTGTTTTTTGTTTAGGATGGTGGTGAGAATTTGCATGGAGGTATCTTTCTGTGTGGGACTTCTTTCTATAGAGTTCAATGCTAATTTTTCCATCTTTTTTTGTTAAAAGGATATCAAGGAAAGGTAATTGGTTGTCCTTTTCAATTTCAATGGTAAATTTGATATGATTTGAGATGTTATTAATGTGGTTTAAGAATTCGTAAAATTTTGATATACCATGGATCCATTTTGCGAAAATGTCATCTACATATATTTTCCATTCCTCAGGGGTGAATGGAAAGGAATTGAGAGCTTTTTTCTCAAAATGTTCCATGTATATGTTAGCAATTATAGGGGACAGAGGTGAGCCCATGGCTACACCATGAGTTTGTTCATAAATTGTTCCTTTGAAACTAAAAAAAGATGATTTTAAACATAATTTTAGGAGATCCATAGTCTCATCATCAGTGATAGTTTTCATGACATCGATGGCTTCATCTACAGGAATCATGGTGTAGAAAGAGACAATATCGAAACTAACCATGAGATCTTCGTCTTTCATATTTAGGTTTTTGGCCCATTGAACGAAAGATGTGGAATCTTTAATGTAAGATGAGGTGTTTCCCGCAAGGGGGCGAAGTTTTTTGGCAAGGTATTGAGCAAGAAGGTAGGTGGGTGAGCATATGGTGTTAACTATGGGTCTTAGAGGGATGTCTTTTTTGTGAATTTTAGGAGTGCCATATATTCTGGAGGTGATCGAGCTTCAAGGGGTGATTCTTTTTTTGGTGATAGTGTCTAGAGATGAGTCTTTTATTTTCTTGGTTACCTCTTTAAGAATTTTTGAGCTAGGGTCTTTCTTTAGAACTTTATAGCAACCACTATTTTTAAGGTGTTCTTCCATTTTTTAATCATAGTCAACCCTATCCATTATTACTGTAGCATTTCCTTTATCTGCTTTTAAGATAATTATATTTTTGTTCTTTCTTAAGTTTTTTAGAGCAATTTTTTCATCCTTAGATAAATTGCATGGGGGTGGTCTAGCGTTTTTAAGGATTTTGGCAATGTCTTGTCTTATTTCTTCTGCTTCAATAAATTCTAGGTCTTTTAAAGCAACTTCTACATTACTAATGATGTTGTCAAACGAGATTTTGTTGGGAGTGATGGCAAATTTTAGACCTTTTTGAAGAAGAGAAATGGAAGCTTGGTCTAAATTAAGACTTGAAAGGTTTATGACAAAAGGGTTTTCAAACACTGAACCATGTGTATTAATATGGGCAGGGTGAGAGATTGAATGGGGATCGATAGGATCAAGAAAGGGTTCAGTTAGTTGAGGTCTACGGTTAGAGGGGTAAGAAGGTATGTAAAGACGCGGTTGTTGATTATTAGAAAGGGTGGAGTCGTTGTTCTCAAATGAAACGAAATCGTGGCTTACATGAATGTTTGAATCTTTTGCCAAGAGTGAAGAAATGTGGATGGTTTTATTAGTAGGAAGAGGTTTGTGGTGCGAGGGTTTTTGTGAGATGGTGCTGTTTAAATCTTTAGAAAGACTGAAGGAGTCTGCGTTGTCTTGCAAGGAGAAGACCAGATTGTCTGCGTCTTTGCTTTCTTGCGCTGAGACATTGTGATAACTCTTGAATTCGTTTGTGCTGCCATTGTATGTGGGAGCATCGATCTGCAGAATCACAGGTTCTTTGTTTCTATGGTTGAGCATGTTGTGCGAAACGTGGCGAGCGGTAGCATGAGGGGCGGATTGATCAGAGATGTCGTGGGACGTCAAGGAAGAATGTAAGGAAGGGACGTTGTGATCAGCATTGATTCCATCTGCGTTGCACCTAAAGGAGACCGTGTTGTCTTGAGGAGAGAGAACCGAATCAGCGTCATTGTTCTCTTTAACAAGTGCGTTGTGATAAACATTGAAACCGTCTACGTTCATCTTGTGTATTTGCGCATCGATCTGCGTAATAACAGGGATGGTTAAGATAGTTTCTAGGACATTGATAGCATGAGGGGCAGATTGGTCAGAGATGTAGTGGGACGTCGAAGAGGATTGTGAGGAGGAGATTCTGTGATAAGCATTAAAACTGTCCGTGTTACCACTGAAAAAATCCGTGCTGTCAATCGAACCGTTTGCGTCATTTCTTTCCTGAACAGAGACATCGTGATGACCCTTCAAACTGTCTGTGTTTGTGTGGTATTTTGGAATATCTATCTGCGGAATTTTGTTGTGAGAAACGTTGCGAGAAATAAAATGAGGGGCGGATTGGTCAGGGATGTTGTGGGACGTCGGAGAGGAATGTGAGGAGGAGGCTTTGTGATAAACATTCGTATTAATGCAAGGGTGATCCAAAGCTAATGCTGTTGTAGCAGGAACAACGACCCTTTGGCTATTAAGAGCGACAATTGAGTCTGTTTTCATTGATTCAACCTGGTGTCTGTTGTTTAGTATGTTGTGGTGACCAGGTATGTTATAAGTAATGGTGTGAGGGGGAATGTTTAATACGAATGTTTATCACAAAGCCTCCTCCTCACATTCCTCTCCGACGTCCCACAACATCCCTGACCAATCCGCCCCTCATGCTATTGCTCGCAACGTTTCTCACAACAAAATTCCGCAGATAGATATTCCAAAATACCACACAAACACAGACAGTTTGAAGGGTCATCACGATGTCTCTGTTCAGGAAAGCAATGACGCAAACGGTTTGATTGACAGCACGGATTTTTTCAGTGGTAACATGGACAGTTTTAATGCTTATCACAGAATCTCCTCCTCACAATCCTCTTCGACATCCCACTACATCTCTGACCAATCTGCCCCTCATGCTATCAACGTCCCAGAAAATATCTTAACCATCCCTGTTATTACGCAGATTGATGCGCAAATACACAAGGTGAACGCAGACGGTTTCAATGTTTATCACAACGCACCTGTTAAAGAGAAGAATGACACTGATTCAGTTCTCTCTCCTCAAGACAGCACGGTCTCCTTCAGGTGCAACGCAGATGGAATCAATGCTGATCACAACGTCCCTTCCTTACATTCCTCCTCGACGTCCCACGACATCTCTGATCAATCCGCCCCTCATGCTACCGCTCGCCACGTTTCGTACAACATGCTCAACCATAGAAACAAAGAACCTGTGATTCCGTAGATCGATGCTCCCACATACAATGGCAGCACAAACGAATTCAAGAGTTATCACAATGTCTCAGCGCAAGAAAGCAAAGATGCAGACGATCTGGTCTTCTCCTCGCAAGACAACGCAGACTCCTTCAGTCTTTCTAAAGATTTAAACAACACCATCTCACAAAAACCCTCGCACCACAAACCTCTTCCTACTAATAAAACCGTCCACGTTTCTTCACTCTCGGCAAAAGATTCAAACATTCACGTAAGTCACGATTTCGTTGCATCTGAGAACAACAACTCCACCCTTTCTAATAATCAACAACCGCGTCTTTACATACCTTCTTACCCCTCTAACCGTAGACCTCGACTAACTGATCCCTTTCTTGATCCTATCGATCCCCATTTAATCTCTCACCCTGCCCATATTAATACACATGGTTCAGTGTTTGAAAACCCTTCTGTCATAAACCTTTCAAGTCTTAATTTAGACCAAGCTTCCATTTCTCTTCTTCAAAAAGGTCTAAACTTTGCCATCACTCCCAAAAAAATCCCATTTGACAACATCATTAGTAATGTAGAAGTTGCTTTAAAAGACCTAGAATTTATTGAAGCAGAAGAAATAAGACAAGACATTGCCAAAATCCTTAAAAACACCAGACCACCTCCATGCAATTTATCTAAGGATGAAAAAATTGCTCTAAAAAACTTAAGAAAGAACAAAAATATAATTATCTTAAAAGCAGATAAAGGAAATGCTACAGTAATAATGGATAGTTTTGACTATGATAAAAAAATGGAAGAACACCTTAAAAATAGTGGTTGCTATAAAGTTCTAAAGAAAGACCCTAGCTCAAAAATTCTTAAAGAGGTAACAAAGAAAATAAAAGACTCATCTCTAGACACTATCACCAAAAAAAGAATCACCCCTTCAAGCTCGATCACCCCTAGAATATATGGCGCTCCTAAAATTCACAAAAAAGACATCTCTCTAAGACCGATAGTTAACACCATAGGCTCACCCACCTACCTCCTTGCTCAGTACCTTGCCAAAAAGCTTCGCCCCCTTGCTGGAAACACCTCATCATACATTAAAGATTCCACATCTTTCGTTCAATGGGCCAAAAACCTGGATATGAAAGACGAAGATCTCATGGTTAGTTTTGATATTGTCTCTTTGTACACCATGATTCCTATAGATGAAGCCATCGATGTCATGAAAACTATCACTGATGATGAGACCATAGATCTCCTAAAATTATGTTTAAAATCATCTTTTTTTAGTTTCAAAGGAACAATTTATGAACAAACTCATGGTGTAGCCATGGGCTCACCTCTGTCCCCTATAATTGCTAATATATACATGGAACAATTTGAGAAAAAAGCTCTCAATTCCTTTCCATTCACCCCTGAGGAATGGAAAAGATATGTAGATGACATTTTTGCAAAATGGATCCATGGCATATCAAAATTATACGACTTCTTAAACCACATTAATAAAATCTCAAATCATATCAAATTTACCATTGAAATTGAAAAGGATAACCAATTACCTTTCCTTGATATCCTTTTGACAAAAAAATATGGAAAACTGAGCACTGAAGTCTATAGAAAGAAGACCCACACAGAAAGATACCTCCACGCAGATTCTCACCACCATCCTAAACAAAAGATAGGCATTATTAAAACCCTAACAACTGGAGCATCTAGAATTGCAGACTCTCACCATCTTATACATGAAATCAATCACCTACGCCACGTCTTTCAACATAATGGATATAACATAGACGTCATCAATAAAAATATTCACCAAACCCTTAATAAAAACAACATAAAGAGAACCATTGACATCCCTAAAATTTCTTTGCCATACATAAAAGGAACTATTGATAAAATTTCCAAAATCCTAAACAAACATAACATTAAAATTGCCTTCACCCCCCTTAACACCATCAGAAATATGGTAGACTCTGCCAAAGATCCTATAAACCCTAGATTACAAAAAGGAGTCTACAGCATACCGTGTTCTTGTGGAAAAGAATATATAGGAGAAACTGGTAGATCTCTTAACATTAGACTTAAGGAACATACGACTGACATATCCAGAAACAGAACTGAAAAATCTGCTTTAGCAGATCATGCCTTCTCATCCTCCCATTACATAAGAATGGAAGACGCCAAACTTATATCTAAAGAAGATCATTATCTTAAAAGAAAAATAAGAGAAGCCATAGAAATCGAGAAAAGGAAAAACAACTTAAATCGAGATGAGGGCTTGAACATTAGCAATACATGGAAACCTCTAATATATCACACCTCTTAGAAACATCAAACCTAATAATAATAGTAATAAATCCTTAATTTAATATATTATCCTAATCTTTCCACCTTCCTTAAAATCTTACCTCTTAAAAAAAATAAAAAAAATAAATAAATAAATATCATAAAAAATAAATAAAAAATAAAAAAATAAATAATAATAATAATAATAATAATTAAAAAATAAATAAATAAATAAAATAATAATAATAATAAAAAAAAAATAAAAAAAAATAAATAAATAAATAAATAAAAAAAATAATATAAAATAAAATATAAATAATAATATAAATATAAATATAAATAAATAAATAAATAAATAAATAAAAATGAAATAATCATTTAAATAATTAAATTTACATACCCTTTCATCCAACCGACCTCCTTATTAACAATTAACTTTTCATAATAATTACTATTTATAAATTCATTCCTTGGCCCTAATCCTCAAAATTTTCAAGGAAGTATAAGCGTTTACCCCTGATGATGGACTCACTTAGGAAGTCCGAAACGTTGGGTTATTAAAAAATACTCGAAACAGGTTTTTCCTCTATTTCTAAAAAAACTAATTTCACCTGTATGGACTCTCTTTTCAAAAAAACTAGCCAATTGTCAAGAAACAACTTGTCATGCTATTTTATGAAGCAGCACTTAGGAAAACTGCGCTGTAACCAATTGGGAGACTGTTGGTACCTTCTAGCACTATATGAAACCTTCAACAATGTTCTCATTTGGATGCCATATGATGATCATGTCCTATTCATCATATATGAGAGGGTTTGGGCCAGCTTGGTTCACAACGTTGGAGAGGAGATCTTTGAAGATCTAGTCTTCATCTTGCCACTTGAGGGCAATATTATTGCAGCCCAAGATCAGAAGATACTCTACACTTATCATAATTGAAGAGGAGGACAACGTGGGGTAGGCTACTTTGTCTACCATGTTCATATTTTCAACCCACCTACTTTGCAGGAGCCAAAGGTGGAGGAGATTTTTCAGGAGTTTCCATGTTGGGAGGTAACTCGTTTAGTATGGATGATTGCTTGGGGATGGAGGATCCACATGGGTATGTTGATTCCCAACACATTTCAGATTCCATTCCCCAAAGGGACCTCTAGGCAGCACCTTATTGCCTCCTTGAGTACTTTACTTCTTCATGATGATAGCTATTTAGCTAGCTTGCATGCTTGGGAGGGGAAATATGGAGATTCATTATTGAGACAACATCTCATTCCTTGGAGGAGATTATCTTATGTGGATCCTACTGTAGGAGGAGGGAAGACTCCCTAGTTCTATCCTTGCAGTTTCTTGAGGACAAGAAACATTTGGGAGGGGAGGACTGTAATATTCCTAAATTAGCATGCAGCTAATATGAATATTGATTTTTGCTTTTAGCACCTAGTAGATGAATAAATGGGGAAAGAGACCCATACTTTTCTTGAACAAGCATAAAATACCTCTTGACGTGAAAAGATATCATAAAAATAACTGGATCTAGCACTCTCATGTGTGAACAAGGCATAATGGATGTGGATAAAGTCAAGTTTGACCAAGTCAACACCATTAATGTGGGAGAAGTGGATCATCAATAAAAGTAGCTCAATATGAATGAGGATTAGTCTAGACAACTATATGTGAGTTGTATTGAAGACCCTTAGGTATGAAAAGGGCTGAAGCAAGTTGAAGAGGTCAACCTTGACCAAATCAAACAACGTTGTCATGGAGGAGTGGCCTTGATGAAGGTACAATGCAGTTTTGGAGGGAGATTGAGTGTGTGATGGTGGAGACCCTAATGCGTGGGACCCAAGGTGATAAGGCTCACCCAATTTATAAGGAAGAGGATGGAAGCCATTTGAGGTTAGCTTATGAATCATATTTTGATATTTTTGCTTAGACTTTTGCTCTCTTCATCTGTTTAGCTAAGATTGCTGGTGTTGTTTAGCACTAAGGTATTCCTGTTTAGGAATTCCATCTCTTCCCTTGGAGTAGCTCTTGGGAGAGACCTGATCTATCATTCCACACATTCAGCATTGGTGCCAAGATTCACTCTTCATTTTCAGCGCAGTTTCTGCAGAATATTATGTTGAGTTGTAGGGTGTTGTAGTGAAGGGTTGAGAAACCCACTTTCTGAGTTGGTTTTGCATAGGAGGAAGGATTCCTTCTTTTTGGAGATAATTTTGGAGGGTTCTTGAGCACATTTTAGATATTTGGTAGCAGTCCAACATATTTCCATCACTTACAACGTTATTCCAGTCTGGAATTGTGTTATTTCTGGAGGGCAGTACAACAGTGTATCTTGTGGTTATTTTTGGGGGTTTTCCTATGATTGGGGGGTTGATCCTTCCATGGGAGAATACCTTTGATCATATATACGTCATTCCAACCTTCTATAATCTCGTGCTTCAATTTTCCTTGATTATTCAGTCTTATTGCTGAAGATCACCATTTGTATTTGGGTGAATTTCTAGAAATCCTTTTCGGGTTCTCTAGATTTGTATAAAGGAGACTAGATCTTAGTTCATGGGCCATATTGTTTAATATAATATCATATAAATTTGTCTTTGCTATTTATTCGTATAAACCCTCATTAGACTGCGTTTTCTCTTTATGCAATAATTTCATGTTGCAGTAGTTTTGGGGTTTCAACAATTTTGAGCTATACTAGGTGTGGGAGGTTTGTTTACCTCATCTAGTTTGATTTTCTTTTGATATATTCTTGGATTTAGATGGTATATTGTTAGATCTAAGGGATCCAAGTGTTGATTTCATTTTCTATAGCATACATTTTTGAAAATGCATTTTTTATGCATGCATTGTTGAGCAGTCCCATTTTGGGATATTACAGATGGATGGTTTGAAGTGGAAGCTAAGATGGATGGTTTCAAGAATGACATGGAAGATAATATCGATGGTATAGAAGAAAAATTGGAAGGAAAAATGGAAGATATGAAGAATAACATGGAAAGTTTGAAGGAAGATTTGACAAAGTTGCTAGAAGAAATGATTCCTAATGGAGAAACGGTAGTAGATGAAACTCATGGCAGCGATGGTTTGGACTAGAAATCCCCTCTTGTCCCTTCCTACCTTAAACTTATCCTTTACATGAGTCGCCAATTTTAGCTCATTTCTCTTCCTGAATCCCTTCATCGGATGGGGCCCCTTCTTGGGCAGGTCGGTTATTTGATGGATTAGCACGACGTCGATGGGAATTTTCCCTTGAATCCACAAGGAGCCCTTGTGGACTAAGGCCAACAATTGGTGCATGCAAATGATGGTGATGGGGTACCTTCCAAAATTTGGAATCCTTAGCAAGTTGAGGACTCCCGCATTGTGCAACCCTTGTGCCTAAGGCATTGGCTCAACCTTTGGAACATCGTCATAAAGCACTCGTTCTAAGTAATTATCTGGCATGAGCTCAGGGAACGCTGCTTCGTTTTCTAAGTCACAATCGTCAAACTTGATTTGCGGAATCTTGCCAAACATTTCACTAACCATGGGGACATCCTGAGGGATCAAGGGCATTTGCAGGTATTCCCGGACTGTATCAATATTATGTGGTTTGCATGTAAAGGGCTTCCTTGGCTTGACATAGGAAGGCCACCACGAGATAGGTTCAACAAACATTGCCTCCTCTCTGGCATTCATTGGGCGCTTTGATGAATTGCCGATGAAGGATCAATCCTTAGTGGCTTTCCGTGGGGATGTTACATTTCGTGGAGAGGTGCGCAACTTAGAGGTAGCCCACTTGGAAATTTTCCCCTTTAATTTTTCTTTTGCTGGCGTGGACACTACAACTTCTGGGATTACTTCTCTAATGTCATATGACCCCATCTCTATTGAGGCAGTGAGGGGCGCAAAATGCTCTTCCATGGGGTTGGTGGCCGTCATTCTCGCATGGAATATGAATTCGGGATTATTGACGTTAGATGGAGATTCATGGCCAGACATAAAAAAATTACAGACAACGGGGTAGTGCCAAATATTCAAACATAAAAGGAACCAATTGAGACCCACACCGACATTTTTATAAGCCATCCATGGTCAAAATGGTCGAATTATCATTAATTTCCATTTAAATTCAAGAAAATGGTAAAAATTCTTCCAAGATCGCCTCATTGAATGCGAGAAATCCGCTCCATCCAACATTAATTTCACCTTTTCACCTAGTTTCACTATTCTAACGACTAGTTTCCTTTTCTGCTTGTCCCCCATGTGCTTTTGTTGCACTTGCCTGTGCCCTCCCTCTCTGTTGTGCATGTTGGATTGCATTAATCATTGTTAAATGACTAAGACGTACACATAAATTGTAAATCCAGGGACGTATTTTATCTCAATGAAAGTTGCATTTTCTGTGCCGATACATCAAACTAGAAGCAAAATCAAAATAAAGAAGAATCGTTGATGGATCTATTGTTGAAACTTAACACTTGTGCAGGAATAAAGAAATATACATGAATGTAATCATGTCTCAATTAAACGGTAACTAGCACGCCACACAACAATTACACCAGCTGGTATTTCTAATCACATTTGTGTAACAACATAATAATATCGAAACTAAAGCAGATCTACTTACAGCCAGGACAACAACAACAAAAATCGACCAATATGCAAAGCAAATAACAAATATAGTGCAACTAGTTTAACCACTGTGTTATCACAAAATCAGGCCTGATGGGCTGCTTATCAAGTAAACCTTGTGCAAATATTTCAAACCAATCTTTTGATTGAGGCTTAGCCTCCTCAGCTTGAGAGGGCTCTCTCAAGGGTTAATGATATGGAATAAAGATATAGGTAGATGTCTAACTCTATGAATTTATTTTTATTTTGTATATTTGTAGGTTGAAAAGATGAAGGCTAATACTACCATTGGGCTATGGAGTCAGTGATAGGGATAAAGATAACAATAGCTCTTCTTATAGAAACTGAGGCTTCTATATACTTTAATGAAAAAGTGACACATTCAGTAAAATCCAAATAAATTGAGGTTCAAAGGAAGTTAGAGCATATGATATATGAATTCTGAGTAATGATACATCAAAGTATTGAAAAGGAAAGTATTAAAAGGGATTCATCAAAGCTTAACACTTTAAGGAAGTCAGAGCATGACTAACCATGAATTCTGAGTAATAAGTATTACAACAATGAAAGTCAAATATTTCGAAGATAAGATATAAACTCATTAAAATATACAAAGAATCTCATATCCAAAAAATTTAAATTACTTCTGTATATATCAGTCAATCCAGAGCTTTACAAAAGCAGTCTATTCATATAACCTTTTCCAACCCTTGGTACATCAAATTCTTTACTACTTATAGGCATCTTGCCTTTACATCAAGTCTGCCAAGTGGCTGGACCATTTAAACTTTATTACTGACAGCAAATCTAACCACTAACTAGATCTTTAAAACTAAGACTGACACCTTTTCAAATCAAGAGTTAGAGTCCTACTATGACTCAAACACCTGATTATTACATTTAAAATAAAGTGATGTAAATCTTCCTCGAAAGGAACAATAAATTTGAGCCATGCTAGCTATCAAAAAAAAATTAATATCATAACTTCCTTCGTGAAGTTACACTGCCTATTATTAAGGAGATGCTAGTTTAATGACTTGGAAACATGTGGACTGGTGTCTTCAAACTATAACCTTAACTGAATATCTTCACTTGGAAAATCACTAATCAGATACTCTTTGTCAACTCCCTGATACTCTTTGTCATTCTAATGGAGAATAGCTTTAAGTATTTATTACCTTTCTCCTTCTTCCCAAAATTAACCATCAAAACTCACCTTGTTGTCAAAAATCTGTTTTGAGCTACTTTCGTAGCTAGTTTAGTAGCACAAACAAAAAGATGATATGTGGTACTCTTCTGTTTTATTTTATTCATTTGTGGATGTTAAGTAGTAAAAAACAATCAAACACAATATTCAAAACTCTTCCTCCTTATCATTTTAGGTACATTAAAAACAAAAAGGATTCTTCAGAAATTCTACAACAGAAAATGAGCTTTAAGCTTGGCTTATGTTGCAGAATTACCTAATTTATTAGGGACCTGAAAAAACTTAAGATTTGAGCTCTGAAAAATTCCATGAACATACCTGCATGTAACTTGTGATAATATAAGAAAAAAAATATCCATAATCCATTTGTTACCTCCTTATTTACCAACAGTTTCTTTTTGAGAAGTTTCAATGGTTTTGTCCATGGTTCTTGTTTCCAAGTATTTTTTTCTCTGATTCTGTTTTCATCAAACCTATATCTTCTTTCAACTCTTTAAGTTGTCTTTGAAGACTTCTCCTCTCTTCTTGTAACCATAAGTTCCTCTTCCTTGTATGTGACATCATGATGCGTAAAGGTTGTGTTCTCTTCAGCAAATTTTTTGCTTTTCCAATAGAATTCTCAGAATGAGTAACTTGGTCATTCACTTTCTTCTCCACCTCATCTATCATTTGTCTATCTTGCTTGTATTTTTATAGCTCTCTCTTTGTCTCAGTCAACTCATCCTTAATAGCTCTCAACTTTTCTTCAATAATATCCTTTTCAGTTTGTTCTATGACTTTATTTTTTCCCTTTCTCTGTTTGACTGCTTCTTCCTTGTCCTCCTTGCTCTGTCCTTTAGAAAAGTCTACTTCAGATTTCCTTTGAATCCTTATTTTTGATTGATCCTTCTTCTCTTTGGTAACCTCTGTCTCAATAGGAGATATGACTATAACTTCTTGCACCACTGCTCCTTTTCCTTTATCTTCCTGTTGCTTCTTGTTACCAATAGTGATAGTTTCATAAGTCTATGATCTAGTGAAAGGTTTTCGAGGTTTGAAAAGAAAACCTGAATAGTCTGAAGAAAACTCTAATTTCTTGGCTACAAGTCCCTTTCCTTTTACCTGAAATCATTTAACCTCATCTTCTTTCACTACAGGGGTTTCTGCAATATCTATTGCTTGCAGAATGTCTTCAAGTCTACCTTTAACTCTAACACTTTCCTTAGTATTTCTTTTAGACCTTTTTTCTGCAGGTTTGGTCTTGCTATCTGAGACATGCTTGTTAGTTTTCTTTCTAGTTGCTAGAGGTGATGATGTCTCCTAGATGAAATTAACTTCCTCTACCATGTCTTTATCTGTAAATTTTAAACCTTCTTGTTGATTTCCTCCTAACTCTGCAGTGGCATTCATCTCTTACCTAAACGAAGAAGCTTTGAGCTTAGAGGCTTTTCTTGGAGATAAAACATCTAAGTCATAACCATTCATGAACAAGAAGGATGCCCCAGTCTCTATTTAATTTACTTAATTCCTCCAGAAGTAGAAATTTCATTAGTCCATGGTGAAAAATGGAGGTTTCATTTCTTTCAGGTTTCCCTTGCACCTTGTCTGTCATTTTTTCAAGACTTCTAAAAAGATAAAATGGAATATCTATCAACTTCTTCCTTGTGAAATGAAGAAATAATTTGAAATGATACATATAAATTGTTTGGAAATGGCCTTCACATGTAAAGTATTTTTGTATGACTATCAATAATTTGGAATATCCATCTCTAAGACACGTTCTGGGAATCCCTTCAGTCATTTTAATCCCTACATGTTTAGGTTTTAGGTAATCATCACAAATTTTCAAATTAAACTTGGTATCTTTAAACCATTCTTCTCTAGTTCTCGGGATCCCTATTGCTTTAGAAATGCTATCAGGCGAAATTTGGATATGAAGACAACCGACCTTTCTATATGTGCCTTTGAAATTGATTATGAAGTCTTGTGATACCTATTGGTGATGACGTTGCAACTTTTGACAGAACTAAATGCACCCTGCCTTTGTAAAGAGCTCAACGAAATATGGATCTTCCATGACTAAACTTGGATTTGTAGGTTCATACCTGAATGGAAGACCTCCTTTATAAACCTTATTTGGTGTAGCCATTTCTTATGTTATGCAATGGTGACCTTATTTGTATCTTTACACCTGTTTAAGAAAAAAACTCTTGATGATAGCGAGATGTTATGGTAGGAGGAAACTGATATAGCAAAAAGGTTTCTGCTGGAGATATAACTGACAGAAAGCTACTTTGGTAGTAGATTACGAAAGCATAAAACAAAGTGAAAGGAATGAGGGATAATTTGAAAAGTGAAATGAGATGGCATTAGAAAAATGATGATTGATGTCAGAACATGTGTAACTTTTGAATGATGACCTTACTCTGGCAACAAGTCCTTGAAACTTTGAAATATTAACCATTCATCATTATGGAGAAAACTGTTATAGACTGACACAGTTTTCGTAGCACGTTTAGTTTGACAAGTGTCAGTTTTGCTACGGAACTACTAGGTGTTTCCGCAGTGAATTCTGTTAATTTTGTACTCAACTTGCTGTGGACTCAGATAAATTTTGACAGATGGCCAGATTTAGGATTTAAGGTCACTTCGAGGTATCTAATTAAAAACCTATTCTTTTGATGTAGCTTGGGCTTATTTCTAACATCCTAAGACAGAACTTAAAACCTAAGTTCATCATAAAATTTATCATTTCATGATGCCTTGCAACCTAACTAATTTTAAAGGAAAAATTTGACACATTTCAAGTTGAAATTTTGAGAATTGTTTGAGTGATAACAGTGGCTCCACTTAGGATAGTGTGCCCCTGTGGTACACTAAGAACCAATAGCTCCAATGCTGCTATCCATTATTTAGAATAAGTGGCTCCACTTGGGATAGTGTGCCCCTGTGGTACACTAAGAACCAGTAGCTCCAGTGTTGCTATCCATTCTTTAGAATAAAACTATGAAAATTTTTCAAGCTTCTCCTCAAGCTTTAATGGCCTTCACCTCGGGCTCAAGTTTAATGATTTCTGCAATAGGCACTCAAAATGCACCTACTAAAAAAATGCTCAGTTACTTTGAGCTTATTCACATACTCCTACCTACCCTGGCAGCCACAATCTCCACTTTAACTCAGGGAACATGAAATTTCCAACGAAGCCAATCATTTGTCTTACCTGATATTTGAGGCTCTTGACTGCACTCGAAATCAAAGTAACCATGATATTGAGATGACCAATGCCACTGAAAATGTATCTAATCTTCATAATAAAAATGAAACTAAAACAATGGGGAGTAAATTTCTTCCATGTATTTAGCTATAGGGTCCAAGAAGACATGATCAGTTTGATGATTCTCATAACATTTTGTAACTTCAGACTACTAATTATCAACCACACAATATTTCTTTTTTATGTTATCCAACTGCTATTAAAACTGATCTTCAAAAACAATGTATTCTTCTTCATTAATATGATCATTATTTGATGTAAGCTGTTGCAAGGAATGACATAAAAAATCAACCCTTTCCTCACCCTGAGGGTTATAGAAACTATTTCCCAGTATTTTCTCTTGTTGTTTGCAATGATTCTCATACTCCTGATGATCAAAATATTGACAAGTCTGCTGCAACTTTACATAAAACTCAGAGGATGTAACATGATTTTCATAAGTAAACTCTTGTCGATCTCCATGTTTCATTTTATGAGATGTTATCCTTTCTTCTCGGTGTTCTTCTTGTTGATGAAAGGTATTGTCATGAAGGGCCTCTAAAATTTCTTCGTCCATGAACTCATCTTCATAACAATTCTCCAAATATCTAATAAAACTCACAGAGTGCTTACAACAGTATTTAACTAGCAACAAAGATGGATGACAGTCTGGCATTTATTCTTGCCATGGAACTCATTATGAAACTTCATCAAGCTACTGATCTTCAAGCAGTGGAGTCACCTTTAATCTATGAAAAATTTTAATTCTTCAACAATGGAGTCGCCAAGGTAGTTGTAGCCTCGAACAGATTTCTAAGCTCCTACTACCTTCAAGAGTTCAACTTCATAATTTTTGGGAGATGTATACTTTAGACTCCTGGAAAACGCATCAAATTGTTATCACAAAATCAGGCCTGATGGGCTGCTCATCAAGTAAACCTTGTGCAACTATTTCAAACCAATAATTTGACTAAGGCTTAGCCTCCTCAGCCTGAGAGGGCTCTCTTAAGGGTTAATGATATGGAATAAATATATAGATAGATGGCTAACTCTATGAATTAAGTTTTTATTTTATATATTTTCAGGTTGAAAAGATGAAGGCTAATACTACCATTGGGCTATGGAGTCGGTGACAGGGATAAAGATAACAATAGCTCTTATTATAGAAACTGAGGCTTGTATATACTTCAATGAAAAAGTGACACATTCAGTAAAATCCCAATAACTTGAGGTTCAAAGGAAGTCAGAGCATATGATATATGAATTCTGAGTAACGATACATCAAGGTATTGAAAAGGAAAGTATTAAAAGGGATTCATCAAAGATTAACACTTAAAGGAAGTCAGAGCATGACTAACCATGAATTCTGAGTAATAAGTATTACAACTATGAAAGGGAAATATTTCGAAGATAAGGTATAAACTCATTAAAATATACAAATAATCTCAGATTCAAAAAAGTTAAACTACTTCTGTATATATCAGTAAATCTGGAGCTTTACAAAATTAGTTTGTTCATATAACCTTTTCCGATCCTTGGTACATCAAATTATTTACTTATAGGCATCTTGCCTATACATCAAGTCTGCCAAGTGGCTAGACCATTTAAAATTTATTACTGAAAACAAATCTAGCCACTAACTATATCTTTAAAACTAGGACTGACACCTTTGTTAGCTCCCTGTAATCAACAATATTGGAAAAGTCTGACAACAGGGAGAAACATCATTTCAACCACTTTGGCATTCTAGGATCTAGCCCTCCTGAATCTGTAGAGGGATCTCTCCAATAAGTGTAAAGATGGATTTATCTTTGAGGTTTTGGGTAATGATGTTAGGCTAGTTATGAAGGAAGAGGTTGCTTTGCTTGTTTTGTATGGTTGAGCATGATTATGGCCTGAGTGGAAAGTTCTAAATGGAAAGAGTTTCAAAGGTGAGAAGTTGCAAGCAAATAGAACAAGCTTTGGCCAAAAAGATGGATAATTTCAGGTTTTAGTCCATTGGGCTATGGAGTCATAATAGGGTTTAATTGAAACAGCCAGGTTCAAGAGTGGTCTATGGGAAAAGTCATCTATGTCTAAGGATCTCTTTAAAGTTGATTTATGGAATGAAATGATACAATAAGAAGGGGAATTAAACAAATGAAGAACAAAGAGCATCCCGGGATCTGGTAAGTACTTTGAAACTAGACAGCCTTTGAAAAACACTTAAGAAAGACATAAAAGCAATCCAAGATCTGGTAAGTACTTCGAAACTAGCCAGCCTTTGATATTATTTCAATAGAAAAAAATTTAAAACACAAGGGAAAACACAAATGATAACAAAGAATGGTCTAAGATCTGGTAAGTACTTTGAAACTAGCCAACTTTCAACACATTCCAAGGGAAACTTTCAGACAGTCTTTGGGGATAAAACTAGGACCAGAGCTCACCATATCTTCCTTAGTTCACCTCTATTTAACGTAAAGTGAAAATAACATTCAAGAATAACATTTAGCTAAGAGATTAGGACGAGGGAATGCCATCATTCCTAGTTGCTTAAACTGAATTAAATCATTCCTAAACAACACAATTTGGAAGAAAACATATAGATAAATATTATCAGTCAGAGAAGGGTACTGATATACAGTAAATCCTAACTCTATGCTTGCTATTCTTTATAAGAGAAAATGGAAAAAGTGAAAACACAAGTAAAATAACGAGTTACAATGAGAAAAACATCATTGTTGACATAGACCAGGATCCCATAAATCAGCTTGTATTGGTGCTTCAAACCAGTTACAGCTTGAAGTCCAGTGTTTCAGGTTAGCAATCATCTTCACTTCTCAGCCTAACTATTCTATCACAAGCAGAGCTTCAAGAGCCCGTGAACACTGTTAGTGTCAGTCTAGTCATACGGCCATCAGTGATCAAAACCGCTCTTTTGCATTTGCATATAAGGTGTCTCATACCGAATAAAATTTCACCATTCCGCTAGGTCATGGATTCATTGATGGTAGTAATTTTTCATCATTTTTTCCCTCATGAGGTACTTGCTGATTCTCCTTTCTATGGTCTTTAGTCATTAGCCACCTTCATTCTCAAAATCATATTAGTAGGTCATAGTATGGGTCTCATTAGTTTCTAGGGTCTCACCATGGTCAAATTAATGAGTCAAATATCAATAATATCAGCAAGGTCATGAGGAAAGTCAGTAAATGCAAAGTCACAGTGCCAGGAAGATCAGAGATATCATTTATTTAGTTTGATGTAACTTTCAGCTCAAAACCATGTTTTGAGGTGAAAACATAATAATTTTCCTTTCATTTACAATTCAGAAGCTGTTATCTCCACAAAGTGATGTCCCTGCCTTCAGAGGAGTTTTCCATAGCATGTTCAGTGCCAAAACATCTTCAAAGCAGATCCAACAGAAAGATCCTAGAAAGAGCTTTCCAACAGTATACTACACTCTCAAAACTGACTTCTGGATTGAAATTTATGCTCAAGTGAAGTAAAAGTCCCTATATCCTCAAATATCCCCTATATATTGTTTATTACAAAGGCCTTCCTCCCATCGCATCGCATATCTATAATATGTCATTCCGTCATGCCCTCCGCTCCGATTGCGATTTCGATTGCAGTTTGTTATGTCATATCTCTCCGCTCCCCCATTCCGATTGCGTTTATAATGCAAATCTCGTTTCCTTTCCCTCCTCTGTCCCATTGAAAATATGGTTTCCCTTCACAAAGCATATATGTTATTACGTTCTATTTCTGTAGCATTTTATTAAAAAAGTCAGAGAATAAAGAAATAATGGAAAGCGGAACGTCAGAGGCCAAAGAAACAGAAATGTAACAGTCGCATCTTTAGCAATGACTCTAAAGGATCCACGCTACAGGTTTTGCCTCCACATTGGATATCCGAAAATTTCAGGAGGAATAATGTAACACAGCTCTTCCTTTACGAAAATATTATGAGCTCTTGGTCTTCCATCTCCAGTTATGATTCCTCCTCTTCCCATCGATCTATATTCCCACAAATTATGTCTATTTATTGTAAATTCCAATCATTTGTAAGAGGCTGAAAGTCTGAGGTCTGAAAACTCCGAAATAGGGGAACAGTGTGGTAGTGAGCTCTGTGCTCCATTGTACAGTTTGGCAGGGAATTAATAAAGTGATGCAGCTCTGATTTGTGGGATTCATGTGGTATGAGTTTTAGCATATGTCTTTCTTTTGTGTTCATATGTACATTGTTATGTTTCATCTTTCATTCATAAACATTTCCAGTTGAATGTTTTCAAGATAGAAAGGTAGAATCCATTTTATATGCTTTGCCTTGGGGAATCATTCATGCTCTGTGTGTTTTCTTCTGTTTGAAAAGGATTCATTGACTATGCCCTTTTCAACGTCTCAACAGTCTTTCCATTTCATCTTATCTCAAATTTAGTTGCTAAACCTCCTACCTATCCTACCCTATGAAATACTCTGTGTCCTTGATTTTAATTCCTCAGCTCATGCTGTCCTTTGTCCCATACATCCCTGAAAATTTTAGTCATTTAACCAAACCCCTTTCACATTCATATATCTAGCCTAAAATCAGTTTATTATTGTGTTATTGAATGTCTATTCTACAGAGAGAGCCCTCTCCTGTCCTTGTAGGGCTAGCTACAAGGCTGAGTGTGGTTTAGTTGTTACCCTGATTTTCCTTTTCAGCCTGAGGTTCAGATTGGGTGCTAACATCTCTGGCGACCATACTGGGGAACAACTCTTACAAACTTTTGCATAGAAGATTTATCACCCCAGTAATGTTTTTCTTGTAAAGTCTTGATGATGATATTTCAAAGTTTTCTAGGCTGATACAAATATTGTACAGTAGTAATTTGACCACACTGGCTTCAAGAAGATGTACAAGGGCTAATCCTAACCCAAATCCTCCCCCTATGTTTGAAAATCCAAATCTTATCCCAAGAATAGTAAGAAGGCAGGAGGGATCGCTAAGTCCTACACCTATTCTCAGGTCCCATACTTGGCCCAGTGAGTGGATTTTTGTAGAAGAGTTTTCTTTTGATGAGAGTATTGAGCTCTCTTTGTTTAGAAATAAGTCTGAAACTGCACTTGAAGACATGGTTTTAGATCCGGAGTTTCTTGTAGATATTGAAGTTCAGAGAGAAAATTCTTCCATTGATGACTACATTTTGAATTCACCTCAGTCCATCACTGCAACTTATATTCCTGAGCCTTCAGAATCATCACGAGTAGCATTGTCTCCTCCTAATTCATCAACATCCCCTTCAGTCAACTCCCAGTTATCATCTCCTGCAACAACACCTCCCCTGAATCCTGCAAATCCTGTTGTAAATCCACCCAGAGTCATGGCTGCCCGATATGCACCCTTGGTTTTGCCTCAGGTTCTCAATGATATGCCTGTTGATTATCAGAGTAAAATTGCTATTTTTGATGCCACTTTACAGCCCAACAGCATGTTGACAAGATGAATGACTTTTTTGACTTGCATGAAGTAGAAGAAGAGAATGTAGCTACCAGGTTGTTTGTTCAAAGCTTCGGAGGTGAAGTGAGAAAGTGGTTCAGAGATTTACTAGCAGGCTCTATTCACACTTTGCAAGAGTTACACACAAAGTTATTAGACCGGTGGGAGGTGAAAAGGAAACCACACCAAATTATGTCTGAATATGAGAATATTAAAATAAATGTGGGTGAAACGGTGCAAGACTATTGTATTAGATTCAATGCGGTATACAATGCTATTCCGGCTAACCTCAAACCTCCTGTGGATTCAGCGATGCTAAAGTTTCCGGATGGTTTTGATGCCGACATGGCATATCAGCTGCATGAAAGAGATCCACCGTCACTTGAAGAAATGCAAAAGATAGCAGTAAACGTTGAAGCTAATCTGCTGGCTAGAAGAGCTCGAGCTAGAACTGAAAAGAAAGTTGTGGTGAAAGAAGAAGCATCCCCTTCGGACAGCAAAATGGACACACTAATTTGTACAATGGAAAAGATGGTTGATCGATTAACGATTTCAGACAGACCTGAAACCCAAATAAGAAATCCGAATTTTAGAGGACAACATCAACCACAATTCAGAATTAGACAGAGACAACAAAGGGCGCAGGACCAAACGGCGCCACAACAGCAGATTAAAACACCGTTATAGCAGAACTACGTGCAAGGGACTAACTCAGATGACGATAGTCCCCTGTTTGAAACCAATCATTTTTTCACAGCTGATGGTGAACCCATTTTCCTCACAGAAGACGAAGAATACACAATGGTGACTCCAGACATTCGAGGGGACGAAAATTTCATCTTGGCAAACGACGTAGTGTTAGAAGAAGAATCTGATGATTACCAGAGAGGGTACATGAATGCTCTATCAACCCAGCAAAGGCAGTATTCTTTGAGGAACAAAAACATCACAATCAGTCCCATTCAAAAGAGAAAAGAACTCCAAATGAAGGACGAGGCACAGAAGAAAGGAAAAGAGCCGGCCAATCCTTCATCCAGCAAAGCACCCGTGGATACTAATACAGCAAATGGAAAAAGCCAGCAAAGCATAACGAAAGGACAAACGAAGAATAAAAACCCTCCTATTAAAGAGGTAGAAAAGGCTCCCTCCTTTAATTTAGAAAGTGAAATTTCCAAGTTAAAAGTGTCTGTGTCCTTGACTGAGTTGGTAAAGAATAGTGTATATAAAAATCAGGTATCTAAAATCTTGCAAATAGACCCTCTTTCTGATATGGTTAACGTGGAGGATGACTACTCCGACCTTATTTTTGGTCCAGCCACACAAGAGTCTGAAGAAAATGAAGTCCCCCCCTTTTACCTCAATCTTAGGTTACATGAGTTTATCTTGCATAACGCCATGTTGGACTCTGGGGCCTCGCATAATTTGATGCCCAAAGCTGTCATGGAGAAGTTAGGCCTTGATGTTACTAGAAAGTACCATGATTTGTATTCTTTCGACTCAAGTAGGGTCCATTGTATCAGTCTCATCAAAGATTTAGTAGTGTCTTTAGATCAAATCCCAGCCAAAAATATCTTGATGGATGTATTTGTTGCTGATGTCCCACCACAGTTTGGGATGCTTTTATCTAGGTCTTGGGGTGCAAAACTTAAAGGGACCATACAGCTTGATTTCTCATATGCCACAATCCTCGTATTTGGCCAGTTGAGAAAGCTATATAGGGAAAATAAAATGAAATACATGATCACCAGCAAAGACAAGCCAGTAAATCATCCCATCAATACGGTCCACACAGATTTAGAGTCTTTTGTCTTATATTCAGATGGTGGTTTAAATGATGAAGACGTTCAGTTGGTACAAGTGGAGGAGATACCTGAGATTTCAGAAAATTTCAGAGAAGTCCTCAAACAGGAAAAAGACAAAGCAGAAAATACTTCTAAGCCTCTTGCCTACTAGCAGCAAAGGGATAATTAAAATCCAGAAATAAACCAAGGTGAAAAAAAGGAAGAAACTAAATTTCAGCATCTACAAGAAGAAGAAGAAGGCCTGTGGAGTATGGATTTTGATGGAGTTGTTGGTAAGGATGGAGCTGGCATTGGAATATGGGTTAGGAGTCCTATGTTTCATCCTGAAAAAGTCCCTATTAATGTTAGAGTATGTGATTATAAGTTGGCTTTTGACTGCTCCAACAATGAAGCAGAGTATGAAGCTCTGATCGCAGGCCTCAAAATCTTAAAGAAGTTGAGGGCGAAAATAATTTCTGTGTATGGTGACTCTGAGTTAATAATCAAGCAGGTGAAAGGAGAGTACCAAGCTAAACATCCAAGACTGAGGGCATATAGAAATGCAGTTCTGGACATTTTGAAGACATTCCCAGAGTACACTTTGACAGCAGTGCCCAGGATGCAGAATCTTATTGTTGATTCTCTTGCCACTACTGCAAGTAACCTGAAGATTCCGATGAAATCCAGCAATAAGTTTCAAATCTATGTCAAACATAAACCCGTTGTTCCGGAAAATTTAAGGTATTGGCAAGTATTTTGGGATGATGATGAGATCAATGCATTCTTACAGGGTGATGGAAAATTCAAGGACACTCCCATAGAAGGCGAGTATGCGGTTGATGATCAAGAAATGGAAACAAACCAGATGGACATATTGCAGCTGAAAGATAATGTAATTCCTAGAGGTCTCATACCTCTAGAGGAGCTGTTTGATCAGGACGATGTTGCAAAGAAGCCAAGCTTGGTGCCCACAGAGAAAGGAGTTGAAGATGTGAATCTTGGAACACCTGATCAGCCCAAGTTCGTGAAATTGTCAAAGACATTGTCCCCTGAAGCGAAGGATAAGTATGTGAAGTTGCTATCCGAATTTTCTCATGTATTTGCATGGGATTATTCAGATTTGAAAGTGTATGATAGGAACATAATCCAGCATAATATTCCTATCAAGCCAGATCAAAATCCATTCAGACAGAAGCTGAGAAGAATCAATCCGAAGCTGCTGCCATCCATTGAAAAAGAGGTAAATAGATTATACAAAGCTGGTATCATAGTCCCCATTAGATTTTCTGACTGGATTTCAAATTTGGTCTCGCTACGTAAGAATACTGGAGAAATAAGGTTGTGCATAGATTTTCGGAACTTGAATAAGGCTTCCTTAAAGGATAATTATCCACTTCCGAAAATGGACCATATTCTGCAGAGAGTAGTTGGAGCATCTAGGATGTCATTACTTGATGGCTACTCAGGCTACAACCAAATCTTGGTGCATGAGAAGGACCAAGATAAAACTGCCTTCACAACACCCTATGGAACCTTCCAGTATGCCAAAATTCCTTTCGGACTGAAGAATGTAGGAGCTACTTTCCAACATGCAATGGAAATCGCCTTTGCAAATGAAAAAGATGTTTTTCTGGTTGTCTATTTGGATGATTTGACAGTGTTTTCAGGATCAGATGATGAGCATTTGTACCATTTGAGAGTTGTTTTTCAGCGATGCAGAAAGTTTAGAATTTCTCTCAATCCCAAGAAGTGCCTCTTCGCCATGGATGAAGGCAAGCTACTGGGACATATCATCTCCAAAGATGGTATTCGCATCGATCCAGCTAGAGTGGAGGCAATTCAGCTCATAGACCTGCCACGAAACAAGAAGGAGATCCAAGCATTCAATGGTAAGATGAACTTCTTACGTCGATTTATACCCAATCTGGCTGAGCATTTGAGGGAAATGACTAATATGTTAAAGAAAGACAACATTGTTAAATGGAGTGAGGAGGCTATCAAATCATTCAATCTGGTAAAGTTTGCTTTGTCCAATGCCCCAGTTTTGATCAGTCCTGACTACACTCAAGATTTTATCATATTTTCGTTTGCATCTAAGCATACTTTAGGGCTAAAAATAATGCAAAATAGAGACGAGATCGAAAAGCCAATTGCCTTTTTCAGTAGAACTATTAGAGATGCTGCTTTGAGGTATAATATCATTGAAAAATAGGCATTGGCCCTTATCAAAGCATTGAAGGATTTCAGGGTCTATATTCTGCATTCACATACTATAGCATATGTCCCAAATGCAGCAGTGAAGGAGGTGTTGATGCAAACTGATTCAGAAGGTCGAAGAGGTAAGTGGATAGCAACCATGTTGGAGTATGATTTGGAGATGAAGCCCACGAAATTGGTCAAAGGCCAAGGCTTGGCGAAATTGATGGCCCAATCAAATCTGCATGCTTTAGATATAATTCTTATAACCATAGTGGCAGAAGAGGAAGATGAAGGTTTACTGGTTCCAATTGCAGATATTTTTCTACAGTCCCCGTGGTATTCATATATCGTCTATGTCCTTCAGCATTTGTCACCCCCTACGGGCATGTCCAAGAGTAAAGGTAGATCTCTGAAGCTAAAATCCGTAAAATACTGCATTTTAGACAACGCTCTGTATTGGAAAGATCCGGGAGGAGTTCTGCTTAATTTTTTGGTTGAAGAAGAAGCGTAAAAGGTAATGCACGAGTTTCATAAAGGCGGCTGCGACGGTCACCTGTTTTGGAAGACTACAGCTAACAAGATATTGAGAGTCGGATATTATTGGCCCACATTATTTTCTGATTTATATAAGACCGTGATGAAATTTCATGAATTCCAAATCTTCCAAGGGAAGAAGAAATTGCTTCCACTCCCTTTAAAACCAGTTTCGGTGAACGCACCCTTTCAACAGTGGGGGCTCGATTTCATTGGAGAAATTCATCTCGCATCTTCAGCACAACACCGATGGATATTGATAGGGACAGATTACTTTACCAAATGGATCGAGGCCATCCCAGCCAGGCAAGCAACAGACACGGTAATCATTCAATTCCCGGAATCGAATATTTTATCTTGCTTTGGATGCCCATGCAAAATCGTAACAGACAACGCAGCAGCGTTCAGATCAAAGAAAATGATCGATTTCTGTGACAAATACAACATCGCGCTGGGCCATTCGACAGCATATTATCCACAAGGAAATGGCCTAGCCGAGTCATCTAACAAATCGCTGGTAAATATAATTAAGAAAATGTTGGAAGAAAACAAAAGAAATTGGCACCGGAAGCTCATCAACGCACTGTGGGCAGACAGAGTTAGCAGTAAAAGATCAATAGGTATGTCACCATTTGAGCTAGTTTATGGCACTGATGTCATCTTTCCTACATCCCTTACAGTCCCAGTTATGAGATTATTGCAAGAAGTTGGCAGCGAGGACGATGACAACCAGCGAAGGATCAATCAAATGATCCACCTTCACCAGACAAGAGAGGAAGTGTCACATAACGCTATTCAGTTGCAGGAGAAAATTAAAAATATCTATGACAGGAAGACAAAAGTAGAGAAGTTTCAGCTGGATGATATAGTGTTGAAATGGGATGCCAGAAATGAAGACAAAGGGAAGCATGGTAAGTTCGAAAATCTGTGGAAAAGACCATACAGGATCTCAGCATACAGAGGATAGAATGCCTTCTTTCTTTCATAAATGGATGGCCAAGATTGCCAGGGAGGAGCAGTAAATGGTAGGCTTTTGAAGCACTACCATTGTTGAAGACAAAGGATCAGAAATATATGTCATCATCATTGTATATACCATGTCATGTTCATCAGATTTCAGAGTACACAGTCATTAAATTTTGGGGCCCGAGGTGAAGGCTATAAGACTTGAATGATTTGTGTATGGTTTGGTTTTATTTCAGTTTTTCAGTCTTAGTCTTGAGTCAGTGTCAGTCTGCATTGTGTCAGCTTTTCAGTATTTTTGATTCCATGCCCAATGAATAAGGCTACTTGGTCTACGGTGTTCTTGGCACCTCCAAGGAGCTACCATCCCCATTGGAGCCAATGTTAGTGTCAGTCTAGTCATACTGCCATCAGTGATCAAAACTGCTCTTTTGCATTTGCATATTAGGTGTCTCATACCGAATAAAATTTCACCATTCCGCTAGGTCATGGATTCATCGATGGTAGTAATTTTATCAGTTTTCCCTCATGAGGTACTTGCTGATTCTCCTCCCTATGGTCTTCAGTCATTAGTCACTTCATTCTCAAAAGCATGTCAGTAGGTCATAGGATGGGTCTCATTAGTATCTAAGGTCTCATCACAGTCAAATTAATGAGTCAAATGTCAATGAATATCAGCAAGGTCATGAGGAAAGTCAGTAAATGCAAAGTCACAGCACCAGGAAGATCAGAGATATCATTTATTTATTTTGATGTAACTTTCACCTCAAAATCATGTTTTGAGGTGAAAACATAATACTTTGCCTTTCAGTCACCATTCAGAAGCTGTTATCTCCACAAAGTGATGTATCTGCCTTCAGATAAGTTTTCCATAGCATTTTCAGTGCCAGAGCATCTTCAAAGTAGATCCAACAGAAAGAGCTCGGAAAGAGCTTTCCAACGGTATACTACACTCTCAAAACTGGCTTCTGGATTGAAATTTATGCTCAAGTGAAGTAAAAGTCCCTATATCCTCAAATATCCCCTATTTCCCATTTTTTCCCTTTAAAACTTTGTATTATTAAAGTTTTATATTTCCTTTAAAAATTCCCTTTTTCCTCTTTTCCGATTATAAATCGCATTATTATATTAAATCTGACCCCAAACCACTTCCCCACCATTACCCTTGAAACTTTATTATAAAATCAAAGTTTCCATTATATATAACCCCGCCGTATAAACCACTTCCCCACCACGCATATAATAAAAACCTTATGATATAAAGTTTAAAGTTCTTTGTTATAAATCGCAATAGCAAAAAATTGTTCAATCGCAAAATATTTCACGTATGTCCCGATTAACCAATCGCTCGAATCCCCGATGCGATTGATCGCACCATCCTCCTATTGCGATCAATCGCAGGTTCCTTCCCCGATCCTTCAATTGCGATCAATCGCAAGTCCCAATCCGATCTTCCGATCGCACATCCCCCGATTGATCCAGCATTGTCGATCTTCCCCACCGATCGGACGACCCTCATCCAATCGCACCATCGCAATCGTTGCCTCCATAATTCCCCCTCCGATTGAAATACTCCCGATTACACCATAGCCGTCAATCTCATCATTTAATCCGACGGCCCTCCGCCAATCGGAACGTTCCAATCGCATTGTTTTAGATCCCACCTCCGATTGACTCCCGCCGATGGCTCGCCCCCGATTAACCCACAACCGTCGATCTTCCCCGCCGATCGGACGGCCCACGTCTAATCACTTAATCGCACATCCCTGCTTCCCGATTACGATTACTCTCCCCTTCCGATTTGCGATTGCGATTGGTCCTTGGGTCCCACCATCAGTACTCCCGCTCGTTCATAAATAAAGGGCCTAGCCCTTTGTTAATTCAATACTTTGGTTATATTTGTTTATTACAAAGGCCTTCCTCCCATCGCATCGCATATCCGTAATATGTCACTCCGTCGTGCCCTCCGCTCTGATTACGATTGCGATTGTTGTTTGTTATGTCATATCTCTCTGCTCCCCCATTCCAATTGCGATTATAATGCAAATCTCGCCTCCTTTCCCTCCTCTGTCCCATTGAAAATATGGCTTCCCTTCACAAATCATATATGTTATTACGTTCTATTTCTGTAGTATTTTATTAAAAAGTCAGAGAATAAATAAATAATGGAAAGCGGAACATCAGAGACCAAAGAAACAGAAATGTAACAGTCGCATCTTCGGCAATGATTCTAAATGATCCACGCTACAGGTTTAGCCTCCACATTGGATATCCGAAAATTTCAAGAGGAATAATGTAACGCGGCTCTTCCTTTACGAGAATATTATGATCTCTTGGTCTCCCATCTCCAGTTATGATTCCTCCTATTCCCATCGATCTATATTCCCACAAATTATGTCTATTTATTGTAAATTCCAATCATTTGTAAAGGGTTGAAAGTCTGAGGTCTGAAAACTCAGAAGAGGGGAATAGTGTGGCAGCGCGCTCTGCGCTCCATTGTACAGTTTGGTAGGGAATTGATAAAGTGATGCAGCTCTGATTTGTGGGATTCATGTGGTATGAGTTTTAGCATATGTCTTTTCTTTGTGTTTCATATGTACATTGTTATGTTGCAACATTCATTCATAAACATTTCCAGTTGAATGTTTTCAAGTTAGAAAGGTAGAATCCATTTTATATGCTCTACCTTGGGGAATCATTCATACTCTGTTTATTTTCTTCTGTTTGAAAAGGATTCATTTAGTATGCCCTTTACAGCTTCTCAATAGTCTTTCCACTCCACCTTATTTCAAACTTGATTGCTAAATCTCCTGCCTATCTTGCCCCATGAAATATCCTGTATCCTGATTTAATTCGTCAATTCATACTGTCCTTTTGTTCCATACATCCCTGAAATTTCAGATATCCATCAAAACTCTTTTTCCCATTTATATACCTAGCCTAAAATCAGTTTCATTATTGTTTTATTGGATATCTATTTTACGGAGAGAGCCCTCTCCTGTCCTTGTAGGGCTAGCTACAAGGCTGAGCGTGGTTTAGTTATTACCCTGATTTTCCTTTTTCATCCTGAGGTTTAGATTGGGTGCTAACATCTCTGGCGACTCCGCTGGGGAACTCTTAAAAACTTTTGCATAGAAGATTTATCACCCCAGTAATATTTTTCTTGTAAAGTCTTGATGATGATATTTCAAAGTTTTCTAGGCTGATACAAATATTGTACAGTAGTAATTTGACCACACTGGCTTCAAGAAGATATACAAGGGCTAATCCTGACCCAAATCCTCCTCCTGTGTTTGAAAATCCAAATCTTATCCCAAGAATAGTCAGAAGGCAGGAGGGATCGCTAAGTCCTACACCTATTCTCAGGTCCCATACTTGGCCCAGTGAGTGGTTTTTTGTAGAAGATTTTTCTTTTGATGAGAGTATTAAGCTCTCTTTGTTTAGAAATAATTCTGAAACTGCACTTGAAGACACGGTTTTAGATCCGGAGTTTCTTCTAGATATTGAAGTTTAGAGAGAAAATTCTTCCATTGATGACTACATTTTGAATTCACCTCAGTCCATCACTGCAACTTATATTCCTGAGCCTTTAGAATCATCAGGAGTAGCATTGCCTCCTCCTAATTCATCAACATCCCCTTCAGTCAACTCCCAGTTATCATCTCCTCCAACAACACCTCCCCTGAATCCTGCAAATCCTGTTGTAAATCCACCCAGAGTCTTGGCTGCCCAATATGCACCCTTGGTTTTGCATCAGGTTCTCAATGATATGCCTGTTGATTATCAGAGTAAAATTGCTATTTTTGATGCCACTTTATAGCCCAGCAGCATGTTGACAAGATGAATGAATTTTTTGACTTGCATGAAGTAGAAGAAGAGAATGTAGCTACCAGGTTGTTTGTTCAAAGCTTCGAAGGTGAAGTGAGAAAGTGGTTCAGAGCTTTACCAACAGGCTCTATTCACACTTTGCAAGAGTTACACACACAGTTCTTAGACCGGTGGGAGGTGAAAATGAATCCACACCAAATTCTGTTTGAATATGAGAATATTAAAAGAAATGTGGGTGAAACGGTGCAAGACTATTGTATTAGATTCAATGCGGTATACAATGCTATTCCGGCTAACCTCAAACCTCCTGTGGATTCAACGATGCTAAAGTTTCCGGATGGTTTTGATGCTGACATGGCATATCAGCTGCATGAAAGAGATCCACCGGCACTTGAAGAAATGCAAAAGATAGCAGTAAACGTTGAAGCTAATATGTTGGCTAGAAGAGCTCGAGCCAGAACTGAAAAGAAAGTCATGGTGAAAGAAGAAGCATCCCCTTCAGACAGCAAAATGGACACACTAATTCATACAATGGAAAATATGGTTGATCGATTAATGATTTCAGATAGACCTGAAACCCAAATAAGAAATCCAAATTTTAGAGGACAACAGCAGCCGCAATTCAGAATTAGACAGAGAGAACAAAGGGCGCAGGACCAAACGGCGCCACAGCAGCAAATTAAAACACCGTTACAGTAGAACTACGTGCAAGGGACTGAATCAGATGACGATAGTCCCCTATTTGAAACCAATCATTTATCATAGCTGATGGTGAACCCATTTTCCTCACAGAAGACGAAGAATACACAATGGCGACTCCAAAGATTCGAGGGGACGAAAATTTCATCCTGGAAAACGACGTAATGTTAGAAGAAGAATTTGATGATTACCAGAGAGGGTACATGAACGCTCTATCAGCCCAGCAAAGGCAATATTCTTTGAGGAACAGAAATGTCACAATCAGTCCCATTCAAAAGAGAAAAGAACTCCAAATGAAGGACAAGGCACAGAGGAAAGGAAAAGAGACGGCCAATCCTTCATCCAGCAAAGCACCCATGGATACTAATACAACAAATGGAAAAAACCAGCAAATCGTAACGAAAGAGAAAACGGAGAATAAAAACCCTCCTATTAAAGAGGTAGAAAAGGCTCCCTCCTTTAATTTAGAAAGTGAAATTTCCAAGTTAAAAGTGTCCGTGCCCTTGACCAAGTTGGTAAAGAATAGTGTATATAAAAATCAGGTATCTAAAATCTTGCAAATAGACCCTCTTTCTGATATGGTTAATGTGGAGGATGACTACCCCGAACTTATTTTTGGTCCAGCCACACAAGAGTCTGAAGAAAATGAAGTTCCCCCCTTTTACCTCAGTCTTAGGTTACATGAGTTTATCTTGCATAACGCCATGTTGGACTCTGGGGCCTCGCATAATTTGATGCCCAAAGCTGTCATGGAGAAGTTAGGCCTTGATGTTACTAGAAAGTACCATGATTTGTATTCTTTCGACTCAAGTAGGGTCCATTTTATCGGTCTCATCAAAGATTTAGTAGTGTCTTTAGATCAAATCCCAGCCAAAAATGTCTTGACGGATGTAGTTGTTGCTGATGTCCCACCACGGTTTGGGATGCTTTTATCTAGGTCTTGGGGTGGAAAACTTAAAGGGACCATACAGCTTGATTTCTCCTATGCCACAATCCTCGTATTTGGCCAGTTGAGAAAGCCATATAGGGAAAAGAAAATGAAATACATGATCACTAGCAAAGACAAGCCAGTAAATCATCCCATCAATACGGTCCACACAGATTTAGAGTCTTTTGTCTTATATTCAGATGGTGGTTTAAATGATGAAGACGTTCAGTTGGTACAAGTGGAGAAGATACCTGAGATTTCAGAAAATTTCAGAGAAGTCCTCAAACAGGAAAAAGACAAAGCAGCAAATAATTCTAAGCCTCCTGCCTGCCAGCAGCAAAGGGATGATGAAAAGCCAGAAATCAGCCAAGGTGAAAAGAAGGAAGAAACTAAATTTCAGCATCTACAAGAAGAAGAAGAAGGCCTGTGGAGCATGGATTTTGATGGAGCTGTTGGTAGGGATGGAGCTGGCATTGGAATATGGGTTAGGAGTCCTATGTTTCAGCCTGAACGAGTCCCCAGTAATGTTAGAGTATGTGCTTATAAGTTGGCTTTTGACTGCTCCAACAATGAAGCAGACTATAAAGCTCTGATCGCAGGCCTCAAAATCTTAAAGAAGTTGAAGGCGAAAAGGATTTCTGTGTATGGTGACTCTGAGTTAATAATCAAGTAGGTGAAAGGAGAGTACCAAGCTAAACATCGAAGACTGAGGGCATATAGAAATGCAGTTTTGGACATTTTGAAGGCTTTCCCAGAGTACACTTTGACAGCAGTGCCCAGGACGCAGAATCTTATTGCTGATTCTCTTGCCACTACTGGAAGTAACCTGAAGATTTCGATGAACTCCGGCAATAAGTTTGAAATCTATGTCAAACATAGGCCCGCTGTTCCGGATTATTTAAGGTATTGGCAAGTATTTTGGGATGATAATGAGATCAATGCATTCTTACAGGGTGATGGAAAATTCAAGGACACTCCCATAGAAGGTGAGTATGCGGTTGATGATCAAGAAATGGAAACAAGCCAGATGGACATATTGCAGCTGAAAGATAATGTAATTCCTAAAGGTCTCATACCTCTAGAGGAGCTGTTTGATCAGGATGATTTTGCAAAGAAGCCAAGCTTGGTGCCCACAGAGAAAGGAGTTGAAGAGGTGAATATCGGAACAGCTGACCAGCCCAATTTTGTCAAATTGTCAAAGACATTGCCCCTTGGAGCGAAGGAGAAGTATGTGGAGTTTCTTTCCAAATTCTATGATGTATTTGCGTGGGATTATTCAGACTTGAAAGTGTATGATAAAAACATAATCCAGCATACTATTCCTATCAAGCCAGATCAAAAGCCGTTCAGACAGAAGCTGAGAAGAATAAATCCAAAGCTGCTGCCATCAATTGAAAAGGAGGTAACCAGGCTGTACAAAGCGGGAATCATAGTTCCTATCAGATTTTCTGATTGGATTTCGAATTTGGTCCCGGTGCGTAAGAAGACTGGAGAGATAAGGTTGTGTATAGATTTTCGGAACTTGAATAAGGCCTCCTTGAAGGATAATTATCCACTTCCGAAAATGGACCATATTCTGCAGAGAGTAGTTGGAGCATCCAGGATGTCACTTCTTGATGGCTACTCAGGCTACAAGCAAATCTTGGTGCATGAGAAGGACCAAGATAAAACTGCCTTCACAACACCCTGGGGAACCTTCTAGTATGCCAAAATGCCTTTTGGACTGAAGAATGCAGGAGCTACTTTTCAGCGTGCAATGGACATCGCTTTTGCAAATGAAAAAGATGTTTTTTTGGTTGTTTATTTAGACGATTTGACAGTGTTTTTAGGATCAGATGATGAGCATTTGCACCATTTGAGAGTTGTTTTTCAGCGATGCAGAAAATTTGGAATTTCTCTCAATCCCAAGAAGTGTCTCTTTGCCATGGATGAAGGCAAGCTACTGGGGCATATCACCTCCAAAGATGGTATTCACATCGATCCAGCCAGAGTGGAGGAAATTAAACTCATAGACCTGCCACGAAACAAAAAGGAGATCTAAGCATTCAATGGTAAGATGAACTTCTTACGTTGATTTATACCCAATCTGGCTGAACATTTGAGGGAAATGACTAATATGCTGAAGAAAGACAGCACTGTTAAATGGAGCGAGGAGGCCATCAAATCATTCAACCTGGTAAAGCTTGCTTTGTCCAATGCCCCAGTTTTGATCAGTCCCGACTACACTCAAGACTTTATAATATTTTCGTTTGCATCTGAGCACACCTTGGCCGTTGTTTTAATGAAAAAGATAGACGAGATAGAAAAGCCAATTGCCTTCTTTAGTAGGACTATTAGAGATGCTTCTTTGAAATACAATATTATCGAAAAACAGGCATTGGCTCTCATCAAGGCACTGAAGGATTTCAGGGTCTACATCCTACATTCACATACTATAGCATATGTTCCTAACGTCGCGGTGAAGGATGTGTTAATGCAAACCGACCCAGAAGGTCGGAGAGGCAAGTGGATAACAGCTATGTTGGAGTACGATCTGGAGATCAAGCCCATGAAGTTGATCAAAGGCCAAGGCTTGGCGAAATTGATGGCCCAATCAAATTTGCACGCCTTAGATATAAACCTTGTAACTACAATGGCAGAAGAGGAAGATGAAGGTTTACTGGTTCCAATTGCCGATATTTTTCTACAGTCTCCGCGGTATTCAGATATCATCTATGTCCTTCAGCATTTGTCACCTCCTACGGGCATGTCCAAGAGTAAAGGTAGATCTCTGAAGCTAAAATGTGAAAAATACTGCATTTTAGACAACGCTCTGTATTGGAAAGATCCGGGAGGCTTGCTGCTTAATTGTTTGGTTGAAGAAGAAGCGCATAAGGTAATGCACGAGTTTCATAAAGGCGACTGTGGCGGTCACTTGTTTTGGAAGACTACAGCCAACAAGATATTGAGAGCAAGATATTATTGGCCCACATTATTCTCTGATTTATATAAGACAGTGATGAAATGTCATGAATGCCAAATCTTCCAAGGGAAGAAAAAATTGCTTCCACTTCCTTTGAAACCAGTTTCAGTGAACGCACCCTTTCAGCAGTGGGGGCTCGATTTTATAGGGGAGATTCATCCCGCGTCCTCAGCACAACACCGATGGATATTGACAGGGACATATTACTTTACTAAATGGATCGAGGCCGTCCCAGCCAGGAAAGAAACAGACGCGGTAATCATTCAATTCCTGGAATCGAATATTCTATCTCGTTTCGGCTGCCCCTGTAAAATCGTAACAGACAATGCAGCAGCGTTCAGATCCAAGAAAATGATCGAATTTTGTGACAAATACAACATCGCGTTGGGCCACTCAAAAATGTATTATCCACAAGGAAATGGATTAGCTGAGTCCTCTAACAAATCACTAGTGAATATAATTAAGAAAACGCTGGAGGCAAACAAAAGAAATTGGCACCGAAAACTCATCAACGCACTATGGGCAGACAGAGTCAGTAGTAAAAGATCAATAAGTATGTCACCATTTGAGCTGGTTTATGGTACTGATGCTGTCTTTCCGACATCCCTTACAGTCCCAGTTATGAGATTATTGCAAGAAGCTGGCGGCGAGGACAATGAAAATCAGCGAAGGATCAATCAAATGATCCACCTTCAGCAGACAAGAGAGGAAGTGTCACAGAATGCTATTCAGTTGCAGGGGAAAATTAAAAAGATCTATGAGAGGAAGACAAAAGCAGAGAAGTTTCAGTTGGATGATACAGTGTTGAAATGGGATGTCAGAAATGAAGAGAAAGGGAAGCATGGTAAGTTCAACAATCTGTGGAAAGGACCATACAGAATCTCAACATACAAAGGACAGAACACCTTCTTGCTTTCAGAAATGGATAGCCAAAATTTCCCTGGAGGAGTAGTAAATGGTAGGATTTTGAAGTACTACCATTGTTGAAAACAAAGGATCAGAATTTATGTCATCACCGTTGTATATACCATGTTATATTCAGAGTTTGGAGTACACAGTCATTGAAGTTTGGGGCCCAAGATGAAGGCTATAAAACTTGAATGATATGTATATGGTTTGGTTTATTTCATTTTTTCAGTCTTAGTCATGAGTCAGTGTCAGTATTCATTGTGTTATTTTTCAGTATTTTTGACTCCATGACCAATGAATAAGGCTACTTGGTCTACGGTGGTCTTGGCACCTCCAAGGAGCTACCATCCCCATTGGAGCCAATGTTAGTGTCAATCTAGTCATACTGCCATCAGTGATCAAAACCGCTCTTTTTCATTTGCATATTAGGTGTCTCATACCACATAAAATTTCACCATTCCGCTAGGTCATGGATTCATTGATGGTAGTAATTTTTCATCAGTTTTTCCCTCATGAGGTACTTGCTGATTCTCCTTTCTATGGTCTTTAGTCATTAGCCACCTTCATTCTCAAAATCATATTAGTAGGTCATAGTATGGGTCTCATTAGTTTCTAGGGTCTCACCATGGTCAAATTAATGAGTCAAATATCAATAATATCAGCAAGGTCATGAGGAAAGTCAGTAAATGCAAAGTCACAGCGCCAGGAAGATCAGAGATATCATTTATTTAGTTTGATGTAACGTTCACCTCAAAACCATGTTTTGAGGTGAAAACATAATACTTTGCCTTTCAGTCACAATTAAGAAGCTGTTATCTCCACAAAGTGATGTCCCTGCCTTCAGAGGAGTTTTCCATAGCTTGTTCAGTGCCAGAGCATCTTCAAAGTAGATCCAACAGAAAGAGCCCGGAAAGAGCTTTCCAACAGTATATTACACTCTCAAAACAGACTTCTGGATTGAAATTTATGCTCAAGTGAAGTAAAAGCCCCTATATCCTCAAATATCCCCTATTTCCCTTTTTTCCCTTTAAAACTTTGTATTATTAAAGTTTTATATTTCCTTTAAAAATTCCCTTTTTCCCCTTTTCCGATTATAAATCGCATTATTATATTAAATCCGATCCCAAACCACTTCCCCACCATTACCCTTGAAACTTTATTATAAAATCAAAGTTTTCATTATATATAAAGTCCCCGCCGTATAAAACCACTTCCCCACCACACATATAGTCAAAACTTTATAATATAAATTTTAAAGTTTTATTTATAAATCACAATCGCAAAACTGTTTTGATCGCAACATCTATATGAAGAGCTCCGATCAGTTCATCGCAAACACTTGCGATGCGATTGATCGCACAGAACTCCGATCATCGCAATCGCAAATCCTGCCCCGATCCGTTCCTCCGATTAATTGTTTCCGATTATACCTCAGCCGTTGATCTCCCAGTCCAATCGGATGGCCCACATCCAATCGCATCATCGCAATCATAGCTTCCATAAATACCCCTCCGATTGACATACTCCTGATTACACCAGAGCCGTTGATCTCATCATTTAATCCAAAGGCCCTCCGCCAATCGGAACGCTCCAATCGCATTGTTTTAAGTCCCACCTCCGATTGACTCCCGCTGATGGCTCGCCCCCGATTAACCCACAACCGTTGATCTTCCCCACCGATCGGACGGCCCACGTCTAATCGCTTAATCGCACATCCCTGCTTCCCGATTGCGATTACTCTCCTCTTTCGATTTGCGATTTCGATTGGTCCTTGGGTCCCACCATCAGTACTTCCGCTCGTTCATAAATAAAGGGTCTAGCCCTTTGTTAATTCAATACTTTGGTTATATATTGTTTATTACAAAGGATTTCCTCCCATCGCATCGCATATCGGTAATATGTCACTCCCCTGTGCCCTCCGCTCCGATTGCGATTTTGATTGCTGTTTGTTATGTCATATCTCTCCGCTCCCCCATTCCGATTGCGATTATAATGAAAATCTCGCCTCCTTTCCCTCCTCTGTCCCATTGAAAATATGGTTTCCCTTCACAAAGCATATATGTTATTACGTTCTATTTCTGTAGCATTTTATTAAAAAAGTCAGAGAATAAAGAAATAATGGAAAGCGGAATGTCAGAGGCCAAAGAAACAAAAATGTAACAGTCGCATCTTCAGCAATGACTCTAAAGGATCCATGCTACAGGTTTTTCCTCTGCATTGGATATCCGAAAATTTCAGGAGGAATAATGTAACGCAGCTCTTCCTTTACGAAAATATTATGAGCTCTTGGTCTTCCATCTCCAGTTATGATTCCTCCTCTTCCCATCAATCTATATTCCCACAAATTATGTCTATTTATTGTAAATTCCAATCATTTGTAAGAGGCTGAAAGTCTGAGGTATGAAAACTCCGAAATAGGGGAAGAGTGTGGTAGTGAGCTCTGTGCTCCATTGTACAGTTTGGCAGGGAATTAATAAAGTGATGCAGCTCTGATTTGTGGGATTCATGTGGTATGAGTTTTAGAATATGTCTTTCTTTTGTGTTCATATGTACATTGTTATGTTTCATCTTTCATTCATAAACATTTCCAGTTGAATGTTTTCAAGACAGAAAGGTAGAATCCATTTTATATGCTCTGCCTTGGGGAATCATTCATGCTCTGTGTGTTTTCTTCTGTTTGAAAAGGATTCATTGACTATGCCCTTTTCAACTTCTCAACAGTATTTCCATTTCATCTTATCTCAAATTTAGTTGCTAAACCTCCTGCCTATCTTGCCCTATGAAATACTCTGTGTCCTTGATTTTAATTCCTCAGCTCATGCTGTCCTTTGTCCCATACATCCCTGAAAATTTCAGTCATTTATCCAAACCCCTTTCATAGTCATATATCTAGCCTAAAATCAGTTTATTATTGTGTTATTGAATGTCTATTCTATGGAGAGAGCCCTCTCCTGTCCTTGTAGGGCTAGCTACAAGGCTGAGCGTGGTTTAGTTATTGCCCTGATTTGCCTTTTCAGCCTGAGGTTCAGATTGGGTGCTAACAAACACTATTTACAAGAAGAAGTCTCAAAGCTCAAGTATATTTCAAAGTTCTGCAACCAACATTTTCTCATCTTCTACAGAAGTATTTATAGAAGAATGAGGAGGTGGGATCTGATAAAATATCTCTTGGGTAATTTAATACAGAATTAATGCTTCTCGGCCTTTGAGGGGCTCGATGAAGAAGCTTACATAGGTGTCCTCTGTATTGAATGATTTACATTAAAGGATTAAGCTTGGTGGGAGATTTTGTTGACTTTTAAGGCTTTGTGTCATGTTGTAGTAACTCTGCTGATCTTTTGTATTAAGTTATTTGGCAGAATTAACTATTCGACTATGCTAAGGAAAATATCTGGTTTTATGATCATAATTCGGCCTCTGTTGAATGCTTGTGGCTACAGGTGGCAATGGGTAGCTGAGAGGAATCAATTGGCCTTTGTTGTGGCGGTGGAGGCTTTTTTTGTCTGATGAATTTTTTGATTTGTCTTTAATTATGTTTTAATTTGGAGGATTAGGCTTTTGATAATCAATCTTAGCCGTAATCCCCCAAAATTGTCTTCAATCCTCTATTCTGTTGTGTTTTGTCTTCAACACTGATACTCCTTTGTTTGATCTAATTTTTCTGTGTCTTGTTGATGGGCAGGGCCGCACAAGGCTTGTATGGCATCAATGCCCAAGAAGCATTGACGAGACATGGAGTTTGAACCATCTGTAGTAATTTTCCTTTGATAAATGAAATTATGGAGGATCGTCACCCTCGTCTTTCTTCTCCTTTATTATTATGGGAAAAACATTTGAAACCTGCAAAATACACAAATATTATGAAATCCTGCATTATTGGTTAAAAATTGCTTCAGAGGGTGTGGGGAGGAGCGTGGCTATTGGATGGAAACATCCAACAGTGGAGATCTGTTAGAGGAGGTCAAAAAAGGAGAGTGGAGGAAGAATTAAGTCAGATCTGTCGATCTGCAAAGATCGACAGTCGGGACCGATCTGAGAGGAAATAAAGTGAAGGGGTCACTTTATATGGAAATGGCGGAAATATGCAAGGAAAATGTTTAAAAGCTTTGTTCAGAGGAAAATGTATTGAAAATAGCCTTCGGGAGTTCGGGATGATCGTGGGCCGTCGGATGAGATCGGCCCTACAAGATCAACGGCTGAGGAGGCGGGCGACAAAACTCTAATGGAAAAAGGGAAAGCAGTTTCGGGGATGGAAACCACTGTTTTTGCGCGGAGGAAGGGCGGGTAGGAAGTTTTGCCTTTTGGAACACGATATGCGTCCCCACCCGACATGTGGCATCAGAAAACTGCCCATATCACGTGCCCTTTGGAAAAATAAACTTCGCGCTGAAAGTCACGCGACTTGGAATGTGAACCGTTAGATCTGGGACCTCAGATCCAATAGAGGAGAATGAGCGCGATATGAGATAGATGCGCGAACAGAACGAGGATGGGTGGTTTCAATCTGGGCCGTTGGATCAAGAATAAATGGTCGAGCTCAAATGTGGGAAGAGAAAGGACCCACAGGGGTCGGGCTTAGCGGGGTTAATATAAGCTGTTAGATAGAACAGATCAACTGTCAGGATTTGATCTGGGGAATAAACGAAATAATACAATGGCAGAAGACGGGTTAATAGGGGCTGTTGATCTGCAGAGATCAACAACCGCAATTGGCCGAAAAAAATTATGAGCGAGGCTGCATAAATTTAACCAAAATCAGAACATGCGATCTGGACCGTCTGATCTAGACACGTGGACGGTCCAGATGCAATCAGAATCAAAGGCATCGGCGGGGCAAGAACTTGGAGTGCGATGGAGCGATTGAGTGCTGGCCGTTGATCTGAGGATGAGATCAACGATGGGGAATGAATCAGAGGATTTTGAAGGCAGAGGAAGGCTAGTAATCGGAGAAAATGTGGGCCATTGGATCTGGGAAGGCGGGGAGGAGATCAATGGTCCAAGATAGATCAGGGAATGGCCAATTGGAGGGGACACAAAAGCTAGCCTGATAGAACATGCGATGCGATCATGCGCAGGCCATTTGATCGGCTCAAGATCAATGGTGGAGATTGCTTTTAAAGCAAACATGTGGAAACCCTTTGAAACATATGAAAACCCAAAAATTAATATAATATAAAGGTTTTATTGTGTCGGGTGGGTTTTATATATATATGAAGTGGATAGGCGCCCGTTTGTGGGGCCTTTGATTATATGGAATGAGAAGGCCCGAGGCTTTATGAATAAGGGCCAATCGCAATCGGAACTGTCGGACTTGGTCTTTCAATCTAACCATTTGATTTTCTCTAATGCAATTAACGCTTTGGGACTTTTAAGTCTTGGTCCCGGGTGTAAGTTCTATGGAGTGAAGTGGAGGGCGGAGTTTTAACAAAAGGACTCAATCGCATTGGAACTTTTGATGCGGGTCTTTCAATCTACCCATTTTTTCATTAAAAACATAACTCTGGCATGTTTAGACCAAAACTTTAGGAAAGTAGGTTTATGAACTTTACAAAGGAAAATATCAATTGGAGATGGATTATTACAATGTTTTAGCACCCGATTGCGGGCACAAGGGTTATATGAGGCAGTTATAGGATTGGGGGTTATGAAAAAAAAGGCTAATCGCATCGAAACTTTTAACTTAACCAAAATACTTGTGCGCTCAAATTTTTGCGATGCGATAAGCGCTTAAATGGCTTAGGGCCTAGTTCTAGCACCAGGGCATATAATGGGGAAGTGGTTAGGACTTAGCCCAAGGGGGCTTAAGTTTGTAATACAAAAAAGGTGTTTCTAATGAAATTTTTTCAAGTTTTCAATGGATTTGGGGGTTTCGGTAGAGTTCAAAAAGGAGTTTTAAACTCTGTAAAGGGGATTTCATGAAGGGGGAATGGGAAAGAATGAAAAATAGAGGAATTTCATGGGAATAAAAAGGGGTAAAATAGAGGTTAGTTTTGAAGCGAAGGGAGGGGAAAAATGGATTTTGCAGCAGTATTTTCTCTCATGGAAGCAGCAGAATTTATGATTTCTAAATGGAAACAACAGTGAAGATTGAAACAAGGGCATGATGTCTTCAAGAGTCTTCAAGAAATAACACTTTTTAACAATAAAATTTGTTGCTTGAAGGCTCTAGAACTGTTTTAGCCACCATTTTATATGACAAATTTTATTGGTGGCTAACAGTGGCTCCACTTAGGGATGGTGCCTTCTTGAAGGCATCAAGAACTTCGGACTTGCATTCTCTGGGACGCTGATCAGTGCCTCATCCATTGGGCTGCCTTTCTTTGCTTGGATGATATTCTTTGCTCTGAAACATGTTAGCAACCATGGAAAAAAATGGAACTTCATCAATACAAGCTTTCTACCTACCCAATCCTACTGATCTAACATTTTTTCTTCATTAGAGTGCACTTGGATTGGCAAACTCTTTTCACAACGTTTTATTCTTTTTGAAAGCTTAAAAATAATCTAATTCTACTCCTTATTTATCCATGAACTCAGATTAAACAATTGAGTTCATATGCTTCTCTACCTAATCTACCAATCTGTTAGGATTAAACAATCTAACAGATTTTATTCTCTAAATTCTACAACAGAAATTTAAAAGCATTCAAGTTAGGATTGAACAGTCTAACTTGATGCTGATCTATGGCATAAAAACAAGTTGCACATAGATATTATTTTGCAGAAAATTAAAAATAAATGGAAGGCTTAAGATCTGAAAGTTTCAAAGCACTTCCTTCATCTTTTTACAGCTCTGTTTTTGCTTCTTGTTTGAGCTATTCTTCTTTTATCAACTGGTTCAGATTTTGAGCTGATTAGAACCAGTTTTTCCTCTGTTTTTGACTCAGAAATTTAAACAGATTTGATTCATTCATATTTTGGAAACATAGGTTCAGATTTTGAGCATGTTTGAACCTTTAATTTCTAGCCTAATCTACCTACAGTTTGGAAAATCGAATTCACTATCCTATCGGCAGTAAATTTAAAACTAATTAGTCAAGATTAGGTTGTTCGACTAACTAGAAGAGTGTTTTTCAGGAGTGGAATTTAAGCTTGCACACTTTTAGATTTTTTTCTCTTTTTTGGTATGTGGCTGTACCTTTATTGTTTTTTCAATCTGCCCTCTTTTATTTCTTTCATTGTTTTTGTATTTTGATTTTTATAACTTTGAATGAAATGGTGGATGAAATATTTATAATGAAAAAAAATAAAAAAGGCTTTCAGAACATGACATGGATCAAGAGAAGTAATGTTTGAGCATCCTGCCATTGACAGGACCTCCAAAAAATTCTGCTCCATTCAACTCTTGTAATAAAAAGGCATTATTACCAGCAGCTGAATGAATGAAGTAAGGGCCAAGCCATAAGTTGTCAAATTTTCTGTGCTTGCCCTTGTCTTCTCTCCTTGAGTCTTACTTTAAAACTTTGTCCCCAACATTAAAATTGTTGGCCTTTGTTTTTATGTCAAAAAGCTTTTTAATGCTGTCCTGCTTCTGCAATGCTTTGTTGTAAACCTCCTCTCTGGTTTGCTGAAGGTGAATAGTCTGATTTATCCTTCTGATCATGTCATTATCTTCAGACTGAACCTCTTGAATCAACTTCATAACTGGCACACCAAGGTTGGTTGGAAAGATTGCATCAGTGTCATACACAAGCTGGTAGGGTGACATGCCAATAGATTTCTTCAAAGTCAATCTGTCAGCCCAAAGTGCATGCACAAGATTTGTGTGCCAAGACTTTTTGTTATCTTACAACAACTTCTTGATTATGTTCACTAAACTCTTGTTTGAGGATTCTGCAAGTCCATTACCTTGAGGGTAATAGGCCGTGGAATGTCCTAATGTTATCTGATACTTGTGACAGAACTCAACCATCTTCTTTGATCCAAATGCTGCTGCATTATCACTGATGATCTTGGTAGGACAACCAAATCTATAGAGAATATTATTCTCCATGAAATTTATGATAACACAATCATTGGCTTGCCTACAAGGGATGGCTTCTATCCATTTAGTGAAGTAGTGTGTGGCAGTGAGAATCCATCTATGCTGAGCTGAAGATGATGGATGCATTTCACCTATGAAGTCAAGTCCCCATTGTTGAAAAGGGGCTTTAACAGTGATTGGATGCAGAGGTAGTGGTAGCAGCTTCCTTTTTCCTTCAAAAAGTTGACATTTATGACAGGCAATTATCATCTTGTGTACATCAAGAAAAAGAGTAGGCCAATAGTAACCAGCCCTCAAGATTTTGTTGGCTATTTTTTTCCAGTAAAAATGGCCTCCACACTCCCCTTCATGGAACTCGTGCTTAACCTTCTCTGCATCATACTCAAGCAAAAATTTAAGAAATATACCACTTGCATTTTTCCAATAAAGACATATATCTATAATGCAATAGTTTACAACTTTTAACTTTATAAACCTTGCCTTTGTTTTTGTCAAACCAGGAGGTGTATTTAATTTAAGCAAAACATAAAGAATATCAGCATACCAAGAGGAATTCATAAAATGGTCTTCAACAATGGGAGTTGAGATTCCCTCTTGATCATCTAAAGCATTAATCATATTAATATCAAGAACTTCAAAATTGGATTCAACCATTAATCTAGCTATACCTTGGCCTTTGATGAGTTTAGTGGGCTTTATCTCTAAATCATATTCAAGAATAACAACAATCCACTTACCTCTCTTACCATCTGGGTTCTGTGTTAGAATATCTTTGACAATTGAATTTGGGACAAAGGCAATGATGTGTGAGTGCAAGATGTATACTCTGAAGTCTTTCAAAGCTTTAACCAAAGAAAATTCTTGCTTCTCCATAATGTTATACTTCAGAGGGGCATCCCTCAATGCCTTGCTAAATAATGCAATAGGTTTCTCTTGTCCTTGTGGATTTTTTTGTAGAAGGACAACAACTATTATATGTTCTGATGCAAATGAAAAAATATAAAAATCTTTTGAAAAATCAGGACTTATCAGAACCGGTGTTTTGGTTAAAGACTGTTTCACCAGTTCAAAGGACTTCTTTGCTTCCAAGGTCCATTTTACCCCTTGCTCCTTCTTCAGCATGTTTGTGATATTTCTAAGGAGCTCAGCCAAGTTGGGGATGAACCTTCTCAAAAATTTAATCTTTCCAATGAAATATTGCAACTCCTTGATGTTTCGAGGATGAGAGATTTGCAATATGGCCTCAATCCTCTTGGGATCTATCTTAATACCCTCTTTTGAAATAATGTGCCCAAGAATTTTACCTTCTTGGAGACCGAAAAGTGTTTTCTTAGGGTTCAAAGATATCCCAAACTTTTTTCATTTCTAGAAGACTGTTCTTAAATGTTCAAGTGCTCTTCATCTGTCTTTGAAAAAACAGTAACATCATCAAGGTATATAATGATGAATTAGCCCAGTTCTTCAGAGAATGCTATATCCATGGCTCTCTGAAAAGTTGCTCCAGAATTCATTAGACCAAAAGGAATTTTCACATACATGAAAGAGCCCCATGGTGTAGTAAACGTTGTCTTTAATTGATCATCAGGGTGGACTAAAAACTGATTGTACCCTGAGTAGCCATCAAGCAAAGAAATTCTTCTAGACCCAACTACCCTTTGTAAAATATGATCCATCTTAGGTAAAGGGTAGTTGTCTTTAAATGAAGCTTTGTTTAAGTCTCTAAAGTCTATACAAAGCCTGATCTCTCCAGTTTTCTTTCCTAACAGACACCAGATTAGACACCCACTCAGAATATCTAATAGGGACAATAATACCAGCTTCATACATTTTCTTGATTTCCTTCTCAACCAAAGGCAACTGAACAGGGTTAATTCTGCGCAGCTTCTGTTTGAATGGTTTTTGGTTTTCCTTGAGAGGGATTTTGTGATGTATTATTTCAGTGTAATAGGATTTAAGATCTTCGTAACTCCACAAAAAAACATTAGAAATTTTTTTAAACAGCTCTATGTATTTGAGTTTAAAGTGAGCTAGTAAAGTTTTAGACAGTTTAATTATCTTTGGTTTTAGTTCACTGCCTATATTGCACTCTTCCACTTCAGTCTCTATAGGCTCTAGTTTTGGCTTCTTGGCCACATCGTTAAAATCGAACAACTCTTCTAAAGGGGCCAGACCCTTAGGCAAAATCTGATCTTTGGATTGCAAGGTTTCTAACTCCTCTGTTTCTAACTCTGCAGTCACCTCTGTTTTTTTTTCAAGTTTGCTAGACAGTAGATTAATATTGGCAACCTCAGGAGATAGTTCTTCTTCTCTAAGAAAATTTTCTTCACTATTGCAGTCTATTTCATAATCTGAGTCTGAACTGTTTAGTTCGAAATCATTTCTGAATTGCATGAAGTCTTCTATTTGTTTGTCTCCGTCGAACACTTTCCAGTATTTTTCATTATCAGGAACGGCTGGTCTGAATTTTATCTGAGTTGTGTATTCTTCGGTTTCATATGGCATTAAGCATGTTCTAGCTGCAAAGGCTAAGCTATGGGCCGTGATATTTCTTTTTCTTGGGACAAAAATTACCTGGTACTCCTCAAAAGTTTTTAAAAGATCCACGACGTCATTTCAATAGGCCATAAGTCTTGGGTGATTTGCATTGTATTCCCCGTTGACTTGCATACTGATTAATTCAGAATCCCCATATGCTTTGATTCTTTTGTCTCCTAACATTTTCAACAAACGCAAGCCTAAAAGCAGGGATTCATATTCCGCTATGTTATTTGAACACTGAAATTTTAATCTACATGAAATGATCTCTATGTGGTTATTCTCAATGTTCTAGTGCATGACCTATCAAAGTTCATACTCCATAGAGGACTAGATTCGGGTTCATTTGTTTGGTGTTTGTCCTCTTCAATTAAAGTGCTTTCGGGTTGTTGTGGAATATCAGCACTTAGTTGACTTTGTTTCAACTCCTCAGGTTTTTCATTTATTCGAGGAATGTTTCCTTGACTGTCAAGGTTAAAAAGTGATGGATGCATGACTTGTATCTCAAGACCTATGTTTGGTTTGCTAAAGTTTTCAAATGCAACAAACTGTTTTGACACTTCCATTGTGTTTACCTCCTTCTCTCTATCGGCTATTAATTCATTTAAAGTAACCTGTTCACCAAGAGTTTCATCATTAAACAGGATAAAATAATAGAGGCCTTTGTTTACAGAATACAGAGGAAAATTTTGAGGTTTGTCTTGACTTGTAACTTTGTATTGCATATGGGACTCCCTGTAAAGTCTCCTCGTCTGATTGAAAACAAGGATTTTCGCGTAGGTCATGTCCATTTGCATAGTCCCTTGTAACTTAGCCCCCCAAGATCTTGATAATAGCATTCCATACTTTGGGGGCACATCAACCACAACAATGTCCATGAGTAAGCATTTGGCTAGAATCTGTGCTAAGTTAACGCAGAGGTCTTTGATTAATCCTAAACATTTTACTCTGCTCGAGTCAAAGGAGTAAAGGTTTTTATAAGGTCTGGTGATTTCTAGACCCAGACTCTCCATCACAGCTCTAGGCATTAAATTATGAGAAGCTCTGGAATCATGCATAGCATTGTGCAAGATCTTGTCATGAACATTTAAACTTACATAGAAGGGAGGAACAGGTCCCTCTTGATACTTACCTTCAATATTTGGACCAAAAATAAGCTCTGGCTTGTCATCATTAAGATTGACTGTGTCATTATTCTCTTCAATGTTTAAAGCCTTCAAAATTTGGGTCCTATATACATTCTGGGCAGCTAACTTAGTCAAGGGAATAGAGATTTTAATTTTGGAAATTTCCTGTTCTAAGCTGAAAGGTGTTTGATTCTTTGAAGAACTTGTCTCAACCTTGTTAACTGCCATTCTATCAGCAACATCAGCTTGCTGATTTGTTCTATTTACATTTGAAAAAATGGTTTTAACAGGAGTACTAGCTGAAGTGTTAGTACTGCTAAGATCTGCACTCTGTTTTGTAACGTTGTGAGTGCCCTTCTCTTTACCTTTATCAGAATTTACAGCTACTGTTTTGTCCTTCTATTTGACAACTTTAGGCTTGGTTGCAGTGTTGTTTTGTGAAGATTTGTCAGAGGTTTTGGTATTGGGAGTATTTTGATTGGTTTTACTCCTAAGGTCATATTCCCTTTGAGATTCTATGATGACATTTTCCATGACTTGATAATAATTTTCATCATCATCTCTTTTGTCATCATAAGGTGTGTAAAGACCTTGTTTTCTATCATAATTAATCTCAAAGTCATCATTATCTACTCCCAGCATGTTGATATCATCTTCCTCTGTTATTTCATCTGTTTCCTCAACCTCACTTACATAGTTTTGATGAAAGGGAGGAGTGATCTGTTGATCATCTTCCCTAGGTTTGTTTGGAGGTTGGTTCCTTCTAAAATTATGATTCTGGTTCTGGTTTCTATTTTGAGGAGCAGTTTGGTTTTGACTTGCTTGTGCTCTCTCAAGGATGCTCATTTTCTTCATCATCTCCTCCATCATCTTTTCCATCTTGGAGCTGGAACTAGAAGGGGTATATTCCTCTCTGAAGGACACTCTCTTCTCATTTTTCATTCTTTCTCTCTTCTCCATTAAGTTAACTTCCACAACAAGAGCTCCTTTTTGCATATCTTCAAGAGTTGCAGGATCTCTCTCTCTCAGCTGATAGGCCATCTCAGGGTCAAACCCTTCAGGAAAATTATTTAGAGTTGAGCCTTGCAGAGGTTTTAGATCTGGGGAAAGTGCATTATACACACTGTTAAATCTAGTGCAGTAAGCTTGCACGCTTTCCCCAGTCTTTCTATGGAGGTTCTTGTAATCAGAAAGGACTTGGAGAGGGTTCTTCTTCACTTCCCATTTGTTTAAGAATGTCTGATGGAAGGCTTGGATATTATTGATACTATGGGGGGTTAAACCTTTAAACCATTTTTTTACTTCTCCCCCCAGACTCTGATAAAATAGTCTTAGCTTGATAGAATCATCATCAATTTCATTTCTGTCAAAGTAGTCATTCATCTTATCCACATGTTGTGATGCAGTAGTAGCATTACTAGCATCATATAATGGAATTTTGGACTGATAGTCCTGTGGAAGATTGACTAATGGTACAGGAAGGACTAAGGGGGCATACCATGCTGCCATGATATGTGGTGGAGGTGGATTTACAAGAGGTGGATTAACAAAAGGAAAAGTGGGTTGAAGTGGAGTGGTTTGGACAGTGGATGTAGGATGAACAGATGTGGATGGACCAGGGATAGATTCTTGAGCTGATCTTGGATGAGAGACACCTAAATCGGAAAGGAAATGTGAATTAGGTGGTGTTGTTTCCCTACTACCAGGATGTTCACTTTTTTCAGGAGATGAAAGTGAAGACTCAGAATCTAGCTTATCTAAATAACCAAGAGACCTAGTTCTAAATGGATTTATTAGATATGCTTGTGATTGTTGTAGAGATGCAAGATTTTTAGGAACTGAATTAGCTCTCAAGGGTGATCTGAAAAAAGTTGAAAAATTTATCTTAGGAGACTTCCTAAGAATACTTTTTGGGTTATCAACTATCTCAGGTGGATCAGGGTCAGGATAGGCTCTAGTATGAATCTTTCTAGGAGCCACTATGTTGTGTTTTCAGACCCAAATAAACAAGAAAAGTTTAAACAGATATGACAGTCTTTAATAGGTTAACTAATGTGTTTAGACAAATTTTAATCCTACAGTCCTCAAATTGAGTTTAAATGATGATACAATGATAAGGGTTCTTCCCAATGGAGTCTTAAGGTCTGTTGAGGATTGTGGAGTCGCCAAGTGGAAGTTTTTAGCTCTTTTGGAGGTAAAAGGTTTTATGGTCCACCACCATGTTTATCAAATTCCAATCTAAAATATTTTTGGGTTTTCTGAGTTATTTTTTCAGTCCTAATGGTTGTTAAGAGTGTCCTAAATCTGCTTCACAACTTAGCTACAGTTATGAGACAAAGATAGTCTACTCTTATGGCTAAGCCAGCTGATCCTTCAAGGTTAGATAAAGTCTTATGAGAATCCTAGGGTTTACCTAGTTTGTCACTGATTCAAACAAGTTTTCATCATGATTACCATTGATTTGGTAGTGCTTGAAGAGGTTGCTTTTACTCACAAGGTTTGATGAAGTTTTTAAGGGAACCAGAGATGAAAATTCAACTCAGTCCCCAATATGGTCGCTAGAAATTTTAGCTCCCTGTAATCAACAAGATTGGAAAAGTCCGACAGCAACGAGAAACATCATTTCAACCAATTTGGGATTCTAGGATCTAGCCCTCCTGAATCCGGAGAGGGATCTCTCCAATAAGTGTAAAGATGGATTTATCTTTGAGGTTTTGGGTAATGATGTTAGGCTAGTTATGAAGGATGAGGATGTTTTGTTTGTTTTGGATGGTTGAGCATGGTTATGGCTTGAGTGGAAAGTTCTAAATGGAAAGAGTTTCAAAGGTGAGAAGTTGCAAGCAAATAGAACAAGCTTTGGCCAAAAAGATGGATAATTGTAGGTTTTAGTCCATTGGGCTATGGAGTCATAATAGGGTTTAATTGAAATAGCCAGGTTCAAGAGCGGTCTATGGGGAAAGTCATCTATGTCTAAGGATCTCTTTAAAGTTTATTTATGGAATGAAATGATACAATAAGAAGGGGAATTAAACAAATGAAGAACAAAGAGAAGTCCAGGATCTGGTAAGTACTTTGAAACTAGCCAGCCTTTGACAAACACTTAAGAAAGACATAAAAGCAATCCAAGATCTGGTAAGTACTTCGAAACTAGCCAGCCTTTGATATAATTTTAATAGAAAAACATTTAAAACACAAGGGAAAACACAAATGATAACAAAGAATGGTCTAAGATCTGGTAAGTACTTTGAAACTAGCCAACTTTCAACACATTCCAAGGGAAACTTTCAGACAGTATTTGGGGATAAAACTAGGACCAGGGCTCACCATATCTTCCTTACTTCACCTCTACTTAACATAAAGTGAAAATAACATTCAAGAATATCATTTAGCTAAGAGAGTAGGATGAGGGAACGCCAGCATTCCTAGCTGCTTAAACTGAATTAAATCATTCCTAAACAACACAATTTGGAAGAAAACATATAGTTAAAGATTATCAGTCAGAGAAGGGTAATGATATACAGTAAATCCTAACTCTATGCTTGCTGTTCTTTATAAGAGAAAATGGAAAAAGTGAAAACATAAGTAAAATAACGAGTTACAATGAGAAAAACATCACCATTGACATAGACCAGGATCCCATAAATCAACTTGTATTGATGCTTCAAACTAGTTACAGCTTGAAGTCCAGTGTTTCAGGTTAGCAATCATCTTCACTTCTCAGCCTAACTATTCTATCACAAGCAGAGCTTCAAGAGCCCGTGAACACTATTTACAAGTAGAAGTCTAAAAGCTCAAGTATATTTCAAAGTTCTGCAACCAACATTTTCTCATCTTCTACAGAAGTATTTATAGAAGAATGAGGAGGTGGGATCTGATAAAATATCTCCTGGGTCAATTAATACAGACTTAATGCTTCTCAGCCTTTGAGGGGCTCCATGAAGAGGCTTACATAGGTGTCCTCTGTATTAAATGATTTACATTAAAGGATTAATCTTGGTGGGAGCTTTTGTTGACTTTTAAGGTTCTGTGTCATGTTGTAGTAACTCTACTGATCTTTTGTATTAAGTTATTTGGCAGAATTAACTATTTGGCTGCGCTGAGGCAAATATTTGGTTTTATGATCATAATTTGGCCTCTGTTGAATGCTTGTGGCTACAGGTGGCAATGGGTAGCTGAGAGGAATCAATTGGCCTTTATTGTGGCAGTGGATGCTTTTTCTGTCTGATGAATTTTTTGATTTGTATTTAATTATGTTTTAATTTGGAGGATTAGGCTTTTGATAATCAATATTATCTGTAATCCCCCAAAACTATCTTCAATCCTCTGTTCTGCTGTGTTTTGTCTTCAACATTGATACTCCTTTGTTTGATCTAATTTTTCTGTGTTTTGTTGATGGGCAGGGCCGCACAGGGCTCATATGGCATCAATGCCCATGAAGCATTGACGAGACGTGGAGTTTGAACCCTCTGTAGTAATTTTCCTTTGATAAATGAAAGCCTGGAGGATCGTCACCCTCGGCTTTCTTCTCCTTTATTATTATGGGAAAAACATTTGAAACCTGCAAAATACACAAATATTATGAAATCCTGCATTATTGGGTAAAAACTACTTCAAAGGGTGTGGGGAGGAGCATGGCCATTGGATGGTAACATCCAACGGTGGAGATTTGTTAGAGGAGGTCAAAAGAGGAGAGTGGAGGAAGAATTAAGTCAGATCCGTCGATCTGCAAATATCAACAGTCAAGAGCGATCCAGGAGGAAATAAAGCAAAGGGGTCACTTTATATGGAAATGGCAGAAATATGCAAGGAAAAGGTTTAAAACCTTTGTTCAGAGGAAAATTTATTGAAAATAGCCTTCGGGAGCTCGGGATGATTGTGGGCCGTCAGATGAGATCAGCCCTACAAGATCAATGGTTGAGGAGGGGCGTGACAAAAATCTAATGGAAAAAGGGAAAGTAGTTTCGGGGATGGAAACCACTATTTTTGTGCAGAGGAAAGGCGGGTAGGTAGCTTTGCCTTTTGGAATGCAATATGCATCCCCGCCCGACACGTGGCATCAAAAAACTGCCCATATCACGTGGCCTTTGGAAAAATAAACTTCACGCTGAAAGTCACGCGACTTGGAATGTGGACTATTAGATCTGGGACCTCAGATCCAACGGAGGATAATGAGCGCGATATGAGATAGATGTGCAAGCGGAACGAGGATGGGTGGTTTCAATCTAGGCCATTGGATCAAGGATAAACGGTCGAGATCAAATGTGGGAGGAGACAGGACCCATATGGGTCAGGCTCGGCGGGGTTAATATAAGCCATTGGATAGAACATATCAACGGTAAGGATTTGATCTGGGGAATAAATGAAATAATACAATGGCGGAAGATGGGTTAATAAGGACCGTTGATCTACAGAGATCAACGGCCGTGATTGGCCAAAAAACATTATGAGCAGGGCTGCATAAATTTAACCAAAGTCAGGAGATGCGATATGGACATGTGGAGAGTCCAGATGAAATCGGAAGCAAAGGCATCGAAGGGGCAAGAACTTGGAGTGCAATGGAGCGATTGAGCGCTGGCCGTTGATATGAGGATCAGATCAACGGTGGGGAATGAATCAGAGGATTTTGAAGGCGGAGGAAGGCTAGTAATCGGAGAAAATGTGGGCCGTTGGATCTGGGAAGGTGGGGAGGAGATCAACGGTCCAAGATAGATCGGGGAATGGCCAATCGGAGGGGACACAAAGGTTAGCCTGATATAACATGCGATGCGATCATGGGTAGACCGTTTGATTGGCTCAAGATCAACGACGGAGATTGCTTTTAAAGCGAACCGACGGAAACCCTTTGAAACATATGAAAACCCAAAAATTAATATAATATAAAGGTTTTATGGTGTCGGGCGGGTTTTATATATATATGAAGTGAATAGGCACCCGTCTGCGGGGTCTTTGATTATATGGAATGAGAAGGCCCGCGGCTTTATGAATAAGGGCCAATCGCAATCGGAACTGTCGGACTTGGTCTTTCAATCTAACCATTTAATTTTCTCCGATGCGATTAGCGCTTCGGGACTTTTAAGTCTTGGTCCCGAGCGTAAGTTATATGGAGTGAAGTGGAGGGCAGAGTTTTAACAAAAGGACTCAATCGCATTGGAAATTTTGATGCGGGTCTTTCAATCTACCCATTTTTCATTAAAAACATAACTTCGGCGAGTTTAGACCAAAACTTTAGGAAAGTAGGTTTATGAACTTTACAAAGGAAAATATCAATCCGAGATGGATTATTATAATGTTTTAGCGCCCGATTCTAGGCACAAGGGTTATATGAGGCGGCTATAGGATCGGGGGTTATGAACAAAAAGGCTAATCACATCGGAACTCTTAACTTTACCAAAAGACTTGTGCGCTCGGATTTTTGCGATGCGATAAGTGCTTAAATGGCTTAGCGCCTGGTTCTAGCACCAGGGCATATAATGGGGAAGTGGTTAGGACTTAGCCCAAGGGAGCTTAAGTCTGTAATACAAAAAAGGTGTTTTTAATGAATTTTTTTCAAGTTTTCAATGGATTTGGGGGTTTCGGTAGAGTTCAAAAAGGAGTTTTAAACTCTGTAAAGGGGATTTCATGAAGGGGGAATGGGAAAGAATGAAAAATAGAGGAATTTCATGGGAATAAAAAGGGGTAAAAATGGAGGTTAGTTTTGAAGTGAAGGAAGGGGAAAAATGGATTTTGCAGCAGTATTTTCTCTCATGGAAGAAACATAATTTCTGATTTCTAAATGGAAACAACAATGAATATTGAAACAAGGGCATGATGTCTTCAAGAGTCTTCAAGAGATAACACTTTTTAACAATAAAATTTGTTGCTTGAAGGCTCCAAAACTGTTTTAGCCACCATTTGATATGACAAATTTTATTGGTGGCTAACAACCTTTTCGAATCAGGAGTTAGAGTCCTACTATGATTCAAACACCTAATTATTACATTTAAACTAAAGTGATGTAAATATTCCTTGAAAGGAACCATATCTTTGAGCAATGCTAGCCATCAAAAAAACATTAATATCATAACTTCCTTCATGAATTTACACTACCTATTATTAAGGAGATATCAGTTTAATGACTTGCTAACATGTGGACTGGTGTCTTCAAACTATACCCTTAATTGAATATCTTCACTTGGAAAATCACTAATCTGATACTCTTTTTCAACTTCCTGATAATATTTTTCATTACGATGGAGAACAGCTTTAAGTATTTATTACCTTTGTCCTTCTTCCCAAAATTAAGCATCAAAACTGACCTTGTTCTGAAAACTCTGTTTTGAGCTAATTTCGCAGCTAGTTTAGTAGCACAAACAAAAAGATGATATGTGATACTCTTATGTTTTATTTTATTCATTTGAGGATGTTAAGTTTTCCAAAAAAATAAAACACAGTCTTCAAAACTCTTCCTCCTTATCATTTTAGGTACCTTAAAACCAAAAAGGATTCTTCAGAAATTCCGCAGCAGAAAATGAGCTTTAAGCTTGGCTTATGTTGTGAAATTACCTAATATTTTAGGGACCTAACAAAACTTAAGATTTGAGCTCTGGAAAATTCCATGAACATATCTGCATGTAACTTGTGATAATATAAGACAAAAAAGTTCCATAATCCATTTTTTACCTCCTTATTTACCATCAGTTTCTTTCCGAGCAGTTTCAATAGTTTTGTCCATGGTTCTTGTTTCCAAGTCTTTTTTCTCTGATTCTGTTTTCATCAACTCTATATCTTCTTTCAACTCTTTAACTCGTCTTTGAAGACTTCTCCTCTCTTCTTGTAACCATAAGTTCCTCTTCCTTGTATGTGACATTATGATGCGTAAAGGTTGTGTTCTCTTTAGCAAATTTTTGGCTTTTCCAATAGAATTCTCAAAATGAGTAACCTGGTCATTCACTTTCTTCTCGACCTCATCTATCATTTGTCTATCTTTCTTGTATTTTTCTAGATCTCTCTTTGTCTCAGTCAACTAATCCTTAATATCTCTCAACTGTTCTTCAAGAATCTCCTTTTCAGTTTTTTCTATGACTTTATTTTTTCCCTTTCTCTGTTTGACTACTTCTTCCTTGTCCTCCTTGCTCTGTCCTTTAGAAAATTCTACTTTAGATTTCCTTTGAATCCTTCTTTTTGATTGATCCTTATTCTCTTTGGTAGCCTCCATCTCAATAGTAGATATGACTATAACTTCTTGCGCCACTACTCCTTTTCATTTATCTTCCTTCTGCTTCTTGTTACCAATAGTGATAGTTTCAGAAGTCTGTGACTAGTGAAAGGTTTTTGAGGTCTGAAAAGAAAACCTGAATCTTCTGAAGAAAACTCTAATTTTTTGGCGACAAGTCCCTTTCCTTTAACCTGAAATCATTTAACCTCAACTTCTTTCACTACATGGGTTTCTGCAATGTCTATTGCTTGCAGAATGTCTTCAAGTCTTCCTTTAACACTTTCCTTAGTATTTCTTTTAGACCATTTTGTTGCAGGTTTCATCTTGCTATCTGAGACATGCTTGTTAGTTTGCTTGCTAGTTGTTAGCCCCCTAATCTTCTCTCTTTTTATTAATTTTCCCTTCTTAAACCATAAACATTTACCCATGTTTCACCTCCTTTATGCACCCTCATCTTGCACCAGTACAAGCATGGTGACATATTTTGCACAAACCTTTATTCTTCATATTTTAATTTGATTTAGCATTTATTTAATATTTATTATATTATTTCTTACTTTTAAATTATCATTTGTAACTTATCGATATCTCCAACGTTGTTTGGTGGTTAGAATGCTTATTTTGATTGCTGATCCTAGTGCAGGATCAGATCCTGTACCGTGACCAACAAAACAGATCTTCACCGTGAATCCGACCCCCTCTATCACCGCCTTGACTCAAGCAGTCTCCACCACGACAACCCATAATCCGAAGGTAGCCAGAGATTCGATCCGTGAAGTGTGGAAGATGAAGGCCAGTTTTGCAGAACCATTTTATTTCGAAGACTAAACAATCTAAATTCTGCATTTTGTTATAAAGCGGTTGAACGATCTGTTTCAGCCTTCAGCCAAAAGATCTATATAATGTAATTTGTAAATAGGACTAGGGAGAGAAAGTTTTAAGAAGATAGAGAAGAATAGGGAGGCGATAACAGGTTATTTTGTTGTCGCCCAAATCTGGGTGAATGTGTATTCACGAATGTATTTTCCTCAATGATCTAATAAAAAGGAATTTCACCTCGACTTTATGAATCGTGTTTTATGGTTTGGCTGATTGATTAAATTAAGTGCTGAGTAGCATTTTTGCTTAAGAGGGAAACGCGTTGGTTGGCTAGGGCCCAGCCAACCCAACACATTTTCCCCATTCCCTTCTTTTTTCAATTCATGTTTTATTGTCGAAGTGTGATTTAGCTTTAGCGCATAAATTCCTGTCTGTGTGAAACAAATTCGTTGTGTGGAGTAAATAGAATTTATTTTCCTACAATTTATTTTCTTGCAAGTTATTTCCCTGCAATTTATCTTTCTACAATTTACTTTCCTGCACTAATTTCGGATTGGCTTTCTCCGCTTGGTCCAAGCAGGAGAAATCATCCTGCACCAGTGCACGTTGGTATGACATTTCTTTTCTGCAGTTTTGGTTGATTGGCTTTCTCGCCTGGTCCAAGAAGGAAACATACACCTGCACCAACGCACATTGGTGTGTTACAGCAAGTCTTTATTTAATTGCTGCAACTTTCTTTCATCGAATGTTTATGAGAGGATAGACGTTTATGTTTCTTTATTTTTGCACTTTTTTAAATTTAGAAAAAATTACTTTTCATTTATTCAATCTAGTTTTACAACAAAGTAACACTTGTGACGATTAAACAATTATTTCAAGAATTAAAAGCTAAGTGCAGGAAGCTCTGATTTGGTGTAAGAACTAGTTTCTTGTCACAGGATTTGAGTGCTCTGAACCTTGAATAGTTCGAGCCCTTGCATGAAGTAGAAAAACCTTCAGTAAAGACACAATTTATACCTTCTACATAAAACTTTGATCCTACACTAGTGCAAGAACTAGTGCAGGACAGATTAATGCAAGAAGGAAATATCTAAGGAAGCAAATTTAAGGGCCCATCTAACGAGACTACTAAATTGCCTTTGTTGAAGAGAAACACACTCTTAATAGTTAAGCATAATCAGCTAGAGTGATTTCCTTTTTATCTTTGATCTCCTTTTCGCAAATGCATTCTTTCTTGTTTCAGTCTTAGATTATTTTGGTGATTCAAGTTATCTTTTTCTCGTCTTGATTTAATTCTGAAATATTTCCTTCAAAGAAGGTAGGGATTTATATTAGAGAGATTCATACCATCTCTGACATTGCTTGTGCTTTGTCTCTAAGTTTATGAATCCCCCGGGTTGACAATTAAGTGTTGAGGAGTTTGCTTAAGTGTAATTCCTGCACCCAACATTTTGGCGCCGTTGCCGGGGAGGCGATTTGATTTGGTAAGAATTTTCTAATTACACAATAGAGGTAATTTTTTCCCTTATTTCTGCAGCATTGTTTGGAAAATTTTTTGAAGGAATTTTACTGGTGTTAATTGATTTTTGACAGCATTTTTTTAGAAGTTGTCTGTTATTTTTCTTTCTTTTTTCGTTTTTGAAATGAATGCCTAGGAAAGGTAAGGGTTTGAAGCCCACTAAGGGCCAAAAGAAATTTTTTCATATTGGGTCTCCTTATGCAAGCAGGAAGCCCAATCCAATTCAAACCCATCACACAGGAACAATCCACTTGGATTCTGGTAATAACAGCTCAAGTGTGGATCAGCCTGTGGAGAGTATTTCAAGTAAGAAGGGAACAATGGTGGACCAAGAAGATCATTTGGAAGGGGTTGGTGACAACCAGGTAAGTGAATGGAAATCCACTTTTGTGTTTCCAATTGTGGATCCTGATACTGTATCACAGATGAAGAATATTCCACCATCATCTCTCCCTCATTTTCATGGTAAAGTTCATGAAGATCCCGACTCTTTTCTATTTGAGTTTGATATTATGTGTAGAAGTTATGATTATGCAACTGAGGCTCAAAAGTTAAGATTATTTCCTGTTACCCTTAAGGACTCAACTCTTTGCTGGTTTATGGGATTAGGAGGAAACACCATAACTTCTTGGGATCATATGAAGAGAGTATTTTTGTCTAAATATCAAGAATATTGCAAAATGCGGGACATGCAGGATGAAATTTTTACAATCATCCAAGATGATGAAGCAATGTTTGAAGATTATTTGGAAATATTTCTGTATATTTTACAAAGGTCAAAACTTAAGCTTGATCTCAACACTATTAGAACCTTGTTCTTAAGAGGACTTACTGATAATGCTAGACACAATTTGAATCTGTTAGGACAAGGTGATATCTCTCAGCAAACTTTTGATCATATTTGTGAATTATTCCAAAAATTTTCAAGAAATCAATATAGATCCGGTAGAGGAACTCGAAACAAAAATAGAAAAACTGAATCTACCGATGCTATGATTATTGGACTAGAAAATAAAATGGAAAACATGAAAATTGATATAATGAACACTGTTACCAAATAGTTAGACTCCTTAAAATTCTAGCAGAAACTCATGAAGGAACAAGAGTCATTATGTATTTTTTGTCCTAAATGTAGAGACAAGCATCCCCCTAAAGAGTGTCCTCTTAATTTGAAAGAAACTAATAAGTGTGCTATTTGTGCAAAATACCATATCACAGAAAAATTTCCTTCTATAACATGACTTAAAGCTGTATTTACAGGGGGACAGCCTGAAGCTAAATACTTGAATGCTATGGGAGCAAGAAGAAATTGGCCTCAGGTAGGTACAGGTATGGCTCCTGAATTTCCTCCACACTATTTTGGTTATAATTCGCATGCATATTCTTATCCTAACTCTCATCAGCAGTGGTAGTATGGGAATCAATATTAGCATGGGCAACCTTCTCAACCATGGCAACAAGGTTGGAAAGGGCTGACTCATTTTCCATATTCCTACCATCCACCTATGCAATCATACCCATCTACACATGCACCTTATTCAATGCTTGAGTCAGTACACTCCACCATTGCCTTTACCTCCACCTTTTTGACCTCCTCAATTTCCTGCTCAACCTGTTAGCCCCCCTATGGAATTCTTGATAAGCAAGCTAGGGGCTAGATTGTTCTGGAGCCTCCAAGGAATGCCTTATCCATGAAAATTCATCCTCCTTGGAGTCTCTCTGTGCTAGGCCTAATATACATCCTCTCTGCTGATCCATTCCTCAAAAGGGGCCTTTTTACCCCTATATCCTGCAAAATTCCCCATCCCAACCTCTGTTTTCCCTTTGTCAAAATTCCCCCTTCCTATGCTTGAATTCCTCAAAACCCCCTTGAAATCCTTTCTCTACCCCTATTTTGGCCTCTCCTACCCTTCGTTGCTCTATCGTTACCCCTGCCTGGCCCCAAATTGCATTGAAAATGAGTAAAAATCCATACATTTCACATATGGGGCCTTAGCCCCCTTCCCCCGTTAGCCTCCGCACCTTTTCCCATAAGACCCGGCGCCGTGACCAACACCAAATCTACCAGGCGCTTATCCTCCCAATGAAATTCATCCGCCCGAAACATTAAAAGAAAAACCTTTGTGAATTATGAAATTCGGGTTTTTAATCCGTTTCTAAGGTTTGTCGCCGGTCTGATCCTTCAACGAATCTCTACCGTCCGTTAAACACAAAATCAGCGGTTGTTATTCACTACGGGGGGTCGCTCCAAAATCCCATGGCCGTACACCCTGGCCCCCCCCCCATAGTCCCCCCCCCATAGTCTATCTCCACCGTTCGATGAAGATCCGATCCGATGGTGCGGAGTGTGCCCGAAATAGTGGTCCCCACTCCACGCGCTGTTTTCCAAAACCCGCCAGTAAATTCCGCACCACCCATCTGCAACAAGCGGTTTTCCCCGGAGAGCCAACGATTCCACTCAGTAATCGCTGCATGTCCTCTGTACGAACCTAAAACTGCCTTCATTTTGCGCGCTATTGTTCGGATGATAGACGGGTAGTGGAATAAATGATAGCCGTCAGATCTTGGAGCCTTCATCCAACGACCATCGTACTCTGGAGATGCGCGCGTTTTAACTCGGGCCTCCACTCTCCCCGCGCATTAAATTTCGGCCAAAAGATATACAGCGGAATCAATCACCGCCGTCCAATCCTACGCGCTTAATCCAACGACTGTCATCTCCCGAAGCTGCACACCATTTAACACCCGTCCATCGTACCCGCGGGCCCGCCTTCCGTCGTTCTCCGCTGTTGATCTTCGCCCGATTGACGGTCCAGATCTGTTTGTTGATTGTTGACCATTCCATTGCCCCGGGACCTCCACGTCACCCGTCCATCGTTTTCCGTCCCACCACGTCACCTCCATGTGCGTCCGTCGTACATACTCCCATTCCATTGCATATAATAGTTCTTTTTCGTGTTTTTTAATGCATTTCACGTATATTTTCTCCGCGTTCTGTCAACCACCCGCCAGCATGTTTATCACCATTTTCTTGGCATTTTTGCCCTCCATCTCGTCTGCATGGCTTGTTTCCGCATCCACAGTGTGTCCCCGCCTCCTCCATCATTCACACCCATGGTTTTCCTCACAGGTTTGTGGTTTTGCAGGGTCGCTAGAGGTGAAAGACTCTATGTTTCTGTCGTACCATCTTAATGGAGGAGTTTGCAGACAGAATTAAATCCAAGGGCCGACGCTGCTATAGAATTGTCAAGGAAAGTGGTTGATGGGATTTGCACTAAATAAAAGCAGGATTTCGAGCTCTAAAAATCTCCCATCACCATTAAAACCCGAGCTACCTTGTCAGAAGCAATTGAAGCGGCAGAGTGTTTCAGTACAGAGAAAAGGAAGATTAAAGCTAGCTTATGAGGATCTTGAGCTTTTAATCCGAAGTTTAGAGGACAAAGCAGCAGATTACAGACCTCGAGGATCGACTAAAGGATCTCGAACACAGGCAAAAGGTAATATCTGAGTTTTCATCAACAGAATGTTTGTTCTTCATCAGGTACAGGGCACCCATACTGCCTTATTTATACACCTTGTCCCTGAAAGGAATTCCACCAGAAAACAGTTCAAAACCATCGGAGCATTTATGTGACAGACCTTTCAGCAGTTTATTTTATTTTTGTTCAAGACACCAAGAGTACTTCAGCCAAAAGATGTCAAGATCAAATCTGGAGCAGATCATTCTCTCACAAAGAAGGTGACAGAGATTAAATATATAGCATGTCAAGTAGAATGGGTTTTGGCCCTGCATTCATTGTTGTGTTTAAAGATACATTTAATTTCTACCTACTCCTTCAGTCAATCTTAGGCTCACCCTTTGCTATAAAGCACAGAAGGAAACATTGTAATGGTTGTTGATGAGAAATCAGTGGAATGCAAGCATTTTTCCTATTTGAGACAAGTTCTCTGTGTATATCACAAGATAGACTGAGATTAGATGTATTCAGACTGAATGTTCAAGCTATGGGCTATGATGTACCTGATTGGTGTTGTTTTTAATATGACAAGCATGTTTCTTTGGATCCTGATCTAGAGCAGCTGGTGATGTTTCCTCTTTCTCTGTATTTGTGATTGACTTGCTCTTATGTTATGTTCCATTTCATTTCATTTCTACTGGTAGGCAACAGAAGTATAATATAGGATTCACCCTTGATAGGTGCCCTATGTTTCCTGCTCTCCCTACCTCAATGTTTTCTGCTTATATGTGTATCTGAATGTTGATTTCAATTGATTTAACTAGTGTAGTGGATGATATTGCCTGCTCTCTGATGTATGAATTGATGAAGTCCATGTTTAGATGTTCTTTGTAGGATTTAGCTAGAAGGTTTGCAAACATTTGGGATTAGTGTTAGCCCTGTCCACTAGCACCCTTGCACGACCAACTAGCCTTTCTATGATCCCTTGTAATTGCCTCTAATTCTGTCCAAGCAGGCCTGGAGTTAAATGACCTTTGGCCTGATCTATAGATAGAGTTGGTTGGTTCTCCTCCTTTCATTTTCTTTCCTTAATGTCCCATTCCACCAATCATCGCTTAAGATCCAAATGCTCTAGATGACTAGCCCAACTGAAAGCTTTCACATTGATTACAAATAAATCCTTTCTTGACTCCATAGCCCAATGGCTTTGATGTTCTCTGAGTTATCTGTCTCTGCCTAAGATTCTTCTTTGCTCATCCTTGTCACATATTGGTCCTTCTTTTCCTGATTCCCTCCAACTAAACATGAACAATCAAACAAACAACCATGAACCTACAACTAGCCTAAAATCACAACTTAGAGCTTCAAAGTTAAACCTTTGACTACCATAGAGAGATCCCTCTCTGGACCTAGGAGGGCTAGATCCTAAGGTCTGAAAGTGGTTCTATGTTGTCTCATCTTTTGGTCTCTGTCAACCTGGCCAAAACATGGGAGCCCCAACATAATGGTGACTCCACTGGGGAATTTCTGAAGAGCCTATAACCGAGAACATTATTAGTATATAGCCCAGCATCGTCACCAACATAATGGCGACTCTGCTGGGGAATTCTAAGTACATTTCACCTTAAACATTCGTAAAAACCTCAGAAAATTAGAACTCTGGTTAGGTTGACAGTAAGTCACCCCTTTCTTGAATCAACCTCCATTATTGAAGATCCACCATACTCTTAGCCAGAGCCTGGAAAGGGCCAGGTAGCCTCCAGATCTCATCCTCTTTTCAGAGGTGACATATCTGGTAAATGCCCTCCCAGTCAATCTCTGGTTGGAGCTTGTTGATTCAGAGGAGATTCCTGAAAGGTGATAGTGCCTGAGCACTGTGCTGGACAGTGTATTCCCTAGAAACATCCTAAACCCTCCACCTGGTGACTCCATTGCTCCTAAACGAAAAGACTCCACTGGTGATCAGTAGGCATGCTGATCATCTTGGTTTCGCATCAGACTCCACTGGGAGACCAGACCCGAAAATAATGAAGACTCCACTGGGAGACCAGTCCCTGAGACAAAATTAACCACAATAGAAGTAACAAGTAGGGTTAAGCCGCTTAGTTCAAGAACACCATTCTGGCTCACAGAACCATTCATATGAGAGCTTGCCCTGATCCAAACCCACCAGAAATAGTTGATAATCCTGAGAAAATCCTCAAGAGAACACCTGTAAGTAGGAGATCAACTATTTCCAGTCACATTCATATAGCTAATTCTGCACCAGAAGACCTAGCAGCTCTATCGCATTGTCTCCCTGACCTAGACATACCTAATAGACTACCGAGAACAAGGTCATTCAATCATCTAGACCAGAAATACCTCGAAGTTTACAATACACCATCTAACAGTGGTCAAAACACTAGGGACAGTGAAACCCCTCCTTCCACACCACCTGATTTTCACTTCCTTCAAAACTTGGGCCTCTCTCACCCTATATCTGCTCGACAGACTTCTGCTGGTCCAAACATCCCTGTCATCCAAATACCAGCTGCTCAAGCCAACCCTATACCCCATCAAAACATCACTATGGCAGCCCGGTATGCACCTTTTCTTTTACCTCAACCCTTGTTACCCTTGCCCAATGATTATCAGTCAAAAATCCCACACTTCACTGCTAAAGAGTCCATAATAGCTCAGCAACATGTAGATAAAATGGAGGACTCTTTTGATTATATGGAAATTGATGATGAAACAATCAAAATGAGGATCTTTGCCCAAAGCTTAGGGGGCGAGGTCAAGAAATGGTTTAAAGGGTTGCCTCCTGGCAGTATTCAAGATCTCCCTGCATTATACCAGACATTCATAAACAAGTGGGAGGTTAGAGCAAAACCTCGCCAGCTCCTTGCAGAATACATGTCCCTTAAGAGGAATGTAGGAGAGAGTGTTCACGATTACACCACTTGATTCAACAACATTTATAATTCTCTCCCTCCACACATGAAACCTCCATAAGGTATGGCCCTAGCAAAATATCCTGATGGATTTGATGCTGACATGGCCTATGAGCTGAGAGATAAAGAGTATACCACACTGGAAGACATGCAGAAAGGAGCCATAACCATAGAAGCAAACTTAATGGAAAAAAGGGCAAGACTAAAAGTTGAAAAGAGGGTAACATATAGGGATGACATTGTAGCTTCCACATCTGATCCCAAATATGACAGACTGTCCAAAAATGTGGATAAGCTACAACAAATGATGGAGAAAATGGTTGTCACAGTTAGTAACCAAAACAGAAATCAAAACCAGAACCAGAACTTTAGAAGAAACAACAATGCCACTCCCAACAGACAGAAAGAATCAGATCAACAAGTTATTCCCCCTTTCCAAAAATTTCTAGATGAGGATGAGGGAATCATAGAAGAGTCTGAAGGGAATGCAATAAACATGTTTGAAACAGAGGACTAAATCCTAAATTATGATTCAGAAGAAGACCAGCCCTCCACCACTGGTTGTGATGAGGAGTGGTTCGAGTCTGAGGATTATAGATTAGGATTTGAAAATGCCATGTTACAAGTCAGGGAACAATATGCACTTAGGAGCAAGAAAAACCAAGATACTCCCAAAACAAAGACTCCTGAGACCATCAAGAAAAGACCTGAAAAAACTTCCAAAGCAACCTCTGCAAATGGCAAAACAACAGCTGAAAGTTATGGTAAACACAAGGAAAAAGACAACCAAAACACCGAAAAACAAGGTCAACCAACTAGCAGTACTAACACCACAGTTAGTGCTCCTGATACAACAGTTCCCAACCCTGTACATAGTGAAAAAACACAAGCTGATCCAGCTACTAAGGCAGAAGCTAATAAAACAGAGTTGAGCATTACAAAGGTCCAGTCCACTTTCAATCTAGAGAGTGAGATTGCAAAAATAAAAATCTCTGTACCATTATCTGAGCTGGCCACTCAAGATGTATATAAAGGCCAAATTTTGAAAGCATTAAATCTGGGAGAAATAAACGATTCTGTAAATCTGAATGATGATCAACCTGCCCTCCTATTTGGTCCAAATATTGAGGGAAAATTTCAGGAAGGGGTAGTTCCACCTTTTTATATCAGTCTCAACATTCATGACAAGATCCTCCATAATGCCATGCATGACTCTGGTGCATCGCACAATCTAATGCCTAAGGTAGTGATGGAGAGGCTAGGCCTAGAGATTACCAGACCTTACAAAGACTTATACTCATTCGACTCTAGTAGGGTAAAATGCCTAGGCCTCATCAAAGACTTATGTGTGAGTTTAACCCAGATTCCTGCTAAATGTATGGTCATGGATGTTGTGGTGGCAGATGTACCACCTAAGTATGGCATGCTATTGTCAAGATCATGGGGAGCCAAACTGCAAGGAACAATGCAGATGGATGGCTCATATGCCACTATCCCTATATTTGGCCAACTTAGAAGACTGTATAGAGAGTCTCAGATGAAATTTTTAGTCAGTAGCCTCGAGAAACCTGAAAACTCACCATTATACTCCGTACATACAGATCTAGACTCTTTTATCCTCTACAATGACCAATCCTTAGAAGAGCCCAGATCAGATACCGGAAATACAAACATATAGCCCATGGATTTCAACATAATGGCTACTCTATAAGAATACGATGAAGAGGACCATGGGCAAAATACTGAAAAAATAACTCTGAATGAAACAGAAACAGAACAAAAATAGCAAGCTAGCCACCTCCCTGATCTCCATGCTCGTAATGAACCACAAAATGACCCCCCTCCTAGCACAAACCTCACAACTCAACATAATGGTGAATCCAGCTGTAGGAGAGGGGATGAAGACGAAGTAAACAATGAACCCCTGTGGGAAATGAACTTTGATGGGTCCTGTACTAGGCAGAGTGCTGGAGCAGGAGTGTGGCTGCGTAACATTGAAAATGATCACGCAGAGAGCCACGCTGTCAATCTACATTTCAAATGCACGAATAATATTGCAGAATATGAGGCTCTGATCTTAGGCTTAAATTTGTTGAAAAAATTAGGAGCTCGTAGGATAGATGTGAGAGGAGACTCAGAGTTGGTAATCAAACAAGTGAGTGGTGAGTATTCAGCAAAACACCCTAGGCTTAGGGCATACAGGAATGATACTCTGGATTTGCTGAAAACGTTTGTTGAATATGAGTTAGTATTCATTCCTAGGGGGAAAAACGCAATATCAAATGGATTAGCTTGTCTAGCTAGCTCATATCCTAAAGCCCCAGTTAACCAAAAAATTATCATCCAAACCAAATTCAGGCCTGCAGTGCCAGACAATGAAAAATATTGGCAGGTCTTTGAAGGAGACAAACAGATCGAAGATTTCCTGGTGGGCAGGAATGAGTTTGAATTTTCTGATTTAGACTCGATTTCTGATGATAGCTGCCCAAGTGAGGATCCCCCAGATGAACAAGAAACACCCTGTAACATAGAAATAAATTTTTTTTCTGAGAAAACTGGAAATTTCAACGAAAATAGTGAAAACGCAGAAAATGAAGAGGTCGAAGTGTTGCAGGCCAAAGACAAGAATATAACCAGAGGCCTGGCACCCTTAGAGGAACTCTTTGATTTCGATGATGTAGCAAAGAAGCCCACTATAGAACATGCAGAATCAGATATAGAAGAATGCAACATAGGCACTAAAGACAGACCCAAAATGATAAAATTGGCTAAGTCTATACTTGAAAACATGAAGAAAAAATACATTGACTTGTTTAAGGAATTCATTGACGTGTTTGCATGGAGCTATGAAGACTTAAAGGCCTATGACACCAACATCATACAACACAAGATACCACTAAAGGAAAATCAGAAGCCTTTCAGACAAAAACTTCGAAGAATCAATCCAAAACAATTGCCTGCAGTAGAGAAAGAGATCAGGAAGATGTATGATGCAGGCATAATAGTCCCTGTAAGGTTTTCTGATTGGGTGTCAAACTTAGTGGCTGTAAGGAAGAAGACAGGGGATATCAGGCTATGCATAGACTTCAGAAACCTCAATAGAGCCTCCCTAAAAGACAACTACCCTTTGCCTAGAATGGAACATATCCTACAGAAGGTAGTAGGCTCTAAAAGGATCTCCCTGCTGGATGGTTTTTCAGGATATAATCAAGTTCTGGAACTCCCAGAAGATCAACTCAAAACAGCTTTCACCACTCCATGGGGCACCTTCATGTATGTGAAAATGCCTTTTGGACTGATGAATGCTGGAGCTACCTTCCAGAGAGCGATGGACATAGCTTTCTCAGAGGAGATAGGACACTTCATAGTTGTCTACTTGGATGAATTGACTGTCTTTTCTAAAACTAAAGAAGAACACCTGAAGCATCTGAGAAAAGTTTTTGAAAAATGTAGAAGGTGCGGTCTGTCCCTAAACCCTAAGAAGACTGTTTTTGGGCTGCAAGAAGGTAAGCTTCTTGGCCACATTATATCCGAGAAAGGGATCAGGATAGACCCATAGCGAGTTGAGGGAATACTTCAAATTACACATCCAAGGAACATCAAGGAGTTGTAGTCCTTCATATGGAAGATCAATTTCCTTAGGAGATTCATTCCAAATCTTGCTGAACACCTTAGGAAAATGACTGAAATGCTAAAGAAAGATGCAGGAATTAAGTGGACTGTTGAAGACAAGAAATCTTTTGAGTCAGTAAAACTTGCACTCACTCAAGCCCCTGTCCTTATCAGCCCTGACTTCTCAAAATATTTTCTGCTCTTCTCATTTGCTTCCCAACACACAATAACTACAGTTTTGCTGCAGAAAAATTCAGAAGGTAATGAACAGCCTATAGCCTTCTTCAGTAAAGCCTTAAGAGATGCACCCTTAAAGTATAACATCATGGAAAAGCAGGCCTATGCCCTTATTAAGGCCTTAAATGACTTTAGGGTGTACATTCTGCATTCTCACATCATTGCTTTCGTGCCAAATATAGTGGTCAAAGATATCTTGTCCCAAGACCTAGATGGGAAAAGGGGCAAATGGATTGCTACCATCTTGGAGTACGACCTTGAAATAAAACCCACCAAACTAATCAAAGGTCAAGGCCTGGCCCAATTAATGGCTGAATCTAATCTACAGGCCCTTGACATTAACATGATAAGTGCCTTAGATGAGCAGGAAGGATTGTCCCATCCAACTGTTGAGGAGCAGTTTCAGAACTCTCCTTGGTATACCGACATCCTTTATGTGCTCACTAGTCTCAATGCCCCTCCAGAAATGTCTAAAACAAAGGCCAGATTCATAAAAATCAAAGCTAGAAATTACTGCATTATGAATGAGAGCCTATATTGGAAAAATCCAAATGGCCTTCTACTGAAATGTTTGTCTAAAACTGAAGCTGAAAGAATCAAACAAGAATTCCATGTTGGGGAGTGTGGAGGCCACCTGAGTTGGAAAACCACTGCAAATAAGATACTCAGGGCTGGTTACTATTGGCCCACACTCTTTAGTGATGTCCATAAAATGATTCTTTCCTGCCACAAATGCCAAATCTTTGAGGGCAAAAGAAAGCTCCTTCCCCTCCCTCTGCAACCGATCACCATAGAAGGCCCTTTCATGCAATGGGGCCTAGACTTTATAGGAGAAATTCATCCTGATTCCTCTGGACAACATAAATGGATCCTAACTACTACAGATTACTTCACTAAATGGATAGAAGCTATACCCACTAGGAATGCCACTGACTTTGTCATCATTAGGTTCCTAGAAGACTTCATCTTATCTCGTTTTGGTTGTCCAAGGAAAATAATCACTGACAATGCTGCTGCTTTCAGATCCAAAAGAATGGTTGATTTCTATCACAGGTACGGAATAGCACTTGGGAATTCAACTGCCTATTACCCCCAGGGTAATGGCCTAGCTGAATCATCAAATAAAAGCCTGGTTACAATCATTAAGAAGCTGCTGGAAGAGAACAAAAGGTCTTGGCATAAAAAGTTGATACATGCCTTGTGGGCAGACAGTCTCACCACAAAGAAATCCATTGGCATGTCACCCTTTCAGCTGGTTTATGGGACTGAAGCAGTGTTTCCTACTAGTCTTGGAGTTCCAGTAATCAAACTTGTCCAAGAGTTTCAGGCAGAGGAGGACAGCATGATAAGGAGAATTAATGAAACAATCCATCTTCAGCAAACAAGGGAGAAGGTTTATAACAGAGCTATCATAGTCCAAGAAAACATAAAAAGGAAATTTGACAAAAGAACCAAAGCTTCAGATTTCAAGGTTGGAGATAAGGTTCTGAGATGGGATTCGAGAAGAGAGGACAAAGGCAAACATGGCAAGTTTGACAGTTTGTGGCAAGGTCCATATATCATACAAGCCACTGTGGGTCCTAATGCATTTTTTCTGCAAGAACTTGATGGCACCGAATTTTTTGGGGGTCCTGTCAATGGCAGGATGCTCAAACATTACTTCTATTGATTTTCCATTTCCAGTTTCATCTCCATTGTACATACCATTGCAAGTTTTCATTTTCAGAATGTTGTGTAACCAGCTCCAAAAAGAGAGAAAAGAGATATCAACGCCTTAGAAATGAGCCACTTCGAGGGGGCAACCTCCAATACATTACATAAATGAACAATTCTTGGATGATACAATTTAAAAAACCTCCTTTCTATATATAGGAGTCCATGGGGCCATAATGTAATCCTAGTGGGCTACAATGTAATCCTAGCCGACCTAACAATAATAATTTAAGGGCACAATAATAACAAAATGGGGGTTACAAGGGTACAATAATAACAATAAGGGGTTTACACTAACAATAATAAGGGGCTACAATATTAATATAGGGACTTAACATGCCCCTCTCTTTCAAACAAGTGTTGTCCTCAACGCTTGATTATTTCTTGATGCTTCTGTATAAAATTCTCATCTTCCCATCTGGAATCTTCTACAGGAAAGTTCTTCCACTTGCTGAGATACTTTGAAATTGATTGTACTTGTCGATTTATTGTTTCTGTGACTGCTTCAGAACTTCTTTCGATGTGATATTGATCTTCCAGTTGTTTCATTTGATTTTGCACCAAAGTTAGGTTATCCTTTGAGAGTTGGAGAACTTGTTGTTGATGCTCATTGTGATATTCCACTACTTTATCATCCATAATAGATTTTATTTTATCCTTAAAACCATCCAAATTAGCCTCCAATTTTTCTTTTAAACCATCTATGTCATCTTCGGTTGCTCTTCGTAAGATCGAAATTTGTTGCACTTGGTACCGTAATTTTGATATCTCATATTGCAATTCTTCCTCCTCATGCGTCATAGTATAGCTTTCTGAGGGCTTAATGGGTATGCAATTATTTTTTGGAGGCATAATAGAACCCATTACTGACAAAAATTCTTCAATATTCCCTTGGAATCAATTCAACTTGATTCTTCAAACAAGACTTATGCAATTCGGAAAAAACAATACACACCTTTTTCTTACTTTGAGGAGCTCGATATTGAAATTGAATTATCTCTGTAATTGAAAATCTTCGATATCTGAAATTCAGCCCTATATTAGCCCTCTGAAGCTTCTTTCAAATTCCATAGGTCTGACCTGATTTGGATTCTCCAAGACAAAGTTGTGTCCAATCTCCCACAATGACCTAATTATGGACTGGTTCATTAGAGAAAACTTGTAGGACTTTCCACGTGTCACTTTTTCGTCCTCTGTCTCTGAAATTGATAGCCAAGAAACTACAGTCCGTGTACTTGCGACCACTTTTAACGGCACTCAAATTCACTGCCCAGAGAGAGAGTTATTGAACTTTTCCCACGATCACCTCTTTGAGATGAAATTCAAGAGCCTGAAAAAGCACTACATTACACATATCATATCTCCAAAAATATTACGAACCAAGCTCTGAAATTTTTTGACGAGTTTCCTCAGGATTTCAGCTTCGCACCATATGAATTTCAGATTCTGAAACTTCGTAGAAAAAAATTTATAGCGAATATGCCACGATGACCTGTTTAGGAGCTTGAAAAAATACCTAACTTCCACAGATGATATCTCCGAAAATATTGTGAAACAAGCTTTGAAATTTTTAGAAAATCTGCCTCAGGATTTCAGTTTTGCACCCTAAAAATTTCAGCTTCTTAAACTTCTTAGAAAAAAAATTATAGCGAAAATGCCACGATGACCTGTTTGGAGCAGCGAAGCCCTAGAATCCAAAGCTCTGATACCAAATGTTGTGTAACCAACTCCAAAAAGAGAAGAAAAGAGATATCAACGCCTTAGAAATAAGCCACTTCGACGGGGAAACCTCCAATACATTACATGAATGAACAATTCTTGGATGATACAATTTAAAAAACCTCCTTTCTATATATAGGAGTCCATGGGGCCATAATGTAATCCTAGTGGGCCACAATGTAATCCTAGCCGACCTAACAATAATAATTTAAGGGCACAATAATAACAAAATGGGGGTTACAAGGGTACAATAATAACAATAAGGGGTTTACACTAACAATAATAAGGGGCTACACTATTAATATAGGGACTTAACACAGAAAAAGAGAAAATGTTCCAAAAGTAGAATGAAAAGTCAGGGGTTCAGACATGCCCAAACAAGGACCTCTGAAAAGTGCAAAATATTGGCTCTAATAAACTCAAAATCTGAGCCAAGGCAAAGTGAAAACAGCTAGTCCTAATATGCCCAAAATCTAGACCGGCAAAGAAGAAAGAAATCAGCTCTAACATGCACAAAATCAGAGCTGAAGGAAAAGGAAGAAGTGACTCTAATATGCTCAAAACCTGAGTCACATGAAGAAAAGAGGGTGCTTCAAAAGTTCAGATTTCAAACCCTCAAGTTTTGTTTTTGAGTTTCAGTTTTTTCAGTCCACAGCAAGCCAGACAGTCTAATCCTGGCTTGGCTGTTTTTAAATTTCCTGTCTTAGAATGTAGGAGAAGAAACTTGTTGGATAGTTTAATCCCAACAGGTAGTAGAATAGGTAGAGAAACATGTGAGGCCAACAGTCTAATCTGGCCTCATGGAGCAATAAGAGTAGAATTAGAATAGGTTTGTTTTTGTTTTGCAAAATAAAATGTAAAGGGTATGCTAGTTCAAATGCACCCAAGGGAAAATTGTTAGAGCTCTAGTTTGGGTAGGTAGATTGGTTGGGAAAATGTTTCTGCTAATTTGTGTATCCAAAATATTGTGGCAGCCGAAAATCAAAGAAGGAAGATGGCTTATGATAGCAGGCATCTGGCCTACTCCAAAGATCATATCTGGTTTCTTGACTCCTCCAAAGAGCAGCCATCCCCATGTGGAGCCACTGTTAGCCCCCCTATGGAATTCTTGACAAGCAAGCTGGGGGCTAGATTGTTCTGGAGCCTCCAAGGAATGCCTTATCCATGAAAATTCATCCTCCTTGGAGTCTCTCTGTGCTAGGCCTAATATACATCCTCTCTGCTGATCCATTCCTCAAAAGGGGCCTTTTTACCCCTATATACTGCAAACTTCCCCATCCCAACATTTGTTTTCCCTTTGTCAAAATTCCACCTTCCTATGCTTGAATTCCTCGAAACCCCCTTGAAATCCTTTCCCTACCCCTATTTTGGCCTCTCCTACCCTTCGTTGCTCTATCGTTACCCCTGCCTGGCCCCAAATTGCATTGAAAATGAGTAAAAATCCATACATTTCACATATGGGGCCTTAGCCCCCTTCCCCCGTTAGCCTCCGCACCTTTTCCCATAAGACCCGGCGCCGTGACCAACACCGAATCTGCCAGGCACTTATCCTCCCAATGAAATTCATTCGCCTGAAACATTAAAAGAAAAAACTTTGTGAATTATGAAATTCGGGTTTTTAATCTGTTTCTAAGGTTTGCCGCCGGTCTGATCCTTCAACGAATCTCTGTCGTCCGTTAAACACGAAATCAGTGGTTGTTATTCACTACGGGGGGTTGCTCCCAAATCCCATGGCCGTACACCCTGGCCCCCCCCGTAGTCTATCTCCATCGTTCGATGAAGATTCGATCCGACGGCGCGGAGCGCGCCCGAAATAGTGGTCCCCACTCCACGCGCTATTTTCCAAAACCCGCCGGTAAATTCCGCACCACCCATCTGCAACAGGCGGTTTTCCCCGGAGAGCCAGTGATTCCACTCAGTAATCACCGCGCTTCCTCTGTACGAACCTGAAATCGCTTTCATTTCGCGTGCTATTGTTCGGATGATAGATGGGTAGCAGAATAAATGATAGCCGTCAGATCTTGGAGCCTTCATCCAACGACCATCGTACTCTGGAGATGCACGCGTTTTAACTCGGGCCTCCACTCTCCCCGCGCATTAAATTTCGGCCAAAAGATATGCAGCGGAATCAATCACCGCCGTCCGATCCTATGCACTTAATCCAACGGCTGTCATCTCCCGAAGCTACACACCATTTAACACCCGTCCATCGTACCCACGGGCCCGCCTTCCGTCGTTCTCCGCCGTTGATCTTCGCCCGATCGACGGTCCAGATCTGTTTGTTCATTGTTGACCATTTCGTTGCCCCGGGACCTCCACGTCACCCATCCATCGTTTTCTGTCCCGCCACGTCACCTCCACGTGCGTCCGCTGTACATACTCCCATTCCATTGCATATAATAGTTCTTTTTCGTGTTTTTTAATGCATTTCACGTATATTTGCTCCGCGTTCTGTCAACCACCCGCCAGCACGTTTCTCACCATTTCCTTTGCATTTTTTCCCTCCATCCCGTCTGCATGGCTTGTTTCTGCGTCCACAGTGTGTCCCCGCCTCCTCCATCATTCACACCCATGGTTTTCCTCACAGGTTTGTGGTTTTGCAGGGTCACTAGAGGTGAAAGACTCTATGTTTCTGTCGTACCATCTTAATGGAGGAGTTTGCAGACAAAATTAAATCCAAGGGTTGGCGCTGCTATAGAATTGTCAAGGAAAGCGGCTGATGGGATTTGCACTAAAGAAAAGCAGGATTTTGAGCTCTAAAAATCTCCCATCACCATTAAAACGCGAGCTACCCTGTCAGAAGAAATTGAAGCGGCAGAGTGTTTCAGTACAGAGAAAAGGAAGATTAAAGCTAGCTTATGAGGATCTTGAGCTTTTAATCCGAAGTTTAGAGGACAAAGCAGCAGATTACAGACCCCGAGGATCGACTAAAGGATCCCGAACACAGGAAAAAGGTAATATCTGAGTTTTCATCAGCAGAATGTTTGTTCTTCATCAGGTACAGGGCACCCATACTGCCTTATTTATACACCTTGTCCCTGAAAGGAATTCCACCAGACAACAGTTCAAAACCACCGGAGCATTTATGTGACAGACCTTTCAGCAGTTTATTTTATTTTTGTTCAAGACACCAGGAGTACTTCAGCCAAAAGATGTCAAGATCAAATCTGGAGCAGATCATTCTCTCACAAAGAAGGTGACAGAGATTAAATATACAGCATGTCAAGCAGAATGGGTTTCGGCCCTGCATTCATTGTTGTGTTTAAAGATACATTTAATTTTCACCTACTCCTTCAGTCGATCTTAGGTTCATCCTTTGCTATAAAGCACAGAAGGAAACATTGTAATGGTTGTTGATGAGAAATCAGTGGAACGCAAGTATTTTCCTCTTGAGACAAGTTCTCTGTGTATATTGTAAGATAGGCTGAGATTTGATGTATTCAGACTGAATGTTCAAGCTATGGGCTATGATGTACTTGATTGGTGTTGTTTTTAATATGACAAGCATGTTTCTTTGGATCCTGATCTAAAGCAGCTGGTGATGTTTCCTCTTTCTCTGTATTTGTGATTGACTTGCTCTTATGTTATGTTCCATTTCATTTCATTTCTACTGGTAGACAACAGAACTATAATATAGGATTCACCCTTGATAGGTGCCCTATGTTTCCTGCTCTCCCTACCTCAATGTTTTCTGCTTATATGTGTATCTGAATGTTGATTTCATTTGATTTAACCAGTGTAGTGGATGATATTTCCTGCTCTCTAATGTATGAATTGATGAAGTCCATGTTTAGATGTTCTTGGTAGGATTTAGCTGGAAGGTCTGGGAACACTGGGGATTAGTGTTAGCCCTATCCACTAGGATCTTTGCACGACCAGCTAACCTTTCCAAGATCCCTTGTTTTTCCTCTAATTTTGTCCAAGCAGGCTTGGAGTTAAATGACCTCTGGCCTGATCTACAAATAGAGTTGGTTGGTTCTCCTCCTCTCATTTTCTGTCCTCAATGTCCTGATTCCACCAATCATCCTTTAAGATCCAAATGCTCTATATGACTAGCCCAACTGAAAGCTTGCACATTTATTACAAATAAATCCTTTCTTGACTCCATAGCCCAATGGCTTTGATGTTCTCTGAGTTATCTGTCTCTGCCTAAGCTTCCTCTTTGCTCAGCCTTGTCACATATTGGTCCTTCTTTTCCTGATTCCCTCTAACCAAACACAAACAATCAAACAAACAACCATGAGCCTACAACTAGCCTAAAATCGCAACTTAGAGCTTCAAAGTTAAACCTTTGACTACCATAGAGAGATCCCTCTCTAGACCTAGGAGGGCTAGATCCTAAGGTCTGAAAGTGGTTCTATGTTGTCTCATCTTTTGGTCTCTGTCAACCTGGCCAAAACATGGGAGCCCCAACACAACCTATGCCCAATCCTAATAATAATAAAGCAGTGTAAATGATCCATATAACAAACTCACCTTTACCATTCGAATACCAGTCTATTCCAGTTGGGGTTCATGATATTAAATTAATATTGGGAAGGACTGTAACATCAAAAAATCAGAAGCAACCTATGGTGATTTTTTAAGAGAAAGGAGAAGAGGAAACTCTTAACCATTCTCCTAAAGTTGTCACTAAGCATCCCTTACCCTCTAAATCCTTGCTATCCTCTTCCAAATAGCCTCCCTTCCTAGAGAGGCTAGTAATGGAAAGGAGTGAGCCTATTTCTGAGACTAGTTTGGCATCTGAGCTTCGGAATATTTTTATTAAGATACCATTGCTTCAAGCCATCAAAGAGATCCCCATTTGCACCAATATTTTTAAGGAACTCTGTCTCAAGAAACCTAGGAGGAAGAGATTGAAACCCCGAACCATTCAATTTGTTGGTAGGGCAGTAGAGTTAATGACGGGATGTGTGTCTATGGAAAAATATACTGATCTCGGAAACCCTGTTGTCACAGTTCAGATTGGTAATGTCCTTGTCTCTAATGTTCTTATAGACCTTGGGGCAGCCATTAATGTCATGACTAAGCAAACCATGGATCAACTTCGGTTATCTCATCTTCGCCCTACTCCCATTGTGCTTGAATTAGCATATAGATCGAAACTTAAGCCAGAAGGAGTATTGGACAATGTGATCATCTCATTAGATTCCCGAGAGTATCCTGTTGATTTCATTGTGCTTGAGCCAAAGAACCCAGTAGGAGGACATCCCTTGATCTTGGGTCGACCATGGCTTGCTACGGCTGATGCATATATTGGATGTCGTTCTGGTGACATGTATATCTCACATGGAGATTATAGGAATAAAGTTACCTTATACCCCCTTGCTAGATCCATTTAGGACCTTCGAGATACCTTATGGTTGGACCAAAGTAGTGATGAGGAGACTCAATCTATTTCCCTTATTCATCATTATACTGGGTCTTCACAAGAAGATGAGATTCAAGATTTCCTGAATAAACTAAACATTATGCCTAATTATGAGCCTTTGAGCCAAATTTCCAGCCTAGATTTTCAAGAAAATCATGATTCTCATTCTTCTGTGCCACTGCATTTGACCACTCCCTTAAGTACTCCTAAGCCTGATACCACTCTTGTTGAGATTAGCCCTAGTAAATCCTTGCATATTAGTTCAGATTTGTACTCATCTCAGTAAGAGCAGCTTGTGAATTTGTTGCAAAACCATCTTAGTGCCTTTGCTTGGGGTTACAAAGATATGCAGGGTATCCCTCCTAAAACTTGTACACATCACATCTATATTCAGGAAGGAACCCAACCTGTCCGACAACCTCAAAGGAAAATGAATCCAGCTCTAAAAGACATTGTGAAGGAAGAAGTACAGAAACTCTTAGATGCTGGTTTTATTTATCCTATTTACGATAGTCAGTGGGTCTCTCCATTAGTACTAGTACCTAAGAAAGATGGAAGATGGCGTATTTGTATTGATTATCGAGAATTGAATAAAGCCACTCTTAAATATTACTTCCCTCTCCCTTTCATTGATCAGGTGCTTGATACCCTTGAAGGAAAGAAATATTTCTCCTTTTTGGATGGCTTTAGTGGTTATAACCAGATACAGATTGCACCCAAAGATCAGGATAAAACTACTTTTACATGTCCATGGGGGACATTTTCCTACAAACTTCTTCCCTTTGGTTTATGTAATGTCCCGGATACCTTTCAAAGGGAAATCCTGGCTATATTTGTTGATCTATAATTTGTAGAAATTTATATGGATGACTAAATTTCTGTGTTTGGTGATTCTTTTCAGGAAGCTCTTAAAAATTTAGAGAAAGTACTTCTTCATTGTCAGGAAGCCCATCTCGCTTTGAGTGATAAGAAATGTAGATTAATGTGTAAAGAGGGGGTGGTGCTTGGCCATTTGATTTCTGACAAAGGTATCCAGGTTGATCCGGCAAAGATTGAAATTAGTTTGCATCTTCCTGCTCCCAAAACTCAAAGGGAAGTAAGAGGTTTTTTAGGACATGCTGGTTACTATAGAAGATTCATTGAAATTTTTTCAAAGATAGATGCTCCTATTTTCCGACTTCTAGCTAAGGATAGTGAATTTTCTTGGTCCATGGCTTGCCAATAGTCTTTTGAAACATTGAAGGAAAAGTTGGTACATGCACCAGTTTTGCAAGGTCCAAACTGGTCCCTGCCTTTTCACATTTTCTCTTATGCTTCAGATTTGGCTATTGGCACAGCTTTAGGACAAGAGGAAGATAAGCAATCCTATGCTGTTTTTTATATTAGTAAAAATTTGTCTTCCACTAAATTGAATTATACAGTTACAGAGAAGGAGTTTTTAGCTGTGATTTTTGCAATTAATAAGTTCAGACACTATATTATAGGATATTAAGTATTTGTACATACTGATCATTCCACGATTAAATATTTTATGAACAAACCATTGACAAGTGGTAGAGTGACTAGGTGGTTACTATTGTTACAGGAGTTTAATGTTACTATTGTTGATAGACCAGGGAAATCTAATGTTGTAGCAGATTTTCTTTCTAGATTAGATAATCCTGGTGAAATAACTCCTGTTAATGATGATTTTCTAGATGAACATATTTTTGCTATGTCTATAGATTCTTCGTGGTTTGTTGACATTGCTAATTACTTGCTTACTATAAAAACACCACCTCACTTACCTGCTCGTGAGAAGCATAATATTATTCAGAAAAGTGCTGCATATTCCTGGATTTAAGGAGACCTCTTTTACACTTTTCCAGATCTGATTATCTGTAGATGTGTAAGAGAGGAGGAAGTGTTTGACATATTGAAATTTCTCATGACGAACCATGTGGAGGCCACTTCGCTGATAAGCGGACTTCATATAAAGTATTACGTATTGGTTATTTTTTTCCTTCCTTGTTTAAGGATGCCAAGCAGTGTGTCAGGCGATGTGATATCTGTCAACGAATGGTCCAGCCTAATCAACCAATGAAATGCCTTTATGCCCCCAAGTTATGATTGAGCCTTTCGAAAAATGGGCTATTGCTTTTATAGGGCCAATAAATCCAACATCTTTAAGCAAAAAGCATATTTTGGTTTGTACAGATTTCGTTACAAAATGGGTAGAAGCTAAAGCTGTTTCTTTTGCTACAGAAAAAGCTGTTGTTGATTTTCTTTTTTCTGAAATCTTTACTAGATTTGGTGTGCTTAGAGAAATTGTTTCTGACAAATGGTCTGCAGTTTATTTATAATCTGGTACAGGGTGTGATGGAACAATACAAGATCCAGCACAGGAAATCCACGCCGTATCACTAGCAAGAAAATGGCCAGGTGGAATCTACAAACAAAGTGATCGAGTCCATTCTTACAAAGACAGTCAATATGCATCGGAAAGACTAGGTTGAAAGATTACTAGAAGCTTTGTGGGCATACATAACCACTTGGAGAATTAGCACGGGACATACACCATATGAGCTGGTATATGGCAAACAGGTTCTATTACTGATTGAGTTCCAGATCAAAACCTTCAGAACTTCAGTTCAGTTAGGATTAGATCTATCCAAGGCACAACCACCGTGTCTTCTTCAATTAAATGAGTTAGATGAATTTCGTAGAGATGCTGTTCAGCAAAAAATCCTAATTCAGTAGCAACAGAAAAGGTGGCATGAAAAGATTATTCTGAAAAAGCAGTTCCAACCAGGTGATTGGGTACTCCTCTATGATTCTAGATTCAAAATTTTTAAAGGAAAATTCCATACACGTTGGATGGGACCTTATGAAGTGATCCGAGAATTCAAGAATGGAGCAGTAGAAGTCAAAACTATTGATGGACAAGATTCAATATTCTTGGTAAATGGGAATAGATTAAAGAAGTATTTTCAGCCGCTTTCCAAGAAATATTTTACACAGCAAGTCCAACAACAATTTGGGACGGTAGTGGTAAACAATAAAACCAAAATTTTGAAACCATGAACTCTTCTTCTCAAAGAAAAAATAAAATAAAAAATAAAAAAGTAAAGAAAAAATAATTTCCTGTAATTTTGAAAATCAACTCCCAGACATGATCGCAGAAGGGTCAACCTGAAAACCAGATTGCTAGCGGGAAGATCAAAAATTCTAATAAAAAGAGAATTTTTCTTGATGTTTAGATATGCTAGTAAGCACCGGATTAAAAGGAGGTTTAACAGAGCTGACCTTTATACAATAGGGGTAATTAGCATTGATATTTTTATTTTCAAGTAACACTTAATTCTCGTTGTAGCTATTGTTTCTTGCACCAATGCAGGCATACCTTCTAGAAAATTTTCTGCCTTTCTTCATATCCCATGTCATAATTATCCCTTAGTTTTCTTCTTGAAATCCCAGTATAATTTACCTTCCTATATTCTTCTAAATTTAACCTATCCGCTTTGAAAAAATTCCCACATACCCCTGAATTTTTTTCCCTATCCCACTTCTGTTTATTCCCTCTATGCTACTATTCCTGGAATCCCTGTAATGAAATTCCTTCCCATTCTAAAAATTCCCCTTTCCCACTTCTTTTTTCCCTCGTGAATTTATTGCAAATTCCTATACACAGAGCAAAAGGATATGCTCTGAAGCATCAAGAAAGAGCGAAGAAAAATTCCAGAGTTGAGAAAACTGTTAGAAGTTCAGCCTATATTTTATTTAAATTCTCTGTTTGTATTATGCTTACATTGGTGCAAGCATGTTATCCTATATAACAATGTAAATAGATATCAGTAGAACATCTTAGTCAAGCGGTGTAAGCATAACAGTGCAAGCATGCACCTTATCCGAAGCATAATATTTCCTCTTTTCAGAAGTGTACGCCATGGGAAAAGTGGTCATCATAGAATTTATAAGGAATTCTTTCATTTAGTAATAAGTACCTATGCTATCATATCAACTAGGAGAAATATTTTCAAAGTACAAAGTTTTTAAGAGTTAAGATTCATAATCATTTTTAATGAATGTTAGAAATTTTTTTGAATTATGAAGGAATGTGCAAATATTTAACCATTGCTTAGGCATAATTACTCCTTATTCCGCCATAACCTCAATGTCCTTTCACTCATGTCATTCCCTTACCTAGCCGTTAAATCCACCATCACCAGTACCAATTCGGCACGATTCAAAGAATGCCGCACAACTATGGCTATTTCGGTGGAAGGAATTAGTGATGAGACAGAAAATACGGGAGGCAGCTGGATCCCTATTTATAAAAAGCTCAATTTTCTGATGTTGCATGTAGCTTTCGTTGGACTGTTCATGACTGTTAGCAGCAATGTCGCATATTCGTTATGAACCGTCATCCCTTAGCGAGGTAGATCATACCACCGAGTTTCGCAATTGTCTTGCACTATTGAGAAACTTAGGTTTTCTTCCATTCCTGCAGAAATTTAACGGGCACAACAGGGAGGTGGCCCTACAGTTCGCACCGAGTTTTAAGAACAACCATGTAAAGATTGGGCCCCTAAGATTTAAAGTCATGGAGAAATAGATAGCAGCAGCAACAGGATTACAGAACACTGGTGTGTAGTACTTTAAAAATCAGAAGCTCGAGAGGAAGCACTGGCAGCGTTTTGTTGTTGATAAAGACATGAACGTAAATTGGAAGAAAGGAGTTCTGCGCAGCGCCCTGTTGGGGCAATGGTGGGACCTCCTTTTTATTTTTCAAAAATTCGTGACTTGTAAGGGGAGGTACTCCCTCACCTTTGTGTATCATTTCAGGATGCTGCAACATTTTGAACCTGGCCGGCACGTCCGATGGAGGATGGATTTCACTTAATTTTTGCTTAAGAGTTTAGAGAAGATGGCCAAGGGTGTACAAGGAGCACGGGTAGATCAAATTGATAAGAAATTGTATCCTGACGACCTAATCAAGATCTTGGTCCAGAAACAGTTGAAGACTAAAAACATGACCTGGGAGATGCTATTGGAACAGCTAAAGGAAATGGAGAACCCCACCAGTACGAGCAAAGGACCGAGTAAGAGTGTGAATAAAAGTCCTTCTTGCACCAATGCAAGAAGGAAACGAACCGGGAAATCAGCAAAAAAAAGGTTCCATCTCCAAAGAAACAGAAGACAGTGGGTACACCTGTCGAAGAATCTCCACCAGTGCATGAACAGACCCTTGAGGAATACGATTTGCTATCTGTCCTTGCGGACGTAGAAAAATTTGTAGAAGTCGAAGATGATATACTGCTAGCCGATTTCCTTAAACAGAGCCAGAAAAAGGATGATGAACCTAATGCGGGTGTAGAATCATAGTCTCCACAAGACATTGAGTCCCCTTTTGCACCAATGCAAGACAGACCAAAACTAGAAGAGATGGCACAAGAATCGAAAGAGTCAACATAGAATAATGAAGAGTCGGCATAGGAAAAGGAAGAAACAACACAAGAAGAAAGAGAACCGGCACATGAATAAGAAGAGCCGGTAGAGTTAGACGACGAAGAAGAGCCAGAGAAGTGGAAGTAGAAGAAGAAGAGCCAAAAGAGCAGGAAGAAGAAGAAGAGCCAGAAGAGTTAGAAGAAGAAAAAGAACCAGAAAAATAAGAAGTGTTTATTGAAACTCCAAGGGATACTAATGTCCCTGCAGAAAATATAGCCCCTTTTGATATAGAGAAGGAAGAAGATTCGATAGCTTCTGCTACTCAGATACTTGAGCTCAAGCTTCAAGTACAGAATTTAGAGCAGCTCGTAGCCAAAACACAGGAAGAAAAAGAACAGAATAAGGAAGAGTTCACGACAGAAATCCAAAATTAGAAATGAGAAGTTAGGGTATGGAAGTATCGTGCTTCACAATGTTTCAGACGACTAAAAAAGGTGACGAAGAAATTGAAGAGCAGCAAAAAGATGAAGTATGAAACATTGTAGACTGATGATAGTATGTCGGAGCAAGAGTGAGCCGTAACACTCAAAATTTTGAATTTTTTTTATAAAGGTAAAGAGTTGTGTGAGGACACACAACAACTTAGGGATGGGAGGATGTTAGCCCCCTAATTTGCTATCTTTTTACTACTTTTCCCTTCCTAAACCATAACTATTTACCCCTGTTTCACCTCCTTTATGCACCCTCATCCTGCACCAGTCCAAGCATGGCGACATATTTTGCACAAACCTTTATTCTTCATATTTTAATTCGATTTAGCATTTATTTAATATTTATTATATGATTTCTTACTTTGAAATTATCCTTCATAACTTATCGATATCTCCAATGTTGTTTGGTGGTTAGAATGCTTATCGTGATTGTTGATCCTAGTGGAAGATCAGATCCTGAACTGTGACCAGCACAGCAGATCTTCACGGTAGATCTGACACCCTCTATCACTGCCTTGACTCAAGCAGTTTCCGCCACGATAGCACAAAATCCGAAGGCAGCTAGAGATTAGATTTGTGAAGTGTGAAAGCTGAAGGCCAGTTTTGCAGAACCGTTTTATTTTGAAGACCGAACAATCTGAATTCTGTATTTTGTTATAAAGCAGATGAACAATCTGTTTCGGCCTTCAGCCAACAGATCTATATAATTTAATTTATAAATAGGACTAGGGAGCGAAAGTTTTAAGAATATAGAGAAGAATAGAGAGTCGATAACAGGTTTTTTTTTTGTCGCCCAAATCTGGGTTGAACGTGTATTCACGCATGTATTTGCCTCAATGATCTAATAAAAAGGATTTTTGCCTCGGCTTTATGAATCGTGTTTTATGGTTTGGTTGATTGATTAAATTAAGTGCTGAGTATCGTTTTTTCTTAAGAGGGAAACACGCTGGTTGGCTAGGGCCCAGCCAACCCAACACGTTTTCCCCATTCCCTTCTTTTTTCAATTCATGTTTTATTGTCGAAGTGTGATTTAGCTTTAGCGCATAAATTCCTGTCTACGTGAAACAAATCCGTTGCGTGGAGTAAATAGAATTTATTTTCCTGCAATTTATTTCCTGCAATTTATTTTCTTTCAAGTTATTTCCCTGCAATTTACTTTCCTGCACTGATTTTGGATTGGCTTTCTCTGCCTGGTCCAAGCAGGATAAATCATCCTACACCAGTGCACGTTGGTGTGACATTTATTTTCTGTAGTTTTGGTTGATTGGCTTTCCTGCCTGGTCGAAGCAGGAAACATACACTTGCACCAGCGCACGCTGGTGTGTTACAACAAGTCTTTATTTAATTTCCGCAACTTTCTTTCATCGAATGGTTATGACAGGATAGATGTTTATGTTTCTTTATTTCTGCACTTTTTTAAATTTAGAAACATTTACTTTTCATATATGCAATCTAGTTTTACAGCAAAGTAAGACTTGTGGCAATTAAACAATTATTTCAAGAATTAAAAGCTAAGTGCAGGAAGCTCCTTTGGTGTAAGAACTAGTTTCTTGTCACAGGATCTGAGTGCTCTGAACCTTGAACATTTCAAGGCCTTGCGTGAAGTAGAAAAACCTTCAGTAAAGACACATTTTATACCTTCTCCATAAAACTCTGATCCTGCACTAGTGCAAGAACTAGTGCATGATAGATTAATGCAAGAAGGAAATCTCTAAGGAAGCAGATTTAAGGGCCCATATAACGAGATTGCTAAAGTGCCTTTTCTGAAGAGAAACACTCTTAATAGTTAAGCATAATCCGCTAAAGTGATTTCCTTTTTAGCTCTGATCTCCTTTTCACAAATGCATTCTTTCTTGTTTCAGTCTTAGATTATTTTGGTGATTTAAGTTATCTTTTTCTTGTCTTGATTTAATTCTGCAATATTTCCTTCAAAGAAAGTAGGGATTTATATCAGAGAGATTCATACCATCTCTAGCATTGCCTGTGCTTTGTCTCTAAGTTTACAAATCCCCCGAGTTAACAATTAAGTGTTGAGGAGTTTGCTTAAGTGTAATTCATGCACCCAACACTAGTTGCTAGAGGTGATGATGTCTCTTGGATGAAATTAACTTCCTCTACCATGTATTTATCTGTAAATTTTAAACCTTCTTGTTGATTTCATCCTAACTCTGTAGTGGCATTCATCTCTTGCCTAGAAGAAGAAGCTTTGAGCTTAGAGGCTTTTCTTGGAGATAAAACATCTAACTTATAACCATTCATGAACAAGAACGATTCCCAATATCTATTTAATTTACTTAATTCCTCCAGAACTAGAAATTTCATAAATCCATGGTGAAAAATGGAGGTTTCATTTTTTTCAGGTCTCCCTTGCACCTTGGCTGCCATTTTTCTGAGACTTCTAAAAAGATAAAATGGAATATCTATCAACTTATTCCCTGTGAAATGAAGCAATAATCTGAAATGATACATGTAAATTGTTTGGAAACGGCCTTCACATGTAAAGTATTTCTGCATGACTATGAATAATTTGGAATATTCATCTCTAAGACACGTTCTGGGAATCCCTTCAATCATTTTAATCCCTACATGTTCAGGTTTTAGGTAATCATCACAAATTTTCAAATTAAACTTGGTAGCTTTAAACCATTCTTCTCCAGTTCTCGAGATCCCTGTTGCATTAGAAATGCTATCAAGCGAAATTGGGATATGAAGACAACTGAACTTTGTATATGTGACTTTGAAATTGATTACGAAGTCTCGTGATACCTGTTGGTGATGACCTTGCAACTTCTGACAAAACTGAATGCACACTACCTTTGTAAAGAGCTCAATGAAATATGGATCTTCCATGACCAAACTTGGATTTGTAGGTTCATACATGAATAGTAGACCTCCTTTATAAACCTTATTTGGTGTAGCCATTTCTTATGTTATGCAGCGGTGGCCTTCTTTGTATCTTTACACCTGTTTAAGAAAAAAAACTCTTGATGACAACGAGCTGTTATGGTAGGAGGAAACTGATATAGCAAAAAGGTTTCTGTTGGAGATATAACTGACAGAAAGCTTCTTTGGTAGCAGATTACGAAAGTAGAAAACAGAGTGAAAGGAATGAGGGATAATTTGAAAAGCGAAATGAGATGGCATTAGAAAAATGATGGTTGATTTCAATCCAGAGCTTTACAAAAGTAGTATGTTGATATAACCTTTTCCAACCCTTGCTACATCAAAGTCTTTACTACTTATAGGAATCTTGCCTTTAAATCAAGTCTGCCAAGTGGCTAGACCATTTAAACTGTATTACTGACAGCAAATCTAGCCACAAACTAGATCTTTAAAACTAGGATTGACACCTTTCTGGATCATGAGTTAGAGTCTTACTATCACTCAAACACCTAATTATTACATTTAAACTAAAGTGATGTAAATATTCCTCGAAAGGAACCATATATTTGAGCCATGCTAGCCATCAACAAAACACTAATATCATAACTGCCTTCATGAAGTTACACTGCTTATTATTAAGGAGATGTTAGTTTAATGACTTGGCAACATGTGGACTCGTGTCTTCAAACTATACCCTTAACTGAATGTCTTCACTTGGAAAATCACTAATCTGATACTCTTTGTCATTCTGATGGAGAACAACTTTAAGTATTTATTACCTTTCTCCTTCTTCCCAAAATTAACCACCAAAACTGACCTTGCTGTCAAAACTTTGTTTTGAGCTACTTTCATAGCTAGTTTAGTAGCACAAACAAAAAGATGATATGTGATACTCTTATGTTTTATTTTATTCATTTGAGGATGTTATGTAGTAAAAAAAAATCAAACACTGTCTTCAAAACTCTTCCTCCTTATCATTTTAGGTACCATAAAACGAAAAAGGACTCTTCAAAAATTCTGCAGCAGAAAATGAGCTTTAAGCCTGGCTTATGTTGTGCAATTACCTAATATTTTAGGGACCTGACAAAACTTAAGATTTGAGCTCTGGAAAATTCCATGAACATACTTGCATGTAACTTGTGATAATATAAGACAAAAAAGGTCCATAATCCATTTTCTCCCTCCTCATTTACTAGCAGTTTCTTTCTGAGTAGTTTCAATAGATTTGTCCATGGTTCTTATTTCCAAGTCTTTTTTCTCTGATTCTGTTTTCATCAACTCTATATCTTCTTTCAACTCTTTAACTTTTCTTTGAAGACTTCTCCTATCTGCTTGTAACCATAAGTACCTCTTCCTTATATGTGACATCATGATGTGTAAAGGCTGTGTTCTCTTCAGTAAATTTTTGGCTTTTCCAATAGAGCTCTCAAAATGAGTAACCTGGTCATTCACTTTCTTCTCCACCTCTTCTATCATTTGTATATCTTGCTTGTATTTTTCTAGCTCTCTCTTTGTCTCAGTCAACTCATCCCTAATAGCTCTCAACTGTTCTTCAAGAATCTCCTTTTAAGTTTGTTCTATGACTTTATTTTTTCCCTTTCTCTGTTTGACTGCTTCTTCCTTGTCCTCCTTGCTCTGTCCTTTAGAAAATTCTACTTCAGATTTCCTTTGAATCCTTATTTTTGATTGATCCTTCTTCTTTTTGGTAACCTTTGTCTCAATAGGAGATATTACTATAACTTCTTGCGCCACTGCTCTTTTTCCTTTATCTTCTTTCTGCTTCTTGTTACCAATAGTGATATTTTCAGAAGTCTGTGATCTAGTGAAAGGTTTTCAAGGTTTGAAAATAAAACCTGAATCTTCTTAATAAAACTATAATTTCTTGGCTACAAGTCCCTTTCCTTTTACCTAAAATCATTTAACCCCAGCTACTTTCACTACAGGGGTTTCTGCAATGTCTGTTGCTTGCAGAATGTCTTCAAGTCTACCTTTAACTCTAACACTTTCCTTAGTATTTATTTTAGACCTTTTTGCTGCAGGTTTGGTCTTGTTATCTGAGACATGCTTGTTAGTTTGTTTGCTAGTTGCTAGAGGTGATGATGTCTCCTGGATGAAATTAAATTCCTCTACCATGTCTTTATCTATAAATGTTAAACCTTCTTGTTGATTTCCTCCTAACTCTACAGTGGAATTCATCTCTTGCCTAGAAGAAGAAGCTTTGAGCTTAGAGGCTTTTCTTGGAGATAAAACATCTAATTCATAACCATTCATGTACAAGAACGATGCCCAATCTCTGTTTAATTTACATAATTCCTCTAGAACTAGCAATTTCATCAGTCCAAGGTGAAAAATGGAGGTTTCATTTCTTTCAAGTCTCCCTTGCACCTCGTCTGCCATTTTTTTTTATACTTCTAAAAATATAAAATGGAATATATATCAACTTCTTCCTTGTGAAAAGAAGCAATAATTTGAAATGATACATGTAAATTGTTTGGAAACGGCCTTCACATGTAAATTATTTCTGTATGACTGTCAATAATTTGGAATATTCATCTCTAAGACACGTTCTAGGAATCCCTTCAGTCATTTTAATCCCTACATGTTCAGGTTTTAGGCAATCATCAGCAATTTTCAAATTAAACTTGGTAGCTTTAAACCATTCTTCTCCAGTTCTCGGGATCCTTGTTGCTTTAGAAATGCTATCAGGCAAAATTTTGATATGAAGACAACTAACCTTTGTATATGTGCCTTTGAAATTGATTACGAAGTCTCATGATACCTGTTGGTGATGACCTTGCAACTTCTGATAGAATTGAATGCACCCTGCCTTTGTAAGGAGCTCAACGAAATATGGATCTTCCATGACCAAACTTGGATTTGTAGGTTCATACCTGAATGACAGACCTCCTTTATAAACCTTCTTTGGTGTAGCCATTTCTTATGTTATGCAGTAGTGGCCTTCTTTGTATCTTTACACCTGTTTAAGAAAAAAAACTCTTGATGAGAACGAGTTGTTATGGTAGGAGGAAACTGATATAGAAAAAAGGTTTCTGCTGGAGATATAACTGATAGAAAGATACTTTGGTAGCAGATTACGAAAGTGGAAAACATAGTTAAAGGAATGAGCGATAATTTGAAAAGAGGAATGAGATGGAATTAGAAAAATGATGGCTGATTTCAGAACATGCGTAACTTTTGAATGATGACCTTATGCTGGAAACAAGTCCTTGAAACTCTAAAATATTAATTATTCATCATTATGAAGAAAACCATTATAGATCGACACAGTTTTCATAGCACATTTAGTTTGAAAAGTGTCAGTTTTGCTGCGGAACTACTATGTGTTTCCGCAGTGAATTCTGTTAATTTTGTACTAAACTTGCTGCGGACTTAGATAAATTTTGACAGATGGCCAGATTTAGGATTTAAGGTCACTTCGAGGTATCTACTCAAAAACCTATTCTTTTGATGTGGCTTGGGCTTATTTCTAACATCCTAATACAAAACTTAAAACCTAAGTTCATCATAAAATTTATCATTTCATGATGCCTTGCAACCTAACTAATTTTAAAGGAAAAATTTGACACATTTCAAGTTGAAATTTTTGAGAATTTTTTGAGTGATAACACACTACAGTCCCTACTAAAGAGGAGGGCCCTTGCTCCCTATCAGGGCGCAAGAAGAGATAGAAGCTAAATGGAAATCAAACCAGACAACACATGTAACAACAGCAATGTGATAAATTTGTATTAATGCGACCAAAATTACAGAGCCACAATTAATACTGTTCTCCGCTAACCCCCTCACCTCAAGGGTCGAGAGTTATAATGGTTACCTGTTCAGAAAAATGAGGAACAGATCAGTCATGAGAATTTTATGATTCTCATGTTGATCAAAATAAGATACATATAGTTACAACCAATTCCTTAATAAAAATTTTGATTGGGAGAATATAGATTACAATAAAAACTATCTAAAAGTTGTCATTCTAAAATATAATATGTAATGACTTCTACAGTTGTCGTGGAAAACGAAAATTGTAGCGTAACAGAAATTGAGGAAAGTTCGGCATCTGGAAGTTGACGATATCTAATTAGCAATACGGCTGTAATAGCTGTTTGTAATAGTCACTCTGTAATAGTACCATGATGTAACATCATCGTAGTGTAACAGCTCACTATAATAGCACACTTTCAAATGCTTCTGTACGCCTCATGTTATAGTTCTTCTTGTGCTAAGAATAACATCTGGAAGGACAACAAAATACCAAAGAACTTCCTCCAACATTCATCCCAGTTAGCCATAAAAAGGAAACGATACATCATAATAATCAACGAAATGACAAGATAATGGAATAAGGAAAAACAAAACTATTTAAGATAGAAAAGAAGGGAAAAAGGCAAAGGTAGTCCCAAGGTTTGAGGTCACGAGGTAAAAATGAGGGAAACAAATGTAGGAAATAAGTACAAAAATGGCACCCAACATCTCCCCCTAGTTGAAGCACTTGCATGCCCTCATGCAAAAATATCATCTCCCATGATAATATCTCTTGTGCAGGTTAGTGAAGTCATAGGCGTCAGCTGCGTCTTCATCTGGAAACTTGTATCCTTGAGTAGCCATCAACTATCTTTTCCAAGACTCTTCTTCATACTTGCTTAGTTCATAGCGTGCCTAGTATTCCTCTATTGGTATCCAAATCAAAGGGAATTTAAATCTTATCCCAAGACATGAAGCGCCAAGGGTATTTATCACCTGGGCATATGCTGGTACATGTGTAGCAGCTACCACAAAGTTCTGAAATGCAAACAGGTCCTCTTCCAACAACTCAACACTGTTGGCTTTTGTATGCTTCAGACACCCAGTCAGGGCTTGAATCTTCATTAATGAAAATTGATTAAGGAAAAATTCCACAATCCTTCTTCTGTAAGTGGAAACAGGTTCCCTTATCCCAAGAGTTCTCAAAATATTTCTAAATTGTCGCCTTAATTTGGCGGCCCGTCTTGGTTCTGCTCAGATCCATAATGTTGTCTTTTCTTCATTTGCATCCATAGATTTTATGGACAGATGCCACTCAATCTGATTCCTCATAAATGACACGAAGGCTCGTCACTAAAAATCCCCCATGTAGGATAATATAGTTACTACCATCTGCATACTAGCTTTCTCACAAATGATATTGTGCAAAAATAACTCGCACTGTAGGCTTTGTTCATCAAAATCAGAAGCACGAAAGACATCTAAAAAGGTGTGGGTGGAAGAACCCATATAGGGCATTTTCTCCATGACAGATGTTAACTGAAACAGATAATAGTGTTCCCATAGGAAAATGGGGTAGGATGGGGAAGGTTGCCTGTAGCCCAACAAATTGAGGGCAAGCTCATGGATTTTTTTCTTATCCACAGTCAGATCTTGAACCTACTGCTGTAACAGTAGCAGATGTTCCTTCTACTTCTTTACAAATTCCTTCTGCTTACACTCTTCCCAACCTTTCTTCAACTCTTCCTTCATCCATTTTTCCTGTAAAGCACTTATCTCCTTCTAATGTTCTTTCGGTGAGATTACCCCCTCCCGCAGGGAGATTTCCTCCTCTTTTCATTTCTGCAATTCGGAAATCAACAAAGTTTTCTCGAAACTCCATCCTGCAGAGGGACCCGACGTTCCTCTACATTCAACACCAATAGTGGGTGCAACAACCTCTCTTGGATGGGTCTGCTCCACCTATACTGCACGTTCTTGTGTAAAAACAGCTTCATCAGTGGATTATTTTCTATCAACCCCTTTATTTACGTCTAAGCTAGCCTTTGTGCCCACTACTAGTTCTTTTGTAACAGCAGTGGCCTCCACAAGTTCTTGTGTATCAGCTTCTAGGTCGATTACTATGGGAAGCTCTGCTTTAACTGTTGGTTCTTGTGTAACAGCATTATCCTTAGCAAGTTCTTGTGGGAAATCCTCTCGAATTTATTTTTATGTTTCCATTGAGTTGATGTTTTCCCCATAGACCTTATACCCTACTGCTGTTAATACTTGAGAACATGCTGCACATAAAAATACTAAAATTTCCTTCCCCCCAGCTAACATCTTCTTTAACTATTCATTTTCGTTTCTTAAATTTTCAATTTCTAAAATCAAAACATGAGTTTCGTCCTTACCTGACGAGGAGGGTTCTTTTCCTTCTTCTTCTGATCCTTTTGCTTCTTTTTGCTTCTCACCTGTGGGAAATGGTTTTGTTGGAAATATAACTCTCACCCTCTATTTTTTTCGTTTGTCTTTGATTGGTTTGTCAGTGGGTTCTTTTCCAATTTTGACCCTGAGGAGCCAAGTCTGGACTTCAGCTTCTACATGAATACCTTCCGAAGTCCCAGCCTTTTTTCTTCGGCTTGTCCTAGGCCTTCTCTGTTTAAATTTTTCCCAACTCCTTCCTTCTTGGCTTGGGGAATCCAACACAATAAATTTGATAAGTGCATGGTTGGTCACACGTGCTTCAGGATGTGTTGTCGTCTTAACTGACACAACCATATGCTTAATGTTTCCCAATATGAAAAATGGGAGGTTGATCTTCTACTGGTGCCGAAGATGATTTATTAAGGGGAAGTGGTAATTTAAGACAATTATGGTTCTTCCCTCGCAAGTAATGTACTTTATCAGACCCAGGGTGACATCTGCCCATGGTTGGGGGAGTGATAATCTATCAACCCCTCTTCCCTTATTTTCTAGCCTTTCATCTCCTTCAAGAAAGTATTCCTTCAAAGAAGGGTCATTAACTTTCCTGTTGAACCATATCCATTCTTCAGCTGGCAATGTGGTCACTTGAGCAACCACTTATTTTGTTACTTCGATTTGCAGGCCCCTGACTCGGGTCTAGTGGTCATTCAAATTATTAGCGAATTCAATTGCAATGGCCTTGTCTAAGCCTTCCAAAATTTGAAAATATTCAAGCTACTCGACATCCCTAAATACCTTATAATCTTTCAGATAGTTCTACAGAGATTCAATGGAGTTTGGCTCATGTCTTACTCCTGCTTCTCCCATCTTGTTGCTATTCTGAATCACTCCTTAAGCCCGACCAATTGTAATATCACCGCACTAATTGTTCTCTCCCAACACCCTGCTCTGCTTATCCGAGATTGAGAATTTCGGCCGAGGATACAAGAATTTAGCTAAGGGAGGTGACGAGAGGTGACAAGATTTTAAAATTATTAATTCGTGCTTTGCACATTCCTACATTAATGTCTAATTATGGAAAATGACGGGCTTTAAGTATAAATTTCTTCTCCAGTCGAATTTGGTCATAATAGGCTATCGTTCTATTTAATTTGATTCATGCGGGATTAATGACAGTTTCAAGACTATAGATTCCTTGTAATTATTACAAGATTTATCCCCCCCCCCCAAAGCTTTAAAGGTGATGACTTCCCACGGTCTTCACGGGAATGTCATAACTTGCCATTAATCATCAAGGTATTAAATGATGATGTTACATTTTTAAATGACATACCTGAGATGATGTGAAGGAGGAATTTAATGTGATGGCATAATTGCTTCTAGTGATCATGGCGGCCATGCTTGAATATTGTAATTATTGCTGCATGTCAGGATAACGACGAGATAGGAAATATTGTTCATGGTTGTCGGTTGTTACATGTGTAACAGCCAAGACAACCACTGTGCTATTCTTGAGAAAACATGATAATTAGGAAAAATAGATACATAAAAGAAACAAATGAGTAACATCATCTTGTAAAATATGTCGGTAAGGAAATATGATGTTTTGAAAAAGGGAAAAAATTGGTTGTAACAGCTGCCACAGAAGTGGTTTTCAACTGTTACAGATTATTTGATTGCGCCCCGAAAAGAGGTTTTCACAATAATATTTTTATTGTTATTATTATTATTATTATTTTAAACAGGTGTAACAACCGCTACAAGAGTGGTTTTCAACTGTTACACTTATTGGAATTTCAAATTTCAGGCTACACAGGGGAGCATTCCCTTGTTGTTGTAACATAAATATCAGAGTCTGCGACAATGTTAACAAATGATTCCTTCGAAACATGTTGATGATATAACCTCAGACGGTGCCCATTAACTAGTAACAGTGTCTTAGCACTATAAATGGTAACCAATTTTACAGTCCCATTGTCAAAGACCGTGTCTACTTCGTAAAGACCTATCCATCTGGTGCAGAGCTTCCATTTGAAGTCCTTGAATCTTGAATCATACAAGAGATCCCAATATCCTTTCTGAAATTTCTTCTTCTTAATGAACATGTCATGCCATCTAGCTCTTTGTTGTTGAATGATCTTTGTATGTTGAATGACAACCAACTATTTCTCTTCCAACTCATTGAGATGGTTTAATCTTTGTCTTTGCATTGTGCTTAAATCCAGATTGACCTATAATATTGTTCTAGATGTATTTATTTCAAATTATATGGGGAATAATGGATTCTTACCATACACCAATTTGTATGGTGAGAAGCCTGTAGTATTCCTCCATGTTGTTCTATTAGCCCACAACACCTCTGGAAGTTTTTTGGCCCAATTTCTTCAGTGGTTGGTTACTGTCTTTGTTAAAATTCCCTCAATGAATTTTTTGGTGCTATCCAATAGACCATTTTCTTGTGGGTGATAAGGTGAAGTGATCCTGTGATGAATTCCATACTTCTCAACAAGTTTTTGGATGAAATGAGATGTAAATTGGGGCCCCTCACCCGTCACTATCTCCCTGGTTATTCTAAAGCGAACAAAAATATCTTCGAACAGGAAGTCTGAAACAACCTTCTCTGTAGCTCTAGTTAGTGCCTTCACTTCGACCCACTTTATGTTGTAGCTGGTATGATATTTCTGTGATGAAGGATTAATTGGCAACCACATTATAGTTATCACCTATAGTTAACCTAGAAAAAAAATCAGCAACCACATTATATTTTCCAGGTTTATCTAAAATAGTGATATCAAATTCCTATAACAGCAATAAGCAATGTGTAACTCTACCAATGGTAATATGTTTATTCATTAAAAATCGAATTTCAACATGGTTATTGTGTACAAATACTTGATACCCGGTGATGTAGTGTTGAAGTTTTTTGATAGCATGCACTACTGATAGGAATTCCTTCTCAGTCATTGTGTAGTTGATCTCAGGTGGAGTTAAATTCTTGCTAATGTATTAAATGGAATAAGGTTTCTTTTCCTCCAGCTACCCCAAAACAACACCCACAACTATGTCAGATGCATATGTAGCGATATGGAAAGGGAGTCGCCAGTTTGGTCCTCGCAAAACAGGTGATGTTGTTACACAGTTCTTTAACTTCAAAAGGGCTTGCTCACACTTCCCTATCCACACAAATTTCACATCTTTCATGAGAAAAGAAAACATAGGAGATTCAATCTTTGAGAAGTTTTCTATAAATCTCCTATACTACCCTGCATGTCCCAGAAAGCTACGTACCCCTTTTTGAGTTTTGGGTGTTGGGATTATCGAGATTACCTCAATATTTGCAGGGTCTACCTTGATTCCATCTGCCAAAATAAAATGTCCCAGCACGATCCCATCGGTCATCACCATGTGGCACTTATTCGTGCTCAAAGAAACATTATTTTGTACACAACGTTCCAGTACCTTTTCCAAATTAAATAATGTTGTTTCAAAGGCATCCTCATAGGGTGTGAATTCAGCCATGAATATTTTGAGACAGTCATTCAAGAGCTCCAAAAATATACCCAATATTTCCCTTTGAAATTTTTTTGGCACATTGTAGAGGAAAAAAGGAAGGATTCTATATGCAAAGGTACCCCATGGGTAGGTAAAGGTTGTCTTGTCTCGGTCTTCTCGGAAAATCTGTATTTGATTATAGCCATTGAACCCATACAGGAATTTTTTTTTTTTTTTCCCAAAGAGAGTATCTAGGATCTGGTCAATAAATGGTAAAGGGAAATGGTCCTTTTGGGTGGCCTTGTTAAGTTCTCTATAGTCTACACAGGCTCTCCATTTGTCATTATTTTTCGGAACAATGAAAAGTGGAGATACCCACTAACTATCAGAAATGGGGTAGATGAAATTAACATTAAGGAGTTTCTGTAATTCTTCTTTCACTCTCTCCTTAAGTGTGGTATTCATTTGGCGATATGGTTGTCTAACTGGTTTGTAGCCTATTTAAGGTAAATGCGATGAGTGCATAGGCTAGGATGGATTCCTTTCATATCAGTATAGTCCCATGCAAATGCCTTTTTATATTTCTGTGACAGTTGTATCAACAATCTGTTATGTTCAGCAGTCAAGTTAGGATTAATGTTTAAATATTTCCCTAGCTCAATTTCAATAGGACTACTGTCAGTATGTAGAGTAGTTTTCAAATGTTCAATATGTATATCATCTACCTCATCTTCTTCCCCTAGATCTCTAATAGAGGAAAAAGAGAGTGAATTTCTAATGAAACCATTAATAGTGCCATCCTTTGTTTCATCCTTAAATTATTGTTCTTTTCCAAGTGTGAGGAGAGGTAGGGAAAAATCAGATTCAAGTTCAAATTCCTCCCATCAGGGACTATTCAAATCCATATGCGGTTTCGCTGGGGGGTAAAGGTTCAGGTTCTTAGTTTCCTGACCATATGAGATCACCATAGATCTGGTTCTACATTTGATATATGTGTTTGTAGTGGCTACTCATGGTCTCCCCAAGATTAAAGCATGACCCCCCCAGGTTGGATTTTGTTTGTAAAATGATAAAATCAGTCGGATAATTCCAAGAAGCTACAGTGATCACCACATATTCTATCATTCCATCAGGCTTGAAATGGGATCTATTTTCTAATGCAAGAAATGTAGGTGTAGGTATGAGCCCATGAAGTCCTAGGGAGATAAAAAGATCTTTGGTCATTACATTAATGGCTGCCCCTAAATCAATCAGAGCGTTAGTTATGGGATGGAAATCAATATGGGCAGTCACAGTAGGATTCCCTGGGTCATTATATTTATTCAACAAAGGCTAATCAATCATTAGTTCAGATAGTTTCCCCATAACATGGATAGTAGCATGGTCTTTCAGTTTCCTTCCAGGATTTTTGACGTACAAATCTCTCATTGTTTTGGCATAGATAGGTATTTCCTTAAGAGCTTGTAACAGTGGAATCCACACATACAAAATTTTTAATTCCTTGAGAAACTCAGATTTAGTTTGTGAGGCTGGTCTGGTTTCAATTAATCGTTGGGGGTATGGAGGATCCTGAGTCTTAACAGCTGAATTAGTTGTCACAGATGCACCATACCTGCTCGAGTTTGATCATGAAGAAACAACATGATTTCCTGAGTTGACTGCTATAGGTGTAACAACAGGTGTTTTATCCACTGTTACAGGTGTAACAATTGTTTCATAATCGACTATATCCTTTCTAGGTGACTCATATTCTTCCTCGGTAATGATGGAAGTATGATCTGGTATGATTACTTTTCCCGATCAAAGCTAAAACTCATTAAGCCCAATAGGAGTGATAAGATAAGTCTGGAAAGCAACCAGGGCATCTATGCTTTGAGTTTCCTTATTATTTGGATTGGGGTTAGGTTTCATAGGTAATTGGGGTCGGACAGGAGGTGCAGGAGTTTGAAGAGGAGACAATTGTAACTACCATTGCATTGGTAGTCCATAGGGCATTGGATCTTGGCCATTACCTCTCCAATTCTGACTCCAAGGATAAGATTGCGATGGAGGATATTGCATTGGCAGAGGGGAAGGCCACTAGTGCCATGGTGAAGGAAATTGTGTTGAGGAAGGAGTAGGATATGGCCATGGAAATTGCTGACCATTATAAACATTATTCCAAGGATTAAAAGAGGAAAAATATAGAGGCATACCTATAGGTCGCGGCTTCCATGGTCTCTTTGATCCGATAAAGTAGGAATATTGGAAATCCTCGCTTGATTCCTTAAGCATTGCTTTCAATTTGGGTAGTTCTGAGCATTAACCAGTGGAATGCGCCAACTCACATATGTTGCACAAGCTAGCGCTATTCAGTCTTTATTCTCATTCTAAATTTTTCTTTTTGCATCAAGGACAAAATATTGCCAAATATTCTTCAGCTTTTGCTTGTGCTTTCTTAACTTGTATCGTGGTAATCTGGGCAAAGAGAGTACTGAGGAGGTCAGTCTTAAAATCCTCAAATAGATTTACGATCTCTGCTCTAGTTAATCCTACACTTGTGGAATTTTGTATCTGAACTGAAGGGTCCCGAACTGAACGTATTCCCTTAACAAATATTCTTGAACTTCGCAGACAAAGCTTCATTATTTATTCAAGTGGTTCTTGCAATATGTCTCCTTTTCCCAATAGATTCAAATGCTCCATAAATTCATCTCTTATACCTCTTAGGCATATAGGTTTCAGCATTTCCAGGGATAAGCTACCAAACTTAGACCTCTGTAAATTATAATGGAATCATTCCATGTAGTCTTCCAAGCTCTCATCTTCCTTTTGTGTAATTTTGAAGATTTATTCCTTCAAATCCCTGGTTCGACAATAATCCTAATACTTAAAGAGGAAGGCCTCCCTCTTGTCATTCTAGGTTCGGATCATGCCAACACCCAGTATCATGAACCATCTTAATGCTTCGCCTTTCAGATTAGTAGGAAAAAATTTCAACTTTTGGGCGTCTGAAGTGTAGTCATAACTCCTACACAGCACATCGAAATCAAACATAAAGGTATCAGGATCTTCAACAACCATCCCTTCAAAGGATGGTAGGTATGATAAAGGAATGTTCTTCATAGGAGCTTCATTCCAGGTTGTCAATATCAGGAATTCAAAATTAACAGTACCATATGTCTTAATATTTTCGTCCCCCATGGCTGATCCTTCCTAATGGGATGAACTGACCTTGGAATATGCAGGGGATTGAAAAATAAATACATAATTAGGTTGTTCCATGGCCATTTGTTTCACTATATTAACTGCATCCAAATGATGATCAACTAAATGATGTTCCTTAGGCCCCTGATGCTCCTCACTAGTCTCTCCTTGTCCTTCAACTTTTAGATTTTGATCGATGGCCTTCCACTGTTGTTTCAGATCTGGAGTCTTGATATCAGGAGTGGATATGTTGTTTGAAGGGTGATGAGTTCCACACACAGAAGGTACCGATGCCTCAGGCTTTGATATATTAGTAGCTTTATGTGGTCCTGTCTTCCTATTATCTCTGTATGACGTAGACTGTTCCTTTTCTGCTTTTGAGATCAAATCTCAAAAGAATGTCTTTCTTCCCAAGTATGCACTCTTATTTTCCTTTTTATGACCCGTCTTTCCTGTAGTTAGTTAGAGTGGGGGGGTTTTCTAGATTTCTCTATTGTCCTACTAGCACACATGGACCCTATGTGTATCAATCCTTCCTACAAGTGCTTCAATTTCTACAGTGGTGAACCCACCCAAGTATGTTAGAGTGATGAAAAGGTTCTTACCTCTCGTCTAACCGCCCAACAACTGTATAGTTGAAGACACACTGAAGAAAAACACTCAAAAATCACACTTCTAAGTTCCCCAACGTAGCAATGGTGAGCCTGCCCAGGTATGTTAGAGCGATGCACAAGTTCTTACCTCTCATCTTACCACCCAAAAATTGCTGGCTAGGAACACCCTATCATCAAAAAAACAATTCTGGTTGATTGGATCGTCACTGCCATCCCCGGAAATAATGCCAAAATGCTGGACTATATTAATCATTATTAAATGACTAAGATGGTACACATAAATTATCAATCCATGGACGTCTTTTATCTCAATGACAGTTGCACTTTCTGTGCCAATAAATAAAACCAGAAGAAAAATCAAAATAAAGAGGAATCATTGTTGGATCTATTGCTGAAACTTAACACTCGTGCAGGAACAAAAAAATCTACAGGAATGTAATCATGCCTCAATTAAACGGTAACTAGTGCACCACACAACAATTACACTAGCTGATTTTTCTAGTCACATCTATGTAACAACATAATAATATCGAAACTGAAGCAAATCTACTTATAGCTAGGACAACAACAACAACACTCCACCAATATGCAAAGCAAATAAGAAATATAGTACAACTACTTTAACCACTACAATCCCTGCTAAAGAGGAGGGCCCTTCCTCCCTAGCAAGGCACAGGAAGAGATAGAAACTAAATGGAGACCAAACCAGACAACACATGTAACAAAAGCAATGTGATATCTTTGTATTAATGTGACCAAAATTACAGAGCCAAAAGTAATACTAGTCTCCGCTAACCCCCTGACCTCAAGGGTCAAGAGTTATATAATGGTTACATGTTTAGAAAAACAAGGAACCGATCAATTTACGATTCTCATGTTGATCAAAATAATATACATATAGTTACAACCAATTCCTTAATAAAAATTCTGATTGGGAGAATATAGATTACAATCAAAACTACCTAAAAGTTTTCATTCTAAAATATAATATGTAATGACTTCTACAGCTTTCATGGAAAATAATAGCTATAGCATAACAACAATTGAGGACAAGTCGAGATTTGGAAGTTGACAATATCTAATCAGTAATACGACTGTAACAACAGTTTGTAATTTAATAGCAGGTCTGTAACAGTATTGTGATGTAACAACATCGTAGTGTAACAACTCACTGTAACAACACACTTTTAATTTCTTCTGTACGCCTCATGTTATAGGTCTTCTTGTGCTAATAATAACATCTGGAAGGACAACAAAAGACCAAAAAACTTCCTCCAACATTCATTCCATTTAGCCATAAAAAGGAAACGATACATCATAATAATCAATGAAATGACAAGATAATGAAATAAGTCAAAACAACATTGCTTAAGATAGAAAAGAAGGGAAAAATGCAAAGGTAGTCCTAAGGTTTTAGGTCACGAGGTAAAAATGAGGGAAGCTGATGTAGGAAATAAGAACCAAAATGGCACCCAACAACGCGCAAACCCTTTAATTCAGATGCTCCGGCCATATAGTCATTTGGTCAGCACAGGATTGTCTCTATATGGCTTTAGACGAATCCCATTGAAGTACCTAGGAAGGTTCTCTACGCGCAGCATGGCCAAGCACACAACACCGCCATCAGTGATCTCCTTCACAATATATGGCCCCAACCAATGCTTTCTTAACTTCCTTGGGTGGCATGCAAACTGGCTATCATATAGCAAGACCAAGTATTCCTCCTTGAACACCTTCTGCCTGATGTGCCTATCATGACAGGCTTTTTCACGTGCCTTCTTCACTTGCTAGTGGAAGTTAGCAATGAACCAATCTTTGTCTAAGGAAACGAGTTATGCCAATCATTCCTTCATAATGTTAGGCTCAACCATGTTAGTGAAAGTTGGGATGCGCAGGCTTGGAACAATCATACTTGATTGGTATGACGACTTCCTACCCATAGACCATCCTTAAAGGTGTTTTTCCCGTCAACGTTTTTCATGTTTTCCTATAATCCCTTAACACAAAAGGGATGTGCACGTCCCAATCATCTTGGTTGGAATTACAGATGTTTGTGAGCGCGTTCTCCAAGATATTGTTGAAAGGCGCTACTGCGCCATTTGCTTGTGGGTGATAAGGGGTACTCTTCTTGTGATGGATTTGGAATTCCTCTGTCAAAGCTTCAATTGTTTCGTTAACAAAGTGCGTAGCTCTACCACTCATCAAAATCTTCGGGCATCCAAACCTGGTCAAACTGTGCTCAAAGATGAAGTGCGCAGTAGCATTTTTAGTAGATTCCTTAACTACCTTCGCCTCTGCCCATTTGGTTACATAATCAATTGCAGTAATCATATAACGCGCTACAGTCTTCTTTCCAAGAGGGTTGATTGGTCCAACAAAATCTATAGCCCATTTATCAAATGCCTGCAAGGCCATTTGCAGTTGCAGGGGAATTTCATCTTAGGGCGAAGGCTTCCCTATTATCTGGCATGCATCACAGGCTCGATAGTATGCTTGTGCATCACTGTGTAGCATGGGAACCATAACCCAACACGCAACACCTTCTACGCAGTGGCTTTCTCAGCATAGTGGCTTCCTGCCACTCCTCCATGAGCCTCAACCAAGATATCTTGTCTTTCATGTTCCAGCACATATCTCCTTAATACTTCATTTTCTCCTAATTTATACAACTGACCTACAATCAGGGTAAAATAAGTTGCGCGCGCAAGAAACTCCTTATTTTGATGGACTGAATAGTCTGCAGGCATTGTTCCCGTGGTCAGAAGATGAATAATATTGGAAAAGTGCTCATCCACCACCTTGATAGCAAAGAGCTGCGCATCAGGTAACCCCTCCTCCAGACTAGTTGGTTCTTCCCCATTTTCAATTTTTGATAGATGATCAGGCCCAAAATTCAGTCTTCTAAGCTTCACAGTAATCTCAAAATCATACTCTTAAAAAAGAAACAACCATCTGTAGATCTTCCCCCCCAAAACAGGCTTATTGAATAGGTATTTCAAAGTAGAATAATCAGTGAATGTTTTGAAATTCCCCCCTAGCAGATATTGTATGTATTTTTGTAGCACGTATACCATGGCCAATCCTTCCCTTTCTGTGGTTGAGTAGTTGTGTTCTGCGCTAGAGAGATTCCTATTGGAAAGAGCGACTGGGTGATCAATGTCTCCTTCTCCTGGATGCGCTAAAACAATGCCCAATGCTATATTAGATGCATCCACATGCACATGAAAAACCTTAGACCAATTTGGGAATATCAAAATAGGTGCAGTGACCATTTTCACTTTTAGCATCTCAAAGCTCTTTTGACATTCGTCATCCTAGAAAAAGGTGACATCATTCTTTAACAACTTCTCCATTAGCATAGTGATCAGAGCATACTCTTTTATAAACTAACTGTAATAATTAGTGTGTCCTAGGATGGAGCGCAACTATTTCCCATTAGTAGGAACTTCTAAGTCGATGATAACCATGATCTTGGTTGGGTCTACCATCAATCCTTGCTGATAGACTATATGTCCCAACAAAATTCCAAAAGGCACGCAAAATATACACTTCTTCAGGTTGAGAGAAATTTGGTTCTTCCAACAGGTGTCAAGCATCATGCGTAGGTTCAACACATGTTTCTTTACCAATCCAAACATTGTCTAGTCACCAAAATATACCTCTAAGAATTTATGCATGAATTCCTTGAACACGACCACTACCACACGTGAGAAGATTGCAGGTGCATATTTCAATCTGAATGGCATGACAATATATTTGAAAGAACCCCATTTAGTGGAAAAGGTGGTCTTACTGTGGTCTTCTGGTGCAATTATGATATGATGATACCCCGAAAATCCATCAGTAAATGAATAAGCTTCTTGTCCTCCTACATTATCCAGGATTTCATCAGAAAACAGAGTAGGGAAGGGATCATGTACATAGGTATCATTCAACTTGAGTAGATCTACACAAATCCTTATTTCTCCTTTGGTTTTTTCTCCTAAACTACCATTGGGCTTACCCAATCAGACTATTCAATCGGTTCGATGATGCCTAAAATCACCATCTTTTCTAACTCCTCCTTTACTTTATGCTTATATTTGGGGTTCAATCGATATGGGTGCTGCTTGATAGGGCACGCATTTGGTTTTAGTATGATCTTCATAACACCCTGGTCCCCTACAATTCCCTTGAACTCAGTGAACTTTGTAGGAAACAGATCATGATACTCTATCAGCAAATCTGAAATCTTTCCTACTATATCATCATCTACGTAATCCCCAATTTTGGCCAACTTGGGCTGCTCTTTCGTCCCAATGTTGACTTCCTTCAATTTCAGAGGCTTAGAGACATCCACCATCCCTAATGCGGGCCCTGCAAATGTGGGCTCTCCTTTAGACTCTGGGATGTTAAGATTCCTTGGGTCATCTTCATTATCCTTGATTGACAATTTTCTGCAGTCAACGATGTCGTGCATCTGTGCATCCCAGGCCAGCACACCACATTCCTTTCGGGGCTAGGATTCATCAAAGAACAGAGCATCTATGTCCTGCAGGGCTTCATCCAATTTATCCAAGCCACCAACAGAGCCAAAGGTTTCCATGAAATATTTAGTCATTATGAACCAGTTTTGGGTACCTCAGTGTAGCTAAACTTCTCGATGCCAGGTGGTGGGTACTAACCCCATTAAGTGGAAAGACCTATGAACCCACTCATTCCATGTCTTTTCATCCCATACCTCCATCCACATGGCCACGTGCTTCTGTAGATCTCCCCGACCATAAAATAATTCAATTGGTGGGGTGGCTGGAGGTTCAAATCGCAGCATCATCATTTGTCTACATTTCTCCCGGTCCTGGAAGGCTCCTTTGTGTGTCTCCCACCAACGCGTTGGAGTTGCATGCATAGCCAAATCAAGCGCCCAAACCCTTTGTTCCTCTGGGACAACTTTTTCCAATCCTTCCAAAAATTATTTGACACTACCATAACTATCAAAGTAGGGTAGTTCTCTTACCTCTGAGGAGATGCATCGGAATTTATTCGTGATCTTGAGGTAGCACATCGCAGATACATCGTGCGACCAGTTCTTCCAGTTCTCCATCTCCCCATCTGAATCACAGAAACATGAGCTATCATTTTCCCAGTTCAACATGCCATCGACTATATGGTTGATCCAATCTTCATCCCACATAGTCAGCTTGTAAATATGGTCTACATCATCCCCTTCAGACAATGGCTCTGTGTATCATTCTCCTTCTGCTGGATCCAATGTGACTATCACCCACATACCATTATTCTCAAAGATCATGCTTCTATGCTTCAAGTTGATGATTCCTCCCACATCAATGGCCCATTCCAATCCTAACAATGCAGGGTAGGGGTCTCCATCATCCAAAATTTGTATTGCTTTTAAATCCACACATACCTTCACTCTAGCAATGTCTGTCACAACCTGTGGAAGCCTTCCAAGTGGAATGATCTTCTGCTGATAAGCCATGTGCAGCTAAATGGTGGACCATTCCAAATTTGGTTCTCCCATCTTCTACAAGGTCTGCTTAGGTTGGACATTTGCATCAAACCCCAGATCCAATATGACTTGATCCATCTCATACTCTCCAATCTACACTCATGTTGTGTGCATCTCCCCACTAGTTCTCTTCTTCTACTTATAAACCTTTTTCATGGCCTTGGTTTCTATTCGAGGTACGTCCTTATCCGCGCAACTGTCTATCAGGGCCTGGAGATTATCTACTACCTTTTAATTGCGCAGTATCTTAATGCAGGCTTGTAGGAATGGTTTAACTTCATCATCAACTTTTGGTTCCATGGGATTCCTTGACGTGGATGATCCTGTATTAGAATAATCCTTCCTAGCCTCAATGAAAATCTATTTTTATTTCTGCAAGTTGAGGCCTTCTTGTTAGACACCTTTATGATCAATGGCTCTACGACAACCTTTTCCTCATTTCCTTCAGTGGCCACACCACTGCGTGTAATTACAATTACACATGGACCATCATCGTGCAGTTCAACCATAACCATATGTATGTTTTGCATTGGCATCTGCTTCTTTTCCTGCATTTTAGCTATTAACACAAAACAATCTTCGATTACATGATAAAATTGCCTAAAATACTTGCATGATTGTCACGTAAGGTTCGCGTAGTAACATGCATAGTGTCCAATTTATCCACAGTTATAGAAAATCAGTTTCCCTCTCCCTCGACCTGCGCCTCCACCTCTCCCCCCTCCCAGTTCTCTTGCTAGGGATCCTCCTCGTCCAGAGGGAGATGTTGGCGATGAAGGGTCGACATGCACTCTATAAAGGTTCGTTTGTATATCATTAAGTCAAACGTTCTGTAGTGGTGTTCATCGTGACCAACTGAAGAGCAGAATCTACACCACTATTGCTTTAATTCTGGTACATAAGCTCCTAACCGTTGGTAGTGGTCTATATCATGTCATCCAACCACCCTGCAATCAACGCACCATAGTGTGGGGGTAGTAGGCCCAACATCATCTCTCGGGCATAGTGGATTCGGTCCCCCAACTTGCATATAATCCGACAGCAGAGGGAAGTGATATTTGGTGTGTCTAGTTCCCTTGAAGTAGATGCACCAGACATCTGCGCCAACTTCTTTATCCCGATCTCTACGCAAATTGTGAATTTCTAAGTGCATGAATTCTAATTGGCTCTGAATTTGCAGCACTCCAAATTGAGCATTGTCTCTAGGTGCAGCTTCTAATTTCATAGCAATTTCCAGGGCTTCTTCCTGAGAATCAATATTCTGCTAACCCATAGGCCTGCAAAAATGTGGAAATAGTATGGAAATGAACCATTCCTTATGCTACTTATCATCGTAAGAAAATCCTCCATTATTGATGGCTTGCTTCAGTTGTTGGTCAACTTCCCAAACTGATTCCTTTGGCCCTTGCTTAATATCTTTCAACTCAATTACACACTGAGAATAGGATTTTGGATTTCAAAACTGCTGCTTCAGAGAATCCTTAATCTACTGAACCGTGGGATCTACATTTTGAGCAAGGTATCCCATGAACCAATTTAAAGCGCGATCTTCAAAGGCCATATCCAGTTGCGCTCTCTTGACAACGTCAGTATTAAAATTTTGCACAGACCACACCACATTCGCTACAAACCAAAATCAGTCCATATCCTTGTCCCCATACCCTTAAAGGTTGGTAGCTTCATATGTGCGACCATATCTTCTGCAGGTGGGGGTGGTGGTGGAGTAGGAGGATTCTTACCCCTGCGCGAATTTGATGGTGGTGTAGCAGGAGGGTTATTTCTAGTGTGTGTAGCCTCACTTTCATTTATATCAGGGGAATTTATCAAAGGACTGTATATAGATCTGTCCACTCTCTGATTGAACCGATAATACTTACTATTGCGCGTAGTTCTTTCGCTCTGATTAGGGGTCATTCACTCAGTGTGATTGCACAAAATACCCTTTTTCTACAATATCATAGGGGAAAAGTTTGTAAGAAATTACCTCTAAATCCCTTGAAAAATATCCTTTTAGCTTTAGAGTATGACACAAAATGATCGATTGCAAACGCTGTCACAAACCTGCCCAAGATGTTGTCAACCCAGTGACCTACAGTTCGGGTAATGGAATTATCAGTCTTCTCTAACTATTGGATCAATTTAGGGGTCCACTGCATGACATGATTGTCTTTCCAATAGGTTTAGAATTTTTTTAACCTTACCAACCATTCCTGCATTTCATGTGCAAAGGTTACGAAGAAGATCTCATGCACCTTAGTGAAAATATACTTATTCTTCCACTCTTCGCCGAATAAATTCTTACTTTTGTTTTCTTTTAGGGAAAATTCATGAATATGTTTTTTCAAACCACTCCTTGAGTTTAGGCTTTAATGGCTACCAATGACCATTATGCATCACCCAACCTCTCTCAAAATATTCCTGATCCCGACCACGGAACCAATTATTGGCTTGAGGGGTCCTGACCCAGGTTCGGAGTTAAGGTTAACCAACAAAACCCTTTTACTCAACCCCCCATAGTCTCACCCGAAGTAGTATGGGGGAGTTCTGGAGCTAGTTTTCAGCACCCTAAGAGATTTTTGAATGATGTGGGTGCCTTAAGATCCAAAATAACCATAAACAAACCTTTGCAACAACAGCCCTAACCAGGAAATCCCTTATAGACATATTTAGGTCAATTAAAAAATACCTTGCGTAAGTTAACACAACATCTATAATCAAATTAATAACCCTTAAAAAACAATATTGGAACCTTATATCATCATATCCATCCAATAATTAGTCATATAAACTCAAAGCACAGTTGTGCAAGAGATCTAATTGCAGACAATACAAGAATCGTAAATAAGATGCATAAACTTTCATAACATAAACGTAGATGTATTTTAGACTCATATATCCACAACAACAATATTTCTTAATATCAGTTTAGATCCTTCATAGAAAAACCCTTTAGTTACCTGCACACACAGCCAGCGGGGTCTGTACACAGCAAGATTAAGGTCTCCGTGCACACAGCCAACAGGAGCCCTCTACCTAGAAAAATCCGCACAAAATATCACAAAGTAACCAAATCTATAATCCACGTTTAGACTTATCCAAAAATTGCCTTCTTAGACTCAATCCAGACTTCTATTTATAATTTTAGTATGCGCTACTCTAGGGTCCACAAACCATGGTTTACAGCCCCTTTTCTACCCTTTTTACTCTTTACAAATCATGAGGGACTTTGACCCTCCTCAAAGCCCTGTGCACGACTAAATATATTAAAAAAATATAGAAAAAACAATCTTCAAAATTAGGGGACCCCACTCCAATAGGCTATGACCTAGTTAGGAGAGTTACTCCACATAAAAATTCCCAGAAATAACTATCAACACTTCCTTTCACTCTGTGACATATTTTGAGGTAACTCATACCTATGATAGAGGAAAATCATGCCAAAACTCAGCTCTTTCTCCTCCACATTTTTTCCTCGACTCCTACCCTACCTCATATATGTTTTCACAAGAGCTGAATGAACTTGGATGTTGTAAATGAGCCTCACATGCCTTCTATTTATACACATAATAAGGGTCAACGAATTTTTTGAAGAGACATGACTTTTGGACGAAGACTACATGACTTGATTATTCATAAATTAATTGTCAACTTCAAAAATGAATATCTCACTAAGGACAACTCAGAATTCAATGATTCTCAAAGTGTTTGATTCTTCTTTTTTCCCTCTATCATCTCATTCCATCACATGTCCAAAATTCTCCATGGTTCTGGTCCAAATCACGATGGGTGCAAAACCCCAACCTTGGGTTCTAATCCCACAAGTGACTCTTGTGTCAATTTTCCCTCCAAACCCCGAACCCTAGGAATTGGAGTACCTCCCACAATACTAAAAAATAAATAGACTGTGATACCATAAATCTACTCTATAATCTAATCTACAAGGAGAAATTCTACATGCAACCTCATCGTAATGCACCTCAATCATCTGCAAGTGTAGTTAGAAGTTGTCCAATTGGTCTTTTGTTTTGACTGCTTTGTGAGGGTCATAATTCATTAGAAAATTTTTGAGGTACCTCGTTATCTTATGTAAAACAATTGGTAGCACAAGTGGGCCCTAAGACATCCAATCCAGATCTTGGTCTACCATGTATTTTTCTTTTTCCTCCTCTTCTTACTCAGAATTTGAGGGATATTCCTCCTCTTCGTGACCTTTTAACCCATGGAAGGTGTCGTCTGAGAGTAAAACATTGTCTCCATCACCTTCGTAAACATATGGAGGTTACTTTGGTTTTTTTTTTTTTTTGCAGTATCTACTAACTCTTCAAGGGTGGTGGGAACCAAATATTTGACTATAGAGACCACTATCCCAGTAGGAGTGTTTGGGTTCTTCTTTAGAAAATAAGGAAGATTGTGTACTCCAATGATCAATATAATAACCTTTGCAAATAAACGGGTTATAGATCGGATGGCCGAGATATGCTCGTAATATATTTCACAAGTTTTTCTAGGACTAGGCTGCAAATATATGTCAAATTCAGGAATATGAGTAGAGGAGGTGTTGTTAATATTGTTTCCTTGACTGGAAGAAGTATGATGAGGGTGGGTGGAGTTATCAGCCATAAAAATATGGTTCCCCTCCTTCCGCTAGAAATTTTGATAGTGTTTTATATTCCAAAATTCAAAGGGGTCTCCCTAATATGTGGTTCAAATTAGACCTCACACTATTTGGGATAGGAGCCCAATTCATAATACGACCTGGTTACCATTTTCTTAAATATTTTCCTTGGCTCTAGTTGTCAGCAAGAGAGAGGATTGGATATGTGCCTTCGAAAAGCAAGTGAGTGTTCAGTTGTAGGTGTTGTTAGTGTCAATCTGTTTAGCCTGTCATCAGTGATCAAATATGCTCTTACCATGTCTTGTTAGGTTCTCAAGTCAATTTTTTGTCATTCCATTAGGTCTTCAAATAAAAAATTGGTCACTAGCTACTGTGTCTAGGGCTATTTCCACTCCTTTCAAAAAATTTCACATGATGGTCCTTGTCATCACTCAGCTAAGTGTACCATCAAATAAAAGACATCATCATCACTCTAGTCAACATCATCATGATTTTCATTCATCTCAGTGTCACCATTAGGTCATTAGGGTCTCATACATCCAAAATTTGTCATTCCATACAAAAATCCAGTAATGAGGAGTGTTAATAGGTAAATTTGTTCAATAAAGTTTGGTTTAAAATGTAATTCATGTTTCAAATATGTAATAAGTTCCTAATGTTCCTAAAGTTGCATAACAAAGTTTCAAAGCTACAAATTTGGGCCATCCCACTACTATGAATAAAAGTGACCATCACAAGTTATAAAAGACCAATTCAAGCTCATTTTCTCATTCACCTTAGGGAAGAAGAGCTCTCATTCATCATCAAGTAAAATCTTAGAAAATTCAAGTAAAAAACATTCCAAAATTTGATGCCAAAACAACCATGATGCGCTTTTTGGGCTCCATGCTGCACTTTCTTCCACTTGTTTTGTTTTCTCTCATAGAGGCATCGAATAAAAGTATAAATGCTTCTGAAGGCTATCAAGGTGTTTAGAATCAATGTAAAAGTAATTTACACCTGATGTAACCCCTCCTTGCAACTCAATTTCATTGTTATAGAGTGTAAACCCTTCATTGGCTCGTACACTATGTTTTAGTGGCTAGCCCTTCTTTTAAAATTTTGCAAGACAAACACACTCTCCCATAGCCTTGTTACCCTCCCTCACACCCAAAACCATCTCCCATAGCCTTCACACCCCCTCATTCCCAATTCATAATCCCCAAACCCTAAACCCTAGCCTAATTCGAAGATTATGGGCAGTTTTCTTAGCCAGGACTATGTAAAACTTCCCTAGCTCAATTCCCATACCCATTTCACTCCATTTCACTTCCTATACTTTCTTAAAACCCCTGTCCACCTCCCTCAAGTTTCCTACTCCCATTTCCCTTCCCTAACCCCTTCATTCTATCCCTTCACTCCCTTCCCATGTTTTGTCCCATTAGGGTTTATCCCCTTGCAAACATCAAATGGAGGAGAAGAAATCTTACAATAAGGGAGGCCATGTGATAAGATATGTGCCCTTTACCACTCATGAAATGATGTCTTCACCATTATCCAAGCACTATTTTCAAAGGGTAGGGTGTCTTCATTTTTGTGAACAATTTGACAGATTCAAATACCATGCCACATTGACCAAATTGTTTTCCACTCAACACAAAAAGGAAAAGGTAATAATTGCAGGGGATACTTTCACTATATAAACTAATGTAGTAGATAAGGCCACAGGGATACCTAATCATGGTGAAAAATAGTTCAAAAACCAAGACCTGGACATTCAAAATACCATCCTTATCTCAGAAGACATTATCAACAACACATGAAGAAGATTTTTCTTGTTGGGCACATCCTTGAGAAGTATACACCACTAATGAAGATCATCATGAAGTACTTCACCTATGAGGGAATATTTTGTAGACTATATGAATATCATGTCAGACTTCTCATGCATTTCACAGGGCTAAAGCCACTCAATTTTCCCTATTACCTCTACAAAAGTTTGGCAAAGATGGCAGAAACAGTTCAACATAAGGAGAGTATTCTTGAAAGAAGCCTCTTTCACCATGCTCTTATCAAAATAATGGTTTTACACTAGCTTGAAAAGAAGAGAATCTCTTGGGAAACCTTCATTCAAACAGATGTATTTTTTCATTCTAGTAGCCAACCTACTAGCCCTAATTTACCATCAACACCATCATCACCATCTAGACATGTGGAGGTTGGCTCATCTAGCACAATTTCAGTGAGGGGGAAGATTGAGGTCACTCACACATACCAGATAGGAAAAGGCTTATGTTTTATCCTTATATTGAGGAAGGGGCCAATCCCACATCAACAGAGTAGGGATTCCATTTACAACATGAGACATCTTTGCATGATGAGGATCTCATCCATCATGACATTGACATTGTAGACTTTGAGGCTAGTGAAGAGCATGAAAACCTACAACATATCATCAATGAAAAATATGTTCAGATCAAAGAACTCAAGGAAAATTTTGCAAGGGTTAATTTTATAATTTCCTTCCTAGAATAAGAAAACAATCTGTTAAAGGCAAAACAATTGTCTTTAGAGAAAAATCAATTTGAGGCTAGTATGCATGATGTGAAAGGAAAAGCATTGGTTGATAGTGAGTATTCAGAAGAGCATGAAGATTAGCTGACAAGGAAGAGGCCAAGGACCATGGGTCTCTAAAGGGAATTTCAGAAAAAAAGAAGAAGAGCAAAATCCACTAGATGAAGAGTTGACATTTGAAGAAAGGATAACCATGGAAATCAATGAAAATAGGGAGTTTTGTCTTGAGAAAGTCAATATTCACTTGGAGAAGCTCCTTGAAAAGGCTAACAGAGACAACAAGATGCAAAAACACATGGCTGACCACTACTACACCAAACATTTGATTTTCAAAGTCAAAGTCAAACCATTGCAAGAAAAACTGAAGGAAACCTTAAAAAGTCAAAAGGAGAAGGGTAACTTGAAGATACTTGCTGACGCTTCCTTAGTAGCATAATATACCTTTTCAAGCATATTTGGACCAAATTTGAAGACTATTGGAGCAAATTTTAGTTTTTGTGAAATTTTGGTCAAGTTTGGAAATTTTGAAAACCAGTCACACTGGCAAAAGCGTAGCGTGGGCCACGCTACACTTGTTGGGGAGATCCATTGGATTAAAACTCAACATTTTTGGATTCCTCTTGATGTGTACATCAATCCTAGTCAGTGATGGAGCCATGTCAACGAATTTTTGTAGGTTAGAATGCCAGAAAACATGCAAAAAATGACCTTTCTGGCTTGTTTTTGGAGGTCGCGCTGCGCTTTATAAGTACTCTTGGGAAAATGAAGAATTGGAAGGCTAGGAGCCACCTTTTTGAGTGGTTTAAGAGCCTATCATGTAGCATACATCTAGAGATTTTCATAGCAATATTTAGATCATCATTTGGACACCTGGAAGGCCTTCAATTTCCTTTTTCCCTAGCTTCCTATGCTTTCTCCAGGCACGTTGTGCTTTCTCCAGAATTCGTTGCACTTTCTCTAGAAGGCATTTTTCACAGGAAGTTTGACCTAGTTTGAGTTTTTACCTATGTAATTAATGAATGATGATGATTTTTTGATGTCATGAGGTGTAATTGAGCTGGTAAATAGTGAAATAGGGTAGATAGATGCTTGTTAATGTAATTTTGGTCAAATGTATATAGTTTCCTATGATGAGGTGAATTGGTTGACCTCCACTAGACATTAGGGTTTTTTTGAGCATATCATGTAATCAGCTACAAAAATGATGGATTCGACCCCTTAGAGAGGGGATATTTTGTTTTGGTCTATATCTATCATTTTCAAAGTCATTTGACTAGTTGGACATTAGAGGATTGTAACTATTTTATCTTGTACTTTCACTTTAATATTCATAAATAAAAGGATGCAGTTGGATCTATTATCTAGGAATTCATGTGAAGTGAGTTTATGATCATGTATTTTATCTATTATATTATTTAATTAATGATATATAGCTCCTCTTTCCATATCTTGTCTCTTCAGTGGCTTTCCTTATAGCTCATAGGAAAATTTTTATTAATTTAGCTCTGTGTTGACGAGAAGAAAATGTTTGGCCAACAGTAAGGGATCTCCCCAGTAAAAAGTCCGGATTAGACTCTAAATTGTTTTTGATAGGGATCTCGTCCAGGGTGTGGGTCCAACTACCGCTTAATATTCCTTTTCTCGGACACAAACGAGCCCTGCAGACCTATGAACACACGATTATTCGGATGATACAAGACAAATGGTTGATGAGTCTAAATGAACATAAAAACACTACAAATAGCAAGATGAGTTAAAGCATGCAACCAAAGGAAATGTTGTTAGCATCACATCATTAGGGTCATGCTTTTAAAAGCTGTTCAAACCATAGAAGAAATAGTTCTTTATGGCTAGAGCACCCTTCAATTCCTTAAGCGATCTCAAAGATAAGATAAATTTTAGTAACGAAGTTGCTAACATCTCCTAAGTAAACATCCTAACATCATTAACACATTTAGTGAGCTGAAATGTATAAATGATATAAGAAGAAAACACAAATTAATTAATCATAAAGATATCAAATACATAAGACAAAACTATTCATAGTGTTAACACATTAGTCCTCATCACATCCAAGAGTGGAATCAAAACATGTGTTTGTATTCATTCTCAGAAAGGTGTATTCAATGCTATACAATTCTCTTTGCTCCTTTGGAGTCCCAAAAAATAGACCCCCTTAAAATTTCCCGAAGGAAGTATTTATAGAACAAAATAGACCCTTGGGTATCCTTGACTTTTCACCTTCCTGACCGTTGACATACTCTGCGACTCGAGGGAATTTGCGACTTGCGACCTCAGCTTTGACTACGACCTGCAACCCCTTTTCTGTTACGACCTGTGACCTCTTCTATTTTCTGCAATATGTGACTTGGTCATGGAAGCAGTTGGGTGATTGTGAGATTAGGAACATCTACTTGTTGTTGTTCCTTGAGGTAACTTTGCCATGCTCGATAATCTGCAGCAACTGGGGAGACCTGAGGAGTATCTTCTCTCAAATTGTGAAGGAACTCAAGAGCATTTGGGATCAAAGTATGTCTCTTGATCGTGATCTGGTTCGATAGGGAGGCCAATTGAACAAGGTTTTCTCATGATGCCGAAAGGTCTTGGGAGGCAGCTGCTTGCCTTATGGGTTGTAGAAATGCTTGAATGTCTTTGGTGACTTCTTCCCACGTTTTCTCTTCGCTCAGTGCACCTAGAGAAGGAATGACGTGTACTTCGGCCATTGAGTCAATGTCACTAATTAGATGTTCATATGCGGAAATTACTTTCTCCAAATCCTTAATAAATTTCTCTTTGGATTGTACCTTTATCTGGATTTGAACTTTGTCATTTTGGGTGCCAATCCAATATTTTATAGGCAAGGTGTCTGGAGCTTGTGGATACATGTTTGACCATTCTAGTATTCTCTCCAAGGCAGTAGAGGCTTCCTTTAGCTTCCTCCTCTTGGTTTCTGCTTGTGCTTTCAGTAGTGGCGCGACGGTCTGTTTTATTGTAAACAGTTCTTCATATACTTGCTTCATGGTGGCTTCCAAAGTGACTAGATCTCTTTGAATAGTGAGTGGAACTTCATTAGTAGAGGCATTCTTAACCTAAAGCTGTTGAATTTCTTCTTATAGCACCTTCTTTTCTTGTTCCGACTTAGCTGTCTTTTGTTTAGAGGCCTGTAATCTATTCTGCAGGGACAAAATTTCTCTACTCATTTTGCTTACGTTCTCCTCTGTGGTTGCTGCAAAAGCGGTGCCAGCTGATGCAATCATAATGGATTGGTCCTAGTATCCAAGAATTTATCCTTTTCTGTTGTGGCCATAAGGGGTGCAGCAGGATTTCATGCTAGGCATCTTCTCTTCTCCTCTCTGATCTTGTGCGTGAACTGATCATAGGTTAGTCTTGTCAGATCAAACATTTCCTCATCTTGATCCTTGGAGGTACCCAATTTTGAGAGAGAAAAACACATATTGGTTGCAGGATTTGTCTGGGGCACCTCAATGTGTGGCAGCTCTATCTACTTTTTTGTCTCTAGAGGAGGTGTCTTGCTGCCTTCGGCTTCCTTGGAGGAATCTTCCCTTGACTTCTGACTTTCTTCCTCCCTCCTCTTTCGCTCTGCTTCTACTCTATCTTGTTATTTCTTTAGCTGGTGCTCTGCTTCTGATTTATCTTGATCTTCCTTTAGTTGGCGCTCAGCTTTTGCTTCATCTTGATTTATCTTTAGCTGGCACTCAGCTTATTCTTTTTATTCCTCTTCTTTCCTCCATTGTTCCTCTTCCATTTTCTTGTGGGTTTCTTATGCACGCTTATTTCTTTGTTCTTCATTCAGTTGTTTCTTTATTTTATCCTCCTCTTCCTTTTCCTTCTCCTCAACTTCTTGTTGAGATTTAGCCTCCTTTTCTCTTCATTGGGCGGAAGGGTTATTGCCCGTACTAGTCATTTTCTTCTTGGCTTTGGAGGAAGAGGTTCCTCCTAGCGTGTGGATTCTTTCCTCTAAAGTTTGATTGTCTTGATATTCCTGATCGTTTTATTCCTCTGGAGCAGCCTCCCTGTCTTTGTTGTACCAGTTATTCATTCTATCTTCAGTTAGTCATTCAGTATGCTGGTAACTCCATTTAAATTTGGCTCGTTTGCAATGGGCAGGGATGATTCTCTCGGGATCATACATCTGGTGTGTCACGAGAGGTAGACAAAATCCCTTGAATTTCTCAGCCTCTTCCTCTACTTCCTTGAAATCTTTGACTGTGTAGGTGCTGATAGTGAGCAGAAGAGTGGGCCATGGCTTCTTCTTTCCCTTAGTGAGAACCTTCGAAAAACTGCCCAACATCTAGTAACATGTTTCTTGAAGGAGTAGTTTGTCGGTGACGAATTGGGGCAGTGCATGGGGAGCCTTAAGCGACCTGAAGACTCAGATGAAAGTGCTATCCATGACAAGAAACCAGTTGGCCACTCAGTTTATTGTATCCATAGATCGCCCGGACATTCATGGGTTGTCTTTGCCAAACAATTTTTCGTAGAGCGCGGGGATGAAACTATGCGAGATTGACTCCATATATTGCTTATATCTGGAGTCCCAAAACACCTAAAAATCCTTGTGAATTGGACCGTCGTGCTTTGGATCCCAGTTGTGTGCCCACCCCTCAAAATGGTACCTTGCACATACTGCATCCAAAATTTAGGAGGCCATATAAAATTCTGATGCATACCCTTCATCAGGCACTAGTGCCGAAGATATGTTTGATTTGAGGGCTGCCACTATCAAGTTGGCTCAGTTGAAGTGGGTGCCGTATATGGTGACAACGTACATGAGAGAAACCTAAGTGTCGTTGAAAGTGGTGGCATCTGGGTGGCCATACATCCTACATAACATGGCCGCCTGTTGGACGGATAAATCGTTCTTGCGGACAAGACCAATCTCCCTAGTACTAAAAGTATCTAGCAACAAACAGCCAAATAGACTAATCTTTCTCTAAGCATATATAACATATGAAAAGCTCTATATAGGTGTTAAAAGACCTACCTTATGTCCAGTGCTTGTTTGAAGTTGTTGTTATCCTTCACGCGCTTGAAGGAGTTTCGCTTGTAAACCTGGTCACAAACAAGCAAAGTATTACATAGCACCTGTATAGACATCATCATAAACCATGCTTATCATAGTGATCAAGGAATCTATGAAATAAACCATTAACAAATAGCTTATTGAGAAAAATGAGTATATTTGTATTAATTTCAAAAGAAGGAAAACCTTACAACCTGAGCCTTGATGTTGCACAGGCCTTCCCGAGGTCCGAAGCAGGAGTCTCCTCTACTTTGAAAAGCTCTACACTCCTTCAATGAAGACAAATAGAGGTATGTAATCTCTCCTCACAAAAATCTTGTTTAACTGAGTCTGAATCTCAACAGCACTTATCTTCAAATATCCTAAAGCTTCAACTCCCTTTGAGGCTACCCAATGCCTCTTTTTATAATGGAAAAGAGGAGGTTTTTCTGTTCCAAATATGAAGGGATAGAATCCTCCTTCAAAGGGATAAGCTCCTCACATCAAGGGGTTAGCTCCATAAGGTAAGGGATACATGTACCTTATCAAAGCGTACCTATTCCCAAAAATTCTCGTCTAGAATCTTCTAGAATTAATCTCAAATCAACTTTTTAACTTTACTTTCTCGCCTTTTTTAGTGTTACAGGAGTCCACACCTATAACACATAGAAAGTGCGGTTCTGGTCCGTAGGATAGCTGAACATTAGGTACAGGCCCGCAGGCAATGTATATAGAAAGTGCGATACCAAAGTTTAGGAGATTTTTAGGAACTTTTCTCTGATTTTCAAGGCTTGATATGAAGAATTGATATGTTAGACTTGCAAAAGGAGTAAGTATGAGTTATAATGAGCTCATACTCATAGCATAATGTCAGGATGACAATTTTTAGTGTAACAGATTGCCCCCTAAAGTGAAAAGTCTGGAATAGATGAAACTGAAGTCTGTCGTATATGAAGAGTGTAGTGCTTTATCATTTCCAGGATCACCCTGTGGACACCCCAGTCGGAACCTGTAAAAACATTCAATGCAAAATATATATATGTAATCATATCATCACTGAGGTAGGCATTCCCATACTCAGATCAAAACTAACTAGAACTAACTTAAATTGTTCTGATACAGAAATGATTTTGAATACATCACAGTATAGACATGTGTAGACACAGTATGGATGCAGCCATATGTTTATAAATAGTCTACTGTATGAATGATAACAAATTCTGACTGGATAGTGAAAACTGGTCGGTCTTGGGTCTTAGCATCTAGAGCTAGTGATTCTATCCATGTGAATAAATGTGTTGAAGTCGAACATGGTAGAAACCACTTGATTACCAGTCAATAACGTAAACTGTTAACAAGTGTGAGAGTAACCACCAGTGATGACAATGGCTCTCAAATTACTCAGTACAATCCATGAAATGTGAATGAATGAGCTGAAGTCGAACATGTCTTGGAATCATTCGATCGAAGGTCAATGATGCAATCTGTCATTGAATGCGAGAAACCTGCCATTGAGGCATGCAAATTTCAAGGTACTGACGATTTTTGGATCAACTTCCTAGATAATGAGCTGTAAATGGAAGTAAGTGATCTGTAGTGAGCAAGCTACATAAATCATAGATCAAGTTTTGAAAATATATTGGCAAGAATGAATGGGGACAGTCAGCTAAAGGATAAGCAGATATTTCTTAGAGATGAATGGGTTTTCCTTGGCCCTATCCTCTGAATACCACTGCAGATGGCTTGGTAACAATTGACCCAAAGCTAATACCCAGAAACCGGCTGAAGACTTTCAATGTGGTTTGATTAACTGTTAGGAAAAGGATTTCCCATCCCAGGTAAATGAAAGTGTCGTGTTCAAGAGTAGTTGACTGGATTTTCGAAAAATCAAAATACAACAAACACGCCTATTTTTCTCTCTTTTCCCCCACCATTTTTGGCAAGTACCTCTTTATTTTTGACAAGCCTGAGGACGATAACATTTGCTTGTTTATAAGCTCATCCTTCGGATGAGTCCAAATTAGTTTAAAATTTGAACCCTAAGAAGGAGTGGTCTGTTCCTGTTTTTAAAATTGAACAGGTCCTTTACTGTTAAGTTTTAACGAGTCTAGTATAGGAGAAACTCGGCGTTTTTCAATTTTAGGGAGTCAGAAGAAAAAACTTAAGAAAACTCCATGGGTGTACTTTTTCGTAAATTTATTCCATTTCAGTCAACGTATACCTTTTTCGTAAATAGTCCATTTCAGTCCGTAAAAGGGGTAAACTTATACTGAAGGGACGATCATTCATTTACTTTAACGAGTTCGAATAATCAAGTGCTTGCTAAAGCAGTATTTTCATGTTTAGAAATTACGAAAGGGCTTAAAAAGGGACTCGATATTCACTTTTACGTATTTTTTGGAAAAGAGTCAGAAAAGTGATAAAAATGTCTCTGACGAAAAATGATCAATTCTCCTGAAAAATCCAATTTCTGCACAAAAACTTGAAACATTACACATACCTGTTTAAGATAAGTAAAAATGCTTTCAAAAATACCCTTTTTAAAGTGAAAAATAAAAAAATTAAAAATTCATCTATTCGAAAAAACTTATAAAAAGGACTTTTTCAATTTCATTTTTACTGTTCAGTTTCAGAGTGAAAAGTAAAAGCTTTTGGGTAAGAAAGTTCCTGTGAAGATTCTGGAAAATCCGTCTGGCGAAATCGAGAACCGTCAGTCCCAGGTAATCCACGACCTCTTAATCTTGTATTTCATCTGTTTACAATTCAGTTTTAGGCTTTAGATTTTATTTTTAGGGAAAAATATGGTTTAAAAATTCGCCCGCGGGGGTCCGCAGGTAAGACACATGGGACCTGCGGACCCCGACTTTTTTCTATATAGAAAAAAGTCATGGGTCCGCACTCATCACACAGAGCGCATGCGTTTCTACGCACTGTGTATAAAGGCTAAGTGTGGACCCCGTGCGTTCAAATTTAAAACTCAAATTTCTCATTTGCCGCCCAAAATTTTCCAAATTAGATTGTTCTAACTTGTGTTTCTATGCATTGCAAGAGTAACAAGATGTTGATTTGGAGATAATACGAACATGAGGACGTGGATGATGCCGCAATGCTCCATTTGGCCACAATGCAAGCATTAAAATCATGCAGTATATATAAATTCTGGGCCATCCAAGGCATGAGGACACAAGTAGACCTCCTGACATGGCTGGTAAATAGGTGGAACGTGCAGGACCTGTGTTTTATTGTTGGTGGCTACCGGCTCGAAATTGAGCTGGAGGATATTTATTTTTTTACTGGTTTTTCCAAAAGGGGTGAACAAGTTTCTCTGTTTGGGACTAGGCCAGGTGGCCAGTCTGTCGCTAGTCTTCAACTAGAATTCTATAATGATCAGGCAAACCCTAGGGACAAACGGATTGACATAAAAAACATCATCCGTCCTGAGTTTAAATTTATTGCATTTACTGTTACCAGACTGTGTGGGAGTGTTGTGCTGCATGTGGCTACCGGTTCCCAAATGCGTATTGTTGTGGACTGTTTTCGCGGCACCATTTTCAACTGGTGCAAAGCTGTGTTGGCCAATATAAAAGGCCAATTGACTAGAGCGAAGAATGGTAAACTAAACAACTTTGGATATGGATCCATTGTCGTTACCTTTACTCTAGAGAGGATCCCCATGCTAGCTCCGCATAGTATTTCTGTTGATTTCGGTCGAGTTCGAGAACCTAGGATGACTCGTTGGGTCGCACTGATGGCCCGTCATAGTATTGAGGGCTCTGAAATTGTTCAATTTCCTCCTTCATATTTTCGTTGGCTGGATCGCCAAATTTTTACCATAGAGGACTTTCCATACGCCGGGATAGATTTCCGCGGCGACCGAGAGATGACTCTCCCAGCCGGGGAACAATGGGATGAATCAAGTAAAATCATTTTCAACAATTTCTAAGTTCTAATTTTTGCATATGTGGGCCCACGGCGACCAGCCCATCTCCAACCTTATGACAGAAGACAACCAGCTTCAGTTGCACCAGCCCCAGCCCCAGTAGGCCAATCAGCGGAAATCTTGTCTGACTTAGAGCATCACCTAGAGTGCCTGACTCTAGATATTCCAGAGATGGGCATAGATGAGATTCCACTCAGATTACAGAGATACGTGATTGGTGTTCCAAGACCTTTTAGGAGGTTCCTATGTAGGGTGGCTCGAGCAGTGGTCTCTTATCGTGATCACCATCAGTGATGGGATGATCGTTTGTAGACTCATATTTTGACTTTTTGTGTTATCACTCTACCGATCATAAGGTGTTTCCAACCTATGATCGAAGACGATGTATATTTTTTGAAAACACTCCTATATTATGATATATCACTATTTACCGGCTATCTGTGTGCATGTTATGGATGTTATTTGTTTTACTGTTTTGATCATTGCAAATGTCGATTTATCATACTAGAAGCAACTGCATCTGCTAATGTATTTAAATGTCTTGGAATATGTTGATATTCGATATAATCAAATTCACGTTCCAAGAGACAAACTCTTAAAAATAACCGTAATAACACTGGATTCCTAATGGTATAGACCCTGTTAAGTTGTAATACAACAAGTTCAGAATCCAACCTAACAATCAAACTCCGAATTCCAAATGATATGGATTCAGACAATAACTCAATCACTGCACTATAATCGGCAATGTTATTCATTGTTTGACCAAGGCTTACCCCGTGCATGGAAACTAACTCATCAGAGGGTGAATAAATAACCCAAGCTGCGAAAGAAATGTTCCGTGTACTACGACAAGCACCATCAGCAAAACCAATGTAGGTTTGAAGAGATGTAGACATCTGCAATATCAGGAGTAAAACTCAGATAAGCAGGAATAGTGATAAAAACACACTTCTAAACTAGGCACACTTTTCTAATCTAAGACACACCAGCAGTAAAGAAATATAATCTAATAAAAAATCTCCACACCAAGTTTTAAGCATAATATCGCTTTAGATAAAGCCCATTTCTGGGTTTATCCAAAGGGACACCGTCAAAATCTATTAACTCATAGGCCCCTTTTGCTAACTTTCGTTTGACAATGAAAGGACCATGCCACATAGGCACGATTTTACTAGCCCTTAGTTTATCGTTGGCTTGATCATAAAGTAAGACTAGGTCTCCTTCTGAAAAATTTCGAGGGGTCACGCTTCTATTATATTGAGCTTTAATTCGTTTAACATGAGCCTCGTTTTCTATTGCAGCATTTCGTCGATTCTCATCTAGTTGAGCCAAGTACAAGAAACGTTTCTCCTCTTCAGACGTAGCTGGGAGTAATTCTATAGCTAATTTTAGTGATGGAATTTCGCATTCAATCGGTAACACAGCTTCCAAACCATAAACAAGTTGAAAGGGAGTGAAACCAGTTGATGTTTTTACCGAGGTTCGATATGCCCAAAGTGCTGAAAATAACATGGAATGCCAATTCGTCTTGTGAATACCAATAATGCGTTTGATCATGGTGACTAAAAATTTATTGATGGCTTCAACCAGACCATTGGCTTGTGGATAATACGGAGTGGAACTATCGTGACGCAGGCCAAGTTGATCTGTCAGTTCAGTCATCATGACATTCCGAAAATGACTTCCATGATCTGTAATAATGGCTTGAGGAACACCGAACCTAGCAATTATGTGATTAAATATGAAATTTGCAGCAGCCTTGCCGTTAGCCGAAAATGTAGGCATCGCCTCGGCCCACTTAGTAAAATAATCTACTGCTAAGATAATATACACATGCCCCCTGGCCGAGCGAGGGTTACATGTAATAAAGTCGATACCCCACTTTGCGAATGGACCAACAGCAATTATAGGGTGAAGAGGAGCGGGTGGCGCGCACATTTTACGATCAAAAAGTTGACAATTATGGCATTTCCGGATGGCATAAATACAATCTTTGAATAATGATGGCTAGAAATAACCAGCGCGCAATATTTTTTGGGCAGTGGCATACCCAGACATATGACCACCACATGCTCCAGAATGGCAATCATTTAAAACCTTTTCAGTTTCATCATGAGTAAGACAGCGTCGGAAAACAGAATCCGCTCCACGACGATAAAGTGTATCACCAATAATATTATACTGTTGGGATTGGAAGCGTATTTTGCGTCACTGAGATCGTGAAATCTTAGGCCGAAAATATTGGGTTTGGAGATAAACGATAATATCTCCATACCATGGATCTATAGTACTGATAAGAAACAAAGATTCGTCCGCAATGGACTCTTTTGCCACTGTTTCAGTATCAGTAGAGGGGAAATCACACATAAGTTCCACAAAAACCAAAGATTTCTTTGCCTTGGATTTTTCAAATTCCAAGTCAAATTCCTGTAGGATGACTATCCATTTGGAATACTTGCCCCCTAGCAATTGCTTGGTCAAAATGTACATCATAGGGTTACAGTTAGAAATTACTGTAGTTTTGTGTAACAAAATGTAATGTCTAAATCTTTGGACAACTTGTACAGCTGCCAAGGCCAATTTCTCCACATGTGTGTATTTGATCTCAGTCGGATGTAAATTTCAACTAAGATAGTAAATTACATGTTCATTGTGAGATTCATCTTCCTGAACTAATACCATCCCAATGGTGGAATGAGAAGTGGCGAGGTACAAAAAGTAATCCTAATTGTAGTTGGGAGGATGCAATAACGGTGCATGGGTCAACGCGTGTTTAAGTGCATCAAAAGATCAATCAGCGATCTCATCCCAAAAGAATGGAATGTTCTATTTCAACAATCGGGTAAAACCCTTTGTAAGCTCGGCATAGTTAGGAATGAATCGACGTAAAAAGTTTTCTTTCCCCTGCAAACTTTGGAGTTGGCGTAAAGTCGAAGGAAGAGGAAATTTAACAATAGCTTCGACCTTCGACGAATTGACGCGAATGCCTGCTTTTGAAACAACAAATCCCAGTAAACGACCCGATTCTACACAGAAAACACATTTGTGTGGATTCAACCTAATTCGATAATGCCGACATCTCATAAAGATAGCTCGTAAGTGAGTGAGATGATCGGCCCTATATGATGAATGAGCAGGTAAATCATTGAGATAAGGCTGCACAATATGTTTAATGTCATGAAATGCATAAGACATTTCCTGTTGAAAAGTTGCTCCAGTGTTCTTTAATCCAAAAGGTAGTTTGCAATAAGCAAACATCCCCCATGGACAAATAAAAGTTGTTTTCGGTTGATCAGCAAGGAGTATGTTTATTTGATTGTAGCCTGAAAATCCATCCATAAAAGAAAACATTTCACTGCTAGCACAATCATCAATTATTTGATCGATATAGGGGGTTGGATAATTGTCCTTAGGACAAGCTCAATTAATATCCCTATAATCGATACATACTCTTATTGTTCCTTGTTTTTTAGTCACAGGAACAATATTGGATACCCAATCCATTAAGGGGATTGGATAAATGAATCTTGCACGAAGTATTTTTTCAACTTCTGCTTTGATAGCAGCAGCTTTTCTAGGATGAATTTGACGTAAACGTTGACGAACAGGTTTAGCATCCGGGTAAGTCTTAATTTCATGTACAACGAGTGACGGATCAATTCCTGACATTTCTTCATAGGACCAAGCAAACACATCACGGAATTCTTGAAATAGGGCTTTATAAGTTTGAATTTCATCTTCAGTACAACAAGCACCTATATGAATGTTTTCAATTATTCCTGGTTTTACTGAAATGTCAATGGGAACCGTTCGAGATATATTTTCCAAATTTAACTCAGAATTAGGATTTTGCAAAGGACTCTGTGGTTCTTTAACATATTCAACAGTAAAAATTGAAGCGAAATCATCTTCAAAATGATCTAGCTCAGGTAAAAACGAAGATCGGTGATGTAGATCTTCCCATGGTAAATCGTCAACAGACAAAAATTCACAAATTTGCTCATCAGTATGAACAAGTTCAGGAAATGTCGTTGTGATTGAACTAGATATAGAAAGTGATTGCTCATGGATCCCATTCATTAGATCATTTTCGGTTGAAGAGGGGTTGGAAAGTGACTGTACAGCCTGATATGCAATTTCAAATGGACTCAAAGGCATCATGCCATCAAATGAATCTAACTCGGAGTCGGAGGGTACGATCCAAGGATCATCAAACGTAACAATGTCTGACGAAATCATATGAATATTTGCAATAGAAGGCGATACGTTAGGAGGAGGAAAGGAAAAAGGTCCTAGTAAACCAGAATCTTTAATCAATCCTACTCCAACATCCTTATAAGGGATAGCCGCTTTACCAACGTGCTGGATTGTTTCTGTAGAGGCTGAGTCGGAAGAGAAATAAGTTAACTGATCTATTGTAATGATATTTCCTTGATATGGAAATTTTATGAGTCGAAAGACCGAAGAAACAACAGCAGTCATAGCATAAGACCAACTGCGACCTAGGAGAAGGTTGTAATCTAGAGGGGCATCAACCACTTCCACATCTAGATTTACTATTTTACCTTCGACCCCTATGGGTAAATCCTGCAAAATACCAAAAGGTTGAAAACCTCGACCATCAAAAGCCTTAAGAATCATCGGAGATTGGTTAAGTGTAGGAGAACCAAGTGATTTCCAACACTGAATTGACATAATACACATTGAAGCTCCCTCATCAATCACAGTCCGAAATATTGGTCTGTTTTTTACTAACACTGGAATCTGGAAAGCCATTTGGTGAGGTAGACGAGGTGTACTATTTTCTAAATCGAAGATTATAAGGTTAGAATCCTGAATATCAACAGCTCCTATAGCAGACAAAAGCAATTTACGCTGTGCTGGGCATGATTACAGCACTTCCAAAGCCGACATTGCTGAAGGAGAAATAGCTAAATCTTCAACAATGTTGTAATTTTGAGCAGCTCTCGCATGTGGATTGAAAGCTGATTTACGAAGAACACCTTTAGTAGGCGGTTTGATTATTAAGTCTGGATTTTGTTTCTCGATCTGTAGCAGACCAGAAACAGGAGGAGGTGTAGTTGATGTGTTTGCATTAGAAGATTCTACTTCTTTACCATCAACAGGATTCTTACTACCGTAATCTTGTGATCGCGCCACAACCCTTATATGAGACATCATCATAATAGGTTCTTCAAAAGTAGTCGAGATAGAACCAACCATCTTACTATCTTGAATTGGAAAAGGATCCTTCAAGACAATAGGTTGTTGCGATCCTTTAACGAATTTCATAACTTCGGCTCGATATGGACATTCTTTCGTGAAATGATCCTCTTCACAAATGAAACAAGGATAGCAAGGTTTACGTTTTTCGTCATTGGATTCATTTTTATCAGTTTTCTCTTTCGAATTCTTTTTGTTTTTATTCTTCCCTTTCTTTTTACCACTGGATTTAGATTTGGTCGTAGATGTCTCTATGACGTGAATATCGGCAAAAACTTCGGGGGAAGATTCTCCTTTCGGGGAATCAGGTAAAGTTATAATAGGAGAAGAATTATTTGAAGATTTATTCTTGCTTTTAGAATTGACCGTACCAATCATACCGTCAACGGCATGAGACCCTAAAGGAGCAGCAGTTATTTGACCTTGTTTTGGAAGGTCTGGGATTTTTTCATATAAAGTACCTGACTGCGTATAAACGAGGTCAAGGTACTGAACTTGAGCAATTACTTGCTCTTTAGTAACAACACCAGCCTTAGCTACATCTTCAGTAATCTTGGGTAACAATTATTTAACAAACCATTCCGCCAAAATTTGATTCGGAATATAAACTTTCACCAAACGTCTCGTACGTCGCCATTCATGGATATGATCAGAAATATACGTAGATGTGGATTGTTTCAACGAATTTAATAATTCCGTGCCATTGTCGTATCTGACTGGAAACTGAAAATGAGTCAAGAAGGCAGTTGCTAACTGACTGAAGTTATGAAACGAGCCTCGTGGTAACTCAATGTACCATTTGGCTGCAAGACCAATAAGAGTTCTTTGGAAAAGATGTAAGAGAATCGAATCATCAATGATTGAATTAGATGCACACCAGAGGTGATAAGTCATGACGTTATTTGATGGATCGTCTCCTGACTTACCTTCGAATTTTGGTATATCACTGGGCAACTTATGTGGCATTGGCGACCAATTTTGATAATAGAAAATTGGATCATTCATAAGGCGCGTCAAGTCGGGTAAATCTAAAGTTGCAATAAATGGTAATTGACGGTTAGGATCACGAAAACCTTGACTAGCCAAAGCAGTTCTAGGAGGTGGATACCCAGGATAGCTGAGAATCGGATTTGCATTAGGAATTGTGTAACCTCCCGAATAACCAGGATTAATCGTACCAAACTGGGGTTGTTGAGGCTGTTGATAAGTATAGCCAAGGTACGGTTGATACTGATAGTTTGGATTTTGTATATAGGGACCGAATTGCAGCTGTCCCTGGTACGGTTGATACGTGAATTGCGGTTGACTTGTGACAAATGTACTTGTACCGGTTTGTCCTGTAGGTATCTGAACCAAACTCTGAACTGAAGGTCCTGACTGGGGTACAGAGACTTGAGGAATTTGCACGGATACAGGGATAGCCGAACTCGAGGTTACAGATACTCCAGAAACAGGTGTTACAGGTTGAACAGTCGTTGCAGTGGTTGCAGTAGTTTGAGGCGGAGTCTGAGGTGAACTAGGCCCAGCCAGCTGAACAGAACTAGGTGTAGGAGTTTGAATAGATGGCTGGACAGGTTGCTGGGTTGGACCAGAAATTAAAGGTTGTCCAGGCTGATAAGGTAACTACACATTAGGCTGCATAGGTTGTTGATATTGGGATGGATCCCACACCATCATTCCGGGGTATTGTCCCGCAGAAGGTTGAACATAAGGACCATAACCTGGTTGAACGTAGGGTTGATAATTAAGAGGTAAATTTCCAGCTCCTTGAATAGATGGTTGACCAGAAGACTGTTGGTAACCTTGAATTGGGTACTGACCTTGAGGTTGATAACCCTGAGGCGCGTACTGAGGCTGGGGTTGATAAGGACCCTGAGGAGCATATTGAGTTTGGGGTTGACCTTGAGGTATTTACTGTTCTGAAGGTTGATACCCTTGAGGTATGTACTGTCCTTGGGGTTGTCCCCCAAAATAATATGATTCCACAGTTTGTCCTGGGAAAAAGCTACCTTGAGGTTGTGCCCCGGGTGGTAACTGACTACCTTGAGGTTTCTCTCCAGGTGGTAACTGACTACTTGAAGGTTGCCCCCCAGGCGGTAACTGACTACCCTGAGGTTGCCCCCCAGGTGGTAACGAATTTCCTTGAGGTTGCCCCCCAGGCGGTAACTGACTGCCTTGTGGTTGAGGATTGGGAACATTACCAGACATCATAAAAATTTCCTCTGCGTTCGACGTTTCAATTTTAAGACCATTAAGACCAGATGATAACACATCTTCAATGGGTTGAGGAGCTGATCCTGAGAAAGTACCAGATAGAGCCTAGTATCCCGAAGGAACAAAAGGACCACCATGTAAAAATGATTCTGGAGTTTGGGAAAACATGGATGACTCTCCTGCCATAATGGATGGCGGATAGTAACCTTTGGGTGGAGGATGAAATGGAACTCGAGGTGGATGAAAAGAAAGACCCGGATTCTCTACAAAATTTTTTAAGGATAGATACCAAGCACTAGTTCGAATAGGGCTGTAGAAAATAGATTCACGCTCCCTAAGATTTAAAGATTGAGGGGAGTCGGGAAGAGATATATCTTCGTATGGATTAGTAAGTTCGTCAATAGAAATAAGACCAGCTGGAAGATCGTCAGTGACGATATTTCTTACCCTAGGTGAACCAAGATCACTAGAAGTTGGTGAAATAAATCCTGAGGATGTTTCCAAAACAGAAAGTTCAGTTTCAGGTTCAGAGATTTCAGGTTCGTCAACTAGTTCACTGGAAGGAGAAATATAACTAGTAACTTCAGAAACTGAAATCGACTCTTGAATGTATTTTGTTGTAGGTGTTTGATAATCAGGATGAATTACAATGGATGAAGTTCCAATTTCTGTTGATCTAATCCTACTGCTTCTAGATGATACCAGAGCACGTAGCCCTTCAAGTTGACTTGGTGTATATTTGGGGGGTTTCCCTTGTAGTCTCCGGGATTGTCTTGGCAAGTCCGCCACGATTAAAAAATTAGTTAACCACATGCAAACAAAGAAAATTTCAATGAAAACACCTAAAGTCTCTAAGAAACAAACAGTTGAATCATACGCTTAAAAAATCTAAGAGTTCAAACCACACACAAACAGTAACTTTCCGTACTGAAAACACTAGTTGGTGATGAAATCCAACTTAGTAGAAATTTAATACGAAAAGGGCGGTTGGAACAGTTACCCCGAAAACCTGCTTAATGAAACAGATCGGTGCAAGTTTCTCCACTATACCATCTCGAGTGAAGATAACCTTCTGGAGAGTCCAAGTGAGTCTAGCTGATGTCTGCTCCAGGTACAGTGGGATCTTCCCTCCACCATCACCTTACGAAAGAATCCTAAAGATTATGGCCTCTAAGGTTACCAACAGAAACAAATATACCTGGGGGAACAGTCTATGATCCGACACACACGCAAGGGCAAAGTAACAAAGCTCAATCCCCTTGAAGGCTCCTTGAAATAATCCAAGGTATGTCAACAAGTGACCCCAGGCTCCTCGACAATGGTCTATCCGAGGTTTACCGTTGTTAATACGTGTATATCTTCTATCGTTCCCAATGAGGAAGGATTGATTACCCCACTGGTTCAGATATGATCTCATGCTTAACTCCTTTAGGAGGAGCTTCCCAGAGCATAGATGCAACAATTGGAATTTCTTCCTACCGCAAGATTTGTCTACTTGTTTTTTTTTACTATCTTGGAGAGTTAATTACTCCCTACTCCAAGATACTAGCCTAAGCTATTTTGGTGATAAGAGCCCTAGAAAATAAAATATTTGCTAGATGAATTTTAATTAATCGTTACTTTTATGAGATGTTTCTTAAGTCAATGGGTGTGGAAATGAAACTTTGGTGGTCTGAAGACTCGATTTCCAAAAACACTAAAAATGAACCTAAGAATGATAATCAATTCTTTTTCTTTCAATGAACTTCTATCTAAAGAAAGAGTTGGAGAATGCAACCCTTTTAGTAAACAATTCTTCCTTTAAACATAAAGAATGATTGAAAGAAAATATTTTGTCTTTTCCAATAAATGATTGAAGCTCACAACGAAATCCCTTTTCTTTCAAAACTTGTAACTACAAAAACAATTTTCCTTCAAAAGGGATCTACAAATTTCTAAAAAGCACTCAAAACTACAAAACTAATCTTGAGATCTAAAAAAAATTTTAAACAATCTAAATGAATAAAAACTTTAAGATTTTTTGAAGAATGTTTTACTTAGTTGTTCAGCAAAGTAAGGATCTATTCGTCCAGAACAACAAACAGATCAAAAACACTCAATTATGTTTTATAAAAATGAAATTCAAAAACCAATAACAAAGTTCTTTTTCGAAGATTTGCAAAGAAACAAGTAGCTCTATTTCTCAATAAAGGATGATTTCACAAGCAGGTCAGATTCAGCAAAAGGACAAGAAAACCGATGTAATCTGAGGTATTTCAAAATTTCAAATGCTTCAAATCGCTACAAAGACCAAGTGAAATGCAATCCAAAATGCAAAGTCTTCTAGAAAATTATCAAAAAATCAACACTGTTGGAATTCATTCATAGAAAGTTTTTGACAGAAAGAGTAATCAATCTGGGCAGAAATCAAAAATACTAAATCAAAATAAAGATAAACTAAAAAATAAATCTAGAGTTTTTCTAAAATTTAAACAGGGTCCACAGGCTTCCAGAAGTACCAGGTGCAGTACCGCACTGTTTACTAAAAGAAGATGTGAAACTGCCCGCACTGTCAAAAGAAGACAGAGTGTGGTCCCAGAAAAAATTAGAGAAAAATACTAAAGATTTGAAAATTTTCTAAAACAGAGAAAACCTAAACTACCCAGGCAGATGTCTATCAATCAAAAACTAAGAAAAATGTTTCCTCGAATCAAAATAAAAGAGAACCAAAAAACACAAAAAGTTTTTCCCCAGTGGAGTCGCTAATTTGTTGGACGGATAAATCGTTCTTGCGGACAAGACCGATCTCCCTAGTACTAAAATTATCTAGCAACAAATAGCCAAATAGACTAATCTTTCTCTAAGCATATATAATATATGAAAAGCTCTATATAGGTGTTAAAAGACCTACCTTATGTCCAGTGCTTGTTTGAAGTTGTTGTTATCCTTCGCGCGCTTGAAGGAGTTTCGCTTGTAAACCTGCAGTAAAAAACAAGAAAAGTGTTACATAGCACCTGTATAGACATCATCATAAACCATGCTTATCATAGTGATCAAGGAATCTATGAAATAAACCATTAACAAACAGCTTATTGAGAAAAATGAGTATATTTGTATTAATTTCAAAAGAAGGAAAACCTTACAACCTGAGCCTTGATGTTGCACAGGCCTTCCCGGGGTCCGAAGCAGGAGTCTCCTCTACTTTTAAAAGCTCTACACTCTTTCAATCAAGACAAATAGAGGTATGTAATCTCTCCTCACAAAAATCTTGTTTAACTGATTCTGAATCTCAACAGCACTTATCTTCAAATATCCCAAAGCTTCAACTCCCTTTGAGGCTACCCAATGCCTCTTTTTATAATGGAAAAGAGGAGGTTTTTCTGTTCCAAATATGAAGGGATAGAATCCTCCTTCAAAGGGATAAGCTCCTCACATCAAGGGGTTAGCTCCATAAGGTAAGGGATACATGTACCTTATCAAAGCGTACCTATTCCCAAAAATTCTCGTCTAGAATCTTCTAGAATTAATCTCAAATCAACTTTTTAAATTTACTTTCTCGCCTTTTTTAGTTTTACAGGAGTCCACACCTATAACACATAGAAAGTGCAGTTCTGGTCCGCAGGATAGCTGAACATTAGGTGCGGGCCCGCAGGCAATGTATAGAGAAAGTACGATACCAAAGTTTAGGAGATTTTTAGGAACTTTTCTCTTATTTTCAAGGCTTGATATGAAGAACTGATATGTTAGACTTGCAAAAGGAGGAAGTATGAGTTATAATGAGCTCATACTCATAGTAGAAAGTCAGGATGACAATTTTTAGTGTAACACCGCCACGAGCTTGTAGACCTTCTTGAGACCCGCTATCTGATATTCCTGGTCCTTTTTGAACTTGAACTTTTCTGGGTCCTCCCACCATCCCTTTAAGGTCTCGAGTATGGGAACTGCATGAGTGGTGGGCCATTCATCGATGAAGGTATTTTCTTGGGTGGGAAGTGCATAATAGAATTCTGCATCATGTCCCTTCATATTTGCAAATTATTTCTCGGCATGATCCCGAATAACCCAGATCTTGGGGTCGACCTTTTGCAAGATCCATTCGATCAACTCTGCACATGGGAATATAGGCGGATGGGCCCCTGCGTAGTGTAGCTTGGATCTCTTGACCTAAAAATACACTTGCCAATCTAGGAGGTCCTCTGGAAATTCAGGCTTTGTGAATTCTTAGTGCATCTGATACCAACTCATACTATCCCGTTTTCGAAAGTGCAAGCGATAACTCCATAGATAGGGGGGATAAAGAGGCATTTATTTGTCCTAGATTTCCATCTCAGAGCTTTTTTTCCTTTTCTTAACTGCCAGAGGCCCCATATCGCTTGAGGCAAATGAGATGGATACGCACTCAAGCTCGGCTTCGAGGTTCCCTATGATATTCAAGAAACAATCCAACGATAAGACAGATGTCATATTTATAAATTATTGGGCTGCTCCTATCTCTGCTCAACTATTTTTCAAGAAAATGGATTAACTTGTGACCTGGAAACCTTGCAACTAGGTTGCTAGGTCACTAGGTCATGAGGTTTAAAATTTCCCAAAAAAGCAACCTAGTGACTTAGCGACTTGCGACTAGGTCGCGAGGTTGCTGAGTCGCGGAGTTGCGCCGGTTTAGATTTCAAGGAAATGCGACCTAGCGACTTAGCGACTCATGACTAAGTCACGAGGTCACTGAGTTGTGAAGTCATGCCACTTGAAAATTTCACGGATATGCGACCTAGCAACCCTGCGACTTAGTGATCAAGTCGCTAGATCGTAAGGTAGCAGAGTTGCGGGGTCGCTCTAGGGCTCAACAGACTAGTTACACGGCGACAGAAACTTTCCTCTTGCTTTTAAAAAAAAGGGGAGGTAAGGCAACATATCAAGTGGAAAGCATACATGAAACTCCTCATTGAAAAGGGCTGGGAAGGGAACCTAAAATAGATTGATGCAAGGGAAGCTTCTTAGAGGAGGTAAATAGGGAAGTTAAGCTATGGGGAGGAACAATCTTAGCAACATAATTCATGGGAGGCTTAAACAGAAGCTAGGATGAGTTTTAAATAGGCCAAGGTTAGGGTAATGGAGGCAACCATCAAACAAAAGGAAACAACAGGAGGATTAGGCAACTTACCCGCGAAAAAACGCGCTCCAGCTGGCTTGTCAGAGGCATTTTCTTTCTCCGTCGTGCAGATCAAATGCAACCTATGCAACCCTTCTATTTATAAAGGGGTCGCACGTGCAGACAATAAATGAGGGTAGCAGGGTTGAAAATGAGTTGAGTTGATGAGAGATGCGACCTTGCGACCTGGGGGTCGCAAGGTCGCAAGGTCACAATTCTTTGGTTTTTGGATTATGTGCAACCTTGCAACTTCACGACCTGAGGGGTCGCAAGGTCACGATAGTTTGCTTTGACCATTTCTGTGACTTTGCGACTTGAGATTTTGAAAGAGTGAACTTGGGCTGAACTCTATTTTTTCAAAAGGTTAGGGGCTCAAAAATTTTAAAAGGGTGAAATTTTGGAGGGTGTTGTAGCAGCTACAACAAATGGTGATTCACTGATAGGGCCTAGGATCTCTGTCAATGCTTCATCTTGAGGGGAAAGGGGGCTCTTAGCATGTTTATCCTTTCACCCCATGGGTACCACTACTTTCATCCTCGGGCCTTGCGTGTTTACTCCACCTATCTGCGTATCCCAAGGTGCTGGTCCACCATGTTTTCACTCCTGGAGACTGAACGGAAAAGTTTGGAGTAACCTCAGGGACTTCCAGGATTATGTATAGTTACTTTGTCCTCATTTTTTTTCTCATATACCAGCGAACCTGGTGGTTCCAATGGAGTCACTTCCTAGGAGTCACAGACGTTGCTCCGCTGCCAGCAAGCCTGGTTAGTACCCCAGTGGAGTCGTTGTATCGCCTCTCTCTGCAGGAAGCCTTTCTCAATCCTTTACCCTTTATTCATGTGCTAATTGCACTTGTTTAAATGTGCTTAGGGCACTTATTTGACTGTGCTCAAGGCACTTATTTGACTGTGGAAATTATTGCCTAGGCGGATTAGGGATCCCAACTTATTTTTCTTGAAAGAGAGGTTGCTCCTGGTCTATATGAGGACTTTTGGGTTTTCCCAGATATCCTTTCATCTCCTGGGGTCTGCTCTATCCCCTTTTTGTCTGGTGACCGATTACACCGAAACCTTCTTTTGTACAGCAGTCCCTTGGGTGAGCATACTAGGTAAGCTACCTATGCTTGGTTCCTGGGACTTGGTCATGTTTCCCCATTAGGTGCATATCACAGGCAAGCTTGCGCTATTTTTTGTGTTCCAGGGGTGATTCTTCACCAGCATAGATTCCAGCACAGCATGCCAATTGAGTAACTTCTACATCTCTCCTTCAACATGAGATGCCAAAGCGAAAGGGCCAATGAGAGCTTGCTTGAAAAAAGCGATTTATTGAAAAGACAAATAATAAAAAACAATAGAAAATAAAACAAAAATATGGTACAGGGTATGGTCATGGCCCCTTGGAGCTGTCAGGTGAAATAGTGTTTAAGGTCGTGCCTGTTTACTGGGAGGACCTCAATCCTTCCTTCAAGGGTTTGTAGCCTGTAAGTGTGGGAGCTGACCTTTTCTTTAATTTAGAAGGGACCTGACCACAGGGCCTGGAATTTGGAGTGTTTCCCTTTATCCTCGTGAGGTTTTTCCCATTTTAGGACAAGGTCACCTACTTCAAAAGACTTTCTTCTGGCAGAATTTTTTTCAAACCATCGTTTTATTCGACTTTGGTGGATGGCAAAATTTTCCCAGGTTTTTAGCCTTTCATACTCCAGCTTCAACAATGTGTCTATTCGGGCTTGTAAGGCAAGGCAAGAAATGCCATGAGCTTCTTGAGATAATTGAAGGGCTAGGAGAGATAATTTGGGAGGAAGGATAGCCTCTTTTCCGTACACAAGAAAAAATGGGGAGGTGCCCAAAGATGATTTGGGTGTGACCTGATCAGCCCATAGGGCATTGTGGAGTGCGTTATGCCAATTTTGTTGTTGGGACAATAGAGTCTTTTTGATGATGCAAATGAGGTTCTTATTGGTTGACTCGGCTAACCCATTTCCTTGGGGGTAATCGTTGGCAGAGTGTTTCATCACTATACCATTTTCTAGAGAAAAATCATATAATTTAAATGATGAAAAATATGTTGCATTATCAAAAACAAGTGAGGTTGGAACACCAAACCTGGTCATGATGTGTTGAGTGATGAAAGCTATTACCTCTTGATCATTGATTTGATGCAACGGTATTACTTCAACCCACCTTGTGAAGTAGTCTGTAGCTGTGAGGATGTATCTATGTTGCTTGGAAGAGTGTGGCAAGATTTCCCCGAACACATAAAGTCCCCATTGCTAAAAAGGTTCTTCCACTGTGACGGACTGCAATAGGGCAGACGGTCGTATTTCCCTATCGGCGTATTTCTGGACATAAGCGTGTGCATCTTTGAATATAGTAGGCAAATAGAAACTGGTGCGCATGATCTTATGAGCAGTGGTGTCCCCTGCATAGTGCCCACCAGCTAGACCATCATGGAGTTCTGCCAAAACTTTCTATGCCTCATCATACTCCAAACAGCATAGTAGAACTCCGTTGTGGTGTTTTCGGAACAACTTACCCTACACTAGCTGGTAGGATGCAACTCTCAGTCTTATGGCACGTTTCTATTGGGCGGTTAAAGTGGGGTCCATGATACTGTGGCTCAAATATTTCTGAAGATCAACGTACCATGAGGAGGAATCCTATCGGGATATACTATCAGTTTGATACATGTTGATTTCGTGTTCCCAAATCTCTTCTTCATTGCCTCGTGAGCTTGCGGCTTTTGTGGCCATTCGGTATAGCCCTTGGCCCTTTATAGTATGTGCTAGATTGAATTCCAGGTCATACTCTTGAAGGCAAGTCATCCAGTTTCCTCATCTCTCACCTAGCTCTTGCTGTACCAAAAGTGAGCGAACAACTGGGTGAGGTATGAAAACTATGACGTGACTCTTCAAAATATATGGCTTGAAGTGTTTGACCGCCTTGTACACCGTGTAAGCTTGCTTGTCAATATCTGGATAATTTAGCTCGACACCTTGCAACCCAATGCTCATGAATGATATGGGCTTCTCATCGTTGTTGCCATATTTCTGAGTGAGGACGAATGCGAGAGATGAATCTAAGGCAAAGGTGTATAAGATGAAGCCTTTGCTGAAATCTGGACTATGAAGGGCGGGTGCTTCTACAATGGACCGCTTGATGTTATTGAATGCTTCTTTCTTGGGAGAATTCCATTTGAAGTTTGTGTTCTTCTTGATCAAACCTTGCAACGGTTTCATTATTTGGGCGAAATCTGATATTAATTTTCGCACGAATTTGATTTTCTCGAGGAAAGACTACATGGCCTTCTTTCCAGTTGGGGGAGGGATATGGGTGATTAATTTTGCACATTTTGGATCCACTACTATGTTGTCCCGAGTTATGATGTGCCCCAATAGATTTCCTTCAGAAACAGCGAAAATTCTTTTCTTCAGGTTTAATGAGATCCGTATTTTCGGCACCTCTCAAAAATCTGCTTGAGGTGGTGTAAATGGTCACACCTACGTTTTGAAAATACGGTGACGTTGTCAAGGTATAATACCACACTTTTCCCTATGAGGCCTCGAAAGGCGATGTCCATGGATGTCTGGAAGGTTGCGCCAGCATTGATCAAGCCAAAGGGCATGCGTTTGAATGTGAAAGTCCCCCATTTAGTTTTGAATGTGGTTTTCAGTCGGTCGGGTTTAGCCACTAGTACTTGGTTATAACCTAAAAAACCATCTAATAAAGAGAAAATTTCCGATCTGGATACAGCTTGAAGGATTTGCTCCATAGGGGGCACCGGGTAGTTGTCCTTGTCCGAAGCTCTGTTCAAATTTTGAAAGTATATGCATAAACAGATCTCGCCAGATTTCTTACGAATTGGGACCAAATTCGTGTTGGGTGTGGAGCCTGATTATCTTGTTTACTTTGTATCACAGATTTGGACCCCTGTACCTTAAAAGGGGCAGGAACACTGCCCGAAATTTAATCGCTTCCGCGCCCCCCCCCCTGGGGGGGTTCGGGGGCAGCGCCCCCGAAGCTAAAAACAGATGTAAAATTGCCTTGTAAAAGTATAGTAATTTCTAGTCAATCTGGGCCGTTCATTAGGCAAATGATCTGACGGTAGAAGTTATGTTTAGATTAGGGTTTTTTTCCCTAGAAGGCAACCCCCTTGTATATATGAGGGCATTGTATTGCGGTTGTGTATGATGTGTGTATTCTCGGAGCGAGAAATAGAGAGGGAGACTGTGAGAGAGAACAAAGGATATTACAGCGGATCTGCTGTAGGTTTTGTCTCTTCATTTTTGTTGGATAATATAAAGGAAGGATTGGATGTTCGGGGTGGACATAGCCCAAAATGGGTGAACCACGTATATTTGTGTCTCTCTGGTTTTATGTGTTTTGTGTGCTTGTATTTTTCTGCATATTTTATGTGTTTCATTGCTCTGTAATATTTAATTTTCTAACAATTCGACACCCAGGTTGAATGTCGGACTTTGAAAATTATACGAACATCCAAGAGTTTCTTCAGTTCCTTCTGGATCATCGGCTCTAAAGTGGGGTGTAATTTTCTCAGTTTCTGTTGGAATGGTTTCACTCCTTCTTTCATGGGTATCACGTGCCAGATGATCTGTGTGTCATAAGTCTGTAACTCATCATATGTCCAAGAAAATACATCTCGGTATTTCTTAAATAACTTAGTGAAATATTTCCTCTCCTGAGGGGTGCATTCATCACCGAGATTAACGAATTTAGGTTCCTTCTCTATACCAAGGTTTATTTGTCAGTGTGCTAACGTGGAACTCTGCACCTTCATGTTGGGGGGTCCTCAAAAATGGTTCTGTAAATCAAACAACTTTTCGAGCGACACAATCCCTTTAGGTATGGAATTTTCCTTATGATCCCCTTGTTCCTTTTACAAGGCCTGGTCATGAACCTCTTCTTCTATAACTGCGTCCTTGAACACGTCCGTATTGAGCATGAAATCCATTACGTGTTAATCATCATTAAAAACATGTAGATCAGTTACATTGTCTGGTACGGATGGCTTGTAAATAATTTCAATAGAAAATCCATCTCTAAGTGGGGTGAACCGAGCAGCAACATTGGCAAGTGTATCAGCTATTGCATTGTGCATTCTAAGTATGGATTTAATACCGAAAGTGTCAAAAGAAGAAACTAAATTCCATACCTCTTGCTGGTAACCTTTCAAATGTGGATAAAATCAATGGATGGTGTTACGTCCCTGATGGGTGATGATCTCAGAGTCTCCAATTACCTTTAAACAATGAACTTTGAGATCTATGGCTTTCTTGAGCCCAAGAAGAAATGCTTCATACTCGATTGTATTATTTGTGCACTGGAACTCTAGTCGGCAGGAAATTAGAAACTTTTTATTTTGAGAGTCCAGCAGAATACAACCCACACCAGCCCCATCATGGGTTTTGGAACCGTCGTAGTACAAGTTCCACATTTCATCTTCTAATTTGACAAGGCTCTCCGAGCACATAGCAGACACATTCAGGGCAATGGTTTTCGTTGAGGTGGAGTGGTTGTCAGTGACCAACAATAGCTCTGATTAGACATCTTGAGTGACTATAGATTGGGGTGTTTGGTAGCACCCAAATAAGGATTCTAAGAAGCACATACTGAGCTCCTCTTGCGCGAAATTGACTGGTTCGTTAGTTGCGTCCAGGTCGGTGACCGTGTGTTTCATGTAAGGCTCACTTTCGACCCGGATATGATTGTTCCTTCCCTTGTAAGGGAGCCACAGGTGGGACCAATCAGTGGAAAAGTATCCTTGTAGCTTGCTAGACCAATCTATGCTCAAAAGAAGACCATAGGCCTCGGGGATATCCACGTTCACTATGTCAATGCACTGATGTACCCTAGAATCAGAGGATAAGTGGATGATGACATTATTAAATTCACCTACTACAGGAACCTGAGATCTATCAAGTTGAATGATCCTAGCGTCAGTTTTCTCAGGGCGGATGTTTAACTTCTTGCATGCAAACAAGGGCATAACATTTGTGTATGCACCAGAATCGATGAGGCAATTATGGACATTGAAGTTGAAGATCTCGAAGGATAGAAGGAAAGGTGGTGTGGATCCCCTGGAATTTTCATTAACATCATTCACGAGATACTAGGGACTAGCAGTAGCTTGGACAGATATGGTACTCATGGGTTTGGTCACTGGAAGGTCGGAAAATGCTTTGAGGATAAGATCTTGTTGGTTAGAAATCCGAACGAGTTCGTAGAGAGAATTATTGGCCTGCGTTTTCTTCATATCCTCGATAATGTTATACCTGGAGTCTAGGTGTGAGATAAGTTTAGTGGAGGCTTTTAGAGCAACTGATGATGATTTAGCCTTTAGGCTTACTCAGGGATTGGTTGGGCTAAATCTCTCAGGAGTCTTAGTTTGGTTCTCTGTATTTGGTGGCAGTATTTTCCTTAAGAAATATTTTCTCTTCTCCTCGAAGGACTGCTCAGGGATTGGGCCTTTGCTCCTTAAGCCATAGTTTCGAGGGGGTTTGGATTTAGGGTCGTTAGCCAAGCTTATTTTAGTTGTGGAAGGGGGGCTTTCCCCACGGATGACCTCGAAGGCAAGGACAGTGGATCCCATATCCTCATCCGGGGGGGAGGCTTCCTTGTTATTTGAAATAGAGTCCACCTCTAAATCCCCAGGGGTCTGGTCTTCTGGAACTTGATTCACCACGACAGCCATGCTATTGATCCACTGAGTGCAGGTTTTCTTTGAGTGTGAGGCTTGATGAAAAGAACATAAATTATCCTTTCTGATTTCTTCAATGTTGAGGCCAGTACTCGAGTTTGACGGAGGCTAGTTGACAGTGGGTTTATTCTTTCTAAAGAAAGTTTCTACATTTTGGCACCTGATGCAGAGTCATTGTTTTTCCTCTTCAAATCGGAGACTTCATTGGTTAATAGTTTGAGAGACTTTGTGATGCTTTCGAAGTCGAAAGGTTCTTTTTCTTTGTCTCCGGCCTTATGAGTTGACGATTGGACTCTCTTCGTGGCCGTCTTTTGATCATCCCGATCATCATGATCAATGGCTCCTATGGATAGCATGTCTCTTTTGACAACAAAGGCGGTGGTGTAATTTTCTGCAAAGGTAGCTCTAGCTTCACATTTTACGAACACGACAATATCTCGAGGGAGAACCCGTGTGTAGTAGTAAATGGTGATGGAATCATCTAGGGCCATGTTCATAGGGAATTTGTTCAATATAGTATCGAAGCATTGATTGAAGTATTTGAATTTCTCCTTCTTCTGGCATTTCAAGGTACTAAGTTCTGTGAGAAGCATAGAAGGAGCTTTTTCCTCCAAAAACATTTGGAGGAAGGTTCAGCAAAATTTCTCCCAGAAAGAAATGGAAGCAACAAGGAGAGACCGGTACCATGTAGCAGCTTTATTTTCTAAAGTATGAGGAAAGAGACGGCATGCTACATCGTCATAGTGCACCCTCATCATTTGTAAGGCCAGGTAAAAGTTTCTTATGTGATCTTTGGCCAACCTTTTTTAGGGTTGAACTTAGGGAGGTGCTTCTCAGGGTATCGGGGCATGTCATGGAGGGGAACCTGGAGGGCTAGGGGAGATTGTGACATCCAAGCCAGTGGTTGCACACGCCTAGAATTCTGGTGGCATGGTATGTATACATGCCTTATTTCACTTTTAGATTCACTCCCTATGCCTGATCCGTATGCTTCGCCTTCATGATGGGAGTGCATGTCCTAATTTCTCCTGCAATTTCCTACATTCCTGATGTTTATCCAGTTATAAAGGAAAGGGAACTTGTTTTGGTTTCATTTGTGGTGAGTGTGTCCTATATTTTGACCTTTCCCATGGCCTCTATCTTCCCGACCCCTGTTTCCCCAACCCCTCTCGGTTGTGCCCTCAGGCTTGTTATTTGTTTGAGTGTCATTGTTCATAGGTTGGTCAGGTTGGGTTTCGTTGATTTCTGGGACGCCTCTTCCATTCCCTCGGGGACTGTCGGGGGGCTATACTGAATTAAGATCTACTACATCTATATAATATTCTATCCTGAGACCTATTAGCTGAGGTAGGGAATTGACCAGGGTTCCCTGGCGAGTCTGGTTGGCCGCAGGAGTTCAAGGGTTAACCAGGGAATCAGTGGCAGGGATGTTTTGTAAGCCTCTGATGAGCTCACGGGATATTGGGCACAAGGCCCTTAGCTTGTTAGAGGTGATCTCATAGAAAGGGGGTTCTTCTTCAAGAGAATGTTCAGGGGGTAGTGGACCATTGTTTTCATACATGATTTCCCCCTGCGGGGTTTGCAATGGAATGTTGCTTGTGTGTTGGGAGCCTGCCATTCAGGCCCTCCTTCTAGTGCCAAATCTGTTGACGGTAAGAAAATTTCCGGCCAACAGTAAGGGATCTCCCCGGTAAAAAGTCTCGATTAGACTCTAAACCGTTCTTGATAGGGATCGCATCCGAGGTGTGGGTCTAGATACCATTGAATATTCCTTTTCTCGGACACAAATGAGCCCTGCAGACCTATGAACACATGATTATTCGGATGATACAAGACAAAATTTTGATGAGTCTAAATAGACATAAAAACACTACAAATAGCAAGATGAGTTAAAGCATGCAGCCAAAGGAAATGTTTTTAGCATCATATCATTAAGGTCATGCTTGTAAAAGTTGTTCAAACCACAGAAGAAACAATTATTTACGGCTATAGAACCCTTCACTTCCTTAAGCGATCTCAAAGATAAGATAAATGTTAGGAACAAAGTGTCTAACATCTCCTAAGTAAACATCCTAACATCATTAACACATTTAGTGAGTTGAAATGTATAAATGATATAAGCAGAAAACGCAGATTAATTAATCATAAAGATATCAGATACATAAGACAAAAATATTCATAGTGTTAACACATTAGTCCTCATAAGATCCAAGAGTAGAATCAAAACATTTGTTTGTATTCATTATTAGAATGGTGTATTCAATGCTATACAATTCTCTTTGCTCCTTTGGAGTCCAAAAAAAATATCCCCTTATAATTTCCCGAAAGAAGTATTTATAGAACAAAATTTACCCTTGGGTATCCCTGACTTTTCGCCTTCCTGGCCATTTACATAATCTGCAACTCGAGGGAATTTGTGACTTGCGACCTCGGCTTTGACTACGACCTGCGACCCCTTGTTTGTTGCGACTTGCGACCTCTTCTGTTTGCTGCATTATGTGACTTGGTCATGGAAGCAGTTGGGTGATTGCGAGATTAGGGACATCTACCTATTGTTGTTCCTTGAGGTAACTTTTCCATGCTTAATAATCTGCAGCAACTGGGGAGACTTGAGGAGTATCTTCTCTCAACCTGTGAAGGCACTCAAGAGCATTTGGGATCAAAGTGTCTCTCTTGATCATGATCTTGTTCGATAGGGAGGCTAGTTTGGTATAAATCTGGACCAGTGTCACGATGAATTGAACAAGATTTTCTTGTGATGCCAAAAGGTCTTGGGAAGCGATTGCTTGCCTTATGGGTTGTAGAAATGCTTGAATGTCTTATGGGTTGTAGAAATGCTTGAAGGAATGTGGGGTACTTCAGCGATTGATTCAATGAAGCTAATCATATTTTCATATGCAGACATTACTTTCTCCAAATCCATTATTGAAAATGAAAATCTGAGTTTAAATGATGACAGTCATGAGACTAATGAAACTATACAACATCAACTAATTCCTTGATTTTGAACAGATAGGATAGGATAGGATCCATGACCGGACCATTCATCAACTTCCCATATGTTTTTCTTCTTCATTGATTCCTCAGAACATGTTGAATCATGGCAGTGACTACATAAACAAAATTTAGTTGCATAATTGAATTAATTATGTGGCTAATTGCAAATTTTATTCTAATAATAAGGAAAATATGAAAATATGAAAAATATATCATTAGGATACATTACCAAGCTAAAATGTGAATTTCAATACTTGTTTGAGCTTATGGAGTTGTCAAAAAGAAGGAAAGATAGTGAAAATGAATGTCAAAATTGAGGCAGTCTTGAGGCTCCACACCTAGTCTAATATGTTGCATGATAATCCACTTATTGGGTTGGAATTAGGTGAAAGGTTGAGGGAGAGGCTTAGTTATTGCATAATTGTGTAGCTTAGATAGTCAGGAGTCAAGCTTGAGCCTTGAGACTGCGTAATGTGCAGTTCAAGCTAGACTATGCAAGAAGATTGCGTAGTTGGGGAGCTTAGGGAACTAGGCTAAGGGCTTGAGTATTATTTTTCCCACTACATGGTTCTGGAAGGTAAAGGAGGCTATGTATTTACAAAATTTCATATTTTAGGAGCTCGGGGTTGAGGCCTAAGCCGTAATACTACACAATGCGTAGTTCTGACTGGGAAGGAGAGATAAATTGTGTAGTTTTAGAGGTCAGAGGATGAGGTTGGGCATTATGATTGTGTAGTTGAGGAGATCAAGGAGGTAGTAATTTTGCATTGTGCAGTTCCAAGAGGAAGGGTTGTAACTTGAGGGCTGAGACTAGATAATTCACATTTTAGGAGGGTTGGATGAGGTTAGGTTTTCCGGTCGGGAATTTTTCCAGATTTGACTAAGTGTGGGAAACTCAAAGTTGACGTGAACAATGAAAAGGCTTGATTATGATCACACACTTAGACAGTTGAAGAAAAAACATAGATCATCCAGAACACCTAAAAAACATACTTCCCTCAATGTGACAATTTTTCAATGACTTACGACAAGTGCGATGCCAAAGATACACTTTACGACGACCGTGAAGAAAATTTTGCGACAATACTTAAAACTTTTGAAATAAGTGTGACACATATTTACATGGTAATACCAACTCATTTACATAAATATTACCCCTCGAAACCACCAAAACTATATTTTATACAATGTGCGACACTTGACATGTGAAAATAGAACACTTTGATTTTCTTGCAAATGGGACCAAAGCACTTAGAGAAAACACATGCAATAAGTATTAATTCTTGCAATGATAGTATGAAAGGTCGCAATAGGCTCCGAAATGTGGGTGTAGGAAAAAATTTTGGAGGATATTATAGTAGTGACAACAGAAGGCATAAATTCATAAATATATCCCTCAAGATAGTGAGATGAAGAAAATTTTCAAGAGGGTTGGTGTAATGAAAATAAAGGTTCCACTCTCTCTACAAATATACAGAAGCTAGGTAATTTTTGTGAAGAGGTTATCTATCTCTTACAACAATAAGGAAGTATTGTATTTTAATATATTTTCTCCTATTATTAATGCTTATGTTGCATGCCATTAAGGGTATTTGAATTAAGTTGAACAAAGAAATATTTCTATAATTATTAGATATGGAAGTTAGTAACCCTTGAGCAGATTCATCAGCTGAAATTTATTAAAATTCAATGGTACCTATAGGTAGTATCATCAGTGTATGTTGACAATAGTAAAACAAAGGGTTTCAACTACAAGAAAGTCTCTTGAATATGTTAGTCATGATCAAATGAAGTTTGATGATGTCATTGTTAGGTGTTAAAATGACATAAGTATAGTGGCACTCCTTTAGCAAGAAATAACATTATAGTTGAATTCTAATGTTGTGTTGAACATATTCAAAGATATTGCTTCAGAAATAGATCTGGGGGAGGTTTTGCAATTTTTTGTGGTTGTCTCACTTTCAAAAAATTTCAATATCATTACAAAAAATAGGGTTCAGTCAACTCAAGCATCAATATCATCATCAGAAGTCCAGCTTTTATCACCTTCATCATATTATAACTTTCTCATTTCTCTCATAATTTCTCCTGATAAAAATACATGTGTCCATTATCATTATTATGTTGTGATAGTTTTGCAGGAAGGGTAACTTGGTCCATGTCTTATAGTAAATATTTTGTAGCAGATTTTTTATAAGGGTTGTAATTTTTAATCATTGTAAGTGGGTAATTTTCCCTAATACGGGAGCCCACATAAAATTGTATAAGCTGACTTATTGTAAGTGGACCATTGTGCTTGGTACAGGATTCCATGGTAGTGAATCAAATTCATTATTATTTTTGGGGTGATTGGATGGTACAAGGAAGGTGTTTGAAATCACCATCAGGTTGGAGCCTGAAAATTCTTCAGGGTGATAGGGTGGTGCTACGGAAAGTTGGAGCTTGTTAGGTTGTTGGAGCATCCTTTCAACAATTTCTAATAAAACTAGGGCATTAGAGTGTCCTTCTAGTTTGAGATGGAAAATTGAACACTTTTCTATATTATTAGGGAGTTATGGATTCCCCTTTTTTAGTTAGATCCTAAGAATTAAGGTACTCATAAATTATCAAGGAAGTGTTCAGTGTTTTTTTTCTCGAAGGTGGTTTTCCACCTAAAAAATCTTGTGTCTATTGTTTACTATTTATTTATGTTTTGAATTGCTGCTAAAGATTAATTAATGCTCTTAAGATATTGAAAAATTACTGATTGCTAAGAAATATTGATTCACACCCTTCTTAGTATTCCAAAAATTGGTATCAAAGCAAGTTCCTTCCCTGAAAATTTAACTACTGGAAGGAGATCATGCAACGCAATAAGTCGGAAGCTCTGTAATATTCCAAAATTTGCAAGCAGCAAATTAGAATATTAATTTTTGCTTATACCATCTAGGAGGTGAATAAAATGGGTAAAAGTCCCATGAGTAGGAATAAAATCCCTCATAGTGTGAAAGGGATCTATGGAGTAGCTATATTTTGCACCTTCCAGTGTGAAAAGGGGCAAATGCATGAGGACAAGGTCAATTTTGACCAAGTCAACGGCACTACCTAAGAGGGTGTGGCTTGCTTGGGAAGACAATGCAATTTGAGAGGGAGAAAGATTCTTTATGGAAGAAACCCTAATGTGTGGGGTCCAGGGAAAAGACATTCACTTGCATAAAAGGAGGAAGAGGCAGCCATAGTGAGACATCTTTGAGTATATTGATATTTGTCTGTTTAGACTATTTGTAGTCTCCGGTTGTTCAGCTAAGTTGCAGTGCTACTTAGCATGAGGGATTCCTATTTAGGATTTCCTCTCCTTCTTAAGAGGCCTCTTGAAGGATTGCACTTCATTTTCTCCACATCTAGGCTCAAGGCCAAAGCCATTCCTTCATCTATAGCATTATTTATGTTCAAGTGTAACGTTGTGTTGCAGGGTGTTGCAGTGGAGGGGTTCCACAACACCATTCCTTGTCTCATCTTTCAAAGGAGAGAGCTCCTATTCCTCGGGAAGATTAGTGAGGGAGGTTTCCAAGGCAGATTTTCATATCTTAGCATCAGGCCAAGCTTCTCCTATCATCAGCAATGCAATCCCTTCTATAGACTGCGTTATTTCAGTGCACACTTGCAGTGAGGAGCTGCACCATCATCTTGGAGGGCAAGATCTTCAGTGATAGGATCAGCCTTGCACTTGAGAGATTCATTGGAGGAGGTTTGCTTTAGATTGGTGATCATATTCATCCATCTCCTTCTATTTCAACTTTGTGTTGCAGTGCTACCCTGCAACTCCGGCATTTATGTAGATTTGCCATTTGTACATGTATTGCAGCCAATCCTTCTAAGGATTGTTGTATCATTGTTGTATTGTTATCTTCAGGGGTTGAGAGCTTGCTCCCCTAGCTTTCTTGAGCTGATATTGCTATATCATTTTATTTTCATTTTATATGTTGCAGTGTCTCCTATAGATTGCGTTGTTATAGCCATGGCTTCCTTAATGTAGCAGTATTCTCCATTTATCATGTATATGTTCTATTGAGAGAGGCATTGCCTTACTTGAGTGATTTTTTCCTCAATAATTGTATACATTATTGCTACTATAATCTAATATGATAGCTATTTGTATCTTCAAGAATTCATGGCTACAGAATAACGTTGTCATTCCATTATATACTCATACATTATTGCAGTCCCTCATCGGGCACTTTCTGAGGACAACTAGGTGTGGGAGATATGTTTAACCCACCTAGATTGATTTCTTTGGAGCCTCCTCTTGGATTTAGGACTTAGACAAATTGATCTAAGAGATCCAGGTCTTGGTTTCAATTCCTGTAGCAGCCATTACTGGAAAATTCCTTTCCTATTCATGTCTTGCTAGTTGTTCCAGATTTGGGATATTACACTGGTATCAAATAAACTTTCTTGGCTCAGCCTGTGAGTCTTCACCAAAGAGATCAAAATATTGAAGAGGATGGGTTTTATATCATCATATTTCAGATCCATGAAGAACCTCCCCAAGGAGGATAATCAGAAAGAAGAGGAAGGACCTTGCACTTCCTATTCTCATCGAGAAGGAGACAAAGAGATGAGTAGGGAAAAGAATCCATTTTTTGGAGAAGAAAGAGGGGATAAGATTAAAAAGCTTCTTCCTAAGTCTCTACATAATATTCATGAAGATTTCAAGAAGATTAGGAGGGAGATGTATGGAGAATCTCCAAAAGAGTTTGAATCTAAAGCAAACTCTAGATTGACATATGAGGAGTGTGAGTAAGCAGCTACACACCCTAATACTCAACGTAGTCACATGCCCAGGATTTCCAGAAGAGAGATGGAAAGAGGATAAGAAGTTGATAGGGGGGGAATATTAGTGATTTCCTGAAAGAGTATGAGTTTTAAACTCAGAAATTCCGAGATCATCTCAGTTTTTCAAAGTTTTGCAAGATGAAGGTGAAAGGAAGAGAGCAGCAAGATAGATTTCTTCTATCTACCTTTGAAGGTTCACCTACATGTTCAGCCAAGGCTTGGGTGGAGGAGTTAGAGACCTTCTTGCAACAACACCAAATTCTTGAAGATGAAGCCATCAAAGTTGCAACACTGGATTTGAGAGGTAAGGCTTTTTCCTGGTGGATATTTGAATCTTTTTCTTTGAGAAATGTAAACATTGCATCTTATGCAAATTTCACTAAGGCATTAGTGAAAATATTTGATAAAATGATTCATGAGACACACATGGTGGAGCTGAACAAGAAAACTAAAAAAAAACCCTTGCATGAGAACGCAGTATCATCTCAGAAAACCATGGAGGAAGCTGAAAACTTGCACCATACTTTTCCGGAAGAAAGAATTTCCTCCCACCCCTTTGAGAAAGGAAGCAAGGAGATATATTTTTCAAAAAGGGATCCAATCATTGGAGTATTTCCCATTCATGTTACAGATATTGAGGGAAACAATGTTGTTTCATCTAGATATTATCTAATGCCTCATGCAGAGGAAGGAGGAGCTATTGCTCCAAGTAGAGGGATGCTTGCATCTTTTGCAAGGGAGTCCCCAGGATCTCATGTGTGGATATCAAGGCACAACTCATGTTCTACATGTACCATTTTTGAGGAGGTGTGGAACCATGGAGACATAAGGAGAAGGTAGGGAGGAGAACCAATATTATGAGATGAGATGTACACATCCCTATCCACTTCAAGAGGTTGATGCACCTGAGGAGAAGACTGGATTGTGCAGTGAGGGCATGGACAGATATGTTCATTCATATATGCAGTCATCTCTTGATGATGATGTCTCATTGCATGGAGACATTTTTCCAGTGAGACCACTGGATCAGCAGAGGAGGATGGATGCTTCACTAGTTGAGGCACCACTCAGTGATTTCAGAGGAGTGGGAACCTTGGGAGAGCTTGATGCAGCGCTGGGAGTCTGGGGTAGACTCAAGGAGAGAGGGAGAATTCTCTCAACATCATCAGTACCCACTTCCATTTCAGATTCTGCGTTGTGGCAGAAGCAGTAGGGGAAGGATAGCAGCCTTCCAACTTGCATCTTTGGCATGAGAGATGTCAAAGAATATGGTGACCATATGACAGGTGCTCTTCATGAGAGATCATCGGCACTGTCACTATGGAGGATAGATCCATATTGGAACTCCCAGCTATTGGTGGAGTATTCAAAGGATCTTTTCACTTGTATGATATTAGATGACTAGTTGCATGAGGAGGGATATTCAGTCAGAGATGGGGTCATCTTCTATCATGGTAGGATTTTATTTCCTAGAGCTTCCAAGCTCAAGGAGAATTTTCTACAAGAAGCTCAAGAGGATTTCATTTTCAGCCCCACTTGTTCTATGAGAGCATACCACACCATCATGGAGGGGTATTCTTGGGAGGGCTTTGAGGAGGAGATATATAAGCATATGAGGAGATGCATCGACTAGATGGAGATGGAGGAGAGACATAACTCTTTGGGAGAGTTAGCACAACCACCTCTTTTATCTTTGAGGATGAGAGGAGACTCATCTATGAGCCACTCCATTTTTATGAGTAGAACATATGGTAAGGGTGATGGTTGTTCACATGATTATTTATATGATGTATGTATATGTCCCTTAACCATATATCTGTAGGATGTTGTTCCAAGGAGGAGCATTCTTTTTCCTAGCCCACATGGTTTAGTTGAGGCCATAATCATGATTGATGGCCATTCCCTAAGAGGACTTGGGGAAGAGATATATTATGGAGGACATGTTCATTGTACACCTCGCATCATTCACTTCCTCCATACTTATGAGGATATTGGAGAAACAGGAAAGTGGTTGAGAAACCATACTTTTTATCAGTCTCTATTACAGTTGAGGGTCAAGATGTGTTGGTTGCATTTGAGGGACCATTTTCCTTCTCACTTGCTACACATGGAAGCAAGCATGATTCTCATTTTTTCTCCCTATGGATCTATTGTTTCTGTTTTTATTAGGAGCATGCTTGGGAGAGAGACACATCGGGTGAATGTGTCCTTTCAGGGAGAAATTCCTCACACTTTTTGCACTACATGTTCTAATGGGAGCATGGGATATGGTATGGTCACCTTAACAACACATTTTTTTCCTTATGAGGTGAGCGATATGATGGATGTGATTCCATATGATGATGACTTCCAACTCATCATATATGGGATGGTTTGGGCTAGCTTGATTTACAGCGTTGGAGGAGAGATATTTGGAGATCTAGTCCTCATCTTGCCACTTGAGGGAAATATTATTGTAGCCCAAGATCAGCCAAAACTCTACACTTCTCATAATTGGAGAGATGTACAGCGTGGGGTAGGCTACATTGTCTACCATGAGCAAATTTTCATCCCACCTACTTTGCCGGAGCCAAAGGTGGAGGACAGATTTCAGGAGTTGCCTAGTTGGGAGGTAACTCATTTTGCATGGCTAATAGATTTGGGATGGATGATCCATATGGGAGAGATAATTCCCATTAGATTTTAGATCCCATTCCTCAAGGGACCTCTAGACATCACTTTGCTATCCTCTTGAGTATTTCACCTTTACATGATAATGGCTTGAAAATTGAATTGCATGCTGAGGAGGAGCAATGTGGAAGCTTGATTGATGAGATAGCATCACTTCACTTGGAGGAGATCATCATACATGGATCCTAGAGGGAGAGGAGGAGAAAATAATTTAGTCTATCCTTGCACTTGCTTGAGGACAAGAAATATTTAAGAGGGGAGGACTATAATATTCCAAAATTTGCAAGCAGCAAATTGGAATATTAATTTTTGCTTATATCATCTAGGAGGTGAATAAAATGGATAAAATGCCCATGAGTAGGAAAAAAATCCCTCATAGTGTGAAAGGGATCTATGGAATAGCTCTATTTTTCACCTTCCAGTGTGAAAAGGGGCAAATGCATGAGGACAAGGTCAAGTTTGACCAAGTCAACAACGCTACCTAAGAGGGTGTGGCTTGCTTGGGAAGACAACGCAGTTTGAGAGGGAGAAATATTCTTTGTGGAAGAAACCCTAATGTGTGGGGTCCAGGGCAAAGATAAATTCACTTGCATAAAAGGAGGAAGAGCATAGTGATACATCTTTGAGTGTATTGATATTTTTCTGTTCAGACTATTTGCAGTCTCCGACTGTTCAGCTGAGTTGCAATGCTGCTTAGCACGAGGGATTCCTGTTTAGGATTTACTCTCCTTCTTGAGGGACATCTTGAAGGATTGCACTTCATTTTATCCACATCTAGGCTCAAGGCAAAAGCCATTCCTTCAGCTACAACATTATTTCTGCTCAAGTGTAATGTTGTGTTGCAGGGTGCTGTAGTGGAGGGGTTCCACAACACAATTCCTTGTCTCATCTTTCAGAGGAGGGAGCTCCTATTCCTCGGGAATATTAGTGAGGGAGGTTTCCAGGGCAGATTTTCATATCTTGGCATCATTCCAATCTTTTCCTATCATCAACAGCGTAGTCCCTTCTCTAGACTGCATTATTTCAGTGCACACTTGCAGTGAGGGGTTGCACCATCATCTTGGAGGGAAAGATCTTTAGTGCTAGGATCAGCCTTGCACTTGAGAGATCCATTGGAGGAGGCTTGCTTCATATTAGTGATCATATTTAGCCATCTCCTTCTATTTCAGTTTTGTGTTGCAACTGCTACCCTACAACTCTGGAATTTCTGCAGATTTTCCATTTGTATGTGTATTGTATCCAATCCTTCTAAGGATTGTTGTATCATTGTTGTATTGTTATTTTCAGGGGTTGAGAACTTGCTCCCCCACCTTTCTTAAGCTAATATTTCTATATCATTTTATTTTCATTTCATATGTTGCAGTGTCTCCTATAGACTACACTGTTATATCCATGGCTTCCTTAGTGTAGCAGTATTCTCCATTTATCATGTATATGTTCTATTGAGAGAGGCATTGCCTTACTTGAGTGATTTTTTCCTCAAGCATTGTATACATTATTGCTGCTATAATATAATATGATGGCTATTTGTATCTTCAATAATTCATGGCTATAGAATAACGTTGTTATTCCATTATATGCTCATACATTATTTCAGTCCCTCATCGGGCACTTTCTGAGGATAATTAGGTGTGGGAGATCTGTTTAACCCACCTAGAAGGATTTCTTTGGAGCCTCCTCTTGGATTTATGACTTAGACACATTGATCTAAGGGATCCAGGTCTTGGTTTCAATTCCTGTAGCAACCATTACTGGAAAATGTGTTTCCTAGTCATGCCTTGCTAGCTGTTCTAGATTTGGGATATTACAAGCTCCAATACTCAATGGGAACAAATATTCTTTCTAGACTTGAAATATGAAGGCATACCTTCAAGAACATATATTTGATGTTTGGAATGTTGTATTAACCAAATACAAGGAACCTTCAACTCGTCCCTCAAATAATGATGGCCAAAGGCTTTATGAGAGAAATGATAAAGCTAAAAATCCCCTCATGACTCGTGTTACTGGTTCTATTTAAGTCAAAATAATACACTACAAATCAATGAAAATAATTGGGACAAGCTTCAAAATACATATGAATGAGACAATAAGGTAAATGAGGTCAAACTTTAAACCCGTCGAGGACAATTTGAGTAGCTGAAAATGAATGAAGAGGAAAACATTGCACCCTATTTCCTCCATGTTGATTAAAAAGTGAATATTATAGAATCATTTGGAGAACCAATGGAAAGCATGGTAGTTGTCTGAAAGGATCTAGGTACTCTTCTATATATTTTTTATGCTAAAGTCTTTGTGTTATAAGAAATTGATTATTTGGAAAATATTAGCATGGATTAGTTGCATGGAATACTTATGAAATATGAAGTGAGGAAAGAGCTATGGGAATTTACAATGTAAGTTCCTCAGATCCAACACCAAAGGTCACTGCTCACAAACAGATCACAGATCATTACAATAGTATTTGACGTGGTTAAAACCCTAAAAGAGGGAAATAGTCCACAGCCTGAGCCAACGCGGCCACTTCAGGAAATTTATTAATATAAATAAAGAAAACTTACATAATTTTCTCTCATAAACGGTCACCGGACAAATGAACCTCCATGCTCTTTAAATAGAGATCATGGACCAATCGGGTGTTATACCACAGATCAAGTGTCGGTAATACTGAGGAGAGAATGAACCTTCGGATCACTACATATCGTGACCGTTAGATTATAAGTTACAAAAGTACATAGTAAAGAAACACACTTCACCTAACTCTATGCTAGACTAAGTTATACTTAACTATTTCCTATGTGTTGGAATATCCTAACATCCTCCCTTAAGAACAACTTGAAGTAGTATTGAAGGGTTTACAAAGGTGAGAAAATATGAGAAGGAAGGAGGCATTAGAGCCTATCCCCCCTTAATGATAACTTTCTTGAACTCCAAGCATAGATTGAAGTTTGGTAAACTTCTCTTCTATGAGAGCATTTGTAAAGATATCAATAACTTGATCATTGGTTGAATAATACTGCACTTCAAGAACATGATCATGAATGAGCTTTTTGATGAAGTTTATGTGTATCTCAATGTGTTTCATGCACTGATGTTGAACTGGATATTTGTATAGTTGAATGGCACTATGATTGTCACACTTAAGTGTAGTTGGATGTTGATGATGAGGACCAAATTTAGATATGATCTGACGAAGCCACATGGATTCTTTGCTGGCTTCAACAGCACCACGATACTCTGCTTCTACCAAAGAAAGAGAGTTGGAACTTTTTTTCTTACAATACCAAGTAAAAGGTCTTGAACCAAGAGTGAATACATAACATGCAGTAGACTTTCGTTCGTCAGGGTCACCAGTCTAATCAGAATCAGTGAAACCAATCAAAAATGGAGATGCTTCGGCACTGTAATGAATCTTGAACTGAACTCTACCTTGAATATATTGAATTATTCTTTTAGTTTCTTTACAATGACTTTCATGAGGTTTGTGCATAAATCGAGAAACAAGACCAACGACAAAGGAAAGGTATGGGTTGGATACTGAAGTTATCCAACAAGTTGATGGTATAAGGTAGCATCAACTTCAAGGGAAGTACAAGTGACTGAATGCTTGAATCTCGACTGAAAGGGAGAAGGTTCTGGCTTAAATTCCTCCATGTGAAAGTGGCATAGAAGATCATAGGAATACATAGACTGAGAAAGGGTAATACCTTCTTTCAATTGCAAGACTTGAAGACCAGTGAAATAATGAAAGTGTCTTAATTATGTCATTTAAAACTTATTTTTGAGGCTATAATTCACATGGTTTATATGGTTGGGATCACTACTAGTAAGGATAATATCATCAACATAAATAATAAGGATGATTAAGGACTTATCCACTTTCTTGGTGTATACAGTGTTGTCAGAATGCGATTTAGAAAACCCATTATCTTAGAGAAATATATCCATTTTGCATACCAAGCTCGAGGGGATTGTTTGAGATCATAGAGAGACTTCTTAAGGCGAAAAAAAAGGCTAGAGTCATTTTGGATAAAGTCAGGGGGTCGTTCCATGTAGATATTTTCATCCAAGTCCCCATGGAAGAAGTCAAATTTAACATCCATTTGATGGACTTCCCATTTAAAGGAGGCAGCAAGTGAAAGAAAAGGGAGGATAAAATTCATTTTGACAATAGGGGAGAAGGTTTCAGTATAGTCAATTCCTTCAACTTGTGAAAATATTTTAGCAACAAGACGAGCTTTATGATTATCCACTTTTCCATCTGGTCCAAACTTTGTTCTGTAAACCCATTTTCATTTGACAAGTTTTCTTCCCTTTGGAAGAGGAACCAGATCCCAAGTATCATTTGCCAATAAGGATTGATATTATTCATTCATAGCTACATCCAAATCTGGATGACCTGAAGCTTCTTCAAAGGTGTCTGGATTAGGATTTTCTGAAACTTGAGCCAATAAGGAAGAGGCTCTGTTGAATTGAGAACATGTACAATGCTTATTTGCAGGGTCACCTGCAAGAAAACATGTTGCATCCCGAGTAGAGAAGACCCATTTTGGAAGTTGTGGAGCTAAAGGAAGATCTTGAGGAGGTGGAGGAGGATTGAAATCCTCGCTGTCATCATCCGAAGTAGAAGGAATGATGTCAGAAGTAGAAGTGATAGAAAGAGCTGGAACATATGTCGAATTAGGTCCGTAGGCAAAAGGTGGCACACTCATTGAACTAGGTTTGCAGGCCGATATATTTTCATCAAAATTTAATTATCTTCTAATGATTACATTTTTGGATTTGGGTTGAAGAATTCTATATCCTTTGACATCTTCAAAATATCCAACAAAAATGCATTTTTCACTCTTAGGTTCTGTTAGCCACCTATGAAATTTTTGTCAAGCAAACAGGTGGCTAAATTGTTTTATGAGCCTTCAAGAGATACATTTCCCATGAAAATATCTCATCCTTGAAGTCTCTATGTGTCCATCACCTTTTTAAAGATCCTCACTGCTGTTACCATCCAAAAAGCCTCAATGCCCGTGGAAAATTGTGCTCAAAAGGTCTCCCCTTTTCCCTTGTACCTATGCAAAATTCCCCTTTGTTTCCAAAAATTTCTCCCTAAATCCTCTAAATCATCCCAAATCCCTCCTAAGCCTCACAAATACCCTTTTTTTGGCCAAAAACCCCTTTTCCCCTCTACCGTTATCCCTTTCGGCCTCAAATTGCACTGAAATAGGCCAAAAACCCATATTCTTCATATGCAGGCTTAGCACCTTTCGGCTAGCCCTCGTAAACCATTTCTCCACATGACCCGGGTGCTAAAACCAGGCTCTAGCCTGTAGTGCACTTATCAGATCATGGTCGGGTGCAATGCCTGCCGTCGATCTATACAGATCCGACGGTCTTCGCAAGCCTCGTTGCACCCACTCTCCCCGTTCACCCCTCCGATCGTATATCAACTGTTGATCTAATCTGCAAATTGACGGCCTGCAAATCATCTACCCCGGTGGTCCCCATGTCAATCACTGTTCAAAACTGGTAGTTTTCATCACACCGCTTTTGAGAGGCAGGCGGTTTTTTTCGTTTAGTAGCGATACCATTCACCGATCGACACGTGGCTTTGAGCACTATTGAAAAACCGCCCTCATCACACATTAAAGTTGGGATGTGGAGTGAGTGCGATATTGATGCGCATCGTCCGATCTGAGGCTGGCCATCCAATGGTGATCGCACCCCTAAGATGCTCGGGGGATAGTCCAAAGCGAACATGACCCCTGGCCCACCATCCATCGCCCTCCGATGCAATCACAGCCATCGATCTCCTCCTGAGATCGGACGGTCCGGATTAAATCCTCGTCCCCGCCATTGACCGAGTCCCATTTCCTAGGCTCCGCGTCACATTTTTCATCGCTTTTTCCCATTTTCTTGGTATTTCACCCGATTTCCAAAACCCTTCTATCGTTCATTTTCCGTCGTCGATCACCGCCCCCATGCATGATCGGACGGTCCCCGTGCATTTCTCCACTGAGCCTCCATTTGGCTAGTCTTCCACCATTTTTGCATTGTCTAGACTGTTTTCACTGCTCCACTGTGTTTTTCGCCATTCCCCCACAGTTCCGTCACCATTCTACAGGCCTTCAAAGCATCCATCCCCCCCCAGCATGGATTTCTTAACAATTTGTGTGTTTTGCAGGGTACGGGCGGTGGACGACTGCCATGGTTCACAGTCACTGTTGCAGTGGCACAGAACGCAGGGGAAACCATTGTTAGTAATTGAAATTATGAAGAAGAGCCTAGGAAGGTGTCATGACATGATTTTCATTAAAGGAAACTGAGGTAAACTCTGTAAAACTTTTCTAGAGCCATTAAAGCTCATTTTTCACTGACAGAGACAGTCATGAAGCGACAGAGAGTATCAGTACAGAGTTAAGGAGTTCTAATGCACATTATCAAAGAGGTTAAGCCTTAATTCAGAGTTTCAAAGGAAAAATTCCAGACTGAAGACCTCATGAATCACACAAAAGGCCTAGGGCTCAGAAAATGAGATACCAGCAATCACCATCAGCAGAACGTTCTTTCCCCTGAAAGGACAAAATGCCCATACTGTTGCATTCTACCGTGTTCTAGAGAAGATATCTGCCCTGAAAACAGTCCTGGTGCTACTAGAAGCATTGGATACACAGTATGGTAGACCCTAGAAAACATTGTTCCGCCTTTTTGTTTATTTCACCAGAGTACCACAAGTAGTGCAGCCGAGGATACACCACAGACATACTTGGAGTAAATTTCAGCCTGTCAAAAACCACTCTTTCACCCAAAGAGTACAGAAGTTCGATGCATAGACATTAAAACAGAATGGGTTTCGACTCACTGCTCCTACTCTGATTAATGTTTCATTTAGTGTTTCATCTACCTCCTCCGCCTCTCTTTCTGATATAAAAACTCATGAGACACTCATTGTAAGGTTGTTGATCGGATATCTGTGAATTGTAAGTTGTTTCTCTTGAGACATAGTTCTCTGTGTAAAGTTGTGAGATAGGCCGAGGAAGATGTTTTCAGGCTGAATATCAAGCTGTTGGTAATGTTGTACATGACTGGTGTTGCTCTTAATATGAAAAGCACATTTCTTTGGATCCTGATTTAAAGCAGCGGTGATGTTTTTCTATCTTTGTCCTTGTTTTACCTTGTAGTTCATTACATTTCATTTCTTCTGGCACGCATCAGAAATCTGGCATAGGATTTACCCTGGTTAGGTGCCCTAAGTTTTTTCTCTCCCTGCCTTCAATGTTTTCTGCTATATGTGTTATCTGAGAATTGATTTCAAGCTAATTTAACCAGTGTAGTGGTCAGAATATACTGCTAGCTGATGTATGAATTAATGAATCTGTTCTTAGATGTTCTTGTTAGGCTTTAATTGAATGAATTAGGATACTAGGAGTTTAGAACTCTGTCTCTGTCTCACTAGGGTCCTTTTCAATTAATTGAACCTTTCTAAGTTCCCTTAAGTTGGATAGTAAAGCATTGAGAACTCAAAGTCTCTCTCTGATCTCAGGTTTTCACCTTTGTGTTTAAATCTTTAATGTTTCCTTGTCTGAAGAGTTAACCTTTTAGTTTTTGGATCACAGGTTGTCCAATGGCATGTCCTGTCCCTAGATCTTATTCCTGAAGGGTCACCTTGGAGGTTTTCTTTCTTTCCACCTTCTTTCTTACCATTTCATGACACACTATCATCTTTAAGATCCAATGCTTTAGATGACTAGCCCAATTGAAAGCCTGCATATTGAATAGCAAGTAAACCCTTTCCTAACTCCATTACCCAATGGTCTCAAGTGTTCTTTGAAATAATCTCTCCTTTGCCTTAAATCCTCTTTGCACATCCTTACCTCAATTTGAACTCTTCCTTCCTGATTCCCAACAACCAAACAAACAATCAAACAAACAAACCCGTGCCCATTAACTAGCCTAATATCTTAACTCATTGCTTAAAGGACATAAAACCTTGCATACATAGAGAGATCCCTCTCTGGACCTAGGAGGGCTAGATCCTGAGGTTTGAAAGTGGTTCTGATGTTGTCTCATCTTTTGCTCTTGCCAATCTGGCCAAAACATGGGAACCCCAAAAGGTTCTAAGGAATTATGTTTCTCATTTGGAATACGGGCCCAAGCTTCACTTCCAAAAACATGAAAGTGACTTACGTCTAGTTTGATTGAGCTCTAGGCTTCATCTAGAGTGATATTCCTTAAAACCTTAATAGAAGTGATATTTACTATGTAATTTTCACAGTTAATTGCCTCTGCCCAAAAATTAAGACTAAATCATTTAGATTAAAGCATACAATTAGCCATTTCTTTTAGAGTGTGATTCTTCCTTTCATATACATCATTTTGTTGTGGAGTATACGTAACAATATGTTGCAATTGAATGCCATGCTCAATGAAAATGTTGATAAATTTTTTGTTAACATATTCTCCTCCATTGTCAGTTATTAAGTTAAGAATTCGATGTCCAGATTGTTTCTCAAAAAAGGCCTTATAAGGCCAAGAACTTGTTGAAAAATTCACTCTTGAGTTTTAAGAAGTATACCCAAGTGCATCTAGAGAAATCATCAATTAAATTTGAGAAGCACTTGTAGCTAGAGAAAGAAAAAACTGGAAGTGGAACACATAAATCACTGTGCACAAGTTGCAAAGGGGTTGAAGTGTGTCAAGAGGCACGTTTGTCAAAAGTATCCCGATGATGTTTTTGAGTACACAACTGAAACAAACACCATCTCGGCAATATATCATAGGAATACCTCTCACCATATTTTATTTACATAGAGTTTTAAGAGAGAGATAATTTAAGTGACCAAAACGATCATGCCAAAGTTTTCTCACTTCATCATTATGAGAAACAAAAAATGGAGGGAAGACAAAATGACCCAAATTTGTCAAAATTATACAACATTTTGGAATCACCAGCAATTTCAGTAGCTAAAATATGTTTAGGATCTCTTAGGTCCTTAATTCAACATCATGAGGTGAGAATTCTACAGTTTTCCCTTCACTAAAATGAGTTATCTGATAAACATTTAGAAGGTTGTAGGATAAGGTAGGAACACATAATACATCATTAAACTAACCACTATCTAGATGAATGGTTCCATGCCCTACAACACTAAGTGATTTATCATCACCAACATAAATATTTTTGGTGTTACAATCATTTAAAGAAGAAAAAATGGCTTTAATTTTTTCCATGTGGTAAGAGGTTACATAATTAATGAGCCACTGATGAGAATGAGAAAAAGAAGATACATTTAGTTCATAACCAGATCTTGATGTTTGACAATCACATGCAAAAAGTGTCATTCCTGAAGATGACATTGAAGAGTTCTCCAAATGGATGTTGTGCTTGTTCATTGCTGCTTCCAAGGTTTCCATCTTCTTAAAACATTTTGACTCTACGTGGCCATCACGATTACAAAAGTTGCAATGTCTATTTGTCTTATTCCCTTTTTTTATTTTCCTTATAATTTTTTTGAGTTGCTTTTCAGTTTGTGGCCAAGATTGCTTAAGACCCTTATTTGGTTTAAGACCATTCATTTTATGATTCTGCTTCTTAATGTTCTTTGGATATGGTTGTTATTGGGTTGTTAAGGCTTTCTTAGAAGAGTTTGCAGTATTAATAAGACCAAGGTGTAAGAGTTTTTCTTGTTTTCTTATCAAATAATCACAAAAGACATCAAAAGAGGGGGACTTGTAGGTTCTTCCTTGAGAAATTATGGCTTCTCTAGTGGAATGGAAGGTGGAAACAAATACAGAGTATGCAGGGCCTAGCTTAGCAAGAATGGAATAGATAAGACTACCATCTTCCTTTTTGACCTTACAACCTTCTAAAAGAAGTCTAAGGGTCTTGAATTTGAACAAAAAATCTTCAATAGAGGAGAAATTATTGGGGTCCAAAGTAAGTAACTCATTTTCAAGCTGGTGGGCTCCGATTTAACTTTGAATACCAAAAGCAATATTTAGTTTTTTCATAGCTTCATAAGGGGAGTCAACTTCTTGGATATTCAATCTAAGATCTTGAGCAATGGACATTCCTATCAACCCTTGTGCTTGATCTTGTTTATTCTCCCATTTAGCTCATTTATCTTCATCATAACGTTTAGATTCTAGTCCCGAGGCTATTCTATAAATCCATTTACTTCTAAGTAAGTCTACCATGTAGGATAACCATTGGAAATAATTAGTGTTGTTAAGAATAATCAGCCATGCACTTTCCATTTTTTTAAAACTAAAGATGTAAAAGTTGAAACTAATGGTTTTAATGAAAATATCTCGAAAAATTAGGTTGGTTAAAAAAAAAACAGCTCTGAAAACGGCTTTCGGATGAAGAAGTTATGACTTTTTGAAGAAAAGTTGTAGTAGATGTTGAGTAGTCACGTGATAGGTTGAAAGTTGATGATGAAGTTGTAAATTTTTTTTTAAATTTCCCCCATTTTCCAAACTTAATATAATAATCTCACTTTAAAAAAAAAAATATTACTTTATGTGACCCACTTTTATAAATAAGTGAGAGTCACGTTTACATTGTTACTTTATGAACTAATGACCAAGTAGACTGCAACTTAAATAAAAGATAAAGTGACTTTAGACGTTAGGTGACTCACTTTTTATAATGGGTGAGAAACACTATTACATAAAGTAACTTTAAAACATAAGTTACATGTGGTTTTAAATAAAACCCCTTTTTTTAAAGTAACTTGCCAAAAAGATTTTTAAGAAAAAATAACTTGACGAAAAGATTTTTAGAAAAAGAAGCTTGACAAAGAGACTTGAACCCAAGACCTCTATTCTCATAAAGTAACTTTACACCAAGTGATCTACTAAAGGATTTTTCCATTGTTTAAAAGGAGGAAGGGTTTTTTTTTCCTCTTCGGGTTGCATGTTTTTTTCCTGCAAAAAAAAACCATGCATACAAAAAAAAAAATTACAAGCTTACGAAAGAACGTTAGATTTCCATTTAGTCTATCTGGAACTATATATTTTTCTCTCTATTTCTTATTTCCCGAGATCGCACAGAGTCGTGGGGAAAGAGCATATGTAGTGGAAAAATCTCGTCTTTCTATTTCTGGTTTGTCAGATCACACACAACACAGAGCAAAGAGCATAAGCAGAGAAGGGGGTATAGATTCGATAATAAAAAATACTATAAACCGAAATAAACAGATGGATAAATAAATATAACTGCAAAAAAAACTTTATACCTCTAGATCTAAAATGACATAACTTGAGCAACCAGAAACATTTTCATGTGAAAAGACAGGGGTTCCTCACTATAATAGAGGCTCACGACTCAACCGAGCAGTTCACCCGGCCTAAAAGTGGTCAGAAACAAAAGATCTAGAAAATGACAATCGTATGCAATCAAACCAGTTTCGGATTTGGATCAACAAAATATGTGGCCCTCAAAATAGTTCTAATGCCATGTATGAATTTACAGGGTAAGTTCCTTAGATCAAGCACCAAAGGTCACCGCTCACAAACAAATCACTGATTAGTACACCAGTGTTTGACGTGGTTAAAGCCCTCAAAGAGGTAAACAGTTCACGGCCTGATCTAATGCAGTCACCAAAAGAAAATTTACGTAAGATTCTCTCATAAATGGTCACCGAACAAATGACACTCCATGCTCTTTAAATAGATGTCATGGACCAATCAGGAATTATTAGGTGTTAAGCCACAGATCAAGCGTCGATAATACCAAGGAGAGAATGAACCGTCGAATCACTACATATTGTGACCTTCGGATTATAAGTTACAAATGTACATAGTAAAGAAACACACCTTACCTAAATCTACGCTAGACCAAGTTATACTTAACTATTTCCTATGTCTAGGAATATCCTAACAAGAACAAGATGGTCCATCTAACTGAGAAGCATCATTTACGACATCTAAGAAGACTAGGAAATAAAAATGCGAATCGAGACCAACCTCCAGTCGTTGCGAAGAAGAAGGGTACTCAAATGAAGAAATTGCTAACTTTTTGAGATAGTTGAAAAGAGGAACATGTAAGTTCAAAGGTAAAATTCCATTAATATGTTTCAATGGTGGTGAGATTGGTCACTTTGTAGATAATTTTCCTCATAATAACTCTGGAAACAAAGATGAAGCACCAGGGAAAGGGAAGAAGATTAAAATAAGATTCAACAAGCAAGTTAAGAATAAAGGCTTTAAAAAAAGTTTTTTCTCTAAATAAGAAAACTACCCATTTGAAGAAAAAAATGACAATGACGTAGAAAATGACATAGGAAGAGTATTATTCATGGCTAGGGACAATAGGAAGGAAGCACCTGAAGAAGAAGGAGTAGATGAAAAATAGATGAGCGAAATTGAATTTCAAAACGAGATGGTCATAATTATAAAGTATCTCAAGGTTGAAAGAGGAAACGTAAAATCTCTTGAAGTTGAACTGAAGATTGTAAAAGAACATGCCAGAAGCCCCAATGAGAAGAATGAATAATCAAAGGAAGTCATTATCAGCCTTAAAGTACAAATGGAAGAATCCAAAAAAATTGAATATTTTCTCAGAAGAGAACTTGAAGAAAGCAATGAGTCAAGGGAATATTTAGAAGCAAAGATAGTATATCTAAGAAAGGAAGCATAGAAAAGAAGAAATGTTCAGCAGAATTTCGTGAACAACTATAGAGCATTAGATGATATCATCAATAGTCAAAGGCCGCATAGTGACAAGACAGGATTTGGCTACAAGGAAACATTTGTAAAAATCTCAACCTCTTCCATGACAAAAAATGGAGATGGATAGAAAACTTATGCAACAATTTCTAGAGGATATATAAAGAAGAAAAGAGTATTCCTAGCAGAACATAAGGTTAAAGATAAAAAAGAAGGATCATGGAGTATAGCATCATGAAGAATATCTCCCTCTCTTAGGTATCAAAATATATTTCTTGGCATTTGTTATTCATGTGGAAATTTTAGACATAAAGTTGTAAATTTCCAGGCCTATAGTAGAAACAAAAGCAACTTTGGAAGGTCTTTCAGGAACGATTATCCTAGAAACTCAGAGGAGTATTACAAGAAAAAACTACAACGGGTTTTCTTACTTAAGAAATGAAGTAGAATGTTATAAATGCAACAACTTTGGACATCTGGCTAAATATTTCAGGTTAATCGCCCCCACAAGGGAATCACAAAAAAATCAAAATGCTCAGGTCTAGAGGAAGAAAATTGAAAGGTGTGCACTTGCCCTAAAAGCTCAAAGCAAGAATAATGTGTGGTATGTTGATAGTGGTTGCTCAATGCATATGACCAGAGACAGGAATAAATTTATATCTTTGAAAGAGGGAAAGGATGGAACAATGTCTTTTGGAAGTGACAAATATACAAACATTATAGGAACAAGCATAGTCAAGCTTGGAGGCAAGGATGTTACAACAAAGGATGTGCTTCTCATTGAAATATGAATCACAGTATCTTGAACGTAAGTCAAATTCGTGATCAGGTACATACATTGAACTTTGACTCAAAGAAATGTGAAATAAGAAGAGAGAAATCCAACCAACTATTGCTACTACAACTAGGACTCCAAACAACATATACACTTTGGATGAGAATGTTAAAGGTTTTTTCTTGGAAAAAGGAGACAAAAATTGGCTTTGACATAGATGGATGGGACACATAAAATTTGAAAACCTTTTCAAATTTATTAGAAAGGAGGTTGTGAGAGATATGTCGTTGATTTCAAAACCAACCAATGCTACATGTAAACATTGCAGGCATGGAAAATAGATAAGAGTTGAATTAAATACCAAATAAAATTCCACATCAAAACCATTGGAACTGATGCACATTGATCTATGTGGAACAATGAAGACAAAAGGACTGGATGGTGAGAAATACTTCATGATAATTATTGATGATTATAACAGGATGACAACAACCAACTTCATGAAGAAAAATTAGGAAGCATTTGAATGTTTAAAAATCTAAAATAAAATTGTTGAAAATTAAACTGATTTGAAAATCAAATGTTTGATATCGAATAATGGTGGGGAATTTGCCTCCAAATCATTTCAACACTTTTGTGAGGAACATGGAATAAAGAGACAATTATCAACAGCTAGGACACCACAACAAAATGGAGTTGTTGAAAAGAAAAATAGAACTATAGAAGAGATGGTCAGAACAATGTTGTGTGATTCAAAATTGGACAACAAATTTTGGGTTTAGGAAATTGTTACAATAGTGTACATTTTAACTAGAAGATTTCTTAGAATCAACTTTATAAGACTCCATATGAACTATGGAGGGGAAGAACAACAAATTTAAAAAAAAAAATGAGTCTTTGGAAGCAAACGCTACATTAAAAAGGAATACTAGAAAACTCTCGAGTAGATGAAGGTATCATTGTTGGCTATTCATGCAAAAGGAAATCCTACATATGTTAAAATCAGAGACTCGACCAGATAGTTGAAAGCATAAATGTAACATTTGATGATGCTCATAGACCAAATATTGAACAAGGAAACTCATCTTCAAGCGAACTAGAGACACAAGAGACAAAACTAGAAAAGGTAAAAGAGAAAGCCTAGGAGCAAGCACAATAAAACAAGGAAACAACTACCAACCAGCAAGAAATAAGAAGTGAACAAAAACAACCTTCTAAGACTCCTAGTAGATGGTATCAAAAGAACCATCCTTTATAACATATCATTGGGGACATCAATGAAGGCATCAGAACCAGAAGAAATCGACAGCTACGAACGCCAGAACAAGTACATCTTGCGCTCTTAGCCACATTTGAGCCTAGAAACTTTAAAGAGGCTAGTCACGATGAATATTGGATTGCAACTATGAACGAAGAATTGGATCATATTGAAAATAATGATACTTGGGAACAGGTTCCATGACCAAAGGAAAAAAATGTCATTGGCACAAAGTGGGTTTTCAGGAACAAGTTGAAAGAGGATGGACAAGTTACCAGGAATAAGACAAGATAAGTATGTAAAGGTCATGCACAGGTTGAAAGAATTGATTTCAAACAGACATTTGCTCCCATTTCTAGGATCGAAGCCATCAGCATGTTCTTGGCCTATGCATGTTTGAGGAAGATCAAAGTATATCGGATGGACATAAAATCAGTCTTTCTAAATGGAAAATTAGAAGAAGATGTATACATAGAACAAACTAAGTGATTTATTCTTAATGACAATAAAGATTATGTTTGCAGGTTGAAGAAGGCATTATATGGTCTCAAACATGATCCTAGAGTTTGGTATGCGCGTTTTGACAAGTACTTGCAGAAACAAGGGTTCAAGAGAGGAACTGTCGATAGAAACATTTATGTAAATGTTGAGCACAATAAATTGACCATAATTTAAGTATATGTGGATGACATTATTTTTGCTAGTGATGACGACAAGTTAATGAAGAAGCTTGCATCAAATATGAAAAATTAGTTTGAGATGTGATGACTTGGTGAGTTGAAATTCTTCTTTGGACTTTAGATATCTTAGGAAGATAAGGGCATATTCATCTATAAAACTAAGTATATCAAAGAAATGTTGAAGATATTTTAGATGTAAGATTTCAAACCAGTCAACACCCTAATGGTGACAGTTTGAAATTTGAGTATGGATGACTTATCCAAGGATGTGGATTAGAGGATGTATAGATCTATGATTCACAACCTATTGTATGTGACAACTTCCAGACTAGATGTAATGCAGTCATTTGGATAGGTAACATGTTTCCAAGCATCAGCGAAAGAATCCCATGTAGTAGTAGTGAAGAGGATTTTTAGATATCTCAAGGGAATAACAAATTTTGGCTTATGGTACCCAAAAGGAAATGACTTAACCATCACATCTTATATAGATTCTTATTGGGAAATAAGTGTTGATAATTATAAAAGCACCAGTGGAGCAGCTTTCTATGTAGGTGGTTGTCGTGTTTCTTGGTTGAGAAAGAAGCAATATTTAGTATCCTTATCCACAACAAAAGTAGAATGTATTGTCAATGAAACATGTTGTACTCAGTTTCTCTTGATGAAATAAACATTGTAGGATCTTCAGGTGAAGTTTGATGATCCCATTTCATTGTTTTTCGATAACACCAATGCCATAAGCATATCCAATAATTTTTTCATGCATTCAAAAAAAAAACACATACCCATTAAATATCATTTTATTTGAGAGCAAGTAGAAGAATGGAACATAAAGGTGGAATATATTAGAACAAAGGAGAAAATCGTTGACATCTTCACCAAACCTTTACCGCGTGAGATGTTTGAGTATCTTAGAAAAAAACTTGGGATTCTCCCAAGTTCAAATTGGGATTTTTTTATCTAGCCAAAAAAACATGGGGAGCAAAGGTAGGTTACATGTCCACAACAACAAGGAACTTGTCAGGGGGAGTCACCCTTTGTCACTGATTTCAAAGGGGGAGAGAAATTAGGTCAGGAAGATCAGAGGAATGGGTTCAAGGGGATCATTGATCACAGGGAGAGTATGTGTGTTGCCATTAATGCCAAAGGGAGAGATTGTTGATATTTGGTTGTCATTGATTTCAACCTAAGAAACACTAGATGATTCCCCACTATTTGTTGAAAAAAATGACATGAAAATTCATGATGCTTCATGTCAGGATCATCCTTGATGGATTCTCTTCGTTGATTTGTTTTCAGTGGTATGTGGCATGCCCTGAGAGCCCTCACAGTTTGTGAGTCATGCGAGTTTGAAGATGAAGAAGTGAAGTTGTGGATCAAAACCCCAAAAGGACGATGATGTGGTGGCTCCTCCTTGGTCTAGTTAAATGGTTAAGTGATAAGGCTCCTCTCCAAATTTAAAATAATATATCTTGGGTAAAATACTTAATTTTGAGGGCATGTGAGGGTTTTACATTAAAATATAAATTAAAATTCAACATTTAAAAATATTCAAAGGGATTTTCCCTCCACACATTTGAATTTTAAAAGTTGTCACCCTTCAAAATAGGAATCTGAATGACTAATAAAATTCCCTAAAATAAATATAAAAGGATCATTTTGTTTGATCTCCTAATCATGCACTTAAACGAATATCTTTTGACTTATTCATCGAATTTGACCCTTGTGGATCATTGAAGGATCAAACAAGAGGGTTTGGAATTCATTGGTTTTGTAATTCTGGGATTTGTTGGAATTGTCTCTTCTTAGTTCGTAAATCATTTCATTTTGTTGATCTCCATGATTCGGTTCTTATATATGGAAACATTTTGTAATTATATTTTGGATACTTCGTCTCACGACCAACAAAGCTCTTATCCTTGTCACAAAATTGCAAGGATATTTGGCTTATCCTTGAAGAATTATATTGCAACTTCCTTAAAGCAAAAATAGGATAGCACCAAAAAGGTGGCTATCTGGAGTTTCATCCCACTAGGGCATAAAATCTGGATCTAAAATATTATCCCTTTGATCGTTCAAGGAGGTTCACTTGTTAAAAAGGAACCAAGGTTTGCCATAAGGCCTTTCAGCCTACTTTATGAAGAAAATCAAGATCACGACTTGCTTGGTTTTGTGGCACATTATATAAAGTAGTGAAAACAATTCTGAGCGTATATTTTTTTAGGGCACAAGACGTTCGATTAAAAAACTAGTGAAGCAGATGTATTGATACACCTCAATCATGTACTTTGATTGAATCTGGAAACTTACAACAATTGACATACGTTCTTGAAAGAATCCGTCTTGGCTCACTTGTTAATGTGCATTATCTTAAAGCTCAAATAATCCTTTGTGAATGAAGTCCAGAAGCATCTCAAGATCTAATTGTGATCTACTATAAAGTAGTTACAACTGCATTGCTGGAAATGAATTGTTATTAATGCAACATCACTATTGCCAATTGCTTCTATCCTTGGAGGCAGTATTTGCAGAAGTAGTACAAGTCTAAAACAAGTGGAATTAATTGAAGTCGTGCACAAGTTCAAGCAACAATCCTAATTATATTTATTTCAATTGACAGAATTGTTGATCAATGAAGGTATGGTGTCAAATATTGCTTCTTATAGCTTTGTTTTGAAGGCATAAATTCATAAATATATCTCTCAAGTTAGTGAGTTGAAGACAGTTTTCGTGAGGGTTGGTAAAATGAAAATAAAGGTTCCACTCTCTTTACAAATCTACAGAAGCTAGGTCATTCTTGTGAAGGGATTCTTGATCTCTTACAATAATAAGGACGTATTATATTTTAACAGAATTTCTCCTATTATTAATGTTTACGTTGGATGCCATTAAGGGTCTCTGAATTGAATTTAACAAAGACATATTTTTATAATCATTAGATCTGGCAGTTAGTAACCCTTGAGAAACTTCATTAACTGAAATATGTCAAACTTCAGTGGTACCTACAAGTAGTATCATCAGTATATTTTGACAACAGTAAAATAGAGGGTTTCAATCACAAGATATTCTCTTGAATATGTTAGCCTTGATCAGATGTAGTTTTGATGATCTCATTGATAAGGGTTAAAAGGACAGAAGTACAATGGCACTCCTTTAGCGAGGAACAATATTGTAGTTGAATGCTTATGTTGTGTTTAACATCTTCAAAGACATTGCTTCAGAAATAGCTAAAGGGAGAGTTTTGCAATTTTTTTTGTTTGCCTAACTTTCAGAAGTTTTCAGTATCATTACAGCACTAAGGGTTTAGTAACTCAATCATTAATATCATCATCAAAAAAATTGGGTTTTATCACTTCATCTTCTTACAATTGTCTCATTTCTCTCATAATTTCTCCTCATAAAGGTGCACTTGTTCACTATCATTATTATGTTGCAGCAGTTTGGCAGGAAGGGTGATTTGGTCCATGTCTTATAGTAAAGTTTTTGTAGTAGGTTGATAATAAGGGTTGTTAGTGCTAATCATTATAATTGGTCCATTGTCCCTAATATGAGAGTCCACGTAGAATTGCAGAAGTTGATTTATTTTAAGTGGACCATTGTCCCTGGTACGAGAGTCCATAGTATTGTATCAAAATCATTATTATTTTCAGGGTGGTTGGGTGGTGCTATTCAGGTGGTTGAAGTCATTGTCAGGTTGGAGCCTGAAAACACTTCAGGGTGGTAGGGTGGTGCTAGGTAAAGTTGGAGCTTGCTAGGGTGTTGGAGCATCCTTTCAACAATTGTTGATCAAACTAAAACATTGGAGCGCCCTTCCAGTTGGAGTTGGAGAATTAAATGTTTTTATAGAGTACTAGGGATTTGGGGCTTTCTCTTTTTCCGTTGGAGTTGAAGCATTAATGTACTCATAAATTATTAGAGAAGAGTTCGGTGGCTTTTGTCCCCAAGTGGGTTTTCCACCTAAAAGTTCTTGTGTCTACTAGCTACTATTTATTTATGTTTTATGTTTTACGGAAATACAAACCTACGGATAAGTATGCTTTCCCTAAGTGGGTGGTTCACTTAGAACAACAGAAAAAAAAGATATTTGACCATTTCCTTAACATGAACAGATAAAGGGAGAGAAACCTACTTGTAATTTGTTCGCTTTCCCTCACCTCCCTCCTTCGCTTTCGTCGCTCTCAATCCAACTTAACTCACTTGATTGATATCTGCCATGGCAAACAGAAGACAAAAAACAACATAAAGGAAATATGATCTATTCAATTTAAGCAAATTGAATCGATTAAACTCATTAATACACATATAACATCATTGACACATGCATTAGGAAAGGAACAAATGTCTTTATTATGAATTAGAAGGAAGAGTAAAACCAATTGATCGATTCGGTGTCACTCATCCAGCTTGAGTCCCATCCTCATCACATCCAACATCAAAAATCCAACAGCATCACAGTACATGCACAACACCTTCAAGAGTTGATATCTCACCGGAATAACTCTACTTAACACAAATTCTTTCTCTCTTGTGCACTATGTTTACTGCTCTATTTACAAGTAGATGGAGGTGGTTTGAAATAAATGAATCATTGAATGGCTTTCCTAAAAATGTATGAAGAGGTTTCCTTGTGGATGGTAATAGGAGGATAAGAGGTTTAATGACTTCATGGGTTCCAAATTCGAGGTTATCAGATGAGGTGAGAGCTGGAACAACTTTTAGAAGTCACTAGAAGTCGCGGAGATTCTTTGAATCCAATGAACAATTCTCTCTTAGTTGACCAACGAACTCCAAAGTGGGCCTAGATCCTCTGCAACGCAGCCTTGCATGGGAGTAGATGATCTGCAAAGCAGTTACAACTATCTAGGGGTGTGTTGATGGATTCATTCGTCCTAAAGATGGATCTCCATGGAGATTCGAAATGTCGATATATATTCTCTAACACTATGGAAAATCAGGGTTCTTCTTCATCGGTTACAATTGTCTAGGGGTGTGTTGATGGCTTGATAGGGCACTTCAACTAGCATCTAAGAAATGAAACTTTCATGAAGGAATACCATCAATGTAATGACTTGTTTAGGGCATGTAGCAACCAATTTAGAGTGTGATAGACCCTAATGAATATTGATATGTGTTTTGGGATGATGCCCAAATCGACCTGTAACAGCTGCCCCCTAAAGCTGAATTCAAATTAAATGTTGAGTGATTTTCTTTACAACGTGATGAGGAGGGATTGAAGTGGACAACGACCTGAATCAATTACGATAAATTACATCATGATATATGTTCATCTTGTATGTGAATTGTTGAGGGAGGCATATCCCATACTCAACACATAAACTATCATAACATCATAAATCCATCTACAGATATAGACCCATGATAGGATGACCATCTCAATAATGACCATCGTACGGATGATTTCGTACTTCTCTTGAAATCGCAACTCGGATGGATGAAATTAGATCTGGGGTCTTCTATCTCGTTCACTTGATCACTTAAAGTACGATTCTAAACATGTGAATATGTGATCTGAAGTCAAACATGGGAAGACATCGTCTGATTACTAGCCAATGTTTTGAACCGCTAACAGATGCGAGAGAAACCACCTTTGATGATAATGGCTCTCAAGGTACTGCAGTACATTCTGCATGATGTGAATAGATGATTTGATGTCAAACACCATAAAAAGTCTTTTGGTCGAAGGCCTGTGATAAAAACTTGTTGTCAGAACTAAGAAACCTGCCTTTGATGTAAGCAAGCTCCAAGGTACTAAAAGGTTGTTTCTAAGTCAACTTCGAGGATGATGAGCTGATGTCGACAGGAAGTGACTCATCACAGGAGGGCATTAATGCTTCCCTCATCAATGACACGAAACGGGAGTAATGATTTTGGAGACAGAATGTGACTGATGAAGAAATGTCAGGGATGTCAGTCATGAAATGAAGGTTTATGAGTATTGCAAAAAATGAGGAATAACTGAGTGACTTCTCTTGGACATATCGGCGACACTAAATGAATTGGCAACATTTGACCCAAAACCGAAGTGATGGATGGTATGATAGACCGTCAAGAAGATTACCCAACCCAAAAATCATGAAGATGAAGTGAATAAATGCCATGTTCAAGAGCGACTTGCTACCATAAAGTGTTTTATCCCTTTCCAATTTTCCCTAGTCATTGCTGACAAGTACCTCTTTATTTTTTAACAAGCTTGAGGAGGATAACATATGATTGATGTATAATTCCACCCTTTGGGTGAATCCATCGATATTTGATGCTTTAACGAGTCTAGCAAAGGTGAAACTCGATCTTGTCATGATGGACAAGTCCATCACTGTTTTATTATTTAACTAGTTTAATGACAGTGAGAACTCGATCCTTTTTCATGCTTAGAGAGTTTGAAAAAGAGACTAAAAGAAAACTCCACAAGTTCTTTTTCGTATAATAGTCCCTTCGATCTGAAAAAACGTAAAATAATATCTGAGAGAACCTCCTAGTCATGTTCGACTAGGATTTTCCTTTTTCATAATCATAATCTATCTTGGTCCAGAAAATGGTTAAACTTATATTGAGTAGATTTCATTTCAATTCCTTTAACAAGCTCGAAAGGACAAGAACTCGGCAATATTTCATATTTAGAGAGTCTGAAAAGATCTAAAAGAGAACTCTAGGGGGTTCCTTTTTTGCATTTAACAAAGCTCGAAAAAGAGATAAAAGTGCACTTTGAATTATTTTTTCATGTTTAACAAAGATCGAAAAAAGAGGATAAAAGTATGCTTTGAATTCTTTTTTCATGTTGAACAAAGCTAGAAAAAAGAGGTTAAAAGTATGCTTTATGGTCAATATCGCATTTCACGGTCATGCACGACTAACTCACTATAATCAGCTTCAAAACTTCTCAAAGAAACATCAAATGGATTAACAATACCTATTTAAAATAGTAAAAATGGGTAAAAACCATAGTCGATTCATTAAATATGCATAAATTAATAAAAAAGACTATTAAATTAAGAAATTACCAAGCCATTTTTACCATTTCACCTTTACCATTTTGATTTTAGTGCTCTGAGCCTGTTTTACCCTTGAACTTCAGCAGTTGATTGTGACAGATTATGTGGATCATTTCTCGTGCCGTCCGAACCAGGTAGAAGATCTTACCCTCCTCTTTCTATTGAATTCATTCTTTTTCAATTTCATGCACATTTTTTAGGTTTTTGGGGCCCATAGGGTAAATATACAAAGCCCTAGGGCCAGCGCATACTTGAATGTCGAAAAGTGCATTGCAGGGAGACTTGAAAGAGGCCCAGTTCCTCTGCAATGCTCTATCTCTGACTCAGGGGTGTGTTGAGCGGAATTCAGAAAGTTGTATCTTTGTTTATGCCCATAATATTCCCAGTTTTTTTCATGAAATGGATCCTAACTTAGCCTATGGTGTGATTTCAGACTTCCATCGGATCAGAATTTCGATTACATGGCGAGAAAGAGAACATGAAGAACATGATATGGTTGCCCTAAATGATCCTGGAACTGTGAGAGCCCTCAAAGATTGTGGGTTTCTAAAGTACTTCCAATTTTCAGGAATGAGGCAACACATGGAACTATTGCAGTTTTTGATTCGTTCATGGGGCCTAGAAATATAGGCATTTCAAATTGGGGACAAAGTGCTCCCAATATTGGTCAATGACATTTACTTGCTCACAAGTTTTTTGATACGTGGTGCCCCGATTTCCCTTGTGGGCTTTGCACGTGGAGGTGAAACAATGAAGGACTGCATCCGACAATTTTGTTGACCAGGAACTGAGCCTAGTAAAGATGGAAAGATAAATATCAAAGATGAGTGTGATATGCCTTTGCGCACTCTCCTATTCACTATCGCAAAACTAGCTAGTAGTGTGACACTACATATCCCAAATAGATCATACATTCAATATGCGCTTGAGTGTCTTGAGCCAACCATGTCCAACTGGGCTGATGTAGTACTCCTTTAGATGAAAGAACAGTTGACCAAGGTAAAAAGTGGTAAGACCAAAAATTTCAGTTATGGGTCAATTTTCATCACTTTTTTCTTGGAGCGAGTTCCATTGATGCAACCACAACATGTGATGTTGGGATTAGCTGGTCGTAGAGATACATGGATGTAGCAGTTGGTCAAGTTGATGGCTAGACATGTTGGTAAGTCATCGATCTCATTTTCCACTGCATTCTTTAGTTGGCTCTGAAGATAGAATATCTTCATCGAGGAGCATCCATATGCAGGGATGGATTTCCACAGATATCCAGATTTGATTTTACCAGCAGACACTCAATGGGATGATATAGGTAAAATGTTGACCATGTTTTTTATTTTTTGGGTTTTTTTACATATTTTTGTGTTTTTTATGTTTCCAAGACTAAACTAAAAATGTTTTATGTATGCATATTTAGGAACCGTTCGGCCAGTGTTTTGTGCAGAGCAGGTGGGAGAACCAACAGAGAGGACCGTTGGAAGAGCAATCCTACAGGATTTGGATTTAACTAAGACTCTTGCTGACTTGCAGCAGCATGTGGAGGGATTGACTCTTGAGATACCAGATGTCTGGATCGAGGAGTTACCTATGAGGCTGCAGCGCCATACCATTAGTGTTCTCAGCCATTGGATGAGGTTGTTGGGCATGATAGCCCAAGCAATGACCTGCTATCATGAACACACTAGGTTTACTTAGATTATGCTATGTCTGTATACATTTTGAGGTCAGATGACCAACGTGTCTTGGGAAAATTTTTGTAAAAAACTCGATATAAATCTATTTTACTTGCAGTATTTTTCTCTAATTATGTGCAATCCTATTCAATTGTATGATGTGAATTGAAAATCTATCTTTACATATGCTGCAAATGTCTATTTAACACATAATTCGCTAGTGAATCAACCAAAGTGTTAAACTTTCGGGAAATATGTTGATATTGAATGTAATCAAAATGTCTTTCCAAAATACGAACTCTAAGGAACATGCAATGAATTGCTAGATTTCAGACAGTATAGATGCCAGTAAGTTGTAGTACGACAAGTTGTAAGTCCATCCTGATGATGATGCAGCAAATGCCAAGTGAAATGGCATCAGAGAGTAGTTTAATCAACCCACTATACTCAGCGATATTTTTGTTCGATCGACCGATACAAATCCCTTGGAAGCTCACTCACTCACCACTTGGAGCAAAGATGGCCCATGCTATAGAGGATAAATTATGAGTACCATGACTAGCACCATTGGCATATCCAACAAATGGTTCTGAATATTCTAACATCTGCAAAAAATGCAAAGCAGATTACTAACCACATGAAAAACTCTAAAAGGCACACTGCGTCACCCACACAATCAAAGTATATAATACATTGTTTACTATGCAAAATTAGGCATAGTAACGTTTAAGATACAGCCCATTTTGAGGCTGCGACAATGGAATACCATCATAATATACCAACTCGTAGGCACCCTTGGCCAGAATGTGCTTGACAATGTAGGGGTCGTGCCATAATAGTTCAAATTTCCATGTTCCTATCTTATCAGCTTCCCGATCATTAAGCAAGACCAGGTCTCCTTCCGAGAAGGTGTGAGGCTTGACATTGCAGTCATATTGCATCTTAATTCATCTCTTATGCGCTTCATTGGCCAATGCGGCTTCACGACGTGTTTCATCTAGATGGATAAGATCTAAAATACGTGCATCTTCTTCAGAAGTGGCAGGTAGTAGCCCAATCACGAGTTTCAACGATGGTAATTCACATTGTATTAGTAAGATAGCTTCCAGACCATAAACCAGATGAAAGGGAGTAAATCTGGTCACATTTCTCACCGAGGTTCGATATGCCCACAAAGCCGAGTACAGGATCAAATTCTAGTTTCGTTTATGAACCCCAATCATGCGTTGAAGCATACGCAGAATAATCTTGTTGATAGCTTCAACTTGTCCATTAGCTTGTGGATAATAGGGGGTGGAACTATCATGTGACAGTCCTAACTTGGTCATAAAATCATCCATCATGTGATTGCGAAATTTTTTTCCATGATCTATAACTATGGCTTTTGGTACACCAAACCATGAAACCACATGGTTAAAAAAGAACAATGCAGTTGTATGTCTCGTGTTGTTGAATGTAGGCATCGCCTCGGCCCACTTGGTAAAATAGTCAATGGCGGCAATAATATACACATGCCCCCCGGCTGAGCGGGGGTTACATTTCATGAATTCAATGACCCATTTTGCAAATGGTCCAACAACGATGACATGATGCATTGGTGTTGGCAACAGGCAGGTTTTACATTCAAATATTTGGCAAGCATGACAACTTCTAAACGTGATAATGCAGTCGTGAAATATGGTAGGACAAAAGTAACCAGAACAAAGAATCTTCTATGTGGTAGGCTAGCCAGATAAATGTCCACTGCATGCACCAGAATGGCAATAATTTAGAACTTTTTCAGCTTCCTCATGTGTGAGGCACCTACGTAAAATCGTATCGACACCACGACAATAAAGTTTGTCGCCGATCATTAGATAATCTTTGGCTTGGTATCGAATACATCATTGTTGTGAGCAAGAGGTATTAGGCCAAAAATTTTGGGTCTAGAGATAGATGATGAGATCTCCATACCATGGGTCAGATGACTCAATCAGAAACAAAGACTCGTCCGGAATTGATGGTTCCGTAGTAGGATCGGTACTACTCGAAGGAAGGTCACAAATAAGCTCAGCAAACACCAAAGACTTCTTTGACTTGGATTTGATGAATTCCAAATCAAAATCCTTTTTCAAGAGCCGAGTAAATCCTTTAGCCATTTTGGCATAGTTAGGAATGAACCTCCTTAGAAAGTTAGCCTTCCCTTGGAGTCTTTGTAACTGAAGTAGATTAGAAGGAGCAGGAAAATCAAGAATAGCCTGGACCTTCATTGGATCAAGCCAAATTCTGTCTTTCGACACGATGAATCCAAGAAAATGACCAGAACCAACACCAAACACACATTTGTGTGGATTGAGGCGCATTTTATATTGACGACATTGTAAAAATATCGCTCTCAAATGTAGCGGGTGGTAAGCCTGTTTCTGTGAATGTGCAGGTAAGTCATCCAGATACGGTTGAAATATGTGCTTGATGTCATGAAAATAATAATTAAAGATTATTAATGCTCTAAAAAAATTAATAAGTTATTAATTGCTAAGAAATATTGATTAACCCCCCTCTAAATATTTCCAACATAGGATTCAAGTTGATGATGTCAACCATGGGGATGATTCACCATTTTTGGAGTAAAAAAGTAAAAAGATTAAAAAAAACTATTTTTTCAACTCATATTTTCAACTTATCTCCCTATGGTTTTACTTAAATTTTGGGCGGGAGCACTTGATGGATTCATAATTTAATTCCTTATCTAAGGAGTACCCATGTTGCATACTTCTGATGGACCCTACTACACAGAAAATGAAAAATACATGAATTTTTTTTATTAGTATCACATTTTTTCATGTATTCCTCATTTTCTATGTAGCAAGGTCCATCGAAAGTATGAAACATGGGTACTCCTTGGATGATGAATTAAATTCCGCATCCAACGAGTGCTCCCACTTCAACTTTGAGTAAAATTTTAGGGAGATAAGTTAAAAATATGAGTTAAAAAAATAGTTTTTCATTTTTTCCCTCTAAAATTTGATGATGTAATCTAATGTTATTTTATTTTTTCCACTATTATTTTATAATATTCCTTAGGAGGCCCATTTTAGATCTCAAAATTTATCATATATATATATATATACGACATCTTACTAAGAAAACTCAAGAATTGGATTTTTTCCATGTAAGTACATAGTTTGTCTATAGAGAGAAATTGGATTAAATCTATCAAATGATGATGCTTCTCCTCATGTAAGACTGTGATCTGGAAGAATATAGTAGTTGGGAACCAAATTTAACTTTTGGCCAAATACTATTACTAAAGAGATTGACAAAGAGCTTGTTGTACTTTAGGGCCTAACATCAACCTGACTATAAAGACTAACCATTGGTCATCCCATGGAAATTTTTCTATCTATCGAGACACCTAGGTACAAAACCATGGTGCTCACCAATTTTCTAGGAAAATAATTAGGACACAAGATGTATCAAAATTAATCTTACTTTTTTTCTAGCATCTTACACTTTTTTGTTGCATCGAGAGAAGCAAGGTGCATTTTACAAGTAGTTTTGAACATATTGTAATGTTTGTCCCATTATGTTGGGTAAATATAATATTTAATATAAATATTTACATTAAAAATGATTATAGTAATTGAACCATATTAACCATTGGAAAAATAGGAACCTATAACAATTTTTATTAGAAGGCATTAAAAAAACAAAATATAGCAGTATAGATCCATCTTAACTTGGGATATTTTAAGGAATAATATATTTTCATCCCTTTTTTCTAAATATAATATGTGTTCAAAATTCAATTCAAAGTTTTTTATTCTTGATATAACCATGCATAAAAAAACCCTTAAGACTTTACTACCATTGAGCCAATGCGTGAGGTTTAATGATCAATATCCTTTGAGCACTATACTACAATTACTCCATCCTTAAGGTTCTTGCAATTCATCTCACATTGGAATAGAGATTCTATTGATTCCATTCATATCCCTCATAACCCGAACTGACCAAGGACAAAGGGACCCCTGGGGGCTTCAACCCTTTGTAATCCACATGCTTTTTAAAAATGTATCACTCAATCCAATGCCATCATTTTGGTCTCCTCTATATGCACCCCATGCCATTAGGAAATAATTTACCTTACAACGAGTGGATGTATTTTCAATCACACTTTATTAAGGATACAACTATGATATATTCACTTTCTTCTAAGAATCCACAATATCTACCACAACTTGCATCATATATTTAGCTTCAACACAAGCCTCCTCCAATGATATCATACAAGATCCATCAATCAATCTGTTATCCTCCATAATGTCCCAAGGCTGAGAATGGAAATTGATGGAGGTAACCTCAAACCAACCTTTTAGTTTGGCAGCTAGTCCTACCAAACCAGAGAGGGCTCTCTCTATGATCACATCCAATGTTTGACTCAAGGAAGAATGGACTTTAGGCTAGGTATGTTCAGCTCTAGGGTTTTTAAAATTTAGGGTCTTTTTTGGATTATGAGGAAAGGCAAAGAAACTAGGTCAGATTCGAAGGATTACAGTTGCAGGGATACAAAGGGGCATGGTAGATATGTTCTATGGAACCTTAGGGTTTTTCGGTTGTAGTGTAGGGTGGAAATGTAGAGGATAAAAATGAGCATGTTTATCATGAATTCATTTATCAGAATATTACTAACACAAACATAAGTTTCCTACCAAACCAGAGCATGAAAATAAAGATTTGTGTTTAACATATTATAGGAAGATCACTGAAGAGCATAGATATGTAAAGAATATGAATCAAGCATTTGTAAAATTAAATTACAATAGAAAGACTATGCCACAAACTCATACCACATGAATCCATATATATGGGAGTTGTCTTTAGTGCGAATTTTTGAAGTTTCAGGTGCCAGAATCCGGTGAAAATTTTTGAGGTAAAATCTTGGTTTTTGTTATTCAAACTGGTTTTTTGACTCTATATATGGATTCAGCACCCGCAAAAACCTCTAGGGCACTTTGATTGTGCAAAGTTAGCAATAAAACTTCTCTTTTCAATAAATTCCTGCCGGAATTTAGAGAAATTACACCGTAAAAAGTCACCATAAAAGCCTTCAAAAAGTCGCACTAAAGACTACTCGATATATATGTTCTGCAATTGAACTTCTATTTCTGAAAACCACATACATATAGACCAAAAATAGCTTCCCATCTCATAGGGGTCGAATCCCTCAATATAGGAACAACTTACATAAATGCCTCCAACCATATCCTAATGGCTAGGGAGGTTTAAACAAATTATCCTTATAGAATTTAACTGACTTAGGAATCATATATAAAATTCATAATTACATCAAAATGACTCTAACAAGCATATTTACCTTCAATTACATCAGCTCAATTCAAAACTAAATAGATTACATCATAAAAACCAATATTCAACTAAAAAACTTCGAAAATTTGATGAATAGGCATAAGCGCAGCACCAACAGGCATAAGCATAGTGCCATCAGGAATAAGCATAGCACCAACTTTTAGGAGACTTTTGAATGCCTTCCACTGCTCCAAATCCATCTCTGAAGGTACTAATGGAATTATTAGGATGTCTAGCTATCATTAGATGCCTCAAGAAATAAAAATGGCCTCTCCAAGATAGATAAAAACTCATTCTCCCAAGGTCTCTCCATAAACGCAGCGCCCGGGTCAAAAAGGTGGCAGATCTATAACCCAGCAAGGTTTTCTTGGAAGGGCACAAGATACAAAAAGTATAAACTGCAGATCTATGGTTGAATCATGATTTTTGACTGAAGCTCTGCATATATATGGTTGAAAAGATAAAGAAATGGCTGAAACTTCTTCTTACTAGCTTTTTGGGTGAAAGGTCGATCCTTTCACTAGGAAACTAGATCATCAACAGGGGTGTTGACCCTTCCACTGCAACACCATGAAAAATAACAAAGTTTCTCAAGAAGACTGGGTTGTGGCTGAATATGACTACTTGTCCCAATTCCAGATGGTGGAAATGAAGCCTAGAATACTCCTCTCATATTTCTTCAACAAGTCCTCCAAGGAAGAGTGGGGAATTCCCGCATGAGAATGCCCTTGTACTAAACTATATAGCAAACCCAGCTAAACAACTAAAGCATGAAATAATTTATAAGACTCAAACATAAAAAATATTTGGAATGTATCTCATGGATTCCATCCCTTCCCTTATATTATTAGTGAGCTTCCTCACCCTTGGCCCCACTCATTTATGAGGTTACTTCCATGCAAAGACTCCTCCTCCAAAACTGTGTTGTTCCCACTAGCTCCACTCTCTTCTTTGGCAACGCTGTTGATTTGGTCAACCTTGATCTAGTCCACATGCATTGCTCCCTTTCACACCCAAGGTGAATTTATTTTGTCTACCTAAATTGATCCACGTTCACACTGGAAGTGTTTTATTCCTACTAAAGATATTTAAGGGTCTCCTTACACCATTTATTCTTCTAGACTGAAAATATGAGCATATAATATTCCAACTAGAAATAAGCTAATTGGGAATATTACATGCAATAATGCACTCTACATATTTTTGTTCCTAATATCTCTCTGAAGTAGCTTCTCTAAGTGGAAATTGACCTTGTCACGCCAAAACTCCTTGTTTTTCTCAATTTCTGCTGCAATTAGGTCATCAAAGTCCTCTTGGTCCAATGGTAAATATGGTTCCCTTTACTACTCGAGTTCCCTATTAAGACCTATTTTTATTGGTCTACTTGACTTAACCTACTCTTCTTGATCTTATAAATCATCAACATTAATAATTACCTTACCTTTGGCATCATATTTCACCAAACTAGTTTCAGGCTTGCTAAGAAAAAATTGCTTAACTTGGAGTTGTTTGTTTTCTTGCTGAAGGAAATTAATCATGAAGTTTGCCTTGGACAATTCATCCTTTCTCTCTCTAATTCCAGCCTCCTACTCCTAGATGATCTTCTCAGATTTTTTGACCTCCTCATGCATCTCCAAATCAGCCATAGGTGTGCCAAAATTTACCTGTGGTTCTTCATGCAATCATGCCTCGTGTATTGGTGTATCTTGAACTGTTGTAGTAGGATGAGCCCTTTCCACACTAGCTAGAGAAAAATCAGCCTCTTCCCTCTGGTGTAGGTATTTTTCACCTCAGCTCTAGGTGTCCTTGTGAGAGGTTTTCTTGTGGAAGCCACCTGTTGTTGTATAGGTGAATTCAAAGGTGTATAGTGGATGCCTGACTGAGTAGGAGTAGGTAAGAGTTCAACTGAATATATGAAACCATCCCATGACAAATTTACCTGTGAAATCTGATGGAAATCCAAGATTTTCACCAAGCCATGATGGAACAAACTAGCATGGTGATCCTTTCCTTTGATATGTATCTTCTCTTCCATTTTAACCATGCTTCTGTAAAGATAATGAGGTAGGTTAAGTGCCTTTACACCGGTGAAATGCATGAGCAGCCTCACATGATACTGATATAACTTGGAGAACCTGCCCTCACATGTGAAATATTTCATTACTAATTTCATGATAGGGGCATATTTGTCAAGCAGGTTCTTGAATGGAAATATTTTCTTTGAAGCAACTTTGTATGCAGGTTTCAAGAACATTTTGTAGTTTTCAAGGCCAATGTCCCTTTTATTGAACCAAATCTTGACATTGTTTAGAATCCTTGTAGCTATGGAAATAGTCTCTGTTGAAAGAGAGAATACAATCCCTGCAATAGTCACCTTATCTCTCCTTAAACCAGTGGCAAAAGTGCTAGTAAGCTTGTCATTGAAACCAATCTCTTCAACCCTTTGGCAAAAGGCAAGGCAACTTGCATCTTGGAAGGATTTCTTGAGGAATGGCGTAGTCATGAAATTCAATGTTGTAATGGGCTCACACCTACTGATTTGGCCTCCATTATGCCTCCTCTGCTTTGTAGTCTCTGAATCCATAGTAAACCCTGGCTCAATAGGAGGGGAAATGAGGGTTTAGTGTAGAGAAAAACAGGGGATTTTAGGCAGTTTTGGAAATGGAGCGGAATGAAGGGGTTGTAGGGATTCTAAATTCTTGGGAAAATTTAGGGGGGTAGGAATAGATGTTAGGGAGTGAGGGGAAGTGGAAATTTATAAAATGGATGAGGGGAAAGGGTGCAAAAGGGAAAAACACATCCCTAACCTAGAAATGTGTAGTATAGGCTAGGGTTTTGGGGAAATGATGAAATTTGGGGATAAAAAGGAGGGAAAATGTTTAGGAAGGTATATTAAATGTAGGGGAAGGTGAATGATCTTGTATGTAAGGATTTTTCTCAAAAAATGTATCAAAGAGACTATGAAAGAAGATAAAATGCTACAAAACCTTAGAAGAGGGAATTTTGATCTCTCTAAGCATGCAAGTGAAGTGAAAGAGGCATATTAGGGACCCACTTACTTGTTGTGATGAGCCTGGAGCTTGAATTTGATGAAGATACTCCTGGAAAAATAATATTTGGCTCCCTTGAGAAAACGCAACACACTCTCGGAAAAGCGCAGCACTGCCAGTGAAAAGCGCAACGCTGGAGGTAAATTGGCACTTTGGTGGAAATGAATTACTTCTCTGAGGGTGGAAATTCTCTTTGAATGTGAAGAGATGTTTCTTGAAGTTGGGATGAGAAAATTACATGCTCCTTTGGTCTTTTTGTGGCTTGGAAATTTCTTCTTGATGGTGATGTGGCCCCACCATGTCTTCTCACAATTTTATAAGATGGCTTGTGTATTGTAGCTTAGAAAAAAATTTACTTATATTACATCATGAATAAGATAAAAATACACCTTAGTAACCTTTATTGAACACTTGTCCCTATTAATACTCCTTCAAAGGATGATTTTGATGGTGAAATGATTTATTTTCATGATTTTGACCTTATGACCTAATGATGACACTACATTGAAGAATGAGATGAATGATGAACAAGATTACCAAGATACTTTTGCAAAGGACAATGACCTGACCATCTTTACACTTATTGACCATGGGACTGAAAAAAGTAGTAATGACCTAGCTAGACTAACCAATGATCAAATTTGTATTTGAAGGCCTACTGAAACTAAAAAAATTTGACCTATGACCCTACTGACCATATGAAATGCATAATTTGATCACTGGTGACTGACATGACTTACATACACTAACATTGGCCCCAGATGAGTATGGAAGCTCCTTAGGAGGTGTCAAGAACACCGTAGACCAAGTAGCTTAGTCCATTGGGCATGGAGTCAAAAACAAAAAGCAAGGCTTGAAACTGAAATGACTCAAAACTTAAATGACATGAAAAACTAAAATGAACTTACAAACTTTTCAAGAAGTTGATCAAAGAAACCTTATGGCCTTCACCTTGGGCTTCAAGTCTCCATGAAAACTCCTTCACACTTTGCAACAAAGTAAACGAGTATGTCCAATGAAGATGAGAATTTTCTGAAAAATCAAGAATAGTAGTGCTTGAGGAGCCTACCATTAATTGGTCCTCCTAAACAATATTTTCCATCAAGTAGGCTAATAAAATACTGCCCTCAAGATCTTATTTTTTGTGGTCTTCCAAAAGAGATGACCACCATAGTCTCCCTTATGAAAGTCATTCATTACCTCCTTAGCCTCGCTTTCAACCAAACAATTCAACAAGACTCCTCCCGGATCTTTCCAATACAATGCATCATTAAGTATACGATACTTCATATATTTCAGCTTTAAAGACCTACTCTTACTCTATGAAACTTCAGTAAGAGGTTTTAAATGTTGAAGTACATAAAAAATGTTTGAATACCAAGGGGATGAAATGAAAATTTGTGATACATGAGGTGTGGAATCAGCTACTTCTTCGTCAGATATTGCAGTGATAAGATTGATATCAAGAACATGAAAATTTGATTCTACCATGAGCTATGCCAAACCTTGTCCCTTGATCAGCTTTGTAGGTTTAATTTCGAGATCACACTCCAACATTGCAGCAATCCATTTTCCTCGCCTACCTTCAAAATCCTTCAGAATCAGACTGTACCAAAACATCTTTGGATGTTGCATTTGGGACATAAAAAATAATATGCGAGTAAAGTATGTACACCTTGAAGTCCTTCAAAGCTTTCAAAAGTGCCAGAGCCTCTTTTGCAATGATTTTATATCTCAATGCTGCATCTCTTATAGTTGTACTGAAAAATTCTATTGGTGTTCTATTTTTAAGTCCTTCTGCATTAGGATAACAACCAACGTGTGCTCAGAAGAAAATGAAAATATAATGAAATCCATGGTATAATTAGTGTTGATAAAAATTGGTGCACAGTGTTAGCGTTCTGTAATTTACAAGAGATTGCAAGAACTAATAACATAGGCCAACATCAAACCAGCTTTGGAATCCAAGACCAAGCCTTCCTAGATTCAAAGAGGGCTCTCTCTATAAGATATTTCTTTGTTTAAATAAGTTTTAGGCTAGTTATGATAGTACTTTGGTTTTGGGTTTGTTTTGGATTTTGGAAGATTGATTGTATTCAATGGATTAATGTCTATCAGGCAATGGATTCAAATATAACTGGATGGTTGCATCAATTTTTTACAGAGTAAACATAGGGAAATCTAGGAATATTTACTAGATCTCTTGGATATATAAATGGATTTATGACAAAAATATGAACAGATTCAGCAGAACTAAAGAGAAATTAAGAATTCTTTAGTTTGGCTTTTAGTGGAAAACACAATGATTGTAAAGGCAGCTAGAATAAGGTACTCAAAAGTAAATCCTATTCATCACACTTTCTTCTTTACAATTAGAATTCAAATGTTTACAATGAAAGAGGATAGTGAAACAATACTAACTGAAGAAAAACATTACCAGTACTTAAGCCACAAGAATCTTATGAATGGTCTGATTATTGTTGATGCTCCAGTGCTTTAGAAAAGCTTACAGTACTCCAAAAGACAGTAATGATTCTGATCTCAATCAGTCAACCTTTGATACTTCCAAAACTAAAGTAGTTATACAAAAAATTACAACAAAACTGTCTCTAACATACTTGAACTAAAAACTCTAACTTTTACAAAATTATAGTTTCGGTGGAATGCACTATGTAGAGTAGGTGCTGATGTAGTGGGGCAGTTTAGGACGTGGACCACAATTTGCTGATATGTTGGTAGACTAAACTGAGTGTTGTGTTGGCATATCTTATGTATGAATGCCCTGTGCTCTTGCAGTTACAAAATAATCTTCTTTGCTGCAAAAAATTTGCCCGACTTGACCCGTAGTGTTATTTGCTACCTGAGTCGTTTCTGCTGAGTTAAAACCTCTTTTGTAAATAAAACAGTGTGAAAAAGAAATATACGGACCTGAAATCTTTTAAATTTCAATTCTAAAGCCGCATCGCATCCGCGCACTTCGCAGCATTTAGATTTTAAGTTTATGAAGAATGCTACTGGAGATGTGATGTGAAGTGGGAGACGACGTGGAGGGATTGGTAGGACCAGGTCGCAGCACAAATCATAGTTTTTAAGTTTTATTTATAAGCGTGGAGGATGTAAACACTAAAAACAGAGAAGGGCGAAGCGTGGGAGAGGAGGTAAGTGACGTGGAAGGGGAAAAGTGGGACCAGATTGCAGGCGCAAATCACAAGTTTTAAGTTTTATTTATAAGTTGTGGGGTTAACATCTAAAATTTGCGAAGTGCGGGGAGAGGTACCTACCCACATCGCACATCGCAGAACTTAGCACTTGGAAAATAAGGTAAACGTTTAAAACCACGAAGTGTGATTTGCGCTAATTGGAGGATGACGTTTCAAGGAGAAATGGAGCCCACTGCAATCGGCAAAGTTTTATGTGGTAAGGTAAGGTTTTATAATGTTTTCATAATATATCAATGTATTGCAAAGGCTGTAAAGTGGGGGGTGGAGCTGTTGAGGTGGGGCCAACCTGCCACATCGCAAGTTAAAATAAATTGATTGTGAGTGCTTTCAAAGGTAAGTTAAAACATACATGATGCGATGTACTGCAATATTGGTGATGAAAAATCACAAATCAGCGATCGAATTTTTTAAGTTTTGTTGCGATCTGAAACAGGTAAAATATGTGAAATGTGATGAGGGCCCCACTTTAATCGCGATCGAGGAATAAGGAAGTGGAGTAGGTGAAAAGCGATGAAAAGGTAAAGGTAGAAGGGAAAAGCGGAAAGGTAGAAAAAATGGTAAGGTTAATGATTTTCAATGGAAAATGAAATGAAAAAGGGAGTGAGGCGGGGAATGGGTCCCACTTCATTGTATATTGCACTTGTGAAAGGTTTGTAGGAGACGGAAATGTAAATGATTTTGGGTTTTGGCCTATGGGAAAAGTGATTTTGGATGTGCAGGATTATAATGAAATGTGTGGAAATATATGAGTGGGGAAGGAAATGAAAAGGGAAATGAATGAAATGAAAGTAGGGGAAAAATATGCTATGGTTTAAAAATTTAGGATCAAAATTACTAATCAAAATTTAAACCATACAAATGAATTTTCCATAGGCATATTTAGACTATCCACCAATCAAAACCTTTTAAAACAGAATGAAGCTTGTTTTTTTTCTTTCTTGCTTCCCTAACATTTTGTTTTGCCTCCTTTGTTTAGAGCATCTAACACCTAAAAATTTATTTTTCCTTCTTTATTTAGGGAATTTCACACCTAACATTTTATTTTGCATGGATGCCTACAAAAATAATAATTTTCCTAATATTTTTAACTTTTTCATTATTTTACATCCATATCCTAACTTATCATTTTGAAAAAACTTCAACTACTTATGCTAACTTATCAAAATAAATGATGTTACAACACCTCCCTTGGTTCAGTTTAAAATATTGAACCGATGTTTATTTTTATATGTAACTAATGAATCTATCAAGATTAAATAGTTTGACAAATTATTTTTCACTACCTATTGACAAGCAATTTAAACCTAATTCAATCATGCTTAAACTGTATGATTGAATTTTATTGAACTTTTGTGGCATTTTTAAACAAGTTGCACACAATTTATTTTCAGAAGTAAGCTAAACTAAGAGTAGTGGCATTTGAATGTGAAACACTTTCAGAATTTGTTGTTTTTTCTTCTTTTTGATGGGGTTCACATCTTATATTTTTTATTTATAACATATACCCTCTTTTGATTTTTTATGCTATCTCATTTTTTTATTTTTTTTTGAAAATTATTTGCAAATTTGGAAATAATTTTACAAAGTAAATTTGACCGAAAGAATTAAACTCAGTCACCTTGAGATCCTATGAAATATAGGACCCTAACAGTGGCTCCAATTAGGGATGGCACTTCCATGTATTGAAGTGTCAAGAACCTGTGATCAGTAGCCTTATCCATTGGGCATTTGAGCAATCTGTAATTTGATTCCGTTTCTTCTTTCAAATATTATGATGTTCTGTTGACCATGGCTTAGGGCCTTCTTTGTGGGCTTCAACCTGAATCAGAAAAACATCCAATCCAATCCACATTGACTCTGATATTTACAATGATGAAAACAAATCTTTAGACTAGGAGAAATAATGCTTCAACATCCTACCATTTACAGGACCACCAGGTAACTTTGTTCCATCAATATATGTGAGAAAAAATGCATTGTCACCTCTAAAAGCATTTATAATATATGGGTCTCATCCATATATTATCAAACTTGTTATGCTTTCCTTTGTCTTCTCTCCTTGCATACCATTTTAAAACATTGTCACCAATAGAAAAATTAGCTTCCTTGGTCCTTTTGTCAAATATTTTCTTGATATTTTCCTGGATGAGTTGTGTTTTGTTATATACCTCTTCTCTTTTTTGTTGCAACTGAATGGTTTTATGGATCCTTTTGATTGCATCATGTGGTTCCACTTGTAACTCTTGTATCATGTTCATCACTGGTTGTGCTAGAGAAGATGGAAAAACAACATCCATTCCATAGACAAGTTGGTATGGTGACATACCAATGGACTTCTTTGTAGTAAGCCTGTCAGCCCAAAGTGCACTGACTAACTTATTATGCCAAGATTTTTTATTATGTTCTATTAATTTCTTGATGATGTTTACCAGACACTTATTGGATGATTCATCCAGTCCATTACCTTGTGGGTAATACATTGTTGAATTTCCTAAATAAATATGATATTTATCACAGAATTCAACATATTTTTGGACTTAAAGGTTTTTGCATTGTCAGTGATGATTTTCCTTGGGCAACCAAATATGGACAGGATATTGGTCTCAAGGAACTTGGTGATAATGGTATCAGTGGAATTTCTGGAAGGGATGGCCTCTATCCACTTAGTGAAGTAATCTATGGCTATTAAAATCCACTTGTTTTGGGTAGAGGAAGGACGGTGGATTTCACCTATGAAATCCAAACCCCATTTTTGGAATGGGCTTTCAATAGAAATGGGTTTGAGAGGAAAAGGTAGGAGTTTCTTTTTACCTTAAAAAATTTGGCACTTATGACATGTTGAGACTTTCTTGTGGACATCATAAAATAGGGTGGGCTAGTAAAAACCAACCCTGAGAATCTTGTTAGCAATAGTCTTCCAATACAGGTGGCCACCACAGTCTCCTCCATGAAAATCATTAATAATCATGTCTGCATCATTCTTCAACAAACATTTGAGTAATAGGCCACCAAAATCTTTCCAATAAAGGACATTATCAATGATGCAAAATTTTACTACCTGTCAAACCAGGAGGTAACTCCGCAAATCAGAATGTGTATTAGTTGAAAAATGTGAATGTATTTATACATGGAGGTGAGGCTATTGGGATTCACTTCCTAATGACTCTTGGCCTTCCTTATTTCCTAATATAATTTAATATACAATATTAAATATTCTCACCCAAACCTTAGGATTAGGTGTCAACATTCCCCCCTTTAATCCGAAGGGATGTTGGTGAGTCCAAGCATCGATCTGAACTTTTCAAACTTTTCTCTTCCAAGTGCTTTGGTGAAGATATCAGCGGTTTGCTCATTTGTGGAACAATGATGTAGATGGATGGTTTTGGCGTGAACATGATGTCGAATTAGATGGTATTTTGTATTAATGTGCTTTGTTCGATCATGAAACTTTGGGTTCTTGGCCAAATTTATTGCAGAAGTGTTGTCAATCATGAGTGGTGTGGAATATATTTGTTTCATCTGCAAATCTTCTAGGATTTTCCTGAGCCACACAATTTCCTTTGTTGCTTCAGCTGCTGCCACATATTCTGCCTAGGTTGTGGAATATGCTGGAACTAATTGTTTGCGTGATCTCCATGAGACAGCTCTTGATCCAAGACTCATGGTGTAACCTGTAGTAGACACCCCTGTTTCTTTGTCCCCATCAAATTCTGAATCAGAGTATCCGATCAAGCTGAAGTCGCCTACCTGTGTATATTTGAGTCCAAAGTCTTGAGTCCCCTTCAAGTACCTTAACACTCTTTTTGCAGCAGACCAATGTCCTTCACAAGGTTTTTGCATAAACCTTGAGAGGATTCCAACAGCAAATGAAATGTCAGGTCTAGTGGTGGTCAGGTAGATAAGACTTCTTATAAGTTGTCTATACTTAGTTGCATCCTCGAATTCCTTCCCTTCAATGGATGTGAGCTTCAAGTTTTGTTCCATTGGAGTGGTTAAGGGATTGCATTCATCCATGCCAAACTTGTTCAAAAGTTCTCTAATGTACTTCTTTTGAGAAATAAATATAAATTTAGGATGTTGAATTACTTCAATACCCAGATAGTAATGAACATAACCCAAATCATTCATTTCAAAACCTTTCTTTAATTCTTTCTTCATGGATGCAATATAACTCTCATTTTTCCCTGTCATCAAAAGATCATCTACATACACCACAAGATATACAACTATTTTTCCAAATTTCTTAACAAAAAAAGTTGCATCATCAAGATCAAAATGTTTGAAGTCAAGTTTCAGAAGATGCTCGGTTAATTTCTCATACCAGGCTCATGGTGCTTGCTTGAGGCCATACCTTTATTTTATAAGCTTTCAAACTTTGTGTTCTTGGCCCTTTACCACAAATCCTTCTGGCTGGGACATAAAAACTTTCTCCTTCAGATCTCCATTCAAAAAGGTGGTTTTTATATCCATCTGATGGAATTTCCATCCATTCTGAGCTGCTAGGGCAAAGAGAGGCCGGATGGTGGTCCATTTTGCTGTGGGGGAAAAATTTTCTTCATAATCGATTCCTTCCTTTTGTGCAAAACCTTTTGCCACAAGCCTGGCCTTGTGCTTGTCAAGTGAGCCATCTACTTTATACTTGTTCTTGTAGACCCACTTACAGCTAATTGGTTTTGTTCCCAAAGGTGGATCAACCAGCTTCCAAGTGCCATTATTTATCAAGGCATCATAAACCTTTTGCATCGCTTCCTTCCATTCATCATGAGAAGCGTATTCTTTGAAGGAAGTTGGTTCATGATCTATAGACAAACTCAATTCACTGTTATAAGCAATATCCATATCAACAGGAGAATCATAATTATCTACGTCACCTTCATTTTTTTTAGTGGAACTTCTTGTTCTTGTTTTTCCAACCTCATCCGAATGAACATTCTCTAGTGTCTTTTTCAGCCATTTGGGAGGACCTTTCTGAGATGGCCCAGGCTGCTCATTTGACTGACTTGGGATTGAGTCAATATTCAATCTCTCAATTCTGTCAATCACATCATTCAATGTGTCATCCGTGGTTGTTTCTTCATGTGGGGGAGAGAGTGCTTCAGGAAATGATTCCACAGTTTGATTCAATATAGGAATCCCCCCTTCAAGATGTGGATCTGATTATCAAATTCTTGGAAAGAGTTTGCATGTGCGAATCTATCTAGGCAATCAAGTTGCCACTCAACAACCTTGTCACTCTTGGAATATTCAAGGAATATGACATCTCTTGCTATTACAAACTTCTTATTAGCTTCATCATAAAGACGATATCCTTTGGAGGTATTGGAGTACCCCAAGAAGATACATTTTTGACTTCTAGCACCGAGTTTATTCCTTTGTCCCTTGGGTATTAAGGCCTAACAGGTGGACCCAAAGACCCTGAAATGCTTTACCGAAGGAATGTGGCCATGCAACATTTCAAAAGGAGTTTTGTTTCTAATTGAACTTGAAGGACACCTATTCTTTATGTAAACAGCACATAGAACTGCATCAGCCCAAAACATCAATTTTACATTCTTGAAAAATAACATGGAACGAACCATATTTAAAATAGTTATGTTCATTCTTTAAGCTACACCATTATGTTGGGGATTATACGGCACAGTTGTTTGATGTTTGATCCCATGTTGACGAAGATAATTTTCAAATTCGCTTGAAGTGTATTATTTTCCATTATCAGTACGTGGAGAGCTAATATGAGTTTGTGCATCATTTTCAATCCATGCATGAAAATTCTTGAATGTTTGAAAAGCATCAGACTTGTTCTTCAATAAGTAAATCCAACACATTTTGGTGTAGTCATCAATAAATGTCATCATATATTTATTTCCATTTGCAAAAGCAACAGGCATAGGGCCACATAAATCTGAATGAATAAGCTCGAGTTTTCTATGTGCTCTGGAGTGTGAATCATGAAATGGCTGTTTGCTATGCTTTCCTAGAATACAAGCATCACATTCCTTAGGTTTCCTAAGAATTGTAGGCGGTCCATTAACACCATTTTTCTTCAACAAATGAAGGCTTTCATAGTTTAAGTGTCCAAATCTAGCATGCCATAAAAGACTTGATGGGAATGTACCTTCATCATGATGTGAACTGAATGCAAAGTTTTGAGCATGAGCAGATGAACCTTTCAGCTTCAAGAGTCTTCATTCTTCTATTCCCTCCATGACAAGTGAGTGATCTAATGCTTTTCTGACCTCTGCCTTCCCATCAAACAAGTGAATGGAGTGTCCTTGTTGGCGGATTTGGACCAGGGACGACAAGTTTCTCCTCAACTCAGGGAGGAATAGAACCTCATGTAGAATATGATCTGGAAGACCAGGCAACTTAAGCCTGATTGTGCCAAGCCCTAATGGCTTGAGTTTGGATTTATCTGCGAAATATACTGCTCCATCAACTTTGTCAGTAAATTCTTCAAAAAAATCTTTTATAAATGTCATGTGATATGTTGCTCCTAAATCTAGCAACCAATAATCTCTCCATGAAGTAAATGAAACATCAAACAAGTCTTCAGTTACTCCATTGTTACAATGTGCTAGAACATAATGAGCGGATTCAGGTGCTTTACCTTTGTCTTTTTCATTAGTTTTACCTTTGTCTTGATTTCTTTGCTGCTCAATTTTTTCCCAAGGTGTCCTGCATGTGGATGCATCATGCCCATCTTTATTGCGACGTGTGCAATGAAGATCGGATTTGTCAGATTGTCTGCCCCCTTTCCTCTGAAGTTTCTTCTTCCTCTTCCTCTTCAGCCATCTCTTCCCCTGGAAGGATCTGGAGCATGAATCCTTTCTCTATGTGCAAAGTATGCAGCCTCTTCAGAAGACGAAGGGACTGTCATCTTCCCGAAAGCTTTCTCTCTTTCTGCAAACTTTTTCTCAAGGGAATCAAAGGTGATATGCTCAAGGTTTCCACTTGCTTGCAATGACTCAAGATAATGTGAGTAAGTCGGATATAATGCCTTAACATATGCTATGAAATATATGTCAATTTTTACACCAGTGCTGTCAATATCATGCATGATAGATCTTACTTCTGAAGCTAAAGCAAGGGGATCATCATTCTTCAATTCAAGACTGAACAGCTTAATCATCAATTGAACAATTTCTAGTTCTGAATGTGAGTCATAGAGTTCTTTTAACTTGCTCAAGGCTTCATAGGCATTTGAAAATGGTGAAATATGGCGACTCACCTCTTCATTTACGGAAGCTGCAATCAAGGCATAGGCCTTGCAGTTTTTGTTTTCCCAAATGGCGAGCTCCTTGTCTGAAGTGGGCTTTGCTGGTGGATTTCCTTCTTGTCCTTCATAGATTCTTTTCCACAAATCATTAAAAATGAGAGTGTGCTCGATTTTCTGAGACCATTCAAGATAGTTCTCCTTGCCGGAGAGAACCACCCCTACAATAGATATGAGAGAATGCATTCTTCTGAAGGGAAAAAATAATTACTTTGCTGGAAAATTTCTTTTGAGGAGGAAAAAAAACTTTGCTGGAAGATTTCTCAATTGAAGGGGAAAAAATTTGCTAGAAAAATACTGAATTATGCACCAATATATATATATATATATATATATATACATTTTTTTTGTTTGGAGAAAAAATTTATATGGGTACTATATTATATATGGTGGGGGGGTGGTATTGTTAATGAATGGACGGTATTGAATATGTGGAGGGGGCGATGGTATTAAAATGGAATGGTATTAAAACAGCGCGGGGGGGTGTAACACACAAAGCGTATTGCAGTGTGGCGTGGAATAGGCAGCGTCGATAGGGAGCGAGAGGGAATAGGCAGCGACGTGGCTGTAGCGGTGTGGCTGTAGTGGGGTGCTGGTGGATTAAGGCTGTAGCGGGGGTGGGGTAGGCTGTAGCAGGGAGTTGATGGGTGGGGGAGTCGGGTAGGCAGCAGGGAGTCGAGGGGTGGGGGAGTCGGGTAGTTTGTAGTCGTAGCAGGGTGTGATGGGGTAGGCGGAGTAGGGGGCTGGGAGTAGCAGAGTGATGGGGGTAGGGGTTTGCAGGGGGAGGGCCGAAAGGCCACGGGAGTGAGCAGAAGGGAGGGCCGGGTAGGCAGCGATGGGCTGGTGCGTGCGGCCAGAGGGGTGTGTGTGGCCTGCGTGAGGAGAGGGGATACAGCGTATGGGGAGTGGACTCTGAGCGCTGAGTTGGGGGGGGCAGATGAGCGTGAGGGTGGTTGTTAGGCGGTAAGCGAGTGTTGTAGTGTGGAATTCATAAGGGGAACAAGGAGGGTGCGTAAGGGCAGAGGCCAAGGGGCCGTATAAAAATTCTGGAATGGAAGGATTTTTAATCACTGCAGAATTTGTAGGTATGTGTAGGATTTGCAAATTGCAGAATTGCAGGAACTGCAAATTGCAAATTTGTGGAATCTTCAGAAGCTGCAAAAAAATTCAGAATTGGGCAAAAATTGCAAACATAATTTAAAAAAAAGAATGCAAAATTGCAGTATATAAACTCAGAATGGCATCAATCTAATGGAGCAGCAAAAACTAGACATAAAACTGACTAAACAAAAGACTGTTAGCAGAAATGAGGGAGTTACACCACAGGCAAGAATGCCAATAGTGGGACTAGCTCTGATACCATGTCAAACCAGGAGGTAACTCCACAAATCAGAATGTGTATTAGCTGAAGAATGTGAATGTATTCATACATGGAGGTGAGGCTATTAGGATTCACTTCCCAATGACTCTTGGCCTTCCTTATTTCCTAATATAATTTAATATACAATATTAAATATTCTCACCCAACCCTTAGGATTAGGTGTCAACACTGCCTTTAATTTCAGAAATCTAGCTTTAGTTTTTGTAAGACTAGGAGGAGCATTTAAATTAAACAATACATAAAGCAAGTTTTCATACCAGGGAGAATTTAAAAATTCTTCGTTGATTTGTGGAGTTGTCTGCTCCTCTTGATCATCCAAAGTTGCTACCAAATTTATGTCCAGAGCTTGAAAATTGGACTCAGCCATAAGATGTGTAAGCCCTTTCCCTTTAATTAGTTTGGTAGGTTTTATTTCCAGATCATACTCCAAAATTACTACAATCCATTTTCTTCTTTTTCCATCTGGTCCATTTTGCGCTAAAATATCTTTTACCACACCATTAGGTACATAAGAAATTAAATGTGAATGCAGAATGTAAACTCTAAAATATTTAATTGATTTAACTAGTGAAAAGGCCTGCTTTTCCATGATGTTATACTTGAGAGAAGCATATCTTAAAGCTTTTCTAAAGAAAGCTATTGGTTTCTCAAATCCTTCACTATTTTTCTACAGTAAAATAGCTGCAAGAGTGTGCTCAGAAGCAAAAGAAAATATTATAAAAACTTTAGTAAAATCTTGATTGATCAAGATTGGTGCTTTAGTTAATGCCTTTTTGACCAATTTAAAAGATTTCCTAGCTTCTTACTCCATTTGATTTCATAATCTCTCTTGAGCATATTGGTTATGTTTCTAAGAAGTTCAGCAAGATTAGGGATAAATCTTCGCAAAAAAATTATTTTCCCTATGAATGATTGAAGTTCTTTAATGTTTCTTGGGGATTGATCTTTAGGATTGCTTCAATTCCCTTAGGTTCAATTCTAAATCCATATTTTAATATGATATGTCCTAAAATTTTACCTCCTAGGCCAAATAGTGTTTTCTTAGGATTTAAAGATATGCCAAATTTCCTACATCTCTCAAAGACTCGTCTCAAATGTCTAAAGTGTTCTTTGTCAGAATTTGAATACATAGTTACATCATCTAGATAGATTAAAATAAAGAGGCCAATCCCTTCAGAAAAGGCAATGTTCATTTCTCTTTGGAACGTGGCCCCAGCATTCATCAGTCCAAAAGGCATTTTCACATACATGAAAGTGCCCCATGGAGTGGTAAAAGATGTCTTTTCTTGATCTTCTAGATCAACCAATACTTGGTTATAGCCATAGAAACCATCTAGTAATGATATCCTAGTTGATCCTATCACCTTTTGTAAGATATGGTCCATTTTGGGTAAGGGATAGTTATCTTTTAGGGAAACCTTATTCAGGTTTCTGAAGTCAATGCACAACCTGATTTCTCCAGTTTTCTTTCTGGTTGGTACTATGTTTGACACCCATTTCAAATATTTGAGAGGGACAATTATTTTAGCATCATACATTCGTTTAACTGCTTTCTCAACTAAAGGTAATAAAACTGGATTTATCCTCCGAAGTTTATGTTTGAAAGGATTTTTTTCAGGCTTTAATTGGAATTTTGTGTTGAATGATGATGGAATCATAAACTTTTATATCCTCATGACTCCAAGTGAACACATCAACGTATTATTTGAATAGGGATATATATTTTCATTTGGTAATTAGAGGTAATGTTTTTGACAGTTTAATCATCTTTGGGTTTTGTTCATTACCTATGTTGCATTCCTCAACTTCTGCTCCAATGGGCTCAATTTTAGGCTTCTTTGCTACATCATTGAAGTAAAAAAGGTCTTCTAACAGAGTTAATCCCTGAGGAAAAACATTATCTTTTTGTTTAATTATTTCAAAATATTCCTTTTCAGGATCTATTTCATGAATTTCTAATTTATGTACACTTTCATCTAAATGATTATTGACATATAAACTACCACACTAGTTTTCCAAAGGATTATATACAACTGTTTGATTTTCTACCTGATCTTCTGGTCTCATTTGATCTTGTTCTTGATTATCCAAATCTGACTGTGTTTCCTCAAACTCATCTTTGACAGCAAGAAGTTTTCAATCTGTTTATCATTCCCGAAAACCTACCAGTATCACATGTTATATGGTATTTCAGGTCAATGTTTAATTTCAATTTCTGTGGTTTATTCGAGTGAGGTATTTTTCAAGTGCTTGCAGAAACAGCAAGACTATCATCTATGACATTTTGACTTCTTGGAATTACTGCTAGATCATATTCCACAAAAGTATGTAAGTAATCGAGCATTGCATTTATGTATGCTCTTAATCTAGGGGTTTAGCAGCATATTCTCCTTTTACTTGTTTGATGATTAATTTGGAATCTCCTTGCACAGTAATTATTTTGGCACCTAATTTCTTGAGCAACTGCAGACCTAACCTTAGAGCTTCATATTCTACAATATTTTTGGTGCACTTAAAATTTATTTTATAGGAATTCCCTTCATAATGATTATTAGCTGGATTAGAAAACCAGATTCCTGCTCGAGAGCCTTCTTTACTACAAGCCCCATCAAAGGTCATATTCCAGAAGAGTTCTAAAGTAGGAGTTAATTGTTCAATTAGAGCGGCGTTTTCAGGTGTATCCAAGTAATTTCCAAATTGGGCTTCAACTTCAGTATCATTGAATAATATGAATGAATCCAAATCAGTGTGAACAATATATAGAGGGTAATTATGAGGTTTTTCTTGACCGATTACCATATATTTCATGAGATTTTCCCTATACAACCTTATTTGCTAGCCAAAGACTGATATTGTAGCAAAAGTCATGTCTAGTTGAAGGGTTCCTTGTAACTTTTCTCCCCAAGAACGTGATAAAATTATGTCATATTTAGGAGGAATGTCTACTACAACAATGTCCATAACTAGGCTTTTGGCTAGGATTTGAGACAAAGTTATACACGGGTCCTTAATGAGACCTAAACACTTCACTTTACTTGAATCAAATGAGTATAGATCTTTGTATGGCCAGTGATGTCAAGACCTAACTTTTCCATTACAGATTTGGGCATTAAGTTGTGTGAAGCCCCTGAATCCATCATAGCATTATGTAGGATTTTATCATGTATGTTTAAGCTGACATAGAAATGAGGAATTGCTCCTTCTTGTAACTTACCATCTACTTCTAGACCAAAAAATAATTCCGATTGATCATCATTTAGATTGAGAGTGTCAGCAGTTTCCCCTATCTTCTGTACTTCCATTACTTGAGTTCTGTATGTTTGTTTTTTCATTAGCTATGTCAAAGGGATGAGAATTTTGACTTTAGCTAGTTCACTTTCAAGATTAAATGATGATTGAATCTTGAAAACATTAGGAATGTCAGGTACATCGATAGTTTCTTTAAATTTAAGTAGGGTTTGCTAACTGGTGGTTGGAACATCAGTTTGAGTTGTTTTTTAAACAAAATTAACTGTCTTTTTAGTAGAAATCTCTGAAGGTTTCTTACCAGGAGTTTCAGTAGATCTCTTAGAAGACTTTTCTATTGTTTTCTTAGGATCTGAATCAAAGGAAATTTTGGGAAGTTGATCAGTTTTCTTTTTAGAAGTGTTTTCAGAACTTTTTTTGCTCCTAATATTATATTATTTGTGAACCTCCATAATGGCGTTTTCAAATCCCTATTTATATTCTTTAGATTCATCTAATTCAAGCTCTGTTTGAGCTAACGAAAATAGCTTCTAGTCTTCTTTTGTGAGAAACATAGTATCATTATTTTGTAAACCAAACCGATTTATTTGGTTGTCTTCTTCTTCTTTAATGATCTCTCCATTTTCATCAACATAACTGTCTTGAAAAGGGGGTCTAATTTGTTGGTCAGGTCCCCTTTGTTTAATATGTGGTTGATTCCTCCTGTTGTTTTGATTGCGGTTTTGGGGAGGGTTTTGATTTTTCCTAGTGATTCTTCTATCAATCATCATTTGTTCCATTTCCCTCATTAAAGAATCTATCTTGGCATCAGTACTAGAGGTTAATTATTCTTCTTTTATCGTAACTCTCTTCTCATCTCTCATCCTACCTCTTTTGGCCAATAAATTGGCTTCTAAACTAACTTTTATGGTTTGCATTTCCTCTAAAGTGCCAAGATTCCTCTCTCTTAACTGATAAGCTATGTATGTTTCAAAACCATCTGGAAACTTAATTAGCACTAATCCTTCGGGTGGTTTTATGCGATCAGGAATAGCATTATAAATAGAGTTGAATCTAGCACAATAATCCTACACACTTTCTCTAGTTTCTCTTTTGATATTTTCGTATTTTGATAGAATTTGGAGAGGGTTATTTTTGACTTTCCATCTATATAGAACTGACGTTGTAGAACCGCTAGATCATTGATGGAAGTAGCTAGTAAAGCTCTAAACCATTTCCTGACCTCACCTCCAAGGGTTTGAAAAAATAACCTCATCATAACATCATCAGCATCAATTTCATATCGATCAAAGAAATCATTCATTATGTCAACATGTCGTTGAGCAGTAATGTGTTGGGTGTTATCGAATTGGGGTATTTTGGATTGATAGTCTTGGGGCATAACCCCTAGATTTTGAGGAAGAACCAAAGGAGCATAATGTGCAGCCATGATTGGGGGTGGAGGGTTAATATGTATTGGGTTAATAGGTGGAAAAGGATGAAAAATATGTGAAGGAGAGGAGGGATGAAGTGATGGAGATGAAGGCCTTTGAGTTTTTATGAGAAGATAAGTAGTAGAATTTTCAGAAGGGGTTGGACTCTTAGATCTTTGTTGAATTGTTTAGGAAGTAATGGATGAATAAGCAATATTTAATGCAGACAATTCTACTGATTGTTGGAGATAGGCATTTGTAACTGCTGAAGTGAAGTCTAATACGAAATCTTTGAGGATCTTAAAATCCTAGACAATTTCTTGATCATATTTTGTTAAAGAATACAGACTTTTAGGTGAATCTAGATGCAGAATCGATTAGTCAAGGACTATTGTATTTGCCCAATTTAGGGATTTTATTCTAAAGGGGCTTTGCTCAAAATTTAAGTCAAATTCGATATACGGTAAGATCTCATGCTTAACAGGAAGGGATTGTGTTCTTGGGAGAGGATTATAACTTCCCAGAATTTCTAAGGAACTTATCTATTTAACTGATTTCTTTGAAGTATCTTTAGTTCTTATTCCAATCCTTTGAGGATCATCCACTATTTCAGCAGGTTTGGGATCAGGATGAGGTCTTGTATAAGGTCTCTTGGAAGCCAGTTTTAAAAAATAAAAAACGCACACTATAAAATGAAACTCAAACTTTATTTACAAAAAATTTAAATATAGAAATCTCTATGGGGTATTAATACAGTGATTATTTAACCAAAGATTTGAATTTGAAATACATTATTATTGATTTCAATCCATCCCCAGTATGGTCGCCACTATGTTAGTGTTCTGTAATTTACAAGAGATTGTGAGAAATAATCACATAGGCCAACATCAAACCAACTTTGGAATCCAGGACCTATCCTTCCTAGATTCAGAGACGGCTCTCTCTATTTTAAATAATTTTTAAGGAAGTTATGATAGTACTTTGGTTTTGGGTTTGTTTTGGATTTTGGAAGATTGATTGTATTCAATGGATTAATGTCTATTGGGCAATGGATTCAAAATATAACTGGATGGTTGCATCAATTTTCACAGAGTAAACACAGGGAAAGCTAGGAATATTTACTGGATCTCTTGGATTTATAAATGCATTTATGATAGAAATATGAAAGGATTCAGCAAAATAAAGAGCAATTAAGAATTATTTAGTTTGGCTTTCAATGGACAACATAATGATTGTAAAGGCGACCATAATAAGATACTAAAAATTAAATCCTATTCATCATGCTTTCTGCTTTAGAATTAGAATTCAGATGTTTACAATGAAAGAGGACAATGAAACAATACTAACTAAAGAAATACATCACTAGTATTTAAGCCACAAGAATCTTGTGAATAGTCTGATTATTATTGATGCTCCAGTGCTTTAGAAAAGTTTACAGTACTCCAAACAACAGTAATGATTCTGATCTCAATCAATCGACCTTTGATACTTCCAAAACTGAAGTATTTATACAAAAAATTACAACAAAACAGTCTCTAACAGACCTGAACTAAAAACTATAACTTTTACAAAATTATAGTTTCAGTGGAATGCGTTATGTAGAGGAGATGCTGATGTAGTGGGGCAGTTTAGGACGTGGACCAAAAATTTTTGATATGCTGGCAGACTATAAAGAGTGTTCTGCTAGAATATTTTCTGTAAGAACGCCCTGTGCTCTTGCAGTTACAACATAATATTCTTTTCTGTAAAACCTTTGCCCTACTTGACCTGTAGCGTTATTTTTTACCTGAGTTGTTTCTGCTAAGTTAAAACCTCTTTTGTAAATAAAACGAAAAACCAATATATCGGACCTGAAATATTTTAAATTTAAATTCTGAAGCTGGATCGCATCCACGCACTTCACAACATTTAGATTTTAAGTTTATGAAGAATGCTACCAGAGATGCGATGCTAAGTGGGAGATGACGTGGAGGGATTGGTAGGACCAGGTCGCAGTGAAGATCATAGGTTTGAAGTTTTAGTTATAAGTGCGGAGGATGTAAACACTAAAACCAACGTAGTGCAAAGTGCGGGGGAGGAGGTAAGTGACATGGCAAGGGAAAGTGGGACCGGATCGCAAGAAAAAATCGAAAGTTTTAAGTTTTATTTATAAGCTGCGGGGTTAACATCTAAAATTTGCGAAGTGTGGGGAGAGGGACTTACCCGCATTTCACATCACAGAATTTAGCACTTGGAAAATAAGGTAAATGTTTAAAAACACGAATTTTGATTTGCACTAATTGGAGGATGAAGTGTCAAGGAGAAATGGAGCCCACTGCAGTCGGCGGAGTTTTATGCGGTAAGGTAAGGTTTTATGAAATTTTCATAATATATCAATGTATTGAAAAGGTTGTAAAGTGGGGGGCAGAGCTGCTGAGATGGGGCCAACCTATCGCATTGCAAGTTAAAACAAATTGACTGCGGGCACTTTCAAAGGTAAGTTAAAACATATGCGATGTGATGTACTGCAATATTGGAGATGAAAAATCGAAAATAGGCAATCACGGTTTTTAAGTTTTGTTGTGATGCGAAACAGGTAAAATCTGTGAAATGCGATGAGGGCCCCACTTTAATCGTGATCAGGGAATAAGGAAGCGGAGTAAGTGAAAAGAGATGAAAAAGTAAAGGTAGAAGGGAAAAGAAGAAAGGCGGAAAAAAGGGTAAGTTTAATTATTTTCAATGGAAAATGAAATGAAAAAGAGAGTGTGGTGGGGAATGGGTACCACTTCATTGTATATTGCACTTTTGAAAGGTTTGTAGGAGGCGGAAATGTAAATGATTTTGGGTTTTGGGCTATCGGAAAAATGATTTTGAATGTGTAGGATTATAATGAAATGTGTGGAAATATATGAGCGGGGAAGGAAATGAATGAAATGAAAGTAGGGGGAAAATATGCTATGGTTTAAAAATTTAGGATAGAAATTAATAATAAAAATTTAAACCATACAAATAACTTTTCCATAGGCGCATTTAGACTAGCAGCCAATCAAAACCTTTTAAAACAGAATGAAGCTTTTCTTTTTCTTTCTTTCTTCCCTAACGTTTTGTTTTGCCTCCTTTGTTTAGAGCATCTAACACCTAACATTTTATTTTTCCTTCTTTGTTTAGGGCATCTCACACCTAAAATTTTATTTTGCATGGATGCCTACAAAAATAATAATTTTCCTAACATTTTTAACTTTTTCATTCTTTTGCATCCATATCCTACCTTATCATTTTGAAAAATTTTCAACTACTTATACTAACTTATCAAAACAAATGATGTTACAACACCTCCCTTGGTTCAGTTTAAACAATTGAACCAATGTTTAATTTTTTATGTAACTAATCAATTTGTCAGGTTTAAATAGTTTGACAAATTATTTTTCACTATCTATTGACAAGCAATTTAAACCTAATTCAATCATTCTTAAAATGTATGATTGAATTTTATTGAACTTTTGTGGCATTTTTAAACAAGCTACACACAACTTATTTTCAGAAGTAAGTTAAACTAAGGGTAGTGGCATTTGAATGTGCAACACTTTCAGAATTTGTTGTTTTTTCTTCTTTTTGATGGGGTTCACATCTTATATTTTTTTATTTATAACATATACCCTCTTTTGATTTTTTATGATATCTCCTTTTTTTTTTTATTTAGTAAATTATTTGCAAATTTGGAAATAATTTTACAAAGTAAATTTGACCGAAAGAATAAACTCAGTCACCTTGAGATCCTATGAAATATAGGACCCTAACACACAGGACAAAGAAAACTTGAATGAATTGAATGACTTCTTAGCATTTTCATACCACTTTACCTCATTGTCCTTCTTTAGCATATTAGTTATCTCCCATAAACGCTTAGTGAGGTTGGGAATGAACCTTCGCAGAAAATTAATCTTACCATTGAAGGACCAGATTTCATTCTTGTTCCTTGGAAACTCCAACTATTGGATGGCTTAAATTATTGTAGGGTTTATGCAGATACCATCTTTTGATGTGATATGGCCCAACAACTTACCTTCCTCCATAGAAAACAAGCTCTTCTTGGGATTCAACGAAATACTGAATTGTCTGCACCTTCGAAAAACAGTTCTCAAGTGATGTAAGTGATATTCATCAGTTTGAGAGAATATCATCAAATAATTGAGGTAAATTACTAGAAATATATAATTTTCATCTGCGAAAGCGATATCCATCGCTCGCTAAAAAGTATCTTCTGTGTTCTTTAACCCAAATGGCATTTTGGCATACATAAATGTACCCCATGGTGTAGTAAAAGCAGTCTTCTCATAGTCATATAGATGCATCAAAATCTTATTGTAACCTGAGTATTCATCGAGCAATGACATCCTAGTGGTACCAACTACCCTCTGTAGGATGTGGTCCATCTTCGGGAGAGGATAATTGTCATTTAAGGACACTTTGTTCAGGTTTCTGAAATATATGCATAAAATAATTTCACTCGTCTTCTTCCTAATCGGAACGAAATTTGACATCTAGTTAGAAAAGCGAAGAGGAATAATAATACTAGCCTTATACAACCTATTTATCTCTTTCTCTATTGATGGCAGCAACCTTGTATTGATTCTCCTCAGCTTTGCATAAATTACACCAATGGATTCAATCTGATCATGCCATGTACTAGAACAAGATACTGAATCCTTCTACAATATTTGTAGAATATAAATCATGATCGCTCAATCACATGATAGTAAGATAAATAAGTAAATAAATTTCACAACACAAGATTTTCCTGGGGAAAGAAACTGCTAAAAAACCCTCAATATATATTGTATAATAATCCAAGGAATCATGAAACAATATAATGCATGTGTGCTCACAAGAACCTCATACACTCTACCAATCGTCTCACACTGATCTAGGAAAAATTGGACAAACACATAGCCAATTTCCTGCCCACCTTCATCATGCCTTTTTCACGCAATCCATAGGAAAATAAATCCCTGTTAAATAGGAATTCCAACCTTCCTTGACTGCGCAATCCTTCATGAGCATCATGTGGCTTTATAACTGCACCTGGGAAGTTCACTAATAATACAACTGATAGTTATCTTCCCTTTAATCTTTGTCTCAACTGGGTCTTCATCAAATTTGACATGCATGTAGCTAATAATAAAAAAATCATTAGTTACTTGATAGATCACTACTTGTGAATTAAATCTAATTTAATTCTTCTGACCTCTCACTAGCTCATCACTCAATTAGAACTACTTAAACTGATTTTAACTCAATTAATTTGAGTTAACTGATTAAACTCACACTACACTGGTGCATTAACTACAACTAGACCCCCAAAATAATATAATCACTCTACATGCCTCACCTTTGACCCTCAACTCAAAATTCTTGAGCTAATTAAGTCTTTCTCACTTATTTAACTAATACATTGTTATGAGATAAGATTACAATTTATTGTCTAATTTATTTAAGGGAAAAATAAATTAGACACACATTTTCTTCTTTACTTTTCAACACTCCCTCTCAACAAGAAAGGGATTATTAGCTAACCCGAACCGGATTTTGTGTTATTTGAATTTTAGCTTTGCAAGCACCTTCGTCAAGATATTTGCATCTTGATCCTCCGTGGGAATGTACTGCACAACAATATAATGTGCCTTTAAACACAATCTCTTATATGGTGGCACCGGCTATCAATATGCTTGGACCTGTCATGGAATAATTAACCGAGAGTCTTATCAAACTCTGGTTATCACAATGTACCACCATCAGATCAATCTGATGACCAAACATACCAACAAATATCTTCCTCATCCAAATGGCTTCACATGTAGCCTAACTAGCTTCCATGTACTCTGCCTCGGCTGAACTGAGTGTAACTAATTTTTGCTTCTTGTTGTATAAAGAAATTGATGTTGATCCTATGTTGAAGATGCCCCCTGATGTGCTCTTCCTGTATGATGGATTTCCTGCCCGATCTGCATCGGTGAAGCCTTGAAGCTTCACTCCCTCTCTATGTATGTACCATAATCCATACTCTATAGTGCCCCTGATATATCTCAAAACATGCTTCCTCACCTTCCAAAAGAGCTTGGTAGGCTTAACCATAGATTGAATAAGATGGTTAACTACATAGCATATGTTTGGTCGTGTTTTCACAAAATACATAAGTTAACCCACAAATTGCATGTAAACAAGCATCCACTACCTCACCTGAAGTAACATCCTCCTTGCTCCAATTTCCTGCAAGAGGAGTCTCCATGGGTTTGATTCCCTCCATGTGGAACTTCCTTAGAATATCCTTGGCATACTTGCCCTAATATAAAAATAGCTCCCCATCTCTTTGCCATATTTCCAAGCCAAGGAAATAGTGTAAGAGCCCCATGTCCTTCATCTCAAACTCTCTTGCAAGATCCTCTTTGCAAGAATTTATGAGATGCTCATCACCTATCACTATTATATCATCACCATAAAGTACAATAATCAAGATCTCACCATCAACCACAATATGATACAGGTTCGCATTCACTTCACTCTTTCTAAAGCCCAACCTAGTGAAATAGTTTTCGATCTTGGTACCAAGCACGAGGTTCTTTCTTCAGCCCATACAGTGCTCTCTTGAGTCTGCACACATGTGACTCCCTGTCAAAGGTCTCAAAACCTTTTGGCTACTCAATGTACACTTCTTCCTCAACAACTCGATTGAGAAAGGTTGTCTTTACATCCATCTGATGTATCTGCCACCCCATCTGCACTGAGAGTGCAAGGATGGATCTAATTGATGAGTACCTTGAAACCGGTGCAAAATTATTCTCATAGTCAATCCCCTCCACATGTGAGAATCCTCTAGCCACAAATAGAGCCTTGTATTTCTCCACACTGCCATCTATTGCTTGCTTCACCTTGTAGATCCACCTGGATCCAAATACTGACTTCCCCACTGGTCTTGGGACCACTTCCCATGCACTGTTTCTGATAATGGAGTCATACTCCTCAACCATGGCATCAACCCATTTTGGTTGCTGCATTTATTCCTCAAAAGAGGATGGTTCTATCACAATACCTCACTCATAAGAGCCATGTATCCAGTATATGTCATACTGGGGAACTTCTCTTCATGCGTTGTGATTTAGGTGCACCTACATTCTCTATCACATCTAGCATCAATATTCTAGTGCACTTCCTACCATTTCTAGTGGCTGACTCTGCTTGAGTGGTTTCTTCCACTCCATGATCCTTTGCTTGTGGCTGCTCCACATCCTGAGGTTCATCCTTTGGAACTAAGAGTTCCTCTTCTACATGTAAGTCAAGCTCCCTCTTAAGGGACAATCACATGGCTTTATCCTCATCAACTTTAACATCTCTCCTGAAAATTGTGATCATGTTAGCCGACAAATAAACCCAATAGTTGTGGGAGTATCATTGTACCCCAAAAATATCCCAACCTATGTTGTTGGTTCTAGCTTCTTCCTCGAATCTTTGGTCACATGGAAATAGACATACGAGCCAAAAATTTTAAAATATGAAACATCTGATTTCTTACATGAAAATTCCTCCTTGGGTGTACTCATGCCAAGTATCCAATGAGGACTATGGTTCTACAAAAATATCGTTGTGTTACAAGCCTATGCCCACAGATGTAATAGTAGGCCCTGATCATGTAACATAGCTCGTGTTTCTCCCACAATTGTTCTTTTCTTTCTTTCTGCAACCCCATTCTATTGTGGGCTATGAGGTGCAATCGATTCTCTCTGAATTCCTTCTTTGGCGTAGAAGTTCTCGAATTCATTAGAGATATACTCACCACCATTTTCGCTCCTTAGAGCCTTCACCTTTTTCCCTGTATATGTCTCTACCAGTGCTTTGAACTCACAAAACTTGGCGAACATCTGATCTTTCTTCTACAAAAATAAGATCCAACACTTTCTAGAAAAATCATCATCAAAAATCACATAATACCTGTGCTTTGCAATGGAAGTTGTTGAGAATGGTCGACACACGTCTGAGTGAACTCTCTCAAGGATTGTCGTTGCTTGGTTCTCCTTATCATGAAAGGTGGCCTTTGTACACTTCCCCATTGTACATCCCTTGTATGTTTCTATTTGCGCAAGTGTACCCTTTGGAAGACCCGTAGAAATCTGTTGTATGATCCTCAAAGCACTGTGGTGTAGATGACCCAACCTCCTGTGTCATAACTGACCATTATCCCATCTCACCACCTCATCTGATTTACTGCTCAATTTTCCACAGCCATCTACATCAATTTTTTAGATGTTCTTCACACGAACCCAAATATTCTTTACCTGTCATGTGGCTTTGTGACAAAGGAACACCTTTCCTTCACTGAAAACCTCATCATATCTAAGATCCTCCAACATAGCAACTTAAAATAAATTATTTTTCAAACCCAGTACATGCATGCCATATTTTAATATGAAAGGTTTACTTGACTGTCTCTGGAAAGTAACTGTACCAATCCCGGTAGCACTATACCTCTTGTCATCACCCATCTCAATGTGCATCCAAATATCCTTCTCCTCCAAGATACTAAAGTGTTCTTTGTTGCTAATCATGTGGAAAGATGCTCCACTATTCAAGTACCACATAGATCCCATCACAATGGACACCATGCATGCGATGAGAGAGAATTCCAACTCAAACTGTGAGGCCAAAGCTTCACCTGCTGCAGCTCTCATAGCCTTCTTGTTTTTATTCTTCTTTTGTGGAAAATTTGTGACATAGTTTCCATGATCATGAAAGTTGAAAATTTTCACCTTTGACATGTCTCGCTTCTTGCCTTCTTTGTCATTGTCATATTTGTAATAGGACTTATTTCCTTTCCCCTTCTTTGCCTTACCATCCAAATCACAATTTTCCTCGCCATCAATCTCAGATGAGGATCCATCCTTGGTATTCCGTCGGAACTCTTCTTGTACCAAATCGGACCACAAACACTCCCAGTCTAGTAATTTCTCCCTCCCATTCACAGAGTCCTAGAGTTGAAGATTGCAACAAGAAATAGTGAAGGAGGAATCCTGAAACATCATCCTTGATCCTAGTTGGAAAATAATCACCTAAACTAGGTGGGGCCCACACAGGCTATTTTTAGGTGTATGTCTATTTTTAGACATGGTGAGCATATTCTATATGTAGCAGGAGGCTATTGGTAGATGGTCGGTCAAATATGAAAAATAGATGAAATTTTATTTTTACAATATTGGGCAAAGTCTATTTATAGAGCGTTGATCTAAAAATAGATGCATGTCGATTATTATTAGCTCTTAATAATAATCAGACTCTAAACAACAACTTATTCTCTTGGAGCACTTCAGTTCAGTGCACAAATGTGGCACAGCAGCTGACAGAAGGAATTACGCTATTCCTGAGGGTTTACTGGAGCTAATGCATGGAGGACTCAGTTAGAACTCAAGTGGCAGAGTTATGACACAGTTGGAAGAAGTAGTTATGGAGTTGTATTCAGTTTAACTCAGTTAGACTCAGTTGAGCTACTTGTATCTAGTCTAACTGATTGATACACTAGTGAGAGTGGAGTGAATTAATTATTTAATTAATTCACAAATAATAACTCATTAATCAATTGAAGAATACATCAGTTAACTACAGTGCATGGTAGTTTTAGTGGAGACCAGTGGAGAGATAGGTGAAAGGGCAAGATAGACTATCTATTGTGACCATAGTGATGCATGAATTGCATCTACATATACATTGGAGATGCCAATGATAATCACGCAGTAATGAGAGTGGGATTACATTGAATTGGTCCTTGTAATCAGCTTGGATTACACAGTGGAGGCAAGCTAGCAGGAGGGCAAGATCAGTGCATGGATTTGCAAGATTGTTCCTGATTAGTGTATGATGATTGTATTGTACTGAGAGCTTGATAAGCTTTGTATGTTTGTATTATATTGTGATATGATCTCCATGTTACATAATATATAGTTTATGCTTCACATGTTATGTGCGATTGAATATTTTTGTTTATGCTTCACATGTGTGTGTGATTAATTTTTTCTGCAAAAGATTAACAAGTGGAATAGATTCAGTATCTTGCATAAAGTTAAATAGTGTGAGAATAGGTGGATCTTGGACATATGCATGCTTAGTGCATATAATTTCTACATGGTATCAGAGCATTGTTGATTGAATATTTCAATTGTGAAGTGAGTTTGTGCTGGTGGACAATTCGAATTTGCTGAAGGAGTTTCTTGGTGTGACAGTTGAGTATACATTGAAATTTATTTCACTGGGTTGTGGTTGGAGTATGCACTCGAGGGTAACTCTAACTACATAGCCTGGAAGGACAGGATGGAGGCGGTGCTTGAAGATAATGGCTTGAAGTAATTCATTGACAGAGATGTTCCTAAGCCCACTTCGGCGAATGCTGCAGTACTTGACGCATGGAAAAAGAAAGTAGCAAGGACGAGGAGGATTCTGTTGGAAGGTGTGAGAGACCATATTGTCTCAAGCCTTCATGGGAAAGCCACTCCATATGCTATGTGGAAGGCTTTGAAAGATTTTTTCCAAAGCAGAAGTGACCAGAGGAAGTTGGCACTTAATGACAAGCTCGGAAAAATAAAAATGGAAAAGAAACTTTATAGATTTGATGTAGATGGGATTTCTACAGAGCTTCCTACTATTGGGAAGTGTGAGAAAGCCATGAAATTGAAGCTTGAGAGGGAGCAGGATTTTCATGCAGGTAAGAGTGAACCTCGGGATGTGGAGCAGCCACAAGATGAGGATCATGGAGTGGGAGCAACCACTCATGCAGAGAAATTTTGTGCCAGATGGGAAGAGGGAGTGCATGCAGCTATACCACCAGGTAAGAGGTGGGGTGACATGCATGGATAACCCAAGAGGATATTTCTGGGCAGGATTCATTGATATGGTGTGGATCTCATGAATTGAACCTGGCTACGAGGAGCCCACAGAGCAGCAGTAGCATGATCAGTTGGATTAATGCAGGCAGATCAAAGTGACAGTGTCGGATACTGGAGTGTAGTTCAGAGTTGACAACAAGTGCAGAGTGCATGGGTGCAGAGTTCAATAACGCAGTGGTTACTAAAGACATGTGCAGTAGCTAAGCAGAAGTCGAAGACTTTGATGATAGATGCATTAGATTGATTCAGTTGTTTGGAGGCCTTTCAGTTTCGGAAGTGTTGCAATGGTTGCAGGGCGAATGCATGGAGTTGCATGTCGCATGCAAAGATAGTCCTTTCTTGTTGAGAGGGAGTGTTGAATATTGCAACAAGAAACAGTGAAGGAGGCATCCTGAAACATCATCCTTATTCCTAGCTGGAAAATAATCACCTAAACTAGGTGGGGCCCACACAGGCTATTTTTAGGTGTATGTCTATTTTTAGACATGGTGAGCATATTCTATATGTAGCAGGGGGCTATTTGTAGATGGTTGGTCAAATTTGAAAAATAGATGAAATTCTATTTTTAGACTATTGGGCGAAGTCTATTTATAGAGCGCTGATCTAAAAATAGATGCATGTCGATTATTATTAGCTCTTAATAATAATCAGACTCTAAACAACAACTTATTCTCTTGGAGCACTTCAGTTCAGTGCACAGATGTGGCACAACATCTGACAGAAGGAATTACGATATTCCTGAGGGTTTACTGGAGCTATTGCATGGAGGACTCAATTAGAACTTTAGTGGCAGAGTTATGACACAGTTGGAAGAAGTAGTTATGGAGTTGTATTTAGTTTAACTCAGTTAGACTCAGTTGAGCTAGTTGTATCTAGTCTAACTGAATGATACACTAGTGAGAGTGGAGTGAATTAATTAGTTAATTAATTCACAAAATAATAACTCATTAATCAACTGAAGAATACATCAGTTAACTATAGTGCATGGCAGTTTCAGTGGAGACCAGTGGAGAGATAGGTGAAAGGGCAAGATAGACTATCTTTTGTGACCATAGTGATGCATGAATTGCATCTACATATACATTGGAGTTGCAAATGATAATCACGCAGTCAATGAGAGGCAGACTAGCAGGAGGGCAAGATCGGTGCATGGATTTGCAAGATTGTTCCTGATTAGTGTATGATGATTGTATTGTACTGAGAGCTTGATAAGCTTTGTATGTTTGTATGAGATTGTCATATGATCTCCATGTTACATAATATATAGTTGGGGTTTTCAGCTTCAAGCTTTCCCGGTTAAAAGCTGTGTTATGTGCGATTGAATATTTTTGTTTATGCTTCATATGTGTGTGCAATTAATTTTTTCTGCAAAATATTAACAAGTGGAATCGATTCAGTATCTTGCATAAAGTTAAATAGTGTGAGATCAGGTGATCTTGGACATATGCATGCTTAGTGCATATAATTTCTACATCTAGTAACTATGCTAGCTCTTGGGAAGGCCTAGAAGTACTAGGCCCACCAAGTCATCATCAGCTATAGTAATCCCAACACTTCTAAGCTCATCTCAACATTAAGTGAACTTGGTTAATTATTTATGGATTGTGTTTCCCTTCTCCATTTTGATCTTCCTGAGCTTGTCCTTGAGTGCCAATTTTTTTTGGTCACTTCTACTTTGAAACAGATCTGTAAAGGCCTTCCACATAGAATATGGAGTTTCCCTGCCATGGATACTTGAGCCAATATTATCTCTAACTCCCTCTAATATTATCCTCCTCTCCTTTGTGACATTATTTCTACATGATTGATGTTGCGCAACATCTTCCTTATTGGGTTTAGGAATATCAGTGTCAATGAACTCCTTCAACCCGTTATCCTCCAATACTGCCTCCATCTTGTCCTTCCATGCAATATAGTTCAAATTTCCCTCGAGTGCATATTTGAGTCTCAAGCCTATGAAAGACATCCTGGTCAACTGCTAGCTCCAAAGAATATATCTGCAAATTTGAATATTGTTCAACACAAACTCAATTTCTACTCCACTATTGTGATTCTTGGTGCTCTAATACCATGTATAAAGTACACAAATGGATTCAAACCGATCATGGAATGTACTGAAACAAGATACTGAATCCTTCTACAATATTTTTAGAATATAAATCACGATCACTCAATCACATGCAAGTAAGAGAAAGAAGTAAATCAATCGCACAACACAAGATTTTCATCGGGAAAGCAACTGCTAAAAACCCCTCTATCTCTATCGTATAATAAGGAAAGGAATTAGGAAACAATACAATGCATGTGTGCTAACAAGAATCTCATACACTCTACCAATCGTCTCACACTGATCTAGTTAAAATTGGACAAACACATAGCCAATTTCATGCCCACCTTCAGCCTGCCTTGCTCACGCAATCCCTATGCAAATAAATCCCTATTAAATAGGAATTCCAACCTTCCTTCACTGCGCAATCCTCCATGGGCATCCTATGGCTTTATAACTGCACCTGGGTAGTTCGCTAAAAGTACAACTGATAGCTATCTTCCCTTTAACCTTTGTCTCAAATGGGTCTTCATCAGATTTGACATGCATGCATCTAATAATAGAAAATCATCATTTTCTTGATAAATCACTACATGTGAATTAAATCTAATTTAATTCACTTGACCTCTCACTAGCTCATCACTCAGTTAGAACTAGTTAAACTGATTTTAACTCAATTAATTTGAGTTAACTGATTAAACTCACACTAAACTAGTGCATTAACAACAACTGGACCCCCAAAATAATAGTATCACTCTACATGCCTCACCTTTTACCCTCAACTCGAAATTATTGAGCTAACTAAGTCTTTCTCACTTAGTTAACTAATACAAGTTGTTATGAGATAAAATTACAATTTATTGTCTAATTTACTTAAGGGAAAAATAAATTAGACACACATTTTCTTGAATTTTCAACAAGATTATGGCGAAAAGGTTTTTGATCGGGCTTAAAAGGAATTGTATGTTGAATTATACTTGTATCATAAGTTTTCAAATCAAAATAATCCCATGCAAACACATATGAAAACTGAGCCAAAAATGATGTGTAATTGCCTTTCATCTCAGGGGTTAAAGATTCAAAAAACTTCAACATCTGGGGTTTCTCATTTTTATCAATGTTGACATCTTCAACTCCTTTTTCAGTAGGGACCATTATTGGTTTCTTCGCGACATCATCCTGATCGAAGAGTTCTTCCAAAGGCACAAGACCTCTTGGAATGGAATTTTCTTTTAGTTGTAGGACTTCTAATTCTTTTGCATTAATTCCCTTATCATTAAATACATCATCAATATGAAAAGAGGAAAACTCCTCCTCCATTTGCAGAAAATCATTAATCTGCTTAACATCTTGAAACTCCTGCCAATGTTGAATGTCATGTGGAACAACGGGATTATGCTTAGCGTTGATTTCATACTTTCTAATGGGATGTATTGGAATTCTAAACGAGCTTGTCACAGTAGCAAGGGGTTCAGCAATACAATTCTGATTTCTAGGAATGACGGACAAGGTATATTCAGAAAATGTTTTGAGAATGTCTAAAACAACATTGTGATATGCTCGCATCCTTGAATTTTTGGCCTGGTATTCCCCTTTTACCTGTTTGATAATCAACTCGTAGTTTCCATAAACTAAAATATTCTGAGCCCCTAACCGCTTAAGCATCTTTAGCCCTTCAATCAAGGCTTCGTACTTGGCTTCATTATTTGAACAATTGAAAGCAAGCTTATATGAACAACATATGACATTAGGAGGAATATTACATGATTGATTCAATTGGTTATGAATCCAAATTCCTATTCCATCTCCTTATTTTCCCATTGCTCCGTCAAAATCCATTGTCCAAAGACTCTTTTCCCCATCCGGAAGCTCAAATTTGGATGGTTGACCTTTGTTTTCTGTTTGTTGATCTGTTTTCTCTACATGCTCTACTTCTTTCACTGATTCTATTGGTTTCTTAGCTGATGAACTTGGCTAAAAATCAGCTGATGAACTCAGCTGCAAATCAGCCTCTTTTTGTTCCGTCTTTTCTGCATTGAAAACTTCTCCAACACTACATGAAATTTCTAAAATATCTTCATATTCTATTAGCTGACTGTCTACATCAATTAGACTATTATCATTAAACAAAAGGAAAGACTCTAAATCAGTATATACAACGTGTATAGGGTGATTATAGGTTTCTCTTTGTCAGTAATCATGTACTTCATCTTCGTTTTCTAGTACAACTTTCTGAGCTAACCGAACACCAAAATTGTAGCATAAGAGAAATCGAGTTGCAAAGTACCTTTCAGCTTTGTTCCCCATGATCGCAAAAGAAACATCTCGTACCTTGGAGGAATATCAGCCACTACCACATCCATCAAGATATTATTTTGCGGAATTTGATCAAGAGACACTACCAAGTCTTTAATAAGACCAAGACACCTCACTCTACCAGAGTCAAAGGAATAGAGGTCATGATATGGGCGATTAATGTCTAATCCCATTTTGTCCATTACGGCTTTCAACATGAGATTGTGAGATGCACTGAAATCTAACATGGCATCATGGAGGATGAAATCATGAACTCTAATACTGAGGTAGAATGGTGGGACTTCACTATCATATAATGTTTCATCTATGGCTGGGCCAAACAACAACTCAAGGTGATCATCACTGACATTGACCATATCAGAAGTTTGGTCTACTTTGATAATCTTAGCTATGTGAAACTTATATTGATCATTCTTGACAAGTTCAGTTAAAGGAATGGAAACTTTCAACTTGGAAATTTCATTCTCTAAACTAAACTGATTGGGATATTTATCTACGTCTTTGGAAGTGGCATCCTTCTTCTTGGACTGATCTTTGGCAGGAATCTCCTTTCTTTGACCTGTGTTTTGTGTCTCTTTATCCTTCTTTGGATTGTTGGTTGATGCTTGGTTGCTCTTCTTCTAATTTGTAGCAGCAGGCTCCTTGTCTTTTTTCTGATTTGTGGAGGTTTATTTATGGGGTTGAGTATCCTTTGGAGATGTTGGCTTCTTCAGATTAGAATTGATAGCCACATTTTTGTTTCTCAAGGTGTATTGCCTTTGCATAGAGCTAAGGTCATTCTGAAAACCTCATTGATAATCTTCCATCTCTATTGCTATCATACCATCATGTGTAGGGGAAAATTTCTGATCGTCAGATTGATCAACTTCAAGTTCTTAAGTGTACTCTTCATCTTCGGTTAAGAAGATATGTTTCCCATCATTATCAAAAAAATGATTCTCTTCAACAATCTCAACTTCTTCCTCCTATCTCTGAGCACAGTTTTGCTGAAGTGGTGTTCTAATTTGTTGTTGAGCTTGTTGGTCCTGACCTCTCTTCTCTCTTTGCATGATTATGATTTGAGGTTGTTGCGGTTGTTGTCCTCGAAAATTGGGATTGTGAATCTGATTTTATGCCTGCCTCTCCGACACTATCATTTGGTCCATAATTTTATCCATATTTCTAATCAAAGAGTCCAGCTTACCATATGAAGAAGTAGATGGCTCCTCCTTAATTGTTATCCTTCTTTCTGTCTTCATTTTTTACTTCTTGATCATCAAATTCACCTCCACACTCACTGCATTTATTTGGATATCTTCGATATTTTTAGGACTTCTTTCCCTCAGCCGATATGCCATATCGAGATCAAAGGCATCTGTATAGTGTAGCAAATCCAATCCAGGAGGAGGCTTGATTTCATTCGGAATTTAATTATAGGTCTTGTTGAAGCGGGTAGTGAAATCTTGGACGGACTCATTGGGATGTTTCTTCAATGCATCATATTCAACAAGAATCTGAAGTGGATTATTCTTTCCTTCCCATTTAGCTAAAAAAAAACCAGTTAGGTTACAAAATCATTTTTTCACATCCCCTGAAAAACTTTGGGAAAATACCCTCATCTTTGCATCATCATTGTTGATCTCTTAAAGATCGATGAAATCAATGACCTTCACCATATGTTTCAAGGTTGTAACCTCTGTACTTCCATCAAATAGAGGGAGCCTTTGATCATACCCTTGAGGTAGAGCAGTGAGCTGGGCAGGTAGGATTAGAGGGCCAAATCTAGCCAAGAATGTTGTAGAAGGTGGTGCAAGAGTAACAATAGGAGTTGTTTTTTGGGGAGATGTCTTCAAAGGAAGTGATGAAGAATGTGTTTTAGTAGTCAAAGGATATATTGAAGGTAAAGACGAGGCAAACGAATTTTATTTCTGCTACTAGATGAAGGCTTTCTCGGTGGTGTACTGCAAGGTATTGGTTAATTTTTGAAGCTTATGAAATTGGGACCAAACCTTCCTATCAAATTAATATGTTGACTCTAAACATGATGGATTAAATTCAATTTTTACAGGGTCATATACTATCTCTGAAAGTGAGGTTTCAGATTTAGTTCTTAAAAATGAAAGCTAAAACTTGGTTTCGAAAGGTAAATCTTCTAAAGCAGTCAAATAAGAAGGAAGTCAAACATGTCTTACCAGTGATGGTTATGGTCAACTTGGATCACCTTATTGGAGTTATGACCTTTTCTGCTTCAGAATCCTCTCAGAATCTTCGACCGGAGATGGTGGATTCAGTCAGGGTTTGATCTTGTGAACTTCTTCTTAGGAGCCAGTTCTGAAAACTGCACTTTGCAAATTTGAGTCAGCCTTCTTGAAAACAAAGTCCTCTCACCCACGGGCTTAGGTATTAATGATTGTTTTGCAAAATCCCAAGGAATATGTAGTCTTTTGTTCCCCGAAAACGACACAAGAAATGTTATCCTCCACAATGTCCCAAGGCTGAGAATGGAAATCGACAGAGGTAACCTCAAACCAACCTTTTAGTTTGGCAACTAGCCCTACAAAACTAGAGAGGGCTCTTTCTATGATCAAAACCAATGTTTGACTAGAGGAAGAATGGATTTTAGGCTAGGTATGTTCAGCTCTAGGGTTTTGAAAATTTAGGGCTTTTGCTGGATCAGGAGGAAAGGCAAAGAAACTAGGTCAAATTTGAAGCATTAGAGTTGCAGGGATACAAAGGGGCATGGTAGATATTTTCTATGGCACCTTAGGGTTTGTCGGTTATAGTGTAGGTTGGAAATGTAGAGGATCAAAATGAGCATGTCTATCATGAATTCATTTATTTGAACATTACTAACACAAACATGATTTTCCTACCAAAACAGGGCATGAACATAAAGATTTATGTTTAACATCTTATAGGAAATTCACTGAAGAGCATAGATATGTAAAGAAGATGAATCAAGCATTCATAAAATTAAATTACTGTAGAAAAAATATGCCACAAACTCATACCACATGAATCCCTATATATATGATGCAACTGAACTTGTATTTCTGAAAATATGAAATGTGCAGAAGACTCCAAGCCTTCTACTCCCTAATGTCCAACCTTAAGTTTGACTGAAAACCACATACATATATACCAAAAACAACTTCCCCTCTCTCAGGGGTCGAATCCATCAGTGTAGGAACAACTTACATAAATGTCTCCAACCATAACCTAATGACTAGGGAGGTTTAAACAAATCCTCCTTATATACTTTAACTAACTTAGGCATCGTAAATGAAGTTCGTAATTACATAAAAATGAATCTAACACGCATATTTATGTTCAATTACATCATTTCAACTCAAAAATAATGATATTACATCATAAAAAACAAGATTCAACAGAAAAACTTTGAAAAATTGATGAACAGGCATAAGCGCAGTGCCAATGGCCATAAGTGCATCGTCAACTTTGAGGAGACTTTTGAATGCCTCCCACTTCTCCAAATCCAATTCTAAAGGTACCAATGGAAAGCTTAGGATGTCTAGTTGTCATTAGACACCTCAATAAATAAAAATGGCCTCTCCAAGATAGAGAAAAACTCATTCTCCCAAGGTCGCTCCATAAGTGCAGTGCCTGGGTCAAAAAGGTGGAAAAAGGTGATTTTTTTGCATGTTTTTGGGCATTTTATCCCAATTTGTTTGCTGAAAAGGCACAAAAAATGTATAGCTGACATGTGTAGGGTACTATATATCCACCAATGCATAATTTTTGGCATTTTGAGGTCTGAGGAAAAATCGCAGCATCAAGGCGTTGCACTTTTGGCTTGACTGTGTTTCTTGTTTAGGCGAAAAGACACAAAAATTCAAAATGTGACAAAATTTTCTCAAAATTGCCTCAAATTTGCACCATGAAGCCAGGAGATGATATGTCAATCATTGAGGGAGGACTCAACCAACAATTCAAGCTTGTCCTTCTCCTTTTTCCTCATAACGGTTTGAATCAGTTTCTTCTTCAATTACTTGATTCTGATTTGGGAGATCTTGTTCCTTGTGCAGTAATGCATGGCCATGTGCCTCTACATCTTGTTGTTCCTCTTAGCCCTCTTAAGAAGCTTCTCCAAGTGGAAATTAAGCTTTTCAATCCAAAACTCCTTGTTTTGCTCAATTTCTGTTGCAATTAGGTCATCAAAGTCCTCTTGGTCCAATGGTGGAGATGGTTCCCTTTGCTGCTCAAGTGCCCTCTCGATATCTATTTTTCTTGGTATCCTTGCCTTAGCCTTGTTGGGTGTGGAGCCTGATTATCTTGTTTATTTTGTATCACAACGTTGGACCCCTGTACCTTAATGGGGGCGAAAACTCCGCCCGTAATTAAACGCTGCGTGGGGGGTCCAACAGGGGTGGCTGCGACTTCATGGAGCCCCCCCTAGCGGGGGGTTTCAGGGGCAACGCCCTCGAAGCTAAAAACAGATGTAAAATTTCCTTGTAAAAGTATAGTAATTTCTAGTCAATCTGGGCCGTTCATTAGGCAGATGATCTGACGGTAGAAGTTATGTTTAGTTTAGGGTTTTTTGCCCTAGAAGGCACCCCCTCGCTTGTATGAGGATATTGTATTGCGTCTGTGTATGATATGTGTATTCTCAGAGCGAGAAATAGAGAGGGATACTGTGAGAGAGAACAGAGGATATTACAGCGGATCTGATGTAGGTTGTGTCTCTTCATTTTGCCGGATAATAGAAAGGAAGGACTGGTTGTTCAGGGTGGACGTAGCCCAAACTGGGTGAACCATGTATATCTGTGTCTCTATGGTTTTATGTGTTTTGTGTGCTTGTGTTTTCCGCATATTTTATGTGTTTCATTTCTCTGTAATATTTAATTTTCAAACAAGCCTACTCTTCTAGATCTTCTAAATCATCAAAATCAATAATTTCCTTACTTTTGGCATCATCTTTCACCAAACTAGTTTCAGGCTTGCTAAGAAAAAGTTTCTTAACTTGGAGTTGTTTGTTTTCTTGTTGAAGGAAAGTAATCATGAAGTTGCCTTGGACAATTGATCCTTTAGCTCTTTAATTTCAGCCTCCCTCTCCTAGATGATCTTCCCATATGTTAGGACCTCCTCAAGCACCTCCAAATCAACCATAGGCGTGTTAAAATGTACTTGTGGTTATTCATGCAATGGTGCCTCATGTACTGGTGTATCTTCAATTGTTGTAGTAGGTTGAGCCCTTTCCACACTAGCTGGAGAAAACATCAGCCTCTTCCCTCTAGTGTAGGTATTTTTCACCTCAACTCTAGGTGTCCTTGTGATAGGTTTTCTTGTGGAAACCACCTCTTGTTGCATAGGTGAAGTCAAAGGTGTAGAATGGTTGCTTGACTGAGTAGGAGTAGGTAAGAGTTCGGTTGAATATATGAAACCATCCCATGACAAATTTACATGTGAAATCTGATGGCAAACCAATATTTTCACCAATCTATGATGGAACAAACTAGCATAGTGATCCTCTCCTTTTCTATGTACCTTCTCTGCCATTTTAACCATGCTTTTGTAAATATAATGAGGTAGGTTAAGTGCCTTTACACTAGTGAAATGCATGAGCAGCCTCACATGAAACTGATATAACCTGGAGAACCTACCCTCACATGTGAAATATCTCATTATTAACATGAGAGGGGCATATTTGACAAGTAGGTGCCTAAATGGAAAGATGCGCTTTGGAGCAACTTTGTATGCAGGTTTCAAGAACATCTTGTAGTTTTCAAGGTCAATGTCTCTTTTCTTGAACCAAATCTCACCATTGTTTGGAATCCTTGTAGCCATGGAGATAGTCTCTGCTGAAAGAGTAAATACAATCCCTGAAATAGTCACCTTATCTCTCCTTAGACTAGTGGAAAAAGTGCGAGTAAGCCTATCATTGAAACCAAGCTCTTCAACTATTTGGAAAAAGGAAAGGCAACCTTCATCTTGGAATGATTTCTTGAGGAATGGTGTAGTCATGACATCTGTTACACAGCAATTTGTCACCATCCCTGCAATTCCCCATCCCGCACAATTGGAGGGCTCATTCCGTGACCTCAGGAGCGTGATACACCAGAAAAACACCTTCATGTGCCATTCCCCAACATGGCTCTCTACTGCCTCAAGACAACTCCTGTGAAACCCTAAAAACACCCCCTTTGCATCGCGCCGGCAGCCGCCCGCACCCGCGCCACGGGGGAAATCAAAGAGGCGCCGCCACCTGGCGCCCGTTCCTGCACGCACTGGCACTCGGCCCATTTTAAGAGGTGTTTTTTTAAAATAAATGGCGGAATTTTCGTCCTAACAAATTCCTGGACTGATATCTATCTTGAGTTGGGAGGTTTGGCTACGGATTTCCATAGAGAGGAAGTGGTTTGCCACCTCTCATGGAAGCTTCCTTGATGATAGGGCCAATCCCATAATTATAGGGATCCCAACTCCCCTTCCTCCATCTATAAAAGCTTGCTCATCTCCTTTGCAAGCTAGTCTCCAAGTTCCCAAGAGCCATCAGAGCCTTATGCTGCAAGAGCCTTGATTCATTCCGTTAAGGCCAAATCTAAGCAAGGAGATTATTGAAGGGACATCTGAAGAGAGAGGTTTGTCCCATCCCCGACAGGATTTTTCGAGACATGTTCTGCCGGCAACCCTTCGAAGGAGAATTCAGCGTCAGAGCTATGGTTGTATTCTTCTTTGATTGATTAATGATAAACAACTATTGGTTATGGTTCCACTCCTGTTGTTGATTATGATGATGAGTTATGTCTTCTCTGACTAACATATAGTTGCATATACTGGATTTTACGCTTGCGTTTGTTTTGTTTCTTGCGTGTGCAAGTGTTCGATCACGGAGATCGTGAGGATTGTGATCTGCCAGAGCTAAGGAACGGGAGCGCTACTTTCTCTACAAGCGACAACGTTGGATTCCAGGTAAGCCTTCGTCGCTAGTTGGTTTATTTGCAATTAGGAACCTGCACTATAGCGTGTGACGATTGTTGCTAGACCTGGTCTGGGCTAGTAGGGATCGCCTCTGTCCGCAGAGGGGATTTACCTCCACAACAACATCCAAGGATGTAGTGGGCTCATACCTACTAATTTGGCCTCCCTTATGCGTCCTTCTCTGTAGTCTCTGAATCCATAGTAAAACCTAGCTCAATAGGATGGGAAATTAGGGATTAGTGTAGGGAAAAATAGGGGATTTTAGGCAGTTTTGGAAATGGAGGGGAATGAAGGGTTTGTAGGGATTCTAAATTCTTGGGAAAAATTATGGGGGTAGGGATAGATGTTAGGGAGTGGGGGGAAGTGGAAAATTAGGAAAATGAGGGGAAAGGGTGCAAAAGGGAAAAACACAACCCTAACCTAGAAATGTGTAGTATAGGCTAGGGTTTTGGGAAAATTGATGAAATTTGGGGATAGGGGTGAGGGAAAATGTTTAGGAAGGTATATGAAAGGTAGGGGAAGGTGAATGAGCTTGTATGTGAGGTTTTTTCTCAGCAATTCTATCAAAGAGACTATGAAAATAAGAAAATGCTACAATACCCTAGAAGAGGGAATTATGATCTCTCTGAGCATGCAAATGAAGTGAAAGAGGCATATTAGGGACCCACTTACTTGTTGTGATGAGCTTGGAACCTGAATTTGATGAAGATACCCCTGGACAAAGTATTTTTGGCTCCCTTGAGAAAATGCAACATACTGCGAGTGAAAAGTGCAGTGCAGGAGGTAGTTTGGCACTTTGTGTTGAGATTGCAACAAGATGACGAGCTTAGTGAAAAGAGTCGCCTTCACTAAGTGGGCCCGCAGGCTATTTTTGGCGCAAGTCTATTTTTAGACTATGTCTATTTTTAGACATGTCGATCATATTCTATGAGTTGCAGGATGCTATTTGTGGATGGTTGGTCAAGTTGGAAAAATAGATGGACTTCTATTTTTAGATATATTGGGCGGAATCTATTTTTAGATTGCCAGTCTAAAAATAGATATGTCGAATATTATTAGCTCTTAATAATATTTGGACTCTAAACATTATCTTATTCTCTTGGAGCACTTCAGTTAAGTGCACAGATGTGGCACAGGAGCTGACAGAAGGAATTACGCCATTCCTGAGGGTTTAGTAGAGCTATTACATGGAGGACTTCAGTTATAACTCATGTGACAAAGTTTGGTGGAGTTGGAGAAGTAGTTGGTGAAGTTGTGTTCAGTTTAACTCAGTTAGACACAGTTGAGCTAGTTGTATCTAGTCTAACCGATTGATACACTAGTGAGAGTGGTGTGAATTAATTCACTAAATATTAACTCATTAATCAATTGAAGAATACATCAGTTAACTACAGTGCATGGACAGTTTCAGTGGAGACCAGTGGAGAGATAGGTGAAAGGGCAAGATGACTATCGTCAGACTATAGCAGAGTTTGCAGTACCACACATTGAGATGCCAATGAGGATTATGGAGTAAGGACCAATGGAAATCTATTCTATCTATTCAGAGCTATTCTTCACAGGATTGCGTAGTAGAGGCAAAGTAGCAGTGGAAAAGATTAAAAGGATTTGGCACCAGCTCAGTGTAGAAGGAAGAAGGATTGTACCTGAGCTAGAGAAGCTTTGTATGAGGATTGTTACATGATCTCTATGACATATATTATATACAGATAGTTGGGTTTTTTAGCTTCAGGCTTTCCCGTAAATCATTGTGTTAATGTGTGTGAATTTTTATGGTTTTACTGTGTGCATGCAATTGATTTAATTTCCGCATATGATGATCAATAGTGGAATAGGTTCTATATTGTGCATGAAGTCAAATAGTGTATGATCAGGTGAATCTTAGACATATAACATATCAGTTATATAATTTCTACACTTTGGTGGCAAGGAATTACTTCTATGAGGGTGGAAATTCTCTTTGAAGGTGAAGATATGTTTCTTGAAGTTGGAATGATCAAATGACATGCTCCTTTGGTCTTTTTATGGCATGGAAATCTTCTTTTTTTCTTGATGGTGATGTGGCCCCACCATTCCTTTTCACAATTTGATAAGAAGGCTTGGGTACTGCAGGTTAGAATTTTTTTTACATATATTACATCATGAATAAGATAAAAATGCACCTTAGTAACCTTTATTGAACAATTGTCACTATTACTACTCCTTCAAATGATGATTTTGATGGTGAATGAGTTATTTTCATGATTTTGACCCTATGACCTAATGATGACACTACATGGAAGAATGAGATGAATGATGACCAAGATGACCAAGATAATTTTGCAAAGGAAAATGACTTGACCATCTTTATTCTTATTGACCATGGGACTGAAAGGAGTAGTAATGGCCTAGCTAGACTACCCAATGATAAAAAATTTATTCGAAGACCTACTGAAACTACAAAAATTTGACCTATGACCCTACTGACCATATGAAAAACATAATTTGATCACTGGTGACTGACAGGACTGGCAGACACTAATACAATCAACAACAAAACTTATCTATAATGTACTTAGTTGAATAGAAAAAAATATTGATCCTCATTGCTCTTATCCATGGCCATTGGGGCATTCCCTAGAATATTTCCACAATTCCATTTCTCCCTCTGATATGTTTTGGATTTTATATGACAAATGAAGAATATGCCAAATATCATGATAGAAGTAATAATGGAATGAGTTTTTGTTTATATTCAAACATCTATTACCATTTTATAACTACACAGAACAATGAGTTGTTATCTCATAGTCTTATTAAAATATCCATAAGAACTAGTATCCTCCAGGGATTTTTGGGCCAAACATTAGAAGATCCAATTACTTTCTCCATAACCTAGCATTGTGTTACAAGTGACAATGTAATGATATTTTTTATAGTCTGAAATCTACTACTATTCTAAATCTACATAGAACAACAAGCTCTTCATCTCAAAATCCACTGAAATCCCCTTAAGAATTAGTGTCCTTGAGATTCCTTCCATATTTAAGGGTTCTTAGGCCAAATATTAGGAGATCTAATCACTTTCTTATCACAACCCCAAACACCTATAGATTCTACAAATGTGAAAGTAAACCTGAAAAACACACCCATAAAAAGTGTTTTCCTTACAATGTAGTTGAATCAAAATTTTCACTCCAAAGCATGGAAACCAAGACTGAGTTTTTAAAAAGCTAAGGCCCTCCTAACATAACTACCTCTCTATAATCATTGACACTAAAACATTATTATTATTAACATGAATACATATCCTTCTTCAAGACTTAAATACTACCATTATAAAGAATAACCCTACTTTTATTTAAAAGAAAAAAACTCTCAAATAATTTCTATTTTTTTTTACCATAAATAATTCCACACTACCAACCTTATTTTGAAAATTATTAACCTAAATCTCTCTCTAAACACCATAAGCCACCATAATTATAAAACTCTAAAATACCTTCTATTTTTTACCATGAATAATTTCACACTATAAAACTCTTAAATACCTTCTATTTTTTAACCTACACCTCTCTCCAAACACCATTTCCTTCTATTTTTTTACCATGAATAATTCCACACTAAAACTCCTAAATGCATTCTACTTTTTACAATGAATATAAAACTCTAAAATACCTTCAAATTTTTTATCATAAATATAAAACTTTATAATACCTTCAAATTTTTTACCATAAATATAAAACTCTAAAATATCTTCTATTTTTTTACCTAAACCTCTCTAAACACCATTTCCTCTCTATCATATTCATACCTTCTAATTTTTTACCATGAATATAAAACTCTAAAATATCTTCTATTTTTTTATGTAAATCTCTCTAAACGTCATTTTCCCTTTATCATATGCATGATACCTAAAACTCGATCTAAACCCCAAAAGCCACCATTTTGTGAACTAATAATGTTAATCTAACCCTTTTTTTACCTAAACCTCTATCTAAACCCCAAAAGCCACCATTTTGTGAACGAATAATGTTAATCTAACCCTTTTTTTACCTAAACTTCTATCTAAGCACCAAAAGCCACCATTCCTTATCACAAATGAGCGAAGATTTATACCTTTATTATTGATTACAAAAGCTAGCAGATAATTTTGCCTTTTTAATCTAAAAGCACCAAATGCCTCCATTCCTTATCACAAAAGAACGAAGATTTTTCATCAAAATCTAACCTTTATTATTTATTACAAAAGTTAGTAGATAATTTTGCCTTTCTAATCTAAGAGAGAAAACGCCAAAAGAGCGAAGATTTTTCATTCAAATCTAACCTTTATTACAAAGGTTAGCATTGAATAAGTCTAACTTTACCTTTTTAATCTAAAAGTGCCAAAAGAGGAAAATAATTTTCATTCAAAAGTCTAACTTTACCTTTTTAATCTAAAAGCGCCAAAAGAGGAAAATATTTTTCATTCAAAAGTCTAACTTTACCTTTTTAATCTAAAAGCGCCAAAGAGAAAAATATTTCTCATTCAAATCTAACCTTTATTACAAAGATTAGCTTTGAATAAATATAACTTTGCCTTTTTAATCTAAAAGCGCCAAGAGAGCAAATAATAGAAACCTTTATTAAGAAGTTAGCATTGAATTAAATAAGCCACCATAATGATAGCGAAAATATTCTTTCGTTTTATATCTACCGGCGCCGTCTGTGGGAATCGAACCCACGACCACGTGGTTAAAAGCCACGCGCTCTACCAGCTGAGCTAAGACGGCCTTGCTAACAAGATTTGATTATTTTGGTAAATCCGTAAAGGTAAACCATAAGATTTATTGATATTTTTCGAGGTAATTTCTGGCTTTGAATTATATCCGGCTCTGCTACACTCAGTGAACGGAATATCAAACACATGTAGTAAAAGATTAAATTAGATTGTAATCATAAAATTAACGTACTTAGTTTTGGTATGATTTCTTTCCATACCAAATTATATTAGCACCTATACTATTTAAATGATATTTCCCAAATTATTGTATCAGCTGAAATGAAATTTATATTAAAGAGAATTATATTGAGAATTATATTATTAATAAAATATGGTATTTGTTAAACTTATAGTTTTAACCAGGATATAAAAGTCATTTTTAAGGATATTTTATTCCCTGAAAAGCTATAAATGTAATTGGTATATATATCGATTAATGTAATTGTTGTCTATGGTGTAATTAATAATCTATACTTTCATAAAAAAAAGTATGTATTTTTTTAAATAAATTAATAATCATTTATTAAATTTATTAAATAATTTTGAAAAAAAATCAATGTAATTATCTTTTATTTTTACAAAAATTATGTAATTATTACCTTTTAAAAATAAGTCAAATTTCATAATTTATTTAAGATTTTTTACAAAAATGATCAAAAATAAGATATGCAATTATTACGTTTAGAAATAAGTCAAATTACATAATTCATTCAAAACATTTTACAAAGATGCTTAAAAAAAAATATGATGCTCAGAAATGTGATCTTTGAAAATGGAATAAATACACTTCAAAAGCATTCAATGAACTATTGCACTTATGGGTTTGAATTTAAATGTATTCCTTTTTATGAAGGGTTTGAATAGTTAAAAATCATTGCCCTTAGGAAAATTGATGGCAACATGTATAAGTATTTTACACAAATGTTAAGTATGGTTAGAAGTAACAATTTATGTGGTGTATTTTCTTGTTATTAGTTTTATGTACATTATCAATTAGGTTGTTATTGTTAATAATTTTTAACATAATAATAAATATTTTGTTATTTAATTGTATGTAAATTATTAATTAAATTGTTATTGTTAATAATTTTTAAACAGAAATTTATATTAATTCTGGATTTATTAAGTATTAAAAAAATTTTTTTTAAAAAGAATTTAAATTAATTGTAATTTTATTTAATATAATATTAATGATGGCATGTATACATAAATAAAAGCATTATAAATTTGATAATTATAAAGAAATATTGTTATCAGGAAATATATATTAGGCCTTTGTAAGCTATAAGTTTAATTAAACATTGTGGATTGATGTAATTGTTGTCTCTTTATGGTATAATTAATACTCTATTATTTTTATAAAAATAAATCAATTAATTATTTTATTAAATTATTAAATAATTTTGAAAAAAAAACAAATATAATTGTTTTTTATTTTAACTAAAATGATGTCAATATTATCTTTTAAAAAAAAAGTCAAATTCAATAATTTTTTCAAAACATTTTCCAAAAATGCTCAAAAATATGATCTTTGACCATGTAACAAATACACTTCAAAAGCATTCAATGAACTATTGCACTTATGGGTTTGAATTTAAATGCATTCCTTTTTATAGTTAACAAATCATTGCCATTGGGAAATGGATGGCAACATCTATAAAAAATTTCCACAAAGGTCAAGTATGGTTAGTAGGTACAATTTATGTAGTGTTTTCATCTTATTTTGTTGTGTGTATTATTAATATGTGATTGCTATTAACAATTTTTATCATAATAATATATAAATATTTAAGAGAAATGGTTATATAAAAAAATTTGAAATTAATATAAATTTATGTTAATTTTCGATTTATCATGTATTGAAAGAAATTTTTTTTTGATAAAAACAAACTTTGTTTATTTAAGAAGAATTTAGTTTAGTTGTAATTTTATTCAATTAAGTAGAACTTAAAACTCAAAACTCATAGATATGAAGATGTAAAAATATAGTTGGGGTGGCAGGGGAGGGAGGGATTCTCATTAATCTCGAAGGAATAATAGTTGATCATTATGCTTGGCGCTTGGGAAGAAAGACCAACAACCAAGCGGAAGCATATGGATTATATCGTGGACTTATTTTAGCTTGTCAAAAGGGAATTATCGAAGTGAAAATTTTGGGTGACTCATTCTTGGTCATAAAGAACATGAGCTCCACTCTTCAACCCAAAATTACAAGCTGAGTCAGATTCTCAAAAGAGCCCTTGGCATGCTCCCTCCCTTTGAGAAATTGCAAATTTTTCACATTCTAAGAGGCCTAAATAAGCAAGTGGATACACAAGCCAATAAGGCATGCCAAATGAACGAAGGTCGTACCATGTTCAATGAAATTGAAGGTTTTCTACTCATCCCCTAAGTTTAGGAATGAATGTCTCAAATTATATGTTAAAATTCCACTCCTCCTCTAAAGTACTCTTCCTTAAGTCTCTAAGCATGGTAAAATGGGATTATATAATTTCTATAACCTCACCTCCCTCCCCTTGGGCGCGCTCACCCTCCCTCCCTGCCTCCACCTCACCCTCCCTCCCTTCCTCCCCCTCACCCTCCCTACATGCTTCCACTTCACCTTTCCTCCACTCCTCCATCACACCCTCCCTCCCACCTCCTCTGGTTGTCCCCCTCTTTCCTCTCATCTGGCACTAATTGATTACTACCCTCTCTCCTCCCTTGACACAAGGTTATAATTTAGGGCATGTGAAGCCACTTAGTGTGGATGAAGGGTTAATTGTGGGACCTCCTCAGTCTGTCCCTTGTATCTGGGTCCATTACCTGAAGAATCAAGTAAACTCCATGCAAAACCCCTTAAAGAGTGAGCCACATTTACTCCTCCTGGTTTGGACCATATGGTTCACTCGATTAAAGGCTCGAATGTGTGAGGTGAAGGTTGTTTCAAATAACAGGGTAATCATGGAAACTTAGTGGGATCTTGGAGGCATGCAGGCCACCTCTCAGCGCCACATGAGGTTCATGTTTGACTCAGTCTATAAAATGTGGGATAAAATTTCAAAATTATGCATGGTCAAGGTGTCTGCCTTTTTTCATTGGGTTGTAAGGGATAGGTATCTTTGGCAGGATTTGGGTTTTCATTGGATGGTCTTGGTGGTTGAGGGATGTTGAAACGCCCAGTCTGTTGAGAGTTTCTGGTTTGGCCGGGTGGGTGGAATTGGTCTGAGAATTGTGTAAAGTCTCACTATTAAAGGTCTTACTATCTCACTTTTTCATTTGTCTCACTACGTCAATTGTTAATCCAGGTGAAAGGTCTCACAGTGTCAATTGTCATGGATTTTGGCTCCTGGGTATGTCATTGATCGCTCTCAAGAAGTGTGGTAGGTTGTGTTGAGCATAATTGGGTAAAATTCCCTCCTTTATCCTCTTACACTCCTCCTACCTTCAGAATATGTGAAAGTGAACACACTGAATTGAGATTTGGTATGGTTGAATTGCAAAGTATTCTTCAACAATAGAGGATCGAGGCAAGCGAAATGTAGGAGTTGAATGTAGAGAGGAGTAAGAAAATTCGGCAACTCGAAGATGAAGTCGATGCACTCATAATCAAGATTGAGGACCTCCAAATTTATCTTTTTACGCAGAAATCCCAACCATCAGAAGAACGTGTTGGCTTCAACCTCAACTGTCCAACCAACCCATATTATTAGTCTGCTTCAAAATTCCTGTTTGGAATTTCTAGTTTTAAGTGCATTTTTCTCCTATCGCAACAATGTAAAGTCTAAACTAGTACATTAGTAGTCGCTCGGTCTTTTTGTGAAATTTTGAAGGAAAATTGGGCTTGGTTAGATAGTCTTCCCTGACATCTTATGAAGCCCATCAATGGAAATGTATTAAAAATGTAAATCTCGCTTTTTTAGACGCAACCGAGTGCAGCATATATATATATATACACACACACAATACGCTTTTGTGTAAAAAAAGAAGTAAAGATATAGTATTAATGATTGACTTGTAGACATTGATGGAAATGTATTCACTACTAAGAGGGAAGGGGGGTGAATCAGTAGTGACAAGGTTTATTAACTTTTAAATATTTTTCCAATTACTGAATCACAACATGCATTAACCCATAAATATATTAGATCATATAGATAAACACATGAGAATCATAAAAACAACCAAATAAACAAGCACAAGAGGACACTAAATATTTCTGGTGGAATACCCCCTCCGGGTCAAAAACCACCCTTGTTGCTACTGCGTTGTTCAAATAATTTTAGTAATCGTCAATCAATTCAATTACATAGAAAATACATATGGCTACTATTAGTAAGAACTCTAATCCTCCTCTCACGACTCTAAAAACATCCATCTGCTGGAAGCCACCACGACCAACGATCCTTGCCAAACAACTATTGGACTATGAAGAAATTTTCTCTTCATCTCATGACTCTATGGACATTCATCTATTGGAAGCCACCATGACCAACAAGCCTCGCCCAACTCCCGTTGGAATATGAATAAATTTGTTCTCTACATTGATTTTTCCATATCCCCCACTCCACTCTTCTATGTGTCCCTAATTTCATTCATTTTCAAACTAGAGTCAATATGAACTACTCAACTAGAACAACATAACAACCTCTTGCATTGTAGGATCAAATTCAAACACGACAATCACACTAATATAATTATGCAAAACTCACTTAATCACTGAAAAACCCCATCAATAAAAAATGTTGCATGCACAAATGATAATCTTATGAAAATACAATGAAAAATTATACAAGAAATTATCGACAATCATTCCTTACCCCATCTCCTCATTGTTGCATAGAATTATGGTTGAATCACACTTTTGCTTCCATTTACTATTGTTGGAGATATTCTGCAAAATCCCCTGCACAACCTGCACACAATATTCTTCTCTCACACACACTCTTCCTTACTCACTCAACCATCACTTTTCCTCATCAAGAAAACCAACCAATAACCTGATGATCTCCACCTATTTGTAATCTTTTGTAATGGTTAAAAAATAATTAATTTTTTTTAGTGGAACTCTATTCGTATGGTGGAAGTGGTTCATTTCAATTCCCCTTGACTTAATCTACCCACTAACATCACTTAACAATGAATATTCTTCTTTTTAACCATATTCTAGAATTTATATTACACCTAGAACAATTAGAAGACAAATTATCACTTCCATATGCACAAGGAAATTAGATAAATTTGCAAAGTGCACGATAAATCCAGAGAAATTTCTAGTTCAAGCCACAACTGCACCCACAAAATTGTTGAATCTCGATTGTAACTGCATGCATAGGCCTGTCTCCCAATGGTTGGATCCCTTCAATCGCATGCATAGGCTTAACTCTATGCAACTGAAATGGGGGATGGGAAAATGAAAACATCCTTAGCTCAGAACCTACCCAAACTTTCTCCACTACTTGACATACTTTTGTAAGACCTAAGGGACCCTCCGTAACCACTACAATACTCAAGAAAATCATTGTCACAACTCTAACATTGTCACAAGTCAAATTAGGTTGACTTGAATCAAAACCAACAACTGCACTAAAACATGATCCATCAAACTGCTCCACAACTTCTCCAAGACCTGCACAAACTTTAAATCATTAATGATAAGCTCTGAAAATCCTTTCAATTGATCATATTGGCCAAAATCCATCCAAACACTCATCTGACATAAGAAATACCAACAAACGTGACTTTATAGTCTCTAATCATTGTCAACTAGGTGTAGCAGCTCCACATCTTGCAAAGGCATCCACACACAGATTAAGTGCAATCTCCTGCAACCAATGGCCAAGACAATACCTTTACCAATAAAGCATGTGCATACACAGACATTTGCAACACCTGATACCATTAACTCATGCTACTAGATTGACATCAATGCCAACCAAAAACACTTAATGCTACTAGGTTGACATCAATTCCAACCAACAACTGAGCCATAATTCCAACAATATTCCCCTTTGGAATTGATGGAAACCCAAACTGACCTCTAGAAAATTGAACTCCTCACTCTCTCCCATTTTTAAATCAATGGAAAAGGGCCAAACTCATAAATGAGATCATCACTATATAGATCATCCAATGAGTAAACAATAACTCCCCTTGGACACTAGCTGGGTTTAAATACAATACATCAATTAGCATCATGAAATATCACTCCCCATGGCAGCATGACAACAAGCAACATCAACAATAACTCCCTCTCTCCTGAAGCAACAACAACAAACTTTCCATGAACACCAACATCACTCTCAAGCCAAATCAGTAGCAACATATCATGACCATCAATACACAACATATATATACTAGCAACAACAAGATCCATCTACATCAAGAACATTGTCAAACCAATTCAACAACACCAACATACTATAACCATCAGCAATAGTACAACTTGAGCAACAAAAACATCCATTGATCAGCCATAATGTCATCACCATGAATATAGTAGCAATACATGCATGGTGACAATGGAAAAGTAACAACATGACCAAACATATTCTCTCAAGTAACAACACAACATCTCCATTCGATCAACAACCAAGCACTAGACATGCTCCTCCTAAGAATCATCATCATCAATCTGTAATCAGTGCCTTCTAGCTGAAGGTTACAACTCATGGAACTCAAGACTGGCTTCACACAACATGACTGATATGCAATGTAATACATGACTGAAAAAAACAACATCCATCAACCCACATGTATGGTTGCTCCAACCCCCATTAATGCATAGTATACATCAATACTCTCTCTCCAACATGATCTCGACCAAATATATTCAATATAATCTAGTACATGGTTGTATAATGGATACAAGGTTGTAAAAATTATACAACATGATATACAACAACCCAAACATGGATGGAATAACACTAGAAACTCATGATAACACAACCTTGCCATGACCCATTGGCCTATACGTGGCTGGAATATATGGCTCACTTCATAACACTCAAACAAACTCCTTGACCAGCACTACAAGTCAATTAAATAAGTAACAAAAAGATGAATGACCAGAAATATATAAGTCTCATCACACGCACAAACATCATCTTACACAAGATATATCCATCTGTATCAAAGCACCATCCTTTAGCAGCAAATGTTGTGATAGCAACAATAACCAATCAACACAAAATATATGATAATAAGTAACAGTAACATATATCCATGACAACAAATGAGGAGCACAAAACTCCAACTTGTAGTAGAAACATCTAGCACACACTCTCATCATGACAATACATAGCTCATGTGCTTTTGGAAACAACATAGAACCATCATCCCACATCATCCATCACACCAACATAGCAGAAGTGAAAATGAACCAACACATTTATATGATAGCGACAAAAAATGAAGCATAAACAACACTTATGACCACATCACATGAGAGACTCCTCAATAACTTGAATAAATCATCAAACTCAACATAAGGAAGGCTTCTTCAACAGTATCAAACTTAACATGTCCAATAATATATGCACTATTTGTATAAGCAAGCAACCGTCCTCTGATGGAAGTATAAAACAAGCCAACACATCTTCTCTCATAAGATAACCCAATCGATAAGTCTCAACTATCATAGAAAAAAATCATATAAATATGAGGTAATAAATATTATCATTGTATCCTCCAACTAATGATCATCATATCACCATGAGCACTAGAAATTATCATACTTCTCCGTCGTAAAGAGATCTACCAGAAGTAACAGAATCATAGTGAAAGTGGCTAATCTCCTCAATGGTTCCAATCAACAAGACATAGGTGAGTGGTCATGAAATATTGTGATCAGTAAAAAATACCCATAAAATCTGATGGCAAGAACATAACATCACATGTAACAAATACCAGCAACAACAATCATACTCCTCCTAATTGTAAGTAACAATCAATTTTTCCACACAAACCCTAGGGAGGTCATCCATAATGCATATTCTTCATTTTGTGTTCCATAGAGGCCATATAAACAAAACAACACCATATATATGAAATATGAAGTTCAATATATGCATGAGAATGTAATAACAAATTTGCATGGTAGAAAAAACACTTTCATATCAATATATCTCACTAGTAGCATACATAGCTCATTTGTATAAAAACAATTTTACATGAATTCAAAAAACAAACACCAATAGGAAAATAAATATTTGCATGGTAATTGATACAAATAAAGGGAGAATCGTGTAATTCATGCAAACTCAAAACACATATTCCTCAAACTCTAATAGCTCTTTCAATAACAAAAGTTACATAAATGCGTGGCATAGCAAACTTCTTCAAACAACCTCCTTTTCTCTTATGCTAGCATGGAACCATGATTCCACCATAAATCATTGAAATACTCAAAACACATGAGATGCTCCCCCTGCATATGTTCCATCTCTAAGTTATCTCCTGCAACAAAAATTGTCAGTGCTACAAATCCAAGACCATCAACTACAACAAAATGTTCACGCAAGATTTCTAATAAATTTCATGCAACCCAAAATGTAGCCATATGTAGAAAATCTCTAACACACATCTGATACCATGTAGAAATTACACCAGTGGATTCAATCTGATCATGCAATGTACTAAAACAAGATATTGAATCCTTCTACAATATTTGCGGAATATAAATCATGATCGCTCAATCACATGCAAGTAAGAGAAAGAAGTAAATCAATCGCACAACACAAGATTTTCCTGGGGAAAGAAACTGCCCAAAACCCCTTCATATTTATTGTATAATCAACCGAATCATGAAACAATACAATGCATGTGTGCTCACAAGAACCTCATACACTCTACCAATTGTCTCACACTGGTCTAGGAAAAATTGGACCAATACATAGCCAATTTCCTGCCCACCTTCAACCAGCCTTGCTCACACAATCCCTAGGAAAAATAATTCCTATTAAATAAGAATTCGAACCTTCCTTGACTGTGCAATCCATCATGGGCTTCTTGTGGCTTTATAACTGCACCTAGGGAGTTTGCTAATAATACAACTGATAGTTTACTTGCCTTTAACCTTTTTCTCAACTGGGTCGTCATCAGAATTGACATGCGAATCATTAGTTACTTGGTAGATCACTACTTGTGAATTAAATCTATTTTAATTCACTTGATCTTCGACTAGCTCATCAATCAGTTAGAACTAGTTAAACTGATTTTAACTCAATTAATTTGAGTTAACTAATTGCACTCACACCACACTAGTGTTACAACTGCAACTTGACCCTGTAAATAATAGAATCATTCTACATGCCTATCCTTTGACCCTCAACTAGAAATTATTGAGCTAACTAAGTCTATCACACTTAGTTAACTATTACATGTCGATATGAGATAACATTACAATTTATTTAAAAATTGGTCACCCACATTAGCACTAATGTGTCACTGAATTCCTCACTCATGTGTGACTAGGAATCCCACACTAGTATGTGGTGCATTTTCTTGTTGAATTTCAACACCATATGCTCCCCCTAAGACCATGTAGGCCTTAGATTTGAGTGGGAGTGTTTTGTTACTCCTTTCTCCTCCAAATCTTGTGAGGCTACTCTCTAGAACGTGGATATTTTTTTGTCCTCTTGTCTTTCTGGAAAACACAATTTAGTTTCTTGAAGAAATTTGGAGGGCTAGTTATTTGTACCTCATCTTTTTTCCTCCAAACTTTCTTTGTATTCAATGGTAAAATTGCAGTTTCTGTACGCTTTGATATACTAGATATGCAAGATAATGCCTTGTGGCCAAGGTTACCACATTTGAAACATTTAACATTAGTAAAAACTTAACCTTGGTTTGCATTCCTTAACTTCAATTCTTGTTTTCTTGAAAAGTTTTTTCATTTCATTGCTCTATGTCCAAAACTATTGCAAGACAGAAATAACGATACAATGAACTTTGATACCTTTTATTGTAGACTCTAAGACCATAAAATATTGGTTGCTTCCTTTCTCTTTTGAAGTGTTGCATTGTTTCTTTCCTTCGTTTATGTTGATAATTTAATTTATTTCTTGAATTCCTTTGTTGATGTTGATTCATGGGGATTGGCTTCACTTCACTGGTGGTGGACTTATGAATTTTTGTAATATGGTTGTCTTCTACTTTCTATTTTTCCTTCATGAGGCATAATTCTACTTCAAATCCCAATCTGGTCTTGATAAGAGGAGATATTTCATTGATGAGGATCTCTTCCATTATTATGGTACTTTTCTCCAACTTTCGATATTGAGATAGCTTATTGTTAGCCTTTTATAATTCACAGCTCAATGAATCTAATCCATCTTCTTTTATTGAAACCACCTTAATATTTAAATTTTCACAAATACTAATATGATCTTTGAGCTCGTTTCCAATCTCCTCTTCAATTACTCTTGCTTCCTCCAACTGGGTTCTTAGATATTCAATTTATTTCTTGAAATTGTACTCTCCTTCTTTAAGAATTTGGAGAAGATTTTTCAACTCTCTATTTTCTGCTAGTGCCGCACTAAGTTTTTTTTTTTCTTCAACTAATTTCTCCTTTTCTTCATCATTCCTTCATATCTCTATTCCATGTAGTGCGTGCAACTTATCCCAAATATCTCTTATAGTCTTAAGATCTGATACTTTCTTAACATCCTGATCATGAAGATTATCATACATTACACATCTGGCATGTGCATCTAATAATTGAGCTTTATTTAAATGGGTTTTATCATCATATCCATTTATCACCATTCTCCAAACTTCAGATCCTTAAGAAGAAATTTTTCTTTTCACCTTCTTTCTCCATGCTCGAAAATTTGAGGCATTGAGTCGAGGAGCATCTTGATAACACATGATTTTCCCAAATCTACCTTTGAGTGATTAAGTTACGATAAAGGCACTCGCCCTGATACCAATTATTGGAAATTTACTCACTACTGAGGGGTTGGGGGTGAATCAATAGTGACAGGGCCCTATTAACTTTTAAATATTTTTCCAATTACTCAATCACAACATGCATTATCAGTAGGTTAGATCATACATCTAAACACATGAGAACCATAAAAACAACCAAATAAACTTGTGCAAGAGGACACTAGATATTTCTAGTGGAAAACCCCCTCCGAGTCAAAAACTACTCTTGTTGTTGAAGGTATTAACCATGTACATAAATAAACTGTAAAAAAATTCTTAAAACTGAAAAATAAATAATTGTGAGAACATAAAACAAATATACACAAATATTTTCCTCTGAATCCAAAAACCGGGACTACCAGATTGATTTTTCAGTATATTCCTTTCAATTTCACAATACATATATATATATACATGTCGATGCATTCATAAACCCCAATCCATAACCTTGGATTAGAACATAACCATAATTCCCTTGGTCGTATCTACAAAATACTATGGGAAGAAAACCATCATGCCCAAAACCATGTGCAAAACCCATGCGCAAAACCATGGGTAGGTCTGCCCACCATCTTTGAGTATGCCTCTGATCCTTGGGTGCACCCAACTATTATTGGGTCCACATATAAAATAATAATAATAAAAATAAAAAATAATTGAAATTCTTGGGTATTTCCCCGAACCCTGTGCAAGGGGGCTACTGCCACCCTCGAAACCCCCCAATAAGGGGAGCTTCCGCCCCCCACGTGGAAATAATATAACACACACCCAAAAATTGTTGTTGCGTTGCTCAAATAATTTTTTAAATCTCCAAGCAATTCAAATACAAACAAAATACATATGGCTACTGCTAGTAAGAAATTTGATGCTACTTTCATGACTCTAAGAACATCCATTTGCTGGAAGCCAGCACAACAAAGGAGCCTCACCCAAAAACTATTGTACTATTAAAAAAATATGATCCTCATCTCACGACTCTACGGAAATTCATCTGCTCAAAGCCACCACAACCAACGAACCTCACCCAACTCCCATTGGACTATAAAGAAATTTTTTCTCTATTCTAATTGTTCTGGATCCCCTACTCCACTCTTCTATTTTACCCTCGTTTCATTCATTTTTAGGCTGGAGTCAATCTGAACTTCTCAACTAGAACCTCTTGCATTGTAGGATCAAAATCAAAGACGAAAATCACAGTGATACAATTTTGCAAAACTCTCTTAATCACTGCAAAGCCCATAAATAAAAAATGTTGCATGCACAAATAATAATTTGATGAAAAATAATACAATAAATGATCTACAATCATTCCTTACTCCATCTCCTCACTGCTACATAAAATTATGGTTGAATCACACCTATGCTTCCATTTACTATTGTTATATTTTTCTGCAAAACTCCCTGCACATTCTGCACACAATATTCTTCTCTCATACACACTCTTCCTTACTCACTCAACTATCAATTTTCCTCATCAAGAGAACCAACCAATAACCTCATGATCCTCACCTATTTGTAAGCTTGTGTAATGGTTAAAACAATAGCTACGATTTTGTAGTGGAACTTTTTTCATATGATGGAAGTGGTCTGGTTCATTGCTCCTTGACTTAATTTACCCGCTAAATTCACTTAAAAATGAATATTATTATTTTTAACCATATTTTAGAAGTTAGCTTTCACCTACAACAATTAGAAGACATAGTAGCACTTCCATATGCATGAGGAAATTGGAGAAATTCACAAAGTTCACGAGGAATTCAGAGAACTTTCTAGTTCAAGCCACAACAACAACCACAAAACTATTGAAATTTGGTTGAAACCACATGCATAGGCTTGTCTCCCAACATTTTGAGCCATTCAACCACATGCACAATCTTAACTCCATGCAACTAAAACAAGGGATGGAAAAATTCAAACTTCCTTAGCTCAAAACCTACCCAAACTTTCTCCACTGCTTGACATACATTTGTAAGACCTAAGGGACCCTTTGTAACCACTGAAACACTCAAGAAATCCATTGTCACAACTACAACATCATCACAAGTAAAACTAGGTTGACTTGAATGCTAACCAACAACTGCACTAACACATTAGCCATCAAACTTATCCAACACCTACACAACCTTTAAATCATCGATGATAAGCCCTACGACTGATCATACTAACCAAAAACCATCCACACACTCATATTACATAAGACATCCCAACAAATATGATTTGACAGAATCAAATCACAGTCAACTAGGTGTAGTAGCTCCACAACCTACCAAGGCACCACACAGACCAAGTACCATCTCCTAAACCAATCACCAAGCCAAGTACCTATACCAATCAAACATGTGCATACACAAACATCTACAACACTAGTTACCAATAACTCATGCTACCAGGTTGACATTAATGCCAACCAACAACACACCAATGCTACTAGGTTGACATCAATGCCAACCAACAACTTAGCCATAATGCCAATAATACATAGATAAAATCATTATAAATATAATATTTATAGAGAATTATTGTTATAAGGAAATATATACTAGGATTTTTCAAGTGGTAACATGGAAAAGCATCATACAAATTGCTTATTTAAGCATTTATTTTTCGTAAAACAATGAAAAATGGAGTTGATAAACATGAATGTGAACCAATACAAACATTTTTTTAGACTCTTGTGAGGTATTTATTTACCTTAATTACTAACTTTTTATAAATATATTTTCATATTCTTAAATAAAATGTTGAATGACATGGAAGATTTTACTTTATTCAAAGAATTTATGTAGAAATAATCTAGTAATCCATTATTCCATTATTGTTGAACCCAAAGGAATAGAAGACATAAAGAATATGCTCTTACCATTTTTACATTTCATGAAATGGAAATAGGCAAGAAGAATAATTAATTTGCCCAATTTAAGAATCATGCTAACAATATGTATAATTAATGTGCCCAATTTAAGAATCATGCTAACAATATGTTGAACGATTATCAATAGAAAGGATTACCCCCAGTGAGAAGTCATTTAGACATCACACTATTTGGAATAGGATCGCATTTGGATTCTAGCCTGGTGACCACTGTGATTTTGGGGTTTATTATTTGCAGCCCAACCCATAGGTGATGTTTTTCTAAACTACAGAATGAAATGTATCTATTCTAAGATACTAATGCATGTGTATAAAAAAGACTAACGATAACTAAAAATCAAGCATAGAATCACACATGATCCTATCAATGACCCAATAAATCGTTTGTTTGTCCTCGATAACCTCTCTCCTATTTTTTGAAGTTTCATTTTGACATCTTTGCATATAATTGGCTCTTTCCTAGAAGAGAAAGAACTTCCTCCAAGTGCTTCACATGCTAATCCCATGTTTTACTATATATAATAATATCTTCAAAGAAGAATAACACATATTTACTTAGGTAGGGTTATAACACCTCATTCATGGTTTCCTGGAAGGTGGCTGGAACATCAGTTAATTCAAAGGGAATAAATTTGAATTCATATTTCCTTTCATGAGTTTGGAAAATAGTTTTCACCTCATCTTCTAATTTTACTCTGATTTAGTAGTGTGTTAATCTCAAATATAGCTTTGAAAAGTACTTTGATCCATTAAGATCATCCAACATTTCATTTTTGAAGGGATTAGGAAACTTTTTTTTTTTCAATTTTTATCTTATCCAATCCTCTATAATTTATGCATAGCCTAAAAGACCCATCCTTCTTTCAAACAAGGACCACATGAACGACATAAGGGCTTCTACCTTTTGTGATAATATTGTATATTAGTAGATCTTGGACTATTCTCTTGATTTATATTTTTTTATTACGTGGATACCAATTTTGTTTATTGTTGATAGGTTTTGATCATGTTTCAACTTTGATGATGTGCTCCATATTTTAAGAGGCATCTCCAACGGAAAATATTGGAATATTTTTTTGTTTATTGGAATTAATTCTTGAGTCTCAAGAGGCTTGACATAAACTAATTATGAGGCCAATATTTCCATTTCATGACATTGTATTATATATGTTGGTGATTCGTTTTGGATTAACTTCACCATTTGATGGGAGGATACAATTTGATTTTGATGTGGTTGAAACCCCTATAACTTATACTTTTATCATTGCCATCAAAAATTTCTTTTTCATGGTTGGTGGAGTAAGTGTTTGATGTTTTTAGCCATTAGACACCTAGGGCTACAACCACTCCACCTATAACTATAGTGTAAAACTGGGATTCCAAATTTTAGTCTTGAATTTTTAATTTGACGTTATTATTTTTCCTACGTCTTCAATTTGTTTCCCATGTAATACCATAAATTTCATTTTGGGCATTGGGTATAAAAAATATCCAACCATTTTACGATATTTGTGTTGGAAAAATTATGAGTGTTTCCTATATCTTTTAGGAATATTACATTACTCTTATTGATGCTCCCTTTTAATTTTGAAGTTTGGGGTTGATTTATTATTGTCATGGCTTATAGTGATATTTGTGGTGCATTTTCATTATCTAAATCTGGGGAGAAATGTCAAGGATCTTCAACTTCTTCTTTGATTAAATCCTCAGTAACTAAATCCTATTGTGATTCACATTTATATAAATTCTTGGCTTTACTTTCTCTAAGGAATTTATGTCTGGGGTCCCATTTCTCACCAAAATATTTTCATTTTCCTTCTTTTATTCATTGGTATTCTATTGGCATTGCGATAAGCACCCTCCAAAATTTTTCCTACACTTGAATTTCGATCCTAATGGGGATCTTGTCATCTGCCATTTCATGGTAACTTCATGTTCGATTGATGTTTTTCAAATTTTTCAAGTCTTTTTCTTATATTCGAAGTGTCAAAGACACTTTCTCACACTTTCTTAATCTGTGATGAATTAAAAATACACTCCTTTCGTCTGCAAGCTTAATACAGACATTACACAACTCTTGAGAGTAAGACTTGCGCAGTCTCTAGAAACAGAGTTTGTGTGATGCTTAGTTGCAGTGTTTGCATAGTCATTGATGACAGTGACTTCCCAGTCCATGAGAACATTGTCTACATAATGATCAACTTATATCAATAGTCAATTTTCACTTTCCGCTGACAATCTTCGTCACACCAGTTGCAATTGTACTTCTATTCCAGTGAGTTTTTCTCAACTATCACTTTTGTGCACCTTTGATTTTACAAGTGTCTCTGTCACATTCACGAATATTGCTTTTTATTGTGTTAACTTTAAAAATTGGTTTTTTCATGTCATCTTCACTCTAGCACGTGTCGCCTTCAATTTTGTTTATCTTTTGGAAGTGTCATTTTCACTTTTTCTTATTGTCGCAAGTGTCGCTCTTAACTATTTTCACTCTTGTATGTGTCGTACCTTTGCGCATCAATAAAGGAATATCTAGAAAACTCTTCTACATTAGAAGGTGCTACATACCTAATAATACTCACCAGACACATTCCTATAGCTTAGTGCATGATATGGTCATGGTAATCTCTTTTTTCGCAACTTGTATTCTAAGTGTCGCAATGTGTCATTTCCATTGTTGCACTTAGAATAAGTGTCGCTTTGCTGTCATTTCAAGGTGTGATTTTTTTTTTTTCATGAGTGTTTTTCATTCCCATAGATTTTATTGCTATATTTCATGTGTTTTATTGGTGTTTTGGACTTGTTTGTATGCCTTTTTCTCTCTTACTCTATTGATCCCACACTTGGCCTTTTTGGATGTCTTCGTGGTTATCCTACCGAGTGCAAGTTGTGAATACATGAAATTTCCTCCAGGTGATGAGAACTTCCTACTCACAAGCCTCACTAATAAGATATTTTCCTCCCAGACTTGTTCACCGAGTCATTTCTTAAGTCATATCTTATGATTGCACGTTGAATATTTCAAATCCTGGTCACCTAAACCTTGTTGCTTTTAATGATTCACTATACTGAGTTTTGGACACTTCTTCCTTGTATAATGCATGGAGCATTTCGGGTGGCCCTCTATAAAATAAAACTGCAACATACAAGGTCTCTACCCTCTCACAATGTATTGATTATCTCCCTGGGAAAAGTGACTTGTCTTCTGCTAGCCTTCTTTGGCGCAGGTCACACTTCTAGTGGAAAATCAGGCACTACAGAAGAAAATTGCACTAGCATAGGAGCCTTCCCCTCAAGCCTAGCTCATCTCAAAGTTTCAGTTCCTAGTCTTGTCTTCTCGACTGACTGGAACCCCTCATTGTACCATGCCTTCTCCTGCTTTACTCTTTGTCGCATTTCATAGCTATAGTGGATAGTGGAGCCTTTCCTAGATCACTATTGAAGCAAATTGCACTCTCCCTTACGATTTTCTCTCATTCATAGCGCATTTCTCAGTTATAGCTTGCAAGGCATCAACCCTTGTACACTAGACTCCCTCATAGCACAGTCATTGAGTCCTTCCCTACCTCCTTAGTGCATGTTGCAGTTCTATTCCATAGTCAAGGAATCCCTCGGTCATTATGAAACTCAATTATGTTATCACTAACTCCTTCTCTGTTTTTTTTTTTTTCCACAGAAAAAAATTAGTAACTTTTTATTAATAAAATGAAAAGTTACATGTAGCATATGCACTTAAGCATTCTCAGACAACTGCCCATAGGGCTCATGTGCTTTGGCACACAATGCATTGTAGTAGGGCTACCAATGCATTTGGAAGAAAAGAAAAAGAAAAAGAAAAAGAGTCGAGAGAGGGAGGGCAAGAGAAAACTAAGAAAAATCCATTGCTTCCAGAGAGTGAGTAGAAGACTCACACCTCAGGTTTTCCTCCCCTTCTTCTTCTCGACCTTGCACCACTCTCCCTGGGAAGGCGCAATCGTTGCAAGGACTAACTGTTTTTCTGCTATCTGGGTACCTGTGTCCTTGTCTGAATTTGAACTATCTAAGGAGTGATGTCGTTTGATCCCTCTGGTACTCAAGTCCTCGCTAGTCTTTTCTGCCTGATTTGGTTGGAGTTATGAAGCCTTGTTAGCTGACATGTTTTCCTTTAGGGTCTCTTGTCCCTGGGTAGGCTCAATATTCTCTGTGGGAGTAACTTCCTCCTCTGCTTCTGATTCATCTTCCTCTGAATCAGGAGGGGGGTATTGACACCCTTTTCTCTGTTTCCCTTTATGTTTCTTCTCGCTGTTTTCTTTCTTGGCTTCTGGTCACATGCTTTGAAAATGTCCTGTCATCCTACAAATTCTACATCTGAAAGCAGTGTTTTCGTAATCTAGTCCTTGCCGCCAGTTCTATTGCTTGTAGATCAGCTTTATATTTTCTGGCAGTCCTTTGCTTAGATCAACTTCCACACATATGCGTGCAAAAGTGTAGATCCTCTCCTCAATTCTCTCCAAATCTGTTTTGATGTATTTCCCTATGCTGTTCCCAATTCCCTCCAAGACTCGTTCACTCCAAAAGTGAAGGGGAAGGTTATATAGCCGGACCCAGACCGACATTCTGGAAACATTCATTGTGTTTGGGTCAAAATATGGAAACCATGGAGTCATAAAAAGACCCGTTGTTCTCCAAAACCATGGCCCTGCTCTAATGATTGTATCTCTGACTTCCGTGGATGAAAAATTAACAATAAAAAACCCCTTAGAGCAGAGATGTATATCACATTCCATGGTCCAACGAGTGAAGATCCAGTGAAATAGACCCATTGGCTTTGGCCAGAAATAGTTAAATCGACAAATCAGAGCCTGTGTTTCATATAACTTGACATACTCTTCTGTTCCTGCAGAGTCAATATTAAGGGCTGGGGTTTTCCCAAGCTGATCTACTATATATGGCCTAGGTGTATATCCACCTTGATCTGGAGGGGCCCTTGCATCTCTGTTACCCTGTAAGATATTTTATAATAGAGGCCTCTATTAGGTTGTTGCTGAGATGTGGCCTTTTTCCCTTTATCTCCTCCTGTGGTACTTAATTTTCCTTGGGGCGCAGCACCCCCTCTCAGTCTGAGGTTTAGGAAAATGGTTGTTTCTGGGCTAATAGCATAGTTCTTCAGGGTTCTGTTGTCCTGAAGGGAGCATCTACCACTGACCAAGTGTTGGATCCGGACAGGGTATCCCATCAATCTCCATATTTGCTGTTTCAGCTGCAGAATGGTATTATTTGCGTATAGCCAAACCAAACAAGATTTCCCCACAGGGGGTTTAATAAAAATGTGAAAGTAGTTTGATATTTCTTGTTGCCTATGTTTTGAATGTACTGGCAGCCCATGACATTGCTTTGCCTCAAGTTGCAAGAAAGCGGTCTGTTTCCATAGTGAGTACAGATTAAGCCTCTTCCTTGCCTCATATTGAATCCAGAGAAGCCCGGATCGATCTGAACCTATGGCATTTAGTAGCGAGACTGTCTTCAGCAAGAGACCCTTGAATTTCTTCTTTCTTGTGAGAAATTCTCCAAATCCAACCTGGATTTGAGCTTCCAGTGCTCGCTGGATGTTGATCAGATCTAAGTCTCTGGCTTTGACGGCCAGCATCTCCACACGACTGCATCCTTAAAGGGAGCAGGAGAGTTAGCTTTCCAACGTGAGGGCTGACCAGAGGATCCCCGATGCATGCTATTGATACCTCCCTGCCCAAACGTGTCACCTAAATTGCTTCAAAAAGCAGCACCTCCTGGCTTACAAAAACGTACAGAGGAGCGATAGATCCGTTCCCTTGTTGCTGGCCGTTATCTTCAGAGCGGAGCTCCGAAAAAGAAGATTTGGGGCAAGAGCCAGATCTTACTCCAACAACACTTATGCTTATGAAACCTTGCAATTTCTTACAGATATCAAAGGGCTTTCTTCCCTCGTTAGCAATCATCTCCTTGCCGCCATTAAAAAGGCCGTATTCTAGAGCGTTTCCATCATTACTATCGCCCTAGAGAGACTTACCTAGTAGATCTAGCTGGCAATAGACCTTTATTCTAGATTCGTCCCTCTCCTTAGATCCTTGATCTGGGTATACAACACTCAAATTGTCTTTGCTATCTCCTGTAGCTAGAAGCCAGAGATCCAGCCCAGAGGCGTAAACCAGAACTGATTTTGGCACATCGAGGGGTTCTAGGTCTCCTTCAATCCAAGAAACAACAAAAATTGGAGCGAAGGCCACTGCATTAGCACTGAGAGCAACCTTCCCCGGATTTGCAGCTCCAAGATCGGCTTCCTTGGCGGCTGCAGAGATCTGAAAAACCCTATCGAAACCCTTAGCTGGAGCCATACTCTTCCTCGCTAAATATCTAACTCCTTCTCTGTTAATCCTAGCGCATGTCGCAGTTTCAGTCAGTAAGCTCATCAACATTATCTCTTGCACTTTCCCACTGTGTTGGACCCTGAAGAGCCCCTCTTATATGCATGGCATAGTTCTAGTGAGCATTGGTGCCTTCCTCAGCCATTTTCGAGCTCAACAATACCATTCTTAGCAAGCCTTTCCTTTTGATTCCTTAAATAGGCCCATTACAACAAAATTTTTCCATGAGAAAACTAGGTATAAAATATATGGTTTTTCATACTGATCTTGCCTTGTCATGAGTGAAATTAATTTGAAGGTGTACCTCCTCAACATGGAAAGGTGATGCTCAAGTAAGATGTTAAGGAGAAGAGATAAAGAAGCACTTTTAGAGAAGAAGCACAAAGTAGAACCATAATTAAGGCATGGAGAGATCCTAGACCAGGACAAAATAAAGACCTTTCATGATGACTAAGAGGTCCCCATATTGATCCAAGATCCTTTGGAGGGTGCAGATGAAGTACAAATTATATCCATCACGAAGAAGTCAAAGACATACCAGCAAAGAGAGCATATTGGCATTGCCACATCATCATGAAGTTCCATGTTATCAATTCCAAGTCATGACTTGTAAAATTTTCATCACAATGTAAAATGTGTCCATGTCTCTTGCCACATGATGTGGAATGTAATGATGTATTATCAAGAAATGAAAAAATTTAAATGTGTGGCAGTCCAAGAGTCACATGTGGAATATGAAAATTCACATGTGGACCAAAAGAGCCAATAGAAGTTCATAGGTCATTTAGGAGTCCAAGAGACATGAGGGTAACTAAGGAGTCATATGGGGGTATGAAAGGTCATGCCTCTTGTTATAAAATAAACCTCATAAATCAAGCAAGGAGATTTTGGAGGCTTAGACTCTAAAGAGATAGCCTTGGCTTTTGTTAGTCATCAGTAATTTTTTCTATTTGTAGATGACTAAATGTTTTTCTTAGATTTCTAAAACCAAGATTCCCAAATATTGTGAGATTTTGAAATCTCACTGCCTTCATTATCCTTAAAACCAATTTTTTTACTATTCCACTATTTTGTCATTCTATGGTCAACCTACCACTCCTAAAAAACTCCTTATAGGCTTATACCACTCATCTTCATACTTTTTCTGCCTATGACCTCACTACTCTATTTTCCCTTGCCCATAACTCCAAGTCTACATCTAGGGTTACCTATAGCATCACTCATTCCCATGATCCCTAAATTCCTCAAAAATTTGATGGTATCAAAAGTATATCTGAAGACCATTTAGATAAATCAAGTACATTGGATTTTGGATCTTCAATGCATCAGTTTGTCAATACTCTGTTTTTACACTTGAAGACTCCAAACCAATTTTCAGTCAAATTAGGTCAAAGAGCCCTCCCACTAGGTCACTAGTGTTTCACATGGTTTAAGATCATCATGAGGTGTTTTAAGGCACTACTTTTACTTTTCTAGAAAATTTCCAAAGAGTTTTGTCTTATCAGATCATAAACTGCAAGTGAAGAAAGCTAAACAAGTTGTTCTTGTAGGAGAACTAGGGCTTTTGAGATGATAGTCCAACAGTATGCTAAGCAGTGATCAAATGCAGCAAAAGACCTGAAGATGGCATACAAAGCCAAGCATGAAGCAAAACCTATAGAGAAAAGAGGTTAAGAGTATCAGTGAGCAAGGTTTAAATTATCATTTATGGCACCTGCAAAATCAGAAGTGGCCACTGAAGGTAAAAGCCCTCCCTATGATTTTCAAAGGTCATGCTTCAAGGAGCAATAAGAAGGTCAAAGTTATCAATTCATCCATATACAAAGTGGTAGTGGCCAAAAAGATGAAAAACAGAATGATTGAACTCCAAGGCTGAAGATAAAGAAGATTTCAAAGTTTTTTCTATGTCAAATAAGGTGTCAAGTCTCCATGATTAGAAGAGAACCAAATTTCATAATTCGAGCTCACCTGCAAGAAAAGGTATGAGGAAATATTAGTGAAAATGATGAAAAGGCTTAAACATTAGGGTAGGGGGGATTTTCAAAAGTTTAAATAAAACCCCTAAGTCCATGAAGGCCCATTCAACACTTCAAAAGGGTTATTGATGCCTTGCAATAAGTTAAAATTCTCAAGGAGGGAAGGAATTTCAAGTTTTTAGTGAAATTGGGCAAGTCTGCCCAGCGCTGCGCACCTGGAATTTTTCCCTATGTATTTTTACACTGCGCTACGCGCATATAGGAAGGCGCTGCGCGTTTACCCATTTGCGCCCAACATCCCGACAGGCCCAAATGCGTGCAGGCGCTACGTGTTGGGTAGGGTGACCCGACAAGCCCGAAATGCGTTCAACGCTACGTTTTTAGCACCCAACACCTCATCAGGCCTGACCCGATAACCCATTCGGGCACTACACTTTTGGCACCCAACTCCGCGTGCAGCCTTGCCTGACCGGCCCATCGTACACATGCTGCGCCCTCTGCACGAAAGTTCACCCTACACCCCGACTCACCGTGTAGGCGCTGCGCTTCTGCTCTAGCTCGCCCGACTCCACGTGCAACCCGACCCGATAGCTCGGGCAGGTGCTATGCTTTTGATCATAAAGCCTTATAAACCATAAAAAACCTCCAAATCACCTCTGATCACCTGCAAATCACTGCCAAGAGTCTTCTAAGCAAAATCAAGGGGTTTTTTGTGTAAGTCCTAGGGTTTTTGTTCAAAATAGAGCAACATCACATGCCCTCTTTCCTATCAATTTGACATCAGTGGAATGGAGAGGTAGATATCAATAAGACAGAGTGTGATAAGGCAAACAGAAATGTAGAGGACAATAGAGATGCTAGTACAAAAGTAAATGAAGAAGGAAAGCATAATGACAATAGGTCAAAGGAGCATTGAGGCTCATGGCAGAGATAAAGACAGTAAAGGAAAGACAATGAGGCCCATAGTGGGAATGATGATGGTGCAGAGAGCAGTACAGATGAAGAGGAGATCAACAATAATGATGATCATGACATCAGTGGAGATAATGATGATGATGAGGATGATGTTGACATTGATAAAAACAACAAGGATAGCAGAGATGATATTAAACGTAGTGAGGCCCATGAAAGTGGTGATGCCAATGAGGAAAGTAGCCATGAAAGCCATAAGGACAGCATGGATATCACTGATAATGACAATCAAGATGGTATCCATGATGAAGCACCTAGCAGTGGTTATGAGAGCATTGCAGAAAACATTATAGCAGTAAAGGCAATGAGTCTAAAAGCAACAAAGCAAACATCAGCAAGAGGAATAAGGCTTTTGAATAATATGGTAAGACCAATGAAGCTAAATAAAAGGAAATTGAAAACCTGGTTGATTCATCCCTACAGGCATCCCAAACACCATGAAGGAGATATTTGCAAACTTTGGCAAGTTTTTGACAAATTTGGTTTTTCACTTTTTTTAAGGCCCAAGGGCGCAACACCCTTGGCACTGCGCTTTTTCCTCAGGCATCCTTTGAAGGTAATGTTTACATTTTTGGAATCCTCAGCTCAAGTAAAGAATGCTCACCAAATTTTAGGTCATTTGGAGTTGATTTGGTCCTCCAAAAGGGTCAAAAACACCCTAAATTTCATCTTTCTGCCTAGTTTTCAGGACATGTGTTGTGCCTTTACCAGCCTTGGGAATTTTTATTTTTGAATAGGTTAAAGGGGTCCAATCAGAAAACCAAGGGAATTTTTGGAAATTAGACTCAACAGGATTTCCAACTATCCATCACGGAGCCCATTCTGACATTGGGAAGGCCTTCAAAACTTGGTTGCAAGATGACCTAGTTTTCTTGTGCATGTGTTGCGCCCTTGGCCAGGAAACACATCCTTAAATATCAGTGCTGCACCCTGACAGTAAAAAAGTCAATAAAGTACGCTAGGAAACATTTTTAAAAAATTTGGGAGCCTCAAAGTCATATTTTTTGCCAAATGTGGTTGAGAAGATATTTTGCATTTATTTCTTTAGATATTTTGTGCCTTGAGCCTTGCAAGGTCACAAAGGACAAAATTGATATTTATGATGCATTAATGAGTCTAGAAGTCTCTAGGGTTTTCTCACCAACTCTTTTGCATGATAAATTCTGGATGAGGGCCTCACTGCTCATGTTGGCTGGTAGTTGGTTACTTAGTGTTGAACTCAGCATGAGCTCTGAGTTGTAAGAAGCTTTTGGCTTTGGAGCCTTGTGGATTTCTTGGATTGAACATCAATAACACAAGCACTTTGCAGGATTCATGAACATCGCTATTTTTGATGTCCCTCTCATCTTGTTTTGTCTTCATTTCTTATGTTTTACATGTTGTTTCATCCTTCTCTCACATTAGAACATAAGTTTTAGCTTAAGGTTTGCTATCAAAAGTTCATTAAGTCTGTCTGCTTCTCTTGCTTTCATGTTTTCCTCTGCTAGGTCAGTTTAGAGAATTCTTAGTTGCTCTCTAGACCCACTTATGCTTGTTTATCTTATGAATGATTCAATACAATAGATATCAAATATGTTTTATGGTTAGCCCTGCTTGTTTGATATTACTTAAACATTTTTCTTGAGGTCTTTCTTCGAAGTATCATTGATTAGGTTTAGCCAAAGAGGTTTATGTTTTGATCATGTTCTTTGTCCATTCTTGAAAGGTTGCCTTGGAGGTCTTTATAGCTCTGATCAATGATGTTTAGGAGTTCCCTCTTCTTTGATCTATGCTATGTGTTTATCTTATATGTTTTCTTTCTCTGAAGGTAGATAGCTGGAGAGGTTAGGAGTTCCCTGCTCTCTAGGGTTTACTGGATTGTTGCTTTGATGTTTGCTTGTTAGGGTTTGATCAAATAAATCTATGGTGTGCCCTGTCCTTTGATTCTTCCTTATATACAGTGATCTTATAGGCCCTTCTTGTTAAATTATTTGACAAAGGATTCTGAACTTCCCTTTTCCCTACTTTGTTCACAGTTTATTGTTCATTTCACTCACCTCATCTTTGAAGATCCATTCAGCCCTGTTAACTTTCCCTCAGAAGCACCCTTGACCTATTGTTGTACCTTTATAGTCCTTTTGCAGACTCCATAGCCCAATGGTCTAAACCTCTCATACTCTATATGTTTTCCTTGACAACCTACCCAACCAATCAAAACAAACAAACAAACCCTAAACCTAATAACTAGCCTAAAATCAAAACCCTAAAAGCAAACAAGTTCACATCCTTTGCACAAAATAGAGAGATCCCTCTCTGAGTCCACGAAGGCTAGGTCCTAAGACTCCAAATACTGATTTGATGTTACCCTTGTACATTTTCCTTTGCTAATCTGACAAATTATGGGTACCTAACATAATGGCGATCATGGTGGGACTTTCTGAGTAAGAAACAAGCTTATACATCCTAGAAAATTTATAAGCCCTTGTCAAATAGTGTCTATTGATTTATTTCCACCTCATCGCCTAACATAATGGCGATCACGGTGGGACCTTATAAATAAATAACATCTTAGACATCCTTAAGACCTCATAAAACCCACAAACATCCTTAGATTGGCTTTCAATTGTTGATGGTGGACAACAAGTACATCCTTAAACAGTAAACATCCTCCACCTGGCGACTCCAGTAGCCTCCAGTAGGCCTAATAACCCCACTAGTTCTCAAAGACTCCCCTAGGAATGCATTAATCATGCTGATGGTGGACAGAAAAATTGAAAACATACACTTGGCGACTCCACAACTCTCAATAGACCTAAAGACTCCACTGGTAGAGAAGTATAGACTAGTTGGAAAGATATAGTGACCCTTTCTGATTAACAAAGATGGATCCAAGAATACAAAGGAGATATGTCCCAATGAACATAGATCATATCCTTGGATTTCCACACAAAATTCCTTAGATAAATTGGATAAAAAACCTACCTATATTTCAAGATGAAAAATGTGATGACCCCTTGTTACATCTCATCAAATTTCATATACATGTATGGAGGTTAAAGGTTGAATGGCACGAGGACTGCCTCATGAAAATGTTTATGGAAACATTAGAGGGTAAGGCAAGGGAATGGTATGAATGGCTAAAACTTGGTAGCTTTTTTTCCCTAAAATATCTCCACAAGGTATTTTGTGATCATTATAAAGAAAATTCTCCATCCTTATCCTTGGCTGAAAATTGTTGTGATCAATCTCAGGATATCATACAGTACCTTATAGATAGTGATGAATATTTGGAAAATTTGCATCTTGAAGACCTCTTAGCAGCCATTCATGAATTTTATTCCCAAGTTAACTATCATGACAACCTAGAGGAGTTAGTTGAGGAAGAAACCAATCACGAAATAGAAGAAAACCCACAGGATCTCTCTGAAGGCACAAGTCATGATTCACCATCTCATCTAGGTGAGGCTCAAGAAAACATTCAACCTCAAAATCAGCCTTCACAAGATAAAGAGAACTGTTGTACTTCTATCCAAAGAAAGAGAAAAATGCCTCCTCTTTTGACTGAAGAGGAAATAAATCAGATGCTAAACATACATCTAGCCTCTAAACCTTCATGTGAACAAAACATTTATGTTCATTCTCCTGATAATCCCCTCTACCATAAGTCAGAAAGTGAACTTTTAGATCAATTCAAAGAAGAACAAACTGATAATCCAATATGTTTGATTGGTGACATTATTTATATTGATGATTTTCAAAATTTTGACCAATCTAATGATGATGTTCTCCGAACAAAAGCTAACCTTGCAGAGCCATCAACAGTTGGTTTCTGGGAGGAAGATCTGTTTCATCAACTTGGAAGCAATAGTCAGCCAATACATACCATCTATGACACTGATGAGGAAAGCCTTGAAAGTTTAGAAGTAAGTGAGGGATCTCTGATTCTTTTCTCTACTTCATTTCAGTCCATAAGAAATAACTTTCATGTAATTGGAAATCAACAGTCTTTCAATTTTGATGTTAAGGTTGAGGAGGATGATGAACTTCTTGAGCAAGTTGTCAATGAGAAGCCTTTTCCTGAAATGGTTGAGGAAATCATTTGGGACATGGAATCCTCCTTAGCTCCATATTTGTAGCCACCAAGTTCCATTGAATTACAAATTGCAGATGAAGGCTTAGGAATTAATAATCACATGAGAGTTGTTGCACTACCTTCTCAGGAAGATTTATTGTCAAAGAGTGCTCCCTCTCATCAATATGATGGCCTTCACACAAAATTCAACCCACTATATCAAAGCACATCGGGTTTGTTAGAGGACAACATTGCAATATATGATGAGTGTGATAGTGCATATGATCATGAGGAAGACGTGGAGCTTCTTTCCCAAAAGAGTCCCAAGTTCAACAAAGTGGAGGAAGAAGCAGTCCTGGATCAAGCTTATTTCCCAAATCCTCTAGGCCAGGTATTATTTCAAGATCCCTTTGCAATTTTCTTAGAGACAGTTGAAGAGGGAGTAAAATATGTCAAGAGCAGTTTGATGCAAGGATTAAAGAAAATTTTAGGCACTACTATTCAAACACAAGTGAGGTGGGAGTGGCCTTTTGATTTTTTCAAAACACTCAAAGAGCAGAACCAAGATCCCTCATTGAATCATCTGCTTGATAGGTTTTATTGGAAAAGAAAGTTCACCAGCTGAATGTATATCATGTATAGGTTAGATTAGGATAGATAGGTATGCAAATAAGCTCAACCTTTTGAGCATCTAGTTTTAGCTTCAGATTGTTTTGTCAAAAAATGAAACACAAAAATAGAGAAAAGAAGAAAAGAGGGAAGATTTAAAGAATAGGTACAGCCCCATACCCAAAAAAGAGTATTTTTGAAAGTGTGCAAGCCTGAATGCCACTACTTTTTAAGAAAAACAATCTTGTTCAGTCATCTAGCCTAATCATGGTTGAACCTGTTTTGAATTTCTGCTGATAGGTTAGTGAAAGAAGACTTGTCAAAACCATGTAAGCTTGACTTGTCAGTAGGTTAGATTAGAAAGAAAAGATGATGGTTCCCAAAGCATAAATTTGAACCAAAGAGGAATGAGAGGGATGCATAACCAATTCTAAATCACAGCCCTCACATTTCTAATTTTCACTTGTACAAAAATAATGTCAGTGTACAACTTGTCTAACATGCCACAGCTCATGACAAATCAGATAGCTTGATCCTGGTTTAGTCATGTTTTCAATTTCATTTTAGTAGGTTAGAGAATAAAGTTTGTCAAACAACTTAATATTGAAAAATGAATAGACTAGATAGATAATAAGAGAGTTAATTAGCCTAATCTGAACTCTTGGAAGTGATAAGGGTAGAAGTAGATATTTTTTAATGCATTCAAAAATAAAAGAATGTCAAGGGTTTTCCATTCCAAGTACACCCAAGAAGAAAAAATGTTAGGCGAAGTATGATGGGTAGATAGAACTAATGTTGAAGAAATCATGTCTTTTCAGATTTCTGAGATCATAGCTTCAAGAGAATATCAACAAATGAAGGAAAGAGATCTTCCAAGTGCAAGTAAGGCATTGATCTTCAAAACTCAGAGATCTGAACTCTAAGGTTCTGGACACCTACTGAAAAGGAGCTGCCCTCCCCAAGTGGAGCCACTGTTAGTCATCAGTAATTTTTGCTATTTGTAGATGACTAAATGTTTGTCTTAGATTTCTAAAACCAAGATTCCCAAATATTGTGAGATTTTGAAATCTCACTGCCTTCATTATCCTTAAAACCAATTTTTTTACTATTCCACTATTTTGTCATTCCATGGTCAACCTACCACTCCTAAAAAACTCCTTATAGGCTTATACCACTCATCTTCATCCTTTTTCTGCCTATGACCTCACTACTCTATTTTCCCTTGCCCATAACTCCAAGTTTACATCTAGGGTTACCTATAGCATCACTCATTCCCATGATCCCTAAATTCCTCAAACATTTGATGGTCTCAAACTTATATCTGAAGACCCTTTAGATAAATCAAGTACATTGGGTTTTGGATCTTCAATGCATCAGTTTGTCAATACTCTGTTTTTACACTTGAAGACTCCAAACCAATTTTCAGTCAATTTAGGTTAAAGAACCATCCCACTAGGTCACTAGGGTTTCACATGGTTTAAGATCATCATGAGGTGTTTTAAGGCACTAATTTTCCTTTGCTAGAAAGTTTCCAAAGAGTTTTGTCTTATCAGATCATAAACTGCAAGTGAAGAAAGGGAAACAAGTTGTTCTTGTAGGAGAACTAGGGTTTTTGAGATGATAGTCCAGCAGTATGCCAAGCAGTGATCAAATGCAGCAAAAGACCTGAAGATGGCATACAAAGCCAAGCATGAAGTGAAACCTGCAGAAAAAGGAGGTAAAGAGTATCAGTGAGAAAGGTTTAAATTATCATTTATACCACCTACAAAATTAGAAGTGGCCACTGAAGGTAAAAGCCCTCCCTATGATTGCCAAAGGTCATGTTTCAAGGAGCAACAAGAAGGTCAAAGTTATCATTTCAGTCATATACAAAGTGGCAGTGGCCAAAAAGATGAAAAACAAGATGATTGAACTCCAAGGTTGAATCTAAAGATGATTTCAAAGTTGCTTCTATGTCAAATAAAGGTGTCAAGTCTCCATGATTAGAAGAGAAGCAAATTTCATAATTCCAGCTCACCTGCAAGCAAAGGTATGAAGAAATATCAGTGAAAATGATGAAAAGGCTTAAACATTAGGGAGGGGGGATTTTCAAAAGTTTAAATAAAACCCCTAAGTCCATGAAGGCCCATTCAACACTTCAAAGGGGTTATTGATGCCTTGCAATAAGTTAAAAATCTCAAGGAGGGAAGGAATTTAAAGTTTTGAGTGAAATTGGGCAAGTATGCCCGGCGCTGCATGCCTGGAATTTTTCCCTATGTATTTTTACACTGTGTTGTGCACCTGTACGAAGGTGTTTCACATTTACCCGTTTGTGCCCAACAACTCGATAGGCCCGAACGCGCGCAGGCGCTACGCGTTGGTCAGGGTGACCCGACAGGCCCGAAATGTATTCAACACTGTGTTTTAGCACCTGACACCTCGTTCATGCCCGACCCAACAGCCCGAAAACCTGTTCAAGTGCTGTGCTTTTGGCACTCAACTCCACGTGAAAACTTGCCCAACCAGCCCATCGTGCACGCGTTGCGCACCCGACACGGAAGTTCACCTGACACCTAACACCCCGACTCACCGTGCAGGCACTGCACCTTTGCTCTAGCTCGCCCGACTCCATGTGTAGGCCGACTCGACAGCTCGGGCAGGCGCTACTCCTTTGATCAGAAAACCTTCTAAACCCTAAAATCTCTCCAAATCACCTCTGATCACCTGCAAATCACTGCTAAGGGTCTTCTAAGCACAATCAAGGGGTTTTTTGTGCAAGTTTAGGGTTTTTGTTCAAAATAGAGCAACATCACATGCCCTCTTTCCTATCAATTTGACATCAGTGGAATGAAGAGGAAGATATCAATAAGACAAAGTGTGATAATGCAAACAACAATGCAGAAGACAGTAGATATGCTAGTACAAAGGTAAATGAAGAAGGAAAGCATAATGACAGTAGGTCAAAGGAGCATTGAGGCTCATGGAAAAGATAAAGACAGTAAAGGAAAGATAATGAGGCCCACAATGGGAATGATGATGGTGTAGAGAGAAGTACAGATGAAGAGGAGAGAAACAATCATGATGATCATGGTATCAGTGGAGATAATGATGATGATGAGGATGATGTTGACATTGATCAAAACAACAAGGATAACAGATGCTACAGCAAGGATTTTTCAGGAATGGATGCTACAGCACTTGAAATCAGCCCTTGGACCCCTTAGATATGCTAATCTAAGACCCAAATCCAAGAGGAGATCAGAAACAAATCTTTCTAGGTGGGTTAAACAGATCTCCCACACCTAGTACAGCTAGAAAATTGCCCAAAGAAGGGACTGCAGCATTATGTGACAAAAATGCTCAGAGAATAACACAGTTCAGCCCAATATATGTAGGAGACCAATATGTAGGCTCAATCATGTCATTTACAACAGCATTTCTAGATTATATTGAAGCCCATACATCATAGAACAGAAAATAATAAACTTTACATGAAGAAATGCCCAAAATAAGAGGCTGCAACCATATGATAAGATTGTACAAGCTTGACAACATTATTTTATTAGCTGAAAAGAGCTGTAAGTTACACTTCAGATCTAGAGAAGATCTGTGTACAAAAATATAGATATATATCAGATCTGTAGTACATGGAGTAGATCTGAGATCTAATGCAGCTGATCTGCAGAATGATTCAGAATTTATGAAGGAAATACACCAGTATTTAGATCAGATCTGAATGAAACATCGATTATAACTCTAATCCATGGATCACCACAGTGAAGGGAAAATTCCCAACTCTAGAGATCTCTCCTCCTTGAAGTGCCAAAAGACCCTGCAACTTTCTTCTTGCAAATAACGCAGTTCTGGAAGATGGACTGTGTTGCAGGCTCTAGAGCATTATGTGGCCTGATGCCAGGATCTGAAAATGAGCTCTCCTCATCCAATACTCTCTTGCCAAGGGAATAGAAGGCTTTCCCACTGAAAATAGGCACTAGTATGGCCTAGATCTGAATAGACCTAGCCTCCACTTGCTGTTGCTTACAAGGACAACCAAACCCTCAACAGGATCTGTGTTTTAGTTGGAAGAAGAGCTTGGCCAAATTCTTGATAGTGGTCAAGAAATGCAAGACTCCTCCAAGAGCTGCTCTAGGAAGGAGGTGGGATTCCCGATCAGGAACACCCAAGTTATAAACAGTACTATTCTCAACTAAACAGCTAGAGAATGAGAAGTGTCTAAGCAGACAAATCCTTCAGAAATAATATCATCAATAACCCCTCTCATGTTGTCCTCTTCCTCCTTAAATAAGATGGAATCCTTGCCAAACCCTAAACCATCTCAATGATTTAGCTGCATTCACATGATTAGCCTCCAACTAAAACTGCGTTGGGCATCTAGGTGGTTCAATGTATCTAGACAACGTTGTTGATTTGGTCCAGTTGACCCAGTCAAATGACTTAATCCCTTTCACACATAAGGGTGTTTTGCTGAAGCAACCCAGATTTACCCTTGTTCACATGGGCATGGATTTATTTTGCTGTTTTAGGAGTTTAATTTATCCTCCTTTACAATTTTATTCTTGCAACAAGAAAATGTAAACAAAATAGTATATTCCTATTAGCTTGGGCTAATTAGGAATATTACAGTCCTCCCCTCCAAAATGTTGCTTTTCCTCAAGCAACTGATAAGGTGAGTGTTGCAACTCATCTCTCCCTCCATTGGTGTCACAAAAAAAGGATAAGCTTCTCTCATAAGCTAAGTTATCACCAAACCATCCATCCATGACTTGCCCCAACAATGTTCTCATGAGAGGCAAATAGCTCATCCCATAAGGAAATAATAAATCACATGAAACAATAATGGTTTTCCCAATGCCCTCCCTGAAATATAAGACCAAAAGTACAAGGAGTGTAGTTATCCCATAGGGCACATGCATGCCTTCCCTCCTTCCTCCATACATCCCCATAAAAAGAATAAGTACATCATCAATATAGGGGATCAAAACAATATGCCAACAATCAGAAATTTGTGCACATGGAGGTGGATCATAGTCCCACATGTGGAACCAGCGTAAATCATCCCTTGCCTGCATCAAATCAAGAAGTGGTAAGTGGTGTTCCCACCACTTACTTGCTGCCCTTACCATCTCACCATAGCTGAAAGTCTGAGATATATTTGGTGCCTTTGGGAAGCACCCATCATGATGAAAAATCTCCCTTGTTCTTCCAAGGGAGTGGCCCAATTCAGAAATATTTGGGACCCAATATTGGCCATGAGGCTTACAAAATATATTACTCCTCCTTGGAGTCATGGCCTACAAAAACATGGTGTAAGAATGCATGAAATAATAATATAAAATAGATGTACTAAGAGCATGCTCTTCACCAACAATTCTCCTCCTATCAATGGAGTGGTGCATAGATCTACTCTCTTCTTAAAGGGAAGAAAGAGAGAGTTGATTTAGCTCTTCCTTAGAGTCATGTTGCTGCTCCAACTCCATAAGGTCCATGCATCTTTGATAATGCTGATATAGTTCTCTTTCAAAGCCCGCCCAATAATAACTCCTCAAAATGATATTGTTGAGCTTCATAGAATAGGTGTGGCTGAAATTGAACTCTTCATAAGCCCTCTGTAGTAACTTCTCCTTGAGCTTGGAGGCTCTAGACAAGAATATCCTACCATGATTATAGATGACTCCATCAAGGATTGAATATCTCTCTTCATACAGCCAGTCATCAAGAATCGTGCAAGTGTGAAGATCCTTGGAATATTCCACCAGTAGTTGGGATTTCCAATAGGGATCTAATGTGCCCAACAATGACAACGTTGATAGTGTGTCCTCTGAAGTGTCTGTCATGTTGTGGTTCTTCTCCTTGACATCTCCCATGTCAAAGGTGTATTTTGGAAAGCCAAGCTTCCCATTTTCCTCCTCCTTGACATCTCCCATGCCAAAGGTACAAGGTGGAAGGTTTCCAGTCCTTCCTTGCTGCCCTCCTTGCTCATGCACATGCTCAAAAGAAGATGGATGTTCTTGGAAGTTAGCCTCCCATGGAAGGCTTCCATATATCCAAAACCTCCTTGGTTTTTCCAAAGTATGCATGTGTGACCACCATCTCTCATCATGTATGGAAGAGGATCCTCTAAACAAGCTTGTCTCCTAATTCAAGGATTGCCCTCCTTGCTTCATGATGGTGTCATCCTTCATTCTTGCAGCATATTTTCTCAGCGTAGTATGGGATGAGAGAATGGATAGTGATGTTAAGGGAAAAATTATTTCCCTCTCCTTGTGCTTTCCTCATATTCTCAGCGCTGAAGCATGGTCTTCTAATGCTCCCTCCCTCCTTGGATCTATGAAAGGAGCCTCAATACATGAAACATATTTCATCAAATCTAAATCAGGTGGTCTCCTAGGTGGTATACCAAAAAATAATGATGTCTCATGGCTCATTCCCATGTGAATAACATATGGGAACATAATATGATTGCTTCCACTTCGCAAATCTATCTCTAATTGTTGTGTGGAAGGATCATGATAAGGAGAAGTTGGAACAACTCCCCCATCTTCTTCTTCATCACCCACCTCCTGCAAGATCTCACAGTATAAGGTGCTCCCTTTAGATGTAGTCGACTCATGAACACCCATCATCTCCTTGGTGTCAATATTCTTGATCACAAAGGACTGATCCATCATAGTGTGTGTTCCAAAATTTGGATGCAGTGTTGGAACACATTTTCTCCATTGTTTTGTCTCTTTGTCTATCATCATAGACACATGTTGCTCATATTATTTATGTATAGGATCCTTGGGGCCTTCTTGCAAAGATACAAGAGCCCTCTTAGTGGAAGCAATAGCTTCAGCTCCATCTCTTAATAAAAATAGATCTCCTTCTACTGTCACAGCGCTGGAGGAACCTTTCAGTTCTTATTCTTTCTTCTCCTTATCAATGGAGTATGCCTCATCAATAAGAGATCCTTTCTCTTGATATTTTCTTGAAAAATGAACACTCATGTCTTCTTCTTGAGAAGAAGGTTCTTTCTGAAGTAGGTCCTTTGCCCTTGGAAAATCATGTAACAGATCTTCAACCCCTTCAACAATGTTCTGAAATGGAGTTATCTCCATGGATCTTCCCATCTCATGCAAATTTTCTGCTCTCTTGGGCTTAGTTTTCTTACCCAAAGAAATTTCAGATGGCATAGAATCAAATCTCTTCACTAACCTCCTAGTGAACCTTGCATAAGTAGAGATGTTTACATTTTTCAATGAAGAAGACTCAAACAATCACTAGGCATATGCTTTACCTTAGAGGTGCAGCGCTGCTACTCTTATGGCTTCTTCTTCAAAAACTTGATGCAACTGAAAGTATGTGTCTAGCTTCTCTACCCAAGACTTGGCTGGGCTCTCAGGTGATTCAATAAAAGTAGGTAGGAAGGCTCTACCCAAGGTGTGTTGCATGCACCCTGTTCTCCCCATAGTTCTACTAGATATCCTTTCTTCTTTGAGTTGAAAAAACTCTGGAACGCTTAGATGCTCTCTGAATATTTTAGACAAAGATTCATATTCTCGGGGATAGTCACCAAAAGTTTCCTCCTTTGGTGTCTCTCCCTCTTCTTCTCCTCTTGCAAGGAATGTAGGCATGCTACAACATTGTAGATCAGATTGTGTGGCTGAGTGCTCACACACATCAGATAAAGTAGTGGGGCTTCCTTCATGTGAAAACCTCTTCAAGAGATCTGCTGGTCTTTCATTCCTCATTCCCCTGATTTCATTCTCCAGCTCATGCATAGTTTGGAACACAGTTTTTGAAAATTCTTTCCCTTTTAGTCTTCCAGATGAAGGGTTTGGACCCTTGTCTTCTGTGTCTTCAGTGTAACTACACTTCTTCATCGGTCTTTTCCTTCATTGAAAAGACATATTGTCTCTTCAATAAGAAAATCACAGGCTGTGCCAAGATAGTTTCTCTGATACCACTGTAATATCCCCAAATTGGGATTGCTAGCAAGGCATGCCTAAAAAACGCAATTTTCAGGAATGGATGCTACAACACTTGAAATTATCCCTTGGATCCCTTAGATCTACTAATCTAAGACCCAAATCCAAGAGGATATCAGAAACAAATCTTTCTAGGTGGGTTAAACAGATCTCCCACACCTAGTACAGCTAGAAAATTTCCCAAAGAAGGGACTACAACACTATGTGACAAAACTGCTCAGAGAATAACGTAGTTCAGCCCAATATATGCAGGAAGCCAGTAATTAGGATCAATCATGTCATTTACAACAGCATTTCAAGTTTATATTGAATCCCATACATCATAGAATAGAAAATAGGAAACTTTACATGAAGAAATGCCCAAAATAAGAGGTTGTAACCATATGATATGACTGTACAAGCTTGAAAGCGTTATTTTATTAGTTGAAAAGAGCTATAAGTTACACTTCAGATCTAGAGCAGATCTATGTACAAAAATATAGATCTATATCAGATTTGTACACTATAGAGTCTCCTCTTCAAAAGCCCCTTGGGGTTTTTAGCAGAAAATGTAGTACATGGAGTAGATCTGAGATCTAATGCAGCTGATCTGCAGAATGATTCAGAATTTCTGAAGAAAATACACCAATATTCAGATCATATATGAATGGAACATGGATTAGATCTATAATCCACGGATCACCACAGTGAAGGGCATATTCCCAACACTGGAGATCTCTCCTCCTTGAAGTGCCAAAAGACCTTGCAACTTTCACCTTGCAAATAACGCAGTTCTGGAAGATGGAATGCATTGTAGGCTCTAGAGCATGATGTGGCCTGATGCCAGGATCTAAAAATGAGCTCTCCTCATCCAAGACTCTCTTTTCAGGGGAATAAAAGGCTTTCCCACTGGAAAGAGGCACTAGTATGGCCTAGATATGAATAGACCTAGCCTCCACTTACTGTTGCTTACAAGGAAAACCAAACCCTCAATAGGATATAAATTGTAGTTGGAAGAAGAGCTTGGCTAAATTCCTGATAGTTGTCAAGAAATGCAAGAATCCTCCAAGAGCTGCTCTAGGAAGGAGGTGGGATTCCCGATCAGGAACACCCAAGTGATAAACGACACTATTCTCAGCTAAACAGCTAGAGAATTATAAGTGTCTAAGCAGAAAAATCCTTCAAAAATAATATCATCAACAACCCCTCTCATGTTGTCCTCCTCCTCCTTAAATAAGATGGAATCCTTGCCAAACCCTAAACCATCTCAATGATTTAGCTACATTCACATGATTAGCCTCCAACTAAAACTGCGTTGGGCATCTAGGTGGTTCAATGTGTCTAGACAAATTTGTTGATTTGGTCCAGTTGACCTAGTCAAATGACTTAATCCCTTTCACACATAAGGGTGTTTTGCTGAAGCAACCCAGATTTAGCCTTGTTCACATGGGCATGGATTTATTTTGTTGTTTTAGGAGTTTAATTTATCCTCCTTTACAATTTTATTCTTGCAACAAGAAAATTTAAACAAAATAGTATATTCCTATTAGCTTGGGCTAATTAGGAATATTACATATATAAGGATCTGTATCTTTAAATTTGCAGGGAAATTGAATCTAGAACAAGGACTCTCCACCCAACCATAGATAGTTGCATCCAAGCTCACTTACAACTATCACCCCCAAGCCAGATTCTAGAGACTAATGGGGCTTACTTCAGGGATCAAAACACTAACTACCATAAAAAATAGAGAATGCATAGGACCTCCTTCCTCCACCTACTAGCCACTCAGGAGTCTACTAACATGCAAGGAATTGAGAGTCCAACTACCTCCACCCTTCAGCTACCCAATGGCAACCAAATAGTGCATATAGGGAATCCAAAGGTTCACGAACTCCACCCAAGCACATAAGGGATCCAGATACTTCTTCTCCACCAAAGTACACATAGTTAATCCAAATTTCCACTTCCTCCACACCAAGAGTGTCAAGGGAATCCAAAGAAGAAGTATCCAACCTAACAAAGTGGTTCCACCCACTTAGGGGAATCCAGAACCAATTGCAAAAGCAAGAGGTTTTAGAGGTTCTCCCTCCATTAATTTGGGGACACAATCCTCCACCCACACCACTAAGGGAATCCATAGAAAACCATCTCAACCCTATGGATTTACAGGGACTCCAAAGGAATTGTTCCTCACAATGGAGACACCATTTGTCCACTAACTTTCCAACCAAAAATTAGTTCACTATCTTTTGTAGCTTTCTTTTTTACCATTCTTCTTCCTCCTTCCCGTGGTATTTGTATTCTTAATGCATGCCTCCAGTCAAGTTATTTCTTTTGCCTCTTCTAACTACTACTATAATGAATGTGAATGCCATCTTTTATGGCTTCCCTCTCTTAACTTATTTTCTAGACCTGCATTTATTGCCCCGTCCTTGTTTCCTTGTGAGTGATCCCCCAGGCAACATGGACCAACGTAACTCTTCTTGCATCCCATTTAATTCTGACCAAAACTAATTTTTTAAACACACCAGCCAGCCTTTAATGGTTCTCCAAACAATTCAGATTTTTCTTCACAAGAAAACCTGAAAATCCCAAGCAAGCGACCTCCTCCTCAGCTCTGGAATCTGTGCCCCTATGACTTATTCCCATTTTAAAATTTATTTCTATAAAAATGTTTACAATGCATTTTTATGAGAGAACCATTGTTGGAGTTTTCATATACCCCTCCCCCTTGAGGGAACACCGCCCTCGGTATTATTTTTCTCATATGCAACACCAAAAATAAAAAACAAACATATATAATTTTATGGACCTTTATATACACATCTCTATACAATATTTACAATGATATACACATTTTCCTTAATGGGAAAACAAAAAGGGATAATTATATTTCATGGCATTGGCCATTTCCCTAGTTGCCTCCTCTGGCCCAAATTGCTTCCACTTCACTTTGACTTAATCTATGGCTCGGTTTTGTAGCACGAGACTCCTCTTGTCTAGAATGCACAATGGCTTTGGGTGGAACTCTCCCTCTAGTTCCACCTGTAGCACAGCCCAATCAATCACATGATTAGAATCATGTACATATATTTTAAGCAAAGAGACATGGAAAATATCATGAACTTTAACTAATTGACGCAAAACCATCTTATATGTCACTGGTTGAATCCTCTCAAGGATCTCAAAAGGTCCACAATATCGTGGTGCCAACTTGGCACATGTCTCAATCTTTAGGGAACTCTTCTTAGGTTTAATTCTAAGATAAACATGCTCCCCAACTTTGAACTCTTTGTGCACCCTATGTTGATATACATGGCTCTTATGCTTATCTTGTGCCACTTTCAAATTATATTTTATGACTTGAATTTGTTGCTCCATTATATCAGGCCCAATGAGGACCCTATTCAAAGGATCATTACAGTTGATAGGAGTATTACAATTCCGCCCATGCAATGCCTCAAATGGACTACTCTTTATGGATTCCTGTTGTTATCACCAAAAATAAAATAAAATAAATCAAAACATTGTATGTCAACTCTGTTTTGATCATGGTCTAAATAGTTCTAAAAGTCATTTTAGTATGGTTAAGGGTATGTCATAGTTTTTAGAGGTTTAGTGTTCATCATCTGAATTCAAATAAGGTCTTTATATGTCCATTCCATGGTCAAAATATTCACATTTTTCATTCAAGGGTCATTTAAGTAAGTTTCAGGCTAATTTTCTGCAATTAGCCAGGAATCCACAGTTTTGTAGCACCGTTAGTTCAAAAAGGTGGTTTTGCACTACGAAAGCACTGCTAATTTCATACCACAAAGTGCGAAAATTACACTGTGAGCAGGGATAATTTTAAGGATGGAAAATTATCTTGAAGTTTAAAAAATTGGCGAATCTCATTAGTCCCTAATATGCAAACTATAAAATGTTTATTGATGAATTTGTAAAATTATTCAAATTTATAATGATATTATATATATTGTCTATATAATGTGGGCAATTTCTAATGTAAAATAATTTTATATTGAAAAATTTGGGCGAATCATTTTTATAAAAAAATGGAAATTGGCGAATCTTTTTTTTGGAAAAACCATGGAAAATTAGCCCACCTACGAATATTAGCCCCTAAAATTTTCCATGACTGTGAGTGCTACGAAAGCGCAGTTTCTTAGCTATCATGTCAAATAAGTCGAGATCTGTCAGTTTTAGTTGGGGAATGATATGATAGGGGTATGGTGAGTGAGTTAGTTACCAGATTTGATGTACTTACCTGTCCTACAGTCATCATAGTCATGATAGGATATCAATCAAACATCATTTAGTCATGAGGTGACATCTCTAATTCGATTTTTTTGCCTAATTGAGTCATCTCTGTTTCATTTACCTTCACATATGTTGTCCGAGCTCTGAAGTAGTAAGTGTTGTACATGTTAGCCCCTTCATCTAAATTTTTTGCCATTAGCCCCTCCATTCCATTTTTTGGGCTTGCAGCTCCTTTTAAATCCATTTCGAACCCCTTTCGTGGCCTAAAATCTTCCCATTCTACCTCTCGTTATCATTTCCGCCCACGAAATACATTGAAAAAAAGGCTAAAATCTGTGCCTAAAATTATATCGGGCCTAGCCCCTTTGGTCTTAACCCCGGCACCTATTCCTTCCATACAACCTGGCCCCGAGACCAAACGCCAACTCCTAAGGCGCTTGCTGTATACGGCTATAGGGCGCGCTCTCAGCCGTCAGATCAAACACAGATCAATGACCCGCATCTTGTCCCTATCTGGTGGTCCGCCCCGCGCCTTACCCCTAAAATTGGCATGTTTATTTCACACAACTTTTCAACAGCAGGCGGTATTCTCAAAATCCCAGCGATGCCATTTAGCAAATGCCACGCATCCTGGGCCACTATTTCAAAACCGCTCCTCATCGCGCATTATCGTCCAGGAAAAGACGTGCAGCGAAATTCATTTAAGCCGTCCGATCTTGGGTGTTCGATCCAACGGCTCGTATTCTCCAAATTTGTGCAGATTTTAACTCTCGTCTACATCGCCCGTGGCCCACCATCTCACCACCACCCGACACAATATTAACCGTTGATCCCGTTTTTTATTGTATGACCCAGGATTGTTCGCACACCCCGCTGGTTGACCGAGTCCACCTCCACGTCACCCCTTCCGTATAGTCTCTCGTACGCCCACGTGTCATTCGCGTCCATCTCCACTATTCCCATACATCGTTTACGTGTCTATGTTGTGTGTCTCCACCTCGCTCATTCATTATCGCCCCACTGCATTTTTCATTTCCACCCTTCGCTCCTCCATTATTTATCTGCATTGTTCATCACCCTGCATCTTTTCGTCATTTCTCCTAGCCTATACCACCGTTCTATGATCACGATAGCATTCACCACTATTGGGCCAGGTTTTATTTAACATGTTTGTGGGTTTTGCAGGTTTACAATGGTGAAGAATTATCATAATTTTACCACCTCCATTACAGAAGCCGAGAACGCATGACAGGACCTTGTTTCAGGAGCAAGATTTGCGAAGGAAGATCCGGGAGCCGCTATGACATGACCAACATTAAATGGAGCAAGGGTTAAAATCTGTCGAAACCTCCAGAGAAATTCAAGATGCAGATGTTACAAATGGAGATATTAATTATCGTGGCAAACAATGTCAATGAAAGATCCAAGAAATGCAGTACCTAGCATTGAAGAATTTCAATTTCAATTTTTCCTTCAGAAAACAGAAAGTACCAGTACATAAAAATAATGTCCTCTAGGTTTTACTTCAACAGATTTTTCTCTCAGAAGAGTACAGAATGTTATATATTTTATTCTTCATACCTTACCCCTGAAGAGATTTGCACCTACTGCATTTATGTTATGGAGCAACCACAGAGTACTTACAGCGTTCTTGCATCGTCAAACACTTTGGGCGGGCATTTTCTCACCACTTTGTTTCAATGAAATAGTCAATTGTTTCACCTACTTCTTTTATGAGTTTTCTCTCCTCCTTCCTCTATAAAAGGGGAGAAGAAAAACATTGTAAGGGTTCCAGACTTTTATCAGAAAATTGTGTTGTGAAAGGCATTTTTGTATACATTTTGTAAAGCTTTTGTATCGAGGCTCAGAGCCCGTAGGGTCTTAGTGAGGAGAAGTTCTATCTGTAATGAGGATTCTGGTATTTGGTATTTCACAGTATGTACTTTTCCTTATGTGTTTAATACAATATTCCATTTCATACATCTTCTTGTATCATGTTACTGGAATGCGAGTGGCTCACTCGCTTTAGGTAAGGATTCATCCTAGTTGATGCCCATACTTGAATCAGTCAATCACTTTAAATAGGCTCAGGCATGATATATTGTTCCATGTTCATTTCATTCATCTTTCTGCTATATTAGTTGATTTGGGAGGGTGCTTTTAAAATGCCATTGTCATGTATGGATTCTTAGAATGATAAGCCCATATGTGGTTCTATTGTGTATCTAGGTATCAGACCAAAGTTAACTAATATCCTCTTGTGTTTCTTTCCCTCCATACACTTTCTGATATTTTATTTCTGTGACATATTATTTGAATCGACCCTCTTTACAGTAAATTGTCTCTTAACTGTCTGATGCTTTTATATTGGAGCTTTGCATTGTGCCTTTGCAACATTACTTTCCCTGTGACAGTTTCTGTGATTGCTGGTACCATTTCAAATCAATTTCCTTGTTTAACAAGAGATAGTAGGAGAGCCTTTGGATTGACAACCCAGTTTTATTATATGCCTCCTGTTATGCTAAGATGTCCTAGGCACTGGTCTATGGCAGCTCTAGACTGTCTCTAGGGTAGACAATAATTGTCGACAACATATTTCTGGCGCTGTTTCCGGGGACGGATTTAAGAATATTAGTTTCCCTGGGCCTCAAAAAATCATATTCACTCTCTAATCAGGTGAGCACAGAGAGTTGAAGAGTTGCATATCTCTCACCTTGGCGACTCCACACTGTTATTCATTTGATAAATCTATTGGTAGTCCTGGCTCCTCGAAAGCCACATTTAAGGTCAGATACGTCCAAATCGAAGATACCCTATGTGTCTGACCCAAAGAAGATTATACATAGAAGAAGTTGGAAAGAGAGGAAATCAGCCCATGCTGAGATCCCTGAGTTTTTCGAAGAAGATTTTCCATCTTCCTCTTCTCAAGAAATTCCACTATAAAATCCCGACTCCCCAGAGGAAAATCCCGAATACTACTCAGATATCCCACCCAGGGGGAGTGCTAGAACCAAAGATAACTTTTGTCCTACCCCTAAGGCCGAGGAAATTAAAGAATTTACAGAAGTAGCTCCTGTTAATCGTGAATTGTTCCCATCTGCGCCTTAGGTTGCTGTACAATATACCCCCATTGTTATTCATACTCCACTTCCTCCTACTCCTCTTCCTTTATTTGTACACCAGATTGTTGCACAACCCCCACCTCCTCCAATGGCTAATGTTCCTACCTTTTTTCTCAATAAATATGCTCCCCTGGCATTACCTCAGGTGTTGAATGACATGCCGCAGTATTATTTCAAGGTATTGCCCAGATTCACTGGAGAAAATGAGATCGATGCTCAAAAACATCTTGAGACTTTCTGCTCTTTTGCAGAGAACTTTAATGTTGAACATTTAGATGTGGTCTTAATATTATTTGTGCAATCTTTGGACGGTGAAGCCAGAAAATGGTTCAAGACATTGGGAAACCGTTCAGTAACCACTTGGGATGATATGGAGAATACTTTTCTCAGGAAATGGGGAGAAAAGAAATATCATGGATAGTGTCTTACTGAGTTCAATACACTCAAGAAGAAAAATAATGAAGGGGTGTCTGAATTTATTAAGAGATTTAATAAGTTATATCTGAGTCTCCCTGCAGATATGAAGCCTCATCAAAATGCTGCCAAAGTTGTTTTCATAGCATCTTTTGACTTAGATTTTGGTTTCTCTCTCAGGGAAAGAAAGCCTGCCACCCTAGATGATGCTCAGTTAGATGCGCTTGAGTTGGAAGCGAACTTTTCCTCCACTGGAAAATTAAAAGGAAAAGCTGAACAGGACACCAGAAGAAGAGGCAAAGAGGAAGTATCTACTTCTAATCAGGACAAAGATTCAGATAAAATGGAGGAAATAAGCAAGATGATAAAAAATATGGTCAAGCTAGAACTGGAGGCCAATAATATAGCCCCCAAGAATTTTTATAATGCTCCAAACAGAGGTTACAATCCTCAGTATAGAAAGCCACCCCTGCAAATACTGCCAAGGGAAGCCAAGGAGCAACAGGATAAAGTACCACACCCATTGTACCTGGAAGGTCCAGTAGATGACTCCACTGATAATGCTGCCTATGAGCTAGAAGATTCTAATCTTGCTTTTTCAAAAAATGATGAAATAGAATGCCCATTGCAAGAAGAAGAAGAAGAAATCAGAGACACAGAAGATGTAGAAATTGATTACTACTGCAAACAGTTTAATGATTTCATGCAAGCACATTTTAATAGGAGATATGATCTCAGATCCTCCAGAAAGAGAAATCGGACTCAAGATCATGAAGAAGAGCCTCCTCAGAAGGAAGCACCTACTCAAAAGGAATCAACAACGAAGAAAGTCACAGATAAAGGTAAGAGTCCTCTGAACAAACCTTTGTAGTCTGTTGATCAAATTCCTTCTTCTTCAAAAGTAGTCACCCCTCCTAATGCTGAGTCTGTATCAAAAGAAGTTAAACCTTCAGCTGAAAATAAAGAATCAAAAGAAGTTGTAATAGAAAAGCCCCCTCCTGCTTTCAATCTGCAAAAAGAGCTTGAGAAAGTCAAAATCCCAGTCCCTTTGACTGAACTGTTAAGACAACCTGCATATCAATCTCAAGTTACTTCTTTGCTACTTCCTCCTAAAGCACCAACAATGCCAGACAATCTTAATCTTCAAGAAGAAATACCCATGGTAGTTTTTGGCCCACATGTTGAGGAGATAGACCCCTCTACTCCTCCTTTCTATGTGTCTCTAGTTATTCATGACCTGCTGTTACACAATTGTATGTTAGATTCTGGGGCTTCCCATAATCTTATGCCTTTGACAGTCATGGAGCAACTAGGTCTACAAATCACACGTCCATATAAAGACCTATATTCATTTGATTCCAAAAGAGTTAAATGTCTAGGGATGATCAAAGATTTAGTGGTCAATCTGGCCCAAATTCCAACAAAAAGTGTAGTGATGGACATTGTGGTGGCTGACATCCCAGCCCACTTTGGCATGCTGTTGTCAAGGTCCTGGGGAACAAAACTTGGTGGGTCACTCAAGATGGATTTAACATATGCCACTATTCCAGTTTTTGGTGGCCAGGAGAGGAGGTTATACAGAGAAACCAAATTTGTCAAGATGGTAACAAAGGTTGATAGCTCAGAGAATTCACCAGTCTATAGTAAGGAGGAAGATTTTTCATGTTTTATGCTTGAAGAAGATCAAAATTTTGCTCATGAACCTTGCTTCTTCCAAATCAAAACTGAGCAGCCTTTAGAAGACCGTGAAGCAGGAGTATGGACTCTACATTTCGATGGAGAAAATTCAAGAGAAGGTAATGGAGCAGGAGTGTTATTAATTTCCCCCACAGGAAAATGGGTGCCACTGTCTTTTAAATTGGAATATGAAGCTACTAATAATGTAGCTGAATATGAGGCACTACTACTAGGATTGCAAACAGCCAGGAGCATGGGCATACAATGTTTGAAAGTTCTGGGAGATTCTGAGCTGGTGGTCAGACAGATCAGAAATCAATGTCAAACCAAACACCCCCGGCTGAGAGCATATAGAAATGAAGTATGGGACATGGTGGAGAATTTCTTCTCAGCATTCAATATCCAGTTCATGCCCTGGGAGAAAAATAAAATGTCAGATTCACTTGCTGTAGCTTCCAGTACATTTCGCCCACCTCAGAACCCTCTCTTGAGGTATGAAATCGAGGTACGTTATAGACCATCAATTCCAGATAATGTTAAGCACTGGCAGGTATTTGAAGATGATGAACAGATGAAGAAATTCCTGGAGACAGTGGGAGAATTCTCCAATATGGAGATTGATGATTGTGAAGAAGATGAGGCTGAGAATGTCTCAGGAAACAAGTGGGAAGGGAAAATGGCAGGAAGTAAAGTGTTGAAATTGAAGGGAAATGTGATACCTAGAGGGTTGGTGCCTCTAGAAAGATTACTTGACAAGAATGATGTCCCTTTGCAGCAGAATAAAGCAGTAGAAGAAAATCAAATGGAAGATCTGAATCTGGGTACCAATGTTGAGCCTAAAATTGTAAAGCTATCTAAGAAGGTCCCAGAGGAATATAAGGAAAAATACTTGAAATTATTTCAATATTATAAAGACGTATTTGCGTGGTCCTATCAGGACCTAAAAACTTTTGATGTTAGTATAATGCAGCACAAAATTCCTTTGAGGGAAGATGCAAGACCTTATAAGCAGAAGCTCTGACAGATGAATCCTCTGCTGCTCCCCTCCATTGAAAAAGAAATCAAGAAGTTGCTAAAGGCCAAAATAATAGTGCCGTTAAGGTACTCTGAGTGGGTTGCTAATTTGGTCCCTGTTCGAAAGAAGAATGGAGAAATAAGGCTATGTGTAGATTTCAAGAATTTAAACAGAGCATCTTTAAAAGATAATTATCCACTGCCTAAGATGGACCACATCCTGCAGAAAGTGGTGGGAGCCTCTAGAATGTCAATGATGGATGGTTTTTCTGGTTATAATCAGGTAGCCGTGTTTCCAGAAGATCAAAAGAAGACTGCTTTCACCACACCATGGGGAACATTCATGTATGCCAGGATGCCTTTTGAGCTGATTAACGCAGGAGCTACCTTTCAGAGGGCTATGGACATAGCTTTCGTCGGGGAGCAGGATAAATTTCTGGTGGTGTACCTTGATGATATCACGGTGTTTTCAAAAGATGATGCTGAGCACATTGAGCATTTATGCAGAACTTTTGAAAAATGCAGAAGGTATGGCCTTTCCGTTAACCCACAAAATTTTTTATTTGCATTAGAGGAAGTCAAACTTTTGGGGCATATTGTAAATAAGGACGGGGTAATGGTAGATCCCAAGAGAATAGAGGTGATAAATGGTATTCCCCTCCCCATAAATAAAAAAGAAGTGCAAGTGTTTTTAGGCCGTATCAATTTTCTGAGAAGGTTCATTCCTAACTATGCTGAAATAGTTAGGCATATAACTGATATGCTGAAAAAGAACAATGAGGTGAAATGGTCACAAGAATCACGGGAGGCCTTTGCTAGAATTAAAGTTGCATTTGTTGAAGCTCCTGTGCTGGCTGGACCTGATTATACTAGACCATTTATGATCTTTTCCTTTGCATCACCCCACACAATAGCTGGAGTGTTATTGCAGAAAAATGAAGATGGATATGAGCAGCCTATTGCCTTCTTCAGTCAGGTGCTTCATGATGCCGAATTGAAATACAATATATTAGAAAAGCAGGCATATGCCCTAGTGAAGTCCCTCAAGGCCGTTAGAATGTATGTTTTGCAGTCTCACATTACTGCATATGTCCCCGCAGCCGCTGTTAAAGACATTCTGATTCAGGGAGACAGTGAAGGGAAAAGAGGGAGATGGATTGCAAAAATACAGGAATATGATCGGGACATCAGACCTACTAAGATAATTAAAGGGCAGGGACTAGCCAAGATCTTATCTGAATCAAATTATCAGGCTTTAGGCATAAATTTGTCCATGGTAGCAAACGAAGAGTCTGAGAAAGAAAAAGAACAGCAAGGGCTAGAGATGGCTGCTCAGAAAGCACATGTAAAATATCTCACAAGTCCATGGTACAAAGAAATAGTTGAATATCTTTTGACACTCAGCTGTCCCCCCAGCTGTGATAAAGCAAAATACAGAGCTCTGAGATTAAAATCACAAAAGTACATAGTTGCTAATGGTCAATTATATTGGAGAGATCCTTCAGGCATTCTACTCCTGTGCCTCACAGAGGATGAAGTGGAAAGTATAATGATGGAATTTCATGAGGGAATTTGTGGAGGCCATTACAGCTGGAGGGCCACAACTCATAAAATCATGAAGGCTGGTTTCTACTGGCTAAAATTATTTGGAGATGTTTTTGCTTGGGTTAGAGCGTGTGATAAGTGTCAAAAATTCGCTGAGAAACAGAAGTTAGCAGCTCTGCCCTTGATTCCAGTTCATGTGAATGAGCCATTTCAACAATGGGGAATATATTTTATTGGAGAAATACATCCCCCATCAAGTGGGCAACATAAATGGATATTAACAGCCATAGATTACTTTACAAAATGGGTGGAAGCCATATCTGCAAGAAATGCTACTGACACTGTTATCATAAAATTCATGGAAGAGATCATTTCCAGGTTTGGTTGTCCTGCCAGAATAGTGACTGATAATGCTCAAGCCTTCAAATCTGCAAAATTTGTAAATTTCTGCCAGCAATATAATATCACCTTGAAGCACTCCACAGCTTATTATCCTCAGGGGAACGGTCTGGCAGAATCTTCTAACGAAACTCTAGTGAGGGCCCTGAAGAAAACAATCAATGAAAATCAGAGGAATTGGGATTCCCAATTGAAGTTTGCTCTATGGGAAAATAGAATAACCAGCAAGAGAGCGACTGGAAAATCTCCATATGAACTGGTGTATGGACGAGCAACAGTGTTTCCTATGCAGCTGGCTTTACCAGTGGCACGTTTCATGCAAGACAGTCAGGAGGAACCTGATGATATGGTTAGGATACTTAATCAATTGACAGAATTAGAGGAAACACGGGATCAAGTGAATCAGAGGCTATACGAGTATCAAGAAAAAATGAAACATATTTTTGATCAGCATGCAAAAGATAGAAAATTTCAGATTGGAGATTTGGTTCTCAAATGGGATGTCCGGAGGGCCGAAAAAGGAAAGCATGGCAAATTCGATCCATTGTGGTTTGGTCCCTTCAAAATTGTGGAACGGGGAGGAAACAACACGTTTATATTGGAAAATTTACAGGGCGACTTACTTGATGCTCTTGTAAACGGTCAATTTCTGAAACCCTATTTCCAATTCTGATTCAGGTCGTGGTGGCCTGACTGTGTCATATTGTATATTAATTTTTGTTTCATTGTTGTCTGGATGATGCAGGTGTTATAATGAATCATAAAGAGAAAGGGTTTCGAAGGGTAGAGTCTACATAAAAGAGAAACAGACGGTCTTCAGGTTCTCGACATGTCCACGGAGGAACACGCCGTCCCCAGATGGAGCCGATGTTGTACATGTTAGCCCCTTCATCTAAATTTTTGGCCATTAGCCCCTCCATTCCAATTTTTGGGCTTGCAGCTCCTTTTAAATCCGTTTCGAACCCATTTCGTGGCCTAAAATCTTCCCATTCTACCTCTCGTTATCATTTCCGCCCACGAAATACATTGAAAAAAAGGCTAAAATCTGTGCCTAAAATTATATCGGGCCTAGCCCCTTTGGTCTTAACCCCAGCACCTATTCCTTCCATACAACCTGGCCCCGAGACCAAATGCCAACTCCTAAGGCGCTTGTTGTATACGGCTATCAGGCGCGCTCTCAACCGTCAGATCAAACACAGATCAACGGCCCGCATCTTGTCCCTATCTGGTGTCCCCCCCCCCCCCCCCCCCCCCGCCTTACCCCTAAAACTGCCTCGTTATTTCACACAAAATAAAGAAAGGAGTTCTCAAAATCCCGAAATGTCGACATTCAGCAAATGCCACGCGTCCCGCCACTATTTCAAAACCACTCCTCATCGCGCATTATCGTCCGGGAAAAGACGTGCACGAAGTTCATTTGCCGTCCGATTCTGGGTGTTCGATCCAATCCGCTCGTGTTCTCCAAAGTTGTGCAGCTTTTAACTCACATCTATATCACCCGTGGCCCACCATCTCACCACCGCCCGACATAATATCAACCGTCGATCCCGTTTTTTATCGTATGGCCCAGGATTGTTTGCACACCCCGTTGGCTGACCGAGTCCACCTCCACGTCACCCCTTCCGTATGGTCTCTCGTACGCCCACGTGTCATCCGCATCCATCTCCACCATTCGCATACATCGTGTACGTGTCTATGTTGTGTGTCTCCACCTCGCTCATTCATCGTCGCCCCACTACATTGTTCATTTCCACCCTTCGCTCCTCCATTATTTATCCGCATTGTTCATCACCCTGCGTCTTTTCGTCATTTCTCCCAGCTTATACCACCATTTTGCGATCACGATAGCATTCACCACTATTGTGCCAGGTTTTATTTAACATGTTTGTGGGTTTTTCAGGTTTACAATGGTGAGGAATTATCATAATTGTACCGCCTCCATTACAGAAGTCGAGAACGCATGACAGGACCTTGTTTCAGGAGAAAAATTTGCGAAGAAAGATCCGGGAGCCACTATGACATGACCAACATTAAATGGAGCAAGGGTTAAAATCTGTCGAAACCTCTAGAGAAATTCAAGATGCAGATGTTACAGATGGAGATATTAATTATCATGGCAAACAACGTCAATGAAAGATCCAAGAAATGCAGTACCTGGCATTGAAGAATTTAAATCTCAATTTGGCCTTCAGAAGGCAGAAAGTACCAGTACATTAAAAATCATATCCTCCAGGTTTTACTTCAACAAATTTTTCTCTCAGAAAAGTACAGAATGTTATATATTTTATTCTTCATACCTTACCCCTGAAGAGATTTGCACCTATTGCATTTATGTTATGGAGCAACCACAGAGTACTTACAGCGTTCCTGCGCCGTCAAACACTTTGGGCGGGCATTTTCTCACCATTTTGTTTCAATGAAATAGTTAATTGTTTCACCTACTTCTTTTATGAGTTTTCTCTCCTCCTTCCTCTATAAAAGGGGAGAAGAAAAACATTGTAAGGGTTCCAGACTTTTATCAGAAAATGGTGCTGTGAAAGGCATTTTTGTATACACTTTGTAAAGCTTTTGTATCGAGGCTCAGAGCCCGTAGGGTCTCAGTGAGGAGGGGTTTTATCTATTATGAAGATTCTGGTCTTTGGTATTTCACATTATGTACTTTTCCTTTTGTGTTTAATACAATATTCCATTTCATACATCTTCTTGTATCATGTTACTGGAATGCGAGTATGCGAGTGGCTCACTGATTTTAGATAAGGATTCATCCTAGTTGATGCCCATATTTGGATCAGTCAAGCGCTTTAAATAGGCTCAGGCATGATATATTGTTTCATATTCATTTCATCCACTTTTCTGCTATATTAGTTGCTTTGGGAGGGTGCTTTTAAAACGCCATTGTGATGTATGGATTCTAGATAAGCTTATATGGTTTCGTTGTGTATCTGGTATCTCACATCGACCAAAGTTACTAACATCCTCTGGTGTTTCTTTCTCCATACACTTTTCGATATTTGGATTGTGACATATTATTTAAATCACGTCTCTTGCGTAAATTATAAAACCCCTGCCCTGATGTTTTTATATTGAGCTTTTGCATTGGTGTGCCTTCCGCAACATTACTTTCTCCCCCCGTACGCTCGTGATTGCTAGTCCCATTTCAAATCAATTTCCTTGTTTAACAAGAGATAGTAGGAGAGCCTTTGGATTGACAACCCAGTTTTATTATATGCCTCCTGCTATGCTAAGATGTCCTAGGCACTGGTCTATGGCAGCTCTAGACTGTCTCTAGGGTAGACAATAGTTGTCGACAACAGTAAGGATAAGTTTGTGGTTGTTCTATTCAAAGACAACTTTCACCATTAACAAGCGAGGCTATTCATCAAATCAAGCGAGGTTGTTCATCAAATCAAGCAAGGTTGTTTTACAGGTTTTAGAGAAGCTAACAAATTTTTTTTACAAGAAACATGGTAGAGGAGAAAAAGGTCCACAGAGGGGGACATTGTCTAAGATACGAACCCGAGAATGAAAATGCTATTGTGGAGGATCAAATGGTAATGGAGGCTTTTAGCAAAGCCAACTGTCTCAAATTCTGTGAAAAGCTGCAAGGTTGCCACACTCAGGTGTCCAAAGAGTTTGCTTTACATTTCAGAGGAACCACTACCAAATTGGAATGATAAATATTCCAGTTACACCTAAGATCATAGCTTCTATGACAGATATACCAAGGGGACAGGAATCTTGGTTTAAAGGTTTTATGTTCGACATGGAACCATGCAAGGAATTTATGAAACCTGAATATGTAGATATGGACCTGAACAATGCAATACCTAGAAGATATATCAAGGACAACTATGCAAATCTGCTATTCAATATTCAAATATATTTCCCTTGTGAAGGCAGGTACCATAAATTTTACACTTATCATTTCAAAATGTTGTTGCATTTCACAAGTATGATATCATTTTATTTACCATTTTACTTGCATAGAAGCCTTGCCAAAATGGCTGACAAAGTCCAAGCTAAATTTGATAGCTGTGAAACATCTCTGTTTCATCACGGTTTGATAAAGTTATTGGTTTTGAATGAGCTTCAAAAAATAAATATGGATTGGTCTTCCTTTTCATTTATGAGTGGATTTGAAATGGAAGCCCTAATCCCAGCTAGAAACCCTAAGATTAAGGGGAATCCTTCACCACCAGTAGCAGAATCCAGTTAGCCAGTGGTTACTAAAGCTAACAGGCCAAGTGGACGATTTGGAGCTGCAATTAAAATAGTCTCAAAATGAACTAAAGAACAGAGGTACAAAATGACAAATTCAAAGAAAACTCAAACGGAAAATGAAGAATAAATATTATGAAGGTTATGTTTTTAGTCCAAATAGCTGATGGTTTTGATGAAGCCAGTGATTTTCTAAAGTTGTGGCACCTTTTTGTTTCAAATTTTGAAGAAAATCTGGTTAAAATTGATTGCATAGCAGTTTCATAGCGCACACAGTGCAAAATCAGTGAAAAGCGCTACAAAACTGTTGTAGCATGCTTTTTCACTCTCTCTCTTAAATTTTGGAAGGGAAAATATGTGTATGAAGACCTGAAATTGCTAAAGAAGCTGTGCTAAGTGATAATGAAGATAAATCTGAAAAGAAGAAGCCAAAATTTTGAAGATAAAGGGTTAAAAAGACTGCGCTACGAAAAGTGCTACGAAACTGTGTTGTTTTCGTAGCGCGGGTCTGTTTTGGTTATTTTGGGCACTTCAATGATGATTTTGTATAGCTGGCATCTATGGATTATTTTGAACACACGCTATTTCAAATCCTGACAGAAAATAATTTCGAAACCATAAGTTCATGGTGGTTAAAGTGTCTCCAAAGCTTGAAGAATCCTAACCCTAAAAACAGGGGAGCGGTTTCCTAGTTTGCAGGAAATCAACATCATCAACATTATGGTCATAACAAGTTGGAGCTTATCATCGAGATTCAACTTTATGTAAATATAGGTGCAAAATTATGTAATTAAGTTTAGATAAAGTTTTTTTGAGTTGAGTTAAAAGAGTTCTAATTCTATTTGTAATAGGACTCTGTATTAGGTTTACAGTTGTTTTTGTAATAAATATCATATTTTATGGTTAGGATAAGTGTCAAAAATAGGAATTCGATATATCAAGTTGTGGATAAGCTTATCTTATGATGAAAATGATCTATAAAGGATCAAGGAGTCGAAATAGAAAGGGTTGGACATTTGTTAGCAAAAAAGACTGTGTTTATTGTAAGTGACTGTTTTCAGCTTAATACAAATTTTCTACTTAGACAACTCAAGATTCATGAGGATTTCTTGTATGTTCTTGTTCTGATGGCATATTTTCAATACTCTATTACAGTGGTGTTTTCTTATGTTACTCAAAATTCATCAATGATGCTCTGACTTCCTTCATAGACAAACTGACTGTGTGTTTCACTGTTTTACATGTGTATTCCTTGACTTGAAATCTGATATTCCTTGACTTCCAGGCTAGGTAGATTGTTTTGGTTTTGTTGAAGCTATTATGACTCCATAAGCCCAATGTACACTTTCTAATGTGATTTATAGCCAGTTTATATCATTTATCTGCTTTTACCCCATATAGAGTTAGCCATCTACATATTTATCAAAAATCATAAACCCTTGAGAGAACCCTCTCAGGTTGAGGAGGCTAAGCCTCAGCGAAAAGATTGGTCTGAAACAGTTACATGAGATTAACTTGATTAGCAACCTATCAGGTCTGATTTTGTGGTAACACTTGTTATTCATTGTTGTATGCAAAATCCACTAGTGGAAGATAGTCTTCCAACTTCTTGGGTTGATGCATCACATACATCCTTAACATTTCCTCAAGGATTTTTTTAGTCCTCTATGTTTTCCCAATTGTTTGTGGATGAAATGTCATACTAAATGTTAATTCTATTCCCAATTATCCAAAAATTTCCTTCCAAAACCTTGATGTTAACCTACCATCTCTATCTGACAAAATTTTCTTGGGGATACCATGTACCCTCACAATCTCCGTCATGAAGATTTGTGCCACGTCACTCGTAGAATTAGTGGACTTGACTGCTAAAAATTGAGCTAATTTTCTCATCTTATCAACCACTATCATGATTGAATCGTGTTTCTTATATGTTATAGGCATTCATGTAATGAAATACATAGAAATTATCTCCCATTTCCATTATGGAATGGGAATAGGCTGCAAAAAACCTGTCAAATGCTTGCACTCGGCCTTTACCTATTGGTATTCTATGCATTTTTCCACAAAATCAGCCACTTCCTTCTTTAAATTTGGCCAATAATAGTAATTTTTAATGGTTGTAAGGGTATTTTGGTAGCTTGGATGGCCTAAATAAGGCTTATCAAGGACCTCTTTCATCATCGACATTCTTATTTCATCATTCTTAGGTAAATAATTTTTGTTTTTAAACCTGATTAGGTCACTGTTAGTGAGGTGATATTCCTCATCCTCACCACCTTGCAACAATATTTCTTTCACTTACTGCCCAACACTTTTGACCCTTTCTACCAAGTTTGTTTTGTAAGAACTTATAGTTTCGAATTGATTCACTTGATTTATTCTACTTAGAGCATAGACAGCCCTATTTTCTTTTCCTTTAATGTACTCGATTTCAAAGTCAAATTCACTGAGCGTGGTTTTCCATCTTGCTTGCCTAGCATTCAACTCGGATCTCCCAAACAGATACTTGATTCCACTATGGTCTGTCATGAGGGTGAATTTTCTTCCAAGAATGTAATGCCTCCACATTTTCAAACCATGAATAATGGAATCCAACTCTAAATCAAGGGTTACATAATTCACCTCATGTTCATTTAAATTCTTGAACTCATGGCATACTACCCACCCTTCCTACATTAAGACTCCACCAATCCCTTGTAGGAATCTGTGCACACCATGAAATACTTGTCAGGAACCGCAATTCTCAACATAGGTGCATTGGTGAGAAACTGCTTTAACTACTCAAATATTTATGCACATTGAGCAGTCCACTCAAATATCTTTCCTTTTCTCTGCAAAGTTGTGATGGGGTGGCCTCTGTCAGAGATATTTCTAATAAACATCCTATAATATCCTCCCAATCCCATGAATGATATGACTTCATCCACATTCTTTGGATTTTTACACTTCGTTATGGCCTTGATATTTTCAAGATCAACTGAGATATCTTCCTTGAAGACAATATGCCCCAAATAATGTATCTATGGTTGGAATAAATCACACTTACTAAGCTTTGTCTGAGCTTTGTATAAATCTCGTGCTCCCTCAACAACTGTATCAATGCGGCTAGATTCTTTTCATGCTTTTCTTTTATCCTTGAGTACACTAGTATGTGATCAACAAACAAAATGGAAAACTTATCTAGATAAGGATGCAACACATTATCCATCAAGCACATGAACATGGAAGGGGAATTTGTAAGCCCAATGGGCACCACTAAAAAATCATAATGCCCATATCTTTTCCTGAAATTAGTCTTGTGAATATCCTATTCCTTGATTCTTACTTTATGGTGGCCTAACCTTAAGTCAATCTTGGAGAAAACCATTGTTCCCCTCAATTGATCAAAATGATCATCAATCCTTGGTAGTGGGTACCTATTCTTGATGGTCAACTTATTTAACCACCTATAATCAATGCATAATATAAGGGTTCAATCCCTCCTCTTTATAAAAAACACTGGTGCTCCCAATGGAGACACACTTGACCTTATGTAGCCTTTGTCAAGCACTTCTTTTAGCTACAATTTCAGCTCAGCCAACTTTGTGGTCCTCATCCTATATGGTGCCTTAGATGTTGGGGTTGCTCTAGGTACCCATCTCAATAGATAAATTTATCTATGTGAGGAGGTAATCTAGGAACCTCCACTTGGAAGACGTCTCATACCATTGCAAAACAAGGCACCTCCTTAGTAGCTCAACTTCCTCATCTTCAATTTCACTGTCAACTTTCTCTTCCTTAGAAACTTGTACTGCAAACAATGTGCATCTTTTTTTGTTGTTGTGTTTGGCTTGCATAGAAGTGATCCACCCTACTGAAATAGGTTGTTTCATTCCCTGCAGCACTCTTCTTGCTCCTTGCTCATCCAAACATTCAATTAATTTTTCATATAAATATACCTTGGTCTCTCCTAAAAGGAAAAATGATCACTTCCAACTGCCCCTCTTTATGCAAGGGAAAATAAAGTTTCCCCTTCCCAAGAGAACCAATGGATATTTCGTCATAAATCTTGCTCGAGAGGAAAGGAAAAATCATCGCATCCTCATCCTCCTTGTCGGTGTCATAAATGGGAGCATAATCAAATTGAGGACCAACAATTTCCCATTCCCCCTTTTCAATGTGGAACTAATCTCCAACATCATCCTTGAAGGGGATAATGGGATCACCTTTCTCAAGGTTTTCAAAAGGAGAATCATTAGAAGTAATATCCTTGATAAAGGTAAGGTTAGTCTAAAATTCACCTTCCACAGGTTTATCCCTCCCAACACATGTGCTCTCAAAATAATATTTTTCTTCATGTGGACCCCAGGAGGACTCGTCTACCCACTTATCACTTATATTCTCAATGTCTTTGATGATGCTCAGTAAAGGCTTCCTCTAGGATTCTTAATGCAGGGTATACTTGAAAATGACTAAGAAATAAATCAAGGCTATCAACAATATGACATCCATATTCAAGGCTATCAATGATAGGACATCCAGCAAATTATCACGTGCAGCTTCAGGATCATTAGTAGCAATGTCAGAACCACCAAAGGAATCTTCACCATTCATATCGCCAGCCTTAATATCACCTAAAAAACACATCAAGGGTTAGGCTCACGTATTCATCTTTCTAACCTCACCCTTCGAATCTATTCTAGCTTAAGAAAACATTAAAATTGTGAGAAGGAAAGGTTTTTTATAGCCAAAATCAGTAGCAGGGAAACCTCGTCCTTATCTAGCAGTCAACTTCACTTTTCCACCAAGACACACACACATGTGGGAGAGGAACAAGACAAAAGTGAAGAGGATTTGAGAAAGTGGCAAGAGGTAAATGAGGGCAAACTCAATTAATAGAAAAACAACTCTGAGTTTATTTTGCATGCAATGAAAAAAAAATTGTAAAAAGAGAAAAAAAAAATTGAAAATTTTTGAAAAAGAGAAAAATAAATAAAAGGTGGATCCACCACCTCTTGGCATGAAAATATTAGCTGCTACAAGTGAAATAGAGATGCTACAAGCACAAAGTTTGTTATAGGAAGTTGCTACAGCAAAAAAAATATTTTCTACAGGAAAAACAGATTTTCTACGGGAAAGAAAAATGTTCTACAGGAAGCTAACAGAGGGTTGCAAGAGAAATATTTTTATGCTAGGGTATTGGAAAATTATTAGTTAATAGCTAAAGGGTACAAGGAAACACAACAGAGCTGGAAATTATTTGCTACCAACATGGTAAATTATCCAAGGGTGAAACATATTCTAGTCACAAATTTGATCATCACATCATTCCTATCTTTTGCTTTAGTTTATTGACCATAATTTATTCCTCTATGAGAAGAAAGAGCTCTTTGTGAAGTGTTTTCAATTCCATAAATTAATGAAGAGAATCTATATTGTTATTTAAGGGTGTTCATAAGAATTTGATGGATAACATGATGTTTCGTGAACAAGAATTTGTATCAGCAGTAAGAGGCTAGGACTTCAATGAGAATGACATTGGTAATGAGGTAATGGATGTGAGGAAATCCTTCTTTTCACAAAGAGAAGTGCCATAGGAATAATAAGAAGACAAACCCAAAGAAATATGTTTCTCTCACAAATAGAAACCATTACAATTGAAGAAGAGTAGCAAGAAGAGCAGGAGGAGGAGAAACATATGGACCAACAAACAAAGAATGACTAGGCCACCATACATGAAGAACCACAGGGCAAGGAGGATGAATAGATTGCTCCGAGTATGAGCAACAGTTTCATTAGGGGGTATGATGGGCATCTAAATTAGACATAAATTAAGGCCCATCTAACATTTCTTAGGCACATAAAATATATATTAAATCTCTTCTTCTACACTTAATAATGTTTTTTTAAGCTTTAATATTTTCTTAGGGAGGTTTATAGATAAGTGCATATTTGTGCCTAATATTTTTTGTTTTTGAAGAATATTGTGAGAATATTGGGCAGATTATGAAGATTTGGATAAGGAGATAATTTAGGGACTTGCTCCATACTACTGGAGGATCAATATTGGATAATAAATGAACAAAATATCATGAAATTATTGAGAAAATCTGGAGTAAATCTGGAACTCCAATGACTGAGACAATCTAGGAATGTGTTCCTTGTCATTTAATGCAAATTCCTAGTGTTGAGAACCAGATCTACTTTTTGAGGGATTTTTGAGGGGAAAGCTTCCTCCTTTAAAGGATAATGTTTCCTCATCATTTTATTTAACTACCAATTTGAATTGGCCTCTAGGGGTATGTATTTTTTAGTCTTATTGTGGAGAAAATTTGTTGTTTAGTAGCTCCACTTTCTTTTCTTGCAGGGATGTACTTGGGTTGATTCAATAATGAAGTTTGGTTCCATTTTTAGCTTCTAAGGTTTGGTTTATTCCATATGACTCTGATTACTCCTTGGGCTTGTCCATCCCAGGAGCCTTAGAGCCCTCTTGAACAATTTATTTATGTTATTTTCACTTCTTATTCACATGCATCTCTTATTTTTACTTTGCATATTTCTGTATTTAGTATTGTTTCTTTTCTTGTTGCAGGATTGATTTAAATGATTGAAGTGAGTTCTTTTGTAGGCTTTTTATATATTCAAAATAATTATTCATCCCTAGGATAACTTTGGAAGGTCATATTCATCATTAAGCTACTTGGATCTGGTTATTAGTTCATAAATATAAGATTTCTAGAAATGCCTTGTAGCGAAATAGTAGTAAATTTCTGTTAGTTTTTAGAATGGATTAATTAAATTCATTTGACTTTATTCCAATTGGATTAGGTCATAATAATATTAAATTTTATAAAAAAAATTTCCCCATTGCATTTTCACTTGATTAGGTTAGGCATTTGATATATTAACTAGCTCACTAGTTCTTGAATTTCTGTATTTTAGAGTAGTAATTTTCTGTTATTTTTTAGCACATGTGAACAAAGGTATTTTGGAGTGATTCCACTTGGAATGGAGACCTAAGACATAATAATTAATAAAAAAAATTGTCCCGTCCCATTTTCATTTTATTTACTTAGTCATTCGGCGAGTTTTCTCCAAAACATAACTTCTTGTAGCAAAAACAGAACTTCTTATAGCACCCTTGTACCATGTGCAAACTCGACCATATTTTCCCCCAAAGCTTGGTTTTTGCCTCTTAGGATTGAATCATGACCCCTAGGATATAAATCCATGATTGAGGAAGAATAAACACCACTTAGGACATGAATTTTTACAAAGTATATTAGGGCTATTTATTTGAATTCATGCTCTTAGGATTTCAATTACAAATTGTTGTTCTTGCTTAGAATTAATTTCTTTTTAGAGAAACACTTCCATTTTTAAAATTAGTTTAGGCTTTGATTTCATGGCATTCTCTCCATCACATCAGATCAGCAAAAGAAAGACACATTGTATGTTGCACATATAGTGTTGATATCTCTTAAGTTTTTACGAACCTTGGGTTGATAATTAAAGGTTGTAGTCTTGGGAGTTGTAGCATTCTCGTTGCAATATTGAGGCTCATCACTTTTTAGCGTCACTCTTAGGTAGGTGTCAAAGTATGCATTTTTTTCTTCCCTAATTGATTCATTTGTTTTATTTCTACAAAAAAAACAAAAATTGCATTAGGCATATTTCATTTCAAAACAGAAAATTGCATTCAATTAGCATTCTTATTCAAAAAAAATTTAAAAATACATCTCCAACACCAACCCCCCCATTTGATCACGTGGTGGAGTAAGAACCACATCACCATCCACTTTTGCAGGTATAAGAAGAAGAGGTGGTAGAAAAGGTAGAAGAAATGGATGGAGATGATGATAATGAAGAAGATCATCTTGGATTTCCTATTATAGATACTGATATTAGTGTGCATATGAAGAGCATCCCTCCATATTTCCTTCCCAACTTCCATGGTATGAGGTCAGAGGATCCGAAAACCTTTCTCTTTGAATTTGAAATACTTTTAAGATATTATGGCTACTTCTCACACACTCAAAAATTGAAATTGTTTCCCACAAAATTGGAGAATATAGCTCTTAAATGGTTCATGAGTTTAGGTACTAATTAAATAAGGTCATGGAATGATATGCAAAAGATATTTTTAGAAAAATATAAAGACCATGGTCTTAAGGAAGAAATATTTAGAATGAATCAAAAAGAAGACGAGAGCCTTGAGGATCTAATAGATAGGTCCATGTTTAATGTTAAGAGGGAAAAATTACAACATTTAGGATTTGACACACTAAAAACCCTTTTACTTAGAACAATTAGGGATGAGTGGATCGATCTTCTTGATCTCATGAGTAGAGGAGATGTATACCAATTATCAATTGAAGAAATTTGTGAAACATACAAGCGTATATAAAGAGGAAGGGCAAGAGTACGTAAATTAGCATCAACATTGGTAAGTCAAGATAAACTTGGAAATTTACTTGATAACTTTAAAACAAAAATTCTTAGCAATCTAAGCGAACAAGTAGAAATTTTAATAATGCAAGATGAGAAAAAATAAGATGTTGATATTTTTGTTATCCATGCATAATCATATGCTACTAAATATTGTTCATCATTACCAAGGTTAACGGAATTGTACCAATAAGACAATGGAGCAAGTCAATCACCAAAGAATTTATGTTATGCAGCTCAAAGAGGACCATGGCATCCTAGTAAACTTGGTATGGTTCAAGAACCTAATTCACAATTTCAAGGTTATGAACATCCATCTCAAAGAAATTGGAACACACCCTTTCCTTGGAAACCTTGGTCATCTCAACCCCAAAACCAATATTGGCAACATGAATGGAAAGAACCTTATGGGATAAATCCACAATACCCTCAATATTTTCCTTAATATCCTCCATACCCAACTCCATGCTATCCCTACCATCCACCTCCACCACAACCACAACCTCAACCACATCCATCTCATAGATCCACTCCCACTCAACTACTTGTACCACCATTTCCAAACCCATCCAAAGAAGAAACTCTGCCCACTTACAATGCTGAGGTATAACACTTCCAAACATATATTCTTGATATAAATGGTATTCATCTTAATTCAAGAAAGGTATTGCAAAAAATATATTATCTTGATGTCATTGAAGGACAACATTGACAAGAAGAAGATTCATGGGCTGCACTTTATGAAGAGAAGACATCAGAATCAGAGATTGAGAAAGTTCACTCATGTTTACCATCATATCCTCCATGTGTTAAAGAGAATAATCAGCAAAAAGAGGAAGATTTGAATTTCATAGTAGAATAGGACATCCAAGATGATCGAAATCAGAAAGTGGACCAGGGGTATCACAAAAATATTGATATATAGTTCTAGTTAAACATTAAGTTGCAGCAACACACTCTCCTTCAACAATTTTTGATCTCATCTCATTCAAAGAATTTGGTATCTCATATTAAGGTACATGTCAAAGCATACATTTTGAGCCTACACATGAGTTTATTTGTCATCTTGATATGTACATGGCTCCACTGGAATTATTCTTATACTTGAAAGAGATTTTGTTTTTTCAAGTAGAGTAGGATAGAAAAAAATTTAAAAATGGAAAAAAGAAAAAAAAAAGAATAAAATCTCAAGTGAAAACCTTCTTTGAGGCGCCTGAGATTGGCTCACTAATTGAAACCTCCATGAGGGGGTCAATGGGTTGGAAAAAGAAGAAAATAAGAGAAAAATAAAATATCCTAGGTGAAAACCTCCTTTGAGGCACTTATGTAGACCTACTAGTTGAAAACCTCAATGAGGCAGCTAGTAGGCCTAAAAAAAAAAGTGAAAAAATTAAAAGAAAAAAATTCATTTGCTCCATGTGTCTCTCTCTAATGAATGCAGGTGCTCTCCAACCTTTGAAAGCAGCAAAAAAACAAGTTGGCACAAAAAGAAAAAGTTGGTCAAAACCTTAGTCAAAGGAAGTCAAACTTGGACTTCCTCCTCCTTTTCTCTATGCTCCAAAAGGACCAAGATCATGTCAATCCACAACTCTCATCCATTTCCAACATCCACCCATCATTTCCAAGATTTTCTCATTTATTTTGCTTGTTGTCCTAAAATGCTACAGGAAACCTCATTTTTGCTACAAGAAGTCTTAGTTTTTAGCAGAAAATTATTTTTATAATATCTCTAAAATCGTGCATCCATTTACCAATCTATTATAGGGATATATGCATATATATGATGGTAACATGCTCAAGAAATTTCAACAATTTCTAGTGCATATTTTCTGCGAAATCGACCTCCATCACCTACAGCCATTTTTTATTTTTCTCGAGATTCATGCATCTGATGGCCAAGATGTTTTATGGAGAGGTGCATAAGGATTTTGGTAACATTCTCAAAAAATCTCAGATCAGTCAAGTCTATCGTTTGAGAGCTATGGCTAAAACAAGTCTGCTACAAAGGGTTGTCCTAACTGCTATAGGAAATTTTGTAATTGCTACAGGAAGTTATAGCAACCTACATGCAGGTGAATCAAGGACAAACAATAGTCACAAAGGGCTTTGATATGTAAAAAAATCAATTAGGAGAGTCTTCCCATAATTTCCTCACTCCTCCATCTCAAGCACAAGGATTTTTCACTCAAACCCTACACTTTGTCACCTCTGTAACATAAATTTTTCTGAAGAAAAAAAAACACAGAATTCCTTCAGTCCATTTTTCCAAGGCCACACCACTTCCTCATCATTATATAATCATCCTACCATCACCCTAAGACCGTCTCACACTCTCCCTCATCACTCATACAGATATACAATCCTAAAACAAGCAGAGAAAGAGGCTGCTACAAGAAAAAGTAACCTCATGTAGCAAGCCTTGTGTAAGAACCAGAAAAGCGTTGAAGATGGTTTTGACTAATCATGGAGACTAATAAGAATTGTGAGATGATTATGAAGACAAAAATGACACTACAAGGGGGATCCTCCACCAGCAAAAATAAATGTGAAGACTCAGCAAGAAGACTGCATACACAAAAACTTTATCAGTAAAAGAATCATCATGCTATGAAGAATTGTACAGAAGAAAAATCATCAACTACAACACTCACATCATGACCATCTCAACAGCATCATCTTATCCAGGGATGTGAAGTAGCAACTGTTAGTATGAATCTTAATCGCAAGCGTACGAAAAAGGCTCACTTTAGCCTTGCATAACAAATAGCCCTAATAGCAAATATGGCTACCAGTATCTTTAGATCTGCAATTAGTTGACCAAGATAAATGCTACAAAAATCTAGATCTATGCATTAAAATACATTAAGCAGTAAGTAAAAGCAAGAGTTTCTCCATGCATCCAATAGACAAGAAAAGATTTTTTTAAAGAATTTTTGTATTTTTTGACACCTGGGAAGGGAACATAGAAAGATGTTACCAGTCCCCTCAATGGGATGGGTTCTTGTAAGTCCTCAACACTTCAGATCTAAAATCCCTCTCTCTTGATGGTGTATAAAACCCAAACAAAAAATGGAACTCAAAGGGAGCTCACAAGAAAAATGGTAGCAAAATATGACAATGATGGTGGATCAAAGTCAGACTCAAAAGTATTTGATCCAAAAGAAGATCTTAGGCAACAAAAGGTGATGAATGAATGAAAAAACCCTTCTATTTATAACAAAATATTGAGTTAGTCTAGATATTGGTGCATAATTAAAATATTATTAACCAAATCAAGATCCAACTTTTATGGAATATTTTATTATATTTGTTGGAGGGAAAAAGAATTTGATTTGGGTCAAATCCCTTTATTTGTAAATAATAAATAAATAAACGATTTATTTATTATTTTAAGGATGTGGTTGAGTAATAATCACATAAATAATGATTTATTCAATTATTTATAAATGATTTAGTCAAATTTAACAAGGAATATTATTTAAATAAGGTTCAAATAATTATTCCTAGAAAACAGTAAGATAAATAATGACTTATCTAATTAATTTTCTTGTTTTGGATTAAATATGACCAGGAATATTAATTAAATTGTTGTTTAAATAATTATTCCTTGAGGAAAATCAAACAAATGTGGATTTATTTAATATTTCCTCATGGGGTTTCCTATTTAGACCACAAACAACTTATTAAATGTGGTTTACTAAGTTATTTTTCATAGTGAAAGAAATTTTACTTAGGGTAAAATTGGTCTTACATGGTGTACTTAGGTCCATCTAATAGTAACAGGTTAGATGACCAAAAAATGGTGTAACATATTGCCCCCCAGCGTGTGAGCGTTAGGAGCTAATTGTATGACCGAAGTATGTTGTAAGAACTCAATCACTAGACACCGAAGGGGAAGTCAGAGAGAGGGAAATATAAGGTAGACCAAAGTGCTAGAGGACTAGACCCTGAGGAGGCGAGAATTACAGGTGCGACAAGTCTCTTTTATGAGTGATTACCTGTGCTATAGGTGGTGGGGGAGGCATACCTATGCCCGCCGAGACAAAGTACAAAGAATAATATGTCCAATAAACAAGGGACTGAACTATATAGTACATGCTGGCATAAACATGAGCCAAATAAAAACATGATAATGAATCCAACATACATACTGTGCCTGGGATAATAGCCATGACTTGTACAATAATATCTGAGTACATGAGATATAAATACAACCAAAGTGCCCCTGTAAATAGGAAAGGGCTCTGAAAATCTGACTAACACATGCAAACTAAAAGGCGTTGCAAGCGGCTAAGGCCGACATCATCAAATCTATGGAGCTGCATCAAAGGCTGTAGTGAAGAGGTCATCCAGGCATGTGGGGGGATACCTGAAGGGACACCCCCTCATGAGTTCTAAAACATCTCACACACACCTGGGAATCACTAGTACAATCTGCTGCATCATTGAACCATCAAGTATACGGATCTCGATCATGCTGTAAGGAGCAGGAGCTGAGAAACAATCAAGTCAAAGGGCAATAAGGAGTCCCTTTGCCTAATCCAAGGCACCAAACAAGAGTGAATGATGGAACCAAGGCACACCGCCTTCTAGACCTGTCTTCTGGAATGAATAATCTTATGTCGACAGAAGGAGGTCCACCATAGGTGAGGTAATAAGGGATCCTCAACTAAGGCACGAGAGAAAATAGTAGAGTGACTGAAAAACTGACACCAGGGATGATGATGAAATGGGGGGTACTAAGTAGCGGACGGACAACTTCTCTTGTTAGAGCATAAAGGGCATGGATGACCTGGCAGCAACTGACACAATATCAAAGGGGATAGGGGACAGTAGGACTAAAGGCCATAATGTGTGACACGAGAGAGGAACCAAGCAATGAAGGATGGAGGAATATAGCGGGATACAAACGGACTCGGGATAGACTCCATGGATGCAATGATGACTCAACTAAGATGCTCTAAACAAGGGTGACTCGATGATGCCTCCACACAGAAAAGGTCCAATGTGGACCATAAAAACATGAGTACATGATGGTTACTCACGACGAAAATCGACACGAGCAACAACAAGTATGGAGGCAAAGTGGTGCCCCAAGTGCAAGTGTTGCAAGTGAAGAAATTCGATTTTGAGGGGTGGTGAAGTGACCATTCTTGGAAAAAATGTGTCTTGATGAAGTATCAAATCACAAAAAACTAATAGATGCCCATTTGAGGGCTCGGTGAGAGCTTTCCAATGGTACATACGGTTTGTCAAACTGAGCTACGGTTTGGCCGCAGAAGGTGAAATAAATAATAGGGGTTTCTCTTTTAATAAGGCATTTTCCCTCCAAATTCACTCATTTGCAGGTCGAGCTGTGGTGAATGTAGAGAGGAGAGAAGGCCCTAAATCTTGTGGTGATCGTAGCGGACAAACCGACCATTGGAATCAAGATCCGTCAGTTGCAGGTAAGAGGCCTAACCCTACTCTTTCATTTCAGTAAATTGAAAGTTCAGTTTAGGTTCCTAGAGCTCAGGAACAAACCCCTACTCGTCTTCATGGTCAGGTAGCACTTTTTGGGGAAAAAACTGCGACTTGGGTAGCAGGTTTTGGGCAAAAAACTGCGACCTAATATAGAGGGGTTTTTTTGTACTGTTTTTTTGCTGAGAACTGGGTTCTTATGTTTGGATATACTATTTCCTATCTGTACACTAAAAATATGATGGTTTTGTACAGATATGGCAGAATTACGAATCAACTAGAGAGAGAGAGAGACCTGGACACATTACAGTTGGAGATCCGAGAGGATCAGGGTGTCCGCAGTTCATTGGCCAAGTTTGGGGTTCTGAAGTTTGTGGACAACCCTCTGATGAGAGCTGGAGAGCCCTTGTTGGCCCGGATTGTCAGTTATTGGGATCCAGACCATGAGGTCTTTATAGTGAAAGGGCACCGGATCAAGTTGACGGTCCAGGATATATCTTTTCTGACTGGTCTCCCACCACTTGGGATGGTAGGTAATACTCAACCAGTGTTACCGCAAGGGCAAAAAATCATATAGTTTGTAGAGGGCTATTTTCGACCAAGTCTCCATGTGAAGGGGACATGGATACCCATCGGGGATCTAGAAAGGTTAGAGACTCATGTTGTGGCCACAGCGGTGCTATAGATCCTGGGAAACTAGGCACTCCACCACATCACTAGAGGGCAGTTGATGCTTGTGGAGAGTGTGTTGAGTGGGACCTACTATGGGTAGGCCCAGATGATGTTGTCGTCATTGAAACGAAAGTTGTTGCTATGCAAGCGGCAAGTGAACCATGACTGTGCATATTGTACAGTGTTGTGCTTGCTCTTCTTTGAGAATATCCCGACACTTCGACCTCGCATAAAGCTCCAGGATGGGGGTCCGAGGGAGCCCAAGATGTGCTGGTGGGGGGAAATACTGTGTAGAGGAGGAGGTGGGGCGGTCGAATGGGTGTTTCGACCTGAGTTCTTTGCTCATTGGGATCAGATGTCGTTGTACATAAACGACTATCCCTATCATGGGATGAGTTATCGTGGGGACTCGGACTTGCCACTGTTCCCTGGTTGAGTATGGGGACTCAATGGTAAGTGACAAGCTTCTAATATTTTATGTGCATTGTAAAGTTCCAGAATATTGTATATGGTACTGATTCTTTCATTTTTGGTATGCAGATACAGCACCGGTAAAACTGAACGAGTATATGGGACAGCCTGTAGTATCAGGAGCTATAGGACCTAGTGGATCGAGAGCGCCACAAAATGAGGATGTAGCAGCCCTCTTGAAGTACATCCGTCATAGATGTGAGAGGCTTCTGACTGGTGTCTCAGAGTGCGGCTAGCAAGACTTAGATGACCAGTACATAGATCCATGTATTGGTCTACCCTCAGAGTGGCGAGGGTTCATGCGGCACATGGCGATGGTTGGACAGGGGATGCAGGATCTACAAGCTGTAGGAGCAGAGACATTGGCTCGGGATCCTCCAGATAGTGATTAGTGTGTAGGGGCAGGTGGTGCCCCCAATTTTTGATTTTTTGTAACATGCTATGGGCATGTCATATGTATCAGAGTTGATGGACTCTAAAACATGTTATATGACGCAATTTATGGGCATGCATCGTTTTGATGATTTTATGTTATTTTCTTGTGTTAAATGCATGTGCTAAATGCTAATTTAGAATATTGTTTGCAATGCTATCTACATAGTGATTTTGTGCTCTAGGTACATGACTGAATGTAATTATTTCAAATTCACGCATCAAAAGCTTCACTCATAAATATCTTCTAAAAAGGATAGGATCATCATGAAGAAAATGTCAATGGTGAGGTAAAATGGCCATAAGCTCATAGGGTCAAAGAGCTGTCACTGTATGAGCCAGCAGGTGTTAAAAGAACATTTGGGCAGCCTGTCACCAATAATGATTTATAGTACTCAAATAGTGCACATTCTCACTAGTAAACTATATGTATAATGGTGACAAACTTCAGCTCGCTATCAAAACAACGGCCACTAAAGGTGGTGTCGCCGTAAAGATGTGTTGTATACATTCAAGGTCCGTCACGAATATTGATTATAATGACGGATAGTGACCGTCACCATTTCATATTAACAACAACGATTTTTTGTGATGGACCTTTCATGGATGTCACTATTAGTGCATATATATGGCGACATTCATTGACCGTCACCATAAACTCATTGGTGACATCAAGGTCCATCACGAATAATGACTATAATGACAAATAGTGACCCTCACCATTTCATAGCAACAATAAAGATTTATGGTGACGGACCTTTAATGGTCGTCACTATTGATGCATATATATGGTGGCGTTCATTGACCGTCACCATTTCATATTTTGGTGAGCGTCGAAAAATGTCACCATAAGCTCATTGATGATGGTCCAAAGAGCATCCGTCACCAAAAACGGATCGTCGTCATTCCCTATGAATATCAGGGCACGATGGAATCGAACCACCAACCTCCTACTTGTAAAGAAAGTGCTCTTCCATTGAGCTAGCACCCTTTAAAGAATTAGCATTTAAACTAGCAATTGCCCCTAAAGGTGAAAAGATACACCTAAGGAATAGAAAATCTAGGAAAATCAAAAGTTGCTAGAAAGAATATATTCAATATACATAATAAAAAGATAATAAAAATAAATTTTGATATAATCTAACAAAGCATGTACTACGTAGGAAAATAACTAGAAAGCACAACTAGAAATTTGAATCACAACATAATAATATAAAAGAACATGCAATAGGAAAGGAACAACTCCACAGTTTGAGAAATATAAACAATCCATGGGCATGTTCTTATATATTGATATAGATAACGAAATAGAAATCTAGATTTATGAAATTCAAGTATCACACAAGAATGTCTTAAACAAATATCAATATGTAAAACAATATTTTTTGCATTTGGATTTACCTTGCAGAACCTCAGGAAAAAATTTCCACAGAAACAGCCAATAAACATAACAACATGGACTTGAGGAGCAATTGTGCAGGGGATAAAATATGAAGGTAAAGCACTAGAGAAGTATTCAAAGCAAATGATGAAAAGCATATCTAGAAAGAACTGAGAACCCTCTGAAGTAAACCACACATTTATCATCATGACTAGTACACTTGCAAAAGAAGATTAGAATAAATTATGAACTATTCCACCAAAAAACAGTGAATTTTTCCACTAAAATACAATTTCAAATTAATCACTAGCATGATGCTAACTTCTTTGCAAAAATAGGAAAGTTTATAATATTTTGCATGGAAATCGTGTTGACAAAACCTTCCAAGGAATAAGACCACAACAGTCAACAAGAGTGCCATCATACTTAATACTATAAAAGAGTGGTCAATAGAAAAAGTGAATTGACGGACCTTCATAACTTGCATTGGTTCCTTATCCTTCATCCAACCCTAAAATTTTAGACCAAGGTTAACATTTTGAAGGGAAATTAAGAAAAGTCACATTATCTTGTGAGATAAGATTTTTATCACTACCATTAACTATAATGCAACAGTTTTGCACAAACAAAGCATGCTTGTCTAAAGTGAAGTATTTACTGATGATTAAGACTAATTGTGGGCTTAGAATTGTTTTTCCATTTATTTTTGAATTGTTAGAATTACCGTACTTAGTAGCAGAGGCATTTCCACCTTGGATTGGGAAGTCCACAACAACCACTTATGTAACTGGGACTGTTGACTATAATCATTTTAACCTTCTCCTTCCTTTTTCTCAGCCACTGAAATATGCGTTGAGAAATATTTGCTTAAGAAATCCCTCATTAGAATGGGCAGACCATTAGTGATAATAACAATATTCTCGTAACATTTCCACTATCATTACAATTTCTTTTGGGCTAAAATTTATACTTATGCATATGTTTTTCATGCCTTGTAAACAAATGAAGATGACAAGGGGAAGGAGCAGAAGAAGAGGTATTATAAAACATCCACTGAGAGGAGCTTGAATTGTTGTCAATGATACTCCATCTTTAGGGATCGCTTCTGTAACTTGCTTTCAATATTCAAGGCAAGCCAGAAAGCCTTGCTCCAATGAACTGAGTGCATGCAAAGTCCATCTTGTATTGAATATGAAACAAGAGACACTTGATAAAATTGAAACATTAATCCCCAATGATGAATTTTTCAATATACTAATGAAAAATCAATACCAGCAATTGTCAGAGAGACAACCACCGCTAAGTAGCTCCTTCCTAAGAGGTTAGAAACATTGTCTAATAACTAGTTTGTGTTGGTCTAAGGTTTTCATTGATGTCAATATGGAATTGGCCGAGATGTCAATATTCTTGAGATGCCTGGTTCCAGATGTTAATACCCTGACTCTTGGTTGATACTATCAATGAAGATGTCAAGTAACGAAGAAGCCTAGAACCAACGTGATGTCAAGATGACAAATATTCTTAAGGTGCCAAGTGTCAATCATGTACCTTGTTTGGTAACCTAGAAGACTACACTTTATGATTTCATTCATGACATGGTTGGAAACTATATGATGACATGAAGGACTTGAAGCTCTCTTGATGGCATATTAATGGATGTTGCACTTTGACATATCGATGACATATCACTGCACTATTACATGACATGGATGCTACACTATCATGATGACATGAATGATATTGACTACACACTATGATGAAGAACTTGGAGTCATAACAATGAAGAAGCCCTAAACACTCTCCAAAACATAAAATCCAAAAGGCTGTTATAAATGAAATAATGATGACAGTTTCACAAATGTAATTTTATTGGTGGTAAAATGACCCTAATTAAATATGAAATTGGCATAAGCTCATAGAGGACCCATTAACCTTTCCAACGAGACCTCACACGCCCTCTAACTCCTCATAGATTGAGAGAAAACAAATTAAAAGTTGGAATAATATATTTTCTCTGCTAGCCAACATGAGCCTACTTGTGAAGTCAACCTCTCCTCCAAAAATTTGTGTCTATTTATTGAAGGTCGAAAATTTGTATAAATACAAGTTTGAAACTCATCTTCTAGCCATCATTCGATGATTAATTCAAAGAAGAACACAGATACGAGGATCAAAGGTATAAAGGAGGCCAAGGAGAAGTGTCTTAGATGGGTTAAATTTGTTTTAAGGATTAAAAACATCATAACAATGGAAGTAGTGTTGAACAATCCTAAGGAGACCTCGGAAATTTGACTATGGAGACAGACCTTGCTAATTGCAAACCTTAAGAGCAGGCATCACTTAGCTCAGACCAAGTCCTGGTGATCCAGGTGGATATTGGTGGCCACCCGCCTATTCCACTTGGGCCCCCACCATTGTCTCTTTCAGTTTTTCCGTTTTGGCATAACTTACTATTTTTAGCAGTTTTTCGGGTCCTGAACTTCCGGAGCCGTTTTGAGGCCCTAAACGACGTTTTTTGGGTACGAAAGCGCCAACAAATTTTTCAATAAAATTTGTCCCGACAGCTGTAGTCCTCGGATAGAGCTTTCTAATGATGTATCATATGCGTCAAACGGAGATAGTATGCCAAAGTTACGTCCCTGGGAAGTTGAAACACCAATTTACCCAAACAGGGCCCATAGTTTTGGCGCTTCATCTCCTAGGGTTAGGTTTTTGGGATGTTTAGGGTTCTCCATTGCTTCTCAATAATAAATAGGCCCTCGCGCCTCATTGTAAAGCAGTTCAGAGGCCTGTAGCCGCCACATCTCTTCTCAGAGATAGCTACCAGTGCCCTAGCTAGTTTTATTTCCTTTCTGTCTGTAAGCAAATTTCAGTTCTTTGATATTAATGAAATGAAGTGTTATTTCCGCTGCATCTCTATCTTTATGGTTATGTGTTTATTCTGTTGCGTTCCTGCATAAATCCGGATCAGTGGTATCAGAGCGGTCTGCTTTTTCTCGATCCTTCTTTGTATGTCCCCAACGAGGTCGGGGTATAAGGAGCTAGGGCTCGATCTGGTGGAACCTTTGCAAGATCAGCCTCGCAAACCTCGACGGACGCCCATGGGGGACGAAAAGAAAGATGAGGGAGCATGAGATCCTATCAAAATATTGCTCGAGGAGGCCCTCGAAAAACAAAGGAACGCGATGATGGATAGCTTTGCTCAGATCCTTCAACGGCTGCCCACCGGCGGCGCATCTGCATCCAGTAGCCACTCTGGAGTTGCGACTCCCTTTAAGGTACAAGTAAATTTGACATTCCCATATTTGAGGGTCAAATAGACGCAGATGCCGTAGATAGATGGTTGAATCTATTAGAAGGATATTTCTCTGTTCATGACTTTTCAGACCGGGAGAAGATTATTTTTGCACTCCTCAAAGCTACCCCCAATGTTAAGGACTGGTGGGAAACCTACTGTGAGAACAAGGACCAGACAGAACCCTCTCTGTTCTCGGCTGTACCAACTTGGAATTCTTTCCGAGACGCCGTCAAGGAACAGTACTATCCCGTAGGGAGCTATGAGGACAAGTACATACAATGGACCACGCTGCGACAACAAAGGGATCAAGATGTGCACGAGCCGACGAATCTGTTCCATACCCTGCGCACAAAGTTGGGTATCAAAGATTCAGAGAAACATTTGGTGCTAAAGTATCGCAGCTGTCTGCACAGATACATTCAGGAGGAAATGGAATTCCTCGACATCTCCTCGCTTGGTACGGCATACCGGTATGCTGCCAAGATTGAGCAGAAATTCAAACAGAAGAAGCGAGACTTTGGATCTGCGAATCAAAAGCAAGGAAAAGGTGCTTCCAAACCGCAGAACAAAGGACAGAACATGGCGGCTAAAGACAACCCGTCAAAGCCACAAGAAAAGAACAACACCGTAAAGCCAAAGAAGGACACGGGAAAGTGGTGTGAGTTCCATAAGAGCTCCACTCACAACACAAGTGAGTGCCGGGCCAAGCAGTCGCTAGTGGCCGAGATGAGGGCTTCTGAGTCAGATGCATGCTCCGACTCCGAATCAGAACCTGAAAAGGGGAATGAAAAAGGGAAACATATTATTGATGCGGAGCCCAACGCCACCGTTGCCACTACAAAGGTCCAGAAGGAGGAACCGGAAGATCCAGAGGAGGAGGAACGTCTCTTCCACTCCCAGATGTGGGTAAAGGGCTCCCCTGTACAGTTCATTGTCGACAATGGGAGCCAAAAGAACCTCATTTCAGCGGACACCGTGAAGCGGTTGGGCTTGCCGACCACAGCTCACCCACATCCATACACCATCGGGTGGCTTCACCAAGGACGAGATCTCCGCGTCAGCCAGCAGTGCCGCCTTCCCTATAGCATCAAGCCCTTCACGGATGAGGTATTATGTGACGTTGCTCCTATTGATGTTTCGGATGTATTATTAGGACAACCATACTTGTGGAAGCGTCATGCTGTGTATGAGTCTCGACCTCGTGCTGTTATTATTACTTTGGGAAATAAGTTGTACAGGATACCAGAGGTACCACCTCCTACGACTATCTCTTTGGTTACTGCAAAACAATGTAGTAAGCTCATTTCCCAAACCAGGAAATTCGTTTTTCTGATGATCCGCCCCCAGGGCAAGAAGAAGACTGTGGCCACGACCTCTAGACAGGGCCCCTCTGCACGACAACAACAAATGGATAAGGTCGTGGAGGAGTATGGGGACATCTTCACCTCACCCACAGGGGTTCCTCTGCACTGCCAAGTCAAGCACCCGATTGATCTGACCCCAGGTGCGCCACTACCCAATGGACCGATCTATCGACGCTCTGTTCTGGAAAATGATGAAATCAAGAGGCAGATTCAGGAGCTGTTGCAGAAAGGTCACATCAGACCAAGTTCATCGCCCTGTGGGAGCCCGATCGTGTTGGTACAGAAGAAGGATGGGACGTGGGGACTCTGTATTGACTATCGGCTACCAACAAGATCACACTGTCTGAATAGGTACCAATCCCACCTGGACGATGACCTTCTCAGACCAACTCCAAGGTTTAAAATATTTCAAGAAGATTCGACCATCCGGGTATCACCACCACCGAATCTCTGATGTGTGGAAGACTGCCTTCAAAGCTAAGGAAGGCCTTTTTGAATGGCTGGTCATGCCTTTCGGGTTGACGAATGCTCCCGCAACCTTCATGAGGATGATATGGGAAGCACACTACAGTCGAGTCGCTGGGCATTTCGGGGTCGAGAAAACAGTAGCAATACTACAGAAGTATTTCTATTGGCCGAACCTTCGAAAGGATGTCGAGAAGCACATCAGATCCTGCACTGCTTGTGCCATTGACAAACCGACCATCAAGAAGCAAGGCCTATATACTCCTCTACCTACCCCTAGTCGACCTTGGGAATCCATCTCCATGGATTACATGTCGGGCCTGCCTTCTACTAAGCAGGGAAATGACTGTGTTTTTGTGGTCGTCGACAGATTCTTGAAGATGGCCATTATGGCGGCCTGCAAGAAGAATATCACAGCAGAAGCCACCGCTAAACTCTTCTTTGAACGAGTGTGGGTGCACTTTGGGATCCCACAGTCTATCATATCAGATCGAGATAGCAGGTTCCTCAGCACATTTTGGTCCAGCCTCTGGTCAATGTTGGACACAAAGCTCACCAAGTCCACAGCTTTCCATCCCCAAACAGATGGCCAGACAGAGGTAGTCAACAGAATGATTGTACACATTCTGCGTATGTACAACTCAAAGCATCCACGCACATGGGACGAGAGCCTCCCCTATGTACAACACAGTTATAACCGGGCTCTCCACAGTTCAATTGGCCATAGCCCCTTTCAGGTGGGCTTGGGATTCCAACCATTATGTCCCATTGACATAGCCATGCCGTTTGCAGCTGCTCAGGCCGATTCAGCTCATGTCCAGTCTGAAGTTGACAAAGCAAGTAGCTTCATCGAGCGAATTCAACACATCCGCCAACAGGTTCATGATATATTGGACAGAGCCAATGCGAAGTACAAGCAGCGCCATGATCAACACCGGGTGCCACACCACTTCCAGGTGGGCGACAAAGTATGGCTACATTTGCAGAAGGAGCGCCTCACCGGACCTCACCGCAAGCTTCGCCCACTCCGATACGGGCCGTACACCATCACCAAGGCTGTAGGTAACAATGCCTTCGAGCTTAGTATTCCACCATTCCTTGGTCCGCACCCAGTCTTCAATGTGGATCGCCTTCGTCCTTACTTTCCACCTCTGCTGGACACCTCGGACATTGCAGAACAACTCACACCAACAGAGTTAAACCCAGACTGCATGGAACAGGCCACCACAGATTGTATCATGGACATGCAAATCAAGAACACTCGTCAACAGCAGATCCAACTGTATCAGGTTGTCAAAGCTGGCCAACTCCTGCACCAAGGAAAGTGGTTCACCAGGGACCAAGTTCAGCAGAAATTTCCTCATCTCATGGAGGAACTTAACGCAATGGGAACCATTGCTTCCTAAGGGGGGAGGAATGATCCAGGTGGATATTGGTGGCCACCCACCTATTCCACTTGGCCCCCCACCATTGTCTCTTTCAGTTTTTCAGTTTCGGCATAACTTACTATTTTTAGCAGTTTTTCGGGTCCTGATCTTCCGGAGCCGTTTTGAGGCCCTAAACGACGTTTTTGGGTACGAAAGCGCCAGCGAATTTTCTGATAAAATTCGTCCCGACAGCTGTAGTCCTCGGATAGAGCTTTCTAATGATGTATCATATGCGTCAAACGGAGATAGTATGCCAAAGTTACGTCCCTGGGAAGTTGAAACACCAATTTACCCAAACGGGGCCCATAGTTTTGGCGCTTCATCTCCTAGGTTTAGGTTTTTGGGATGTTTAGGGTTCTCCATTGTTTCTCAATAATAAATAGGCCCTCGCGCCTCATTGTAAAGCAGTTCAGAGGTCTGTAGCCACCACATCTCTTCTCAGAGATAGCTACCAGTACCCTAGCTAGTTTTATTTCCATTATCTGTAAGTAAATTTCAGTTCTTTGATATTAATGAAATGAAGTGTTATTTCCGCTGCATCTCTGTATTTATGGTTATGCGTTTATTCTGTTGCGTTCCTGCATAAATCCGGATCACCTGGACTAGTGGAACAGTAAACACAGAGAAGAGTTCAAAGGAGGCCAAGGAAGGAAGGTTGTTTAGGCATTTTCAGTGTTAAGGTTCAAGCTCGGCCTTGCTAGAAAGGCTCGGACATAACAGTGATTGCAGAACTAACATGTGGACAAAACTGTGCAGGATTGTTTAAGGGCCAAGAGGCCTAGTATAAGGCCCTCTCTTCAAGCCGCAGGTTGACAGCCCACCTGAAGGCTCACTACAGCTTGGAATTGCAGAATCAATAATACAGTCACATTTGAAAAGGGTTCGAACAGTTTGGTCTTTAATTAAGGCTTCCTCCATTACGGCAGTAGAAAGGTGTGAGTTTCTTGTGGGTTTAGAACTCAAAAATAGCTCAAAGAACAATCACCCACTGTAATAACGCGGATCTGCACCTAGTCCTGTAGCTTGTCATTACAGAAGTTTGTTGCTACTACAGTGAAGAGTTGTGTACAGTCACTCACCTTGGACTTTGGAAGAAACGTGATTTGGGTTGGCAAGAAGGCTTAACACTTATACTCTCTGACAAGCCTGAAGTATTCAATCTTGGATTGAAGTATAGAATTTGACTGTCAACAAAGGAACCTCTAACTATACTTTGACCAGTGGATACTTAGCCTTTAAAGGCTCAGGCCTATAGCAAACATTTTTTAAGGGCACCTTCAAAATCCCTCATGAAGTAGTCTTGGAATAAACAAAAGAAATGGTTAAAGTAATTACTGGAGTAGCAACATTATAAATCACTTGGAACAGTCATATCCAAAGAAAATATTTGAAGATACCTTGAAGATATTATGGGACCTTCCTTGATCTAAAGTGTTGAAGCCTTGTGAAGACTAAACTTTGACAAGACATTGGAGCAGCTCTTTGAAGTTTCTTGGAGAAAAAATGATATACATCTTGAAGTGGTTTTGGAGTAGCTTATTGAAGATTCTTGAAGACCATGATGCATTTATGCCATCATGAGGTAACCTTGGAGATTTAGTTTGGGTAACATGAAGAGCAGTGGTGACACCTATATGAGAACTACAAGAAAAAAGGAAGCAGCATGAGAATTATGAATAGTAGTCCTCTGTCTATTCATACTGCTGCATATGGAGGAAGCCTTTGAAAAAAATATTATATTCCCAATAATGACACTATATTGAAGCCAACTTAAACACAAAATTTTGCTTGAATACCTTACATATTGCAGATTTTTAATGCTTAAGAAAATATAATACGTATGAATAGACCTTGAAATATTTAGATTCAAACTCCAGAATTCTGAATCAATTGTTTCAATTATTCATCTTTATAATAGATTCAAATTGTGTAGGATTGTTTAAGGGCCAAGAGGCCTAGTATAAGGCCCTCTCTTCAAGCCGCAAGTTGACAGCTTGAAGGCTCACTATGGCTCAGAATTGCAGGCTCAATAATACAGTCACATTTGAAAATGGTTCGGACAGTTTGGTCTTTGATTAAGGCTTCCTCCATTACGGCAGTAGAAAGGTGTGAGTTTCTTGTGGCTGTAGAACTCAAAAATAACTCAAAGAACAATCACCCACCATAATAACGTGGATCTGCACCTAGTCCTATAGCTTGTCATTACAGAAGTTTGTTGCTACTACAGTGAAGAGTTGTGTACAGTCACTCACCTTGGACTGTGGAAGAAATGTGATTTGGGTTGGAAAGAAGGCCTAACACTTATACTCTCTGACAAGCCTGAAGTAGTCAAGCTTGGATTGAAGTATAGAATTTGACAGGTACCAGAGGAAACTCGAACTATACTTTGACCAGTGGATACTTAGCCTTTAAAGGCTCAGGCCTATAACAAACATTTTTTAAGGGCACCTTCAAAATCCCTCATGAAGTAGTCTTGGAATAAACAAAAGCAATGGTTAAAGTACTTACTGGAGTAACAGCATTATAAATCACTTGGAACAGTCATATCTAGAGAAAATATTTGAATATACCTTGAAGATATTATGGGACACTCCTTGATCTAAAGTGTTGAAGCCTTGTGAAGACTAAACTTTGACAAGACATTGGAGTAGCTCTTTGAAGTTTCTTGGAGAAAATTTGATATACATCTTGAAGTGGTTTTGGAGTAGCTTATTGAAGATTCTTGAATACCATGATGCACTGATGCCATCATGAGGTAACCTTGGAGATTTAGTTCGGGTAACATGAAGAGCAGTGGTGACACCTATATGAGAATTACAAGAAAAAAGGAAGCAACGTGAGAACTATGAATAGTAGTCCTCTATCTATTCATACTGCTGCATACGGAGGAAGCCTTTGACAAATTATTATATTCCCAATAACGACGCTATAGTGAAGCCAACTTAAACACAAAATTTTTCTTGAATACCTTTCATATTGCAGATTTTTAATGCTTCAGAAACTATAATACGTATGAATAGACCTTGAAATATTTAGATTCAAAATCTAAAATTCTGAATCAATTGTTTGAATTATTCATCTTTATAATAGTGTTGGGTTGTAGATGACTGAATTGATGACCAACAAAGTGCAGAAGAATCACAATCTAAAAGGGGTTGCAGACATATCAGTAAAACAATTATCCACATCTCTGAAATAGGTCGTATGCCCTTGCCCTAACCATAGATGACTGAAATGCTTCAAGGAGATGTAAACAATATTTTGGGGAATGTTCAAATAGTTCGCAAGATAAAAGGATCACTGGGAGGTTGGAGAAAAATGGGGGGAGAGAACACTTCATTAGAACGGGAATCATCATTCTGCGGGTGAGGAAGGAATTTTGGAAGGAGATGTTTTCTTATTTGAACAAGTATAAGAAGATCCTTGCGTTGGATTACAAATACCGTTGGCTAGTTAATATCGTCTTTATGTGTTGAACGTAAAATGTTAAAGCGTTGTTGCATGAGTTTGGAGCTTGTGTTGTTCCACTGACTGTGTTGTATTTGAAAAGCATACATGTTTTGAAACCCCTATATATGCCTCCTTTGCGTTCTATTTGAAAAGCATGAGTCTGCATCGAGTCGTGCTTTGGTTTAGTAGTGTTGAATAAAAGGGCTTTGTATTGGAATAACTAGTGTCAGCCATTGAGACAACGAATAAAAAGGTCAAAAAATCAAAAGAAAAATCACGTTGTCATGATTGTTAGAGCTGAAAAAAATCATGTTAACAGTTTTGATTGGATTCGAATGACCAGCTACACCAAAATGTTGTGATTCCCTTACACTCGTAGGGCGACGAGGGTGATGAGCATTCCACAAAATTTCATGTGGGAAATTCAGTTTTTCTCACGAGCATCTAAACCTACAAGTAGCCTTATTGTAAATACGAGCAACCTACTCTATGGTATCAAAGGTGCCGAGCCAGACCCACACAACCTTGTTTGAGTTGAGGTCCCCTTGGCCACTATTCTAGATGATTGCAACGCTTTGAGTTCTAGGAGTCACCACCAATCAACATTGAGAAGGATTAAGGTTATAAAAGAGGGATCTCCATCGTAGTCTATCATTAACACTTTTGCAATAAGTTGAAGAGACAGAGAAAAAATCCTTGCGTAACACCTATTAATATATGTGAGATTGCATATCTAAATTTATGCAATGAGGAGATAGCATATCTAATCGATGTCCTTCATTAAATGTGGACCTCCCTACCTAGTCTGATCGGTGTGGTTTCAATGACTGAGGTTTCATGGAAATATTCTAGACATGGAATCAAAGCTATATTATCCTTCGGTGCAGGAGTTTTTGAATTTTTGAAGCAGAGGTTTGCGTATTTGAACAAACCTCTGCCGAAGTGGACCAATGCGGATGTGCAGGAGTTCATCCAAACGGATCCTGTCTATGGCCATCAGCTAAAGCTCACGCGAGAAGCTGCCAAGATAGCAGCCACTGGGAGTCTGATCGGTGCGGATTCAATAGTTGGGGTTTCATGGAAATATTATAGACATGGAATCGGAGCTATATTGTCCTTCGGTGCAGGAGCTACTTTTCGTTGGGTTTTTGGGAAGGAAATTGCAAACCATACACTTCGTCTATATAAGTTTGACTCTGTTGGGGTTCCCATGTTTTGGCGAGGTTGGCAAGACCAAAAGATGAGACAACATAGAACCACTTTCGGACCTCAGGATCTAGCCCTCCTGGGTCCAGAGAGGGATCTCTCTATGATAGTCAAAGTTTATATGTCTTTGAAGCTCTAATGTTAAGATGTTAGGCTAGTTATGGGCTCGGGGTTTGTTTGTTTGATTTGGTCTGGTTGCTGGTTATCAGGAAAGAAGGTTTCAATGTAAGGAAAATATGAGAAAAGAGGGATAAGGCAGAGGTGAAATATTCTAGGAAGTATTGAAAACCATTGGGCAATGGAGTCAGGAAAGGATTTGTTTGCCACTCAATAAGAAGGCTTTCAAATGGGCTAGTCATCTGAGACATAGGATCTTCAAGATGATTGTATGATATGGAAAGTAGAAAGGGAGGAGACAACACAGATTCTGAGCACAAAGTTACGGATCAGCAGGTCGCACAAGGATCCTAGTGGACAGGGTTAACTCTAATCCCCAGTGTTCCCAAATCTTCCAACTAGATCTATAACAAGAAACATCTAAGAACTAAATCCATTTAATTCATACATCAGAGAGCAGGCAATAACATCCACTACACTGGTTAAACCAACTAAATTAATTTCTTAGATGATACATTTAGAGGAGAAACATAAATGGCAAGGAGAGCAGAAACATAGGGTACCTAACAAGGGTAAATCCTATGCCAATATTATGATGCAAGCCAGTAGAAACGAAATGAAATGAATGTAAACACAAAGATAGGAAAACATCACCGCTGCTTCAGATCAGGATCCAAAGAAATGTGCTTGACATATAAAATAGCAATACCAGTCAAGTACAACATGCCAATGGCTGAATACTCAGTATGAGAACATTTCCTTCAACCTATCTTACACTTTACACAGAGACTATGTCTCAAAAAGAAACTACTTTCAGTTCTTTGATAACTGATCAACAACCTTTACAATGAGTTTCATCATGAATTTATAGCTCCGAAAGAGCACAGAAGGTAGGTGAAGAACTAAATGCAGTATTAAACTTCTGAAAAGAAAGAGGGCTGAAGCCCATTCTGTATAAATCCTGTGCATTAATCTCTGATGTTCTTTGGGTGAAAGAATGATCCACTTCAGACTACAGATAGCTCTAATATGATTCTGAAGTGCTCTGACTGCAGTACTGTGTAGTACTCTTGGTGCATAAACAAAAGATAAAGAAATCCGCCATACTGCTGGAATAAATGCTCTGGTAGTACTGACATTGTATCAAGGTAGAAAACCCTCCTGAACAAGGCATGGACTGGACACTACATGGATGCTCTGTCCTCTGTGGAGGAAAAACGTTCTATTGCTATAGAAACCCCTGATATACATTGATTTCTATGTGTTGTACTTTCTGCATGCTCTATGGGATTCATTGATCTGGTGTTTTTCCTCTAAACCTGTTGTATTAAGGTTCGAAACCTTCAATATTGAATGCAAAATTCCTTGCTCATTTGCTGCCTTTCTCCACTGCTCCATAAATGTTTTCGATCTGCAAGATCTGGGCTTTAATGGCGCCAGATGGGTCTCTTCGAATATTAAACTGTCCTCGGGTAATAATTCATGACGCAGCTACCATTTCTGGGCATTTCGATTGTAGTACCGGCTACCAGATTTAATTCTGTCTGCGCAGCAAGCAGTTGAAGTGGTACATGAGAACCATGACGTTTTCCGCCTCTGATAACCCTGCAAAAAAAGAAACCAGTTATGAAATCCATGGATAGGGGTGGATGATGTGGATGACAGTAGGACTGCAGAGATATGGCGGAAACTACCGTGGAACGGTGGAGAGCAGAGATGGCACAGGTTGGCGGAACGCAGAGGAGATTTGAAATAAAACCTTAATAATCCCAACCTTTGAATGGATTTTATGCAATGGGATGGCGGAGGTACGGTGAGACACGTGGAGGTGACGTGGCGGGACCGAGCGACGACGGAAGAGTCAATGGCGAGGACAGATCTAGACCGTCAGATCTGAGAGGAGATCAACGGTTGAACATGCGATGGGGGATGACGATCGGTGGGCCAGTGGTACGGCGGAGATGGGTTATCGAACGTGCGGCTTTGATGAGCAATGACCATCGGATGAGGCTCCCAAGATATAACGGCTGACGTGAATATCGATGTGCATCCCATACAAAATGATAACGCGCGATGGGAAAGAGGTTTTGAAATCGTACAAGAGCCACGGGTCGAGAGGTGTATGGAATCACTGGCCGATGAGGAAATACCGCCTGTTGGTGTCCCGTGTTTTGATAGTTTGGCAAATCAAAAGACAAGGCAACATCAGAACCAATATTTAGAGTTCCAGGATCTAGTCCTCCTGTTCTCAGAGAGGGATCTCTCAAATATTTGTTTGCAAAGGTTTGTCTTGTGTGCTTTGAGTATGGATTTTAGACTAGTTATTAAGTGCAGATGTTTGTTTGGTTGGATTGAGTTGATACAATAGAACATGAAAGGTCTAGGAAAGATAGACAGAAAGAGGAAATATCTAGTTCATTGGGCAATGGAGTCAAAATGAGGTCATGACAAACTCTTCAAGGGATATGGGATATCAAAGGGCAAATCTAACTTGGCCAAAGGATCCTTTTGTTTTTGGAATGAGATGGACATTAATGATTTGGAAAGAGAAGTTTAATTCTCAACAAAGGGAACTTGAAAACATAACTTATCAATAAAGAGACATTTGATAGACAGGGCTAACCATAAATTCTACAAACATTCTTTAAGCAAATAATGACTTCAAGACAACTTGTAAAATGAAATCTAAGATTCGGGGAACACCCTTTCCTCAAAGATTTTATTTTAAAGGATTTAGAAAACATAAAATATTCACTGATAATTGCAGTCGTAGAAGAGGGAACACCTAAATAACATCTATGCTTACAACTATAAAGACCTTCAAAACAACTGTTCAAGAAATGGAAAAGGGCAAGATCAAAACCGACCTCTTTGATTAACTTAAAACAATGGTACTTCAAAGGGACACTTCAATAACAGCTTTCAAGTGATAGCAGACAAGCAGGGAGAACCATAAATCATGCTGAAACCAACTATTTGAGCTATTAAGGAAATAAACAAGCATGAATACTAAAGAGAGAGATTAAAGACTCTAAAATACTTCAGCAGAAGAAAACATAAAACAGTGAAGGACGAACAGGTCTAAGGTGCTTCTAGGAGTCATTTCTTAGCCTAAAACTTTCAACCTACTGTAGTAAGAAATTATGGAACATAATGAAAACAGGAGAAAACATTAAACAGTTCAGAATACTTCACCAACAGCCAAGCTCATGGATCCAATGATAGAGCCTTCTCAGGAACAGCATGCGACAACATCATCAAGACATCCAAGACTTCAATTTGTTTTTCAACTTCAATAGACTTGTATATTTATTCAGAGAGTTTCAGTGTTACAACTTGTAATCAAACAACAACCAACACTCACTCATATTCTGCTGTAGTATATATAGAAGGATGAGGAGGTGAGATCTGATCAAAAAATATCAATTACAATTGATACAGAATTAAATGGCTCATTGGCCTTCGTGGAGCTCAATGAGGAGACTTACATACATATCCTCTGTATTAAATGATTTACATAATGATTTCAAGCTTGGTGGAAGTTCTTGTTGACCTTTGAGGCACTGTGTGGTGTCGAAGTAACTCTGCAGATATTCTTTGCATTGAAGTTCCTGGCAGAAATAACTTTTTCGGATGTGTCGAGGCAAAATATCTGATCCTGATCAATAAATTCGGCTCCTGATTGAATACTTTGAGGCACAGGTGGCGCCGTGGTAGCTCGAGGGATCAATTTTCCTCAATTTGTGGCGGTGGAGGGTTTTCCTGATAAAACACTTTTAGGTTTTCCTTTAAACTATGTTTTAGATTGGGGATTAGGCTTTTGATAACAGTCTTAGCTGTAATCCCCATAAAACTGTCTTCAGTCATCATTCTTCTACGCTTTGTCTTCTGCAACTGATACTCTTTCTCTGTGCTTCATTGATGTTTTTCAGGTTTAACAGGGGCATATGGCACCAAAGGCTCATGAAACCTTGCTGAAAAACGTGTATCTATACCCTGTGGACGATTTCTCTGATGTATTCGAAGGCCGAAGGATCGTCATCCTCGGCCTATGAAATTTCTTCATTTAAGAGGAAAAACATTAAACCCTGCAAAAACAAACAAGTGTTACAAAATCATGCGTTTATAGGTCAATCTGCATCAGAGGATGTGCGGAGGAAGCAGGGCTGTTGGATGGCATCATCCAAAGATCGGGATTTAATCTCAGAATGGTCAAAAAAGCATGGGGGAAGGAGGATTAGATCAGAGTCGTCGATTCGCGCTGAGATTGACGGTCGGGGATGATTGTGGGGGGTCCGGGTGTACGGAGGAAAAATCTTGGGGGTATGCCCCCGCAGTGAAACTGCGCCGTTGATCTGGCTCAATTTGGACGGTCAAGATGGAATCAGGGGATGTGGAAAGTCAAACGGAGGGGAATCGTTGACTAGGTAATGGAATCGGGCAATGAAATATGGGTCGTCGATCTGCAGATCAGATCGACGGTGGAGATGTGATTTTCGCTGCACGGAAGCCTAAGTTATTGCGTGGGTGCTTTGTTTATCCATCGGACACTTTCGAAGAGCGATAATCGTTGGATGAGTGGGCCCAGATCGGATGGAGGAGATCAATTTGGATGGACATCCTAGTCTGAACATTAATGCGCGGGGGATAACTTTAATGCGCGGGGACGGCGGTTTTTAAAAAGGTACAGGGGACGCGTGGCGGCAAGCGTATGGAATCGCTGTCGATTGGGAGAAACCACCTTTCGCCCCAAGGCGGTGCGAAAGATACCACGCAGTTTTGGGAAAACAGCGCACAGACAGGGGGCGTCCACAGGGAGGCGCACTCCGCACCGTCGGATCTGCGATTTGGATGAACGGCTATGATGCGTTTTCGCGGCGGGTCCACCCATTTTAAAATAAAAACACGTGACTTGATTTTTCACGTTAAAACTTTGGAAATGTGGGTTTTCAGACTTTACAAAGGAAAAACAGGACCGGCAATGGATTTATTCATTGGTTTAGCTTCTGATTGCTTAGCGACCGGTTCTGGCGCCAGGACGCATGGATGGAGAAAGGGTTAGGGTCTTAGCGAAAGGGGCTAAAGCCTGATGCATAGAAAATATGTGTTTTTTATGGTTTTTCAACGTTTTTTCAAAGGGGATGAAGGTTCCGATAAGGCTAATAAGGGGTCTTAGACCTTATAAAATGGATTTTATGAAATGGAAAGGGGAGAAAACATGAAATTATAGGATTTTCATGGGAGATGGAGGGATAGAAAAGGGGGTTAGTTTGGAAGAACAAGAAAGGAAAAAGGGGTCTGCAGCAGTATTTTGGCTTTGGAAATCAGCAGGATTCTAAGTTCTGAAGGGAAACAGTAGTGAATATTACCCAAGGATGGATTTTATAAAAATTCTTTAAGTATTAGCAATCTTAGTAATGAAATTGTTCCTTGAAGGCTATCCAACATCATTTAGCCAACATCTAATATAACATATTTATAATTGAACAGTAGACTCCATTGAGATGAATTTGCCATTGGACATCAAAAACTGGTGAACCCATGTCTATTACCAGTTGGTGCATTGGTTCCTTATCCATTGGGATGTTTTTCTTCTACTCGAATGATCTTCTTTCGCTCTGGAAACAAGTTAGCAGTCATTGAAAAACAATGGAACTTTCTTCAACAAACTTTCTACCTACCCAATCCTACTGATCTAACATTTTTTCTTCATCAGAGTGCACTTGGATTGGAAAACTCTCTTACAAAATTTTATTCTTTTTGAAAGCATAAAAATTAATCTAACTCTACTCCTTATTTCTCCCTGAACTCAGATTAAATAGTTGAGCTTAGATATTTCTCTACCTAATATGCTGTCTGTTGGGATTAAACTGTCCAACAGACTTTCATTCTCTAAATTCCATAACATAAATTTAAAAACAGTCAAGTCAAGGTTAAGATGTTTGACTTGCTGTAATATATGGCATAAAAACAAGCTGCACATAGATTATTATTTGCAGAAAATTAAGTCAAAACTAGAAGGCTTAAGATCTGAAAACTCAAAGTGCTGCCTTCTTCTTTTACAGCTCTGTTTTAAACTTGTTTTGAGCTATCTTTGATTTTATTTTAGTTCAGGTTTTAAGCTGATTAGAACCAGATCTTCTGTTTTGTGACTCAAAAAAATAAAACAATTTCGAGTCATCTCTTTTTGGAAACTTTGGTTCAGTTTGTTTGAACCTTCAATTTCTATCCTAATCTATCTACTGATAAGCCAAGATTGAACAGTTTGGAAAATCGAATTCACTATCCTATTCAGCAGAAAAATTTAAAGCTAATTAGTCAAGATTAAACAGTTTGACTAACTAGAAGTATGTTTTTGACGAGTGGCACTTGAGCTTGCACATTTTCAGATTTGTTTCTCTTTTTGGTATGGGGTTGTACCTTTCTTGTTTTACAATCTGCCCTCTTTTCTTTCTTTTCTTTATTTTTGTATTTTTGTTTTTTCATAACTTTGAATGCAATGGTTAGACTATGATATTTACAATGGTAAAAAAAAAATGCTTTGAAACTTAAGATTCTTGGCAGAAGTAATGCTTGAGCATCCTGCCATTGACAGGACCTCCATATAGGTCTTCTCCATTCAATTCTTTCAAGAAAAATGTATTATGACCCCTCTCAGCATGAATAATATATGGCCCTTTCCACAAGTTCTCAAACTTGCCATGTTTCCCCTTCTCTTCTCTTCTTGAATCCCATTTAAGAACAACACTTCCAACCTGGAAATTTTTTGCCTTAGTCCTCTTATCAAATAGCTTCTTCATATTTTCTTGGACTAACTATGTTCTTTCATAAACTTCTTCTCTGGTCTGCTGTAAATGGATTGTTTGGTTGATCCTCCTCTGCATATCATTTTCTTCAACCTGCTCTTCTTGAAGGAGCTTCATGAATGGAACTCCCAATGAGGTAGGAAAAATTGCATCCATGCCATAAACTAACTGATAAGGAGACATATTTATTGATTTCTTTGTAGTCAATCTATCAGCCCATAAGGCATGAACTAGCTCACTGTGCCATGATTTTTGATTCTGTTCCAACAGCCTTTTAATGATATTGATGAGACTCTTGTTGGAGGATTCAGCTAATCCATTTCCTTGGGGATAGTAAGTAGTGGAATGGCCCAAGGTTATATGGTATTTGTGACAGAAATCAACCATCTTCTTAGATTTGAAAGCAGCAGCATTGTCAGTTATGATTTTTCTGGGGCAACCAAATCTGGATAGGATATGGGTTTCAAGAAACTTGATAATGACAGAGTCGTTAGCATTCCTGGTAGGTATGGATTCTATCCATTTGGTGAAGAAGTCAGTGGCTGTGAGGATCCACTTATGTTGAGTTGAGGAGGATGGATGAATTTCTCCAATGAAGTCCAGCCCCCATTGTTGAAAAGGTGCCTCAACTCTGATAGGATGTAAAGGTAAGGGAAGGATTTTTCTCTTGCCATCAAAGATTTGACACTTATGGCAAGATATGACCAAATTCTGAGTGTCTGGGAAAAGGGTAGGCCAATAATAACCTAATCTAAGAATTTTTTTTGTTGTGGCCTTCCAGTAGAGGTGTCCTCCACATTCACCATCGTGCAATTCATGCATGATTTTTCCTGCATCATCTTCAAGTAAACATTTAAGCAAAATTCCAACAGCATTTTTCCAATATAATACTCCCTCTAATATGCAAAAACTCAAAGCTTTCTGTTTCAAGAATCTAGCTTTAGTTTTAGACAAAGAAGGAGGGGCATTTAGATATAAAAGCACATAAATGATGTCAGCATACCAAGGAGAATTTAGAAATGTTTCTTCAATGAAAGGAGCAGGAGCTTCTTCTACTTCGTCCAACACATCTACCAACATCATGTCTAATGCTTGGAAGTTAGACTCAGCCATAAGTTTTGCTAATCCTTGCCCCTTCACAAGTTTGGTGGGCCTGATTTCTAGGTCATATTCAAGAATAGTTGCAATCCATTTTCCCCTTTTACCATCAGGGTCTTGACTTAGAATGTCTTTGACAACAGTATGTGGAACAAAAGCAATTATGTGAGAGTGTAAAATGTAGACCCTAAAGTCCTTTAAAGCTTTCACTAATGCTAAGGCTTGCTTCTCCATGATGTTATAATTGAGAGGAGCATCTCTTAAGGCCCTACTAAAGAAGGATATTGGTTGTTCTTGTCCTAAATCATTCTTCTGAAGCAAAACTGCAGCTATTGTGTATTCAGATGCAAAAGAAAAAATGTAAAAGTCTTTGGTAAAATCAGGACTAATCAGGACTGGCGTTTGGGTAAGAGCTTGTTTGACCGGTTCGAATGATTTTTTAGCTGGTAAAGTCCATTTTACACCCACGTTTTTCTTCAACATGTTTGTAATGTTTTTTAATAGCTCGGCGAGGTTGGGAATAAACCTTCTCAAAAAATTGATTTTTCCAATGAAAGATTGCAATTCTTTGAGGCTTCTAGGATGGCTAATTTGCAATATGCCATCTATCCTTGTAGGGTCTATTTTGATTCCCTCTTCTGAAATTATATGACCAAGAAGTTTCCCTTCTTGGAGACCAAAGAAGGTCTTCTTGGGATTCAGTGATAAGCCAAATTTCCTACACTTCTCAAAAACCTTTCTTAGGTGAATCAAATGCTCTTCATCAGTTTTTGAGAAAACAGTTATGTCATCAAGGTAAATAATTATAAAATAGCCAATATCTTCAGAGAAGGCTATGTCCATGGCCCTTTGGAAGGTGGCCCCTGCGTTCATTAATCTGAAAGGAATTTTGACATACATAAAGGTACCCCAAGGTGTGGTAAAAACAATTTTGATTTGATCACTTGGGAACACTAACACCTGATTGTAACCTGAGAACCCATCTAATAGGGATATTCTTCTTGACCCAACTACCCTTTGAAGTATATGGTCCATCTTGGGTAAGGGGTAGTTTTCCTTTAAAGAGGCTCTGTTTAAATTTCTGAAGTCAATACAGAGCCTGATTTCCCCTGTTTTCTTTCTAACAGAAACTAAGTTTGATACCCATTCTGAAAATCTAATGGGTACTATGATCCCAACATTGTACATCTTCTCAATTTCTGCCTTAACTAAAGGTAGTAAAAGGGGATTTATTCTCCTTAGTTTTTTCTTAAAAGGCTTTTGATTTTCCTTCAAGGGGATCTTATGCTGGATGATGCTGGTATCATATGATTTTAAGTCTTTGTATTCCCAAGCAAACACATCTTTAAATTCTTTGAAAAGCTCTATGTATTGCAATTTTATGTGAGCTAGGAGGGTTCTGGATAGCTTGATCATCTTGGGTTCTGCTAGACTTCCTATGTTATGCTCTTCTACATTTGTTTCCACATGCTCCATTCTTGGTTCTTTGGCTACATCGTTGAGATCAAACAGTTGTTATAAAGGTGTGAGACCTCTTGGGATTTTATCATTTTTGCATTGTAAGACTTCCAAGTCTTCTTGGTATTCATTGTTCATTATATTTGCTTCAAAAGGATTCTCACAATGATTTATATTAGCAGGATATGTTATTTCAGCCTCTGGGATTTGTTCAATATACAAACAGTTTTCTTTATGGCTAGTTTCTGGTGTTGGTATGCTGAAATCATTTTCTGATTTCAAGAAATAATCTATATGTCTATTAGATTCAAACACCTTCCAGTGATATTCTTTATCAGGCACAGCAGGTCTGTGTTTCACCTTTATACTAAGTTGTTCATTTATCTCAGGTACTTGGCAATTGCTGGCAATGAAGGCAAGTTCATTTGCTAGATGATTCAGTGCTCTAGGGATGAAAATGAGTTCATATTTTTCGAAAGTTTTTAATAGGTCAAGGGCAGCATTTCGATATTCCCTAAGCCTTGGATTCTTGGCTGAGTATTCTCCTTTGATTTTTTTGATGATAAGTTCAGAATCCCCTAAAATAGATATCTTTTGGGCTTCTAATTCTTTAAGCAATTGTAAGCCTAGGAGAAGTGCTTCATACTCAGAAATATTGTTAGTGCATGGGAAGTCTAACTTGTATGAAAAACTCTGATTTGTGTTTTGAATCCAGACACCTGCCCCTGCACTAGTTTTATTACAGGATCCATCGAAATTTATTGTCCAAAGTATATTTGACTCATTTTCATTTTCTTGTTGTTGTTGATTGTCAATGTTTTGAAGTTGATTCAAGGTAAGATTGGATTGTTCTGGTGAACTGATTGGGTCCATGTTTTCTTTACCTTGTTGAGTAATTTCATCTTCGTTACACAAGATAAAGGAGTCTAAACTTGATTGAATAGAATAGATTGGAGTGTTGTTTGGTTTTTCCATGTTACTCACCATGTACTTCATGTGGGATTCTCTGTATAGTCTTCTGTTTTGGTTAAAAACAGGAATGGTGGCATAAGACATGTCCATTTGAAGGTTTCCCTGAAGTTTGGCTCGCGATGATCTTGATAAGAACATGCCATACTTAGGGGGAATGTCAGCTACAACTATATCCATTACTAGATTCTTGGCAGGGATCTGAGCTAGATTAATGCATAAATCTTTGATTAAACCCAAACATTTGACTCTGCTTGAGTCAAAAGAATACAAATCCTTGTATGGTTTAGTAATTTCTAAGCCTAAGATTTCCATTACTACCTTGGGCATTAGATTGTGTGAAGCTCCAGAATCTATCATGGCATTGTGAAGAATTTTATCGTGTATGTTCAAACTAATATAGAAGGGAGGGACTGGTCCTTCTTGATATTTTCCTTCAACCTCTGGGCCAAACAACAGTTCAGGTTTGTCATCTGTCAAGTTTAAGGTGTTAGTATCACTTCCTAAGTTTAAAGCTTTAAAAACTTGGTTTTTGTACACTTCTTGGGTTACCAGTTCAGCTAGGGGGATGGTGATTTTTATCTTAGCAATCTCTCCCTCAAGGCTGAAAGGAATAATTGACTTGTTAATATTTACATCTGTTTTTTCATTTGAATTCTTTTCAGCAGCTTTGATTTGTTGAACCTTGTTTGGACTAGTGATAGGAATGGTTTTATTAGGACTACTAGCTGAAGTGCTAGGGGTACTTTGCTCAACATTTGGCTGGACTCCCTTGTCTCTGTTTAGATCTGGCTTTTTGGCCAAAATGTTGGTTTTTTCTGCTGTCTTTTTGGGCTGGTTTTCTGCGTTTTTCTTGACAGCAGTGCTAGTATTATTATCTTTTGAATTCTCTATACTTCCCTTGCTCCTGAGATCATACTGTTTGTGTACCTCCATGATTGCATTTTCAAAACCCAATCTATAGTCATCATAATCTTCATAGGTGTTTGTATTTTGATCATCAGAGAAGAAACCTTGTTCTTCCTCAGTGAGGAAAACATCATCCCCATTTTCTGATCCAATCAAGTTTACATGTGATTCTTCCAGCCTTTCCAACTCCATGTCTTCCTCATATTGATCTACATAGTTCTGTTGAAAGGGAGGTCTAATTTGTTGGTCATTTTCTTTTTTCTTATCTTGATTGTTATCTCTTCTATAATTCTGATTTATATTTCTGTTTTGATTGTTTTGAAGTGCAGTCTGGTTTTGATTTGCTTGTGCTTTCTTAATTATGCTCATCTCTTTCATCATTTCTTCCAACATTTTATCCATTTTTGACTTTGAAGTAGAAGGGGGGGATTCCTCTCTAAAAGATACTCTCTTCTCAGTTTTCATTCTTGCTCTCTTTTCTATTAAGTTGACTTCCACAGAAAGAGCACCCCTTTGCATATCTTCGTGAGTTGCAAAATCTCTTTCTCTTAGTGAATAAGTCATGTCAGAGTCAAATCCTTCAGGAAACTTGTTTAAGGCTGAGCCTTGGGGAGGTTTTAATTATGGGGAAAGTGCGTTATATACACTGTTAAATCTAGTACAATAGGCTTGTACACTTTCCCCAGGGTTCCTACGGAGATTGTTGTAATCATCAAGGACTTGGAGAGGATTTTTCTTTACTTCCCATTTGTTTAGGAACGTTTGATGGAAGGCTTGGAGATCATTAACACTATGGGGAGCTAAACCTTTAAACCATTTTCTTACTTCTCCCCCTAAGCTTTGAGAAAATAATCTAAGCTTGACAGAATCATCATCGATCTCATTTCTGTCAAAGTAGTCATCCATCTTATCCACATGTTGTGATGTAGTTACAGCATTGCTAGCATCATATAATGTAATTTTGGACTGATAGTCCTGTGGAAGGTTGACTAATGGTACAAGAAGGACTAGGGGAGCATACCATGCGGCCATGATATGTGGTGGGGGCGGATTAACAAGTGGTGGATTGACAAGAGGAGGAGTGGGCTGAAGTGAGGTGGTTTGAACAATGGATGAAGGGTGGACTGCAGTGGATGGAACAGCAGTAGATTGCTGAGCTGATCTTGGATGAGAGACACCTATGTTATGACGGAAGTGTAAATCAGGAGGTGTTGTTTCTCTACTATCAGGATGTTCACTTGTCTTAGGAGATGAAAGTGAAAACTCAGAATCTAGTTAATCTAAATCACCAAATGACCTAGTCCTAAAGGGATTAACTAAGTCAGCTTGTGATTGTTGTAGAGCTAAAATATTTTCAGTGACTGAATTAGCTCTTGGAGGTGATCTGAAAATAGTTGAAGATTCTATCTTAGGAGACTTCCTAAGGATTCTTTCTAGGTCATCAACTATCTCAGGTGGATCAAGGTCAGGATGGGTTCTAGTGTGGATCTTTCTAGGAGCCACTATGCTGTGTTTTTAGACCCAAATAACAAGAAAAGTTCAACCAAGTATGACAATATTTGAGAGGTTAACTGATCTGTTTACACAAATTTTAATCCTACAGTCCTCTAACTGGATTGGAATGATATTATAATGATAAGGGTTCTTCCCAGTGGAGTCTTAAGGTCTGCTCAGGATTGTGGAGTCGCCAGGTGGGAAGTTTAAAATGTTTTCTAAGAGGTACACTTTCCACCATAGTGTTTGTGAAATATCCTTTTGCAAGGATATTCTGAAACACAACAAACTCTAACCAGAGATTGACTGGGAGGGCATTCACCAGATATTTCACCTCAAAAAAGAGGATGAGGTCCAAAGGCTACCTGGCCCTTCCCAGACTCTGTCTAAGAGTATAAGGTAAAACACAACAAAAGGTAAGTGACATATAAGAATGAGTGTTTTACTACAAAGTGGAAGTTTTTAGCTCCTGAGGAGGTAAAAAGGTTTTATGGTCCACTACCAATGTTTATTACGAGGCCAAACTTGAAATGTTTTTTGGGTTTTTCTGAGTTGTTTTTGTTTTTATAGGTTAAGAGAGTGTTCTAAGTCTGATTTTGCATTTAGCTAAGGTGTTCAAAAAAACAGAGTTGCTCTTATGGCTTGGTAACTAGTTCCTTCAAGGTTTGGTAAGGCTTTAGGAGAATCCTAAGGGTTACTTATTTTGTCACTGATTCAATTAAGTCCTGTCATGATTACCATTTGTTAGGTAGTGCTTGAAGAAAGTTACTTATGTTATACTGGACCTAAAAATTTTAAAGAAAGGTTTTGAAACCTTTAATTCTCAGTAGGTCCCACCGTGATTGCCATTATGTTGGTGGTGATGAGGTGGCTAATAATCATTGGATATTCTTGAAAATAAGGGATTTCTGGAGTCCTTAAGGGTACTTAGATTGTTGCTTACTCAGAAGTGTCCCACCGTGATCGCCATTATGTTGGTGTCCCGTGTTTTGATAGTTTGGCAAATCAAAAGCCAAGGCAACATAAGAACCAATATTTAGAGTTCCAGGATCTAGTCCTCCTGTTCTCAGAGAGGGATCTCTCAAATATTTGTTTGCAAAGGTTTGTCTTGTGTGCTTTGAGTATGGATTTTAGACTAGTTATTAAGTGCAGATGTTTGTTTGGTAGGATTGAGTTGATACAACAGAACATGAAAGGTCTAGGAAAGATAGACAGAAAGAGGAAATATCTGGTTCATTGGGCAATGGAGTCAAAATGAGGTCATGAAAAACTCTTCAAGGGATATGGGATATCAAAGGGAAAATCTAACTTGGCCACAGGATCCTTTTGTTTCTGGAATGAGATGGACATTAATGATTTGGAAAGAGAAGTTTAATTCTCAACAAAGGGAACTTGAAAACATAACTTAGCAATAAAGAGACATTTGATAGACAGGGCTAACCATAAATTCTACAAACATTCTTTAAGCAAATAATGACTTCAAGACAACTTTTAAAATGAAATCTAAGATTCGGGGAACACCCTATTTCCTCAAAGATTTTATTTTAAAGGATTTAGAAAACATAAAAGATTCACTGATAATTGCAGTCATAGAAGAGGGAACACCTAAATAACATCTATGCTTACAAATATAAAGACCTTCAAAACAACTATTCAAGAAATGGAAAAGGGAAAGATCAAAACCGACCTCTTTGATTAACTTAAAACAATGGTACTTCAAAAGGAGACTTCAATAACAGCTTTCAAGTGATAGCAGACAAGCAGGGAGAACCATAAATCATGCTGAAACCAACTATTTGAGCTGTGAAATAAACAAGCTTGAAGACTAAAGAGAAAGATTAAAGCCTCTAAACTACTTCAGCAGAAGAAAACATAAAACATTGAAGGATGAAACGAGTCTAAAAAGCTTCAAGTCATTCTTAGCCACAAAATTTCTATTATTGTAGTAGAGAATTATGAACATAAAACTAAGCAAGGACAAAAGCAATCGAAGAAACAAGAGGAATACTTCACCAACAACCAAGCTCATGGATCCAATGATAGAGCCTTCTGTTGCAGGGAACGACGTACGACGACATCTCAGAACATCAGACTTCAATTTTGTTTTCAACTAACGGACTTGTATATTTATTCGAGAGAGTTTCGAGTCATTACAGCTTGTAATCAAACGACAAACTGGCAACTCATATCATCTTCTGTGTAAGTATATATAGAAGGATGAGGAGGTAGAATACGATAAAGATCTCAATTACAATTCCTCTGAAATTAAATGGCTCAGGCTGACGCCATTAGAGCTCAATGAAGACTTACATACATATCCCACTCTGCATTAAGTAGTTTACATAATGATTTCAAGCTTGGTGGGAGTTCTTGTTGACCTTTGAGGCACTGTGTGGTGTCGAAGTAACTCTGCATATATTCTTTGCATTGAAGTTCCTCGCAGAAATAACTTCTTCGGCTGTGTTGAGGCAAAATATCTGATCCTGATCAATAAATTCGGCTCCTGATTGAATACTTTGAGGCACAGGTGGCACCGTGGTAGCTCGAGGGATCAATTTTTCTCAATTTGTGGCGGTGGAGGGTTTTCCTGATAAAACACTTTTAGGTTTTCCTTTAAGCGTATTTTTAGATTGGGGATTGGGCTTTTTGATAACGGTCTTCATTTGTAATCCCCATAAGCTTGTCTTCGGTCATCCCATTACTCGCTGCGCTTTGTCTTCGCAATGATACTCTTTCTACGTAGCTACAATGATGTTTTTTCGGGTTTAACGAGGCATACGGCACCAAAATATGAAACCTTCACCCAAACGTGTATCTACATTGGATGATTTCTCGGTGATGTATAATTCAGACATAGATATCGTCATCCTCGGCCTATGAAATTTCTTCATTTAAGAGGAAAAACATTAAACCCTGCAAAAAAAAACAAATGTTACAAAATCCTGCGTTTATAGGTCAATCTGCATTGGAGGATGTGCGGAGGAAGCAGGGCCGTTGGATGGCATCATCCAAAGATCGGGATTTAATCTCAGAATGGTCGAAAAAGCATGGGGGAAGGAGGATTAGATCAGAGCCGTCGATTCGCGCTGAGATCGACGGTCGAGGATGATTGTGGGGGGTCCGGGTGTACGGAGGAAAAATCTTGGGGGTATGCCCCCGCAGTGAAACTGGGCCGTTGATCTGGCTCAATTTGGACGGTCAAGATGGAATCAGGGGATGTGCAAAGTCAAACGGAGGGGAATCGTTGACTAGGCAATGGAATCGGGCAATGAAATATGGGTCGTCGATCTGCAGATTAGATCGATGGTGGAGATGCGATTGCCGCCGCACGGAAGCCTAAGTTATTGCGTGGGTGCTATGTTTATCCATCGGACACTTTCGAAGAGCGATAGTCATTGGATGAGTGGGCCCAGATCGGACGGCGGAGATCAATTTCGCTGGACATCCTGGTCTAAACATTAATGTGTGGGGGATAACTTTAATGCGCGGGGACGGCGGTTTTGAAAAAGGTACAAGGGACGCGTGGCGGCAAGCATATGGAATCGATGCCGATTGGGAGAAACCACCTTTCACCCCAAGGTGGTGCGAAAGATACCACGCAGTTTTGGGAAAACAGCGCACGGACAGGGGGGGTCCACAGGGAGGCGCGCTCCGCACCATTAGATTTGCGAGTTGGATGAACGGCTGTGATACGTTTGCGCGGCGAGTCCACCCATTTCAAAATAAAAACACGTGACTTGATTTTTCAAGTTAAAACTTTGGAAATGTTGGTTTTCAGACTTTACAAAGGAAAAACAGGACCGGCAATGGATTTATTCATTGGTTTAGCGCCTGATTGCTTAGCGATCGGTTCTGACGCCAGGACGCATGAATGGAGAAAGGGTTAGGGACTTAGCGAAAGGGGCTAAAGCCTGATGCATAGAAAATATGCTTTTTTATGGTTTTTCAACGTTTTTTTAAAGGGGATGAAGGTTCCGATAAGGCTAAGAAGGGGTCTTAGACCTTATAAAATGGATTTTATGAAATGGAAAGGGGAGAAAACATGAAATTATAGGATTTTCATGGGAGATGGAGGGATATAAAAGGGGGTTAGTTTGGAAGAACAGGAAAGGAAAAAGGGGTCTGCAGCAGTATTTTGGCTTTGGAAATCAGCAGGATTCTAAGTTCTGAAGGGAAACAGTAGTGAATATTACCCAAGGATGGATTTTATCAAAAGCCTTCAAGTATCAGCAATCTTAGTAATGAAATTGTTCCTTGAAGGCTATCCAACATCATTTAGCCACCATCTGATATAACAGATTTTTATGGGTGGCTAACACCGCCTACCGCCGGAAAGCGGTGCGATAGAAACCGCTGGGTTTTGAAATAGTACGCTGCGGGGACCACCGGCGGGTAAACTCCGGACCGTTGATCTGGCGGTGAATGGACGGTGATGGTGCGATCAATGTGTTGAAAAGGGAATCACGAGCGCCGTGGATTTAAACGATCGCCGTTCGATCTATATGGATTCAACAACTAAGACAGCGCCCGATAATCATATGGGACAAACACCTTCGGGGCTGGCGCTTCGGTCACAGCGCTAGGTTCTATGGAGCGAAAGGTCACGGAGCTAGCGGAGAAAGGGCTAAGGCCTATTATATGGTCTGAAGGTGGGTTTTTAGCCATTTTTAATGCATTTTGAGGCCTGAGGAGGGTAACGGTAGGGGAAAAAGGGAGACTTAGGCATATTCAAGGGAGTAGGGATGCTTTAGAGGGGATTTCAAAGATGGAAAGGGGAATTAGGGGGAAGAAAGGGGACTTTGAGGAGAGGAAAAATGGAGGTCAAAATGAAGAAATTTGCGAGGGCATAAAAGGCAGAATGAAACCTTTAGGAGCCTGATTTTTGGTCAGCAAGGCATATTGATTCAGAATAGCAGAAGGAAAAAGTCACCAGGCAGGGAACTCTGAAAGTCTGCAAGGATGATGTGTTTACAAATGAAATGCATTCCTTACAGGCTTATGAAACAAATTAGCCCCTTGCTTGCTTGTCAAGAAATTTATAAGGGGCTAACAGTGGCTCCACATGGGGATGGCTTCTTCTTGAAGGAGTCAAGAATTCAGAGAATAGATCTTTGGAGTAGGCCAGTTGCTTGCTGCTTGGCACATCCCTTTCTTTCTTTGATCAGCTGCCACAATATGAAGACATTACATCAGCAGAAAAACTTCTCCAACAATATACCTACCCATACTACAATCCCAGCATTTTTTCTTCTTCTAGGGTGCATTTGAGCTAGCAGACCCTTTACATCATTTTATTCTGTACAAACAAGAAAATAAACCTATTATATTTCTACCCTTATTGCTCTATGAGACCAGATTAGACTGTTGGTCTCATATGTTTCTCTACCTAATCTAATATCTGTTGGGATTAGATTGTCCAGCATATTTCTCCTCTACATTCTAATACAGAAATTGAAAAACAGCCAAGCCAGGATTAGACTGTCTGGCTTGTTGTGGGCCATGGCATAATGCACAGAAACTTGCAAAACTTTGGAAACAAAACTTGAAGGCTTGAAATCTGGAACTTGTAGCATCCTTCTTTTCCTTTTGTGACTCAAGTTTTGAGCATGGTAGAGTCACTTCCTTTTCTTTGTTTCAGCTCTGGTTTTGGGCATGTTAGAGCTGATTCTTCTTTTTTTTCTTTTGGCTCGGATTTTGAGTTTATTGGAGCCAATCTTTTGCACATCAAAGGTTCATGTTTTGGGCATGTCTGAACCTCCCCTTTCTCTCTGTTTATTTTTAAACATTTTCCTCTTTTTCTTGAAAATGAAAAACTGCAATGGTATGTACAATGGAAATGAAACTGGAACTGAAAAATCAGCAGAAGTAGTGTTTGAGCATCCTACCATTAACAAGACCCCCAAACAGCTCTGTACCATCTAATTCCTGTAGAAAAAACGCATTTGGACCCACAGTGGCATGTATGATGTATGGACCTTGCCACAAATTGTCAAACTTGTCGTGTTTACCTTTATCCTCTCTTCTTGAGTCCCACCTCAGAACTTTATCTCCAATTCTGAAATCAGCAGCTTTGGTCCTCTTGTCAAATAATTTCTTTATATTTTCCTGGACCTTCACTGCTCTGTTGTAAACCTCTTCTCTTGTTTGCTGGAGATGAATTGTTTGATTTATTCTTCTCACCATACTGTCCTCTTCTGTCTGTACCTCTTGAACAAGTTTGATCACTGGTATTCCAAAGCTAGTCGGAAACACTGTTTCTGTTCCATAAACGAGCTGGAATGGTGACATGCCAATGGAATTTTTTGTTGTAAGCCTGTCAGCCCACAAAGCATGTACTAATTTGTTATTCCATGACTTCTTGTTCTCTTCCAACAGCTTTTTGATGATGATCACCAGGCTTTTGTTTGATGATTCAGCTGAGCCATTACCTTGTGGGTAATAGGCAATTGAATGACCAAGTACTATTTGATACCTGTGACAAAAATCAACCATCCTTTTGGACCCCAAAAGCAGTAGAATTATCAGTGATTATTTTCCTTGGGCAGCGAAACCGAGAGAGGATATGACCTTCTAGGAACCTAATGATGACTAAGTCTGTGGCATTCCTAGTGGGTATGGCGTCTATCCACTTAGTGAAGTAGTCTGTGGCTGTTAGGATTCATTTGTGTTGTGCAGAAGAAGCAGGGTGAATTTCCCCTATGAAATCTAGGCCCCATTACAGAAAGGGACCTTCGACAGTGATGGGTTGTAGGGGTAAAGGGAGGAGTTTTCTTTTGCCCTCAAAGATCTGGCATTTGTGGCAAGCAACTATCATTTTATGGACATCACTGAAGAGTGTGGGCCAATAATATCCAGCTCTGAGTATTTTGTTTGCAGTGGCTTTCCAACTCAGGTGGCCCCCACATTCTCAAGCATGGAATTCATGTCCAATTCTTTCAGCTTCAGCTTCAGGCAAACATTTAAGCAATAGGCCATTTGGATTTTTCTAGTATAAGTTTTCGTTCAAAATGCAGTAATTTCTGGTCTTTAGCTTCAAGAATCTGGCCTTGGTCTTTGATAGTTCGGGTGGGGCATTGAGGTGTGTAAGCACATACAGAATGTCTGAATACCAAGGGGAGCTCTGAAATTTTTCCTCAACAGTGGGATCAAGCAATCCTTCTTGCTCATCCAAGGCATTCACCAAGTTAATGTCTAGGGCTCGTAAGTTTTATTCAGCCATTAATTTAGCTAAGCCCTGACCTTTAATCAGTTTGGTGGGTTTAATCTCAATGTCATACTCTAAGATCACAGCTATCCATTTTCCCTTTTTCCCATCTGGGTCTTGGGACAGTATATCTTTGACTATGATGTTGGGCACATAAGCCACGGTGTGAGAATGAAATATGTACACCCTGAAGTCTTTCAAATCCTTAATCAGAGCATAGGCCTGTTTCTCCATTATGTTGTATTTCAAGGGTGCATCTCTGAGTGATTTGCTAAAGAAGGCAATTGGTTGTTCCATTCCCTCCATGTTTTTCTACAGCAAAACTGCAGCCATTGTGTGCTCAGAGGCAAATGAAAAAATCCAGAAATCTCTGGAGAAATCTGGGCTGATTGGGACGGGAGCTTGGGTAAGTGTAAGTTTCATTGATTCGAAATATTTTTTAGCTCCTACAGTCCATTTAACTCCTGCACCTTTCTTCAGCATGTTAGTCATGTTCCTAAGGTGTTCAGCTAGATTTGGAATAAACCTCCTAAGGAAGTTAATCTTCCCAATCAAAGACTGTAATTCCTTGATGTTTCTTGGGTGTGTGATTTGCAGTATTCCCTCAACTCTTTGTGGGTCTATCCTATTCCCCTTTTCAGATATAATGTGGCCAATAAGTTTTCCTTCTTACAGCCCGAATACAGTTTTTTTGGGATTCAGTGACAGACCAAACCTTCTACATTTTTCAAAAACTTTCCTCAGATGTTTCAAATGTTCTTCTTCAGTCTTGGAATAGATTGTTATTTCATCTAGGTAAATAACAATGAAGTGCCCTATCTCGTCTGAGAAAGCTATGTCCATCGCTCTTTGGAAGGTGGCTCCAGCGTTCATCAGTCCAAATGGCATATTCACATACATAAAGGTACCCCATGGGGTGGTAAAAGTTGTTTTGAGTTGGTCTTCTGGGATTACTACGACTTGGTTGTAACCTGAGAAACCATCTAGCAGAGAAATCCTCCTAGAACCTACTACCCTCTTAAGAATATGTTCCATTTTAGGAAATGGGTAATTATCTTTGAGTGAGGCTCTATTAAGATTCCTAAAGTCGATACACAATCTGATTTCTCCCGTTTTCTTCCTCACAGCCACTAATTTTGATACCCAATCGGAGAACCTCACGAGCACGATTATACCTGCTTCATACATCTTCTTGATCTCTTTCTCTACTGCAAGCAATTGTTTAGGATTGATTCTGCGAAGTTTTTGCCTAAAGGGCTTCTAATTTTCTTTCAAGGGTATCTTATGCTGAATGATGTTTGTGTCATAGGCCTTTAAGTCCTCATAACTCCATGCAAACACATCAACGAATTTCTTGAAAAGGTCAATGTATTTCTTCTTCATGTCTGCAGGTAAAGACTTAGCCAGTTTAATCGTTTTGGGCTTATCTCTTGTGCCTATGTTGCATTCTTCCACATCAAAATCTGCATGTTCTATAGTGGGATTTTTTGCTACATCATCAAAGTCAAAAAGGTCCTCTAAGGGTGCCAGGCCTCTAGGTATATTCTTATCGTTGGCCTGCAGCACCTCTACCTCTTCACTATCTGCATTTTCACATTTTGTGGTTGAGTTTCCAGTTTCTTCATTTAAAGCGTTTATTTTTATGTTACAGGGTGTTTCTTCCTCATCTGAGGATTCTTCACTTAGGCAGCTACTGTCAGATATAGAGTCTGAATCAAAAAATTCGAACTCGTTTCTGCCTACTAGAAAATCTTCGATCTGTTTATCACCTTCAAAAACCTGCCAATATTTTTCGTTATCCAGCACAGCAGGTCTAAATTTGGTCTGTATGATGATCTGCTGGTCACTAAGAGTCTTGGGGTAGGAACTGGCTAGGCAAGCTAATCCGTTTGCAATGACATTCTGACCCCTAGGAATGAGCACTAATCTATATTCGACAAATGTTTTCAATAGATCCATAGTGTCATTCCTATATGCTCTCAGCCTAGGATGTTTCAATGTGTATTCACCATTCACCTGTTTAATAATCAGCTCAGAGTCTCCATGCACATTAATCCTATGGGCTCCTAATTTTCTTAGCAGGTTTAGACCCAGGATTAGAGCCTCGTATTCTGCAACATTGTTTGTAAATTTGAATTGCAGGCTGCAGGCATGGCTCTCTGCGTAGTCATTTTCCGTGTTTCGTATCCACACTCCTGCCCCAGCAGTTCTCCTCATGCAGGACCCATCGAAGCTCATCTCCCACAAGGGTTCACTCTCGTTATTGTTATCATCTCTTTCCCTACAGTTGGGTTCGCCATTGTGTTGTGTTATAGGGTCTGCACTAGGCCGTGTGCTGTCCAGTTTTTTGTTATGGTTGTGGAAGTCAGGGAGGTGATTATTTGGCTGATTGCATTATGTTTCTGTTTCACTCAGGGTTAGTTCTCCACCGCATATCCTACAGGTTTCGTTGTGGTTTTCTTCTTCGTTGTCCTCTAAATCCAGAGCAGCCATTATGTTAAAGTCAATAGCTCCTATCTCTCTGTTTGTATCTCTTTTTTGGGACTCTGACCCTTCTAAGGGTTCATCATTACAAAAGATGAAGGATTCAAGGTCTATATGTACAGAATAAAGAGGTGAATTTTCTAGTTTTTCGGGGCTACTGACTAAGAATTTCATCTGTGTCTCCCTATACAGTTTTCTAAGTTGGCCAAAGATTGGGATTGTGGCATATGAGCCATCCATCTGCATTGTACCCTGCAGCTTGGCTCCCCATGATCTTGATAATAACATGCCATACTTAGGTGGCACATCTGCCACCACAACGTCCATGACCATACATTTAGCTGGGATTTATTTAATCTCACACATAAGTCCTTGATCAGGCCTAGGGATTTTACCCTGCTAGAGTCGAAAGAGTACAAATCTTTGTAGGGACGAGTTATCTCTAGGCCCAACCTCTCCATGACTACCTTAGGCATTAGGTTGTGAGATGCTCCAGAATCGTGCATTGCATTATGCAGGGTCTTGTCATGAATGTTGAGACTGATATAGAAAGGTGGAACTGCCCCTTCCTGAAACTTTCCCTCTATCTTAGGTCCAAACAGGAGGGCAGGCTAATCATCATTCAGATTAATAGTATCATTGTTCTCACCTAAGTTTAACGCTTTCAAAATTTGGCCTTTATATACATCCTGAGTGGCCAGCTCAGAAAGTGGGACAGAGATTTTAATTCTTGCATTCTCACTCTCCAAATTGAAAGTGGACTGACTCTTGGGAATGCTCAACTTTGTTTTGTTTGCCACTGCTTTAGTGGTTGAATCAGTGTGTTGATTCTCGTTATGTACAGCGTTTGTGGCATTTTTATCAGGATCACTAACTGCAGTGCTAGTGCTGCTGGCTGGTTGGTTTTGTTTATCACTCTTTTGGTTGTCCTTTTCTTGGTTTTTCCCAGAACTTTCAGCTGAGGGTTTGCTACTTTCAGCAGTTGCTTTAGAAGATTTCTCGGGTCTTTTCTTGATGGTGACCTCAGAATCCTTTGGTTTGGCAGTTTCCTGGCTCTTTTTACTCCTGAGTTCGTATTGTTCTCTGACCTGCATCATGGCGTTTTCGAACCCTAGTCTGTAATCTTCATATTCCAACCATTCCTCCTCCCAACCAAAGGATGAAGGTTGGTCTCCTTCTGAATAACAGTTGTGGATTGAATCTTCTGTTTCAAACATGTTTATTTTATTCCCTTCAGACTCTTCTATGATTCCCTCATCCTCATCAAGAAAGTTTTGGAACGGGGGAATAACCTGTTGATATGATTCTTTTGTCTGTTGGGAGTTTTATTGTTTCTTCTAAAGTTTTGGTTCTGATTTTGGCTTCTATTCTGGTTACTGACTGTGAAAACAATCTTTTCCATCATTTGCTGTAACCTTTCCACATTTTTAGACAGCTTATCGTAATTTTGGTCAGATGTGGAAGCTACATTTTCATCTCTGTATGTTACCCTCTTCTCAGATCTCAGTCTCGCTCTTTTTTCCATCAGATTTGCCTCTATATTCACTGCTCCTTTCTGCATGTCTTCCAATGTATTGTATTCCTTATCCCTAAGCTCATAGGCCATATCAGCATCAAAACCTTCAGGGTATTTTGCTAGGGCCATGCCTTGTGGAGGTTTTATATGTGGAGGGAGGGCATTGTAAATGCTGTTAAACCTTGTTGTGTAATTGTGAACACTCTCCCCTACGTTTTTTTTTAGGGTCATGTATTCTGCCAGGAGTTGGCGAGGATTTTCCCTATTTTCCCATTTGTTTATGAAGGTCTGATATAAAGCTAGAAGATCATTGATGCTACCTGGGGGTAGGCCTTTAAACCATTTCTTTACATCACCCCCTAAGCTTTGGGAAAAGATTCTCATTTTTACAGTATCATCATATATTTCCATGTAGTCAAAAGAATCCTCCATCTTATCTACATGTTGTTGGGCTGTGATGGACTCTTTGGCAATGAAGTGTGGGATCTTTGACTGATAATCATTGGGTAAGGGTACTAGAGGTTGAGGTAAAACCAGAGGCGCATACCAGGCTGCCATGATGATGTTTTGATGAGGTAAAGGATTGACTTGGGCAACTGGTATATGGATGATAGGGATATTATGACTAGCAGAAGACTGATGAGCAGACCTAGGGTGACTGAGCCCCAAGTTTTGTATGAAATGTGTATCCGGAGGTGTAGATGGGGGGGTCTGACTATTCCCTAGGTGTCTATCATTTTGCTGTGGTGAATCAGGAAACTCAGGGTCTGGCTGGTCTAAGCTACTGAATGACCTAGTTCTAGGTAGTCTATTAGGTAGGTCTAGGTCAAGGCGAAAATGTGATAGAGCTGTAAGATCTTCTGGTGCAGAATTAGCTCTATAGATGAGGCTAGAAATAGTTTATCTCTTAGGTATAGGAGTTCCCTTGAGGATACACTCGGGATTATCAACTATTTCAGGTGGGTCTGGGTTGGGGTAAGCCCTTGTATGAATTGTTCTAGAAGCCAGAATGTTGTCTTCTGACCAAGCAGCTTAACCCTACTTGTTACTTCTACTGTGGTTGATGTTGTTATGGAGGCTGGTCTCCCAGTGGAGTCTAATGTGAACCAAGATAATCAGCAGGCCTACTGATCACCAGTGGAGTCTTTAATATTTGAGGAACTGTGGAGTCACCAGGTGGAAGGTTTTAGGATGTTTTTGGAGGGTACACTGTCCACCACAGTGCTCATGAGACGTTCCTTTTCAAGGATATCTCCCCAAAACACAGCAAACTCTAACCAGAGATTGACTGGGAGGGCATTTACCAGATATGTCACCTCCGAAAGAGGATGATATCTAGAGGCTACCTAGCCCCTTCCAGACTCTGTCCAAGAGTATGGGAAAACACCATAAATGGTATAGAGGTTGATGTGTGAATAGGAGTATTTAATCTCCCAACCTAACCAGAGATTGTAGGTTTTTTGAATGCCTAAGAATGTTTAAGGTGTAATGCATTCATTCCCCAGTGGAGTCGCCATTATGTTGGGGTTCCCATGTTTTTGCCAGGTTGGAAAGACCAAAAGATGAGACAACATAGAACCACTTTCGGACCTCAGGATCTATCCCTCCTGGGTCTAGAGAGGGATCTCTCTATGATAGTCAAAGTTTATATGTCTTTGAAGCTCTAATGTTAAGATGTTAGGCTAGTTATGGGCTCGAGGTTTGTTTGTTTGATTCGGTCTGGTTGCTGGTTATCAGGAAAGAAGGTTTCAATGTAAGGAAAAGATGAGCAAAGATGGATAAGGCAGAGGTGAAATATTCCAGGAAGTATTCAAAACCATTGGGCAATGGAGTCAGGAAAGGATTTGTTTTCTACTCAATAGGCAGGCTTTCAAATGGGCTAGTCATCTGAGACATGGGATCTTCAAGATGATTGTATGATATGGAAAGTAGAAAGGGAGGAGACAACACAGATTCTGAGCACAAAGTTATAGATCAGCAAGTCGCACAAGGATCCTAGTGGACAGGTTTAACTCTAATCCCCAGTGTTCCCAAATCTTCCAACTAGATCTATAACAAGAAACATCTAAGAACTAAATCCATTTAATTCATACATCAGAGAGCATGCAATAACATCCACTACACTGGTTAAACCAACTGAACTCATTTCTTAGATGATACATTTAGAGGAGAAACATAAATGGCAAGGAGAGCATAAACATAGGGTACCTAACAAGGGTAAATCCTATGCCAATATTCTGATGCAAGCCAGTAGAAACGAAATGAAATGAATGTAAACACAAAGATAGGAAAACATCACCGCTGCTTCAGATCAGGATCCAAAGAAATGTGCTTGACATATAAAATAGCAATACCAGTCAAGTACAACATGCTAATGGCTGAATACTCAGTCTGAGAACATTTCCTTCAACCTATCTTACACTTTACACAGAGACTGTGTCTCAAAAAGAAACTACCTGTAGTTCTCTGATAACTGATCAACAACCTTTACAATGAGTTTCATCATGAATTTATAGCTCCGAAAGAGCACAGAAGGTAGGTGAAGAACTAAATGCAGTATTAAACTTCTGAAAAGAAAGAGGGCTGAAGCCCATTCTGTATAAATCCTGTGCATTAATCTCTGATGTTCTCTGGGTGAAAGAATGATCCACTTCAGATTACAGATAGCTCTAATATGACTCTGAAGTGCTCTGACTGCAGTACTGTGTAGTACTCCTGGTGCATAAACAAAAGATAAAGAAATCTGCCATACTGCTGGAATAAATGCTCTGGTAGTACTGACATTGTATCAAGGTAGAAAACCCTCCTGAACAAGGCATGGACTGGACACTGCATGGGCGCTCTGTCCTCTGTGGAGGAAAAACGTTCTGCTACTGTAGAAACCCCTGATATACATTGATTTCCATGTGTTGTACTTTCTGCATGCTCTATGGGATTCATTGATCTGGTGTTTTGCCTCTAAACCTGCTGTATTAAGGTTCGAAACCTTCAATATTGAATGCAGAATCCTTGCTCATTAGCTGCCTTTCTCCACTGCTCCATAAATGTTTTAGATCTGCAAGATCTGGGCTTTAGTGGTGCCGGATGGGTCTCTTCGAAGATTAAACTGTCCTCGGGTAATAATTCATGACGCAGCTACCATTTCCGGGCATTTCGATTGTAGTACTGGCTACCAGATTTAATTTTGTCTGCGCAACAAGCAGTTGAAGTGGTACATGAGAACCATGACGTTTTCCGCCTTTGATAACCCTGCAAAACAAGAAAACAGTTATGAAATCCATGGATAGGGGCGGATGATGTGGATGACAGTAGGACTGCGGAGATATGGCAGAAACTATCGTGGAACGGTGGAGAGCAGAGATGGCACAGGTTGGCAGAATGCAGAGGAGATTTGAAATAAAACCTTAATAATCTCGACCTTTGAATGTATTTTATGCAATGGGATGGCGGAGGTACGGTGAGACACGTGGAGGTGACGTGGCAGGACCAGGCGACGACGGAAGAGTCAACGGCGGGGACAGATCTAGACCGTCAGATCTGAGAGGAGATCAATGGTTGAACATGCAATGGGGGATGACGATCGGTGGGCCAGTGGTAAGGCGGAGATGGGTTATCGAACACGCGGCTTTGATGAGCGATGACCGTCAAATGAGGCTCCCAAGATCTAACGGCTGACGTGAATATCACTGCGCATCCCGTACCGAACGATAACGCGCGATGGGCAAGCGGTTTTGAAACCGTACAGGATCCACGCGTCGAGAGGTGTATGGAATCGCTGGCCAATGAGGAAATACCACCTACTGTCGAAAAGCGGTGCGATAGAAACCGCCAGGTTTTGAAATAGTACGTTGTAGGGACCACCGACGGGTAAACTCTGGACCGTTGATCTGGCGGTGAATGAACGGAGATGGCGCGATCAGTGTGTTGAACGGGGAATCACGAGCGCCGTGGATTTAAACGATTGCCATTCGATCTATATGGATTCAACGGCTGAGACAGCGCCCGATAATCATATGGGACAAACGCCTTCGGGGCTGGCGCTTCGGTCACAGCGCTGGGTTTTGTGGGGCGAAAGGTCACGGGGCTAGCAGAGAAAGGGCTGAGGCCTATTATATGGTCCGAATGTGGGTTTTTAGCCATTTTTAATGCATTTTGAGGCCTGAGGAGGGTAACGGTAGGGGAAAAAGGGAAACTTAGGCATAATCAAGGGAGTAGGGATGCTTTAGAGGGGATTTCAGAGATGGAAAGGGGAATTAGGGGGAAGAAAGGGGACTTTGAGGAGAGGAAAAATGGAGGTGAAAATGAAGAAATTTGCGAGGGCATAAAAGGTGGAATGAAACCTTTAGGAGCCTGATTTTTGGTCAGCAAGGCATATTGATTCAGAATAGCAGAAGGAAAAAGTCACCAGGTAGGGAACTTGGAAAGGCTGCAAGGATGATATGTTTACAAAGGAAATGCATTCCTTATAGGCTTATGAAACAAATTAGCCCCTTGCTTGCTCGTTAAGAAATTTATAAGGGGCTAACAGACTCCATGGATGCCCAGCTGAATTTTTTTGAGTGATATTCCATAGAGACGAGGGCTTATGCTACAATTCTGGAAACGTCATCAACTGTTCATGCAATTTCTTTTAGAGCCAAACTGTCAGTGAAATGTGATACCACCTGTTGGCGAGTGATTAGGTCTCGCGGGCAAGACCCAGGTTCAGGAGTTATGTCCAACACAGGAATCCGCTGTAGTCTAGGATCACGCCGACATTATCACCCTACTCTGGAGAGTAGAGAGTCTCACCTGAGGCATGTCGCGATCACATGCAGGAGGGGAATAGACCAATGGCAAGGAACAGATCCACAATTCATTCTTATCAGTGATTAGATTGCATAAATAGAATCACATACGCAACAACATTCAGAGAGCATACATATATTAGACAAATGAAATTTTAAAGCATCTCAACCAACACACATGCATGTGAATCACACAAATAGACAGTAACCTGCAATTATATTAAGCTCTCGGCCAAACCCACAAGTACATAGCTTTGCAATGGGCTTACAAATCTGATACATATGCCTTGCGGAACAAAGATGTACATCAATAGAACCCTAGGAACTACAGAGACCTCATCCATAATCTGGGTTCCTACTACAGCATGTGTTTCTTCTCCTTCAGTCGCTCTCTTCTCTCCTTTGCTTTCTTCCGGGTGACGGCTATTTATTCACCTGCTGTCGCGACTGTTAGTTCTTCTTATGTCCTTCTTCAGCTGCTTCTAGATTTTCTCTGATTATCTGTGTGTTCCATTTGCGTTCCTCTGCTGTATCTTCTCCTTATCTGTACTTATGCATATATTTTCCTCCGCTATGTGCATGTTCCTTCGCAACCTTGATAGCTCCGCTGTTTGGTGTGGTTGCAACGTGGTTGCGGCTGCCATGTGCCCTTGTTCCGCAACCCCAAAATATGGTCGTTGTTTCAATTCAAAACGTTCAAAACAAGTTTTTTCAAAACAAGGGCCCCAACACCACCAAAACTTTCATGCTTAGTAATAAAGTCCTAATGAGGGCTGAAATTATATATATATATAAAGATTTTCAAAAAATCCTGAATGGATCGTTAACCCTTACTGCTCATCGATTTATAGTAATCGCAGAGACATGGGTGTTGCTCAGAAATTATTCCACACAGGGGTTTATTTGAATTACGCAATGTTCAGCAATGAACCTATTGGCCGTAGAGGAAATCCTTGTATAAAATAAAATACCCTTAAGGGGACAAAATTCTACTCCTTGCAATTATGAAACCAAACCAAATACTAAGAAATACACAGGAAATGAACGCATAGATAAATAAGTTACTTCAAAAATATTAAAGAGGTTGTTAATGCTCGAAAGTTACACAGATCAAAACCCTTCCTACCGTAGATGGAAGAAGAAATTACTACACGTGCAGAGAGAGACGAAATTGTTTCCATGTTGTTGATTAATAGCTTTCCCTCAGGCCCTCATAGAATAAGACCCACAACAAAATCCCTAATCACTGAGCCAACGGGAGATGAGCAGGAGATGTGTTTTGGGTCAGAGATGTCTTTTTTTAACTCAAGGTCTAAAATTTAAACGAAAAATGAATATTCCATCCCTCCATTTTTCCAAACATCATTTTTAATATTATGCTCTCCAAATATTATTTTTAATATCATACCTATTGTTGTTTTGATGGATGGTGAGCGCACTCCTTGATTCTTTGTAACATTAACAATTGTTTAAAAGGAAGTTTCAAAAATCAATTCAATTTCATTCTAATAAATTTATTTCAAAACATTGATGATGAATCACATAAAAAGGTGTAGACCTTAAAAAATTTGTTATTTATCTAGAAGATTTTTTAAAGAAATTAATTAATTAATTATTAAAATAAAATTAAGTAGAAGGTCACAAAGAACCATGGTTTGGAAGAAATTCCAAGTAAGTCATCTTAAAGTTTTTGGTTCTATTTCCTACACTTGGATTCTAGCTAAGAAGATAACCAAATTAGATCCAAAGAGAAAAGATAATGATTATAGGGTACAAAAACACTATAAGGTTTATAGGTTGATTGATATTGACACTGATAGGGTAAGCTTCAATAGTGAAGTTGTTTTTGATGAGGAGGTTGGACCTTTCCAAACTTCTCCTAAGTTTTGAATTACTTAGAAGCTGGAAGGGGTTGAGGATTCAGGTGTCAAGCTTCAGTTAGCTGCACTTGAAGGGGGGTGGAAGATTTTGAGCATGATGAGTCTCCTAGACTAGTAATTTATGATCTAGATATAGGTGGTCTAGGTCATGGTGACAATACTGACTTCCGAACATTTTGTAGAGGATCCACAGAGTTTGCAGAGCTTGTCAAGCAGGGAAGCTACATTGAATACCATTTTATGAAGGAAAATATTGGAGAGCATAGAGGGTCCTTCAGTTGGTACTTTCAGACATATGTGGACCAATGAACATGACATCAACTACTGGTGCTAGGTACTTCCTCCGTTTGTTGATTATTTCAGTAGAAAAATGTGGGTATATTTTCTATAATTAAAGTATGATGTGTTTAATGAACTTCAAAAGTTAAAAGCATTAATAGAGAAACAGTTAGGTTGTCATATTGACTCTCTTAGATATGACACTGGTGGAGAATTCTACTTAAAATATTTCAATAATTTTCTGTCTTGAACATGGGATCCAAAGACAATATACTACACCTTACACTCCACAACAAAATGTATTGGTTTAGAGGCAAAACTGTACTATCACAAAGATGGCTAGGTTTAAGTTGCAGAGGAATTCTATTCCAAATAGGTTTTGAGCTGAGGCAATGTTCACAATAGTATACCTATTGAATAGATCTCCCACGATGGCGATAAGTAGAAGGTCACAAAGAACCATGGTTTGGAAGAAATTCCAAGTAATTCATCTTAAAGTTTTTTGTTCTATTGCCTGCACTTGGATTCTAGCTAAGAAGATAACCAAATTAGATCCAAAGAGAAAAGCTAATGATTATATGGTACAACAATAGTATAAGGTTTATAGGTTGATTGATATTAACACTGATAGGGTAAGCTTCAATAATGAAATTGTTGTTGATGAGGAGGTTGGAATTTTTCAAACTTCTAAGTTTTGAATTACTTAGAATCCAAGTGCCAATGTGTGTCAGGGAGTGTTATGCATGTTATGAAGTGGTAGGGCATGTCGAAAAGTGCTAAGTAGAGAGTGCCAATACATGTTGAGGAGTGTTAAGGAGTACTAGGACAACACAAGGGAATACTAGGTAAAAATACATGGAAGTGAATGAATATGAGGGTATGTAGGGAGTGGAAATGAGTGATAGTTGTCATGCCAAGGAGGGAGTGAGAAGGTATTCTAAGCAATCACACACATTATTGACCACTCAATTCTTACCGTTCTCACACCATAACAAAAAACCATAAAAATGTCATTCTTGAAATCTATTTGTAGTTTCCTAATGTCATTCAAGTAGAATCTCTCAATACTTATGTCAGTAATGGTGAGATCATTTTTTTGTTCCCTCAAAGGAAATATTTCTAGACATGCACCCCATCAAACATAAATCATTGAGTCAAAAAGAATGGAAATGAATGAATAAGAGGGTGTGTTGGGGGTGTTAGCGAGTGTCAAGCGTGGCAAGGGGGGAGTGATAAGGCATACTAGGGAATGCTATGGCATTTCAAGAAGTTTCAAGGTATGCTAATATGTTCCAGATAGTGCCAAGGCATGCCAGGCATGCCAAGACATGCCATGTGTTAAGGAGGGAGTGTTAGCAAGTTATAGGTGTGTTAAGGAGGGAGTGATAAGGTATGTTAGGAAATTCCAAGGCATGATAGAGTGCTAGGAAAGCATGCCAAGTTGTGCCAAGTTCCAGGGTGTGCCAATGTGTGCCAAGGAGTGTTAGGAAGTGCTAGAGAAACACAAGGTAGCATTATGTCACAATGCATGGAAATGAATGAATAATAGTGTGTGACAAGGAGTTTCAACGAGTTCCATGTGTGATAAGGAGGAGTGACAAGGCATGATTGGAAGTGATAAGGAATGATAGAGTGCTAGGGTGGGATGTAGCCAAGATGTGCCAATGCGTGCAAGGAAGTGTTAACTAGGATTTCCCAGGAAACACAAGGGAACACTACATCAAAATGCATGGAAATGAACAAATAAGAGTTTTGGATTGGAAGTGTCAGTGACTTCCAGGTGTACAAAGGAGGGATGGACAACGTATGCTAGGCAGTGTTAAGGCATACTAGAGGCTAGGGAGACATGCCAAGATGTCCCAGGTGTTAGGTTGTACCACCACGTGCCAAGGAATGATATGGAAACATAAGGGAGCACTTGGTAAAAATGCATGAAAATGAATGAATACGAGTTTGTGACTGGGATTTTCAATGAGCTCTAGGTGTGCTAAGGAGAGAGTGAAAAGGTATGCTAGGTAGTGCCAATGAATGCTAGAGTGCTATGGTGGCATGCCAAGATGTGTCAGGTGTTAGGGTGTGCCAATGCATGCTAGGGAGTGTTAGGGAGTGTCAGATAAACACAAGGAAGCACTAGATCAAAATGCATGGAAATGAACGAATAAGAGTGTGTGATATGGAGTGTCAATGAGTTCTAGGTGTGTGAAATTCATATCTCGAACCCATTAAGGTATGTGACATTCTTGTGAACCCTCACATGATGATATTACTCTTGGTGGATGATCATGGCCTCCCTTTAGCAATGCTTACTCAGACCTCTAACTAGACCTATTTTAGGACTACATCTCTCTTAGCCTCCTTGATAAAATGAGCTCACTCTCACTTGATGTTCTTGCCTTCATACTAAGGCCTCCTTAAATAGATTTTCCTAGCTAAGCCTCTTAAGAATGCTCTAGAACTTACGAATTTTATATACTTCGATCTTAGGAAATATTATTTTTCTGTTTAATTTCTTTTAGATTTTAAACCTCATCTTGGGTCCAAAGCCCCTTAACTTGGGTTATTTTCGCACAAAACATTTTGTAGTCAAAATCACACAAAACCATATCACTAGGCTTTTGGAGTACCTCCCAAGCTACACAATTTAACAACATAGTCTAGTTGTAGTAATTGTAACTTGGTCAAGCTCCTATAGTCAAGCGAGGACTTGGTTGGGTTCCCAAGTTGAAAATTAAGTAAGGGTAGTTGTGAGGGCATGATAACTGGGAAGGGTTAGGGGATGCCAAGGAATGAAAAGGTGTGCTAACACATGCTGGACAATGTCAATGCATGTTGGGAATGTTAAGGAGTGTCGAGGTATCACAAGGGAGAACTAGGTCAAAATGCATGGAAATGAACAAATAAGTGTGTGTTCCAGGGAGTCTCAGTGAATTCAAGTGTGCCAAGGATGAAGTGTGTTAGAAAAAGTTAATAATAGGATTTGTAAGAGGCTAGCATACGACTGCGATATGGGGCTCTGTTAGACTCATGTATTTCACAGTATCACAAGGTGACTGATCACTGATGCGAAGTGTGCGGATGCAATGCCACTTCATAACTAAATTCTACAGAATTTCAGGTTTGGGTGAACCAGTTGTCACTATGTTTTGTGTGTATAACAGGTCAATTACGGACTACGAGTTTTATAGCTCATTTCAAGAATAAATAGGCCAAAAGACCCGGAAATAATCAAAGGCTTTCCACCTCATCGTGCCACCATCATCTTTAAATCCGACGGCCTACATTTCATTCCGACCCCCCTTTACCATCTTTACTTTATCCTTGCAGGGGGGGTCCGGAACGAATGGTTTTCAAGAAAGGGACCCCCTTATGTGTCACTATCTCATGAATTCGCACCCCCCCCCCACCTTTATATTACCACTTACCACTTCATAAGGGTCTAAAACACCACTTTTCTCCTGCAAAACCGTTTTCCCCAAATGAAAAACCATTTTTTAACCAGTTTTACCAGTCCGTTTTCGAGGGAGATTTCAGGCAAATGGGAACGAATTTTGAAAAACTGAGAGAGGTTTTTATTCAGCATGGGCCGAAGAAAAAAACCCCCTCCCATATTTTTCACAAGTGTCTTCAGTTGGGATAGTCAAAAGCCATCTTTTAACCATATTTTCGGATTTCCTTTTTTTCTGTGTAGGTCATGATTTTGCGGCGGCTGTTGTGGAGAGCTGGAGATGAATTTTGAAAATATGAGAGAGGTTTTTGACCAGCAAGGGTCAAAGAACAATAAAATCTCTCATATTTTTCATAGGTGTCACCGTTGGGGACAAAAAAATGTCTGATTTGACCCCTATTTTCAAAAATAATGCCCATTTTTCATGGCATGACAAACATCCCAAGATTTTCAGGAATTTGTTTTTTGATGATGGTTCTTAGATGTCAACAAGGATAATATATTTAGGCAACCATTTTCCATAAAAATAGTTTCAGACAGTATGACATTAGGACAACAAATCAATCAGTGTTGCACTGGAGTTAATGATCCAGCCAAGGCGGTGCAAGAAAGGTTGGGTCAGACATCAATTTTGTCTCACTTTGCCTTTTCGGAATTTTAAAAGCCCATTTTCATTCACCTTATAATTCACGAAGGGTCATCAAAGTTAATACAACCAACTGTGGCTGATAAATTCACCTCATCATAGCCTTGCATGGCCATACTTGTCCATTTTCTTCTTAAATTGTGATCAATGAAAGTTTTTCAGGGTAGATTACGGTAAACTGACTTAGTTGTTAGTTAAATACCACTAGAATTATCATTATAAAAGGTTGGATATTTTAGCACCTGTATTGTAAGAACTACTATTGAAGCACTTTAATTTTTGGAGCTGGACATCAATAATCAAAGACTGTTTACAGGATTCTTGAGTTGTGTCAAAATGGTGATGTATTTCATCTTTGTTTAAATGTCTCCATTGTTTTCTTTGTTGTGTATCTGCTCATCTAATTGTAAATCAGAAATTTTACATTAAGATTTGCTGTCGGAGTGCCTTAATTATGGCTGCATTTACAATCTGAATGTTTTCTGCTGAAGTCTGATTAAAGAAATCTTAATTACTCTTTAGTCACTACGGCACCTTACTATTTCTTTCACCTCATAATTCATACAGCTCTTAAAATCCGTTTAGCACAGTTAGCTTGCCCTGTGATTTTCTCTTGATTTTGATGTTCCATTCCAGCCTTTGACTCCATCGCCCAATGGAATAGCTTCTGCAGCCCTATCTTTCCAACCACACAATCAATCAAACAAACAACCCCCATCACTCTAACTATCCTAATATCAATATGTATAACCAGCAAGTTAAATCGATTTAAATCATAAAATAGAGAGAGCCCTCTCAGAGTCTAAGAAGGCTAGGTCCTGGACTCCAAAGCGGTTTGATGTTGTGCTTTATAGTTTAGTTTTGCAAATCTTCTAGATTATAGAGTGAAAACAGGCTCAACAAAGCAATTTTAAACAAGGGGAGACTTTGTGTTGGGCACAACACTATTTTTCCTTTATATATTATTTTTATATGACATGTGGCACACTTTGGCCAAATGCTCATGTTTTAAACTATTTTAGACAATTTAATATTGTACATTGTTATGTATAAGTTTTGGGGAACTCAACTTGTGTTGACCTATATCTTGTGTGTCTTGTGTATCCTATGGTTCTTGCAAACTCTCAGTTAATGCTCTAATGTTTCTATGAACTAGACATACATGTGAAATATTGCCTATGTAAGCTATGTTTCTTAGTTGTTTTATGGCCATGGCTAGATGTGATCCTTGTCTTGGTAATTTCTTAAGTGAGAAAAGTTCAGCTTGGACATGACTGGCATAAGATGAGGTATAGGAAGTTCTTAGGTGAACAAGGCACAATCTACTTGTAGTAGGTGCAATTGTTCAAGTTGTTACGGCTGAAGCATACCAATGTCACATGAATTGGAGTAGCTAAGGACTTGATTGGGTTCCCAAGCCATGAAAAAATATAAGGATCTTTGTGAGGTAATGAGTGCCAAGGCATGTTAGGGATTGCTAACATGTGCCAGATAGTTTGAAGGCATGTAAAATATGCTAAGATGTTTCAAGTGCTAAGGCATGCCAATATCTGCAATGGTGTGACAATACATGTAGGGACTATCAAGGAAAAAAAAAGGAGAAACAAGTTAAAATACAAGGAAATGAACACATCATAGGGTTAATAAGTCATCAATTTACATTTTCCAAGAGGGGCATGCTATGCACACCAACACTAGGTGGAAATGAGTGTCAAGTGCCAAGTGTTACTGCATTCTAAGTGCCAAATCATCCTCTGTTACTTCTCTTCTACTTTCCAATAATTGATCTCAAATAAATTTAATATTAAACCATGCCAAATCATATTCAGGCATCTTAATGAATGATATACATGATAATGATCATGGCCTCTTTAGGACTACATGTCTCTTCGCCCCCTTATCAAATGATCTCCTTCTCACTTGATGTTATTTCCTTCATCCTAAGGACTCCTTAAATAGTTTTTCCTAGACCTCTTAGGAACCCTCTAGAACTTACGAGTTTTATGCACTTAGACCTTAGGAAATATTAATTTTCCTTTTTAATTTTCTTTTATATTTTAGACCTCGTCTTGGGTCCAAAATCCCTTTTCTTTGCTTCTATTCCAACAAAACCTTTTGTGACCAAACTCACACAAAGCCATCTCACTAGGATTGTGTAGTACATCCCACGCTACACGATTCAACAATATAGTCTAGTTGTAGTAACTATAACTTGGTCAAGCTCTTGTAGTTAAGCGAGGGCTTGGTTGGGTTCCCAAGTCAAAAATTAAGTAAGGGTAGTTGTGAGGGCATGATAGCTAGGGAGGGTTAGGGCATGCAAAGGAATGAAAAGGCATGCTAACACATGTCGGACAATGTCAATGCATGTTGAACTAGAGTGTTAGGGAGTGTTGGGGCATATCAAGGGATAACTAGGTCAAAATGCATGGAAAGGAACAAATAAGAGTGTGTGCAAGGGAGTGTTAGCGAATTCAAATGTGCTAAGGACGAAGTGTGTTAGGAGAAGTTTAGAATAGGATTTATAGGAGGCAAGCCTATTGTTGTTATAAGGGGCTCGACATAAAAATTTTAGATAAAGGGAAATCACTTTGTGCTAGGCAAAACATTGTTTTTCCTTTAGTTATTTTTTTATATGAGATTTGGCATAGTTTGGCTACATGCTCATGTTTTAAACTATTCTAGAAAATTTCATATTGTACATTGTTGTGTATAAGTTTTGGGGCACTCAACTTGAGTCAGCTTATATCTTGTGTGCCTTGTGAATCTCGTGGTTCTTGCAAAATCTCAGTTAATGTTCTATTGTTTATATGAACTGAACATACATGTGAAATATTGCTTGTGTAATCTATGTTGCTTAGTTTTTTTATGGCCATGGCTAGATCATGTGATCCTTGGCTTGGTAAATAGTTAAGTGGGACAAGTTGAGATTGGACATGAGTGGCATAAGATGAGTTATAGGCAGTTCTTAGGTGAACAAGGCACAATCTACTTGCAGGAGGTGCAATTGGTCAATTTTTTGGGCTTGAAGCAGGCCAACATTTTCACATGAACTACAGTAGCCAAGGACTCGATTGGGTTCCCAAGTCGTGAAAAACTGTAAAGGCTAGCTGTGAGGACATGAGTGCCAAGGCATGCTAGGGAATGCTAAGATGTGCCAGATAGTGCGAAGGCATGTCAAACATGATAATATGTGCCAAGTGATAAGGCATGCCAAGATGTGAAAGGGTGTGTCAATGTGTTCCAGGGACTATCAAGGAAACAAAAGGGAGAAACAAGTTAAACTACAAGGAAATCAACACATAAGAGGGTTAATTAGTCATCAATTTACCTTTTCTAAGAGGGGCATGCTAGGCACACCAACATGACTAGGCGCCAATAGGTGCCAAGTGCAAAGTATTAGTGCATTATAAGTGCCAAGTCTTCCTTTGTTGCTTCTCATATACTTTCCAAAATTTGATCTAAAATAAATTTAATATTAAACCGTGCCAAATCATACCAAGGCATCTCAATGTGTTCCATACATCCTAAGACTTTCCAAGCACCAACAAGTGCCAAGCACCAATATGTGTTCGGGACTGTTATACATGCTATGAAGTGGAATGGCATGTTGAAGACTGCTAAGGTGTGCTAGAGAGTGCTAATGCATGTTTAGGAGTGTTAAGGAGTAATAGGACAAAACATTAAGGGAGCACTAGGTCAAAATTCATGGAATTTAATGAATATGAGGAACGTGTGCCAAGGACTAGTGTTAATGAGTGCTAGTTGTCTGCCAAGGAGGGAGTGACAAGGTATGATAAGCATTGGTAAGGCATGCCAGGGAATATCAAGGCATGTAAATAAGTGCCAAAGTGTGCTAGGGAGTTCCAGGGTGTGCTAATTATATATTCCAAATAGTTCCAAGATATGCCAATACATGCCAGGTGCTAAGGATGTGCAGGGTGCCAGGGTATGTCAACATGTGTCAAGAAGTGTCAAGGCAACAAAAGGAAGAACCAAGCCAAAATTTAAGGAAATGAACACATAAGAGAGTTAATAAGTCAGGATATTATCTTTTTCTAAAGGGGCATGCTAGTCACACTAATAATAGGTCCCAATACATGCCAAGTGGCATTGTGTACCAAGTGCTAATGTATGTCAATGCATTCAACCAAGGTGTTCCAGGGCATGCTAGGGACTACATGCATGCTAACACATGCTAGGAGATTTCCATGTTGTGCTAGCGCATGCCACCATGTGCTTGGGCATCAGTTTCATGACAAGATGTTCTAGGTAAAAAGATGTTCCAAGACATGCGAGGTGCTAAGAAATGTTAGTGTGTGAAAAAAAATTAATTTAAGGTGTGCCCGTATTGTTGAGGAGTGTTAGGTATTTCTCATTAATAGAATTTTCAGAGCTTGATTATGTATTAAATAATATATTTCCTATACACACTAGTGGAACTTTATCTAAAGAGAATTTTATAGATAACAAAATTAATAGATGTGAATAATGTGTTGACTCATAGGAAAACTCTATTCGACTAGTGATTACTTGAGGGAAATAATACACACTAATTACTTCTTAAAAAATTCACTGATTATAACCACTATGGCCTTGGAAATATCATAAAAAATACTCCACAATAAAGGCCTTAAATCGTTATCTTTTGAAAAAAAATATATTAACAGGCATATAGCGTCATCAAAAACTCATTGGAATGATCAATGGTGATGAAAAATTTTTGACCGTCACCAAAAGTAACAAAAAGAGCATTGGTGAGGGTCATTAAAATTTCGTCACTAGAAGTGTCACCAAAGAGAGAATTAGTGATGGGCCTTTAACGACCCTCACCAAAAGTGTCATTGAAAATGGATTTAGTGACAAACCTTAAAGGACCATCACTATATACACTTACAGTAGACGTTTTCTTAAGGACCGTCACCATATGTGACATTGGTGACGGACCTTAAGGGTCTGTCACAAGCGTGACCCTCACCAATGTCCTTTTTTCTTGTAGTGGATTATGTACATGATATACACCATTCAATTGTATGACAAGAAGTAGGGAATCTAAATGAACATGAAGGTGGAGGATGCGATGGGAAAGGGCATTGGCTAATAAACCTCGCATTGCATCATATTCTCCCTAATTATTGGTAGCAATACCAATGCATACGCCGTTCGAGAGAACAAGCGAATGAAAGGGGGTGAAAATGGCCCAACCTGCCAAGGCTAGATTCCAGGAGTAGCGACTTGCACCATCGGCATAACTGATATAAGTCGTGGACAGGAGATCCATCTGAAAGGTACCACAAGACAACAAATGGGAGGGTGATGAACAATGCTGGAAACCTGAGCGCGGAGTAGAAATCAAAAAAACACTGTGAGAGGGAGTGATCTGGGTAGGATGTCTACCGCCCGCACACTGTCGAGAAGGTGGTGTGTGGGAGCTACCTTGTGGGCAACTTGTGCTCAGGATGCAAAATTCACCATAGACATGGATGGTGCCATTCCGCTTATGGGTGGGAAATATGAAGTCAGGGGTGGACAAGGCTTCCATGATGTCATCATCACAATAGAATATGGGGTGACTGGAGGAAGAGGGACCACATGACACAGCGAAGCTACCCAACTCATCATCATGATAATAACGGTTCACATGCGCGTTGTTAGCCCCCCTATGAAATTTTTGACAGGAAAATAGGGGGCTAAATCATTGTTGAGTCTTCAAGGAATGCATTTCCTCTGAAAACACAGTCTCCTTGAAGCCTCCATGTGTCTTTTATCCTTTGATAAATTCCCCTCTGTTGATTCCTATTTAAAAACCCCTCTGTTTGTGAAGAAATGCCCAAAGGCCCCTTTTTCCCTCTCATTTCCCCCAATTAGCCTCTATTTTATCCCCCTTGTCTCCCCTTCTATCTCCCCATTTACCCTCCAAATCCCCTCAAAATCCCCTTTAAATTTCCTCCCCTAACCTTTGTTGGCCTTTTTTCCCCTCTATCCCTCTTTCGTTTCGCTTTTGAATCCTCAAATTCCATTTAAATGGGCAAAAAACCCATTTCCGACTATATTATAGGGCTTAGCCCCTTTACCGCAAGCCCCAACCACTTCCCCACATGTGCCCAGGCGCCAGGACCAAGCGCTTAAGTCCCAAGCGCTAATCGCAATCGGAGCATCGGGCGGGCGCAATTCCTTTGCATCAGTGAAAATCCCCGATGCGATCGTTTTATCACACAAAGTCTCGCGATGTGTTTTGATCCGTTGATCTGTCGTAAGATCGACGGCGGAGCGCTAATCGCAGGCCCCCCGCCCATCGCAATCGCAACATGTATTGTGCACCCCCCGATCGATCCGTCGCAAGAGATTGCGATGCAATTGATCGCAAGCCTCTTCCTCCGATCCCCGATCAATCGCATGGCTTGTCTCCCGAACTCCGATTGCGATGCCCCGATTTAATCCTGGTCGTCCATCGTCCCCGTGATCCAACGGTCCAGTAACAATCGCACCTTCCTCCCGATCGCTGATCGCAAGTCCTCTTGTTTCCCCTCCGATTCAATCACATCCGTCCATCTCCCCGCTGATCCTACGGCTATCGCTCAATCGTGCCTTCGACCCCAATCGCAATCGGAACATTCATGTTGTGCATTGCGATTGCTCCTCGCTCCGACCTCCGATTGCGATGGTGCGATTTGATCTCCACCGTGCGTTTCCTCCAAGATCGGATGGTTCACGTTCAATCGCCCCCCCGCCACGGTCGGTCCCACATCCACGGCTTCACCCCATTGTTTTTCCATGTTTCCCTGTGTAATTCGCCCAAGCAGTAACCTTTGGGTTTTTACATTGTTAATCATTTCTCCGCCAGTTTCCTCGCTTATCCACTGCTCCGCCACCATTCCTCCGCCCCTGCAGCATTTCTCCGCCACCACTGCCCGGGCTGGTAATAGTTTATTTCATCGTGCAGATAGCACAGAGAGGCCAATTCAGTGGCCAAACGAGACAGCAAAGCCGGATTAGAAGGGATTTGAGCCGGTAATTGAAGATTAATGGTGGTAATCCCGCAGTCAAAAGGATCAAGGCACAGTTGGAAGACTAAGAGCGCGCCAACAAGTTATAATTGCGCCACCTAAGTACTCTTCTCCAGATGTACACCTTCCTACAGAGTTCTCCATGCCTCCCTCGAGCCCATAAGCAATTAAATACGCTGACTGAAGCTCATTTCAGACAGTCAGGCAGCAGTTATGAGGTATGGAAAGCCTTGCAAATCTTTAATCCATGTCATTCATTTCAGAAGGCAGCGCAAAGCTCCAGACACCAGAAAGAACTCCAAGGAACATATCAGAGGTCAAAGTTGACCTGACAGAGACTCCCCATACAGATTACAGAGTACATACAGAGCTGCAGAAAGCCATTAAGTAGTATGGGCGTGAACGTTTCCGCCCTACTGTCTTAATGAGACTCATTTATTTTCTTATCTACCTCCGCTTCTTCCTCTTCTCCTATATGTAATCCCTGAGAACGAATTGTAAAAGGTTGTTGTTGCCTCGCTGGGCATATTGCTGTTAGAAGGATTCATTCTGACTGTTAGAACAGTCTTGGGAGAGAGTTGCAGAGTAGTTTGTATGTAATAGGCTGGGAGGAGAAGTCTGGACTGTAACAGCCATTGAGCTTATTGTACATGACTGGTTTTGCATCTATTAATCAGAGCACATTTCACAGGATCCTGGTCTATTGCTATTGGTGATGTTTTCTTACTCTGTTCATTACATTTTCATACTGTTTCATGTTCCGCTGGTAGGCATCAGAATAATGGTATAGAATTCACCCTTGTTAGGTGCCCTATGCTGTCTGCTCTCCCTACCTTTATGTTTTCTGCTTTATGTGTATCTAAGAGTAAATTCGTGGGGTTTAACCAGTGCAGCGGATGTTATTGCCTGTTGGCTGATGTATGAACTTGGGGGTTTGCCTCTTAGATGCTTCTTTGTGATCTTATCTCTGTTTTTCCTTGGAGTTGCTAAAGCAGACCTGGAGTTAAATGACCTCTGGTCCGATCTATAGGCTGCCCCTTTGTTCACCTTTGAGAGCTGCCTTAGAGTATGTCCAAGCAGGTCTGGAGTTAAATGACCTCTGACCTGATCTATAGACAGAAATTGGTTGCTTTCCTTCTTTCACTTTCCTCCTTAATGTTCCACCCCATCGTCTATCTAAAAAGATCCTTTAGTGTAGATGACTTGCCCTTTGGAAGCCTTGGCTAGTGGATGCAAGTAATTTTCCTATCATGACTCGATAGCCCAATGGATGGCACGGTCTTGGCCTACCCTCCTTGTTGAAGCCTCCTGCTGCTTTGTTTCTTTTCTCTCATCACTTTCCCAGTCTATGATCTCCTAACCAACCCAGAAACCCTTCAAACAAATCATTTTAAAACCCCCTTTTGTGCTTCATAACTAGCCGAACATTTGATTTTTGAGCTTTAAAGATATATCATTCTTTGCTTTATTTGGAGAGATCCCTCTCCGGGTCCAGGAGGGCTAGATCCTAGGGCCCCAAAGTGGTTTGATGTTGTCTGCTCATCTTTTGGTAGTGCCAAATGTTTTTGCCAAAACATGGGAACCCCAACATAATGGCGACTCCGCTGGGGAAGAGACCAATCAGCCTTGATTTGGTAAACCACTGTGGTGGACAGTAAGTTGTAAATCATCCACCTGGCGACTCCACAATTCCTGAATGATTAAAAGACTCCGTTGGTAATCAGCTGGCCACTGATTATCTGTGGTTTCACATAAGACTCCACTGGGAGACCATGTCACAGTACAACATCATCCATTCCGCAGACCAAGCCATGTCACTAATGCAAGACCCCGAACGGTTTGCGGAAATATTTCCAGACTTCATAGTAGCATGTCGTTATACACTTGCTAGTGACTTGGCAGTATATAAGGTGGAGGACCTTCCTGGGGTTATTCCTCTCAGCTCTAGAGGCGGGCCCGTGATCAAGAAAATCCTTTTGGAGCTGATGGTTGAAAGGTATGAAGCTGAGCTCGAACTTTTGAAATCACAAGAGAAATCATACGAGTTCAGAGACCCCAGAGCATTTTTGGAAAGTCTCCCGCCCCCTAAAAACGAAGAGATTCCGCTGTTGTTCGATGTGAAAGAAGAGGATGATCCGACTCCCAAGAGTCACTCTGAAGACGCAGCGGAAAATGTAACAATCAAAGCAGCCCAGGATAAAGATAGCCTACCAAGCTCGGGAGGCCTAAAAGAAGAAAATGTACATCATCTGTTCGTTGATCCTGTGGCAGAATACATGGAGGCCCTGATATACTCGAATGCTCCAGAATTGATCCTTAGCATGGGCCAGATTCGTCAGGAATGGTCACTACTAATGGTGACCACAGTTTTGAAGAACCACACGCAGAGCACCCTGTGGTTATCTCTGACAGGCAGCCAGTGCTCATATCCTTTTTTGCTACTGCTTCACTGGCTGCATTGGCTTTATCATATCACCTAGAACATCAGAGATTTCTAGTTAGAGTAGGGTAGGTAGGAGGTCTGAAATAAGCTCAGTCTATGAACATGTAGTTAGTTGTTTCATTTCCTGTCTTAGAATGTAGAGAAGACACCTGCTAGACAGTCTAATCCTAGCAGGTAGTAGTGTAGGTAGAGAAACATATGAGACCAACAGTCTAATCTGGTCTCATGGAGCAATAAGGGTGGAAGTAGAATAGGTTTATTTTTCCTGTTTGTAAAAATTAATGATGTAAAAGGGTCTGCAAGTCCAAATGCACCCAGAAGAAAAAATGTTAGGACTATAGTGTGGGTAGGTAGTTGTATGGGAGAATTGTACTGCTGATATGTTGTCTTCATAATATTGTGGCAGCAGATCAAAGAAAGAAAAGGATGGTTCAAGCAGCAGGCATCTGGCCTACACCAAGAGATCATTTTCTGAATTCTTGACTCCTCCAAGAAGAAGCCATCCCCATGTGGAGCCACTGTTAGCCCATTGTTGAGTCTTCAAGGAATGCATTTCCTCTGAAAACACAGTCTCCTTGAAGCCTCCATGTGTCTTTTATCCTTTGATAAATTCCCCTCTGTTGATTCCTATTTAAAAACCCCTCTGTTTGTGAAGAAATGCCCAAAGGCCCCTTTTTCCCTCTCATTTCCCCCCATTAGCCTCTATTTTATCCCCCTTGTCTCCCCGTCTATATCTCCCCATTTACCCTCCAAATCCCCCTCAAAATCCCCTTTAAATTTCCTCCTAACCTTGTTGGCTTTTTCCCCTCTCTATCCCTCTTTCTGCTTTCGCTTTTGAATCTTCGTATTCCATTTAAATGGGCTAAAAACCCATGTTCCGACCTTATTATAGGGCTTAGCCCCTTTACCGCAAGCCCCAACCACTTCCCCACATGTGCCCAGGCGCCAGGACCAAGCGCTTAAGTCCCAAGCGCTAATCGCAATCGGAGCATCGGGCGGGTGCAATTCCTTTGCATCAGTGAAAATCCCCGATGCGATCGTTTTATCACACAAAGTCTCGTGGCTTGTTTTGATCCGTTGATCTGTCGTAAAGATCGACGGCAGAGCACTAATCGCAGGCCCCCCGCCCATCGCAATCGCAACATGTATTGTGCACCCTCCGATCGATCCATCGCAAGAGATTGCGATGCGATTGATCGCAAGCCTCTTCCTCCGATCCCCGATCAATCGCATGGCTTGTCTCCCGAACTCCGATTGCGATGCTCCGATTTAATCCTGGTCGTCCATCGTCCCCGTGATCCACCCGCGCCTTCCGCAACAATCGCACTTTCCTCCCGATCGCTGATCGCAAGTCCTCTTGTTTCCCCTCCGATTCAATCACAGCCGTCCATCTCCCCGCTGATCCTACGGCTATCGCTCAATCGCGCCTTCGACCCCAATCGCAATCGGAACATTCATGTTGTGCATTGCGATTGCTCCTCGCTCCGACCTCCGGAGCTGCGATGGTGCGATTTGGATTCCACCGTGCGTTTCTCCAAGATCGATGGTTCACGTTCAATCGCTCTTCGCCGCCTGGCCGACCACATCCACGGCTTCTTGCCTCATTGTTTTTCCATGTTTCCCCGTGTATGGCTCAACCAAGAAGAATTCCTTGGGTTTTTACATTGTTAATCATTTCTCCGCCAGTTTCCTCGCTTATCCACTGCTCCGCCACCATTCCTCCGCCCCTGCAGCATTTCTCCGCCACCACTGCCCGGGCTGGTAATAGTTTATTTCATCGTGCAGATAGCACAGAGAGGCCAATTCAGTGGCCAAACGAGACAGCAAAGCCGGATTAGAAGGGATTTGAGCCGGTAATTGAAGATTAATGGTGGTAATCCCGCAGTCAAAAGGATCAAGGCACAGTTGGAAGACTAAGAGCGCGCCAACAAGTTATAATTGCGCCACCTAAGTACTCTTCTCCAGATGTACACCTTCCTACAGAGTTCTCCATGCCTCCCTCGAGCCCATAAGCAATTAAATACGCTGACTGAAGCTCATTTCAGACAGTCAGGCAGCAGTTATGAGGTATGGAAAGCCTTGCAGATCTTTAATCCATGTCATTCATTTCAGAAGGCAGCGCAAAGCTCCAGACACCAGAAAGAACTCCAAGGAACATATCAGAGGTCAAAGTTGACCTGACAGAGACTCCCCAGACAGATTACAGAGTACATACAGAGCTGCAGAAAGCCATTAAGTAGTATGGGCGTGAACGTTTCCGCCCTACTGTCTTAATGAGACTCATTTATTTTCTTATCTACCTCCGCTTCTTCCTCTTCTCCTATATGTAATCCCTGAGAACGAATTGTAAAAGGTTGTTGTTGCCTCGCTGGGCATATTGCTGTTAGAAGGATTCATTCTGACTGTTAGAACAGTCTTGGGAGAGAGTTGCAGAGTAGTTTGTATGTAATAGGCTGGGAGGAGAAGTCTGGACTGTAACAGCCATTGAGCTTATTATACATGACTGGTTTTGCATTTGTTAATCAGAGCACATTCCACAGGATCCTGGTCTATTGCTATTGGTGATGTTTTCTTACTCTGTTCATTACATTTTCATACTGTTTCATGTTCTGCTGGTAGGCATCAGAATAATGGTATAGGATTCACCCTTGTTAGGTGCCATATGCTGTCTGCTCTCCCTACCTTTATGTTTTCTGCTTTATGTGTATCTAAGAGTAAATTCGTGGGGTTTAACCAGTGCAGCGGATGTTATTGCCTGCTGGCTGATGTATGAACTTGGGGGTTGCCTCTTAGATGCTTCTTTGTGATCTTATCTCTGTTTTTCCTTGGAGTTGCTAAAGCAGACCTGGAGTTAAATGACCTCTGGTCCGATCTATAAGCTGCCACTTTGTTCACCTTTGAGAGCTGCCTTAGAGTATGTCCAAGCAGGTCTGGAGTTAAAGGACCTCTGACCTGATCTATAGACAGAAATTGGTTGCTTTCCTTCTTTCACTTTCCTCCTTAATGTTCCACCCCATCATCTATCTAAAAAGATCCTTTAGTGTAGATGACTTGCCCTTTGGAAGCCTTGGCTAGTGGATGCAAGTAATTTTCCTATCATGACTCCATAGCCCAATGGATGGCACGGTCTTGGCCCACCCTCCTTGCTGAAGCCTCCCCGCTCGCTTGCTTCTTCTCTCATCACTTTCCCGCCTATGATCTCCTAACCAACCCAGCAACCAACCAACCAAATCATTTAAAACCCCCCTTTGTGCTTCATAACTAGCCTAACATCTGATTTTGAGCTCCAAAGGTATATCATTCTTTGTTATATTTGGAGAGATCCCTCTCCGGGTCCAGGAGGGCTAGATCCTAGGGCCCCAAAGTGGTTTGATGTTGTCTCATCTTTTGGTATTGCCAAATCTGCCAAAACATGGGAACCCCAACACGCGTCATCACGAGAGGTGACAGAAGAACAAGCAGATAAGGTATCCACTGATGTTGAGCCCAGGGTGATCACTAAAGGGAGGTTGAGAAAAATAGAAGGGGAAGTCTTAGAGGGAGCTTCCACCGAGGGTCTCATGGATGATTATAGGTAGAGGATGGTGGCCATAGGCTCCGTCATCTCGAAATCAGGAGGGGGAATATCAATGGGAGAAGGTAAATCCTCAATCTGGCCCAAAGCATACTATGCAAGGATGGGAGAGGCGGACTGGTTTTGTTCAATCTCGTACTCCCAAACTACCTCCAAAGAGGCACGGTAATGTGTGAGGCAGGGAAAATGGTGGGAATAATGGCCATGGAGATCACACAAAGCACAAGGTTGGTTGGTGTGAATAGTCTTAGAATTCTTGGTTGTAGTCGAGGAAGAAACAAAGGCTCCAGGGACCGCAGACTCATGGAACGCAACATTAACCATGGGCTTGATACGAGGCAACTCGAGAAAAGTATGGGTGGCATGATTGACAACATCACATAAATCACAAGGCTTTAGAGGTTGAGGAGGAGCAGGGTCAGTCGGGGCAACCTTGTCTTTTGATGCCTTCTTGTGAGCTTTCCCCTTTTTACCCGAAGTTGTCGCAATAGGAGAAGGTTCCTGTTGAGGTGGTTGAGGCACGATAGCAGCGGGAGGATTCATGGGGACCGGTTGAACCAACGTCAAAGCAATATAAGGTTTAGCTTAACCATACGGGGTAGCGACTGGGGGATAAATGTACCAGACGGGAATCCCCAGGGTCAGGTTAGGAAGGGATAGGGTAGCCATGACAGGAACCGAGAACACTCCAAGAGGGGGAGCTAGGAACGGTATCTCACCGGAGGGGTAATGGCCGGGTGGGACAGATCTGAGATGGTGAAGGCCTGGAGAAGTCGTTCTAGGAGGGTAGAGAGGCTCATGGATACCAGCTGTAGGTGAAGGGCCAGGAGGAGGGGGTACAGAAGGCTGAATCAAAGGGCTAGGAGCAGGTTGCGGAGGGCAGGGCTGCTGACTAGCCGAAGTAGGTCGCTTGAGGGAATCCCAACATGATTGCATCATGCAAACATTCGATGAGCTGGGATCAGAGACAAGAGGAGGAAGACTAGGGAATGTACCAAGCAAAGAAGAGTATTTGTAGACTCCGGGTGAGACACTGGTCAAGGGATTAACGGTTTTCTTATCGGCCACCGAAGATATGATGGACTCAGGGGAGGTCTGAGACTTCGGTTCGTAATATGTCAACTGGTCAATGGTGACTATCTTTCCATTATGGGGAAAGGACATATTGTGTTGAACCACAAATGGAAAAGCAGATATCGCATACGTGTAGCTACGACCCAATAGAATGTTGTAATCTAAGGGGGCGTCAATGACTTCTACGTCAATGCAAACAGTCTTTCCCACAAGAGTAATAGGACAATTTCATAACAAGCCAATGGGATGGGCAGCATGGCCATCCCATGCTCAGAGGGTGATAGTGGAGGGGGCCAACTCAGGCGATCTGAGTTGCTTCCAAACCGAAGCGGACATCACGTAGGTGGATTCCCCCTCATCAATGATACAACGGGAAACGTTGGCATTCTGGATATTGACTGGGATTTGGAAGGCGACAGAAGAAAGAAGAGGAGGATGTTCTGACCGGTCAACATCGAAGACGACCAATCAATCATCTGAAGGATCTACAGCGCCCATGTCAGATAGTAGAGCTTTTCGTTGTGAAGGGTGCGACTGGAGGAGTTCCAGTATTGAGATGGCAGTAGGAGATTGCACCAAATCATCTACTATATTATACGAATGGGAAGCTTTGCCAGAAGCATCATTTCGGCATAATGGTCCCTTAGGGATATTGTTATGAACCTCTTCCTTAGGCTGAGGGATATGCAAAGGACCATTGGTTTTCGAAAGAGGCTCTGTAGAACCTGAAGAAGGGGGCTCGAGAGCAGACGCAGCGGGAGGCTTGTTGTACTGACGGGGCCGAGTCTAAAGGTTGAGGTCTACGGTTATAGGTTGGTCAGAGTTCATCATGAGAATTTGGTAATCGGAGGTACCAGATGGAGGAGGTTGAGTGGCCGCCTAACCTTCAGGTGGTTGGGTAGCCACAAATCCTTGCTGAGGGAAAGAATTATTAAACACAGTCGGCTGACTAGGCGCAGAATTGGGAGGGACGAAAGGGGAGGCTTGATGTCCTCGCGATGCTGCTTGAGTCTCCCACATCTTCTGCATCTGTGGTCAAAGAGGACAATCGTGTGTGTCATTAACATAAACACCACAACAAGAACAAGGGTTATTCGTGCGAACAGGCCTGTCCCGCTTGGGCTGAGTGCCCTGTTGTTGATTAGCATAGTTAGGTGCATTATTTTGAGGATTAGGTCCAGGATTACCGGGGGCAGATTAATTCTGAGTGCCTTTCCTCTTATTTTTGGAAGTAGGAGGATTAGTCGCGCCGTGTTGTGTATACACCTGCCCCTGAGGGGGCGGTGGCTGCTGTTGTGGAGGTTGAGAAGGCAAGGGAGGCGGGGGTGCTAATTCTTGAGGAGCTGGAGCACTAGGCTGTGGATATAGATAATAAGAAGGTTGGGTAACATTGTGGTAAATAAGTTGGGAAAAAACAGGAGGCATGTCGTATCCTAGATACATGCTACCAGGAGGGGAAAAGTGTTGGAGGTGTTGGCCCCTCCCTGAGGGAAACCATAGCCCATGGTAGGCTGAGCGTATGGATGAGAAAGAGCTCCAACGATACCATCGGTGGCATGAGATGCCCCCGGTGCATTGGCACCACAGAGTCTTGGGAGATCAGGTAAGACGGTATAAACATAACCCGACTGAGCGTAGATCAGGCCATATTTTAACGCAATTTGGAGAGAAGCTTCTTCAGTTTGAGGGAAATGTGATGCGACATCTTTACCTATAGCAGGAAAAATGGATCTAAGGAAGCAGTCCATGTAGACACGGTCTTCGAAGGTAGGGGCTCGACATTGGCTCTTTCTTCTACGCCATTCATGGACATGATCGAATAGGCAGGTCGCAGACGATTGACGGAAAGAAGTCAAAAGTTTGGTACCAGCGTCATAACGGAGGGGAAGCTGAAAATAAGATAGAAAATTCCTGGCAAGAGTCGCAAAGGTGGTATGAGTGGATGAGACCTGATCAACATACCACTTAGAAGCTTCGCCAGTAAGCGTACATTGGAACAACCGAAGATAGACAGAGTCATTGGTAATGGAGTTAGATGAACACCACATGTGGAAAGATCAAACATGATTTATAGGATCTTCTTCAACAAGACCTTCAAACTTGGGGATGTCGGAAGGGAGCTTGGTTGGCATAGCAGGCCAACCAGCATCATGGCGTATAGGGTCATTGATCAACTGGTTAAAATCGGGAAGACTGAGGCCTGCCATATAAGGGAGCAAGGGAGCAGCCGGGGTAGTTCCTGTTGCGGTCCCACTAGTATTATTTCCAGCATTAGGGTCGGGGCTACCACTAGTGTTAGGTCCTAAACCAGACATGGTGAAGGTGATAGGGGGAGAACTGGGGGCAGAACCAGAAGGGGAACCCAATGAACCAGAAGAGGAGTCGGAGTTCGGACTCGGTGGAGGACTAACTCGAATCCTACGCAAAGGAGTAAGTCTTCCTACCGAAAACTAGGGATGAAGGAAAAGAAGTCTACGGGATAAACGCCTTGGCGGCGCAATGATGAAGGCAAAAACATGGCACAAAGGGAAGAGAGACCAACAAGGGTAAGGAGGTGCAGGATCAACTGATTACAATGTCGAAACAAGGGCAGAGAGGTGCAAGATCAATTGATTACAATGTTAAAGTATTTGCTTGGCGGTGTTAACCAAGCTCTTCTTCACTTAGGGTGTGTGTGTCAAGTGTGTAAATTTTAATTTTTAAACCTAGACGTTTGTAGAGAAAAAAGAAAAAGTGTGTTGTATAACTGTAAACAAACCTACAGATAACAGTATATGAAACTGAAATAATAGAAAATAAACAGCTAATTATGCATTAATCTAAACCCAAGGAGGCGGGCCTCTCAACAACTAGTCTATAAGTGGGCAAAAATCTAGTCAAAACACACCAAAATAGCTAATAGATCTAAATTCGGGAGGGATAATGATCTAAAGGTCAGATCTACTGGAAATAGGTGCATAAAAACAACAAAAAATCAAAGAAAAAATCGCTGCAAAGGAGGTGGCGAAAGGCTATAACCTAGACGGAAGCGGAGGGGACCTTAGAGGAAAACCCAAAAAAAAATAAAATGAGGTGTTTTGGATGGATAAATAACCAATCTGAAGTGGATTTGAAGGTAAGGGATCAGATCTGAAAAAATGGCTGAACACACTGAAATTCAGACGACTTGCAGCAGCTAAAACTCTTCCACGAAAGGTGGAGGGTACTGAAGCCCTAGGGGACTAGGTTCCCACTTTGATGAGTAAAACAGAACAAGTACAGGTCCAAAATGGGCGGAGACGGAGGTCAGACAAGCCTGAACAGAGGCCCAGACAAACCTAAAAAAATCTCAGAAAATTTCCTGCAAAAAGCTCAGGTCGCAGTTTCTGACCTGTTTTCTACAGAGGTCGCGGGTTTTGGCATGTTTTCTGTGCCCTGCAGGTTCAAGTTGTGGGCTTTGGCCCAAAAAGTGCGACCTGCACTTCCGGCACTCTCAGAAGTAGGTTTCAAAAAAGTTTTTCGTCTCAGCTGCGAAAAATGCCTATCACCTGCGCAATAGGTCTGAAAACACACGGAAGTTAGAATTTTCAATGTTTTAGGGTTTTATAGGTTAAAAACAACATCAAGAAAAGAAAAACAAGAAGCTGAAGAGAAATCCTAGGGTTTGAAGCAACTGGATATACAGGGATCTGAAAAACAACAAAGGTTGTAATCGTAAACCCTTATGGAGTCGCCAGTTGTTAGTATGAATCTTAATTTCAAGCGTACGAAAAAGGCTCACTTTAGCTATGCATAACAAACAACCCTAACAGCAAATATGGCTACCAATATCTTTAGATCTGTAATTAGTTGACCAATATAAATGCTGCAAAAATCTAGATCTATGCATTAAAAGACATTAAGCAGTAAGTAAAAGCAAGAGTTGCTCCATGCATCCAATAGACAAGACAAGATTGTTTTAAACAATTTTTGTGTTTTTTGACGCCTGAGAAGAGAACATAGAAAGATATTACCAGTCCCCCTCAATGGGAAATATGCTACCAGTCCCCTTCAATGGGATGGGTTCTTGTAAGTCCTTAGCACTTCAGATCTAAAATCCCTCTCTCTTGATGGTGTAGAAAACCCAAACAAAAAATGGAACTAAAAGGGAGCTCACAAGAAAAATAGTAGCAAAATATGACAATGATGGTGGATCAAAGTCAGACCAAAAGTATAGATCCAGAGTGATCTTTAGGCAAAAAAAGGTAGTGAGTGAATGGAAAAACCCTTCTATTTATAACAAAATATTGAGTTATTCTAGATATTGGTGCATAATTAAAATATTATTAACCAAATCAAGATCCAACTTTTATGGAATATTTTATCATATTTGTTGGAGGGAAAAAGAATTTGATTTTGGTCAAATCCCTTTATTTGTAAATAATAAATAAATAAATGATTTATTTATTATTTTAAGGATGTGGTTGAGTAATAATCAAATAAATAATGATAAAATAATAAATAAATCATTTATTAAATTGATTTATTATTAAATTCTAAAATTGAAGAGTTTTTATCCAGAAAACTCTCCAGTAAACAAAAACCACGGGAATTTGAAAACCAAAAGATTTATTAAATTATTTATAAATTATTTAGTCAAATTTAACAAGGAATATTATTTAAATAAGGTTTAAATAATTATTCCTAGAAAACAATAAGATAAATAATGATTTATCTAATTAATTTTCCTGTTTTGGGTTAAATATGACCAGAAATATTATTTTAACTGTTGTTTAAATAATTATTCCTTGAGGAAAATCAAACAAATGTGGATTTATTTAATATTTCCTCATGGGGTTTCCTGTTTAGACCATAAACAACTTAATAAATGTGGTTTACTAAGTTATTTTTCATAGTGAAAGCAATTTTACTTAGGGAAAAATTGGTCTTACATGGTGTACTTAGGTCCATCTAATAGTAACAGGTTAGATGACCAAAAAATGGTGTAACAGCAGCAACAACAAGAAAAAACCCTAGAAGACCTCCATATTCGAGGCTATCAGCAATAGGACCTCCAGCAAATTATCACATGCAGCTTCAGGATCATTGGCAGCAGTGTCAAAACCACCAAAGGCATATTCAATAGTCATATCAGCATCATCAATATCTCCTACAAAAACACATGAAGGGTAACGCTCAGGTATGAAACTCTCTAACCTCACCCTTTGAAACTATTTTAGCTTAAGAAAACATTAAAAGTGTGAGAAGGAAAGTTTTTTTTCTAGCCAAAATTAGTACTACCGGTCAATTTCACTTTTCCACCAAGACACATGCACATGTGGGAGAGGAACAAGACAGGAGTGAAGAGGACTTGAGAGAGTGGGTAGTAAGCGGCTAGACAAGGAGTTCCAAGGGGTAACTAAGGGCAAACTTAGTTAATATAAAAAGAACTTTGAGTTTATTTTGCATGCAATGAAAAAAAAGAGAAAATTTTGAAAATAGAGAAAAAACTTGAAAATTTTGGCAAAAGAGAAAAATAAAATATAAAAAATAAAAGGTAGACCCACCACCTCTTGGCATGAAAATATTAACTGCTACATGTGAAATACAACTACTACAGGCACAAAATTTTCTACAGGAAAAACAAATTTTCTATAGGAAAGACAAATTTGCTACAGGAAGCTAACAGAGGGTTGCAAGAGAAATATTTTTCTACTAGGGTATTGGACAATGATTAATTAATAGCTAAAAGGTACAAGGAAACACAACAGAGTTGCAAACTTTATTTTCTCCCAACATGGTAAATTATCCCAAGGGTGAAAGTTATTCAAGTCACCAGTTTGATCATCACATCATTCCTTTCTTTTGCTTCAGTTTATTGACCATCATTTGTTCCTATGTGAGAAGAATGAGCTCTTTTTGAAGTGTTTTCAATTTTAGAATTTAATGAAGAGAATCTAGATTGTTAGTTAAGGGTGTTCATAATAATTTGATGGATAATATGATGTGTCATGAACAATATTTTGTATCAGTGGTAAGAGGCTTGGACTTCAATGAGAATGACTTTGGTAATGAGGTAATGGATGCCCAAAAATCCTTCTTTTCACAAGGAGAAGTGCCATAGGAATAATAAGAAGACAAGGGCCAAAGAAAGGTGTTTCCCTCACAAATAGAAACCATTAAAATTGAAGAAGAGCAGCAGGAGGAGAAACATATGGACCAACAAACAGAGAATGACCAAGCCACCATACATGAAGAACCATAGGGCAAGGAGGATGAATAGGTTGCTCAAAGGATGACCAACAGTTTCAGTAGGGGGGTATGATGGGCCTCTAAATTAGACATAAATTAAGGCCCATATAATCTTTCTTAGGCACTTAAAAAATATATTAAATCTCTCCTTCTACACTTAATAATGTTTTTTTAAGCTTTAATATTTTCTTAGGAAGGTTTACAGATAATTGCATATTTGTGCCTAATATTATTTATTTTTGAAGAATATTGTGAGAATATTGGACAAATCATGAATATTTGGAGGAGATAATTTAGAGACTTTCTCCCTACTACTGGAGGATCAATATTGGAAAATAAATGAACAAAATATCATGAAATTATTGAGAAAAATTGGAGTAATTTTGGAACTCCAATGATTGAGAATATCTAGGAATGTGTTCCCTATCATCTAATGCAGATTCCTAGTGTTGAGAACTAAATCCACTATTTGAGGGTTTTTGGAGGGGAAATCTTCCTCCTTTCAAGGAGAATGCTTCTTCATCAATTTTTATGAGTACCAATTCAAATTGGCCTCTAGGGGCATGTATTGTTTAGTCTTATTATGGATAAAACTTGTTGATTAGAAGCTCCACCTTCTTTTCTTGCAGGGATGTACTTGGGTTGATTAAATAATGAAGTTTGGTGTCATTTTTAGCTTCTAAGGCTTGGTTTATTCCATATTAATATGAGTCCTCATTGGGCTTGGTCATCCCAGGAGCCTCAAAGCCCTCTTGCACAATTTATTTATGTTATTTTCACTTCTTATTCACATGCATCTCTTATTTTTTCTTTGCGTATTTATGTATTTAGTATTGTTTCTTTTCTTGTTGTAGGATTGAGTTAAATGATTGAAGTGAGTTATTTTTCATGTTGTTTACAGGTTGACAAGAATTATTCATCCTTATAATAACTTTGGAAGGTCATATTCATCATTAGGCTACTTGGATTTGGTTACTAGTTCACGAATATAATATTTTTGGAAATGCCTTGTAGTGAAATAGTAGTAAATTTATGACATTTTTTAGAATGGGTTAATGAACTTAGCTTGACTTGATGCCACTTGGATTAGGTCATAATAATATTAAAGTTAATAATAAAATTTACCCCATTTCATTTTCACTTTATTAGGTTAGGCATTTGATAGATTAACTAGCTCACTAGTTCTTTAATTTCCATATTTTAGAGTAGTAATTTTCTGTTATTTTTTAGCACATGTGAACAAGGGTATTTTGGATTAATTCCAAGTGGAATAGACCTAATACATCATATTTTATGACAAAATTTGTCCCGTCCCATTTGAATTTTATTTACTTAGTCATTCGGTGAGTTTTCTCCAAAACATAACTTCCTGTAGCAAAAACGTAACTTCTTGTACCACTCTTGTACCATGTGAAAACTTGACCAAATTTGCTCCCAAAGCTTGGTTTTTGTCTCTTAGGCTTGAATCATGACCCCTAGGATCTAAATCCGTGATTTAGGATGAATAAACACCACTTAGGACATGCATTTTTACAAAGTATATTAGGAATATTTATTTGAATTCATGCTCTTAGGATTTCAATTGCAAATTATTGTTTTTACTTAAGATTATCTTTTTTCAAAGCAACACTTCCATTTCTAAAATTAGTTTAGGCTTTGATTTCATGGCATTCACTCCATTACATCAGATCAACAAAAGAAGGACACACTGTATGTTTCACATATAGTGCTGATACCTCTTAAGTGTGTACGAACCCCGGGTTGATAATTAAAGTTGGTAGCTTGTGAGTTGCAACATTCTTGTTGCAATACTAAGGCTCATCACCATTATCCAAAAATATTCACCAAGGAAAAAGTGTGAAGTTCTCTAATGAGAGAATGATCCAAATCCAAGTGATGATCCAAAATGAGTCCATCCAACTCCTATTTATATAATCATTAGGAGTTTGAATTACCTAATGGGCCAATATTAGCCCCTGAAATAAAATAATGTGCAAATTAACTAACTTTTGGTGATGAGCCCACCAAACTAACTCAAAAATAAAACAATAAGCCTCCCAAGAGGTCAAATAATAATCTATACATGTTGTAGGGCCCTCCAAGAGGCCTGATGATATCCATAAGTGCCATTATTCTGAATAGGATCCTTAAAAGTGATGGACAAGGGGGTGGCCCCTTGTTCTCCAAAAAATAAACCTGTGGTGCTCTTCGTCGGTGTGGGGACACACAAATGACCTCATGGGTCTAGATATGAGTCGAAGATGCATGTATGTCATCTATAAGGGCTCATATGATGGAATTAATGTTTTCATGTCATCGTACAAGTACTAGGACACCTGCCAAGCATGTGGTGAACCTGTGGGGCCAGCTGGTCATAGTGTACCAAATACATCTTCCTCGTCCAAAAGGTGGATCTCTAGCAATCTCTGAAAATATCTAGGGATCCACAGATTGGTGTCTACTGTTGTGGACGCCCATGGCTCTCTACACACACCCTATATGTGTTAATGTATCTCTCTGGAGGGTTAGGACCTCGTATAGGGTGACCAAACACAAATGGACATCATCTACATTATTGCATAAAATCCAATGTGTCCCCTAGCCTTCCAGTACAACAATTCGTTAAATTAAACGAGTAAAAGAGCTTACAAACCATAGAAAACAAGTAGAAACTTCATAATGGCATGCCCTTCCATAGTGGGTTTTGGCATGTGCTAATGTATCCAAGCTCCGAATGGGGTTATCCAGGTGCCTTATTAGGTGGTTTCTACCTTTAGAGGGGATATTATGTCCAAGGTGCATCCCTCAAATGGTGGTGGCATATGGTAAAGAGGTGAAATGGAATAGGGAATGATAGGGGAAATCCTGGGCCACATATCAAGGTACAAGGGTAGCTAGAAAAAGGGAAACCCACACTTGGGTATGTAATGTGTAGGAGGGAGAAATCATGGTACATGAAGTGCCTCGGCCTTGATTTTCCACCCTTATTTATATTCATTTTTCCTTTTCTGATTTTTCTTTGATTAACTTCTCAGGGCTCAAAGGATAAGAGCGTGATGTGTAAGATATAGAAGTGATTACCACTTTTTGGTAGGGAGTTTCATTGCCCTCCAGGGGTTGGGACAATTGTGGGTTCATGAATGATAAATGAGGCTCATCTAGGGCCTACAGAACCAGGGTGATGGAAATGGGTATGGGGTAGAGCTCATGCATTGTATTTTTCCCACGTTCTAAATATGTTTGTCCCGACCATCTTTACATCTTGTGGTATATTTGCATGTTGAATGTGGCCATTTATGATTTTACTTTTCTTTTCAGCTGCTTCAACCTTCAGGGCATCATTCCAAGCCTGACCCAAGGTAGGGCAAGGGAATGTGAAGGCTAAACCTATGTGGACCTAGTGAGAAAATTTGGACCCAGGTGGGAGAGATGATGAATGGGGGTATAGTGAATGGAAGGGGAGTAGTATAACTGGATAAGGGAGTGGGACCATGCAACCAAAGTCGAGGTTTCCCAAGCAGTACCACCCTAAAACGAAATGGTCAGTAAAGGAGATCCCACTGGACTAAAATCCAAGGTAACATCCAAAAGAGTTTAAGGGGTCAGAAGCACAAACTAAGCTCACTCTTTTCTCTTAATCACCCCATCAATCCATGCTAAGAAATATCCATGATAATTAAACCCAGTACTCAATTACCATATGAAAATACAGACCTTTAGGTTCGGTAGTCCCACCTTCAAACATACGATCAATACAAATGGGTGAGGGACCACATAGATGTCTCAAGTGGTGGAGAAATGGCACAACGAGCTAGTTGAGGGCAGCAAGGGGTCGTTGGCTGCTAACTGAGGTCAATCATGGAGAAAAAATTTCTCCTAGGGATATCACCCACGAAGTGGTGGGTAACATGGCCCACACAGCTAAAACACCATGCCATCTCATCCTTGTTAACCCGACACTTCCTCTAGGTACTCATAAAACTCCAGGACAAGGTCACGGAGACACGTGGTTTGGTGAGCCATGCCCTTACATGACCCTTTCTCCTGATTTGGAAACGTGATGTCACTGCTACATCATCCTGTGCCCCACTACATTTCTGTCCCTAACTTTATAGGATTTTGGACTAGAAGGATTAGTTGTATGGTAGACCCCTCTCCAGCTAATGGCAATGCTTCTTGCCTTCAAGTTATGAGCACAGTTGGCCTGACACCTAATCATCTTAGCTAATTCTCCTTGCACTACAACAATAGTCACCAAGGTACATCCCCAGGGATGATTTGTCTCTTGGGTACCACTTCCAGCCAATAGTGAGATCCATTAGCCTTGCATGTCAGCTAATTCATTCAGGCTAACATCATCTCACTCCTTCACTAGTGTGTGCTCGTAATTATTCTAGGATTTAATTATTTATCCTGTGGACACCACCTCCAACCAATGGCAGACTTGTCAGGCTTGCGTTTCAGCCAACTCATCCTGGTCAATCCCTTGGGTAATGCAGTTATAATTTCGAGATGGAGGTTCTGAACCATGTCAACTCCCCTTATCCAACGGTGATATAGGGAAATCTAGATAACTTATTTGTGGCTACCATCGTGAGGTTTTTAGTCAGAGCGAAAGATAAGGTTTGTCCGAAATGATCTTTAAGTTTAGGGCTCTACCCTTCCTGTGCCACAATGCCTGCTTGCATTCAAAATCTCTTATGGCTCGACTAGAGGAGATATTTACATCCTTAAAAAAATTAAATAGTTATCTTGATAGCATGCCTGAGCTCTTCATTGATCACTCTTTTTTGGTCACTTTTACCATGACCCCGCTACAGATATTATGTAAAAATCAAGATCAAAACCAGCAATTATTATTGGTGTTGGTGGTTTTCTAAAGAACCCTATGGTATTACCCCTCCTAAGCTTGGGAAAAACCTACTCCAACTATTTATTGGCCCTCATACATTCCCCATATCGAAATGGGGAACTCCAAGTAGGCTGGTAAAGGCGCTCCTACAGCCCCTCTCCGCTAAGGACCTGCAATGAGCTCCTAAAGGGGATCCACCTCTCTTGTCACATGTTAGGAGCTCCAAACTCCAAAGAAAAGCTACCAATATCTCCATGTTGCAATGCAGGGACTTCCGGGGACTAACCAATAGTGCTAGGAAGCTCGTGGAAGACCTCGAGCCTGCTAAAAATGCAAGGATGACTCAGCCTTCATCCAAGGTTTTCAGGCTATCCTTACACTTAAAGAGAGAATAACTCTTTCAACGTTAACACACAACTTGTATAGATTTGCAGGCTTGTAACTAAGTGAATATTTATGTATGTGTATACACATACCCTACTAAGCAGGCAACCTTTCATGTATTCACTTCATATTAATAGAAGGGATCTTTATATCTAATATTTCCAGGTTTTAATCCAGGTCCTTATCGATCCTTCCACTTCTTGTAGTATTTCATAATGTCTCTGTGTTGTAAACCTATATGTTGTGAATGACACAATTAAACATTTCATACATAATAGAATTATGATTCAGGGATACAGAATAACCCTTATCATGTAAATCATTACACATTTTGTGGCATATTATATGTTATGAATAACACCAACAAGAATTCTACACAACACTTCATTTCCAGTATAGAAGCACACACTAGATTGAATTTATTATAGCATCATTCATTTTAGATATGTGACACACACACACACAAATATATATATATATATATATATATTCATCATAATTATAAGTTCCATTTCCACATACAGGGGTAACCACATAGTCGTTAAATTAACAGTAGTGTTATAGTCCAGAAAAATAGATCCATTTCAAACAAGAAATGCATCATAAATTTGTTAATATTTAAACAAGTATATAATGATACATATATTTAAATTTGTAGGTCAACTAACTTTGTAACAAGGACTCTCCACCCAACCATAGATAGTTGCATCTAATCTCACTTGAAATTGTCACCCCCGATCCAGATTCCAAATACTAAGTGGGCTTGCTTTAGGGATCAAATCACCAACTTCTAGCTGAAACAGGGAATCCATAGGACCTCCTTCCTCCACTCACCAGCCACTCAGCATTCCACTAACATACAAGGAATCCAGATATCAACTTCCTCCGCCCTCCAGCTACCCAATTCCATCCAAACAATGCATTCAGGGAATCCAGAGGTTCACAACCTCCACCAAGCACATAGGGAATCTAGAGATTGCTTCTCCACCCAAGTACATAGGGAATCCATAGACCCACTACCTCCTCCCAAGAGTGTCAAGGGAATCTAGACAAGAAGTCTCCACCCTAATAATGTGATTCCACCCACTTAAGGGAATCCAAAACCCACTACAACAACAAGAGGTTTCAAAGGCTCTCCCTCCAGGAATCCAAGGACACAATCCTCCACCCACACCACTAAGGGAATCCAAAGAAAACCATATATGCACTCTAGATTTACAGGGACTCCAGAGGCATTGTTCCTCACCAAGGAGAGACCATCTATCCACCAACTTTCCAACCATAAATCAGTTCACTTGTCTTTTGTCGTCTCTTCTCTTTTGCAACTTTCTTTTTTATCGTTCTTCTTCCTCCTGCTCATGTTATCTATCTTCTTAACGCTTACCTCCAGTCGAGCTCTTTCTTTTGATTTTTCTGACTATTGCTAGCATGTATGTGAATTCCCTCTTTTTTGTCTACCCTCTCTTGACTTGTTTTTTTGGCTTGCATTTACTGCCTCTCCCTTGTTTCCTTGTGAGTGATCCCCCAAGAAACATGGGCCTACATACCTCTTCTTACATCCCATTTAATTCTGGTCAAAACCAATTCATTAAACACACCAACTAGCCTTTAATGGTTGTCCAAAAAATTCAAATTTTTATGCACAAGAAAACCTCAACATCCCAAGCAAGTGACCTCCTCCTCAATGTTTACAATGCATTTTTATGACATAACCATGGTTGGGGTTGTCACAACTTTCACATATATGATCCCAAAGGAGTATTTAAAATACATTGTGCCAAGTTACATTTTTCCTGGGCTTATGAGTCTTATTGACGACAAGAGGAGGAGAAGATAAGGAATGGGTACAATGCCTCCCGAGCACATGCACTAGGCAATGAGGCAGGGTCTTCCAATGCAGTTCAAGGGTAGGTTATGGTAGTAAGGAAATCAATAGGAAGTTCCCACTCCAGTCAGCATTGTCAAGTATAAGAGGAAAGTTTTGCATAACCTCGAAGCATAGAGGAGTTTCAAGTTTAGACCATATTTTATTATTCTAAGAGAAAACATGCAGAAACAAAGAGAAGATGAAGAAATACATAAGTAGATTGAAGAAGAACAACAACAAAAGCAATTATAGGATGAAGAAAGCAGGTAGAAGTAGGATGAGGAATTTGTAAGAGAAATAAAGGAGAAAATAGAGGACCAAGATGTGCAGGTTGAATGAGAGGAGCATAACCAAGTGGATGATATCATGCCTGTTGCAATATAGATCAGCAATCAGCCTTCACCTTCCGGTACTAGTGGCCACATCCCATTTATTGAAATGGAAATATCTCCTCCAGAAGATGACATGGTCATGTATATTTCCAACCTTTTGATTAGTTAGAGAACATAATTGTGCAAGAAAGGCGAAAGTATATTCCTAATGACCTATTGCATCCTATTTCCATTCATACTAAGAGGGGTAATTGTGCCCAAGACCAAGAAGAATGTAAGAATAGTCGCAGCAGCAAATGCATCCTTTATAGACACTACAAGAGTAAACATTGATTTCTTGGAGGAAAACAAACAACTAGCAAAGGATTTAGCTATTGCAAGGCAACAAATTGGTCATCTCCTAGTTGAGAACCAAAGGTTGTCTTCCGCTGATTCTAACATGAGTTAGTTCTCGGTATCTATATTTGAGGAGATCCAAACATTTGGAGACATTATGACATAGTTTTATGAGTAGATGATCACCCTTCATAAGGCGATGGTGCCCTTCCATGCAATGCAAAAAAATTCACGAGATAATTTGAAGGTTTTGAAAGTAATTCATGCGGCCATTGGTGTGCTCCAAGAATGGGGAACTTAGTACAAAAATGCACCATCGAAATTAGTCATAAAAACAAGATAAGAAGCTGAATTAGAAAGGGCTGAGGTTAGAATGTTGATACAAGGGAACAAGTAGCTCAACACCTATGTGGCCAATATCATAACTAGCTACTCATGACTGTACCATGGGTTAGAATCCTTGGTGAGAGTGCACAAGATACCTTCCATTGGAGCATTTGCAGAAATAAAAGGGAGAAAGTTTATCAAGCAAGAAATTGAAGAATTCTTGAGTAACTTAAGGCGGAATATTCAACAATTTGTACCTGAACCTACCAAGTTGAATATGAATTTGTTCTTAATATGGAACAATGTCAAACAGGTTCCAAAACCATCAATATGAATGTAATGGAGGCAAGATTCATATATAGACCAGATCTTCCATCAAAATTTGAGGACATAGCAACACAATACAAGGCTTGGTAGCATTGTGCTACATCAAAGCTACAAGTATAAGTTGTCGAGCTAGAGTTTCCTCAAGCTCAAACATAATGTATAATTTTTTTTCTTATTAGGATCTAGCCAAATTTTTTCTTTTGTAATTTTGTATTTAGAAAATAATGAGTAATGTAAATGTAAGTGGAAGTCCAAGAGTCAAATAGGGAATATGAAGAGTCATTAGATAGAATAAAGAAATAAGAAGCTCAAGATTCATGACAGAGCTCAAAGGTCACAAGAGAAGGTGAAAGGTCACCTCATTTATTATAAATAAACCCTCATAACTCAAACAAAGGGCTTGGAACTAGAGATTAGTAGCCTTGGATTCTCTAGTCTAGCATAAGAGTGAATATCATTCTATGGAGAAGCAAGTGGTGGCTTCATGTTCCACTATTGGGGTTAGTGTCATATCATTGTATTGCATACTTGGAATTTTCACTTAATTATTATAAGCTCTCACAGTTAGCACACTTTCATGCATGTATTATGGATGTTGTAAGACTATTATTTAAATATGTTTGGTATATGTTATTTCATTAATGCTAAGTTCAATGAACTATTTCGTTAGATTTAGTATATATCTTATTGGATGTGTGTTGTATTTTCTTTCATGATTGTTGTTATCTTGTGCACCATTTTGCAGGATAGATAACGATTATTTCATATATATGTGCATCTATTTTAAGATAGTATTGATACTTTTCATCTAGATGCTCACCCTCTTTTCCCTTAGTGTGAAAGAAACTCTTATGCATTATAATTGATATCTACAAATTTTACTCACTTTTTGTCACCAAAGTTATGTGTATGTCTTCTTATTTGTCCATTGCAAACAAGGCACATCTTTAATATCACCATTAAGGCAACTAGTTGTATTTCTAGTTGGGGCTCCTAAATTAAATGATGTGGTGTCTAATTGAGACTTCATACCAAGGAGACCCCACTCCCTGTTGTTGGTATCTAGCCCCGTAAATAGGGAATTTAGGGTGTAACCTCTGGGCTTACATCATCCCAACATATTTCCCATCCATTTATTTCTCTTGCTCAATCTCGTTCAATAGTTACATTGGCCTTGTGCTCAATTATGCCTTGTGGTCATATGGCTAGTGACCTAGCTTTCCAGCCTATTATTGCGTAGTCTGAAAAACTTATATAGACTCATGGATAAGGTTTAAAGGATGTGCATACAAGATACGGTCCTTCTCCTCCTTGTTTTCTCCCACTACAATGAAATTTTTTTGGGTTGCGAGAGGATAAGGAAACCTTCCTATGCGCTCAATTACATATACTTGGTGAAGGTCATGGTGGTTCAGTCCATTACTTGGGTGATATAGAACTCACACAGAGCCATTTTTAAAGAGCTCAACCATGGAATAACCACAGTGGTTCTACAAATGTTTGGACTTGTGCCATAGATTGATCATCACCCTTATAGCTTTATGAAGCGTGTTCCACTATTATCCCTCCTGATCTTACTACAAGGATATCGTCTCCATGTTCTTAATGAAAAAAATACAAGACACTTCCCAGGGACTTCTCCATTCATGACAATAACTTTTCCATTTAGGCTAGGAACCTATCCATTCAAGCCAAGGACTTACCCATTCAGTTTCTCATATTTTTGCAATTCCTTGGGTCTTAAATGTCATAAAAGAACAAATTGATCTCAACTCAAATATCTACATACCTCTTTTAAGGAAAAAAATAAGCATGGAAAGCTTATAAAAGCAACTAGAAATAATATGGTACCAAGAAAGCAATAAGGAGATAAACATTCCACAATCAAATAGGAATCCTCCTTTTTGGTCCAATTACAAGCATAAACCATAAATACAAGCACGCAAACAATGATAATACAAGCCTACAATCATTTCATTCTTAAGGTAGGAATTACAGACACAGACCATACAATTGGTCACCCAGTGTTCAATATATAACCATCTGTGTGGGTGTAGTATGCATTGGCTAACAGTATTGTGTGTGGTATGAGAATTGGATGCTTGATGGGTGGATTTAGGCTTGTAGCATATATACAAGTGTTTCCTCCATAAATAACAATGATACTACATCACATCAACAGTGCAACCATGAATCAAAATCTTACCATTCCAATATTAGCGAACCATGAGCCATTCATACAGTAAATACAACAATGATTTACAACTCAACATGAGCTTAGTAACATGAAGAAGCAATTACAAACACTTATCTTGTATTAATACTAGAGTTGGAAATTGAAATCGGAACAACATCTCTCCACCCACGCATACATAGTTGCAGCCAAGCCTTACATGCAACTATCACCCGCGAGCAAGATTCCAAAGCTTGAGGTGGGGTGCTTCTAAGTGTTTTTAAACAATCAACATAGCTGAGATAGGACATCACAAGTCCATTGTTGCCTTCATCCACTAGCTGAGCTCATTACAACTCACACTCTTCAGGCATACATACAGTCATGCCAATATTTCACAATATAGGGAACTCCAACTTACTTTCAAGAGAAGAGAGTCCACTTATTAGGGAGTTTCATCAGTGGTTAAATTGTCTATGGTAAAGAAATCACTCTCTGGGTGGTTCATCAGTGATTCAAGGACCAAGTTTTTATCCCAAGCAACTCCTGGTGGTTCTTTCAGTCCTCACAGGCACCGAGGTGAATCCTTCCAATCTAGCCGGTTCTTCAAGCCACCAACTTACAATGGTTTCTTCAACCTTATAAGAAAGTCACGCTCTCTAAACCATTTACATAGCAAGCTTCACTCAGAATTTTCCTCATTTGTGGTCCTTTTTCCAATATTTCACTCAATGCTAAAGACCACTTGATCTCTCTCGTAGTTGTTCTCCCACACAATAGCTCTAAACATTAATACCTCCCTGCTTATGCATGCATGAGACTGAGAGGGAGCATGTATTTTTTCCACCCGTGAATGAATGTCTAACCCCCTTTCATCCAAACAAATTAACTGCCTTCATTTTTCCCACAACTCACACGGCAGCTCCACACCTGACAACGCATCCCATGTTGCTCTTAAGTTTTTTTTCCTTTTTTTTGCTTATTGTTTGAGCTGAAAAACACTTGGACTAGTCCTTCCTCCTTTAGTTAACTTCAATGCACAGTCATCACATTTAATTCCTTTAAACCAACTGGGACTGATATTTAAAGAACAACTCCCTTCCTCAAGCAATGGAATCCATGTCTCTTTCTGAGCCTTTCTAAAATAATTACAGTTATTTACAAGATGGAAAAATGTTTACTAGGGAATATCACATTACTAAAGTGAATAAATCTCTTATTCGTTTGACCTTAAGACCTTTATATGTCTCAGTGATAATATTTAACACATGTTTTAAATATCTTGGGATTTTAAAAACTTTCACATGGTTTTTTTAGCTTTTATGTTGAGGATATGTGTAATAATATAGATTTTTTTATAAAGGTATTGTATTTTTTTTAATTTGAAAAGAATAAATTGTCATTATTTTATAAATCAAGTTCTTATAAAAGAAATAGGTAAGGTAAAAAGGAAACTTCATTGCTTTTTGTTTTGTTTTTCTTATTATTATGTGTGTTCAATCATATCAATCTTTAAAAAAAATCAACTATGATACTTACAAATAATATGACGAGCAAAACTTTCTTCAAAACATTTTTTCGATGTTCAAAATTTAATTGAAAGTATTCATATTTTTTTCTCACAGAAAAAAACCATAATTCTCATTATAGTGAATAAAAATTACACTTTGTAAATACACAGCTATATGTATGCATTTTAATTGTTCATCATCAACGAAACAAGACAAGTGAAAACTTGGTCCTGATATCTTCCCCAAGTGGTCTCAACCGTCCAATCCACGAACCCAGAAGGAGCCAGCGTGGATTCTTTTCAGTGAAATGGCATGAAAATGCAAGAAAAGGGGTTGAAAACCCACTCCCTTGAACTCTTCACCGAAGTGGCAGCGTAGCAAAATGGCCCAACCAAATACACACATGACCCACTAACAAAAGAACCCTGCAAAAATTTTGCAGAAGAAGAAGAGGGTAAGAAGAGAAATTTATTGATTCATTATTTAAAAAACAACAATTAAAGCTATGCCTTGGAATTTGAAAAAGTGTTTTCTTCACTTAAAAGTGTATTCCTTCCACTTCATCCACGTGTTAAATCAGTTATAATCATTGATAGGAAGGAATATTATATATCACTAAAAAAATTGAATTGTATATTCGAAACCAAGGGGTTCTTAACAAAAGGATAAAGTAGGAAGGAATATCAAGAAGCACATATACAAATCACTAGAATATAGGTTATTTAAATGAGGGAACTTATTATCTCTATTTTGTGTGAATGTTGAGTAACCATTACCCTACTCATGGACCTCCTTGTATACAATGAAAAGGAAGTTAAAACAACGAGGGAGGGAAATAAGAAGAGAAAGTTGTTCAACATCCAATAACTATACGCATGGTTGTGCACTCTACATGTCCATTTATGTTTTTTGAATCATTTTGTATGAAATCATTGATTTCTAAAGTGATATAAGTAGTTAGCTACTAGTTAATAATGTAAAACTATAAATCATGTGCGAAATAACTTTGGAAACTAAAGTGCGTGTTTGTAGAAGAATAATGATGGGTTTTTCTTGACCTTCCTAACCAAAAGTTGGTCAAAATATGGTATATAACACTTTGAGATATGATTCATAAAGTTCATTTTCATCTTTTATTTCATGGATACTTCTAGTAATCTTGAGCATAGTGACATGGACTAATGAGATCAACTCTTCAAAATGTGATTTTGTAGCATTGGAAAGTGTTCCAAGTCTTATATTTTGGGAAGAGGCTTGGACATCAGTGTTCCAGAGAATCTAGAAACTATTTGTGGAAATTCCACTCGAATCATGCTTTATCAAAATAATTAATTGTTTTAAAGTGATCCCTAAGTCTAAACTTAGGGAAATTAAATAATTAAAGGGTATAATAAAGCATAGTGTGAATCTTCTAGAAAACAAAGATCAAGTCACCTTTTAATCTGACCCGTTGATTATAGATCTAATATGGGTTGGTGATTCATGGTGAGAAGACTATAAGAGAAGGCTTGAGGGTCATTTGGAAGGTAATCTGGGCACACTCTCAACACCCGAAGGAAATCAATTCTGAAGTAAGAGAATTCAATTTCAGAGGGTGAGGTTGTAGAGGCAGAGTTGCAGACGCAGAAGGAGGAAGGGGAAGTCAGCAGATGAAGAAGAAGGAAGAAGGAGGACGCACATGGGGCAGCGCTGAGTAGCAGCACTGGTCCTCCATGAAGAGTGACGCAATCCAACGCAGTGACTATGCAGAAGGCCATGCAAAGTGACGCAAAGAGAGGAAGGGTGCCTCCAGTGTGTCAAAAATTATTTCGAAGGGTTCAGAAAAATTATCTCAGGTATATGCGAGACATTTGCTCGTCATATTTCTCTAAATGATTTCCACTGCTCAAGTATAATATAATCCCTCATTTGTTGCACTGGTTTTCCCACATTGGGTTTTTCCGGGAACAATTGTCCAAAAATAATTGTGTTCATGTGATTGTTTCTATTGCATTATATGTGTTCTATTTGATTTTATTCTTATGATTAAGTGAATATTCTAGTTGTGTTTATTTCATAATTTACCAAAGTATTTGTAAATAACTTATCATAAATAAGTAGGTGAAATAAATCAATCACTGCAGTAGTATTTCAAATTGAAAATTTCACATGATATCAGAGCAAAATATGAGAGACATAAGAGGAGGTTCTGCAATGGAACTAAGATCTGACATCGATGCAGCATCAAATCAAAAGGATTCACGTAGTTCTCCAGAACACATGGAGAAACAGAGGGATCATGAAATTTTAGTTTTGGCATCTCGAATAGAAAAGGAATTCGCTTGTGTGTCAATCACGGCCTCTCTAGGGGTCTAGTATATTGATAGTGGAGCATCTGCTCACATGACAAGAGTTTGAGAATGATTCTCGAGCTACCAGGAAGAGCATATGAATTTTCATATCACGATGGGAAACAAGGCCAAGTGTACCCCCGTTGGAAGAGGAAACATAATATTTCAAACAGAAGCTGGTAACAAGCTTTGGGCCACCAACGTACTACATGTACCGGGATTTGGAATGAAATTTATCTCAATGTCTCAACTTCAGAACAAGGGTTATGATATATACTTTATTGGAAACAAATTTTATGTCAAACACCCTAGTTGGAAAAGGAAGGCACAAATTGGAGTAAGGAGCCATAAACTGTATAAGCTACAGCTCGAGTTTCCAATGGAACTGATAAGCAGTACAGATGAAAGGTACTTGAATGAATTATGGCATAGAAGAATAGGGCATCTACATCATGGAGCCTTGAGGATCCTCAAGAAGAGTGTCATAGGAACTCCAGAACTTAGCACAAGGAAAGACGATGTCTGTGGGGGGTGCATATTGGGGAAGTATGCCAAGGCAGCATTTCTAAGAAGCAAAAGTAGGGCCAAGAGTGTGTTGGATTTGATACACTCAGACATCTGCGGTCCAATGTCCACGAATGCTCTCACTGGTGTAAAGTATTTTGTCACCTTTATTGATGACCATTCCCGGAAGACATGGATCTACTTTCTAAAGACCAAACATGAGGTCTTTGAGCAATTCAAAGAATTCAAGGTTTTGGTAGAAAATTTAATTGGAAATTGGATCAAGAAATTGGGATCAGATAATGGTGGAGAATATATTTATAAAGAGTTCACAAGATTCTGTGCAAAGGCAGGCATAAAGAGAGAATGGACAGCTCCATACAATCCCGGGAAAAATGGAGTTAGAGAAAGGAAGAATAGGAACATTGTGGCAGCTGTGAGGGTAATGTTGTATGATCAAGACATGCCAAATTTTTTGTGGGTTGAAGCTTGCAATACAGCAGTGTATGTGCAGAACATGGCACCTCATAGAGCATTGGGTAAAGTTACTCCTGAGAGTGTGTTCATTGGTAGCAAGCCTGAGGTGAGCCACTTCAGGATATTTGGCAGTATAGTGTATTTCCATGTACCTGATGAGAAGAGGAAAACATTAGATCAGACTGTAGAGAAGGGATACCTTGTGGGATATAGCGAAAATGTGAAGGCATATCGCATCTATATTCCCGAGAACAGGAATATCATAGTAAGGCGAGACATGAAATTCATGGAGGAGAGAAACTTCAAGAGATCCCAGGAGTTGTCTATAGATACATAGTCTGAGGAGGATCCGATAGTAAAGCCACAATGGCCTACAGAAGATAGCTCTAGTGCCTATCCACGACACAAGGATTCTAAGGAAAGTTCTTTCAAGGAAGTGCAAGAAGGAGAGTAGGTGAATCCACCCACCACCGGTGGAAGGATGAGAAAAGAATTCCAATAGAATCTAAGGGATGCAGAGGAATTTATTGGAGCCCCTAGAAATGAGAAGAGGGTATGCAGGCAACCATACAGGTACCAGGAACAGGTAGCACAGGTTGGAGAACCCTCTAGTTTTTAAGAGGCAGCTCAACATCAGGTGTTGGTAGACGCTATGGTGGAATATTACAGCTCCATCATGACAAACGATGTATGGGAAGTAGTCCCTAGACCTCATAATAGATCGGTTGTATGATCAAGGTGGATCTACAAGATCAAGTATGTTGCATATGGCAGCATATAAAAGTTCAAAGCCAGGTTTGTGGCTAAGGGGTATGCACAGAAGGAAGGGATCGATTATGAAGAAACATTCAGCCCTATAGCTCGGTACACTTCGATCGGACCTATCATCTCTCTTGCAGCACAGATGGGATAGGAAATTCACCATATGGATGTCAAGACAACGTTCTTGAATGGGGTGATAGAAGAGGAAGTGTACTTAGAACAACTAGAGGGCTTTGAGACGCATGAGAAGAAGACTCATGTATGCAGGCTTAAGAAAAACTTGTACGGACTGAAGCAAGCCCCTAGAGCATGGTATGGGAAAATTGATAGCTACTTGCAGAAGATGGGGTTTGTCAAGAGTAACACAAATCCCAACCTCTCATATTTAAGAGTATGGGATGAGACGCTAATTCTGGTATTATATGTAGATGATTTATTCTTGATTGGATCATCTAAGCTCATCAAAGACTGCAATGAAAATCTGGCTACTGATTTCGACATGAAGGATCTAGGGTAGATGCACTATTTTCTTGGTTTGGAGGTTTTGCAACAGAAGGGAGAAATCTTCCTTGGGCAAGGAAGATATACTATAGATATCCTGAAGAGATTTCAGATGGAGTATTGTAGACCTATGGCTACACCAATGATTATAGACTGGAATAATATCGACACATCCAAGGATGATGAGGTTGACCCTACCTTGTATAAGGAGCTCATAGGATAATTGATGTACCTGGCCAACACTAGACCAGAAATTTGTTATGCCGTGAATACCCTCAGTCATTTCATGGTAGAACCAAGGGGGGCTCATTGGGAAGTAGCCAAACATGTTCTCAGATACTTGAAGGGGACAGTCAAGTATGGATTGAAGTACACTGAGGGAAATGAAATCCAGTTGAGTGGGTTTACTGATGCAGATTGGGTTGGAAGCGCAATGGATCATAAAAGTACCAGTGCGTATTGTTTAAGTCTCGGATCGGGAATGACTTCCTGGTGCAGCAGGAAACAGAAATTTATGGCACTAAGCTCAGTCGAGGCTGAATATATGGCCGCTAGCATAGCTTCGTGTGAGGTCATATGGCTTCGTAAGTTGCTCATGAACTTGCTCAAGAAGAGGATGGAACCGACCAGAATTTTGTGTGATAATCAGAGTTGCATCAATCTCTCTAAGAATCTTGTATTTCATGATTGATCGAAGCACATTGACATTAGGTGCCACTTCATCAGATATTATGTCCAACGAGGAGGTGTACATTTGAAGTACATTCTTACAGGAGAACAAATGGTATATATCCTCACAAAATATATGGGTAAGATTAAGTTTATTTACTTCAGGGAAAAGATGGAGATGGTCGAGAACCCATTCAAGTAGAGGAATGGGTGGACTTGAGATTCAGAGGGAGCTGCAGTACGGATGAGGCAGTGGAAGAGATGGTGTCATAGGCAGTTGTAAAGAGGGTAGCAGCGCAGAGATGAGGGGCAGCAGTCAAGACATGAACAGTGCAGTAGATCCTTCGGGTCATAGCAGATACAGTTGGTATTTTGTTTGAACACTTTCCTCACTAAGAGGGAGTGTTGATTTTGTAGCATTGGAAAGTGTTCCAAGTCTCATATTTTGGGAAGAGACTTGGACATCAATATTCCAGAGAACCCAGAAACTGTTTGTGGAAATTCCACTCGGAGCATGCTTTATTAAAATAATTAATTATTTTAAAGTGATCATTAAGTCTAAACTTAGGGAAATTAAATAATTAAAGGGTATTAGTAAATCAGAGTGTGAATCTTGTAGAAAAAAAAGATCAATTCATATTTTAATTTGAGCCATTGATTATATATTTAATCTAGGTCGTTGATTCATCAGGGAGAAGACTATAAGAGAAGGCTTGAGGTTCATTTAGAAGGTAAGTCGGGCACACTCTCAGTACCTGAAGGAAATCGATTCTAAAGTGAGAGAATTTGATTTCAAAGGGTGAGGTTGTAGAGGCGGATTTGCAGACGCTGAAGGAGGAAGGGGAAGTCAACGAAGGAAGAAGAAGGCAGAAGGAGGACACAGAGGGGGTAGCGCTGAGCAGCAGCACTGATCCTCTTGCAAAGTGACGTGGTCTAGCGCAGTGACAACGCAAAAGGCCATTCAGAGTGATGCAGAGGGAGGAAGGGTGCCTCCAGTGTATCAGAAATTCTTCCGAAGGGTTCAGAAAAATTACCTCAAGTGTATGCTAGAAATTTGCTCATCATATTTCTATAAATGATTTCCACTGCTAAAGAATAATATAAACCCTTATCTGCTACACCGGTTTTCCCACATTGGGTTTTTCTGGGGACAATTGTCTAAAAATAACTATGTTCATGTGATTGTTTCTAGTATGTTATATGTGTTCTATTTGATTTTCTTCTTATTATTAAGTGAATACTGCAATTATGTTTATTTCAAAATTTACTGAAATATTTGTAAATAACTTATCATAAATAAATAGACAAAATAAATCAATCACCACAATAATATTTCAAATTGAAAATTTCACACCAAAAAAAAATATTTATTTTTATAAATTCATCTTTAAAAAACACAAGCATAAACTTAATGTATCCTCAATGAGAGTTGAATCCTAGTAATGTATTTAAGACTTCACTAAAGTAAAAATCCACATTTGAAAACCTCACTACATATAAAAGAATGCAATTCTTAAATTATCATTTTCTTACCCAAATAAATAAAATATGTAAAATTCAAATGTTTCAATTTATAATGGTATATAATGTCATGATACTTATCAATCACCATCACCAATCTTTGGATTACCATGGTGGCTTCGAGCTTACATAATCTAAACGTATTTTTTTACTGACAATCATTATTTATGTCTTCAATTAAGTATTTTTCTTTATAAAACTCAACCTTCTATTATAGTTATCTTACCGAGTAATAAGAATGTTATCGCTTATATTAAAAAAATACATGAGACTATTAATGTTGTGTGCATTTCCATTTCTAAACTTGATTGATACATATGTGTGCATTTCCATTTTTAAACTAGATTGATACATATGCAAGCCCTTCATGTTAATGAGACTACTCATTTGCAAAATAAATTCAAATATATATATGATTTTCTTCATCAAATTCCTAAAATCACCTTTTTAATAGATTATATTTATAAAAAAAAATCAGTTTACCTTTAATAACATTTTTCATCTAAAAATTTTTAATATTTTTTTTATAATACACCACTTTCAATTCAATTTTCTAAAACACATCATACTTCGATTCCTTAACCACCTTACTTTTTTAAAGTAAAAGTAAACCTTCTTTTTAAAGAAGTTTTATGTTGGCTATTTAGAAAAGCAATTTTCCTTTTTAGTGAACCTCCCTTTGTTGTAAAGATTGGTTACCTGTTTGTTTATGAGGAGTGACTTATATTTTTGTTGTGAATTTTTTATTACATTGTCTTTGTTTTAATTAAAAATAATTAAATAATATTTTATTTATATTTATTTATTAAATTTTAAGTTAATGCTTTTTATATAAGAAATATTTTAACAATACATTTTATCATTAACTATTTTATATCTTTTAAATTAAATATATTTGTTGCTAAAATTTCATAATATTTAATATTATAAAAAAATTATTCTATTATTTAGAATTTTCAAAAAATTATTGAAAATAATTTTTTTTCAAAAAATAAACTCATTATATATAATTTCTTGTTTTGAAATTGTTTTTCCTATCAATTATATAATCTTTGGAATTTGGCTTCTGTGATCTATAATTTAAAAAAAAAAATATTGTAATATCTTAAAATTGGAAGAGCAGCAATATAGCACATAAAATTGGAAATATGCAGAAATATTACTGAACCAAAACATGAGACAACCATAGAGTCATTCCATTATGATTAGAATAGCAAATATGGTACATGGTCTTGAGGAAAAGATCACTCAAGTTGGGCAAACAAGCCTCCCATGAAAGTATACACCTAAATATGAAATGATGCTAATACATGAAATGCCAAAATGTTATAACTGCGTTGTCAATTAGAGAATAGCAGTTGAAATATAGAAATATATATTTCTGTTGATACAATGCTCCAAAAGTGTTAGGACTAGAGATTTATGCTCCAAAATAGATTTCCAAGACAACCCAGAAAAGGTTTCCAGAAATACACACTATACAAAAATATTCGATATGGCCCTAGGGCTGAATAACCACTGCAACTGAATCACTGATAGGAGGTGGTTGATCTAATATATGATATGGCTGATCCTCCTCCAATATATCTCCTAAATGAAGGGATAATCCCCACACAGGAAAACAACTCCTCCAACTAGGGAAATAAACCCACTTCTGCAGTTGCTCTCTAAAATAACGCAGTCCTTGAGGGAAATTGCACTATAGCTAATGGTAGCTACTTGGCCTCCTACCAAATGTGGAAATAATGCACCAAGGACTTCCTCACAAGCCTCCCGGATGAAAGGATGACCCCTCCAGTGGAAAACTAGCTCAGAAATTGGAGATATTTCTCCTCCACTGCTGCAACCCTGCAACACAACACAGATCTGGAATAGAATGCATTGTTGAAGAAGACTGAAGCTTGGCCAAATGGCATATAGTGGTAACGCAACTCAAGATAACCTCTCCTGAGTAGGCACTCGAAGAACCCCGAGGATGAGGGTGGGATTTCCGCTCGAAAACACCCTTGTGCTAAACAGCACTGTAGACCCTGTTAAACAACAAAAGTATGCATAGATATGTCACATGACAAATCTAGATCTAAAAAGATCAAAATCAATAATACAAATCCATGTCTTCTAATGTTGTCATCCTCTTCCTTTTATTCTTGGTGAGCTTCGTCACCCTGGGCCCCACTCATTAAAGGAGCTACTCTCATGCATACACTCCTCCTAAATGACTGCGTTGTCCTCCAAGAATCCTCCATTACCTCTATAACAGCGTTGTTGATTTGGTCAACTTTGACCATGTCCACATGCTCTATCCCCTTGTTCACACCTTAGGGTGCTCTATTAAGCTGAAATTAGGATCCACATTCATATGAGAAGTGGTTGTATTCTTTATAAAGAGATTTATGGGTCTCCCTACCCACTTATTCATCTATCTAAGTGACAAAACAAAACTTTAATATTCCAAATAGTTGCAAGCTAATTTTGGAATATTACAGTCCTCCCCTCTAAAATGTTTCTTGTCCTCAAGCAACTGCAAGGATAGTGCAAAATCTTCCCAATGGGAAACTCCAATCTCCATGCTATCATCCAAGCAAAGTGAGCCATCCTTGGTAGCTCATAGAAACAATCACCAAACCCTGCTTCTGCAATGTATAGGGGTTGCATGGCTGAAAATGAGATATTAAATTGTTCAACTCACGTTTTCTCTCTCTCCATTTATGATAGATATGGAATTGTTGATATTGGGCTGCAATAATGTGGTCATCAAGAAGGCAAAAATCACTTGGACTCTCATGATCCCACTCTTTGGTTCTAGGAATATCTCTTGCCCAATCCATCCCACATATAGTGAATAGAGTGTCATCACCATATGGGATCCAAAAGAAGAATGGAGTAAGTGTCATATAACATGTTGGATGGTGACAATAGTCCCTCAAGTGAGACCATCGTTGTTCTGCTCCTAGCTGTCTCAAAATATGATATGATAAGTGGCCATCCAACCGCTTTCTTGCTGCCACTATCTTCTCAAAAGCTTGAAAATGGTAAAGGACATTAGGTGTTGGCTGAATATGAACCAAGAAAAACAAGTCTTGCCCAAATTCCTCTAGAAAGTGGCCAATCCCATCATTGAATGTAGTCCCAAAAGGACCATGAAATCCAAAGAGAGGCTTGCTCTCTTGTGGAGCAATGTGTTGCAAATGTATGGCAAAGGAATGTACATACATTATTAGTTGATCAATAAGAATCAAGACACAATCCTTACCATATATTTTAGGAAAGTTGGTGAACAGGTCCATAGATGAGCCTTCCCATCTCTCCATCAAAAGGAGAAGTGGTTGTAACAACCTTGCAAGGTGGTTTCTTTCCTCCTTATACATCAAACAAGCTACATATCTCTTGATATGTTGGTGCACATCTTCTTTGAGATCCTCCCAATAGAATCCTCCCATGATGGTGTGATAAGTCTCAATGAAATCTACATGCCTGGAAAAGAGTACCTCATATGTTGCATGCAGAATATTTTCCTTGAGTTTGGATTCTTTAGTCAAGTAGATCTGAATATGGAAATAAATGACTCCATCAACCACTCTATATCTCCCATCTGTTACTTGTCCATTAAGAACCTTACATGTGAAGAGGTTCTTGGAATATTCCACCAAAATTTGGGACTCCCAATATGGATCTATGCTTCCCAACAATGATAGTGTTGTTGAAATCTAAAATGAAGCACCTGTCACATCATAGCTCTCCTCTTTGACATGCTCAATGCCAAAGCCACATGTTGGAGTATTGCTACCCCACTTTTGCTGCCTCCCGTGCAACTGATCTTTCCCAAGACAAGATTGAAGTACATGGAGGTCAACCTCCTCTTGGAAGGTATTGCCCATCCAAAACTGCCATAGTTTGGCCAATGCATGCAAGGGTGTTAATAACCTCTTGTCATATTCAGAAATCTCCCTCATGTGTGGAAGTATCATTTGCTGCCCCAAGAATATGGAGTAGCTCTTTGACACCATGCTTGTGCCATCACAGATTCTTGAATCAACATCTTTCAGTGAAAATAGTTGAGTGGGAGATGGCAATGTCCATATCAAAAAATTTATCATCCCTCCTTTGAACCCATCAAAGGTTCTGTGCGTTGTGCTAGCTCCTCCCAAGGCTCCTTCCTTAGCCAAATCTATCAATGATGCACCATGTTGAGAGAAATCTTTGATCATCTTCCAATCAGTGGGTCTCCCTAGTGGAATGCCTCCACGTAATGAAACATCAAGGCCTAGAGCAGGCTATATATGTGAGTGGACTGATTTGTCCCTGCCCTCACTGTGCAAATCATCCTCCTCCTTCAGTGCATGAACCTCTTGAAATGGAAGGGTGTGTATGTTCCCAATCATTTGATGTTGGCCATCCTTCTCATCTCCTCCTACCTTCTGCAAGATCTCACAGTCTAAGGTGTCTTTTTCTAATGTAATCAACCCATGCACACCCAATTTAATATTGGTGTCAAGAGTCTTAATCACAAATAAGTGATCTATCATGGTGTATGTCCCCAAAACTATGGTCAATGTTGGAACACACTTCATCCATTGTTTAGTCTCACTGCCCATCAATATAGACACATGTTGCTCCTGATCTTCATATGTGAGATCCTTTGGCACTTCTTGCAAAGATACAAGAGCTCCTCTAGTTGAAGCAATTGCTTCATCTCCATCTCCAAAAAGTGGTGGATCTCCTCTCGATGTCACAACGCTGGAGGCTCTTTCCAGCTCTTCCTCTTCCTTCTCCTCATCATTGGAGAATACCTCATCATTAAGAGATCCTTTTTCTTGATCTCTTCTTGAAGGATGAATCCTCATGTCTTCTTCTTGAGAAGAAAGTTATTGCTGAAGTGGGGCTTTTTCCCTTGGCAAAGAATTTTGCAGATCTTTAACCCACTCAACAATATTCTGAAATGGAGTTGGTTTCATGGATCCTTCCAACTCATGCAAAGGCTCTGCTTTCTTGGGTTTGGCTAGCTCACCCAAGGAAGTTTCAGAAATTTTTTTGATCAAATATTTTCACTAACCCCCTAGTGAACTTTGCATAAGTAATTTCATTTGCATGATTCAATTCATAAAACCACCAAGCATAAGCCTTACCTTCAAGATGCAATGCTGCTACTCTAAGGGCCTCCTCTTCTGAAACGTGATGCAGTTGAAAATATGTGTCTAACTTCTTTATCCACACCTTAGTTGTCCACTTGGGTGACCCATCAAAAGTAGGTAGAAAGAATCTACCCAAAGTGTGCCGCATGCACCCTCTTCTTCTATTGTGCTTACTGGGTCTTCTATTTTCTTTCATTTGAAAAAAACCTTGGAAGCTTAGATGCTCCTTGAATCTTCTAGAGTGAGATTCATATTCTTGTAGATAGTCATGAAGAGTCTCCTCCTTTGGTGTATCTCTCTCCTCTTCTTCTCTTGCTAAGAATGTAGGCATGGTACACTGTTGTGGATCTAATGGTGTCGTTGAATGCTCACACCCATAATGTGAATAACTGGAGCTTTCTTTATGTATAAGCCCTCCTGGAGAATCTATATATCTCTCCATCCTCATCTCTTTGATGTCTCTGTTAATGCCCTACATAGTTTGAAGAAGAATTTTTAAGAACTCCTTCCCTCCTGATAATGGAGTTTTGACTCCATCTCTTCTGCAAATCTTCTCCTTTCTATGAGAAGCCTATTTAGATGACATAATAGCTGAAGTACATAGGTTGAGCCAAGATTATGCTCTAATACCACTATAATATCCCAAAATTGGGAGAGTAACAATATAACACATAAAACTAGAAATATGTAGAAATATCACTAAATCAAAACATGAGACAACCATAGATCCATTTAATTGGGATTATAATAGCAAATTAGGTACAAAGTCTTGAGGAAAAGACCACTCAAGTTGGGAAAACAAGCCTCCCATGAAAGTATACACCTAAATATGAAATCCTGCTAATACATGAAATGTTGGAATGCTATAACTGTGTTGTATGTGAGAGAATAGCAGCTGAAATATAGAAATATATATTGCTACTAATAAAATGCTCCAAAAGTGTTAGGAATAGAGATCTATGCTCCAAAACGGATTTCCAAGACAACCCAGAAAAGGTTTCCAAAATTACACACTATACAAAAATAGTTTATATGGCCCTAGGGCTGAATAACCACTGCAACTGAATCACTGATAGAAGGTGGTTGATCTTATATATGAGAGGGTTGATCCTCCTCCAATAGATCTCCTAAATTAAGGGTTGATCCCCACACAGGAAACAAAATTCCTCCAACTACGGCAATAAACCCACTACTGCAGCTGCTCTCTAAAATAACGTAGTCCTTGAGGGAAACTACGATGTAGCTTATGGTAGCTACTTGGCCTCCTGCAAAATATGGAAATAATTCACCAAGGACTGCCTCACAAGCCTCCCTGATGAAAGGATGACCCCTACAACACAACACAGATCTGGAATAGACTGTGTTGTAGAAGAAGACTGAAGATTGGAAAAATGCCAGATAGTGGTAATGCGGCTCAAGATAACCTCTCCTAAGTAGGCACTCGAATTCCCCCAAGGATGAGGGTGGTATTTCCACTAGAAAACACCCTTGTGATAAACAGCACTGCAGACCCTGCTAAACAACAAAAGCATGCATAGATATGTCACATGGCAAATCCAGATCTAAAAAGATGAAAATCAATAATACAAATCCATGTCTTCTAATGCTTCCATCCTCTTCCTTTTATGCTTGGTGAGCTTCCTCACCCTGGGCCCCACTCATTAAAGGAGCTACTCTCATCCATACACTCCTCCTAAATGATTGCGTTGTCCTCCAAGAATCCTCCACTATCTCTATAACAGCGTTGTTGATTTGGTCAACTTTGACCCTGTCCACATGTTCTAGCCCCTATTCACACCTTAGGGTGCTTTATTAAGCTGAAATGAGGATCCACATTCACATGAGAAGTGGTTTTATTCTTTATAAAGATTTATGGATCTCCCTATCCACTTATTCACCTATCTAAGTGATAAAACAAAACTTTAATATTCCAAATAGTTGCAAGCTAATTTTGGAATATTACAAAATTCTTTCGGTGATAATCACATAAAATTATGAAAGGTCGACGCGTTTCGAACCAACCAGTGTGGTTCATCTTTAGGACAAGATGATAAATCAAATCAAGGCGACATGTTTAAAAAGATGGAGAGAGGATCCAAGTAGTCGCTAAGGAATAACAACTAGTTTGACTAAGAGAGGGAAAAATATTTCAAGAAAATAATTTATTAAAGTATTTTATTTTGATTATAATATATTCTATTATTATGTTTTAATTTTTTTTAATTTTGAAGATAAATAAAAGGGAGAAAATACTTTAATAAATTATTTTATTGATATATTTTTCCCTCTCTTAGTCAAACTAGTTGTTATTCATTAACGGCTAGTTGGATCCTCTCTCCATCTTTTTAAATCTGTCGCCTTGATCTAATTTCTCATCTTTTCCTAAATATGAACCACACTGGTTGGTTCGAAAAGCGTCGAACTTTCATGATCTTATGTGATTATCACCAAAAGAATTTTTTTTTTAATTATATAATCGTTTTTTTTTTTTTGTGATATTTCAAATCAACTAAAGTGATTCATTTTTATCTTTGACCTGAGAATGAACCATAGTAATTGGTTTGAAACATCACTAAAAAAAATTGATTATGTGATTAATCTTAAAAACAATCTCAAAAACAAGATGAATCGCAGAGACCTAAAATCAAAAAATATAATTTCTTCTTAATTTAGTTCAATATTTTTATATTTGTTACAAATAAACTAACCTCGTACATATTTGGAAAATAACCCATTGCACAAAGAATATGAAATATTATGAGGAACTAAATATGGACACTTTCAAATATTTTTTATTGATAGGAAAATAATGAAATTTAAGTGGTTATATAAAAATAATCATAAATTAAATGGATTTGTAACTGTAATTTAAAACATAATTATAATTTAAAAAAATTATATAAATTATGGAAATTTCAATCATTTTTATAAAAGTGAGGTAAATAAACTGTTAATTAGATTTATCTAGGACAATTAGTAGGAATAATTGTTATCCTTCTCACCTAGGTTCAATTCCCACAAATAATATGTTGAATTCATATCAAATATATTGGTGTAATGGCTTTGATCTTCTAGGATATCATCCTCCAAATAAGAGGAAGTACAAGAGGAAGTTCCTTGTGCTAACATAGGCAAAAAAAATAAAAACAAAAACAAACAATGCATACACAAATTATTTAAAAGTAGAAAGTAAACAATCACACACATAATACTAAGAGATTTACCCTAGAGACATTTAATTGGGAAAAAAAACAAAATTTGTATAGTTTGATCTGAATGGAAAGTGGCCTACACCCATGGTATTCATCCACCCATGGTATTTATCCGCCCATGGTATTGTTAGTGGCATCTATACATGGTATGTATCCACCCATGGTATTCATCCACACATGGAATTTACCCATGGTATTGTAAGTGGCATCCACCCATGGTATTGTAAGTGATATCTACCCATGGTATTCATTCACCCATGGTATTTACCCACCCATGGAATTTACTTGTGGTGTTGTAACTAAAAAATACTATAAGTAACAAGTCACATTTTGTAACTAAACTAGAGGAGGTGGTCTTTGGAGCATTAGGGCCACCTGTTGCAGTGTCGTAGCTTCAGGGTATATCCCACCATATCTACTGTAGTTTGTTCCAGCCATGTAAGGATATTGTATTTGCTGACTCTGTTGAACTTGGGGAATACTGATTCAAGTTGGTTGTCCATAACTAGGTAAACAGGATAAAGAAGAAGTACAATTTTGGGCGTTGCTGGTAACAGCTCCCTACATACCATTCGTCCCTGAACATACAATATTTGGTTGAGCAGAAATATAGGAGGTTGTTCTGGTTGTTGAGCTAATAGCATCATTTGATGAGGATGATGTTATTGTTGTCAAGTCATCTCTTGAAGTTGACTCTACAGATGTTCCATTGGTTTTCTTTGTATCTGCCTTTGCAACCTTACTTTCAGACAACAAATGTTGAGGTGGTGGAATTGTATTATAAACTTTGGTTGTTGATGACATATTAATGTAGGGATCTGTCAATATCAAATCTATCGAGTTGACTGACCATGGTTGTGGTAGTGTTGAGCTTAAGTTGTATATAGTTGCAAGAGTTTGTGTTTATGACACTACAACTTGGAGGTAAATACCATCATTTTTCTATCTGGAGAAGAATTCGAAGCAGGTTCCCTTTGGATATGTTCCCTCCCACCCCACTTTAGAAGGCACCTGCTTCACGTTCATCAGTTTCAGCATAGCAGCATCCGATTTGGGTTCTTTGGAGACGTGCCCTCCCACCCCAGAATATGTAGGCACCTGCTACTTCATCAACAGTCAGCATCACAGTTATGGGTCAACCGCACAAAATCCTTGTCATCGAAGTCCATTTTCTAGTCCGCACACTATTCACAGTTGGTAACAAGCATTACAGGGTATCTCTATCCTCCAATCTTCGTTTTTCATGTTTCTAGGTCATCAACAAACCCACACTTTATATAAGTCAATTTTCTAGGTCACACATTGTTAACATCATAGTTGGTCACAAGAATTATAGGGTATCTCTATCCTCGGATATTTGTTTGTGATGGTTATGGGTCATCCACAAACCCACATTTCATCGAAGTCCGTTTTCTAGGACGCACACTGTCAGTATCACAATTAGTCACACGAATTATAGGGTATTTCTATCCCCGGATCTTCGTTCATCACGGTTATGGGTTAACCACACAAAACCATTCTCTTCAGTGACTATTCATATTCAACAAAGGCTTCTTAGGAGGGAACTTCACACAATGGGGACCATTTCTTCTTAAGGAAAGATGAATGATCTGAATGGAAAGTCGCCTACACCCATGGTATTCATCCACCCATGGTATTTATACGCTCATGGTATTGTAAGTGGCATCTATCCATGGTATTAATTCACCCTTGGCATGTATCCACCCATGGTATTCATCCACACATGGAATTTACCCATGGTATTGTAAGTGGAATCCACCCATGGTATTCATCACCCATAGTATTGTAAGTGACATCTACCCATGGTATTCATTCACCTAGGGTATTTACCCACCCATAGAATTTACCTATGGTATAGTAGCTAAAAAACACTATAAGTAACAAGTTGCATTTTGTAAAAGGATATATTGTCCAAGATAATGTAGATTTTACATTTATTCTCTATTTTAATAAAATAAGTTTCTTTGTGGTTTTGTTTACTGTGTTTTCTCTTCTTCTTTTTCTAGCATTTCAAATTTTCAAATCTTGGGGGCCTCCCTACCCTAAGATCCATTTCAATTTTTTAGATCGTGAGGTCCTCTCCATAAGATCTGGATCATAGTTGCACCTCTAATTTTGATCATCAATCAACTTCATCATTTATAATACAATGTACAAGATCAAATAGCATTCAAAATCCCAATTCATTAACTTAAATTAGATTACAACCTTAATTTGTTAACATAAATTAAAAAATTATACATCACAAAATTACTATATATACCAAAAACAAATTAAAAAATGTTGGAAATACTGAGAGGCAGTGGATCAATATTTCTTATCAACTAGTATATTTTTAACTTCATAGAGCATTAATTTTTATTAGCATCAAATAAACATAAAAATTCATCCACACCGATCAACAATGAACAATAATAAAGACAATGTACACAGATATTTTTAGATGGAAACCCCTGCTAGAAAAAAACCATTGAACGCTTCTTAATAATTTTCTTCAATAGAATGTACATCAACAGGAAGCTACAACTTCCATCATTTTCAGCTACAATTGAAGGAGGCTCCAATCCCCTAGTTTATAGACTATAACCTAACGGATGCACCAACACCCTGTTTACCAGCTACAATTGGATGAACTCTCCAATGCCTAAGTTTACAGGCTCTAACCTAAAGGAAGCACCAACTCCTTGTTTCAAAAATTGCTACTAAAAGGATGCTACAACACCCTGCACAGGCTCCAACCTACCCTAGCACCACCCTACCACCCTGAAGAGTTCTCGGGCTTAAACCTAAAGGAGACTCCACTCTCCTGCTTCGCACCACCCTATCACCCTGCTCAACAAGCTACCACTTGCCTTGAAGGTTCCATCCTTCAACTCGGCACGACAAACCATGTTTCATATATTTTCAAACTAGATCTACTTGCTCTCAAAATCAATATAGGAAATTGCAATACAAGGGCCTCTGCTCAATCTGCACATCAAACCCTTATTGTTAATTAGCTCATCTTGTTCAATATTAATATCAAATATGACTACTACACAACACTGCTATACTCTCACTGACATTTTCGATGCTATACCAAACCCAATTATGCCAAGTACCCTGTCATAATCAACTTTTCCAATGTTTCTCGAGACATCAAATCCTCTGCTCTAGACTTCACTATACATCACAATGTTAGAAATTGTCTAGGGTTACTGTCACAAGGTTACTACTATCAAATGTTACTATCATAGAGTCACTCTCCTGTCAATTCATGGCATATCAATGTACAAAAACATCTTAGGTAATCAATACCCTAGCTTATCTTTTGTCCCACTTAAAGCATCAACCCAAGTTATTGTATTCAATATCAAATATGTCGAACCCTAGATCATCAAGTTTCCTACTGCCAGTTCATATCAAGCTCTGTCTATTCAAACCCTTACTTATGCAAGTATCACATTGTACCCTAACGCATATTGTTGTCACATTAGAAATATTTTCATACATTAACACTATCTCACTAAGCATCATTATTGCTAGAATTACCATACAAGATTTCTGACATTCCACTGCTACAAAATAAGATCATCGTTAAGTATCAACATCACTATTGTATCTCATAGTCACTTTCAAATGTCAAGGCGGGATGTCATGCATCAAATGTTACTACCATCAAACACATTTTTCAAGTCATGTTGTTTTACAAGATCATTGCCATACCATTTCTTTGTTATACACCTAGGGCTACTGTAACAAGGATGTCTTCACTACATCACGGTTTACTTTCGTACAAGTTTTGTCAATGAATTTAATCAAAGTTAATTATTTTCAAGTTTTGTCAATGAATTTCATCAAAATTAATTAGGTCATTAACATTGTCTCATTGTCTCATTATTTTTCAACGTAGGAATCATTGGTCAAATACTGCCATAAAGGCTACTATAAGACTGTCACATACTATTGTCATTTGAAACATTGGATCACACTAATACACAAAAATTTTCAATGAAAAAAGGGGTTTTTACTTCTAACACACTACCATCATCTTGCTCCATCCACTTAAATCAATCTCTAGAGGTACATGAACTAAAATTGCTCTGACTTTAGTGCTCAAGATGCATTAGTTTCATTCATATGTTCAGGTATCCACAGATAAACTACACAGGTGATCAATAAAATAATATATGCCATACTGAACACTGCTATGCAACTAAATTTTAATTGATCTTTTATACAAAATTGATGTGAAATTATAGGTGTGCTCACACAAGCCACTAATTGTTTCTACACTCAAACTAAATGCAGACTCCTCTAGCCAATACAATATTCTTAAGTTTTCTCACACGCCTCAATTCAAATTTTAATAGTATGATCATAAATTTTGCAAATTTTTTACAATTTCATGCCCTAGGAGGGGTGGAGTCTCATCACAAAATGAACCCAAAACACTCCATTGAACTTTTTTCATACACTAAACCATATGCAACATCTAATCTTATGAGAGTGTCATAGTGGGACTAAAAAACATATTCTAGGACTCTTGAATATTTGATTTTGATGAAAGTGGGATCAAAACACTAAACTAACTTTATCATGTCATTGCATCTCATAACTTATAAATAGGATAAGGTATGCTTTTTTTCTCATGCTATAAAATAATATGCACCCTTAAATTTTAGATCAAGTTCGATTTTGTTGACAGTGTTGGATCCTGCCAACATACAAGGGGTCTCCCTAATATGAAGTCCCAAATATACCTCACACCATTTGGTATAGAAGCCCCATCTGATAATGCGGTCTGACTGCCATATACTTAGCATAATAGAGCAACACATGTGTACTTTTGAATGAGCAAGTAAGTATTCCTTGTGAAGTGTCCAATTGAAAATGTATCAAGGTTCTTTCACTCGAAGGAAACAAAGGTGAGTCTTCAAGAGAAAAGTAATAGTACTATTCTAATAAATACACACGCAAATCCATATGAAATAACCATTAACCATCAAGTGAAATACTTCACATAGACGTAACAATCATCAAATCAAGTACTACACATATTCAATAAGATGAGCACCAAAGGAAATGAAATAGTTTGATTTATTTAGTACATGTGAATGCCAACATATATCACAAACATTCAAAGAATAGTCTTAAAACATTCACGATATACGCATGAAATATTTTTGGCTCCAAGAGCTTCTAATAATTAATGAAAGATCCAAGTACGTTGTTTCATTGATGAAAAACTAGTCCAATAGTGGAATATTAAGCTACAACTTAATTCTCCAAAATAATGATCTTCTCCCTTATGCACAACTAGAGAAGCCAAGGCCAAATATATAAAAGTAAAATCCCTTTGCTTGACTTATAAAGGCTTATTTATAACAAATGTTAATGACCTTTGATCTTCCTCGTGACTCTTTGACTTCCACAACTTATGGACTTCTATTTGACTCTTCATATTTCACATGATGTGCCTCTTGGACTTCTTTTACATTTGGACTTATTATTCATAAAAGAAAAGTTACATCAAAATGGTGGCTATATAGGAAAAAACTATAATAAGACAAAACTCCTCATGGGGAAAAGTATAAGTCAATGGCTTGAGAATGGAGATCATTTGTGATGTAGGAGTGCCATGCTTTAAAATATGTTGTGATAACTTTAATTTTGATTCACATTTATGCAACATATCGCATATTCACCTCAAATGCATCTAATAATATGAATTTGGGGCTTGAATATATGTTATTCCACAGCCAAGATAATTTAGAAATTATTCAAAGGGATTCAATCTAATCTTGTAATGTACTAAAAAAAAAATACTGAATCCTTCTACAAATTTGTGGAAACCAAATATGATCGCACAATCACATAACAATTCAGAGAAAGAAATTATCAATCACACAACACAAGATGTATCTGGGGAAAGAAACTTCTCAAAACCTCGTCATCAATATATTGCATAAATTCAAGACCATGAAACAATATAATGATATTTCTCTTGCTGAGAAACCTATGCACTTTGTTGATTGTCTCACACTAACATGTGCACAAGCTTCTCTTGCACACCTTTTGATCCAGATTTATGCAGGAATGCAACAGAATATAGAAATAACCATAAACATAGAGATGCAGTGGAAATAATGCATCATTTCATTAATATCAAACAACAGAAATATGCTTACAGACATAATGGAAATAAAATAGCTAGGGTGCTGGTAGCTATCTCTGAGAAGAGATGTGGTGGCTACAGCCCTCTCAAATGTGTTACAATGAGGCTCGAGGGCCTATTTATTGTTGAGAAACAATGTAGAATTCAAAACCTCCGAAATCCTAACTGTATGAGATGAGGCGCCAAAACTGTGGGCGCTCGTTTGGGTAAATTGGTGGTTCAACTTCCCAGGGGCATAACTTTGGCATCCGATCTCTGTTTGACACACATGATACATCATTAGAAATTTCTGTCCGAGGACCACAACTTTCGGGACGAATTTCATTTAATGAAATTATTTGGTAAAACGATGCCCAAAAAACGTCGTTTAGGGCCTCAAAACGGCTCCAGAAGTTCAGGACCCGAAAAACTGCTAAAAATGGTAAGTTTTGTTGCAACTTAAAAACTGAAAGAACTGGAGATGGGGGTTCAAACAGAATAGGTGGGTGGCCACCAATATCCACCTCGATCATTAAGCCCCGAAAACGACTCCAAGAGTGGAGGACCCGAAACCCTGCTAAAAATAGTAAGTTGTGCTAAATATGAAAAGCTGCAAGAATTGATGGTGCTGGTCCAAATGGAATAGGTGGGTGGCCACTGATATCCACCTGGATCATTCCTCCCTCCTTAGGAAGCAATGGTCCCCATTGCGTTGAGATCCTCCATGAGATGAGGCAAATTCTATTGAACTGAGTATTAGATGTGTTGAAGATGTCATGGACCTGCGGGTGGACATGCTGGATGCGTTTAGTAAATTTGGTTTCTTTATCAGCCTCAGACAGTACATGTTTGAATTCTGTATGTGTAGTTGGAGGATGTATGGCAACATTAGGCAGTGGTGCGTTGGGAGTCAGATCAATGGAGTGCTTTTCCTGATAGTGTGGAGGAACCTCTATGAGTGAGGAGAAATTGTCATCGTATTCCTCCCTGACTTTGTCCTTCTGCTGCAGCCGTGCAAGGGAGCCTTGTTTCAAGGTTGTGGCCACAATATTCTTCTTTCCCTATGAGTGAATCGTAAGGAAAATGAATTTCCTGGTTTGGGAAACAATCTTACTGTTTAGATTATAAATCTTCCGGGAAATCACATGATAATTTTAGATTATAAATCTTCCGGGAAATCACATGATAATAAATCTTACTGTGTTGTTTTGCAGTAGTCAAAGAGATGGCAGGAGGCGGTATTACCTCCGGTATCCTGTACAAGTTATTTCCCAAAGTAATAATAACAGCACGAGGCCTAGACTCATACACAACATGTCGCCTCCACAAGTATGGTTGGCCCAATAGTACATCAGCTACATCAAGAGGAGCAACATCACACAATACCTCATCCGTGAATGGCTTGATATTGTATGGAAGTCGGCACTGCTGGCGAATGCGGAGATCTCTCCCTGGGTGGAGCCACCCGATGGTATACGGCTGCGGGTGTGCTATGGTTGGTAGGCCGAGCCGCTTCACGACGTCTGCTGAAATGAGGTTCTTTTGGCTTCCACTATCGACGAGAAACTGCAGCGGAGAACCCTTCACCCACATCTGCGATTGGAAGAGGCGCTCCCCCTCCTCTGGATCCTCTGGACCCTCCTTCTGGATCTTGGTGGTGGCAACAATGGCACTGGGATCCGCATCAATGATCTGCTTCCCTTTGTCATTGCCTTTGTCTGGTTCTAACTCAGGATCAGAAAATGCATCTGATTCGTGTGCCTTTAGTTCAGCCACCAAAGACTGTTTGGCCCGACACTCGTTTGTGCTGTGAGTGGGGCTGTTATGAAATTCACACCACTTCCCTGTGTCCTTCTTTGGATTTGTGGTGTTGTTCTGAGTCGCATTGCTTTGGCCTTGCCCCTTGTTCTTCGGTTTGGGGGCACCTTTCGGATTTGCAGATCCAAAGTCTCGCTTCTTCTGCTTAAATTTCTGCTCGATCTTGGCGGCATAGCGATATGCTGTGCCAAGCGATGTAATGTCGAGGAACTCCATTTCTTCCTGAATGTGTTTGTGTAGACAGCCGCGGTACTTGAGTACCAAATGTCTCTCTGAATCTTTAATACCCAACTTTGTGCGCAGGGTATGGAATAGATTCGTCAGTTCATGCACATCTTGATCCTTTTGTTGCCGCAGCGTGGTCCATTGGATGTATTTGTCCTCATAGCTCCCCACGGGGTAATATTGTTCCTTGATGCCATCTCGGAATGAATTCCAAGTGGGTGTGGCCGAGAATAGAGAGGGTTCCCCTTCGCCCTCTTGCTCACGGTAGGTTTCCCACCAGTCTTTGACATGGGGGGCGGCTTTGAGGAGTGAAAAAATAATCTTTTCTCGGTCAGAGAAGTCATGGACCAAGAAATACCCTTCCAACAAATTTAACCATCTGTCTACAGCGTCTGCATCTATTTTTCCTTCAAATATAGGAATGTCAAATTTTACCTGTACCTTGAAGGGAGTGGCGCCTCCAGAGTGGCTGTTGGATGCAGATGCGCCATATGTGGGCAGTCGTTGAAGGATTTGAGAAAAGTTATCCATCATCGCGTTCCTTTGTTTCTCGAGTGCCTCCTCGAGCAGTATTTTGATAGGATCTCCTGCTCCCTCGTCTTTCTTTTCTTGACACCAGATCGAGCCCTAACTCCTTATACCCTGACCGCGTTGGGGACATGCAAAGAAAAACAAAGAAAGAGAAGACCCGCTCTGATACCACTGATCTGGATTTATGCAGGAACGCAACAGAATACAGAAATAACCATAAACATAGAGATGCAGTGGAAATAATGCGTCATTTCATTAATATCAAATAACAGAAATATGCTTACAGACATAATGAAAATAAAATAGCTAGGGTGCTGGTAGCGAATCTCTGAGAAGAGATGTGGTGGCTACAGACCTCTGAACTGTGTTACAATGAGGCTCGAGGGCCTATTTATTATTGAGAAACAATGGAGAATCAAACGTCCAAAACTCAACGAGGGAAATGAGGCGCAACTATGGGCGCCGTTTGGGTAAATTGGTGGTCTAACTTCCTGGGGGCGTGAATTTGGCATCCGATCTCCGTTCAATAAGCCAATAGCTCAGGAGAAACCACATTATGGTTTTTCTATTAGAAATGGGAGAATAGAAAATTGAGGTTATGAGAAGAAAAGGAAGGGACCAAGTGTGAGACTCTGCGTATTAACTTGGGATTTGCACAGGATTTCGCAGGCTTTAGGATGTAAACAAAGAATATGATCGTGACAGAGGCATGAGGCCTTAGAGAGACTTCAAGAGCCAACAATTTTTAGTGATAAAATTTGTTCCTTGGAGGCTCAAAAAGTCTTAGCCACCTTTTGGTATAACAAACTATTATAGGTGGCTAACAGTGGCTCCACTTGGGGATGTTGCCTTCTTGAAGGCATCAAGAATTCAGACTTGATTTCTCTGGGAGGCTGACTTGCGCCTGATCCATTATTTTCTCTGGGATGCTGACCATGTGCCTCATCCTTTGGATTGCTCTTCTTTGGCTGGATGATCTTGCTTTGCTTCTGAAAAATAATATCAGTTATGAAAAAATAATGGACTTCATCAATATAACTTTCTACCTACCCAATCCTACTGATCTAACATTTTTTCTTCACCAGAGTGCACTTGGATTGGCAAACTCTTTTCACAACATTTTATTCTTTTGAAAGCATAAAAACTAATCTAAGTCTACTCCTTATTTCTCCCTGAACTCAAATTAAACAGTTGAGCTCAGATATTTCTCTACCTAATCTACTGTCTGTTGGGATTAAACTGTCCAACAGACTTTCATTCTCTAAATTCTACAACAGAAATTTAAAAATAGCCGAATCAAGATTAAGTTGTTTGACTTGCTGTGATCTATGGCATAAAAACAAGCTGCACACAGATTATTATTTGCAGAAAATTAAAATCAAAATGGAAGGCTTAAGAGCTGAAAATTTTGAAGCACTGCCTTCTCTTTTTACAGCTCTGTTTTTGCTTTTGTTTGAGTTGTCTCTTCCTTGTTCTCTGATTCAGATTTTATGCTGATTTGAACCAGATCTTGATATTTCTTTGACTCAGAATTTAACATAGATTTGAGTCATCTCCTTTGGAAACTTTGGTTCAGATTTTGAGTTTGTTTGAACCTTCAATTTCTAACCTAATCTATCTACTGATAAGCCAAGATTGAACAGTTTTGCAAATTGAATTTCACTATCCTATCAGCAGAAAATTTAAAGCTAATTAGTCAAGATTAGGCTATTTGACTAACTAGAAGTGTGTTTTTCAGGAGTGGCATTTAAGCTGGCACACTTTCAGCATTTATTTCTCTCTTTTTTGGCATGGGGATTTGCCTTTCTTGTTTTCATTTCTGCCCTCTTTTCTCTTTTTCATTATTTTTGGATTTTTCTTTTTCTTACAAGACAAAAATCAACAATTAACTACATGCTCAGAATTGAGCTTTATTGACATTCCTATCTAACCTACTCTAACTTGGAGTATTTACATATTTTAGGTGATACAATAATGCCAATTCAGCCAGTCAAGCAATAGTAAAAAAGGGGAGAAGAATTGACTGCTCACCAGAGACGACCATGGGGTGCTCTGCGTGTGGATTTTTAAAACTGAGGCCGCCAGTAGTGGTGACCGTTTCTGATGTATTTGGATTTTGCAAAGGATTAATGCTTGAGGGGCTAAGCCAATCAAGGCCTCCATGTATTCTGCCACAGGATCAATCAGAACATGATATAAACTTTCTTTTTTAAGGCCCGCCATGGCTGGTAGGCTGTATGTATCCTGGGCAACTTCAATTACTGCATCTGCAGTGTGGCCTTTGTAATCACACTCCTCTCTTTCATGTCTGGGAGTATTTGGCATATGAGCATCAACCAGGAATACCTCTACTTCCACTGGATCAAGACAGAGATGTCTATGGGAAAGGAGGTCTCCCTCATCTTCACTACAGCATGTATTGGAGGGTTCATCATATATGGCAGGGCTATCCTCTTCTGACCCTAACTGGTTATGCTGGAGTGAACTGAACTCTGTGAAAAAATTAACATATTCTTGAGCAGGGGTTGCTTTGATTACCTTGACCCTTTCAGGCGAAGGCTCTGGATATTCATCTTGCTCAAGATTTTCTTCATGTCCTTCTTCCTTGTCCTCTATGTTGAAGAGCTGCTGGCTTCCATCTTCTTTGAAATTATTACTGATGATATGATATATAACAGAGTGAAAATTCAATGAATCTTCATCTGCTATCATGCTTTCAACGCTTTCTTCATCCGTATCATAGATGGCCTGCATTGGCTCATCATTTTCTTGAAGTTGATGGTTGTGATCTTCCTCCCATGAAACTACTGATGATGGCCCTGCAAGCTCGGCTTCCTTTTGGAAAAAACCATCATCAGACAGATTATCATCAGATAAATCATAATTATAAGCAACGTTACCCATCAAACCTTCTGGAATCTCAGCAAGTCTTTCTTCAAAATAGTCTGCAAGTTCATTTTCTGATTCAAACTCTAGTTCATCATACATGCTTTGCATGTGGCTTCTGTCTTGCAACGGTATGGTTTGTCTTTCTCGAGGACAAGGTGTAGGTTTGTCCCAATCATTATTTCTGGTTTCAACCCAATATTCTTCCTCTTCTATTTTCAGCAAGGTATTGGCCATCTCTATCGTTCCTTCTAGCTTGCTTTCTAAAGAAATCTGCCCTTTCTGCTCTGTTCGGTCCTTCTTTGCTGCTTTCAATCCTTCCTCCCTACACTTTATGTTGTATTCGACAGTAACTGCTATGCTTTGCATTTCCTCTAGGCTCGACGGCTCTCTTTCTCTTATACGGAATTCCACCTCGGGTTCAAAAGAACTAGGGTAGTGCGGTAAAGCCCATCCTAAAGGTGGTTTTACATCAGAAGGTATCGCATTGTACACCTTATTGAACCTGGCTGAAAAATATTGTATTGTCTCTGCCATCTGTCTTCTCAAGTTCTGATATTCTTCTAGGATGAGAAAAACATTCACCGGGACTGCCCATCTATCAAGGAAAACTCGAGCAAATTGATGAAAGATGAAGATGCTTGCAGTTGGAAGGTTTTTAAACCAACTCTTTGCATTTCCTTGTAATGACAAGGCGAACATTCTAATACGCACATCATCTTCTTTTATTTCATATAAGTCAAGTACATCCTCGAGATTTTGGACATGCTGGTCAGCAGTGATTTTTGAATCTTCTTCATTAAAAGAGGGCAGCTTATCTATAAGTTCTGCAGGGAGGGGCTGGAAGATAAGAGGTAAAACCAGAGGCTTATATCTTTCTATGACCTTTGTGGGTGTGGGTAGCATGACAGGAGGCTCATGGCTGTTTGAAACTTCTTTAGAAGTGGGAGATATAACATGAGGCTCTGGTCCCACCAGATTTTTCACAGGAGTACAGGTCTGCTCACGGTCTGAAGACTGAGGTCTGAGTTCTTTCCCATACTCAATGTGGGTTTCATCTTTGTATACTTGAATAGGCTTAAAGCAGGACAAGACATATTGATAGACAAAAATAATGAATTCTTTAAACCAAATCCAACCCATATGTTCTACCCTTCTATGAGGCCTGGCCATCTTTTAGGTTCTTCCTCCAGTGGAGTCTTTGGGAGTTATGGAGTGTGGAGTCGCCGGGTGGAAAATTTTTAACTCCTAAGGAGGTAAAAGGTTTTATGGTCCACCACCATGTTTATTAGATACCAATCTAAAATATTTTTGGGTTTTTCTGAGTTTCTGTGGTTGTATGGAAAACTAAAGAGTCAATAAAAGTTGGCCAAGCAACTATGAACTCAAAAAATCCCCAGCGGAGTCGCCAGAAATGTTAGGTCTCTGTAATAAGCAAGATTGGCAAAAGTCCGATCACAAATTTAACATCATTTCAACCAACTTTGGGATTCTAGGATCTAGCCCTCCTGAATCCGGAGAGGGATCTCTCCAATATGTACAAAGATGGATTTATCTTTGAAAGCTTAAGGTAATGATATTAGGCTAGTTATGAAGGCCAAGGGTTTTGTTTTGTTTTGGATGGTTGAGCATGATTACTGTTTGAGGCAAAAAGTCCTGAATGCAAAGAGTTTCAAAGGTGAGAAGTTGCAAGAGGGAAGAACAGCTATGGCTAAGAGATAGATATAACGCTGGTTTTTAATCCATTGGGCTATGGAGTCATAACAGGGCTTTAATTGAACAACAACATCAAGAGTGATCCAAGGGGCAAGTCATCTATACCACAAGATTATTGATATTAGAGTGATGGGATGGAAACAATAAAGTGTTGGAGGGGTGGAAACTGATAATAATTTCTCAGAGGATTTATAGTCAGTCCAAACAAGAAAAGCCTCTTAAGTAACTGTTTAAAACCAACCAAGGACAGGGCTAACCATAAACTTCTTGGGCAAGTTCTATTAAAGCAGCTTAATTGACAAACAATCCAGTAATCCACATAATTACCTTTAGAAAGTATGAAAACACATAAGAGAAACAAAGTGTGACTTAAGATCAGATAAAGTACTTTTAAACCTAGTCTGCTTTCAGTCAGCACCAAGGGAAATTTTTAGAATCTGCCTTTGGAGAAAAGGATCTAGGAATCAGGGCAAACCATATCTTCTCTAGTCTAACTTTAATAGCAATTAATGGAAATCACATTCAAGAACAATGTTTATGTAAACAGAAGGACGAGGGAACTCCAACACTCCTAACTGTTTAAACAGTATTGAATCATTCTTAAATAAACAAACTTGAGGAAAACATTAAGATAAAGATTTCTCAGCCAGAGAAGGTTACTGATATACGGTAGATCCTAACCCTGTTTAAACTATTCTTTACAGAGGAATATGAACAATATGGCATACATAGAAGGAAAACAATAACAAAGAGAGATGCACTTCACCAATGACATAGACCAGGATCCCAAGAAACAGCTTTTATATTGATGTCAAACCGGTTACAGTCTTCAAGTCCAATGTTTCATTTCAGCAATCATCTTCACTATTCAGCCTAACTAATCTATCACAAGCAGAGCTCCAAGGGCCAACGAACACTATTTACAATCAGAAGTTTGGGCTCGAATGTATTTCAAAGCTCTGTAAGCAACTCAACCAACAATTTCTCATCTTCTACAGAAGTATTTATAGAAGAATGAGGAGGTGAGATCCGATAAAAGATCTCCCAAGACAATTAATACAGATTCGAGACTTCTCGGCCCTTTGAGGGGTTCGATAGAGAAGTTTACAGGTGGATCACTGTATTAACTATTTTACAATAAATATCAAAGCCCGGTGGGAGATTTATTTGACTTTGAGGCTCGGTGTAATGTTCAGAGTAACTCTGCAGATATTTTTGCACTAGGTTTTCCTTGCAAAAGTAACTCTATGGCGGTTGCGAGGCAGATATCTGATCCTGAGCAATAACTTCGGCCTCTGTGTTGAATGCTTTGAGGCACAGGTGGCATTTATGGTAGCTGAGGAATCAATTTGCCTCAGATGTGGTGGTGGAGGCTTTCTGTCTAATAATCCTTAATGCTTTCTTCTTTAACTTTGTTTTTAATCGGGGATTAGGCTTTTGATAACTGTCTTAGCCGTAATCCCTATAAAAACTGTTTCTATTCCTCTGTTCTGATATATTGAGGTCTTCGACACTGATACTCTTTAACTGTGCCCTATCCATGGTGTTTTTCTGGAGTACAGGGTTACGCAGAGACGATGTGGCATCAATGCCTCACGGATCATTGACGAGACGTGAAATTAACACACCGCAAGTGATTTCCTTTAATAAGTCGAAAGCATGAAGGTCGTCACCCTCTTCTTTCGATTTTCCTTCGTTTATAGTGAAAACCTTCGAAACCCTGCAAAATACAAACAAAATGTTATACAATCCTGTGTTTATAGGTTTTACTGCATCGGGGGTTGTGCGGAGGAAGCAGGGCCGTTGGATGGCATCATCCAACGGTCGAGATTAATCTCAGAATGGTCGAAAAGGCATGGTGGAAGGGTGATTAAATCAGAGCCGTCGATCGCGCAAGATCAACGGTGGAAATGCGATTGCCGCTGTACAATAGCTTGGTTATCGCGCAGGCACTTTGGTTAACCAGCGGACATCTTCGAAGAGCGATAGCCGTTGGATGAGGGGCTGCAGATAGGACGACGGAGAACTATTTCGCTGGGTATCCAGGTCTGAACAATAACGCGCGGGGGACGAGGGTTGCACGGCGGTTTTCAAATCGTACAAGGGACACGCGTCAGGTGGTGTATGGATTCGCTGGGCAATGGGGAAAAACCACCACCCGCCCAAAGGCGGTGCGGGAGAAACCGGAGTGGTTATGTGAAAACTGCGGAAAAAGCAGTGAAATGACGTATAAAGGGGTTAGGCGGGAGAATGCTTGGAGGAATGTTGGATCGTGGAGCGGGGGCGCAGATCAACGGCGGAGATGCGGCAGCGGGATGAAATGGGCGAAACCTTTATAAACAACAAAATATGTCATTTTTGACTTTAAAAAGGAAAAAAGCATTTTTATATGAAAGGCGGGGGTATCATATGGTGGGCTCGGCGGGATCGATCGCAAATCACAAAAGGTGGAAAATGCGATGGCGGATTTATGCGACGGAGAGAAAATGCGATATTGCGATTTGCGATGAGCGCTGGGGAACGAAACATCGCATCGCAAATATTTGTGATGGATCAAACTGTTTGAACAACGAAACATGCGATTTGCGATATGCGATGGATCACATCGCAGAAACTTGCGATGAGCTTTTTAGATAAAACCGTGATTCCGTGATTTGCGATCTGTGATGAGCGGAAACTGCGATGGATCACATCGCATATATTTGCGATGGCTCTTTGGAGGAAAACTGAAAATTGCGATCTGCGATCTGCGATGGATCGCAGCGCAAATATTTGCGATGCATCAGTTTAAAAAATAACAATTTGGAAATTTCGCGATCTGCGCTTTGCGATAAGCGCCAAAGGGTTAAAACTTGGTTCCAAGGTGCGGGCGTATGGAAGAAAAGGGGCTAAGGGCTTAAGCTCGAGGGGCTTAAGTTCTATACATAAAAACATGTATTTTCATGGTTTTTGAAGGGTTTCTTGAAGGAAATGAAGGTTTCGGTAAGGTTAAAAAGTGGGTTTTTAACCTTATAAAAGGGATTTTAATGAAATGGAAAGGGAGAAACATGAAATTATGGGTTTTTCATTAGAAATGGAGAATAGAAAATGAGTTAGTGAGGAAGAAAAGGAAGGGGACAAAGGGGTTCTGTAGCAGTATTTAACTTGGGATTTTTGAAGGATTTCAGAGGCTTTTAGGATGTAAACAACAATAAGGGATCTGGACAGAGGCATGAGGCCTTAGAGAGACTTCAAGAGCCAACAATTTTTAGTGATAAAATTTGTTCTTTGGAGGCTCAAAAATTCTTAGCCACCTTTTGGTATAACAAAATATTATAGGTGGCTAACAGCCACATTGATGCTAGAGAGTGTGCAGTTGATCTAGGTGGATCGAACAGGTCCAAGTACAAGTGGCTTGAGTACAAAGGCTCAAAAATCAAAGTGTCCAGAATGTGGCAAAATTAATGTCAAGTTGAATATCTCGTCTTTCTGATTCCAACAGCACAGATGACACTCAATTCTAAGTCCGTATGGAGGAGTTAGGAGTAGTCAAAGTTTGAGGGTTCACTTGGTGACTTCGCGGGCTTAAGGCGCAATTTCGACCTTTTCTGGCTAGGTCCAGCCAAATTCCAGGAGATTTTGTCGCCTCCTTAAAATGACTCCTTCGGCCTATTTTTGGGGATTTTGAAAATATGTTTAGTTATATAAAAAATCAAAAAAATATTAAAATTGGGTGGCGGGCCATGACCCTCGCCACCCCCATTGGGTCTAACATAAATAAAATCAAATTTTAATGGGTCAGTGGCCATGACCCCACCGGACCCAATGCAATGGGAACCATATAATACTATATTAGTGGGCAGGGGATGTCAACCCCACCTCCCAACTCATCGTAACATAACGTATACAATACATTGCAAAGACCACCAATGGTGGACTCAAGGGCGGGCCACCCAATGCGGGCCCAGCCCCCCATACCTTCTTAAATGTAATCTACAAGTTTATAAAAAGGGATGTCGCGGGTTTTTTCAAAACGAAATTTGCCTTATTATGGAGCGGGTGGGGTTTGACCACCCGACCCCCTCCCTCAAACAAAGGATCTAAACCAACTCGACTAGCAGACTTCCTTGGGAAGTCCGCCCACTTTCATATATTTAAAACCTACAACTCAAAAGTGCGCCCAGGCAGCCAGGAGTGGGCACGAAAATGGATACAGTGGAACCAGGAGATTATGTAGGAAGGGAGGGTAGAACCATGATTCGAGCCATTTTCCAGAGGGGTCAGATTTTCACTTTGTCAGATTTAGGAAAATTTTATATGGATTATGCACTACTAGACGCCATGAATCCAACGGTGTTGTCCATTTATTCATCAGAGGTTTTCAATTTTCGGGCACTTTCAGCTATGGAGGTATAAGGGTGTAATTTATCATTTTATACTTGTACTTTAATTTTTTGCCACTTAATGAAAGAGGGCCTCCCCACTATTTTGAGCAGGTCCCAGAGACGTAGTCCCTCCTGGACGAACTCTGATATCAATTATGTGTCTTATTGCATGATGTTAAATACTTCTCTCTTCTTATGTTTATGCCTTTAAAGTTCTTATTTAAAGCTGCAATTATCACATGTAATTCTTTAACACATCTCAAATAAAATATTTTGGATCAAGTGGTATCAGAGCAGGTGTTTGTAGATGTGAATTACGTACTTGTATGCTAACTAGAAACAAGCTACGAAGAGGCAAAGGGACACTATAGTATTTTTTTCCTGAAGCGAGACGTGCACATCAAAGGAGAAACATGGATGACGATGTTTGAAATGAAGAGGAGCTCAACGTCCGCAAGACCTTCTACACCATGGCAAATCGGGTTGAGAATTTTTTGTCTAGACTTGAGAGACTAGAGAAAGTAGGCGATAATGTTGCAGAAGGAAAAGGTTCAGGGCATGGAGATAATGGAGGAGATCCACCTCCTTCTCCTTCAGCGAGTGAAATTTCTTCCTCCTCTTCTCACCATCATCATAGGAATTCTGGAAATGCATCTAATAAACCTTTCTTTAAGTTATATGTCAAATTTGATCTACCCATGTATAATGGTGAAAGTGATGCAGAGAAACTTAACAACTGGATTAGGCAGCTTGAAGTCTACTGCAGGATTCAACGGATTGTGGAGGATGAGACAAAGATCCAGTTGGCTTCTCTTCGATTGAATGGCACAACTCTCATCTGGTGGGAGAGAAAACTTCAAGGCAGTAGTAATTTGGGCAACCTTGTTTCCTCATGGTCAAATTTCATTTCTACATTTAAAGGTCAATTATATCCCTTGGGTTATAAGCAAAAAGTGTTAATGGAGTGGCAGTACCTAAAGCAAGGCAAAGGAAAAATGTGCAAAGCTTTACCGAGGAATTTAGAAAACAAGCACTAAGTTTTGGCATTTCATTAGATTCACCAAAAGTTGTAACTAAGTACATTGGGTCATTACATAGTTACATAATACATTCATTATTGTTTTTTGAGCCTCCTACCATCGATGAGGCCAGTGTGAAGGCCATGCACATAGAAAGTAGGGGGGCGCATGAACAAAGTGACCACACAAAAAGGATTGTTGCAGCCAAAAGAAGGGGAGCAAAGCCCTCTTTCACACATTGTGAAAAATAGGGACATGACGAAGAAAATTGCTAGAAGTTGCACCCTGAGTTGAGACCTGAGAGAAATGAAAAAAAGGGGAAGCAGAAGACCGCCACCACCATAAAACAAAACCAATATTCTCAATCTGAGGAAGATGAAAAGGTCACAGCTGCAGGATTTGCACGAGGTATACCAATTGACTTGGGGTCCAATTCCAACGATGGAATGAAGCTTGCAGCCTTTGGGGTCACAGCAGAAGGACCCATAGATTTGGGCTCCGATTCAGGCGATGAAACAAAAATATCAATAGATAGTGTACCAAAGATGAAAAGGACATTTACTGCGGCAGAGTTCCAAGAACTTGAAGAGATTAACTAAGGCAACCAAGCAGAAAATGTTGAGCTAAGAAGGCTCCTACAGGAAGAAAGGGAAGAAAAACAAAGCTTACTAGGCCAGTTACAAGCTAAGGATGAGACCTTGGAAAAAATGTGACATAACCAACCCGAGGTAAAAAGCAACCCTCCAATTTCATGTACTTTTCATGATGATGAATTCGTTGATTTTGAAAAACATACTACAGGGATTGGGTCCAAACTGTTGAAGAATATGGGGTATCAAGGAAAGGGCCTCAGCATCAATGGCCAAGGCATCGTAAACCCCGTCAAAGTCGAGGAATTTCCGCGTCAAGAAAGACTCGGATACACCAAGAAGGAAGTGGGAGAAAGCTCCAAAATAGCCAGTGACCCACCAACAACTGATGATGAAAGCACCTCTCACACCTCAGCGACAGTGAGGGATTCATGGGCACTTCTAAAAGGCACGTCGGGAGGAGGCATTCCAAGATGATACAGAAGGTATGGAGGAGAAAGAATCATCAAAACCATAATGAACCCCATAAACCTGCATGTCAAACACGTCAGGACCAAAGAGAATCCATACATATTCCGATCCTCGAAGCTATTCCACAAGCAAATCCTCCAAAAGGGGATGATCCATTTACCTTATTAAGTAAAATATGGTTCTTTTATGGGTCTTAGTGTGATGGCCACATTTTTAAATCATATGTTGCAAGCGAATGTAAACGATGGTGTGTTTCCCATCACTTCGAACCGCAACGATGATGTTTTGGGCTTCTCTCATGAGTAATTGAGGTATTGATTGTTTTTTTTATTTTATGTTATCCTCGGCCAATGAGTGTGTGCTATAAACTCTTGGCAAGGGGGGGTTGTTGAGTCATGTGTGGGGTGCATGATTGCAATGATGTACCAATTTTGCGTGCAGGAGATTGAAAGTGTGGTTTTGAGTGTGTTAATGCTTTTGGGGTCCAAAAGCTCTTCAATGGGGAGGAAAGATCCAGGCAGATCGAACAGGTCCAAGTACAAGTGGCTTGAGTACAAAGGCTCAAAACTCAAATTGTCTGGAATGTGGAAAAATTAATGTCAAGTTGAAGATCTCGTCTTTCGGATTCCAACGACGCAAACGACACTCAATTTAGAGTCTGTATGGAGGAGTTAGGAGCAGCCAAAGTTTGAGGGTTGACTTGGTGACTTGGTGGGCTTAAGGAAGGCGCAATTTTGACCTTTTTCGGCCAGCTCCGGCCAGATTCCAAACGAATTTGTAGCCTCCTTAAAATGACTCCTTTGGCCTATTTTTTGGGATTTTGAAAATGTGTTTAGTTATATAAAAAATAAAAAATAAAAAATATTAAAATCGGGTGGCGGGCCATGATCCCCGCCACCCCCATCGAGTCTAACATAAATAAAATCAAATTTTAATGGGCCGGCAGCCATGACCCCACCGGACCCACCTCAATAGAAACCATATAATATTATATGGGTGGGCAAGGGCTATCAACCCCACTGCCCAACCCATCGTAACATAACATATACAATACGTTGCAAAGACCACCAGTGATGGATTCGAGATAGGTCGCCCAATGCGGGCCCAACCCCCTGTACCTTCTTAAATGTAATCGGCAAGTTTATAAAAAGGGATGTCGCAGGTTTTTTTAAAACAGAATTTTCCTTATTACGGAGGGGGCAGGATTTGACCACCCGACCCCCTCCCTCAAACAAAGGATCTAAACCAACTCGGCTAGCGGACTTCCTTGGGAAGTCTGCCCACTTTCATATATTCAAAACTTGCAACTCAAAAGTGCGCCTAGGCAACCAGGAGCGGGCACGGAAATCAAGACAGTAGAACCATGAGACTGTGTAGGAAGGGGGGGCGGAACCATGATCTGAGCCATTTTCCAGAGGGGTTAGATTTTCACTTTGTCAGATTCAGGAAAATTTTATATGGATTATGCACTACTCGACGCCACGAATCCAACGATGTTGTCCATTTCTTCATCAGAGGTCTACAACTTTTGGGAACTTTCAGCTATGGAGGTATAAGGGTGTAATTTATCATTTTATATTTGTACTTTCATTTTTTTCCACTTAATGAAAGAGGGCCTCCCTACTATTTTGAGCAGGGCCCGGAGACGTAGTCCCTCCTGGAATAACTTTGATATCAATTATGTGTCTTCTTGCATGATGTTAAATGCTTCTCTCTTCTTATGTTTATGTCTTTAAAGTTTATTATTTAAAGCTACAACTTTCACATGCAATTCTTTAACACATCTCAAACAAAATATTTTGGACCAGCAGTGCACCAAGGAGAGTTAGTAAGGGTGCAGGATGTAGTCACAGTGGACAAGGATGTCCAACTATTGCTTGAAAGTGTGTTGTGTGCTCTTGAAGGGATTTATTTCTTGTTGGCAGTTTTGGTGGAAAGAGGTTGCCTAATTTCCGAAAGTGTGTTCTAGCCAAAAGCAAGCTAAAAAATGTTAAGTGAAGGTCAACATCAAGTCAAGAACACATTAAAAATGAAAGATAAGGGTTGCAAGTGTTTATAAGTTTTGTCGCAATCATGATGAGAAGCTGAAGGTCATGGAATGCAAAGAGTCACTAGAGGCTTTCTAAGGTCTAGAATATGGTGGTCATTCTCATTGAGTCATGACTCGTTAACCTTCCACTTGAGTGTGTTTTTCCCTCTGTGTGTGTGTCTACTTATAACATATTAGTTCTTCGAAACTACCAATGTGCATGTAATATCACATCATGAACTAAGAGCATAATAACATGAAGCACATTACTTGGAACGTTATCAAGTGCATATAATGTCAATCACATTGTTACAAGGACTAATCATGCTAAATCATCATTAAATATAATGAATGCTACATGGCCCTTATCAAGAACATCAATGTTAAATAAACCATCAACAAGAAAATATTAGTGCTCATCCTAATCTAAGTAATCGCATAGATGTGTGTGTGTGTGCCTGTAATAGTCAATCATCAATAAAATCAAACAATGAGGGGATGGTGGGTCCTAACAATCATATTAAAATAATCAAACCAAACATCACAGCATATAGGTAAGAATTCAATTACTTTAAAGTCCTCAACCAAAAGTTAGACTCTCATCACCATTCTTGCCAAAAGTGCATGTTATGGAGTTAAGTCGAAATGTAGATGTCAAATGAAAAAGAGAAAATCTCCTTTCATTGTGACATGAATTATTCATTTAACAATGAGCATGTCTATTTCTTTAATAATTATTAATGTCTCTACTTCATAACTTATATATATATATTGTTGGCAAGTTTATGTTGCCATTAATGTCACCTATTGTAAGCCATGTACCCATGAGTCCCTATGTATTACTTTGAGTCTTATGTATGCATTCTGAAGGATTTCATGATGTTGTAAAGTGTTTTCATAGTCTCACGAGATTTGTAGAAGAGCTTTCATAATGTATCAAGCTCTCATACGAAGTTGAGCTACAAGTGCGATAAATTTCTTTCTACTTATAAGTTGATGTCTTTTATTAATCCTTTTAAAGTCATTCAGATGATTTCATGATGTCGATTTGGGCATGGAAGTATGTTACATAGGCATAATCACCCCCCTAAAGTTGAGTTGCAAGTTGGAGGCATGGATTTTATGGTTTAAAGTGTGATCTTCCCCAACAGCCCTGAAGCATGGTTGTGCATGCAGCCGATAGGATCTAGTTGAGATCCAACAGTAACATATGTGTGGTTGCAGCCGAAATCCAGTAGTATTGCTTATGCGACTGAAGGCTAATAAGAATTTGACTTCGGGTTTCGCGGGCACATCTGATGTTTTTAGGTGTTTGGGGATGGTCATGACCAGAATTTTCCAGAAAAAAAAAGGTCAAAAAAGTGAAGAGTGCTTCTAGAAGGTGGTTAAATTTTAACAAATCAACCATTTACTGAAGTGAGTGGCTAGATTAAGTCAAGAAGGCTAATACGAACTATTTTGTAGGGTGTGAAAAGGTTTTTGTGGGCTCCATCACTTAAGAATTTATTGTGCTAACCATCTCAGGTGATTACAAATATGAGAAAGGAAGATGTTCATTTCTATAGTTCTCTTGAAATGTGAGTGAGTGAGTATGCATGGAGAGAATGTTCAGAAACCAGAGAAGAAGTAGAGTATTCAGAGCTTCAGAATTTGCAGGGTTTTTCAGAGATTGATCATCAACAGTGATTCAAAATTGTGCAGAGATTGAAGATCATTTGTAAGGGATTGTGTGTTGGAGATATGTTCTCTCATCGGGAGTGTGGATTTGTGACCGTTGGAGTATTATTTGTTGATGTTATCTTTGCAATTTGAAACAATGATTCAGTTCTAAATTTTATTATTTTGGCTCCAAAATTGTTTGTGCTTGAAGTGGGGGCTTCAAGCTAAGTGCATTCAGATTTATCTATTCTAGGAGTGGGTACTCCAACATTCTCATTTCTAAATAGGAGTGGTGCTCCATTGCTAATGGTGGCTAGTTGATGTAATGTAAATGAGAAGATTTTTTAAACAATAGATAATAAGAAGAAGCAGCAAACTGTTTGGTGGTTTTTTGTCCTAGTGGAGGGTTTTTCCACCTAAAATACTAATGTCTACATGTGATGATTGATTGTGTTTTTCTTGTGCATGCTTACTTTTATGTGGATTTGATGTTGAGATATGAATAATTTCTTATTTGCAGAAAAATTATAATATTTCCATAATACTAATTCAGCATTCGCCCATATTAGTTGTGTCTAACATACACTTAGTTCCAAAATATAACTAATTTTCAAGATTCCAAAAATAATACATTTACCTATTGCGTTTATTTATTTTTATAAAATTAACAATAATTTATTAAATATATTTTCTTAACTTCTATATGTTTTGATAATTTTAAAATAAAAATTTAAAAAATACTCTAAAAACAATTTATAGAATTAATTATTATTTTTAATTATATTTTTTAAAATTTTATATATTTTTAAATTTAGAAAGACTCAAAGTTCTTAAAAACAATTTTTTTTAATATATATAAAAATCTAAAAGTCTTTCAAAAAAAAATATATATATATATATAAAAACACGAGTAGAGAAAAATTAAAATACTTCAAAAAAAAACCTGGTTATCTTTATTTTTTTCTAGGAAAAAAAATAAAATAAAAAATAAAAAATGTATTGAACAATTCTAAAATAACATAAACAACACATTTCAAAATAATACATAACAACACAAGCTTATCTTTATTTGTAACCTTTTCAAAGAAAAGAATGGTATCGAATTTCCTAGGAATTTATGTTTTAGCTACAATTCTAAAATAACAAATAAAATTGAAGTTGTTAAAAAAAACTTTTATTTTTATTCTATCTTGGACAAGATTTTATTAGATTTAATAGGAATTGTTTTTTGATATTTTTATGTAAAATTATGTAAACAAACTTCGATGAGTTTTGCTTTTTGAGTTTCCAATTTTGTTGGAGAGCATGTGAATAGTTTTTAAGATTTTTATATATAAAATATAGGCAGGTAGAAATAATCTTTGGCTTATATTTTTATGAACTTTCTCACGTGTAAACTTGATTTTCTTTAAATCAATGTTTGATTTCTCGAGAAAAAAAGAAAATAAAGGTTAAAAGACTTCTAATCAATAAAAATAAATATTTATTTAATATATTGTAATGATATAAGAAATTTATTAAATTTCTTACCATTTATTATGTTTAATTTTTTATATAAAATTAATAATTTAACATAAAATGAATATATAAAACTATATATAATATAATTAAAAAATTAATATACTTTATATATTTTTTGAATCTAATTAATTTTTTTACCCAGGTTTAAAGTTTCCAATCCTCATCCAAGGTTGATAGGAAACATCATTGTTTACATTTTTATATCCTCGTCCAAAGATGATGGTAAACATCATCGTTATAAAACTAATAAATATATTTATAAATTATATCTTGGGTTATCCCACTACAATTTCCATCATATTCAAACATATTAAAATAATATTTTAATATTTTAAAAAAATATTTCATAAGATTATTCCAGACACATTTTTATAAGGATATTATGTACCTGAAATATATTAAAAGTTAAATATATTTTTGTTTATAATTATATTATTAGATTATGAATCTTCCGGGAAATTACATGAGAATTTTAGGACCGACGTGTTTCGAACTACCAACTATAATTCATCATCAGGTTAGAAACCTTGAGTCGCATACATTCGAACAAACGAACCTTATCATCAATAACCCTTCCGTGTAGGGATAATATTTGAGAGTGCAAGCTTCTGTGATCCATAACATATTAGATTATAAATCTTCCGGGAAATCACATGAGAATTTTAGGACCGACGCGTTTCAAACTACCATTTGTAGTTCATCATCAGGTTAGAAACCTTGAGTCGCATACGTTCGAACAAACGAACCTTATCATCAATAACCCTTCTGTGTAGGGATAATATTTGAGAGTGCAAGCTTCTGTGATCCATAACATATTAGATTATAAATCTTCCAGGAAATCACATGAGAATTTTAGGACCGACGCGTTTCGAACTACCAACTGTAGTTCATCATCAGGTTAGAAACCTTGAGTCGCATATGTTCGAACAAACGAACCTTATCATCAATAACCCTTCCGTGTAGGGATAATATTTGAGAGTGCAAGCTTCTATGATCCATAACATATTAGATTATAAATCTTCCGGGAAATCACATGAGAATTTTAGGACCGACGCGTTTCGAACTACCAACTATAGTTCATCATCAGGTTAGAAACCTTGAGTCGCATACGTTCGAACAAACGAACCTTATCATCAATAACCCTTCCATGTAGGGATAATATTTCCCGGAAGATTTATAATCTAATATGTTATGGATCACAGAAGCTTGCACTCTCAAATTATATTATTATAATATATGCGAGTGGTAAGAGAATGTCATCAAAGCATATTCATGTCCATGGTAGTAATACTTTTTCATTACAAAGATGGATAGTGGTGGGATTCTATGTTAGTAATAAGTTAATTTATTATATTTTGGGATTTGGAAATGTTATCAAAACATATTTATGGTAGTAATATTTTTTTATTACAAAGATCGATAGTTGTGGGATATTATGTTAGTAATAAGTAATGATTGAAGTTTATATTGGGGAAATAAATTGAACTTCCTCATATATTAAATTAAATCATCTTTTTTTCAATTCATTCAACAAGATCTTGTTTTATTACATTAAAAGAAAATTGAGAAGCAGATCACTAGGCTAAGATGATCTTCTCTCTAAACCTTAACCTTAGTATCTTAATTAAAAGTGAGATACATCATTATATTCTAATCTCTCGGTCATATGCTTAGTGAATTATTAAATGCCTCTCATCTTAAGATGCACACACCCAATCCAACAACTAGAAGAGATAAAGGATGGATGGCAAGTTGTGTTCTTCCCAACTCCCACATTTGCTTTGTTTGGCCTCACTTCTGGTTGATCAATATATCTATCTAAATACATGCATGAAATATGTGATAATTCCCACTCTCAACTCAGTCATTAACTAGCTTAATTGGTATGGCTCTTATAGAGGTTCACAACCACGTTTGAGTATTGTAGACCTACATGGGTGACTCTCACTTTTGGGAGCGAGAATTGTGAGACTCTTACTGATGGTATATGCAAAGGCTTCTATATAAGGTGCCTTTAGGTCGAGAAAGGTTCTCTATGTGGGTTATCCTCATTGTGCTTTCTAGGAAATCATTGGCCTCTTGGCCCTTCCCTTTGGTTTCAATTTTTTTTATATTTATGGTGTATTCGCTAGAATCAATTCAACTTGTTCCTTTCTGGTCTTTCATCTTCAAATTCATAGCAGTCTTCTATGTTTTGGGTTTGTGTTGACTAAGAATTTATGATGGATATCTAGTTATGGTCTTGTTTGCCTCAAGGTGAAGGGTATAAATAGAATAGTTTTGGATAGCTTTCAGATAAAGGAAGTTTGTAAGGTTCTCCATGGGAATGAAGAAATAAACAGAGGCCAATTGTAGTGCCTTAAAAATAATTTCCTCTAAACTTGAAAAGATCAAGTAGGACAACACCACTTGCAATGCAAATAGTGTGTAGGTTTTTCTTATGCAGAAACAATGGATAGATGCTCTAGAGGTTGAATGCAACAAACTTTGATCTTTGGTCCCCTCTCAATGAATGGATCTCATTTCTCTTATTTCTAAGAACCTCTGCACTGGAAACTCCCTATACATAGGGCTCATGGAGGATGAATTTTTTCATCAAAATTGAGAACTAATGGACATTGAAGATCAAAGGTCTCCTCAAACAAAGGAGTAAGAAGCATAAGTGACAATGCCCATCCATGACCAGTTTAGTATAGTTTGTATTGTGTTGATGTGTGAGGTAAGCCACAAATAAAAATTAATGGAGCTATGGTTTTCAAAAAGACAGGCCTTAGTGTATATAGTAGATAATTTAGAAATATATATAGCTCTAGTGTAATCTTTGAACTATGATGAATGTAAATGTTGCTAGCTTCTATGCAACTATTTTTTTGAAGAAATATAGATTTCTATTCAATTTTTAAAATTTAAAATATGTGTGTGTGTGACATGCGCATGAGCGCACACACACAAACACATATATGTAAATTTTGCTAATGTAATTGAATTTTGAATTTTTTTTATTTTTTTTTAAGAAATCAAGGTTCCAAACTTTTGATATTAAAAAGGAAAAAAACCTAACTATATTAACAATTGATGCACAAATTTAATGCGATCCCATAATATTTTAATGACTTACATACCCTTAAATTATAATTTTTTAAATCATTACTAATCTCGTAAATCACATATACTAATAAACATATATATATATATAACAAATATTCGTAAATAATTATATATCTAAATCTAAATATAAATAATTTATTTTATATTAATCTTATATTGTTCTAATCTCTTCATTTTAATTTACGGTCCACTAGATCCCATGACCATTACGTAATTAGACGTTATATTCTCTGAATTTTATGAAGTTGTTCACGTTACGACTCTTGAACAAAATGAATTGACTATCCAACACAAATGTCTTGACGTTTATGCCCATTACATGGTACTCTTCATCATTATACATAAAACCCCAAACCAGTGATATATGTCAACCTTATTCTTGGTTCAAAGCTTAATGATTATCTACATTATATGTCAAATATATGATGTACGTAATTTTCAAAAACCTACCCTAGCTCAGCCCCATTACATATAAAGATTTCCTATATTAATGATCCCTTGATATTGTGAACTCTAGAATTCTTTACAAGAATTCCAAAAATTTTAAGGAAATGTATTCATAAATTTGGTATTTTGAAATGAAATGGGTTAATAATGAGATAAATTTAAGTTTATTTATGATATTTCTTTAATAAAGAAGTAAAGTTTAATTATGATTTATTTATTATTTAAATTTTATAATGATTTTTTTTAATGGGTTAAAAATGTTTTTTTTTTCTAAGTCTAATTTTATTATATGGTATAAAAGAAATACATATCAAGACGTTCTCGCTAAAATTGCAATACTAGCTAATTTCGGCAAGAAGCATGTTCAAAGCAGCAAAATTGGGACTGCCCATGTTGGGGAAACCAGTGCCGAGATTAAACCAATTATGAGTAGAAGTGTTGCCCCAGTTGGGGAAACCAACACACAACTTAGTCAACCAAAATTTAAACAAATTGTGCATGAAAGAGTACAGCAAAAAAACAGCTTTGGAATTGTTACTAGTAGAGAAGGGTGGCCTCGTGGCACTATTCCTGCCCCGCCTTGTCATTCTTCATGTCTTCAGGAGGTGGCTCTTCCACAATGAAGTATTCGTAGTCATCTGAGGAGTCATCAACTTGCTTTGACATCTGGGCAGTCGGTTCTGGTGTGGAGGTAGAGAGCGTTCCTGGAGCTATAGCATTTTCATCGCTGGCAGAGTTATCGCCACATTCGTTGTTTGAGGAGTATTCAGCAGATTTAGTGGGGAGATCCACTGATTTTCTAGGATACTGAGAATGGGCTGGTGTCATGGTGGATTTCTGCAAGCGTTTCCGAGAGCCCGAGCTAGTGGAATTGGAAGGGACATCTGGGAGCTACATCGAGAATAGGGTTGAGACTTGTTGCAGGTCTAGAGCTTCTATTGAATTCACGTTGACAGTGAGCTCAACAGGGCCAAAGCTTTCATCACGAAGGGAGACAGAGCCATCATCGCAGAGAGGGAGAGGAGGGCGAGAGGGTTAGTCACGTCCTCGACCACTATGGCACCACATTCTATGTCGACGAGGCATGAAGGCATCAGACAGCTCAGGCATGGAAGGATGGCAGCCAGCTTGCAAATGGTGAAAAGGAAAAAGGCCTCAAACTGAAAGGCGGGTCAAATGCAGGGATGAAGGGCCGAATTCACAAAGCAATGGGGAATAGAGGGATGAAGGGCCGAATTCACCTGGACAAAAAGACGACAGGGTGAGGCGGAGGAATGGAATTCGCTAGAGGCCATGAAGTAATGAGGATGGCAGCTGCGAGGACAGGTTGAAAAGCCAGAGTAATGGCGTTGCGAGGACAGAGTAATGGCGTCGGAGTGATGTTTGCAAGCATTAGTAACATCCTCGCGTGAGCCATGCACGGCCATGTGGCCATGCCAACGGCCACACAGAGGAGCGGCCGAGCTATGTTGTTTTGAGGACACCTGCATCCGGGAAATGGGTTAAAAATGTTAAGGACAATGTTTTTGTCAATTATATAATTACAATTTCTAGTAGATTTAGGAAAAAAAAATCTAAAAAAATGATTGATTTCATCCAATGTAATAGCGATACAAATGGATATTTGTTTTGTTTTGATTTAATTCTTCCCTTTCAAATGGTCTTTCCACATTGTAGTTATGCACAGATGCAATATTTTATGATCAATGACATCCCATTATTGCTCCTATGGCCCTTTCTTCCTAGCCAACAAAAATTCCATTTTGTCAACAAATGGCTTCACTTCTCCAAAAGTTTTACCCCAAACAGAAACAAGTACTTCAACTTCAATGGATTGGCCTAGTGTAGAGTTGTGTTAAAAGATTTCATCTCTTTTAAGGATTTTCGTTTGAATTTTATGAGTTGTACCTTTGTCTTAATGCATTAATGCTAATTTGAGCAAAATTCTTATTGAAAATTTAACCTTAAGATCTTCTTGCTTGAAGGATAAGTCTTTTCTCACATTACGTCTTAGATAGAAGAGGCATGAAAACTAAAAATCCATTTGTTAAGAACAATGTAAGATAGATCACCATAGGGAAATTCAATCTCAAATCAAACTAATCCTTAACAATCAAACATTCAAGATGCACTAATTCCACATATTGATGATATTGGTGTTGTCCTCGACATTGTTGAGGGTTGTGCAACAAGCAATGTTAGAAAGGGTATGTTCTTGCAATGATGGGTCCCCTTGTGTAGTGATCAATGGAAGAAGATGTTGAACCCAAAGGAAAAGGAACCATTCTTTACTAAAATTTGAATATCTAAAAGGATTGAAGATCACCGAAGACCTTGCCAACCTCATAGCAATATATTTTTGAGCATGAGGTGAAGTATGGATCAGAAAAAGAAAGAAAAAGAAAGGTAGAACTTCAAATTATATGAGCATCCGATCAAGGAATCATAAAAAAAAATTATTTGCTACTAATGGTTGAAAAGTTATATAGTCAAATTTTAAACAATTATCTACTAGTCAAAACTTAAACGTTGCGTCAATAAGGGTTTTGGTCAACTTTCCATTATGTCACTTAATTACACCTAAGGAATTATTTTAAGGGGATGACAACACTCAAAATATTTCATCTTTTATTTTGAAAAATAAGCACATGTCGTCTTAGCCCCTGGGGGTAGCTCGATGGTCGTGTAAATGAAGTATTATGAGAGAGGAGGTCCAATGTTCATATCCCCTCAATTCACCTTGTGTGTGTGAAAAGTGGCATACGTACGTGCCTAGAGTTTATAGTGGTAGCAGTTGGAATCGACCCTGTGTCACGCAAGTACAAGATTGGCCTAGTTGTCGATTCCTATAGTTCACAAAAATATAAGTCCATGTCATATTCATCCACCTATGCTCTTATCCCGTCCTCTAATGGGTCCTCCAACATCCTCATACCTACCAATAGTTAACACATACACAACCCATGTCAAGATGGGTGGTTTCCTTTTGGGAAATCATTAAAATGAAAAAGAGATCATGGGCATGTCCATGCATGAATGCGATCTCTAACCTCCTCGATGCTTACCTCATTAACAAGGATTGTTTGATGATCATCGATGTGTGTCTTCCTAACCATCTTAACCAGCAAAGATTTACCATATATCTTCCTATCCATCTCAACCAACGGAGATTTACCATGTAACTTGTACGTTATTGCCATCAAAAGTTGATGCATGAAATGATCACTGATATTTTGGAGGTTGTAAAGATGTTTGAGCAAAGAAATTTTTTCTAGACCTCTCGTGCTCACAGCAATGACTCTAGGTACATTTACCTACAAGATCTTGCGAATAATGACATGCATGTCCACATTCTTAACAAGATGAGCATTGATTTTTTCTCTCATTCTCTTGAATATTATGGTACATGAGCATTCATTTCAAGCAAGCATGCAATATTTATCACAACTACCATGATTCTCATTGATTTTTTGCATTAATTTGTTAATCTTACAACCCATTTGATATTCAAAAAATTAATCACAAACAATCGTCTGCACTTCTAACTACAACAACCTATGTTAGAGATACTTTTACAAGCTTCAAAAACATTTATTATTACTCAATGTAAAAATTACCAATACAATCCATTATTCTAAAAATTACCAATATAATCCATTATTCTAAAAGATTATTTGTTATCCTTTTACCATATATCTACTCAATATTTTATTTAACATTTCATTCCCTAATTCAAATTCCAAATAAAAATAAAGTTTGTAGAAATTTTTTCGGTAGTAATCACATGCAAAAGAACGAGGTCGACGCGTTTCGAACCAACCAGTGTGGTTCATCATCAGGACTATGTGAGAGATCAGATCCAGACATTAAGTATAAATAGATGTAGAAATGACTCAACTAGCCGTTAGGATAACGGCTAGTTTGACTTTGAAAAAATAAATATTCCATTACTTATTTATTTATTTTATTTTTATTAATTTTATTCATTATTATTATTTATATAAAGGAAAGTAATCTAACAAATCGTGGACTATATATGTAATTTTTTATTAAATTATATAATAATTAATTAATATTATTAATTAATAAATATAATTAATTCTATTCATAAGATTTAATTATAACAAACCATCATCAAATAGTCAAACAAAGAGTCAAATAAATAAATAAATAAAATAAATAAATAAATAAATCAAAAATAAAAAATAAATAAAATAAAATAAAATATAAAATATAAAATATAAAAATATAAAAAATATAAAAAATAAAAATAAAAATAAAAATAATAATAATAATAATAATAATAATAATAATAAAAAAATAAAAAAAAATAATAATAATAAATAAATTAAAAAAAAAAAAAAAAATAATAATAATAATAATAATAGTAATAATTTAATAAATAAAAATATAAATATAAATTAATAAATAATGAAAATAAATAAAAATATTTATATTTTATAATTAATATTATTAATATTATTATTTTTATTGATTTTAATTTAATTTAATTTATTTATTTATTATTATTATTATTATTAATATTATTATTTATTTATTTATATATAATTTTTTATTTTTTATTTTTTTATTTTTATTTTATTTTTTTTTATTTTTTTTTATAATCAAATAAATAAAGTGAAAATAACTAAATAAATAATAATAATAAAATAATCAAGAATATAAGGCAGGAATCCAGCATCTGCTGATATTCCAACCGTCATCTCTATTGAGATTAACGGGCCTTTTTTCAATTTCAATAGCCTCTCTCAACTTACGATGATGGAAGTGGTCGATTCTAGCAATGACCTTAGCATCTTCTATGCAAACATGATGGTTAGTCTTTTCTGCATGCTCAGCTAAGGCGGATGAGCGAGATCTTCTATGTTTGATATCAGCCGCATGCTCACAGATCCTTTGATTAATGGACCGACCCGTCTCACCAATGTAGGGAGTCCCACAGGAACAGGGAATGATGTAGACACCTTTTCCATCCCTGGGATCAATCGGATCTTTAACCGATTTAAGAGAACTACGAATTGTATTAATCGACCTCGTTCTTTTGCATGTGATTACTACCGAAAAAATTTCTACAAATTTACATTATGGATCACAGAAGCTTAGATTCCTAAAAATAAAGTTATTTTTTAAATATCAAACCCAGTCCTCAAAGTTATACATTGGAAATTAACAATCTTATTCTGACATTTTTTAAATATAAACCCTAGGAGTTGTACATTTTACATCAACCTTGCAGCAGCAGTAGTCAAATCAATTCTTGGATATAAGTAATCGACAAAGTTTGTACAGTGTTTCCAACTATATCGTACATTAGTCTTTTAATGCGAAGCATTAATGAAAATTTATTTCCTTCCGAATCAAAAGTATTGTAAAATTAATTGTACTCATAAAATGTCCTTGAAAAATTAATTGTACTCATAAAATGTCCTTGAGGGCGAAAGATATCACGGTCCATAAAAAGGATTGAAAGGTCCTTTTGACAGTGACAATAGTGATGAGTGAAAATATTAAATATCAATGTAAGTGAATAAAAAATCCAATTCTCTACTAAGTAGTGCCTAAATCATAAATAATAATAATCACAATATAAACATATATGCCATTATATACATACGTTGTGTGGCCAACTAATCCACCCTCACATTCCACTTAACACTGAAACCCTACCACAAAGATGTAGCGTAAAATTTACATTAAAGTTTTTTCGAACGACATGCCCTCCCCACTAGGAGTCATCATCTCATTACCTACCAGCGAAATGTCTTGTCCAATGAGACCTTATGAAACTCACCAATGAAGTGATAGTCTCTCTACGTAGAGACCTTATGAAACTCTAAAAACCTACGGTCATGACAAAAACTTGTTGAGGGATTTTGCTGAAAAATGGAGACCATTTTTTTTCAACAAATTAGTTAAGGGCTTTTTAAGAATTATTGATAGTTTTTGTTGAATGATGGATGACCATATTTTCCTGGCAAACAAGTTGAGAGCCTCTTAAGAATATTTGGGTGACAAGTTTTCATGTTTACCTACTTCATAACAAACCATGGTTTACTATAATCAAATAACACACTAAAAAGTTTCTAATTATTCTAAAAGCAAATAGATAATTACCTCTATATTAGAGAGAACCAAGAAAATGGAGCAGTTGTAAGCAACATCATCATAAAGAGAATTGGCATTCTAAATTCCATAGGTGCAAAAACCAAAATTTCCGTCATAAGCCTTCTCACACAACCACTAATATGAGGTTATAATGGCATTCTCATGGAAACTTTCCACTCTCGTCTTTTAAAGACGAGGATACAAGAAGTGATTTAGATATGCCATAGCCATTATGAATTGCCTTCAGGGGCACCCTCATCAACATATGGATTTCCAATACCATCATCACCATATTTGTTATATGATCATTTCCTTGCAATAATCATCTCCTTTTGTTGTGTAGAATATATTTGGACATTCCTTTTGAACTCCTAAAAAGAGTTGTAAAACTCAAAATAGTACAAGTACAATAGCAAGTTAAGAATGGCATTTGCAATATGATGTTAAAGCAAACAAAACCACATTCTAATAATGACATTTGCACTATGATGTTAATAAAAAGCTAGGAGTTTCCCTACTTGTCCCCTTTCATCTAGCTTTTCCCTTCACATCAAAACTACTCATAAGTGATTATGGCTAGTCTCATCTATTAATTGTTTCCCCCATTCCTACTTGTTGGTATATTAAGAATCTGCATAAAACAAATAGCAGAGGAAAAATCCAATAAGATTATAAAAATAAAATAAAATTGAAACACTCAAACAACACAAATTTACACAGTAAAACACTCAGAATGTGTCACGGAAACATCCATGGGGCAAGGTAGTTCCCGAAGCATTCTTTGAAGCAGAGAGGGTGCAGAAAGAGAACCCATAAGCCCGGTTAGGCAAAGAATGAGTAGACTATTTTGTACAACTAGTTTGCCTTGTAAAATTGTAATAACTTCTTGTATATCCTCTTTTGGCTCCTTTGTAAAGTGAAAGCATGTACAAATCACTTATCTGCAACAAGTGTACTTTCTTGGGCATGTTATGTTATTTGGCTTTTTGTTAAGTCAATTTGTATGAGAATTTTGGGATGAACATTTGCATTTCATCCAGCACATCTACAAATGTGTCAAGCACTCACTTATACAAGTATTTCTATGTGAAGCTTGTTTGTGAATTTGATCTTTGGTAAAGACAATGTGGACAAAGCCAAGCATGTAATTGAAAAAATGCAGCTAGTGCAGTTTAAGGACAGCAAAGAAAAGTACAAAGAAATGCATGGCAAGCATTGAGTTGCTTATGATTTTCAAGTGGAAGATCTACTTTGTTTTCAGAAAAGAAAGACTTCAAGGTGAAGATTGTTTGAGCCAAAGCAAGATAGTCTTTACGAGAATGTTCAGATTCCATCCATTGTAGAGCTGGTTCATGCATGTTCAGAAAAATTGTAGAAAGCCGCATTTTTTGTCAGGAGGATAAAGACATCACACAGAGGTGATGTGGAGTACCTTGAATGGGAATCAAAGGCACCAAGCCAAGCAAAGCAAGAAGGATTGATATCGAGAAAAGAAATGAGCTTTTTCCTCACTTATTTGTTGAGTGAAGATATACTTTTGGAGGTCCAAAAGTTCCTAGTGGGGAGGTATGATCCGAAGATCAAAAAGAGGCTCAAAAATGAAATTTTGCGGAACCTCCCGAAACCGGCGCGAAATCGTAGTGTCCGTTGTCCTAATTCCACCGCTTGAATCGCCTCAAACCAACATCGTATGCTCAATATATCACATTATGAAGTTTTTTCCCAATAGCTAAAAAGTCAAACAACAGGTTTGACTGCATTGTTGACTAGGCAATCCCTATGCTGACGTTAACAGCTAACTAGGCAAGCACATTGGGCAGTATGGACCAATACGGGATCGACATGTGGCAGCATCGTATAGGTTGGGATGGCACGATTTGATTGGTTGAAGGGTTTGAAGTGGCCCAAGAGAGGGTGCCATGTGGCCCAATGAGAGGGCGCCATGTGGCCCTCCATGGTTAGTCAAAAAATTTATAACAAGCCTAAGTGCCTCAGCAAGGCTCGACCCCTAGACCACCCACAACGCAACACAACGGCTTACCAACAAGCCACCGCATTAGTTCTTAACTATTATAGAACTCAAGTTTTATTTAAATTGGAATGGTTCGGCGTTTGGGAGGAGTCGGGTGGTTAACCCTGGCCCCAGGTCACATAACATACCACAGGACCATCGGTAGAGAGCTTTGGCAAAGAGATCTGGGACTAAGCCTCGACCCTGGTCTTATCACAACCCACGTGACCAACGGCGAACACAGACGAGGGCTCTGGCAGTGGGGGCGGGCGTTTATCCCCAACGCCTGGCAACATTATTTCCCACGAGACCACCGACAGAGCGGAGTCGGCGAGGGTGGGAACTTAGCCCTGACCCCTGACCATATTGACACGAATGTGACCGAAACCTTCGGAGTAAAGGGTTAGCCTGACCCCCGGCCACATGGCGCCCCATGTGACCTTGTCGGCGCTTAAGGGATATTGGCGCAGTTAAGGTGGCGACAAATTGCACCTTTTGCGACAAGAATCTCATCGGTCCCATGAGAAATTTCCGCTCGACGGACTGTGTAAAGGTGGAATTTGTAGAACAGTTAACACGTTTTGCCAATTTGCAGGACATATAGTAGAGCTTGGTTCCAAGAGGCATATATTGCTCAGTTTTTAACCTTTTTGAGCTCAAGAAGATCCTAGATAGGGTTTTTTGAGTGTCCTGAACTCAATGGAAACCTCAGATTTTTTATTTTGAGCACAGTATGATGGAATTTTTTCAGATTCAATTCCTTTAGTGTTAGAGGCACAGAGAGTTTGGAAGCAAGATGGGGACGTATTTGAGCATGGAAAGAGCCTAGTTAGAGGATGAATAAGTGAAAGTTCCAAGTACACAATTACATTGATGAAACACTAGCCCCAATAGTGGAACTTTCTAGCCTTCCAGTTTCATCTGCAGCAGTTGTTACTTCAGTAGAGTAGCTATTTTTAGTTTTTTCTCAATGTGCTTATGAGAGAAGCCCTTTTCAACACTTCTTTGTGAAGTAGTTGTATGTTTTTTTTTTTAATTTAGGTGGAGTACAAGGACCTATTATGAGCCTTTTTATGTTGACATATTCATGACTTGCTATAGGGAGTCGTCTTTTTTAGTGAGAATTATTTGTAGAAGAATGTTTCTTTGTAGGAGAAACAAGTCACTCCAGAGTCAACAACAAGTTGTAATGGGCTCATTTGATGTTGAAATCAATATAGTGGCCTATCCGTTGGAGTAGGGCCCGAAGATGTAACCTAGGAGGGGTGAACTATGTTATCACTCAATGGTTTCTTCTTTGCATGATTATCATATTAAGTTGCACATAAATTTGTTTCTTTTAAGTTCATGTGAAAACTCAATCACTCATATTTCAAGAGGTTGTGAAACAAATTTTTGTTACAATTAAAGACCCAAGTTTATCAAGCTTGCAAAGTGTCAGAGGACAATAGAAGTTTTCTTCCATTTTCAAATCACTTGTGCAACAAAGTGTTTGTCCAATACAAACTTTGGAAGCAAGGGTATGTCATAGAATTCGTAGATGCAAAACAAAGTGTTTTTTTCCCTCTCTTCATGTATTCTTTTCCCTGGAGAAAAAAATGTGCTTTATTTGAGATTTTGTTGGGTTCATGCCCAATCACCATATAATTAATTTCTCTAAAAAAATAATCTTACACTTATCTAAAATGAAATGGGGCTATATGTTTCCATAACACCGAGTACTAGAACCGTATCAATTCTATGAACGGATTTAAATTATTCTTGTGGAGTATGCCGTGGAAATTATGACACAAAAAAAGGCTAGTATGATAATGTCGTTAGACTTATCTAAAGCTTATGATAAGATCGGCTAGGAACAAATGAAAGTGGTGTTATAAGCATTTGGCTTCAATGAGCACTGGATAAATTGGATCATGGAAATGGTCTCATCGCCTAGTTTTTTAATTCTTCTTAATGGAGCCCCATCAAAATCGTTCTTCCCATACATAGCAATTTGAAAAGGGGACCCATTATCTCCATTCTTGTTTATATTAATGATGGAAGGACTTGGGAGAGTGATTGTAGCAGCTAATAGAGAAGGGGATACTATAGGACTGAAGTTGCATGAAAACGCTCAGGATACCACTCATAAACAATTTGTGGACGAAACCATCTTGTGCAGTGTTCCTACAGTAAAGTAGGCATGCAATTTCAAAACCATTCTGGATACCTTCATGAAGGCGTTAGCTATGGAGTTAAACCTGTCAAATTCTATGATTTATTTTTCAGCACTCGCATTTCTATGCATAGAAATATTTCAGTTATCCTGGGTTTCCAGAGGAAAACCCTCCCTTCTAATATCTAGGAGTGCCCTTAATGGCACAAGCCTAGAAGAATTCCAACTTGGAAATGGTTATATCCAACTTGGAAGACAGGGTCAAAATACGGACAGTGAGAGCGTTGAATTTTTCAGGGATATTGGTGCTAGTAGAGGCGTTGCTTTAGGATATCCCAGGATACATGTTATATGTTCTTCCTGTGCCTAAAGGAGTGCTCCAAAAGATAAAGGAGGTACAAAGCAACTTCATGTGGAGAGGGGAAGAGGAAAAAAGTAAATGGGTATTGGTGGCGTGGAACGCGATCTATAAATCTAAACAGGTAGGTGGCCTTGGGCTACAAGACCGTGAGATAATTAACAGCGCAAATGGAGCCAAATTTTGGTGGAAATGGTTAACAGGAGGGGAGACGCGGGAGACACCATGGATGAAATTATTGAAAGTGAAATATCCCCCTGATTGTCAACTAAAAGACCTAGTAAGGCTCACGGGTTCAATCAAGGAGTCAGTTATATGGAACCTAGCATGGAGCAATAGAAAAATTATACAAAAGCACAGCTTTTGGAAGTAAGAAATGGAAAGGACACCCTATTCTCGGAGGATTTCTGGCAACAAAAAACGAAGTTAAACAAACCGGAATGGTGGGATATCCAGGAAGACACGGAGTGACAAGAGCATAAGGAAGTCCACCAAATTTGGACTATGAAACTAGCAAACAAGAAGTGGAGAATACGGAACCTAAACATCATCCATGATGCAAATATAAGAGATTCAGGAATTCAAGATATTACAGAGGAATTGAAAAAAATACAAATCCAGGAAAATGAAGACCGAGATCAATTCTGATGGGGGCAACGAGAAGGAGGAGATTTCAACCTCAAGGAAGCCAAGGTTTACCTTTGAACAGAAAATCTCGAAGTCTAGGACCCAGCCTGGATCAAGCTATGGGCGACCTCTCACTCGCCAAAACCAAAATGTTCATGTTGTTAATTTTTCACAGAAAGGTGCTAACTTGGGGGAATCTTACGAAGAGAGGAATGATAGGTCCATCATGGTGTTGCTTGTGTGAGAGGAAAGAAGAAAATATTAACCACCTATTGAATACTTGTAGATACACATAATATCTGTGGGATTAGTTGGCTATTATCTATATACAAACTGATAGAAAAAAAAAGAAAAAAAAATTGAAGTAGTTAATATGACTTGCAAATTTATTCTTGGATTTATTCTATGGTAAATTTGGAAGGAATGAAACCGTAGAATTTTCTACGATAAAAATATCCCTGTTGCAATCCTAGTGGAAGAAATTTGTCGTCAACTTAAGGAAACCATTAGTATAAAATGATTATGAACCACGAGAGAACTGCCATCCCCTCGGGAAGAAATCATTCTAGAGTTTTTTGACCTTGATTACCTTAGGGATAGGATCCTCAAACCTAGAGAAATTCATATAAGGATGGGCACCACAGTGTGGCAGGCTCCTCCGTAAGGTTTCTAGAAAATTAATTTCGACGAAGCATCCAAGGGAAACCCAGGCAAGGCTAGCCTCGAAGGAATCATTAGAGACTAGACAGGTAAACTCCAAAGGTTATATTTCATCAATATGGGACAAGCCACAAATAATGCAGTGGATTTCCAGGCCCTAGAGCAAGGATTGGAAACGTTGCGGCAAGAAAGAAAGGTGAATGTTATATTGGAGGGAAACTCCGCATTAGCCATCCAAGTAACACGTAGACTGCAATGTGGCACCCTGATGAAAAGATTCATGAATAATTGGTGTCTTGCCCAGATAATCAAAGGGATTAAGGATCACCTGGAGGAGTTTAAAATGGTATAGTTTACCTTAGTCGGACGCTCGGCCAATGCATTGGCAGAAAAAGTGGCAAATGAAGGGGTTGAGAGTACCAGGGTGATCACTAAAATGGCCTGCGATGAAATGGTGGAAGGATAGCGAAAGGATGATTACCGAGCACTGGCGGTGAGAGAACTATCAACGTTAGAGGGGAAACATGGTGGACACGGGGTGGGCCAGGAGGAAGGCAATAACCCACCTGGCGAAATGAATGCTTAATAATCAATATGAGGGGAAAAATAGTGGGAACTAGGGAAGATCGAGGAGGTATGTGTCATCAAAATATGAAGGACATCACGGTAGCTTATGGGAAAGAGTGGAACCCACAATCGCATAATTTTCCACCGGGAGGTTTCATTTATGGGAAAGGATGGTTTAAGGAGTGGAGAAGGACAAAACACTTTGTGAAGTAGTATTAAAATAGAATTACAGTTATAATGTGCCTGCACAAACCGTATGTAGAGGCGAATGAGAATGAAAATGGTCCCATTCCCAAAAAATGTACTGCAACTGCATTGGTAAACGAAATTTATCGGAAATAGACAGTAAAGGTACCCAAAGGACGGGGTGAACTGCGATGCTCTGGATTTTTCCTTTATATGCTAGGGAGGGGAGCCGCATGGGATGCATAGTGATAAGTTTGAATGAAACTAAGGTGAGTAGTAGTGAGAGAAAGCTTGTTTATCAGAGAACCGTGGAAGCCAAAACAATTATGGGGAGAAATGGGGGTGGTAGGTCGAGGGTGAGGCTGAGAGAGGAAGGTCAAAGCTCCACAGCTGGAAAGAGAACCAGAATGGAGGAGGCAGCGAAGGAGGCAGCACTCAACTATCATGTGACCATCTCAAGTGAGGCAAAGAAGTTATTGAAGTCTGGTAAAATGAAGTGAGGCATCTACGAAGGAGCATCCCAGACGATAAAATTGAATAGGAGGTCAATTGGATACTAGACATGGGGAAATATCAAATAAGACAAATGGTCTATTAGAGAAAGATAGAGACTTGGCATGTTAATACTTTAGTGGGAAAGTTACATGCGGAAGAGAGGATCTGGTTTCAAATGGAACACCGACTACATCTGAAGGAAATCGACCAACGGTTGCGGGGGGTCAAGGAGGCACTCCAAAGGGTGGTGAACATAGAACGCTTGTTGGATGTTTGAATTGGAGATATGAACAAAATATTTTCAATCTACCTTAAATATATCCATAGCCTGAATATTACACTGGGGCATGGAGATGTATATCCGTCCAAATTAATGAAATACAAGGTCAGAGAGGTAACTAGATCCAGCGATAGGCCACCGGTAACGTCAAGAGTGGGGGCAACTGCTTCAACAAATCTAGTAGAGAAAATTAGACACGTGTCTAGATTAGGTCTGGCAGAGGCTCCATCATTGTCCCTAGATAAATGATCATGTTTATGTGTCTAATTTTGTTATGTTTTGTCGATTCATTGTGTAGGCCAAATCATAGTAATAGGATAATAGGCAGAGCCTTAGGTCTAGAACAGAAATTTAGATATTCACATAGACCTACATCAAACTATAAATAGTTAAGCAATAGTAGAAAAGTTAATTTTTCTAACATGCCTAAGATATACCATAGACATAAAAACATTTTGGCAAGTTTGTTTAAGTTCTGGAACAAGACTATATTTTACTGTAGTTGGTCTGGTTTCCAGTCTGAAAGAACCAATAGACTATGATTTAAATTTATGTTCTATTATAATATAAGGTTTTTATTCTAACTTACAAAGAAAAACCTATACCTATTAACTTTTTTTAATTAATAGTTAATAATTAATGAGTTAAAATCCACACTACAATAGCTATTACATTTAATATTTTTAATTTATTAATATAATATTATGCATTTAATTATAGCTATTAATTCTCTCGGATTAATACTTTCTGTTTTTTATAATTATTTTACATGTACAACTTTTATGCACAAAGAAAACACAAATATTTCAATTAAATAAAAATATTCACACTTTCATTAATAGTTAATAAATATTGAGTTTTTTTTTGTAAAGTGGCAGTCTATTCATCTATTAATAATACAAAAAATACGGAGATAAATTACAGTCGTTCAGGGTGGTGATGGGCTTCCCAATAGAGAGAAACCAGCCCTGCCACCCCATAATCTTAAGAGTTATTCTGATCATTATAGGCACAAAAATCAAGATTAATTACAAACATGGGGCTAAGTCCCAAAACAGAGTAACATAAGAACATAAAAAACCTACTAAGAGATAGTTTCAGTATGGATTTCCTCCTCAATCCAGCAAGCATATGGAGAGGAGGGTGACATGAGACGAGCTCTGTCTGCTGTGGTTTTTGTCTTGGCCTTGTCCTCCTGCTGAGTGCCTTCTGAGGAGGGGTGATTGTTGGAGGCTAATTCAAAATATAAGGAGGGGTGACTGCTGGAAGCTGAGGGGTTGGGGCTCGCTCCCCATCGACAAATATTTGGCCTGAGACCCTTCAGGAGGATTGGTGCTAGTGTTGTGTGCTGAGTGGACGAAGTGATTCTCATAGCCACTGTGAATCTTGAAGTATGGTTGGGGCTGGTGTATCGAGATGGTGGATTTGCGCCAAGCCTTACTCTCGAGCTCGGCCATGTCTTCATCCCCCTCCCGGATTCTCTTTCGAATAAATAAGGGGGTGGGCTCCCAAATTTCCTGCGATAGGCCGTGCAGTAGCTCAGCCTCCCTCCTACCACCAATTGGGAAAGAAATTTCCCTTTCATGTGCCATGGCGTCCCAGATCTGAGTGGTCATGAGTGAGGCAAAGTGGCCTTTGAGAATGAGTCTATTAATGTGCTCCATTGCCAGCTGCCTTTTCCAGAGCGACAAGGCAAAGAGGTTTTTCATGTTCCAATACCTCGCTGTTTCCGAATCACTGTGAGAATTCGTGGTTTGTCGATGCTCCTCTTCCACCTAGTCGGCCAATTCCTGGATGTGGCTGGGAATCCCTGCCTCAAAATTGTCCTAGAGAAGTAGGGGAGCATTGTCATCCTCGTTGAATATACTAGAGGCACTTTGTGCTCTTCAGCCCAAATGGATGTGATAGCATGATTGTCTTGCCCTAAGCATCCTGAGAAACAAAACCCAAACAAGATGGAGACAGAGTGAGGCATTCCAAGGATAATTCCCGGTGTGATGGAAAATGATCTTCATGAGGATGCACCAGAGGATGTAGCAGCTTATGGCGTGCTTAGGAGTACCCATAGTAAAGATTGGAGCATGCAGAGGAGACTTCCCCTGGATTACATTCATGGTATTTATCTCCTTGATCTTCATGCTACAGTTGGAGTGAGAGTCGCTTCTATTACCCTGTCCTTTTAACCGTTTATTCTCACTGACACTTTTCCGCCACGTGCCCTTCCACCTACTCCTGTTAAGTGTGACACTCCTCATTAATGGGGTAGTTGTCATTGTTGGGATACTCACTCGCATCCAGGTTAATAAATAATGAGTTAAACTCCACGTTACAATAGATATTACGTTTAAAATTATTAAATTGATTGTTAATAGATTATTGTGCATTTAATTATAGCTATTAATTCTCTATCATTAATGCTTTCTTTTGATAATTATTTTACATGGGAAACTTTTATAATACTATAGCTATTAACTATTTTTATTAATAGTTAACACTTAATGAGCTAAAATCCTCACTGCAATAGATATTACATTTAATATTATTCGTTTGACTATTAATAGACTATTGTGCGTTTAATTATAGCTATTAATTATCTTGCATTAATGTTTTCTGCTTTTGATAATTATTTTACTATTAAACAAAAATGTTCACACTTTCATTAATAGTTAATAATTATTGAGTTAAACTTCGCACTACAATAGCTATTACATTTAGCTATTATTAACTTGACTATTAATGGATTATTGTGCATTAATTATAGCTATTAATTCTAATTCTCTCGCATTAATGCTTTCGTTTTTTAATAAAATGGCTACAAACTACCTCTTGTGTGAAGCTTTACTTGTGCGGAGATTTTTGTGTGCCCAAAGATTTGCACAAGCAATACTCCGCACACCGCTAACTCTATGCCCCTTTTTCAATGCCAACGCACACTCTTCAGGCATTCAAAATTTTAAATTGGTTATTTCAATTTCAACAATTTTAGCACTGTCTCCTCATAATGACAATGAAAGAAAAAATCTTTGCACAAAGCATTAACGATAAAAAAATATAAATAAAGGCATAAATAATAGCTAATAGTTATTAATTAATTAGTTGTGTAGAGTTAATTATGAAGCTATAAATGATAGCAGCACAACAGTAATAACAAAATGAGTTATAACTATTAATACCTGTAACTGACTATTCAAAAATCATGAGAAATTAGTCAGTTACGACTACCTCTCATGGATAATGTCATAGATGAATGACTTACTTAACGCAGTTGAATCCCAAAAAAAATGATATCTAACAATAGTTTCATGAAACTGTTACATTTTTATAATGTTATAATTATTACAAGGAAACCTACTAACCTATAATACTATAGTGATTAACTATGTTAATTAATAGTTAGTAATTGATGAGTTAAACATTGCACTGCAATAGCTAATACATTTAACTATTATTAACTTGACTATTAATAGACTATTGTGCATTTGATTATAGTTATTAAGTTTGTCATTAATTCTTTCCTTTGATAATGATTTTAAAAAGACAGTTATTATAATATTATAGCTATTAATATTTAATATTTAATGAATTAAACTCTGCACTGCAATAGTTATTAAATTTAACTATTATTAACTTGACTATTAATATATTATTGTGCATTTAATTATCGCTATTAATTCTTTAGCATTAATGTTTTATTTTAGATGGACAACTTTTCGGGAAACACAAATATTACTATTAAACAAAAATGTTCACACTTTCACACGCTTCTGCACAATGAAAACACAAATTTTACAAGTAAACAAAAATGTTCACACTTCCGCACAAAATGTCCTATTCATATAAACCATAAGTTGAGTTGTGTGGAGCTATACATTTTATTTTATTATTGGAAAACAAATATTCATTACCGAGAAAACATTGTACCCGATAAATGTGAGACTTATAGCCCTCTACCCCACATATTTCAATAGCAGAGCTCCACACAATGAGTTATAATATTATTTTATTAATACTATTTTTATTTTATTTTATTATTGGAAAGAGAATACATTATCACCAAGAAAATAGCTAATTATTTTTGTGTGAAAAACTTAGCATAAACTTAGCCTTTTGTGGGGAACTTAGCTCATTGTGCGGAGCTTTTAGCCTATTGTGTTGAACTTAGTGTTGAAATTTGGTTACCAGAGGACAGGTGGTTCCCTAAGGCTTTGATATTTGGCCTAGGGAAAAGCGTCCAAAAGAATTTAATTTTTTCTCCTAAAGTGACTTTATAAAGTTATAAAGTCAAATCTAATTTAAAAGTGACTTTAAGTGATAAAGTTACTAAGTCTAATTTTAAAGTGACTTTAATAAAGTCAATGTGAAATTAGAAAGTGAAAAATGACTTTGGAAATAAATGACTAAGAGGGACTTTAAGTGACTTTTTAAGTGACATTAAAAGTGACTTTAAGTGATAAAGTTACTAAGTCTAATTTTAAAGTGACTTTAATAAAGTCAATGTGAAATTAGAAAGTGAAAAGTGACTTTGGAAATAAATGACTAAGAGGGTCTTTATTAAAGTTGGGCAAACTAAAAAATAGAAAGTGAGATTTAAATGAGCATTTAATCTTAGCCCTAGATCTAAAGCTATCTCAGCCATTGGATTTAGGAATTCCCCAAAAGTCTCTTAGGGTTAGGTTAAAGGAGGAAAATGATTGAAAAGATCATTCAGTCTTTTCAATCAGCATTTGTTTCTATTTTGCACCCGTACAACAGCATTTATTGATGTGTTATGGGCACGAAAAATGAGGAATACCGTACAACATTTACTGTTGTCTCTGTTTTGTTGTTTTCACATTTTCCAAGGCGGTAGTTAAGCACAGAAAACGAGATAAGTTGTATTTGTTACTTGCTGAAATTTTCTGAGTATTTCTCTCTCACTGTGAAAGCTAAATTATCAGAAATAAAGAAAATCTTTCGAATTGGTTTTCCCCAAGAGTTATAGGGGGTTTTTCTAGGGTCATATTGACCAAAAATCAACGTGTCAATTTTCTGTGTGTGAATGATTTATTTTTCAGAGTTTTTATTTCTGCATTTCAGCACTGTGAAATTTCCAAAATTTGTGTTTTCAGAAAATAATTATTTTTCCAGCTTGTTGAATGTATGGCTATGGGAATGGGCATTTAACTTAATGGGAGAAATAAGGAGAAACTGAAAACTGGGGTTGGGTCTTAAAATTTCTACATTGTATCAGAGCTAGTTTGCTGAAAAGTGCAGTTTGGGACAGCAAGAAGGAAAATTACAGCAAGTTGATTTTATACACAGAAATCAGAACCTTTACTACACCAGTGTCATTTTCAGTTTATTAGGACAACAAGCATGTCTTTGGGCTTGAGGGTGGAGGATAAGTTGGATGGGCATAACAACTAACTACAGTGTATGGAAGGAAATAATGCAGAGCATCTTTGAGGAGGCAGAAGTCTAGGGTATAATGGTAAGTACCCAACAACGCCCTATTAATGTGTCTACTGACCCTGTTCAGTTGGCAGACTTTAATAAAAATAATAACAAGGGTAAGAGACCGATTATGGATGGTATTAAAGACCATTGCATTCCTCATGTGAGAGGAAAGAGACTTGCTCATGAGATGTGGACAACCTTAACCAATCTCTACCAGAGTACCAATGAAAACAGGAAAATTGTCCTAAGGGAGAAGCTGAAGGCCATTAAGATGGAAAATACTGATAGTGCTACTGCATACCTCACAAACATCACTAATGTGACAGATGAGTTGGCAGCAGTTGGAGAGGTCATTTCACCCACTGAGTTGGTGCGGATTGCAGTGAATGACCTTCCCAATTCATAGAGGAACTTTGCTGATGGGATTTGTGCACGTGAGACCCTTCCCACTTGCGAGAGGTTCTGGGATGATTTCATACATAATGAAATAAAAAAGAACCAGCTTGGGGTAGCCAAACCCGTTGAGCGAGATGAGGATATAGTATTGTTAGCAAGAGGCAAGAAAGGCAAGGGAAAGAAGCAAGCTTCCACAAATGGTGGTGGGGGAAAAGGAAAAGGTAAAGGTAAGCAGCTGAACAAGGAGAAGGACTATTCCAAGGTGAAGTGTTGGAATTGTCAGAGGATGGGACACTATGCAGTTGTGTGTCCGGAGAAGAACAAGAAGGGGAAGAACAAGACCAAGGAAGCATTAACAGAGATAGAGGACTTTTCAGAGAGCTTTGACCGGGTGTTTGGGTTCATTTCTTGTGAGTCCACTAGTACAGGATCACCTGCCACGGAGGGTGAGAGGGAGTGTGCATTTCCCTCCACTAGTGGAGCATCTTCAGGTATCTGGTATGTTGACAATGGGGCTTCACGTCATATGACAGGAGTCCGTGAGTACTTCTCAGAGCTTTCAGAGAGTGGCACTGATATAGAGGTAGTACTCGGAGACGACAGCATTGTTAGAGCAGTCGGTCTGGGGACATTGACATTTGATAGGGAACCCAAACCTCCCTTGAAGGTGTCAGATGCTTTATATGTGCCAGGGATGAGGAAGAACCTTATATCCGTCTCAGCATTGGAGGACAGAGGGTATGAGTTATTGTTAAGTAGAGGATAGGTGCTTATATATCCCAGGTGTTAGCCACCTATAAAATTTGTCATATCAAATGGTGGCTAAATCATTTTTTGAGCCTTCAAGAAACAAGTTTTATTGCTTAAAATGTTATCTCTTGAAGACTCATGAAGACATCATGCCCTTTGTTTAAATCTTCACTGTTGTTTCCCTCTTAATTATATAAATCTGTTGTTTTCGTGAAGAAAAGACTGTTGCAACAATCCCCATTTTTCCCTCATTTTACCCTCTTCTCACTTCAATTAACCTCCATTTTTACCCCTTTATTCCCCATGAAATTCCTTCATTTTTCATGTATTCCCTCCTTCCCCTTCATAAAATCCATTTTACAAGGTTTAAAACTCATTTTTGAACCTTGCCGAAACCCCCAAATCCATCAAAAAACCTTGAAAAAATCATAAAAAATAAGCTTTTTTAACTATCGGCTTAAGCCCCTTTGGGCTAAGTCCTAAACCACTTCCCCACATATGCCCTAGCGCTATAACCAAGCGCTAATGGTCCCAAGCACTTATCGCATCAGAACAAATCAGAGCGCGCAAGTCTATTTGTTGTGTTAAGACCTCCAATGCGATTGGCTCTTTGTATTTAACCCCTGATCCCTTGTTTCATTCGCATAACCTTAGGCCCGCAATCGGGCACTGAAAACATTATATAAACCATTCCCAATCACTTTTTCCCTTTGTTAATTCATAAAAACCTGTTTTCCTAAGTTTTATTCTAAACCCGCCGGTTCATGTTTTTAATAAAAAGAACCGTTGATCTTTTCCCGATCGACGATCCATAGTATCTCACATCGGAGATTTTCTAAATGGGTAGATTGAAAAGGTTCGCACCATTGTTCCAATGCGATTGGCCCTTTATATGTTTGAACCTCGATTCCTTTAACCTCTTCATATATCCACAGGCCCTGCAATCGAGTGCCAAGCCTCTTATAAATATCCTCCCCGAAGCCAAAAATCCTTTGTATTTGATAAAAAATTCGATTTTCATATATTTCAAAGGGTTCCGCAGTTTCATAGTTTAAACCGATCCCGACCGTTGATCTTAAATCTGATCTAACAGCCTGCGCAATCTTGCATCGCGAGATTTCATTGGGCGCACTTATTATTTTATTCGCAACCTCCGATTGGCGATCTCACGATCAATTATAAGTCGTTGATCTCCTCCCCGCCTTCCCAGATCCAACGGTTGCCATTGCTCTCGCTCAAAACCCCTTCCCCTGCTGAGAACTCCTCCAATTCATCCTCCACCGTCGATCTGATCTGCAGATCGACAGTCCACAGTCAATTGCATCGGCGCTCCTCTGTATTTGCCCCCACCGATCGTGAAAGCTCCAATTACATCTGGGCCATCCACGTGTCAAGATCCGACGGCCCAGATTGCACCTCCCGACCTTGGTTAAAAACATGAAAACCCCTGTATAATGTTCTTTTAGCCAATCTCAGCTGTTGATCTCTGCAGATCAATGGCCCATATTAACCCTTTCTCTGCTTTGTTTATTTTTCCATTCAACTCAAATTTCGACCTCCACCATTGATCTGTTTTCATCTAACGGTTCGGAATAATCCCGACAAGCCCAACTCTTGTGGGTCCTACTTTCCTCCAGATCTGATCTCCGTCGTTCGTTTTCTGATCCAACGGCTCAAATTGAAACCGCCCCACCTGCTTTCGCCTGCGCACCTTGCCAATATTGCGCTCACTCCCCACCGTTTGATCTGAGACCTTAGATCTAACGGTTGACGAGCGTTTTCGCGTAAATTCAAGCGCAAAGGTTAATTTCCCAAGAGCTACGCGATATGAGCAGTTTTCAAATGCCACGTGTCGGGCGGGAACGCATATTGCGTTCGAAAATTTAAAACCACCTGTCTGCCTTTGCGCCGCGCGATACCACTGGTTTCTCCTCCCAAAACCTCTTTCCCCATTTACATTGTGTTTCATCGTATTCGCTCCCCGCCGTTGATCTCTGCAGATCAACGGCTCAGATTTAATCTGGCCATTACACTATCGCCCTCCGCCTTCACCAAAGGATTTCATAGATCATTCACCACCGTTGATCTCAGGGGCCAAATCTAATCCAACGGTCGATGATTGTTCAGAAACCCCAATTTCCTTTTAACTCAAGTTTCCTCCGCCAAAGGTTTTAAAACCTATTGCCTTTGTAATTTCTTCACATTTGCGCCTATGTTATTATAAAGTGACTCATTCGCTTTGTATGTCCACAACCAACCTCGACCGTTGATTCAACATGTATCAATGGATCTGACTTAATTCTCCACCGCTTGTTCATCAACCGCTCTCCTTTTGATCTTACGTGCAATCTCTGTCGTTGGATGATGCCATCCAACGAATATGCTCCAAACCGAAACCTCCAAAGAAGTTTTACCCTAATACGCAGGATTTCTTAATTGTTTCTTGGTTTTATGCAGGTTTTTGAAGATTTCAATTATTTTAAAAGAAAGGTGAAGACCGGGGATGACGATCCCTCAGACCTTTATTCATAAAAGAATATCCATCTGCAAGGTTCCATATCACGTTTCATCAGTGCATCATGAGCACTGATGCCATAAGAACCCTTTGCGGCACCTGTAGATCAACAAGACACAGAGAATTAAAACAATCAAAGAGTATCAATGTTGAAGATTAAATCAAGCTAGAAATGAAGAATTGAAGGAAGAAATACAGTTTTGGTGGATTACGGCTAAGATCGATAATCAAAAGCCTAATCCACTAAATCAAACACAGTTAAAGAACAGAAGACAGAATTTAGGCTTGATTAAGCCTAATACACAAAATCAAATCCAATTAACAGTGTTTAAAGAAAAATCAGAAATATCTATCAGACCAAGAAGCCTCCACCGCCACATCAGAGGCTAATTGATTCCTCTCAGCTACCAGATTGCCACCTGGAGCCTCAAAGAATTCAACAGAGGTCGAGTAATGACCAGAACAGAGGATATTTTCCTTAATACAGCTGAAGAATTATTCCAAGCGAAACAGAGTTATTGCAAAGATGACACAGAGCCTTAAAGTCAACAAAATCTTCCAACGAGCTTAATTCTTAATGTAAAACAATTAATACAGAGAAAATATCTGTAAACTTCTCCATTGAGCCCCCCCAAATGCCGAGAAGTATTAAATCTATATTAATTGAACCTTGAAGATCTTTTATCCCATCCCACCTCCTCATGTCTTCTATAAATACTTCTGTAGAAGATGAAACAATGTTGGTTGCAGAACTTTGAAAAAATACTTATGCTCGAAACTCCTACATGTAAATAGTTTTCAGAGGCTCTTGAAGCTTTGTTTGTGATCTAATAAGTTAGGCTGAGAAGTGAAGATGATTGTTGAATTGAAACATTGGACTTGAAGATGTAACTAGTTTGACATCAATATACAAGCTGTTTCTTGGGATCCTTGTCTATATCACTGGTGAAGTGCTTATTTCTTTGTTATTGTTTTTCCTTTATGTATGCCATATTGTCCATTATTCTTTGATAAAGAACAGAAAGCATAGAGTTAAGATTTACTATTTACAGTACCCTTCTCTTACTGATAAGCTTTATCTCAATGTTTTCCTCTAATTTGTTTATTTAAGAATGATTAAATACAGTTTAAGCTTTCAGGAATGTTGGCATTCCCTCGTCCTACTGTTTGCTTTAAACATTGTTCTTGAATGTTATTTTCATTATTTACTTATTAAATTTAGACTAGAAAGATGATGGTGAGCCTTGTTTTCTAGCTTCTTTCTCCAAAGGTAATTCTGAAAGTTTCCCTAAGTGTATGTTGAAAGCAGTCTAGATTTAAAAGTATCTTAACTGATCTTAAGTTGCATTTTGTTTCTCTTATCTGTTTTCATCTTTTCTAAAATTAATTATGAGGATTACTGGATTGCTTATCTGTTGAGTCAACTTTAATACGAACTTTTCCAAGAAGTTTATGGTTAGCCCTGTCTTTTGGCCAGTTTTAAACAGTTACTTAAAAGGCTTTTCTTTTTTGGACAGATTATAAATCCTAGTTGAAATTATTATCTATTTCCACCCCTCCAACACTTTTATTGTTTCCATTCCATCATTTAATCTCAATGATCTTGTGATATAGATGACTTTCCCCTTAGACCACTCTTGAATTGTTGCTCAATTAAAACCCCTTTTATGACTCCATAGCCCAATGGACTAAAAACCAACGTTATATCTATCTTTTTAGCCAAAGCTTGTTCTGCTTGCTTACAACTTCACACCTTTGAAACTTTTCCCATTTAGGACTTTCCACTCAACTAATAATCATGCTCAACCATCCAAAAACAAAACAAAAAAACCCTCGTTCTTCATAACTAGCCTAATATCATTACCCATAACCCTTGAAAGATAAATCAATCTTTGCACTTTATTGGAGAGATCCCTCTCCGGATTCAGGAGGGCTAGATCCTAGAATCCCAAAGTGGCTCAAGTGTTCTCTCTGCATTTTTGGTCTTACCAATCTGCGGAAATTACAGGGAGCTAACACCAGGGTCGCTCCAGCTGATTCATCTAGAGTGATTTGTGTATGCCATGCAAAGGTGTACAAGTTTGTGTTTGAGCCCCTTTTGGTACTGAGCAGTAGTACCGGCAGCAAAGCTAGCAGTTCAAAGTTGTGCGAGATTTGGCACCGCAGGATGGAGCACATGTATCATGGAGCCTTGAGGCTATTGCAGGAGATCACTACAGGTGTGCTAGATTTCAGTACTGATCACCTAGATACATGCAGAGGATGTGCGATGGGCAAGTTTTCCAAATCCCCTTTTCCCAACAGTGATAGCAGATCGATTAGGATACTTGATTTGATTCATACCGATGTGAGCGGTCAGATGTCTCATGTTTCCTTGAGTGGATATGAGTACTTTGTTTTATTCATTGATGATCACTCCAGGAAGACCTGTATTTATTTCTTGAAGACCAAGAGTGAGGTCTTTAAGCAGTTTCAGGAGTTCAAAGCTCTTGTGGAGACTCATATAGGTCGAAATATCAAGTTCCTGAGGTCGGACAATGGAGGGGAGTACACCCTTGGTGAGTTTGTTGATTATTGTGCGGAGGCAGGCATTAGGAGGGAGTTCACAGTTCCTTACAATCCCCAGTAGAACGGGGTTGTGGAGAGGAAGAACAGATCCATCGGACGGGCTGCCAAAGCCATGCTACATGATCAGGGGTTACCATTGTTTTTGTGGGAAGAGGCCTGCAACACTGATGTATATTTGCAGAACAGGAGTATGCATCATGCCTTGGGGCATGTGACTCCGGAGGAGGCTCTTTCTGGGAAGAAGCCTGATACTGGTCATTTTCGTATATTTGGGTGTATTGTATACTCCTACGTACCCAAGGAGCAGAGGACCAAGCTAGATCCCACCGCAGAGAAGGGTATCTTTGTGGGCTACAGTGAGACCTCAAAATCCTTTCGAATTTATATTCATGCACGAAGGAGAGTTGTTGTCAGGCGAGATGTGAAACTCGAGGAGGACCGGGCTTTCAGGAGGTCACGGGAGTTAGAGTATCTGGATCAACAAGACACTTAGGAGCAGTGGAGTTAGGCACAAGGATCCAGTGGGCAGGGATCAGGAGGTACATCGATTACAATTTCAGGTCCATCAGTGAGCAGTGGCTCGCAGAGTCAGAGGGGTGGTGCTTTGAGCAGCATGTAGAGAAGTCCGCAGAGCAGTTCACTAGGTAGTCCACTGATGGACATATCACACGGTACTTCAACATCTACATGTTCAAGTTCAGGCAGGAGGACAGCAGACAGACAGTCAGGAGTTCAGGCTCTTGATGAGGAGGAGGAGTTTCATTCTCTGGTGGGAGAAGTGTGCTCAGAGAAGAGGAAGCCCAAGTGGCTTCAGGATACCTTGAGAGAGGCCACATCTGTTGCTAGGCCGAAGAGGCCGGCCAGAGAGAGCAGACCACCTGAGAGGTTCTGTAGCTATATGGAAATGGTTGCCAACATTGTTGACTCTGAGCCTTCTATATATGACGAGGCAGCTAGCCAGCAGGTCTGGAGAGAGGCTATGCAGGAGGAATATTCTTCTATCATGAAGAATGATGTTTGGGAGGTGGTGCTGAGGCCTGAGGGAAAATACGTGGTTACTTTCAGATGGCTTTACAAGGTGAATCATGTTGCATATGGCAACATTGAGAAATTCAAGGCAAGTTTTGTGGCTAGAGGGTTCTCCTAGGTAGAGGGAGTAGATTATGAGGAGACCTTCGCTCCCGTGGCTCGATATACTTCGATTCGCTCCATTAAATCGATAACAGCAGATATGGGTTGGAAGATCCACCAGATGAATATGAAGACAGCATTTCTCAATGGTTTCATACAAGAGGAGGTGTACATTGAGAAGCCACAAGGCTTTGAGGTGCATGGGAAGGAGTCCCATGCGTGCAGACTGAAGAAGGCCCTTTATGGCCCGAAGCAATCTCATAGAGCTTGGTACTCCAGGATTGATACGTACTTGCAGGAGATGGGTTTCAAAAGGAGTGATGCAGATCCGAACCTACACTTTATTGTGATAGGTGATGAGCCTCTCATTCTGGTGATGTATGTAGATGACTGGTCATTATAGGTGCAGAGAGACTCATAGAGAGCTGCAAGAGAGATCTTGCGTCGGAGTTTGAGATGAAGGACATTGGATTGATGCATTAATTTTTGGGTTTGGAGGTGTGGCAGGAGGAGGGGAATTTCTTCCTAGGACAGAGGAAGTATATTGTGGACATCCTTGGCAGATTCCACATGGAGGATTGTAGACCCATGTCGACACCCATGATCACCAACTGGAAGAAGATTCATGCTTCAGATTCCGAGTTGGTGGATCCCACATTGTATAGAAATCTGATTGGTTCCTTGATGTATTTGGTCAACACTAGACTAGATATATGTTTTGCAGTCAACATGATGAGCCAGTTCATGTGTGAGCCCAGGAGGGTGCACTGGGTTGCTGCAAAACAGATTTTGCGGTACTTGTAGGGGACAGTGGAGTATGGTCTGGATTATAGGCAGGGAGATGGAGTGAGATTGGTAGGTTACACTGATTCTGATTGGGCAGGTTGTTCTTCTAATAGGAAGAGCACTTCAGGGTGTTGTTTTGGGTTGGGTTCGGCAGTAGTGTCGTGGTTCAGCCGAAAACAACAGTCAATAGCATTGAGTTCGGCAGAAGCAGAGTACATGGCAGCCAGTCTAGCTAGTTGTGAGGCCATATGGCTTCGCAAGATGTTGTTTGGCTTATTTGTTCAGTCGTCGAGACCTTCAGTGATATATTGTGATAATTAGAGTTGCATTAAACCCATGGAGAATCCAGTATTTCATGACAGGTCAAAGCATATCAGGATCAAATATCATTTCATCAGAGACTATGTTCAAAAGGGAGTTGTGAAGCTTGAGTATATTCCCACTGATGAGTAGGTTGCAGATATTCTTACCAAAGCCTTACCACGGGGCAAGCATGTCTACTTCAGAGACAAGATGGGTGTGGTGAGGAACACCTTCCTCGGTAAGAGGGAGTGTTGAAATTTGGTTACCGGAGGACAGGTGGTTCCCTAAGGCTTTGATCTTTGGCCTGGGGAAAAGTGTCCAAAAGAATTTAATTTTTCTTCTAAAGTGACTTTATAAAGTTATAAAGTCAAATCTAATTTAAAAGTGACTTTAAGTGATAAAGTTACTAAAGTCTAATTTTAAAGTGACTTTAATAAAGTCAATGTAAAATTAGAAAGGAAAAGTGACTTTGGAAATAAATGACTAAGGGGTCTTTATTAAAGTGGGGTGAATTAAAAAATAGAAAGTGAGATTTAAATGAGCATTTAATCTCAGCCCTAGATCTCAATCTATTTCAGCCATTGGATTTAGGGATTCCCCAAAAGTCACTTAGGGTTAAGTTAAAGGAGGAAAAAGAGGAAAAGGTCATTCATTCTTTCATGAGTAGATTGAGAGAAGGAGAAAAAAGAGAAAAGGAGATTTCCTAGCGGTGAGGAGAGCAGGAGACGAACCTTGGCACATATCGGTAGCACTTTGAAAGAGTATACGATAAAGTTGCTTTACAGTTCAGAATTCTTTTCATACAGTAGCTTTGGGTATGCATTCCTAGGCAGTCGTACAGTTTCTAGCATAGATTTCTAGGGAGGGAAGTTGTTGTTTTTGTGGCACGAATTTTGAGGCAAATCGTACATCCTGGTGTTGTTTTTGTGCATAGAAACCGAGGCAAATTTTATTGTTGTTCCTCTGCACGCTTTTCGAGGAGGTCTTACATCAGCATTTATTGTTGTTCTACACGCAAAACAAGGAGGTCGTACATCTGCATTTATTGTTGTGTTCTGGGCATGAAAAACGAGGAAGACCATACAACATTTATTGATATTTTTGTTTTGTTGTTTGCACATTTTCCAAGGCGGTGGTTAAGCACGGAAAACGAGGTAAGTTATATTTGTTACTTGTTGAAATTTTCTGAGTATTTTTCTCTCACTATAAAAGCTAAATTATCAAAAATAAAGAAGAGCTTTTGAACTGGTTTTCCCCAAGAGTTGTAAGGGGTTTTTCCAGGGTCATATTGACCAAAAATCAGCGTGTCAAATTTTTGTGTGTGGCTAATTTATTTTTCTAAGTTTTTATTTTTACATTTCAGCACTGTGAAATTTCCAGAATTTGTGTTTTCATAAAATAATTATTTTTCCAGCTTGTTGAATGTATGGCTATGGGAATGGGCATTTAACTTAATGGGATAAATAAGGAGAAACTGGAAACCGGGGTTGGGTCTTAAAATTTCTACACTTAACTAATTGTGTGGAGCTATTTATTTTATTTTATTATTCGAAAATGAATATGCCATTAGCCAGAAAACATTATGCAAAAAAAATCAATTAAATAGTGGTAGAGGCAGGGTATATGTTGCATTGCAGTTATTCCTCTTGTTAAAATACGTACATCCAGTGGATTGTGGATTGGTGATTTTTTCATTATTTTTTTCTAATGGGTATAAATGATGTAATTTTGTGATTCAAATATTTTATTATATAGTTTGTTATTTGTTTTGATATTTTTTAACTAAACTTTTTAGAAGTATTGGTTTGTAGAGTTTGTTTTAGGGCCAAGTCATGTTTTAATAATTTAGTATTCATAAAATTTAGGAGTTTGTTTGAAATATTAAATAGTTATTTTTTGGGTTAAAACTGTGTGAATGAAGTTTTATCTTTTTTACATTATCCCATAAGTTGAGATTTTTCCAATGATGTGAAGCTTACCTCAATTGGAGTTCGTATGAGGAAGTTATGAATGAACACCATGATACTAAATAGGTGTCACATCACTATGCATTAATCACATATGTGGAACTAGTCACATATTGATATGACCCAAAAGGGAGGCATATATGAGATTAAATGCATATCTATTAGTCAGTATCCTAATAAAGGGGCCACATATGCAATGTGTGAAAGATATATATATATATATATATATATATATATATATATATAGAGAGAGAGAGAGAGAGAGAGAGAGAGAGAGAGAGAGAGAGATCTTATGTATCCATTGTTGAGGTACATGTGATTGGGATGCAAGGATGTATTGGGTTATTTGGAGAAGGTTATCATATTTTTTAAGGATTTATTTTGTATCTCATCTCTCTTAGCTATGTTGGAGTAGTGCTCCACACTGTACATTTCCTCACGCTCAATAAATGGTAGGAAATTAACCCAAGAGACAATTTCCCACTCTAGTAATGCAACTACACGCATAAGTATTGTCTAAACCCCACCCCCCGGGCCACAATTAGGCTCAATCTCAAATAAGTGAGAAATGTAAGGCACATAGAAACTCTCTAAATGTAATTCATAGCTTTCCAAAGGAATATCACATATAACTCCCAGTTTATCAACCTCAATGTGGTGAAGAGGCTACTAGTCAATGGCACTCCCAAAACCCATCAAGGGATAATGTATAGGGATATTGCTACCATCCTCATCCTTGATGCACATGGTGGCATCCAAGGTGCCCAAAAATAATATTACAAGTAACCAAGTACAAATTGGGCCTTGGTACCCCATCAATAGACAATACACTTATGACCTCTTAGTTACTCGAATTATGTTAGAGCAACTTAAAATTTACTCTACCGAGTACAAAATTCAAATGATGGGTTTTTGCACAACAATGTTAATATCTCATAACATTTATGCATGAACCAACCAACCCAATTTTCCAGATAAGTATCTTCTTTTGTAACATTTTGCAAGTGTAATATTATCCCAAGAATTGGTTCTTATCCTTCCCCCTTCTCAAGCAAGGATGAAAATGGAACTAGAAGTAAACTTATAATTATTAAGAATAAGGTAAAAATATGTTACAACACTTTTCCCTTTTCCTCTTTACTCTTATATCATTGTATCAAGTTTTCCCCTTCCTTCAAGAGACTTTCTAAGGTCTAGAATATGGTGTTCATTCTCATTGAGTCGTGGCTCATGAACCTTCCAGTTGAGTGTGTTTTTCCCTCTCTCCGTGTGTGTCTCGACTTATAACATATTAGTTCTTCCAAACTACCAATGTGCATGTAATATCACATCATGAACTAAGAGCATAATAACATGAAGCACATTAATAGGAATGTTATCAAGTGCATATAATGTCAACCACATTGTTACAAGGACTAATCATGCTAAATCATCATTAAATATAATGAATGTCACATAGCCCTTATCAAGAACATCAATGCTATATAAACCATCAGCAAGAAAATATTAGTGCTCATCCTAATCTAAGTAATCACATAGATGTGTGTGTGTGTGTGTGTGTGTGCATGTCATAATCAATCATCAATAAAATCAAACAATGAGGGGATGGTGAGTCCTAACAATCACATTAAAATAATAAAACCAAACATCATGTCATATAGGTAAGAATTCAATTACTTTAAAGTCCTCAACCAACAGTTTGACTCTAATCAACATTCTTGCCAAAAGTGCATGTTGTGAAGTTAAGTGGAAATTTAGATGTCAATGAAAAAGATAAAATCTCCTTTCATTGTGACATGAGTTATTCATTTAGCATTGTGAATGTCTAGTTATTTCATAATTACTAATTTCTCTACTTCATAACTTATATCTTATTGTTGGCAAGTTTGTGCTACCATTAATGTCACCTGTTGCAAGCCATGTACTCATGAGTCCCCATGTATTACTTTGAGTCTTATGTATGCATTATGAAGGATGCCATGATGTTGTAAAGTGTTTTCATAGTCTTACGAGGTTTGTAGAAGAGATTTCATAATGTATCAAGCTCTGATATGAAATTGACTACAAGTGTGATAAATGTCTGTGTACTTATAACTTGGTGTCTTGTATTAATCCGTGTTGAGTCATTTAGATGGTTTCATGATGTCGATTTGGGCATGGAAGTATGTTACACAGGCCTAATCACCCCCTTGAAGTTGAGTTGCAAGTTGGAGGCACGGATTTTATGGTTTAAAGTGTGATCTTCCCTAGTAACCCTGAAGCATGGTTGTGCATGCAATTGAAAGGATCTAGCTGAGATCCAACAGTTACATATGTGTGGTTGCAGCTAAAATCCAGTAGTATTTCTTATGCGGCCAAAGGATAATACGAATTTGACTTCGGGTTTCGCGGGCACATTTGATGTTTTTAGGTGTTTGGCGATGGTCATGATCAGAATTTTCTAGAAAAAAGGGTCAAAAAAGTGAATAATGCTTCTATAAGGTGGTTAAATTTGAACAAATCAATCAGTTACTAGAGTGAGTGGCTAGATTAAGTCAAGAAGGCTAATACGAACTATTTTATAGGGTGTGAAATTTTTTTTGTTAGCTCCATCACTTAAGAATTTATTGTGTTATCCATCTCAAGCGCTTACAAATATGATAAAGGAAGATGTTCATTTCGTTAGTTCTCTTGAAGTGTGAGTGAGTGAGTATGCATGGAGAGAATGTTAAGAAACCAGGGCAGAAGTAGAGTATTCAGAGCTTCGAAATTTGCAGAGTTTTTCAGAGATTGATCATCAACAGTGATTCAGAATTGTGCAGAGATTGAAGATCAGTTTGAAGGGAGTGTCTGCCAGAGATTTGTTCTCTCATCGGGAGTGTGGATTTGTGACTGTTGGAGTGTTATTTGTTGATGTTATCTTTGTATTTTTCTACAGTGATTCAGTTCTTAATTTTATTATTTTGGCTCCAAAATTGGGTGTGCTTGAAGTAGGGGCTTCAAACCAGGTGCATTCAGATTTGTCTATTCTAGGAGTGGGTACTCCAACATTCTCATTTCTAACTAGGAGTGGTGCTCCATTGATAATGGTGGCTAGCTGATGTAATGTAAATGAGAAGATTTTTTAAACAATAGATAATAAGAAGAAGCAGAAAACAGTTCGGTGGATTTTTATCCTAGAGGAGGGTTTTCCACCTAAAATCCTAGTGTCTACATGTGATGATTGATTGTGTTTTTCTTGTGTGTGATTACTTTTATGTGGATTTGATGTTGAGATATGAATAATTTCTTATTTGTAGAAAAAATCTAATATTTCCATAATACTAATTCACCACTCACCCATATTAATTGTGTCTAACATACACTTAATTCCAAAGTGTAATTAATTTTCAAGATTCTAAAAATAATACATTTATCTTAATAAAGTTAACAATAATTTATTAATTTCCCGGATGCGGGTGTATAGACGGGCGTTAAATATGACGGGACAGGGGTGGGGCGAGGTGGGGCGACACCTACCTACCCAGGAAATGGCGGATAATTGGCTTCTGATCGATGGATCTCGGCATTTAAGAAGCGCAGGGCTCAATGGCATTGTATTAAGTGGTTCTGGATCTCATATCCTGCCCTCTGCTCCGGTTCATGCCTCTGCATGCTCCAGCATGCTTCAGACTTCGGCTCTCTTCAATGTAACAGTAATGGCGGGTGCTTCTCGATGCGTGAAAGGGGAAGATAAATTGAAGCTAGGCCATGGGCTATTTGTGGAGCCGCTTCCGTCGAACCACTCGCATTTCTATCTGGCCTCTGGCCTCAGTTCTGGATTCTGTCTGTATGGTGTTGGCTCCGTCATCCCTGCTGCCTCTCGTTGCTTGAATGGGGAGGCTAATTTGGAGCTTCACTCTGGTCTTTTAGCGGAGCCGCCTCTGTTGAACCTCTGAAATTTCACTTGGGCCTCTGGCCTTTGTTCTAGCTTATGTCTGAATTGTTCTGGCCCTGTCATCATTGTTGATCGGCTTCGCTTTTTTCCCGCTGCTGTTGTCTCCCCTATGCCTCATCTGCGCCATAGAATGCGGTGCCGCAAGGGTAGCACCAGGGGCCGTCCACTGCGCGCGCCTTCCAGCCCATCTTCTGACTCGCCTTCCCTCTCCAGCGATTTCTTTGTCGGCCACTACCCTCGCACCCGCAGTGGGAGAGGGCGTCTTCATGATTCTAGCCACTGTATGGGCTCCCCTGCTCCCCATCCTCCTGCCACCTTGCCTTCTCCCACGACTGGCTCCGTGCTTTTCTCCTTCAACTGTTCTCTGAACCGCCCAAGGATAACCGCTCACATTATGGTGGTCTTCCATGAGGAAGCCCAGTTGGGGGAGCCAAGCTCTCATCCGGCGGGCCTCGGCTCTGACAATGCTCAGACTTCGAACCTCCAGATGGGAATTGGCAACCTGTCTATGCAGGCTCCGGATGCTCAAGCTCACAGCGCTCATGATGTTGAAATGGCGCCAATTGATCCTGGTCCTTTCGAATCCGAAGTTGCTCTTGCCAGGGATCTGCTTGCAACAGGTTGGTGCCGTATAGTTGAAGAGCCTCCAGATGATTAGTTTGCTCACTGTGGTCTTGTTATCTTACCTTGTGGCCCACATAATTGGGCAAGTTTCTGTTCAAACTGCTATGTTGAATTTTTGTTTATTTTTGGAACTCTGTAAACTCTACAACATCAAGAAGATCATAATTTGCTCCCCTGCGTGGGTTTTGGTAATTTGTTCAAGACTGGTTTCCCTGTCTTTGGGCAGTCTCCATATATGTTTATCTTGACAATTCTGCCTTTCACCAGGACTGGTTTTGACTACGGTCACGATGTAATTTTACTCCCTTTGTTAATAGATTAATCTTATTTAGAAAAAAAAAAAAAACAATAATTTATTAATTAATAAAAATAATAAAGTTAACAATAATTTATTAATTATATTTTTTTACCTTTTATATGTTTTGATAATTTTAAAATAAAAATTTTAAAAATACTCTAAAAATAATTTATAAAATTAATTATTATTTTTTAAAATTTTATATGCTTTTAAATTTTAAAAAACTTAAATTCTTAAAAACAACCTTTTTTTAATATATATATATATATAAACCAAAAAAATCAAATATATATATATATAAAAACACCAACAGAGAAAAATTATCTTTATATTTATTTTTTTGAGAAAAAATAAATTAAAAAAATGTATTGGACAATTCTAAAATAACATAAACAACACATTTCAAAATAATACATAACACAAGCTTATCTTTACTTTTAACCTTTTCAAGAAAATAATTGCATCGGATTTCCTAGGAATTGATGTTTTAGCTACTACTCTAAAATAACACAATAAAATTGAAGTTGTTAAAAAAACTCTTATTTTTATTCTTTCTTGGAAAAGATTTTATTAGATTTAATAGGAATTGTTTTAAGATATTTTTATATAAAATTATGTAAATAAACTTCGATGAGTTTTGCTTTTTGAGTTTCCAGTTTTGTTGGAGAGCATGTGAATAGTTTTTAAGATTTTTATATATATAATATAGGCACGTAGAAGTAATCGTTGGCGAGGTTTATTTTATTTTTATGAACTTTTTCATATGTAAAACTTGATTTTCTTTAAATCAATGTTTGATCTCCTGTGAATAAAAAAGGCAAATTTATCAATAAAAAGAGATATTTATTTAATGTATAAGAAATTTATTAAATTCATTTAATTTTTATATAAAATTAATAATTCAACCTAAAATGCATATTTTAAAAAAATAATATAATATAATTAAAAATTTAATATATTATATATATTTTTCAATTTAATTAATTTTTTTATCCCATCGAAAGATCATGTTTAAATTTTCCAATCTTCATCGAATGATGATAGCAAAAAATATCGTTTAAATTTTTCTATCCTCGTCCAAAAATGATGGTAAACATCTTATAAAACTAATAAATAAATTTATAAATTATATATTTTTGTTATCCTACTATAATTTATATCATATTCAAACATATCAAAATAATATTTTAATATTTAAAAAAAGTATTCCATAAGATTTGTTACACCATTTTTTGGTGTAACAATAAGCTAATTTATTATATTTTGGGAATTGGAAATGTTATTGAAGCATATTTATGGTAGCAATATTTTTTCTATTACAAAGATCGATAGTTGTGGGATTCTCTGTGTTAGTAATAAGTAATGATAGAAGTTTATGTTGGGGAAATAAATTGAACTTCCTCATGTATTAAATTAGATAATTTTTTTTCAATTCATTTAACAAGATCTTGTTTTATTATGTTAAAAGAAAATTGAATAGTAAAGCAGATTACTAGGCTAAGGTGATCTTCTCCCTGAACTTTGGTATCTTAATTAAAAATGAGATACATCATTATATTCTAATCCCTTGATCATATGTTTAGTAGATTATTAAATTCCTCTCATCCCAAGATGCACACACCCAATCCAACAACTAGAAGAGATCAAGGATGGATGGCAAGTTGTGTTCTTCCCAACTCCCACACTTGCTTTGTTTGGCGTCACTTATGGTTGATCAATGTAGTTATCTAAATACATGCATGAAATATGCGATAATTCCCACTCTCAACTCACTTGGTCTCATTCACTAGCTTAATTGGTATGGCTCTTATAGAGGCTCACAACCACGTTTGAGTTAACATGGGTGACTCTCACTTTTGAGAGCGGGAATTGTGAGACTCTTATTGATGGTATATGCAAAGGATTCTATATAAGGTGCCTTTAGGTCGAGAAAGGTTCTTTATGTGGGTTATCCTAATTGTGCTTTCTAGGAAACCATTGGCTTCTTAGCCCTTCCCTTTGGTTTCGATTTTTTTATATATTTATGGTGTATTCGCTATAATCAATTCAAATTGTTCCTCTGTGGTCTTTCATCTTCAAATTCATAGCAATCTTCTTTGTTTTGGGTTTGTGTTGACTAAGAAATTATGATGGATATCTAGTTATGGTCTTGTTCCCCTGAAGGTGAAGGGTATAAACAGAATAGTTATGGATAGCTTTCAGATAAAGGAAGTTTGTAAGGTTCTCTATGGGAATGAAGAAATAAACTAGGCCAATTGTAGTGCCTTAACGACAATTTCCTCTAAACTTGCAATTATCAAGTAGGACAGCACCAACTGCGGTGCAAATAGTGTGAAGGTTTTTCTTATGCGGAAATAATGGATAGATGCTATGGAGGTTGAATGCAACAAACTTCGATCTTTGGTCCCCTCTCAATGAATGGATCTCATTTCTCTTACATCTAAGAACCTCTGCACTGGAAACTCCCTATACATAGGGATCATGGAGGATGAATTCGTTCATTAAAATTGGGAACTAATGGACATTGAAGATCAAAGCTCTCCTCAAACAGCGGACTCGTAAGAAGCATAAGTGGCAATGCCCATCCATGACGAGTTTAGTATAGTTTGTATTGTGTTGATGTGCGAAGTAAGCCACAAATAAAAATTAATGGAGCTATGGTTTTCGAAAAAGCCTTAGTGTATATAGTAGATAATTTAGAAATATATATAGCTCTAGTGTAATCTTTGAACTATGATGAATGTAAATGTTGTTAGCTTCGATGCAACTATTTTTTTTGAAGGAATATAAATCTCTATTCAATTTAAAAAAAAAAAAAGAACAGAAAAGAAGAAAAAAAAAGAAAAAAAGAAAAAAGAAAAATAAAAGAAGAAAAGAAGTTCTTATAATATCTATTATATATGTTTGACATGCGCATGAGCGTGCAGACACACATATATGTAAATTTTGCTAATGTAATTGAATTTTGAAGATTTTTTTATAAGAAAATCAAAGTTCCAAACTTATGATATTAAGAGAGGAAAAAATCTAACTATATTAACAATTGATACACAAATTTACTACGATCCCCAAATATTTTAATAACTTAAATGCCTCTAAATTATAATTTTTTAAATCATTAACTAATCTCATAAATCACAAACATATTAATAAACAAAACAAAACCTTTATAGTATGGTCTCAGTGGACGTTAATCATCATCATCATCATCATCATATATTTAACAAATATTCATAAATAAATATAAATAAATTATTTTATATTAAACTTATAGTATTATAATCTCAACATATTTATAAATTAAATAATTTTTACAAATATAAAAAAGAGATGTTATATTCTCTAACTTTTATGAAGTTGTTAACGATACGACTCTTGAACAAAATGAATTGACTATCCAGCAGAAATGTCTGGTAGAACAAAGCTTGAAGTGTTGACGATTATGCCCATTACATGGTACTCATCATCATTATAGATAAAACCCCAAACCAATTATGTATGTCAACCTTATTCTTGGTTCAAACCTTCATGATTATCTACATCATATGTCAAATATATGATGTACGTAATTGTCAAAAACCTACCCTACCTCGGTCCCATTACATATAAAGATTTCCTAGATTGATGATCCCTTCACACTTTGAACTTTGGAATTCTTAAAGAATTCCAAAAATTTTAAGGAAATGTATTCATAATTTGGTATTTTGAAATGAATTGTGTTAAAAATGAGATAAATTTAAGTTTGTTTATGATTTATATATATATATATAAAATATGAAGTAAAGTTTCATTATGATTTATTTATTATTTAAAGTTTATAATGATTTTTTTAATGGCTTAAAATTTTAAGGATAATGTTTTTACTAATTATATAATTATATTTTTCAACAAATTTTGTAGTAGATTTAGGAAAAAAAAATCTAAAAAATGATTGATTTCAACCAATCCAATAGTGATACAAATGGGTATTCTAAAATGGATATTTGTTTTGTTTTGATTTGATTCTTCCCTTTCAAATGGTCTTTCTGCATTGCAATTATGCATAGGTGCAATATCCTATGATCAATGTCATTCCATGATTGCTCCTATGGCCTTTTCTTCCTAGCGAGTGAAAAATCCATTTTGTCAACAAATGGCTTGACTTCTCCAAAAGTTCTACCCCAAATTGAAACAAGCACTTCAACTTCTGGATTGACCTAGTGTAGAGTTGTGTTTGAAAGAGTCCATCTCTTTTAAGGATTTTCCTTTGAATTTTATGAGAGTTGTACCTTTGTCTTAATGCATTAATGCTAATTGGAGCAAAATTCTTCTTGAAAAATTAATCTAAAGATCTTATTGCTTGAAGGATAAGTATTTTCTCACATTACTTCTTAGAAGAGGCATGAAAACTAAAATTGTTAAGAACAATGTAAGATAAATCACAATAGGGCGAATCAATCTCAAATAAAACTAATCCTTAACAATCAAACATTTGAGATGCACTAATTCCACATATTTATGCAATTGGTGTTTTCCTCGACATTGTTGAGGGTTGTGTAACAAGCAATGTTAAAAAGGGTATGTTCTTGCAATGATGGGTCCCCTTGCGAAGTGATCAATGGAAGAAGATGTTGGACCCAAAGGAAAAGGAACAATTCTTTACTAAATTTTGAATGTCTAAAAGGATTGAAGATCACAGAAAACCCCGCTAACCTCACAGCAATATATTTTTGAGCGTGAGGTGAAGTATGGATCAGCAAGATTGTTGTGATCACGCTGCTGCTGAACCTGTGAGACCGTGTGCGCCTGGAGCTAGGGCTCCCTCTTGTAGCCATGGAGGATCTGGGTTCGCCCCAGGCTCCTCCTCCCCCTCCTTCATCCGCTGATGAAGCCTTCAGATCGATGTTGGCTTCGCTGCTGAAAAAGATGAAAACAGAAGCCGCCAAGTTCGTGAAGAAGCTGGATGACATTCCATAAATCTCCCTTCCTCCTGAGGGACCGATCCAGGTAGCCTTGTCTCTAGCGTATCGCGCCCTTGTGGGTCAGTTTACTGGCCTTTTGCCCTCTCCAAATACAACGAAGACCTGGGTCGTCAAAAACTGGGTACCTTTGATCAAGAACGGTGTAACCTCGTATTTCTTGGGGAGAGGCTACTTTTTTTCGAATTCATCTCAAAAGAGGATAAAGATCTGATCTTTAGGAATGGCCCTTACTTCATGGGCCCTCAGGGCCTGTATCTCAATAAGTGGACGTCGGATTTTGATCCAGCAATGGATGTCCTGACGACTGTTCCTGTGTGGGTTAGGTTGCCGAATCTCCCGGTGCATTGCTGGAACTAGGATTCTCTGAAGCACATAGGCAATGCTCTGGGAAAATTTATTGACCGGGCAAATAACAAGGATTAATATGACTGTGCCCGCATCTATGTCGAGGTCGAATTAGAGGTGGGTCTACCGGAGGCAATAAAAATCAATGTTGGCAATTGGTCTCATGTGAAAAAGCTAGATTATGAGTACCTTCCTTTCAAGTGCCAAAAATGCCATGAATATGGACACTTTTCTAGGGGTTGCCTGAGAAATGGAGAGGCAGAGAAAGGAAAAGAGGAGGGTTGGAATCAGGTTAAGTAGTCAAAGACTTCTCACAAAACCCCAAAACCTGTTGGGGTTCCAAAAGGCAAAGGTCCCCAGTTGTCTTCTGATCAGCAAAACCCTCCCCCTAAAGGTCAAGAAAATATTGGGCCCTTAAGCTCAACTTCAGTAGAGGTCCAAGAGGTCGAGATGAAAAATAAAGTGACCCCAGACAAAGGGACATCCTCAAGCTCGAGGTAAGGTGAAAGTGCCTCAGAAAGACCTAAGGAAAAGCATGCAGAAGCTGAAGAGGAGGAACAAAATTCAGAGGAATCTGAGGAAGGAGAAATAGGGGAATCACAAATCTCGGCTAGAAGATCAACAAGAGGTCGAATGCCTGCCCGAGAAAAGAGAGAACAAGAAACGTACAAAGACAAACTTCAGGGCAGTCAACCAACCCTTGAGAAACTATTGGCAAGAACTTTGAAGATGACAAGAAACCAGACACAGGGCTCCAAGGGAGCTCATCACACCCAAAAAAGTAAGTGATGAAGGTTGTCTCCTGGAATTTCAGAGGAATGGGGAGAAAAGTGAAAGAAGAAGCCATAAGAAGCATGTTAATGATATAAGCTTCAGATATTCTTCTAATCCAGGAGACAAAAATGGAGGACAAAGACTTCCTCCAAACAAGTAAGAAATTTTGGAATAAAGGTGGAGGACAGGCCGTCTCTGCTCGAGGAGCTTCGAGTGGGCTGGACACTCTATGGAATATAAACAAGTACACGATGGTCACTAAGATCCTAAATACCCACTAGTTGTTCTTGAAATTTCAACATCTTGATACAAAGGAGGTCTTTAGCCTCTTCAATGTGTATGTCCCAGTGAATGCAGGGGAGGAGAAGGTTTGTTGGGACTCTATCAGAAATATGGCAGATATAGAGAATCTAGAAAACACCATCATTGCTGGCGACCTCAACCTCACCTTGCTTATGTCTGAGAATCGAGGAGGTCGCATCGTTAGGGATCCGGCAAGGGAATGGGTGCAGGATCTCATGTAGGATTGGGACTTGCTCGACATCAAGCCCTCAAACGGTAAGTACACTTGGTCTAATAAAAGATTCGGTCATGGGCATATTGCAGCAAGACTAGATAGATTTCTTGTTCATAGTACTTTTCTCCTTTTAGGTTTAGAGGCTAGAAAGCATATGCTTCCCTGCAGCGCCTCAGATCATAATCCGATCAAGCTTGAATTGTTGGCTCAAAATGATCTTGGCCCTATTCCATTTAGATTTAGTCCTTTATGGTTCAAGGATCCAAACTTCATGGATAAGGTTAAAAAATGTTGGAGGATTCCTGTCAAGGGTTCGCCTTTCTTTGTTTGGGAAGAAAAGCTCAGAAGAGTGAAAGTTGTTTTGAAAATTTGGGCCAAAACCCTCCCTAATCCTGTGGCAGAAAGAAAGCATGCCCAAGTCAGTCTTGAGATCCATTATTTACAAATGGAAGATGCAGTCATTACAAAAGAAGTTCTAGATAGGGAGGCAGATTTACAACAGAAGTTTCATAAGGCATGTCTGTCAGAGGAATAATTTTGGAGACAAAAGTCTCGCAGCCTTTGGCTTAAAGCGAGAGACAGAAATACTTCCTTCTTCCACAAACAAGCCCAAGCGAGAAGAAGCTTCAACTCCATATCAGAAATCAAGGAAGAGTCCATTACTCACAATGACTTCATGAGCATCAAAAGGGCAGCTTTCTCTCACTTTAAAAACCTTTACATTGAAGAAGGTGTGCGGGATCAGAATTCTAAATTTCTGGAAGTGGTACCTTCAAATATAACCTCCAAGATGAATAAGTTCCTGGAGGCAAAGGTCACTAGAAATGAAATAAAGGTTGCTTTCTTTTCTATGGAGCCCGATAAAACTCCTAGACTGGATGGCTTCACAGCTAGATTTCTCCAATCTTGTTGGCAGATAGTGGAAAAGGATTTGCACAAAATGGTCTTGAAGTCCCAAGCCTGTCAGAAAATTGGGAGCAGCACGAACTCAGCCTTTCTTGCCCTTATCCCGAAGGAAAATGGAGCCAGTGCTTTCAACAGATTTCGACCTATTTCTCTATGCAACATTGGCTACAAGATGATAACCAAGGTGATAGCTAACAGATTGAAAGGTATCCTTCCTAAGATTATCCTGGAGAATCAAGGTAGTTTTGTAAATGGGAGGCAGGTTGTGGACAATTTTATCCTAGTGCAAGAGGTGATTCACTCAAGCCTGCAACGAAAAGAAAAGGGTATGGTTGTCAAACTAGATCTAGCTAATGCATTTGATCGTGTTAGACACAGCTTTCTCCTTGATATTTTGCACAAGTTGGTGTTTGGGCTTGAGTTTATCAACTAGATTCGTGCTTGTATCTCCGAGCCTTAGATCACCCCTCTGGTGAATGGGCGAGTTGCAGACTTCTTCAAAGCTACAAGGGCGTTTCGACAGGGGTGTCCTCTTTCTCCACTCCTTTTTGTTCTCCAAGCCTCTGTTCTAAGTTTCTAATTGGACAAGAAGCGACTTGACCAAGAGATATTGGGCCTTAACATTGCCAGAGGAGTTAAAAATTTAAATCATGCTTTGTTTGCCGACGATTCTCTGGTCCTGGGCGTAGCCTCTGTGCTTTCTGCTACAAAGTTCAAAGAAGTGTTGGATGATTATTGTGATGCCACGAACAACAATCTAAATAAGGGGAAGTGTCATATTTATTGCTGGAACATTTCGAACAACGCTCTCAGTGCTATTTCTAGATGTCTGGGCTTTTCTGGCTCTTCCAATTAGACTTCGTTCAAGTATCTGGGCCTCCCTATCTTCCAAAAATCCACCTTCAGCAGAGATTGGCTCCCTCTTCTAGATAAGTTCAAACTCAAGATCCAGGCTTGGGGTTTCTCTTGGCAGGCTTGGGGTTTCTCTTGGCTCAATCTTGTTGGTAAGTCGGTGTTGATCAAGGTTGTCCTCAGCAATCTTCCTATCTTTCAATTCTCAGTTCTGTTGGCTCCGATCTACATCCTCAGGAAGATGGAGGAGCTCATTCGTAGATTATTTTTGGAAAGGTGGCAAACAAAATGAAAAGAGAATCCCACTTTTTAGTTGGGATAAAGTCACCAAGCCTCTTATGGAAGGTGGACTGAACTTCAAAGACCTTCGCTCTCAAAATGTTGCTATGGGAGAAAAAATCGTTTAGAGACTCATTGCTTCCAAACCTGGTTGGGCACAAAAAGCTATGTGGAGGAAATATCTCAGCGGGTAAAGGAAATATTGTCTTGACAATCCTCTTTCAAAATCCAGTTCGCATTTGCTTCAACTCTATGCTCGAGCCATCCCGTTGATCCATCTCCACGCTTACTGGATCCCAGGCAATGGAAAAAAATTAATATTTGGGATGACAGCATTATGAATAACCCTCCTCTTGCCGAAAATCATTCTCTGCATTCGTTGCAAGCTTGGATGGCCAATGCTGGCTTTAACTCCCTGTGGGACATCTCTTGTTGGGACGGCTATTATTGGATTGGTTGGAAGCAGCTGCAGGTGCCTTTGGACCTAAAGTCGGATTGTGATGCTTTTTTCACTCTCTTGAACGACATGTCCCCGATCCACGCAAGGAGGCAGGATAAACGTGGATGGGGTTCACAATATGGTTGTTATACAGTGGCGTTGGGTTATGCAAATTGTTGGAACAACCTCATGCCCCGCCTAACCCTGTGATTTGGAATGGGCTATGGTGCCATAAGACCATTCCAAAAATCGATTTCTTCTGTTGCCTCATGTGCCACAACAGAATTTTGACTGAGGAAGATTGAAAAAAAGAGGCTTCCATGGACCTTCTAGATGCTTGATGTGATGCGAAAATGAAGAGAATGTATGTCACCTTATGATGGAATGTAAATTCGCTGCAGAGGTTTGGCATGAGGTTCTGGGTCCTTGGGGAAACAATTTCGCACTCCCCTCTTTCATTACTGATTTGTTTGCTAGCTGGCCACACAGCTATCCAGGTGTTCTCCCAAAGAATGATAGTTTTAAATCCGCCCGGCTTTCCTTGCCAAAGATTATTTGTTGGAAAATCTGGCTTGAAAGGAATAAGAGAATTTTTAGAGAAAAAGAGCAGAATACGAAGATAATCATGGCCAAGATCAAAATTCAGTTGAAAGAAAGCTTGGGTGACCAACTTGAAGGAACAAATTTAAGCCAACAAGATTTGGAATGGGGCAACATGATGGGCCTTCAATTCTCTGTTGCAGTAAGGCAAAGCAATACAAGTAAAGAATGGCAAATCAGACTCAAAGAGAAAGACTTCTCAGCTTGGATCATTAAGCAGCCCAGACATACTTTATTCTTTGACGGGGTTGCCAAAGGCAATATCGGGAAAGCAAGTGCAGGAGGTGTCATTAAGAATCTAGAGGGCAGAATCAAGCATAGTTATGCCCGGGGCTTGGGACATAACACTAGCACCCAAGCAGAAGCATTGGCTCTACTCCAAGGCCTCAAGCAAGTTAAGGAATTCGGCATCAAAGAGGTAAATGTAATTGGCGACTCTCAGTCTATTATAAAAACTAGCGTGGATAACTTTGTTCCTAAAGATATCATATTTGCAAGATTGGTGACGAGAATCAAAACAATGGTAAAAACTCTTCAAAGTGTGAACTTCTACCATGTATTGCGGGAGAATAATAAGGACGCAGATTTGGAAGCCAAAAAGTTGTTCTTGTTTCCATCGGCACTCTTTCAAGAGTTTGGGAAGAATAATGGGATTCAATCCCTTAAAATCCAGTTTTCATGTTTTATTTCATTTTACTGCATCAGTTCGTTTGCATCCACAAGTTAGGGAAAATTTCGGAGATTGATTCGATTGCTACTTGTAAGAAACACCGGCATATAAATATAGGGGTCATAGAACTCCTGACAGGTGAGGAAAACTAGGATTCACTCCCATATTTTGTAATCTGATTCGAGGCATTCATGCCAAGGCTTTAATATAAAACCATATCCGTTCCTATAAAAAAAAAAAATATGGATCAACAAAAGAAAAAGAAAAAGAAAGGTAGCACTTGAAATTATATGAGCATCCAATCAAGGAATCATAAAAAAATCATTTGTCACTAATGGTTCAAAATTTATATAGTCAAATTTTGAACAATTATTTACTAGTCAAAACTTAAATGTTGTGTCAATAAGGGTTTTGGTCAACTTTCCAATATGTCACTTTATTACACCTAAGGAATTATTTTAAGGGGATGACAACACTCATATTTCATCTTTTATTTTGAAAAATAAGCACATTTCCTCTTCGCCCCTGGGGGTAGCTCAACTGGTGATGGTTTTGTAAATAAAGTATTATAAGTGAGGAGGTTCGGTGTTCATATCCCCTCGATTCACCTTGTGTGTGTGAAAAGTGGCATACGTACACGCCTAGAGTTTTTAGTGGTACCAATTGGAATCGACCCCATGTCATGCAAGTACAAGATTGGCCTAGTTGTCGATTCCTCTAGTTCACAAAGATATAAGTCCATGTTGTATTCATCCACCTATCCTCTTATGCCATCCACTAATGGGTCCTCCAACGTCCTCATACCTACCAATAGTTAACACATACACAACCCATGTCAAGATGGGTGGTTTCCTTTTGGGAAATTATTGAAATGAAAAAGAGATCATGGGCAAGTCCATGCATGAATCCGATCTCTAACCTCCTCGATGCTTACCTCGTTAACAAAGATTGTTTGATGATCATCGACGTGTATCTTCCTAACCATCTTATCCAACAGAGATTTACCCTATATCTCCCTATCCATCTCAACCAACGGAAATTTACCATGTAACTTGTATGTTTAATATTGCCATCAAAAGTTGATGCATGAAATGATCAATGATATTTTGGAGGTTGTAAAATTTTTTGAGCAAAGGAATCTTTTCTAGACCTCTCGTGCTCACAACAATGACTCTAGGTACATTTACCTACAAGATCTTGCCAATAATGACATGCATGTCCACATTCTTAACAAAATGAGCATTGATTTTTTCTCTCTCATCCTCTAGAATATTATGGTACATGAGCATTCATTTCAAGCAATCATGCAATATTTATCACCACTACTACGATTCGCATTGATTTTTCGCATTAATTTTTTAATCTTATAGCCCATTTGATATTCAAAAAATTGATCACAATTACAATCGTATCCTTGTACTTCTCTATTGTGTCCATAGCTACAACAACCTATGTTAGAGATGCTTTTACAAGCTTCAAATGCTTTTGAAAAAATATGATGTTATTGCTCAGTATAATAATTACCAATATAATCCATTATTCTAAAAAAATATTTGTTATCCTTCTGAGATAAATCTACTCAATATTTAATTTAACATTTCCTTTTCTAATTCAAATTCAAAATTTTATTTAACATTTCCTTTCCTAATTCTAATTCTAATTCTAATTCTAAATCAAAATCAAAATCAAAATTTTATTTAACATTTCCTTTCCTAATTCTAATTCTAAATCAAAACCAAAATAAAGTGATTTTTTAAATATCAACCCCAGTCCTCAAAATTATACATTAAAAATTAACAATCTTCTTCTAACATTTTTTAAATATAAACCCTTGGAGTTGTACATTTTACATCAACCTTGCAGCAGCAGTCAAATCAATTCTTGGATATAAGTAATGGACAAAGTTGTACAGTGTTATCGTACATTAGTCTTTTAATGGGAAACATTAATGAAAAATTATTTCCTTCCGAATCAGAAGTATTTTAAAATTAATTGTACTCATAAAATGTCTTGCCAAAGATAGCACGGTCAATAAAAGAGGATTGAAAGGTCCTTATGACAGTGACAATAGTGATGAGTGAATATTAAATATTAATATAAGTGAATAAAAATTCCAATTCTCTACTAAGTAGTGCCTAAATCATAAATAATAATAATCACTATATAAACATGTATGCCATTAAATACATACGTTGTGTGGCCAACTAAACTGAAACCCTGCCACAAAGATGTAGCGTAAAATGTCCAGTAAAGTTTTTTCGAACGACATGCCCTCCCCACTAGGAGTCATCATCTCACTACCTACCAGCGAAATGTCTTGTCCAATGAGAATCACTTTCAAGGGCACCATAATTGGCATTGCCCTTCAAACACTCTGGTCAACATATGTGTTGTGTGATAATATCCAATGGCTCATAATCTCCTTTTATTATGCAAAACAAACAAAACCTTGTGTTGTGCGGTAATATCCTATGGTTCATAATCTCCTAATAAAATAAATCTTAACACCATTAACTTAGAAACTTTGAAAGCAATCACAAAATTCCCTACTAAGGAAACCCAAAGACCAATTACTAGTGATCAACTAGAATCTTTTCCTTTATATATATTCTTCATTCTAAAAGTTGTAATCTTTTCCTATATATATTCTTCATTCTAAAAGTTGTAATAGTATCTTCTAAATTTGCAAATGAAGTGATAGTCTCTCAAGAGACCTTATGAAACTCTAACTAGTCTCTCTGGAGATCTTATGAAACTCTAACTAATACCATGCAAAAAAAATTGTTGAGGGATCTTGTTGAAAAATGGAGACCATATTTTTTCAACAAATTAATTAAGGGCTTCTTAAAAATTATTGATAGTTTTTTTTTAAAGATGGATGACCATATTTTTCTAGCAAACAAGTTGATAGCCTCTTAAGAGCATATGGGTGACATGTTTTCATGTTTCCCTACTCCAAAGAGAGAGTGAAACAACTACATTAGATGAATTCATAACAAACCATGGTTTAATATAATCAAATAACACACTACAAAGTTTCCAATTATTGTAAAAGCAAATAGAAAATGACCTCTATATTAGAGAGAACCAAGAAAATGGAGTGGTTGTAAACAACACCATCATGAAAAGAATTAGCATTCTAAATTCCATAGGTGCCAAAACCAAAATTTCCATCATAAGTCTTCTCACACAACCACTAATATGAGGTTATAATGGCGTTCTCATGGAAACTTTCCACTCTTGTCATTTAAAGACGAGGATACAAGGAGTAATTTAGATATGTCATAGCCATTATGAATTTCCTTCAAGGGCACCCTCATCAACACATGGATTTCCAATACCATCATCACCATATTTGTTGTATGATAATTCCCTTGCACTAATCATCTCCTTTTGTTTTGTAGAATATATTTGGACATTCCTTTTGAACTCCTAAAAAGAGTTGTAAAACTCAAAATAGTACAACTACAATAGCATGTTAAGAATGGCATTTGCAATGTGATGTTAAAGCAAACAAAACCACATTCTAATAATGGCAGTTGCACTATGATGTTAACACAGAGCTAGGAGTTGTCTTACTTGTCCCCTTTCATCTAGATTTTCCCTTCACATCACTACTACTCATAAGTGATTATGGCTAGGCTTGTTTCCCCCATTCCTACTTGTTGGTATATTAAGAGTCTACATAAAACAAATATAAGAGGAAAAAACAAATAAGATAAATAAATAAATAAAAAACAAAATGAAACACTCAAACAACACAAATTTACATTATAAAAGCCTGACAATGTGTCATGGAGACATCCACGGGGCAAGGTATCGGTTATATTGATCAAGAAACAAGATTACAAGCAGGCTTATAACCATATTCAATTTGTCGGGCTACATAGAAATATCTAACTTGGCATCGTTACATGAACAATCGATTCTTATACAAACTAACAAATATTTACTTGAAATAAATTTTATTTTTTACAATGTAGTTTTATTTTAAATCAATTGTCAGGATTCTAACAATCTCCACCTTAAAAACAATTTATCTAATACCTGACCAAGTCAATTCATCACCTTTTTTTGTAAGTTAAGAGAAGCTAAACACCACTCTAGCTTCTCTAACAATGTTGGTTTTGTAACCATATCTACACAATTTTCTTAAGTATGGATTTTCTTAAGAACAACTCCACCTCCATCAATAATGTCTCACAAAATGGTACTAAATAGCAATATGCTTAGTCCTTTTAAGATAAGCAAGGTTGGTAGTTGAATGGATAGAAATTTGACAATCACATAATACAATCACATTTTCTAGTATTCTTTCAAACTCACCTAAAAGACCTTTCAACCAAATTGCCTTATTGTGTGCATGTGAAACCTTGATATATTCTGCCTCAATAGCGAATAATGCATCTATTTCTTGAATTTTTCACAACCAACTAATAGATCCTCCTACAAGAGTAAAAACATAATATGAAGTAGATCTCCACTTCTGCATCTATTTCTTTAATTTTTCACATCCAACTAATAGATCCTCCTACAAGAGTAAAAACATAATATGAAGTAGATCTCATCTTCTGCAAATCACCTGCAAAATCTAAATCAACATAACCATGGACATAATCATCAATTGTTAAAATTTCATGCAATAACCACTTACGCCTCTAATATATCGAAGCACCCATTTCACTATTTTCCAATGCTCTCTTCTTATATTTTCCATGTATCTATTGACAACACCAATTGCATGTAAAGTATCTAGTCTAGTACATATTATCGCATACATTAAACTTCCTATTGCATTAATTAGTACACGAGATATAATCATTTTTTTCTTCACTACTAGGACGTGACCCTGAAGAGAGCTAAAAATGGGGAAGCTAAAAGAGTATTTATAGGTTTCACATTAATCATACCCAATTTCACAAATATTTTCTCCACATACGTATGTTTTGATAACCTGAGCTTACCTTTCTCTTGTCTTTGTGTATTTTTATGCCCAATATTTCTTTTGTTGCCCCAACAGATCCTTCATATCAAAATTCCTAGCCCATTACACCTTTAACCTATTGATCTCATCCATGTGTTTTCTTGCAACAAGCATATCGTCAACATATAACACCAATATAATAAATATATCATTCAAACTTTTAAAGAAAATTTAATGGTTAAACTCAGTGATAGTATAATTTTAGCTCATCGTGAAGGAATCAAACTTCTTGTACCATTGCCTAGAAACATGTTTCAAGACATACAATGACTTCTCTTGCTTCTGTGATGTTGAACAAGTTCTTCTAGTTGTGTTGATTTGTCTTCTCGTCAAGAAAAAAATTCAACCTCCTAATGCTTGGATATTGGTCCCTCTACATTTTTAAAGAGGTTGTACACCTCTTTCAATGCACACTCAAATTTTCAATATATATACTAAGAAATGATATGCATTCATATCATGCACATGTGAGTGGACCAAGTGTTGTAACAAAAACACATAATATAAATCAATATATGAAAGTTTAATTAATCATGTCGATCTATTCGTCATTGTGAGATAAGCATCATTGGAGCAAGAAAATAGACAAAGACAAAAGCATAATGATCCAAATATTCAAAGAGAGAATAATTCCATTCATCAAACTCATAAAGGGCATAGGAAAACATTCACGAGATTCATACTACTTTAAAATAAGTCTCAAAATCACAAATAAATCACTTTCCCAAAAGGGAGCTCTCTACAAGAGTAAAAAAATAATTTTACAAATTCAAAGTTTTGGAAAAGGTAGGGGCCTAAAGCACTCTTCAAACCTGATACTTAAAATTGTAATGGTAAATGTATTTGTCTCATACAGGGATTGGGATTGGGCTCTCGTGGACCAGTAAATATTAAGGTATTGAAAGAAATAAAGAGTTGTAGTCAAGAATCAACTTAAATGACATACAAAAGCAATCTAGAAAGTTGAATAACCAAAGACTGCGAAGAAAGAGGGAATTACTTCAATGGATATGGATACTCAAAGAAATTATGCAAGACCTCTCTCGATGTTGAAGAAGATGTTCGTTTATATGAATTAAATGATGTCATTAATATAATTATTTAAGATTAACAATCTCTTGCAAATCTTTCTTCAACCATTCTTTGATATATTCCTTCATCATAGGAATTGTTATGTCATGTTTGACACATATGTCAAATATTTCCTCCTCGATATCTCGAGCATTTGTTTGTAGTTGTGTTGTTCTAGCTAATAGGTCTTCATTATCATGAACAAATGTAACTAACCATTTGACAATTCGAAATCCTTGAATTGTCTTTGATTTAGTTAAATTGAAAAGATTTAATGATTCAGAATTTTCTGCAAGGTGAGATATGTTTCTCACAGTTACTTCGACTACAGTAAAAGGCAAAGAAATAAGCTACTTATTTTTCATTCTTTCAAATAGAATTAACCACGGATGATATTGTATGCATACTTATTGATTCGGAGATCAAAAAGTGGCTCAAAATTAAAGTGCTCGAAATCTCTTAAAGCCAGCGCCAAATCGTAGTGTTCATCGTCCTGATTCCAATGCCTCTTGAATCGCCTCAAACCGACATTGTACGCTCAAGATATCGCATTCTAAATTTGTTTCCCAACAACTAAAAAGTTAAACAACATCCCTAAATGGGTTGCTAACTGGGCAGTCTATACCCTGACGTCAACAATTGACTCGGCAGGAATAGTGGGCAGTGAGGACCAATATGGGCTCGACACACGGCATCATCATATAGGTTGGGATGGCGCAAATTGATTGGTTGAATGGTTTGAAGTGGCTCAATAAGAGGGCACCATGAGGCCCTCTGTGGTTGGTCAAAAAATTTATAACAAGCCCGAGGGCCTTGGTGGGGTTCGACCCCTAGACCACTGGCTTTGGTGGAGAGGGAAAGAACTAGGCCTTGGCCCTCGTCGTAGCACAGCCCACGTGACCAACGGCAGACACAGACGAGGGCTTCAGCAGTTAACCCCGACGGCTAGCCACATTGTTGCCCATGAGACCACCAACTGAGCGAAGCCGATGGGGGCAAGCAGTTAACCTTGGCCCGCGGCCATATTGACACACACATGACTAGAGCCTTTGGAGCAGAGGGTTGAACCAGCGGGGGTTGGTGGTTAGCCCGACCCCGGCCACATGGCATCCCTTGTGACCTTAACCAACGCTTAATGGGTATTGGCGCGGTTAAGGAGGCGACAAATTTCACCTTTTGCGGAAAGAATTCCAATGGTCCTGGGTGAAATTGTCACTCAGTGGACTGCGTAAAAGCGGAATTCATAGAACAGTTCACAAGTTTGGCCAATTTGCAGCACTAATAGCAGATTGTGAGCTCATGAAGAGCCTCGATATGGGTTTTTGAGTGTCCTGAACCCAATGGCAACCTCAGATTTCTGATTTGAGCACTATATAATGGACTTTTTGCAGAGTCGAGTCCTTTAGTGCTAGAGGCATAGATATTTTTGAAACAAGATGGAGGCATATTTGGGCATGGAAAGAGCCTAGTTAGAGGTTTTCCAGCCTTCCAATTTCATCTACAATAGTTTCTACTTTAATAGAGCAATTATTTTCAGTGTTTTCTCAATGTGCTTATGAGAGAAGCCATTTTCAACACTTCATTGTGAAGTAGTATGTTCATGCTTTTTCATTTTAGGTGGAGTACAAGGACCTATTGTGAGAAAGTCCTTTTTATGTTGACAAATTCATCACTTGTTGTTGGGAGTCATCTTTTTTAGTGAGAATTATTTGTAGAAGAATGTTTCTTTGTAGAAGAAACAAACCACTCCAGAGTCAACAAGTTGTAGCGTGCTCACTTGTTGTTGAAATTAGTATAGCAGCCTACTATTGTAGCAGGGCTCAAAGACATAGTAGCCCAGGAGGGGTGAACTCAGTGATCACTTGTTAGTTTCTTCTTTGCATGATTATCATATTAAGTTGCATATGAATTTGTTTCTCTTTGAAGTTCATGTGAAAACTTAATCACCCATCTTTGAAGAGGTTGTGAAATTAATTTTTTTCTAATTAAAGTTCCAATTTTATCGAGCTTGCAAATTGTCAGAGGATGATAGAAGTTTTCTTCCATTTTTAGATCATGTGGTATCATAGCAGGTTCTGAGCAAATTGCAAGTATGGGAAAGAAACTGAAGCATGAAAGACTCCAAGAGTTGGAGGAGATAAATCTATCTCTTTGAATGGAGAATGTCGAGCTAAGGGGATTGCTTGAAGTTACATAGGAGTAGAAAAGGCAAATGCACCTGCAGTTGACGCAGATAGTGGAGGAACACACTAGTGAGTGTTCCATCCCGAAAGCAGCAAAGAATCCCTCAAAGATGAAAACAATTTGTGGGCACAGTCAGTACATTATGGACCCTATGTTGAGAATGATGCTTGTGAGTTTTCCAACATCTAAAGGAATCTCCCCATGTGCTAGTTGGTAAAAGTGGTTGGCTAGAGACATCATCCACTTCTTCATCAACATTTGAAATGAAAAAGATGGGTGGTTGGCCAAAGGAGGTAATTAGTATTTCTAGTTCTACTCATTTAGCTAATGTTGATAACACATCTTTTGCAACTTTTGAAAAATGGAAGAAGCCTCGGAGCCAATGGCCAAGGCATCACTAATCCTATCAAAGTGAAGAAATGACCACGGTATGAAGGATTGGGTTATGGCCATGAAGAAATTGGAGGGTGCTCCAAAATTGTTGAGGCAAAGAAATCGTCAGGAATGGAGTTCAGGCCAAAAGGGCTCCTACGAAGTGATGGTACAACACACCATGATGGTAGTGATAGTGACAAATTGTCTCCACAAAGATGAATGTTTCAAAGGACATACCAGGTCTAGTTTTCCTCATCAAATTCACATCGCAAAAGGCAGGTATAAGAATTATGGTGATTCTAGAAATGGTTGTGCTTATGATCATTTACGGGAAATGTTGCCTTGTACATTTTGTGATGCATATGACCTATGATCATTGTGTCGCTGAGTGTGAGCAACGTAAGGAAATGGTCAAAAAAATGGATCAAAACCTTGGGACAAGATATGAGGAACCTCTCCCACATATGAGGACTTCCTCCTCGGCAGGAAAGCGTAAGCATTTTTGTACCCATTGTAGCATGAATGGGCAGGATTGAAAAGTGTCTGAAACTCCATCTAGAAATTTGTCCCAAGAAGGATAAAGAGGTCTTGTGTTACCTTGCAAGGGAAGCGACAGGTGGAAAAGTGGAAATTGATGTAATTCCCAAAGCATTCTTTGAAGCAAAGAGGGTGCAGAAAGAGAACCCATAAGCCTGGTTAGGCAAAGAATGCGTAGACTATTTTGTACAGTTATTTTGCTTTGTAAAATTTTAATTACTTTTTGTATATTCTCGTTTGGGTCCTTTGTAAAGTGAAATCATGTACAAATCACTTATCTGCAACAAGTGTACTTTCTTGGGCATGTTATGTTATTTTGGCTTTTTGTTAAGTCAATTTGTATGGAAATTTGGGATGAACATTTGCATTTCATCCAACACATCTTCAAATGTGTCAAGCACTCACCTATACAAGTATTTCTATGTGAAGCTTGTTTGTGAATTTGATCTTTGGTAAACACAATGTGGACAAATCCAAGCATGTCATTGAAAAAATGCAGCTAGTGCAACTTGAGGACAGCAATGCATTGCAAGCATTGAGTTGCTTATGATTTCCAGGTGGAAGATCTAGTTTGTTTTCAGAAAAGAAAGACTTCAAGGTGAAGATTGTTTGAGCCAAATCAAGATGGTCTTTATGAGAATGTTCATATTCCATCCATTGTAGATTTTGTTCCTGCATGTTTAGAAAAATTGTAGAAAGCCATAATTCTTGTCAGGATGATAAGAACTTCACGCAAAGGTGATGTGGAGTACATTGAATGGGACTCGAAGGCACCAATCCAAGCAAAGCAAGAAGGATTGAGATCGGAAAAAGAAACGAGTTATGTTCCTCACTTATATGTTGAGTGAAGATATACTTTTGGAGGTCCAAAAGTTCCTAATGGGGAGGTATGATCTGGAGATCAAAAAGAGGCTAAAAAATATAAGTGCTCAAAATCTCTCGAAACCAGCACCAAATTGTAGTGTCTGTTGTCCTAATCCCACCACTTGAATCACCGCAAACCGACATCGTATGCTCAAGATAGCACATTCTGAAGTTTTTTCCCAACAGCTAAAAAGTCAAACAGCAGGTTTGGCTGTGCTGTTGACTAGGCAATGCATATGTCGACGTCAACCGCTAACTAGGCAGGCATAGTGGATAGTATGGACCAATACAGGCTCGACATGTGGCAGCATCGTACAGGTTGGGATGGCGTGATTGGATTGGTTGAAGGGTTTGAAGTGGCCCAAGAGAGGGTGCCACGTGGCCCTTCATGGTTAGTCAAAAAAATTATAACAAGCCTAAGGGCCTCACCAGGGTTCGACCCCTAGACCATCTACAGCGCAACACAACGGCTTACCAACAGGTTATAGAACTCAGGTTTTATTTAAATTGAAATGGTTTTGCGTTTGGGAGGAGTCAAGTGGTTAACCTCGGCCCCAGGTCACATAACATACCACAAGACCATCGGTGGAGATCTTTGGCAAAGAGAGCAGGGACTAAGCCCCGACCCTGGTCTTATCACAACCAACGTGACCAACAGCGGACACAGACGAGGGCTCCGGCAGTGGGGGCAGGCGGTTAGTGCCAACGCTTGTCCACATTATTGCCCACAAGACCACCAGCGGAGCTGCGCTGGCAAGGGTGGGCAGTTAGCCCCGACCCCCGACCATATTGACACGCATGCGACTAGAACCTTTGGAGTAAAGGGTTGAACCGGCGGGGGTGAGCGGTTAGCGTGACCCTCGGCCACATGGCACCCCATGTGGCCTTAATCAGTGCTTAAGGGATATTGGTGCAGTTAAGGAGGCGACAAATTGCACCTTTCACGACAAGAATCTCGTCGATCCCAAGAGAAATTGTTGCTCGACGGACTGTGTAAAGGCGGAATTCGTAGAATAGTTAGCAAGTTTTGCCAATTTGCAGGACAGATAATAGAACTTGGTTCCAAGAGGCATATATTGCTCAGTTTTTAACCTTTTTGAGCTCAAGAAGAGCCTAAATAGGGGTTTTTGAGCATCCTGAACTTAATGACAGCCTCAGATTTCTGATTTTGAGCACTATATGATGGACTTTTTGCATAGTCAATTCCTTTAGTGTTAGAGGTAGAGAGAGTTTGGAAGCAAGATGGAGGCGTATTTGAGCATGGAAAGAGCCTAGCTAGAGGATGAATATTAAGTGGAAGTTCCAAGCACACAATTACATTGATGAAACACTAGCCCCAATAGTGGAACTTTCCAGCCTTCCAGTTTCATCTGTAGCAGTTGTTACTTTAGTAGAGTAGCTATTTTCAATCTTTTCTCAATGTGCTTATGAGAGAAGCCATTTTCAACACTTCATTGTGAAGTAGTTGTAATTTTATGTTTTTTTATTTAAGGTGGAGTACAAGGACCTATTGTGAGAGTCTTTTTTATGTTGACATATTCATGACTTGCTATAGGGAGTCATCTTTTTTTGTAGACGAATGTTTCTTTGTAGGAGAAACAAGTGACTCCAGGATCAACAAGTTGTAACGAGCTCATTTGATGTAGAAATCAATATAGCGACCTAGCCATTGGAGTAGGGCCCTGAGATGTAGCCCAGGAGGAGTGAATTCCGTTATCACTCGATGGTTTCTTCTTTGCATGATTATCATATTAAGTTGCACATAAATTTGTCCCTTTTAAGTTCATGTGAAAACTTAATCACTCATCTTTGAAGAGGTTGTGAAACTAATTTTTTTTACAATTAAAGATCCGAGTTTATCAAGCTTGCAAAGTGTCAGAGGACGATCGAAGTTTTCTTCCATTTTCAAATCACTTATGCAACAAAGTGTCTGTCCAATACAAACTTTGGAAGCAACAAGGGTATGTCATAGAATCCATAGATGCAAACAAAAGTGTTTTTTTCTCTTTGTGTATTCTTTTCCCTGGAGGAAAACTTGTCCTTTATTTGAGATTTTGTTGGGTTCTTTCCCAGTCACCATATAATTTATTTCTCTAACAAAAGAATCTTGCACTTAACAAAAATGAGATTGGGCCATATGCTTCCATAACACCGAGTACTGCAACCATATCAATTCTATGAATGGATTCAAATTATTCTTGTGGAGTATGCCATGGAAAGTATGACACAAGACCAAGGCTACAACCAAATAGGTTGTCATGGAAAATTTGTGAGTTTTGGACAGATTGGTTAATTGGACGAACAATTCGCTAGAATTGAGGTCTGTCTAATCGAAAAGGACATCTCTTTTGAAACAATAACATAATGCAGTCATTTGAATTAGTTTCTCACCCCATTATTCAGGCAAAAAGTTAGGAAAAATCTCTAAAGAGCATGGAAAGTATTGAAATATCTAAGAAAGAAATATCAAAAGCAACCTAAACTCCTGAATAATGTTCATTTTTCAGTTTAAGAGTCCAAGAAAGATTGCTTCTAATAACTTGAGTAACTTTGCGGGTTCTGGCAGCTTTAGGAGATTTTGGAATGATTTTGGAGTTACAGGTATCAAATTCTTCTTGACTCCAAGCTTGATAGTTCAGAATTTTCGGATCAAAATTTCATGCACAATTATAAAACAAAATAATAATCATAATAACTATTTCTTTGAAATTGAAAACTTTAGGGACACATGCAACATTTGCCAATTCAATAATCCAAATCTTGTTATTTATCTTCTCGTCCAGAGATACGTTCAATACCACTAATATGCAATCTACCAATGAAATTTTTTATCTAAGCAAGTGAATTGAACATGTCAGTGTAAACTTGATCTTTCTTCATTCTAGTGGCCATTTGTTTGTTGTACTTAGCTGTATATGACTTGATCAATAAAGCCCTTAAGTGAGTATTAGTTGTTAAGTTATTGTTCTTCGATGCAATTACTACTATACCATCTCCTCTTGTGCCACTCTGTTGGATGAGGAAAAATAAATAGAAGTTATTACTCATGATCGTGTTTTACGAGGGGTGATGGAGCGCAGATTTGAAAGTATGATTTCCATCACATTGTCTTTACCTGGAGATAAATATCCTCTATTGATCCTTTAAGTGACCTCAAAACGAGCAAAAGGAGGAACAAAAGAGTAAAGATGGCAGAGAGATTTTTCGACACGTGATAGTTGCAATTAAAGTTAAGTAATGACATGAAGTGCCAGTAATGAGAGAGTAAAAGTGGCAGAGTGACTTTTTGACACTTATATCTACAATTAATGTTAATGACATGAAGTGCAAATAAGTGGAGTCCCATGTTGTGCGGGAGGAGAGTATGTGCAAAGGTATGGTGGCGGAGGTGGGTGTGTCAAGCCGAAGTATGCAGGGGGTAAATGTGTAAAATAAAGTGTACGAAGAGACAGAGTGCAAAGAAGAAATGTACGTAGAGAGATATGTGCACGGTTTCTCTGCACATCGACAAATCAACTAAGTGTTGGATATAGAGGGAAGAGTGTGAAAAAACTTATCTAAATTTTTCAATGAAGTTTTCTCTTTGCATAAGCCTAGACAATTTTTCAGGTCAACAAGTTATTCCCTTTATATTTCCTCATCCAAATCTCCATGGAAAAATGTTGTTTTAATATCTAACTACTCTAACTTTAGATCAACTAAGGTAACAAATGCTAACACAATACAAATATAAATAAGTTTAACAAATGGTAAAAAAAATCGCATTGAAATCAATAAGTTCCATTTGAGAACACCCTACTACTATAGCTTTTTATCTTTCAATTTTACCATCAATACCCTTCTTCAATTTGTATACCCACGTACACCCAAACCCCGCGTTCTATTTTTATTCAAGGCATCCATCTCGTCTTTAATTGTCATCTTCCATTTAGCATTATCGATATCATCTATTACTTCTTGATAACAAGAAGGTTCCCCATCATCAGTGATTAAAGCAATAAATGAAACAAAATTGATATACCTTATCGGAGGATTTATGTCTCATGTAGACCTTCTCAGTGTTGGTTGTGGAATTGCCATATTTTCCTGAATATCCTCAACATCCACATATTCTTTATCATTGGAAGCTTCTTCTTGCTTCCTAGTTTTTGTAGAGGGTTGAGTCTCCAACTAAATTTGTTGATTTAGTGTTATTTGTACCTGCTTCAAACCATCTTTTACAATGATTTAATGAGGGGGAATTTATGAAATAATACATCTTTGTTAATGATGATAGGATCACACCATCTATATCCCTTAACTACATCATCATAAACAACAAAGACATATTTTTCGATTTTGGGTCCAACTTAGAACGTTGCTTTTTAGGAATAAAACCATAGCATACGTTGCACAACAACAACAACAAAAATTGAAAAATCACAAGGATGACTTATTCATACCTCTTCACGTATTTACAATATATTGCAATTGATGGTGATCAATTTACCAAATAGCAAGCAATAGTGTGATTTCTTCCGCCCACAACTCTTGAGCATGCTCCTCACTCTTTCTAGAAAAGTCATATTCATATGTTCAACCACACCATTTTGGTGAGGGTGTATATAATGATTTTACTCATTTCAGTGCCAAATTCTTTGCAATAATTTTCAAATTCTAAATATGTAAACTCACATCCATTATTTGTTCTTAAACATTTGATTGTCCTATCAATTCTCTCTTTTAACATAATTCTACATTGTCTAAATATATTAAATATATATACTTTTCTTTTCAACGAAGACCCCTAATTTTCTAGTGAAATCATCTATAAATGTTGCAAAATATGAGGATCCTCCAAAGGAAATTGTAGGGGATGACCCCCAAATATTTGAATGGTTATAATCTAGAACACCTATTAGTGTGACTTCATGCTCTAAACTTTTGACAACAATGCTTTCCAAAAATGCAATGTTTGCAAAAATTCAAAGTTTAAAATTTTAAATTTAGAAGTAATTTGTGGTTTATCGATCCCTGTAGCCCTTTCTCACTCATATGACCCAATTTTTTATGTCATAAATGAGTAGATTCATTCGCCTCCTCAAATACTAATGATGGTTCATTTATTTGAATACTCCCTTCCAGCTTGTAAAGGTTTCCAATCTTTTTAGCATTCATAACCACCAAAGCACTATTGGACACCTTTAGTGCTCCATCTTTGGAACCTCTAAAATCCTGGAAGGGAGTACTCAAATAAATGAACCATTTTTGTTGTCATAAATGAGTAGATTCATTCGCCTCCTCAAATACTAACAATGGTTCGTTTATTTTTGTACACCCTTCGAGCTTCTAAAGGTTTCCAATATTTTTAGCATTCATAACCACCAAAGCACTATTGGACACTTTTAGTGCTCCATCTTTGGAACCTCTAAAATCCAAAATTCCTAAAGAAATTAAATTATTATTTAGTTCATTTACATGTCTTACCTCTGTCAATGTCCTTATAAAACCATCAAACATTCTAATCTTAATCCTTCCAACACCAAGTCTAACAAGAAACATTATTTCTCATAAAAGCAATACCACCATCAAGAACTTTATAAGAAGAAAACCAAGTTTTATGTTAACACATGTGATGTGAAGCACCAGAATCACCACAATCTAATAACCATTCTTCATAGTATTGTGGGACATTACAAATAGACAAAACTTCACCAACCATACATAGACTTATTCAACCAAATTTTCTTCTTTTCTGGAGCCTTCCTTATATTTTTACCTCTTCCTACAATATTTCTTAAGATGCCTTGATTCATTACAATACCAACATTTGAGATTACTCTTCTTTCCTTTTGACTTTTATCTTTATGTACCTCTCAACTTCTTCCCTGTTTTTCTAGACTAACCCCTAGTCATAATTGCTTATGGTGTGAAGGCTTATATATTGCATTTCATTTGCATCTCAAATAGTAATGCTCCCACAACATAATCATAGTCAAGAGTATCAATTGTATTAAAGCTATTGGAAGTGACTAAGTGATCCTAAGATTCAGGCAATGAACACAACAATGTAATTGTCCATCGGGCCTCATAGATTTTTAAAACCATATTAATTAACTGACATATAAGGGTATTAAATACATTTAAATGATCAACAATTTCCATACCTTCTTTCATACATAAACTATATAGTTGTCAACATTTGAGATTACTCTTATTTCCTTTTGACTTTTATCTTTATGTACCTCTCAACTTCTTCCCTTTTTTTCTAGACTAGCCCCTAGTCATAATTGCTTGTGGTGTGAAGGCTTATATATTGCATTTCATTTGCATCTCAAATAGCAATGCTCCCACAACATAATCATAGTCAAGAGTATCAATTGTACTAAAGCTATTGGAAGTGACTAAGTGATCCTAAGATTCAGGCAATGAACACAACAATATAATTGTCCATCGGGCCTCATAGATTTTTAAAACCATATTAAAATTAACTGACATATAAGAGTATTAAATAAATTTAAATGATCAACAATCTCCATACCTTCTTTCATACATAAACTATATAGTTGTTAACATTTGAGATTACTCTTATTTCCTTTTGACTTTTATCTTTATGTACCTCTCAACTTCTTCCCTTTTTTTCTAGACTAACCCCTAGTCATAATTGCTTGTGGTGTGAAGGCTTATATATTGCATTTCATTTGCATCTCAAATAGCAATGCTCCCACAACATAATCATAGTCAAGAGTAGTGACCAAGTGATCATAAGATTTAGGGAATGAACACAACAATGTAATTATCCATCGGGCCTCATTGATTTTTAAATCCATATTAATTAACTGACATATAAGAGTATTAAATACATTTAAATGATCAACAATTTCCATACCTTCTTTCATACATAAACTATATAGTTGTCTCTTCAAGGAGATTCGATTTGTCAAGTCAAGGATTTCATCATATAAAAGTTCTCCATTTTACTCCATAATCTTGTTCTTTCTTTTCCAATAATATTAAACAAAACATCATTTTCCTAACATAACATAATGGTATTGAGAACTCGTGCATCTAGAACTTCTCATTCTTCATCATACATACTCACAAGTGCAGTGCTTACTACACTAACAAATTTTGCATCTTGAGCTTTCATGGTTCGAGGTTATTCTTTCTATTAAACTTCTCCACCTTGAACTTTGCATTCATTATCTTCACCAGTAACTCTTTACACATAGGGTCACTGCAAATCGGTTGTCTTTAATTAATATATGTGTGTGTGTGTGTGTGTGTGTGTGTACCTTCGACACAAAAATGGACTCCACCAAAACACCCTTTTACCCAAAAAAAGGGGCATATCTCGACCCTTTTTCTTCACTGCATGACTTTTGCTACAAAACCTTGACCATATCTCAACTTTTTTTCTTTCATTGCACTTCGTTGCAAGCCTCGGTCTTCACAACCTCCACTAGAGAAGGTCTCCACATTTTGACCTCCTCGCAAGTTCTTTCTACATTTTACAATAGAACATGCATTTACACATAGAGCAACTTAACATATGGTGTTTAACCCTGCTCAATGGCCCCTTCTATGGCCCCTTCACCTTTGTGGCAAATTCAAGGTCTTAACCTTAATGGCAATCTTAAAGCTTGCAAATCCTTTACACATATTTGAAGCACAAATAAAGTCTACACAAAAACAACTACACAAGCCTACAAACTGATGCGCTACACCTCCTATGTTGCTCCTTTGCGTGGACATGCCTGCAAATGGTGGTTTACTCCTTTGTGATGGGTTGCGCTTCCTTTAATTTGGACTTTGTTACACAATGGAAAGAACTTTGCACCCACTACTAGACAAGATTCAACCACTCCTTTTCTACATGCAATGAATAGAACTCCACGCCTTTCACCTTGGCTCTAATGCAACTTGTCGATATTTTAAGAGCTTGAATAAAAACATAATTGTAGAGAAAAATTGAAAAAAGATAACAAATGAAGCACTTAGACAACATGAAATTTCCTTGATAAAACTTTAACAATATGTTTCAAGGAATCATTTACATTGATCAAAAATCAAGATTGCAATGAAGCTTAGAACCATATTCAATCTCTTGAAGCTATATAGATATATCTAACTAGCCACCTTTACATAAACTACCACATATCATACAAATTATCAAATTATTTACTTGATATAAATTTTGATTTTTACAATATAGTTTTCTTTTAATTGTTTTAATTGTTATCATAATTTTAACATTCCAACTAATAAGAAATCCATTTTACCTCTATTTCTCCTCACATTTAACATTCCCAACCAATAAGATATCCATTTTACCCTCATTCCTCCTTACCAATAAAAAAAAACCACTTTGTTCAACGTTACCATCATTCCTCACCAATAAAAAAACACTTTGTTCAACAATGTTTTAGACAAAACAAACTCTTCAACTTCAATGTATTCATAGAAGCAAGCTCAATTCAATGTATCCACTCGTCATATGGTCCTGCCCAAGAAAATGGGTTTCTCTTTTTCTTTTAAAGTTTTGGTTAGAAAACAAAAAAAAAATATCCTACTATAGATTACACCCTGAAACCATCATCTTCTATTGCAACGGTTGTAATTAAACAACACGTTGTTTTATACTATAAGGCTTGCTTGGCACCAAAACCTCGACTCCATCATCAAGTCTAAAGCTTTCTCCCTAATAAAAATTTTAAAATAAAATAACATATAGCTAGTTGTAATTGAATCATTATACTGTAATGGTTGAAACAAGTATAATGGTTGAAACTAAATCGTTATATTGCAATGTTACTAAGTAACCATAGTCATTATATATTGCAATGGCTGCAACTAACCCTAGTCGTTAGGTTATGAACTCATTACTTTTTGTTGCAGGGCTTAAACATTGCTTTATATATATTCCACCGGTTGCAACTAATCCTAGTAGTTAGGTTAGGTTATAAACTCGTTGATTTTTGTTGCAGGGGATAAAATTGTATCCCACGGCACTAGACGACAGAAACCAAAAATTCCCTTTGTAGAAAGACTGGGTTGGCAGCAAAATAAACGATTTGTGGTCAAACTAAGCAATTCGAATGGCCACTAGTCCAATCTATGCTTGCTTTGAGTTAAACGCATTGTAAAGAAGAAATTTGTTGTGAAACCGTAAATTGTCAATACATAATACTACACAGGAATTTTAGTTCAACGCCTCAAAATAAAATAGGTGTACACTAGTTGTGGATGTGAGTGACATGACATGGTTCTAGCTGCTTGTGTACTCGTACCAAAGCCTTCAAAAGCCTTCAAAAGAGGAGAACAATTTGTTGTGAATAATCGCCCTAAATTTTTTCATTATATCGAAAGCTTTCAAAATAGGAAAACAATTTGTTGTGAATAATCGCCCTAAATTTTTTCATTATATCGTAATGATATAAACATTTATAAAACCTTATATATATATAAGGGTCAAACTTTTAAAGTAATTCCATCTTGTCAATGATACAAAGGATTAGCCTCGCTCTTTATGGACCCGGCCTATTTCTATCACTTTATAATAATTGCTAATGATGCGAACATATAATACGAGACGAGGGGTCCAAGTTGTTTAATTAAGCCACGCTCGCTATAATAATAAGCATCATTGCATTACTTTATAATCATCGAAAAAAACAGTACGAGCGCTGTCAAAAATCTTCCAAATCATTATTACATTACAATTGCGTGTCTAAGCTTGCAAACATTTTTACATTACAATTTTACCCATATGAACATTTACCATAAAACTTCTTTCGGAGATCCGGAAAATAATTTAATAAATATTTGCATGAAGTACTTGTAAAGATGATATTAAGACATCCGTAAAATAATTCAATAAATATTTGCATGAAGTACTTGTAAAGATGATATTAAGACAGTGGATGGGCATATGCATTGGCCTTTATCGAGTATAACGTATATTGGATTGGCATCATTCACAGCTAACAAAGAGTGGGGCCCATCTAAACTCTACATTGTAAGATACGAACCTTTCTCTACGGAAAACAATTACCAAAAACACGACAAGTGTCAAAATAAAATGTAGGGGACCATTTTTAACACGTCCGTAATTATAGCTTTAGAAAAAGAAAGCAGGGGAGGGGACCATTCCACCTCAAAAAATCATTATTGTCCACAAATTGCTGTTAGGTGATGTAGAGACAACAATCCGCAGGCCTCAAGACGTGTATTTGTACCGAAAATTAAAACCCTCCATAGAAGCCATAGAATGCGGGTTTTGGGTTGATTCTGGGTGCACCCAAGTACGCAACTGCAGAAGCTTATCGATCAAAGACAACTTTAAGGGTCCACTTTTATCATCTCTCTGTTCTTGTAAAGAAAATATACGGTATACACACAGGATTACAAAATCCTCTCAAAGATTGCGGATCCAATGGATGGACCTCTCATGTCACGTCCATTACTGTTATACGATATATATGTTTTTACGGTTCGCACCTATGTTACGTGATCCTATAAAAGTTTATAATAAATCATTGTCATAAATGGTAACCCCAAAGGGTATTTCATCTCTTATAAACCTTGACAAAAACTAAATAATGAATACGCTGAACTGAGCTTAAAAAAAAGCCACCTTATGAAAGAAAACGAAGATCGGCCCAAAAAATATATATAAAAGCAAACTTGATTAAAAAGAACTGAGCTTAAAAAAAGCCACCATGTGAAAACGAAGATTGGCCCAGAAATATATATATATATATATATATATATATATATATATATAAGCAACTTGAAAAAAAGATAAATGCTTCGATAGGATCGAGGAGGGATCGTATCAAGTCCAGTCCTTACCCGTCGACCTTTATTGATAACACCAATAGTCTTGTACCTAGCCTATGCCAGATAATTTTTTTGTATAGGAGATGCTTCAAAAGGAATGAGGCCGGATCATATCAAGTCCGGTCATTTCCCTTTATAGATAACACCTATAGTCTTGTACTTTGCCTATACAAGCGTAATAAGATACACCGCAAAACGACTACGTGAGATTATTTCTAATATCTAAATACCTAATATAAGGAATGGTTGAGGCATATTAATGAATGAGTTGAACTAACCTTAAAGCTGAATCAAGTTGTCTCTATATATTTGATGAATCAAGTTGTCTCTATATATTTGACTTATGTGCACATGCCCATGAAGTTATTTAACTTGTGTGCACATGCTCATGAAGTTGTTTGACTTATGCGCACATGCTCATGAAGCTGTTGGGTCATATTATTGTACATATTGTATTGGGTTCATGGTTCTATCTGTTGAATATTTCATTTTATAACTGTTGAGCATTTCATTTTATAATGACATAATAGAAGAAGCTTTTCAAAAGATTTTCCAGTCCAACCTATGACGGGTATGACGGGATTAACATTTGAAAAAATAATATAAAAACAAAGTTTAGTATTTTGTATGAAAGGCTTGCTCAGAGTGGTGTCCTTTAACCTTCAATACATGCAATAGTATGATGTCTTTTAACCTTCAATACCTGCATTATTACAAATGGGTGTCTTTTAACCTTCAATACCTGCATTATTACAAATGGGTGTCTTTTAACCTTCAATAGATGCATTATTACCATTTTTCAGGTTCTTATTTTACATGCATTATTACAAATGGGTGTCTTATTTTACATGAAGATATATGGAAGATAACAACAATGTGGAATATAGAACAAAGGTGTGATGTAAAAAAGGAAAATGGAACACGAAAAGTAATTAGTAATATAATTCAGGCTCAACTCACAAATCTCAAGATGTAAGTGGAAGTAATGGTAAAAATAGTTGTCTCGTAAATCTCAAGATGTGAGAATAAGAATACAAGGAAACACTATAAAATTAAGGGACTTAAGATGTGAGAACAAGAATTCACAAGGAAACTACGTAGTTATGGGAAAAATCAAGAATACAAGGAAACACTTGAGAGTTATGGGAAAAATGGTTACGTTGAGTATGCACAAGTAAAGTGAGAAGTTGGAATTGAATATTAAAAACTAGAAATCTTCATTTAAAAAAAATCTGTATAACAAAGAGTTATGGAAGATTGATTATTTGAGAAGTTAGATTTGAATACTAAAAACTAGAAATCATCATTTTAAAAACATCTAAATACAATGTTAATTGATCAAATTATGTAAACAAAATTGAGATGGGTTAAAAATCTCAGTACAACAATGTTAATTGATAAAATTATGTAAACAAGATTGAGATGGGTTAAAAATCTAAATACAACAATGTTAATTGATAAAATTTTGTAAACAAGATTAAGATAAGATTGAAATAGGTTAAAAATCTAAATACAGCAATGTTAATTAATAAAATTATGTAAACAAGATTGAGATGGGTTAGTATAATCAATAAGACAATTAGCCCTTTGGATCCAAAAGAATAACCTGAAACCATGATATGCATCTTACCATTATACCATACCATTAACTTTAATAAATTTATTTTTTCTTATTTCAAAAATACACACAATCACATATATCATACATTAAGTTTAGTAAATTTATTTTTTTTGAGTTTCGTATCTCTCAAAAAAAATACACACAATCACATATAGCCATCCTAACTCATAGATTGTTTAATCAAATATATCTATCTATCTTGGAGATTTTACCATTATACCATACCATTAACTTTAATGAATTTATTTTTTCTTATCTCAAAAATACACACAATCACATATATTCATCCTAACTCATGGATTGTTTAATCAAATATATCTATCTATCTTGAAAAATATGCTTATATAAAGCTCCCTTCAGAGATTGAAAATGTTTATATAAAAAGGAAGCTGAAAATGATTATATAATAAGGAAGCTTACCTTATATAAAGCTCCCTTTAGAGATTGAAAATGATTATATAACAAGAAAGCAATGGGGTGGCCTTGAACAAACAATGGGGGTGGCTTGGAAGATGAATTTTGGTCTTAATTGTGTTTGGTCACACATTGTTTCCAAATTGAAATACTTTATAACTTTGGTGATTTACCCAAATTGTGTGGTCACACATTGTTTCCAAATTGAAATACTTTATAACCTTGGTGACTTACCCAAATTGTGTTTGGTAAAACATTGTTTCCAAATTGAAATACTTTATAACTTTGGTGATTTACCCAAATTGTGTTTGGTCACACATTGTTTCCAAATTGAAATTGAAATAATTTATAACTTTGGTGATTTATCAACGTCGTCCAATTGAGATACTTTATAATTTTGGTGATTTATCAAGATCGTTCTTTTACGAAGATTGACGATGATTATATATGATAGTATTATATGTGGAAGTGTATATTTTTTTTATGACTTACTTTAAGAAATATTGAAAGGATTATAAGAAAAACATTTCAACATTAGGATGCCTTATCAAATTATATATATTATATGTGATAGTGTATATTTTTTTATGACTTATTTTAAGAAATATTGAAAGGATTATTAGAAAAACATTTCAACATTAGGATGTCTTATCAAATTATATATACATTTGCAATGTGAACAAACGTGATCAAATTATACATACATTTGCAATGTGAACAAACGTGAGAATTGACAATGATTATATGTGAGTGTATATTTTTTATGACTTACAAGATCTTCCTTTTAGAAATACGACAATGATTATATAAGAAAAACATTTCAACATTACGAGGCCTTTTATCAAATTATATACACTTATTTGCAATGTGAACAAATAGGGTGCGTTGGAAGATGAATTTTGAACTTTACTTAAATAAATTGTGTTTGAACTTTGGTCACACATGGTTGGTTAATTAATAGGTTATATATTTGGTAATTTATTAATGCCTTACCACCAATTCTAGAGAATTTACTATTGACAAAATCACTAAGCCAATTCAGCCAATTCACATTTCCTTTGTATTAACATTTTTAAAAAGCCTTAATTTGATATTCCCAAAGTAGGAGAGGTTGAAGAGAACATCTACCTATTGTTTTGTTGAGCCATGTTAGAAAAGAATCCATTACAAATTCACCATGCTCCTACATTTTCATCCATGGGAAGGTCTCCCTTCTATGTGTTGTTTTGTTGAGCCGTGATAGAGGAGAGTCCATTAAAAATTCACTATGCCCCTACGTGTTCATCCCTAGGAGGGTTGCCCTTTCATGTGTCCTTTTGTTGAGTCATGATAACAAAGAGTCCATTAGAAATCCACTATGCTCCTACATGTTGAGAGTCCACTACAAATCCACTATGCTCCTACATCCATGGGATGCCCTTCTGGCATCCTTTAACTAAAGGGCATGAAGAGTTGGAAGGAACAAATCTATGTCGATTTGTGAAGCCATGTTAGGCGAGTCCATGACAAGTTCACTTTGCTCTTTGCATGTTCGTCCATGGGAAAGTCGTGATTGCAAGAAGCCTTCAGGCTTTGACTTTGTTGATTCAATTACAAAGATTATCAGTTATGGTTGTTTATGGTTGTTTGTCGAAGACAAAGGGCTATTTTGTAAGAAAAGATGCAATGATTTGACAAATCATTGCTTCAATTTTGATCATTTGTCTATTTGACTCCACACAAAAGGGATTGAATGATTTACCACACCCTCGAGGGAGAATTTTGGTAAGTGAGTTTCTCTTTATATTCCAATAATATATAAGAGCTATAATAACATACAAGAGTTAACCCTTGAAGAAACACGGAGGAGCACTAAAAAGGTTGTCCTTGCAATACTATATTATACAAGGAATAACAACGCAATTTGCTAAGAAAAAATGGAATGCTCTGCCTGGGTAATGAGTGACAAGTGAGGTGAGTGAGTTTCTAATTATATTCTTAACGATATATTAGAATATAAAGCACTAACCCTTGAGCAACTAAAAAGGTTGTCCTTGGAATCCTATTGTAGGGGACAAACAACAATGCATGGAGAAGCTACTAAAAAGTTCGTTCCTGGAATCCTGTTACACAAGAAATAGGATTCATATATCGACAAAGAAATAATCCCTATTAAAGATTTCCCAATGGTCACAAAAAAGGTTGTGCACCATCCTTTAAAATTAAATGATAGCCATAAGCCCAACACAAAATGCAAACATTAGTCTTCATGAGCAGAGCATTGCCGAACATTTTACCTTTTCCCACATGTGAAATAATCATATTACAACAAGCGAAACTATGTCAAGAGCTCCAAGTTTCAAGAGACGATGGAACCCAAGCATAGAATAATAGATACAAACATTCTTCGATGGCCCAAACATAATAGGAGACTGAAAGGTTCCACTAGATACACATTTTTACTGCAACACTTCCATGACAGCTGTCTCCCCCATATACATACATAAACAACTACCCAAGCTAAATAAAGAGAAGGATCTCGTAATCTGAATACTATAATACACTCCATCACCCATCGAACCAGGTTCACCGCCTATAATATCACACAAAATTTATATTTATTTTATAAGGATATATTCGAACTAAATCTCCCAACCAACCTGCAGTTCAGAGATACTGTTGATGAATCCGTGTTCGATTCTCCTCCCACCACAACCTCGCTTGCACCTCCCCGAATTTCTCGCGGCTGCACCACAATACAACAATATAATATCATACAGAGACGAACACACAATATAATATCACACGGAAACGGACAGGCATGTAAAGTACAAATCCAGTTGTCTTGTATGGAAAGATGTTATGAAATGTACCTGAATCTGACGCGCCTTAACTCCCGGGAACCGCTGGGCGTAGACCTGATCGTAATGTACACCCCTGGCTCGTCCTCCTCCACCCACTCCATCTCTTGATCGCTTGCATTGCTCGCTGTAACTGACAGGTCATCGGATCGATCCGCGTCTCGGGAAGAACTGGACGATGTTTCCGCCTTGGCACTCATGCTCGACAGATTTGGCGTCGCCGCTAAACTGCTACTGTGGTGATCCATGGAGTCCGACGAAGAATAACCCACGCCCACGCCCGGCGCGCATTGGCGGTAGAAGTTCCGGGGAAGCCGCTCATTGTGCAGCGGTGGCGTCACGGGACTATCATGGGTCGATTCCTTTGCAAATCTCTGCGGCAGGGTAAGTAAGGGGAGGGTTTGAGCGTTAAAAGACCGAATCGTGTAAAAAGATTCAAAGCACAATGCGTAGGGTTTATTACCTCTTCCTCTTCTGTTCTTACAGGAAGAGAGACAGCTTGGCGGTTGAACCTCTGAACGTTGTAGAGCTCTAAGACCTTGTCGTAGTTTTCTGTCCACCAGCGCTGTGCTTGCCATTTGTTGAACATTTCCCGACTGCAAACATAAATGAAATAAATGCAAAGTATTATTTGTGAAAGTTTGGACTCATTCTAGCGTAAAACAAAAAGAACAATAATAAATAATGCCGACAGATTTTAATTTTTTTTTTTTTTTTTAAATGTGAATGCAGAGGATTGTTTGGATTCCTATTACCTGAAGCGGATGCGTTTGAGGTCATTTCCGCCTTCTGGCAGGGAGAGGAAAGTGATCAGAACCCCTGGCTCCACCTGCGCAATCCACTCCTTGGATTCTTCTTCCTCTACGAAGAGGACGTCGCGACTGCTGCTCGCCAGACGCCCCGCCGCAGGGGATTCCACCTTCGGCGTCCCTTCCCTGCTTGAAGCTACTCTTAACTCGTCGCCGAGACCGTGATCCTTGCTGCTGCTGCCGGATAAGTTCCAGGCAGGAGTCGAACTCGAGCTTCCCCAGCGATAACCATAATGCGTGCCTTCCGACGCCTCGTCCGGCTCCAGGGAATGCTGTGGTGCGCCTTTCCGATACACGGTCGACGTCGCGCAGGGCCTGCAGTGCCTGTACGCTCCCGAGAACTTCAATGCCATATCTTTGATCTGTGCACCCAATTAAAAACATTTGGTTCAAGATTTTTCAAATCTGACAGATTTTCGATGCTTTAAAAAAAATATTAAAGCATAGTCAAATTTGACCATGAATCTTCCGATCTATCATAATTTTAAATATTAAAACATACTAAACCGAAATTTTCGTTTAAGGATTCTCCAAAATTAACGAGATTGCCGATGCATTAAACAAGATAAATATTTAAATTAAGATCAAATTTAAGGATAAAGATCAAAAAATACGCAAATTTAAGGCTAAGGCTTCCGAACATCTAAAGCTTTCAATATTCAAAGATTTAGAGATTTCATATTAATAATTTATCTGTCTTTTGGTTTTCAAACTTCAAAAGTTCAGGAAATTTAAGGATAGATCTTCCAATCATCTTAAGCTTTCAAAATTCAAAAGCATAATTTCTGTGTGTTTGGGCTCAGAAATTTCAAGGACTAACAGGCTCTTCATATATTTCACAGATTTCGAATAATTTTATCTCTCTTACAAGGCGGAAAAACTCAAGCCTCTGAAAGAATAAAAACAAAAAGAGAGACTGTACAGGTGAAAGAATACCTGAGCAGTGAGATGCTTAATAGCCTCTTTTGAGGCCGGAGACCTAGGCGTAGTTGCGCCATCGATCTCGCTTTCACGAAGAGACTCGTCCAGCCGTTTGTTGCATGCAATACAGGTCAACATTACTATTAAATCTGAAACAAATAAGATTTATCAATCTTAACAGTTATTGTCGATCACACTGAAGCAGACGATTCAGTCGGCCACTTCTGCACCGCAGAGGAGAGCTCAAAGTCACTTGAAAAACCTGTCCTCCTTAAGCCGATCAACGACAAAAGCTGTAAAGCTGTATAGTGTATTCTTCCTCTTCTACTACTACCATACTCCCCTAGCTTTTGCCGATTCCTTGGCGATCTGCCTCGATAAACGCTTCCCTTTAAAGCAAAAGAAAAAACACGGACATTTCCATTTTTCTTTTCCTTTCTTGCTCCTCTCGCAAACGGCATAAAGAAAAGACTCGCAGCCTTTGCCGTTCACATTAGATCAATCCAAACAAGCAAAAGCATAAATGATGAAACCGTCAGAGCACGCGATAAATTATTCCCAACGCCGTCAAACTCAACCCCACCATCTCCATGAAACTGTTCACCTGGACAACAAGCACAAACGGTAATATCATAAAAAAAAACAAGATCCCTAATCTATATTTGACAGATTTCAGAAGAAGCATATATTCTCACCACGAAATCTCATTAAAACTTAAAAAATCCGCTGCCTCGTATCTTTTCGCCTCGCAGTATTCCGGATTCTCCGTGGTGCTCTTCCCTCCATCTCGTCCTGCCATGGCTGTTTCCCCGTACCCTGATCGGGCCACTATCTCAACGGCGAGTCTTCTGTCAATGGACGGCCCTCCACACACAGCACGGCAGTATAACTCATTATCATTAGTTATCTATTATACCCATAATTATTGTGATGCCGGCAGGCGGCGTCTCGTCTCGTCTCGTCTCAGGCCAAATTGTAAAATCTGGGCGGTGAAGTTGGCTTTTTCCTGGGCTCTCGAGATTTGGAATTCAATTTTAACGAATTCCAACAAATAGAATAATATTATTACTCTCCCATTAAGAGTAGCGCATCAGTCCCCAAGCCCTAGCATTAACTGTAGCACGGCATGCACCAACGACCACTCAAACAAATTATGATGATGAGTATGACCCGCCAAAGTCCAAATGTTGCCCCGCAGTGCACTCTAGCAGTTGACTCTGAACAAGTGGTGCAAAGATGAGGCCATTATGAGACCTTTATCGAAAACGATGTCAAATACTTAAGTATTAATACAGTTGCATTTGTTAAAGTGAGATGGTGTTAACTCCTTTTTATCTTTCTTGGAGGTTTTCCTGTTGTATCTTGTATTTGTACTTGGTTGTATTCACGCTTCAATGCAAGCGTGACTTATGCTTGCTTTCACCATCATAGACGATACTGTTGTAGTGATATTATGTCTTCCCTGGTGGTAGGTATAAGTTGCAGGTGGTTTCACCATAATGACATGTGGAGGAAGTTTATGTCATTTTGCAAAATAAATAAATATATATATTTAATGAATTTATATTATAAATTTGTTATATTAGTCAAAGAATTGATAGGTGAATCTTTCATTTTTAGATAGGTGATTTTTATCTTTTATTAGTAAAAAATTGTATTATAAATTTGTTATATGAGTCAAAGGATTTTAGCTTGATTGGTTTGGTGAACAATTCATTTTTAAGAGGGTGTGTAAGTTTGACGATATGCCAAGCATAGAGGTAAGTTTAACGATGAGAGAGCCAGACTCATAAAAGTCATCATGTCTAGCTTGCTTGATAAATATATCATTCAAGCAAGAAGCAACTCTTGAGGGGTTCTTGCTTTTTTCTAGAAGAAGATTTAATGTAAGACAACAAAAGGAAATGAGGGAGGAAATGTCAAAGGTTAGGGCAGCAAGGGATGAGGGCAAGCGAGTGTGGATTTATAAAGGTAAAGTTGTGATAGTGCAATTTGGACCTCCTTCTAAAGCAGAGCAGTGAGATTGTAATAAATAAAAGGCAACAAACTCTTTAGCAGGAAACTAGGAAGCAAGATCGGTATGGGCAAGCAGGGACAAATACTCAACTATGACTCTTGCATGTCAAAACAAATAACAATCAAGTCGTGCCTAGGTTTCCTTAAGATTAGTTTATTGGAACTACATAGGTTACCCATGGAGACAAGGACCTGGGTTAGGGCATATTGCAGAAGATAGAGACATAATCTGCCTCATAGAAACACATGATCATGAAGGGTGCAAGACACCTCTGTTTGAAGGGTACTGGAAAATGGCAGTGTGGAACAAGGCAGCACGGAATGGTTAAGGACGTGGAGGTGTCATGGTATTAGTGGGGGAGAAAGAAGGTCGTTTCATTTAGTTAGAAAAAGAAGACTCAAATAAACAATTCATTTGGTTTAAAATATCAGAAAATAGAAATCACTTCATAATCACAGCATGTTATTTTGTGCCGCAAGTTCCAAAAATCTACAAAAGCAGAGGGCTTGACCACAAATATCTCTTTGTAACCTTAAAAGCAGATATTGCAACATATTCTCAACTAGGTGAAGTCCTTATAGTGGGTGATTTCAATGTTAGGACTACAAGTGAGCAAGCTAACATTCTTTGTTGTAAAGAAGGTTGCGACTATATCTTGCTTACATAAGAGAGTAATCATGAGTGGGAAATAATTTTAGAGGACAAGGGTTGCAATCTCTTTGGTGAACAATTGCTTAATCTATATGGGACTTTCGATTTAGTCATTCATAATGGTTTGACTAGATGTGAAATTTTTGGTAATTTCACTTGCAATACTTACAATGGAGCAAGTGTAGCGGAATATGTAATTTTCTTGCATGGTTTGTGTGAGAAAATGGAGGAAATTTTGATTGGAGACCAACTTTTGGACTTAAAATCAAATCACAAGCCAATTTATTTAAGTTTCTCTTGGACTGGAAAGAAGCAGTTAGGGTCAAAAACTCAGTGTGTTCAACAAAACGTCCCAAAGGGCAGAATTCTTTTGACTCCAGAAAATTGTAATAGCTTCAAAATAATGTTAAAGAGATTCTTTGAGAAGGACAAAATCCCAATTCACGACCTTCACAATCACGGATTAACGCATTTTATTCAAAGGGCACTTGCAGAGTGCAAAAGAGAAAAAATTAAGAAGTATGAAACAAATTGCTTTCTGGTTAATGTTTGGTTTGATGAGGAATGCAAAAAAGCGAGAATGTGGAAAGAATCAAACAAGGATAACATAAAGCTCAAAGCTTACAAGTAGATATTAAGAAAGAAAAAGGTTGATTTCATGGTTTCAAGGAGGGAATAACTAATCTTGCTTGGGAAAAATAACCCCAAATTATTTTGGAAGGAGCTCCAACCAAGAAAGATGCAAACTGAAAATAGTATTACAGCTTCTAAATGGTTCGACCACACAAGACAATTTTATGAGCACGATCCCAAGATTGACCCTCCTCCCTTGGTCAACACTGATACTGAACTCTTCACGATGTAAGAGGTAGAAATGGATATCAAGAAGTTGGGTGTTGGAAAGTAAAAAACTTAGGTGAAATCCAAGCAGAGTATCTAAAGTGGGGCTTAAAAATTCTTGCACCTCGCATTAAAAAAATTTCAACAACATCATATAATAGGGGTTCCCCATAGATTGATCAAACCTAGTCTGGTAATACCTCTTTTCAAGAGTTGTGACATCAATAATCCCTCCAATTATAGAACCATAATGATAAACACCTTGTTTGCAAAGTTATTTGGAAGAATGCTAGCAAGTAAAATCAGCAAGTGGGGAGAAGAAAGAGATAAATGTGCTAAAGGGCAAGCAAGTTTTAGACCTAAACATTTCACAGTTGATCATGGTATAACTTTAAGGCACATCATTGAAAAATATTGGGAGAAAAAGGAAGACGTTTTTTATTGTTTTGTTGATTTTATAAAAGCTTTTGACACAATTCCTGGGGATAAGCTTTGGCACATAATGGAGGAGCTTGGGGTTCCTAAGCATTTGAGAGAAATTGTGCATAGGCTGTATGAAGAGGTGAAAGTCAAAATTAGAACTTCAATAAACATTTCTGAAAGTTTTAGAAGTGATATTGAGGTCAAGCAAGGTTTCCCATTGTCTCCTACCCTTTTTGGTTTATATATCGACAAGCTTAAAGAGTGGCTAAATTCGCAAGGGGCTGACGGTATCCATTTGGGCAAGTTTGTTATAAGACTTCTTTTGTATGCAGATGACCTTATTCTGATTGCTAAATCTGCTCTTGGTTTTCAAGAGCACTTACTCTCCCTTGAACATTTTTGTAGAAAGTTGGGGATGCAAGTCAATATTAGCAAAACGAAAATAGTGGGTTTCTCTAACAAAAGAAAACATAACCAACATAAGTTCAACTTTGAAGGCAACACTCTGGAAGAAGTTACGGATTACAAGTACCTAAGAATTGACTTCAACATAAATCTAAGTTGGGATGACTATAGAAAGAAAAAAACTTTGGGGGGTTGGAAAGCATTTTATGCTTTTCAAAATAAGTGTAGAGAGACTGAGTTATGAGACTAGAAAATTAGTCAAACTCCTTTTGGGATTTTAGTGATTCCAATGATTCTTTATGGTTGTAAACTGTGGGGCAACAGTACATCCAACATGCAGTGGAAACAAATTGAGAAAATTCAGAAGCATTTGATTACAAACAAATTCATAATTAAAAGTACAATTCCTTATGTTATCTTGTTAAGTGAAACAACGACTGCTCTTATTGAAGCAATTGTTATGATGCAAGTCATAAGGTATTTAAAAAAAATTAAGCAAATGGAAGAGGGAAGATAGCCTAAGGTTGTCTTTAATGACATATTGTGCAAAAGAAAGAAGACTTGGATGCTATAAAATAACAAATAGTTTAGTAAATGGGGTATTCGCTTGAACATGTGTTCCATAAACAATAAAGAGATAACAACTTTTGTTATGGATAAGTTCCACAAGCGTACTTGGGATAAGGAGTGAGGGGGAAAGAAAAAGTACTATATCGAAGAGTTTATTCCCACTCATAATCATCAACAAAAAGCGTACATAGGGGCCAATATTTCTTGGAGAGCTAAAATTCTTATTGCACAGTTAAGGACTAATTCTCATCAACTTTGTTGTGAAACGAGGCGCTGGAAAAGGCCAAAAAAAGTGCGGGAGGAAAAAGTCTGTATTTTTTGCTCTTTCGGAAAAGTAGAAACATAAAAGCATTTCATTTTGGACTGTGAGGCCTTTAAAGACAACAGGGAAAGCTATGCAAATATTCTGGCAACTAGCTCGACTTGGGATAATCTATTCAACAAGAAGTTTGTTGAGAAACTAGGAGCGTTTATTGTGAGGCTTCACATAAAAAGGGATGAATAAAAGAATTAGATGGAGAAGCAATTTATCCCATAGGATATCTTTAGCCTCATGGACGTTAAAATAATTTATTTTTTCTTCATTCTTTCTTAATTATAATCTGTTTAAATCCTTTTTAACCCCATAGACATTAAAATAATTTATTTATTCTTTCTTCTTTTCATAATTATAATATGTTTAAACCCATAAAAATAGTTTAGATGGCGATATTATAAAGTGTTGTTAAACTATAAAATTTAAAGTTCAAATTTTTGTAAATTAAATAAAAATAAATAAATAATAAATAAAATAAAATATATTCGATATGTTGTGAATAGTTTGCCATAGAACAATTGTGGATAGATATAGTTATATACATTAAAATAAAAATTTGTCAACCTAAACATTAAATTTGTAATACAAATCATTGAAATGATGTGACACCAACCTCATTTCATATTATTTGAAAGGATGTGAAATATATATTACTTGTTTGGAGTCATGTATTAATTCTTAGATTTGAAAATGATGTTGGTATCTTGTATGATAACAGGGTTCTACTAACTATTAAGGAAGGAAAACTCCACACAGCTCTTTAAAAGTAGCATGGAGTTAGCAGCTCATAAGTTAATAAGGTAAGTTTGTCAAGACAAGCTGTATGTTTAACATTTTTTTGCAACCGTAGATTCATTATTAGCATTTAATCTAAAGTAAGAATATAGATTATAATTTTGTGGAATAAAGGTTAATATTTTGTCTTTGTCTTTCATGTTTTCATATATTCATTTTGAACTAATTTCTTTATGTCATAATCAAATGGCTAATTGTTTATTAATTTGTTTTTGATAAAAAAACTTTATGTTGCTTTTCAATAATTTAATTTTGAGAATTCAATTTCAAGTATTTTTTAAGTGTGATTTTTTAGAAAAAAAATTGGTTTATTTTCCGATATAATTTGTTAGAGCAAGTTGTATGTTTAACATTTTTTTGCAATAGTAGATTCATTGAAATCACAAGTTTGACAGGTGAACTCTTCATAATCGAAGTGTCTTAGGAAGTTTTCAGGGTGCTGAATCCATATTTACAAGAAAGAAAGAAAAAAAACCAGTTTAAACAACACAAATCAAGATTTGGCTACAATTTTTTTTTCAGTATTCTTGAAACTCCAAAAAGTCGCACTTAAAGATATTATTACCTCCAATTTTAAGGACAAGTTGTGGGAGGACAAGGAGTTGGAGGGTAAAAGGAAGCTAAGATACTATAAGGAGGTGATCAATCCCACCCTTGATAACCAAAAGTATCTCTCTTTGTTGACCAACACTAAGAAAAAAATGAACATTGCCAGGATAAGAACTAATCGTCATGAGCTTCGAAGTGAAACCGGGCGGTGGTCTACTCCCAAGACTCCCTGGGACGATATAATCTGTCAATTTGGTGATACTAAGAGGTTGGAAGATGAAAAACACTTCCTTTTGGACTGCCCGACTCTTACTCACATATGCTCTCAATTCTCTAACATCTGCCACACTTCCAATCTTCTTGACTTATTAAGTCAACCCAACTATAATGATTTTGGAGTGCTTCTTTCCCTTCTTTTTGATCATAGAAACAAGATTTTGAAGAATCACAATTAGATTCTTTTTCTTTTCTTGAGGTCTGATAGACCACATTGGTCTTAGTGGACGTTAATCATCATTATTATTTAAATTTATTTAGTTGTAAAGTGATTGATTGAGGTCTTATTATGGACTCTTTAGTAACTTTGGTTTCTATTAATTACTAATTTTTTGTTTTCAATTATATTTATTTTGTATTTAACCTTCTGATTTTTTTTTCCTTTTTCTTTTATTTCCATTTTCAGGAATTATAGTTTTTCCTCCATATTTTCAATTTAAGACGAAAAAATAATTAAAAACAAAATTCCAATAATACATTTTTTAGTTATATTACTTTAAAAAAAAATTTTCCATGGTCTTTTTTAGGATGAAAAATTTTAAAGAGGAAAAAAATATTAAATAATATTTTTCCAATATACTTTTTTTTTTAAGTTTTATTAGTTTTTAATTTGACTTACATTTTTTTTTCTTTTTTTTTTCTCTATTTTCAATTATGATTACATTAATCATAATTTGTTTTCTTGTTTACACATAGCTTTTATAATTAATAACTATTATGATAATTAATTATTAGCTTTTAGAATTATGTGAACATTTCTTTCCTAATTTTATCAATAAAGTTTTATTGATGTACTAATGAGCAATCTTTTCCTAAATTTGTTGAATTTGTTTTATTTACTCATAGTTTTTATAATTTTGTGCCTCCAAGTATATCAAGAATTCGAGAAAGTGATCTTATAACAAGAAATTGAATTAAAGAATTCAAGAAGTTCATTTAGTGTATGTTTGTGATTAATGTTTGTTGTTCTCGCATGTCAAAGGATTTGAAACTTCGTATTACCAGGATCTCACTTTGAAGTCCCATATTCAGCTTCAAGTCGTTGGTGATTGCTCGAAATTTATTGGGAGATTAACCTTGAATTTCTCATTTGTTTCAATTGGTTTGTTAAAGTTGTTTTATCTTCTTTCCTCCAACTAGAAATAGAAGATTTGGTTTTATTCAAAGTGACTCTCTCAAATTCATCCATTTTAATACTAAATCACAAACCATATATAAAAGTATAATATTTAGAAATTATTTGAAAAGGGTTAATGATATATTATATTTATTTTAATAAGAATTTTTTTTAATGTTTTTTCTTATTTTAGGAGCTAAGTATTTTGATTAGAAACTAATTGTTTTGATATCTATCTATAGTTACTAGTGATTTAATTTATATAATTGTGCTAGTCATAATTTAGTTGTTAAATTAATAGCAAAACAATTGTTATTACCAATTATTCATAAATATTAATTAACTTGTCTTTACGATTTAATTTGAAAATTAATTTAATACTAAATCACAAATTATAGATCATCCCAACTCCATTTTTCTCTTTAAAAGAAAGAAATATTGTTTAAAACGGGACGTAATTTGAGAGATAACATTAAAAGTTTTGTTCTATGTTCCTATGCATTCACTGCCACAAACACAATTGCATTCAACTCTATATCGATCATGCATAATTCCCATGAAATTTGTAGGAGACACTTGATCGTGCAAAACAAGTTTCTTGGAATTGGCATCCCATTGAGTTGAAACTAAGCTTCATCATATCAATTTGAACCAAACACTGCCAAAGAAATAAAGTTATAAAGCTTCATTACAACCAATAAGGTAGGGCGCTCACCAAAAAACAACATTTTCACTTTCATTTCTAATTTTTTACGAATGCTTTAATTGGTTATCTCACATCTTGGTAGCAGTCCATACTCCAATTAGCTATATTTAAACTAAGCGGAAGGTACTAGCTACTACGTAGCACTTGTTTAAATATTCATCACTATTCACAAGTGGCTCTTCATTTTTCTCTTAGATCAAATTTTTTTAACGATCTCAAAGAGATAAAAAATTTGAACAACCATGGTGTCGATGTTGTCTGCGTGTTATGTCGGTTGTAGGAACCCCAAAGAAATTGTGATGATCGAAGATGTTAATCAATCTTCACAATGGAAATGTACCTGGTCCTCAAGTGGTGCTCTTGCTTTTATGGTTGTATGGATTAGTTACACCACCTCCATATATATTCCAATCAAACCCTTGTCCATTGTCTTTAGGTTGGAGGAGATGGGCTCAAAATAAGTGGAGATTAGTGCGTCCTAGGGAGAATTCTTTACAAACCTCGATGGCCCATCTGGTTCGGTTTTCAAAGGGGCCTTAGAGCACATGAGCACACTTGGGCGTGACGAATGTGTGAGCGGGAAGTTTTCTTGCAAAATGTTTGTAAAAATGTTTGATCGTGATTTTTAATGGGGGTTTGGGAAAGCCTGCAAATTTTTTGCTGGAAAGCCAGGCAGGGTTCCCAAGTCCATCATGATTGTCTTGTGTTGTTGGCGTTCTAATAAGGATCTAAAGGTTCCAAATATAGTTTCAAACCCATTATGGATACACGAGGAGGATGTCGACAAAGTATTTGTTGAAATGTATGAAAGAGAAGTCAATTTGGGCTTTTGAAATGATTGCAAAATGTTTGAAAAAAGTCTCTAGTTAGGGGGCTACCCAAGGGTGTTTTGTCTCCATTACAACACCTGGTTGCTAGTATGGAATAGGCTAAGTAAGGTTTGGGGTCAGAGATATTAAAAAATTCCCTATTTTTGTTAGGTCCCTTTCTGGAAAATCTTTGTGTATCAACGTAAAAGAGGTGGATATTGTTGTTTCTATAGTTGACAACATTCATCATATTACAGGGATCTTCGTGGGAGCAATCAATCTCCTCTACAAAGGGAGGCAATTGAAGATGGAAGGTGGTCTCAAAGATTATGGCATTAAAAAGGGCGTTGCTATATCCTTAGTTGTTGGTTTGAAAGGAGGTGTCAAGGGCGGTGGGGAATCCTCTTCTTCAAGGCCCATGTCCTTCAAGGAAGCCCTACAGCTGGATCTCAGTTCTCATAATCCCAAGGACCTCTCAAGTCAGGCTTTTGCGGTGGAACATTTTTTGGATACCCCAACACTATAGGTGAATGATACCATTAATAAAATAAGGAAAAATTATTTTAAAAGATGGGTGATTATATGTCATTTTAATGGATTTTCACCTTCAGCTTCTACCCTCTGGGATTGGGTCCACAGAACTAGTCCCATAATATAAATATGTTATTTTGTTCGTAAGAATATTTTGTGGTTTTATTTAAAGATCTGGAATACCTAAAGAAATTTTTCAATGAGGGGTGTTGGTTTTGGGGCCTCGCTGATCTTTTGATTTAGCCACATTTTCTGAAGTTTATTCCTATCACCATGAAGTCCTTGCCTGTCCCTATTTGGGTCAGGCTGCCAAACTTTCCTCTTCAATGGATCTGGCTAGAGATCCTAGAATATATTGGTGACTCTATATGATGCTTCATTAAAGTAGATAGTGAATTATTGACAAAAGGTTCCGTAAGTTTTGTTCGCATATGTGTGGAAGTGGACCTCAGTGAAGGTTTACCAAATAAAATTGTCCTCAAGTGGGAGGGTAAGGAGTATACCCAACCATTGAACTATGAAAACACTGGCTTTAGGTGTAGAACTTTCCAACATCATGGGCACCTTTTGAATGCATGTCCCTCTTCAAAAGGGGTGTTTGCAACTAGGAGCCAAAGAGAATCTACCCTAGATGGAGAGATTTGAAGGAAACACTAGATACCAAGAATTATGCAGGTCAAAAGAAGAACAACACCCAATAATAAAAGACATCTCCTAAAAAATCAACCTCTCAGGATACAATTCAGCCCCCAATAGCGCCAACACAACTCTTAGCAGAGGAAAATCCTTCGGCAAAGGACAATGAGAGAACTTCAACTATAATTGTGTCTACAATTTGCGGGCAAAAGCGCAACCACGAGTTTGATCATTCAAATAGCGAGAAAGAACTATTGAATTCGATTGAACAAATCGTTATGGTACTTTCTCAAAAAAATGAAGAAACAACATTATCCTCAATGGTGACAGATTTCTTTGCAGGGTGGATTGATATATGTAGGAGAAAAGGGAAAAAAGAAAAACCCATGAATCATCTTGGTATTTGAAACTAGGAATGTAGTAGATGTACTTTGATGTATTTGATTTTCTAATGTAATATGTTTTTTTGGAACTCTCTCTCTCTCTCTCTCTCTCTCTCTCTCTCTATATATATATATATATATATAATTTAAAAGAATTTACTATATCGAAATCATCTAATTCCAACCATGGTTATATGTGACATCATCAATAAATATAAATACATTATTAAATATATTATTGATAAAAAAATTAATAAAATTATATCAACTATTTACTTTAAAAAATAAAAAATAAAACCTTACTAGCACAATTTTACACAAATATAAATACATATAAATTATCATAAATATTTAAAAAAAATAATAATCCATTAATCACAAAGGAAGATGGACAGAGCTCTGGAAACCCTCGTGACGACTAGGTTTTCACCTTAGCTAGTCATTCTATGCTTAATTTTCGTGAATATTTTGCAGATATATTTTGTAGTTCGTTCAATGGCGAATTCCAATGATTCAACAAAAAAGATAGTTTCTTTTGTAGGTATGGTTGTCAGTCAAGCAAACTCTTCTTCAGTTTCATACAATTCCATGCTGAAATTTGGTTTTGGTCTTCTGATGGTTTAAGAAATTCCTTCCCTCGATCTTCCTATGGATGAGGAAGCTTTCAACTATGAAATTGTTTTTTGGGGCAAGGTTTCATTTGCAAGTTTAATGGGTTCTGGTCGCGGCTAACTGATTTGGACAAAAGGATCTCTAAGTCATGGAAGCCCCTTTTTATGGATGGAATAAATCTTTACCCTATGTCTCAAGGTTTTTTCATTGTGGTTTTTGATAATATAGAGGACAAGAAGGACATTTGAGAAGTTGGGCCATGGTTTTGGGGTAGTTTTGATCTCTTCATGCAACCGTGGACTCCCACTTTTGATCCAGTAACGACATCAATCTTTGCGGCTCTAGTTTGGGTAAGGCTTTCGAACATTCCCATGCATTTTTGGAATCTTCCATCGCTTTCCTCTATTGGGAATGCGTTAAGAAATTTTTGTCGTCATTTTTCAGAAACTGCAAATTTTTTCAAGACTACTTATGCCCGAATATGTGTGGAAATGGACTTCAATAAGGGTTTTCCCGTGGGGATTAATCTGACGGCTCCAAACTATGTTTGGGTCCAAAAGATTGACTATGAGAATATTTCATTTTGGTGTAGAGCATGCTTTGAAATGAGGCACATAATTAAAAACTGCCCCAAGTGTTTACAAAACAACAAATACCAAAAAAACTTGAAGGCCGAAATGGTGGGAAGAAGCTAAGGGTGATCACTATATGATATTAAAAGAGGAAGAGTTTCATGATAAAAAAGAACTATAAGTCAAGAAGGAAGAAGATACAACCAACATAAACTAAGCAGGAAAAAACATATGCTAATGATGATCCCCTAGGTTCAGTGAAAGTGGAAAAGCAACAAACCCTAGTGGAAAATCGACCCCCCCCCCCCCCCCCCCCCCCTTGAATCCACAAGGATTCTTGCTGGAAAAAACATCTTATTGGGAAGATCACGCAGATGAGGAAGAACCCAAATTTCACTTGCTGAAGAATGATTTTCCAGGAATAGAAGAAAACACAGGTTGGACTAAAGTTAGGAAGAAAGGAAAAGGCATTTTGCCAAGGAAAACAAGAAGTGAGGCCAAGTCAAAACAAAAGTAGTGAATAATGGAATGTAAATGTATCTGGATATTGAGAGTTTTTTGGAGATTTTTTAGTTGGAAAGGGTTTGAAATTTTTGTGTCATGGGGAAATTACTTGAGGGTTTGGGTTGAGCCTTTTTGCTCGATTTCAAACCTCCAAGGAAGATTGAAATATGGAAAGGTTCTCGCCTAGTAACTAAATTTTTTTAATACACATTTCTACCCGTTTCTTTGAAAAAAAATCATAATACATTTTTTTATGTATTCACTCAATGATTTTATGTAATGAAAGCATGAGAAATCTTGAAGTACTTCCCCACATTTCATGAATGGTATGCTAGGTAAATTATAAGGTAGAAAGAATTGAACCCATGATCAACAACAACTATCAACAATATCAAAAAACTTCAAATCTAACTCTAAACCATTTGAGCTAACCCTTGAGACTATAATACTTATATAACTTAGAATAGTTGTATTTTAATTTTACATATCTAATTAGTAGTTTTATAATTAAGATAATAATATTTTAATTGATATAGTGTGAATAAGTTTAAAAACCATAATAATAATATTTTATTATTATTATTATTTTTATCAATTTAATTATTATTTTTTTCAAAATAAATTTAATGATTAAAAATATGTATTTTTTAAAACTTTACATTGAAGTAGAATACGATAATCAAATTATTGAATAAAAACAATCTCTTTATCCGATATTATACACCAATTTATATCTAAATAATATATGAACTTGTAATTATAATATATATGAGATCCACTCTTCTTTTAAAATATGAGTGTTCATAATCATTTTATGCTCCTTACCAGTAAAGTAATATCAATAGCACTCTTCACTTTAATTACTTATATTGATTAATCGAATAATTTTGGGTTATACCTTAGCAAAAGAAAACTGTGTGGACCAGCTTGTATATATATATACATCTATATGCTTATATGGAAAATTAAAAAGATTTGAGTTAAAGTTATGTTTAAATGATTTTGTAATAATTATTATATTCAAAGTATTTTGGTTATATATAGAAAAATAAAAAAATTGACCAAAATTTATGTTTAATAATTTTTATGATATTCATTATAAGTATTTAGGAAATATTTTGGAGAATTTTGAGGGTTAATATTAGCAAGTAGGTTAATATTTCATGTTTTTTCAAAAAAAAATATTTGCAAAATTTTCATTTTTTCAAAAATGGTTCACTTAAATTTTATAGTATAAAATTACGTTAAATATTATCAATAATTTATAAAGAGTGTATAAAATAATTATAAATTTGAATATTTAAAAAAAATATTGCTAAACAATTACAATTTACTTATTAAAGATTAGTATAAAATAAATAAAAATAATGAGAAATTTTATTTTCTATATTTTTTAATTATATATATATATATATATATATATATATATATATATATATATATAATTTTTCTTTCACAGTGGTTCACGAACCCATATAAAAATTTTCTTTCACAGTGGTTCAGGAACCCATGTGTCTGTACACATGAATTTGTTACATCTACCCTATAGACCCTCCCGAGGGGATCTACCATCAACCATACACACGAGGCCTAACCCCGAGGGCATCAAGGAGATTCGATTCTGTGACCTCCCACTGGCAAAGTACTTAAGAGCGAGGACTCAACCAATTGAACTAACCCTTGGGGCTTAGGATTTTAATAATTTATAATAATAATATGTTTATTTTTATTTAATTTGAAGTGAAAATGAATTTTTAAAATATCGATTGTAAAAATATATTAAGTTAAGTTGGATTTATATAGTTATACAAATATATAAGTTTGGTATATGTTTTTTTATCAAATTTATTTAGATTTTTTTTTTTAAATAATTGATATTATTTGATGACCATATCTTTATTTTTGCATATAATGAGTAGAACAATTAATGAATGGGTGTATTATTAAGGCACTCGTGCATAATGATCACCATTTCAAAACCTTATGGGTGTCCCACCTCTAGTGGTTGTGGTTGAAATCAACCCTTTGTCAGATGAGTACATAGTTCTAGATTCCTCTCTCTCTCTCTCTCTCTCTCTATATATATATATATATATATATATATATATATATATATATATATATATATATATATATATATATGGACACAAAAATAAGATAAGATTTAAAATCTCTTTAATAATAAGTTGTCAAATGTACCTCACTCTATCAATGTGCATTGTTTGAACTTTGAAATATATATTAGTAGCATTAAATTCTTACTTTATCTAACAAACATATTAATATGACAAATATGTTTTTTTTAATATCTACAATAATTTGTTTATGACATTCTGAATGTATGATTCATTTTTTTCAAATTCTTGATATAATTTTATTATTAAAATGTTATTTTATACATATAATGATTGTGTAAAATATTATACTAAATTGACATACATTGCGATAGACAAATAGGATAGGTATTATAATCTCCTTAATAGTAAGTAGTACTAGCACAAGTATATAAATTAAATGGTTGATAAACACCAATAACCATCAAAACACTTATGTGTTATTTAATTTCTTAGCTATTTATGTAACACTGAGAATTTGTATTGACAGAACAAAGTGGAGATCGCAATCACACTGCATAAGTTCTCAAATGGAAAAAATGGTTTTGAAACTCTTGATTTCATCCATTAGATTGTGTATATGACAAAGAATAGTCTCATATTATTAAATCTAGGCCATCCATCCATTTTCATTTTTTAAAGAATGGAAATTCTAAAAGCCCTATTCTAAAATAGACTATGTCTATCAACATAAAAATGCACTCACTCTATCTTGAGTTGTTTCAACTTTGAAATTTTTATCAGAAAACTTAAATTCCCGTTAGATCTAAAACTTTTGTGATCCATAATGTAGATAAAAGAACTTTTGGAATAATCACATCATTAGGATTGACCTAATCCTAATGATGTGATTATTCTGAAAGTTCTTTTATCAACTTAAATTCCCACTGCATTTAAAAATATAATAATAATAATTACTACGGAAAAATGTCTTCTTTCAAGAGGTATAATAATTATTTATAACATTTTAAATATATTGAATAAATATAAATAACTCCTTATGTTAAGTTTGAATACTTAGTAACCTTCTAGTGGGTTAAATATCATTCTATGTACTCATTCAAAGCATCCTCTATCATGAATCATGCATCTTAAATTTGATAACAAGTCAATGAATACATACCACTTTGAAGGAGAATTATCCTTTTACAATGAATTCAATACACAACACAAAATACGATAATCCTATGACTAGTTCTCCATGGTAAATATAGGAGAGAAAGGGTACACTTACAATGAAAGGGTACAATGAAAGGTTTTAGCCAACCCCCTAATACAACAAATAAACTAATGATGAATGTTTATTGGGGACTTAACATAGGGGCCGAAAGGCCTTAACATATCCTCCCTCTTTTTAAAAAATCTTTGTCTTCAAAGCTTGTAATTAATGGGTTCCTTCATGAAAATTTCATTTTCCCGTGTAGCTTATTCTAGAGGTGATCTAGATTGGATCATTATATTGTTTTTCATTCATCTTGATGCTTTAAGAGTGGAAAATGCGGAGGAAACATTTCATGGGACCATTTTTCCTAGTGGGGCTGAGTTTTCCAAATTAGGGTTTAAAACCTTGTGGAATAAGTTTAAAGCATCAATTTGCAATATAAAACCTTTCCGCTTAAGCGTGTATCTTATTATGTTATTCTACACATAAATACCTTTCTAAAGGCACAAGAATCACCACAATTAGAGTAGCCAAGAGTGTACAGGGAGAGAGAAAATAGAGAGTTTGTGTTCACTGGTAACAACTCACGGGCCAAAGGCCTCACTTCTTTGTACTTGGATCCATTTTCATTCAAGTGGCATCACCTTTCAGTTGGGTTTTATGCTAAAAAAGTTTCCTAAGTTATATCTTCTTTTACTTTGTGGTATGTGAGTTTTTATTTTGTTGTTCTCTATTTTCTACATAATTATAATTTGCATGTATATGCCATAAATATTAATTCACATATCTAAAAATCTAAGGAGAAATAAACCCTCATAGTATATATTTCATATTTTTAAATATATGTTAGTAGATTTGTTGTGACAAATTGCCCAATAGAATATCCACAACAATTTAGAGATCAAGAGGCATATTCTTCCACTTGATTTGGTACTCCATAATGGTTCTATTTTGAAGAGATAGAGACGATTTATCCATAACTTTTTCTAATTCAAAAATTAACTTCCTTTCTTCAACTAATTCCATAAGTTCTGTTTACATTGGTATAGTTTGTCTCAAAACCTTTTTTAGGAAAGATACATGAAAAACATAATGAATGAAAGAAGGCGGAAATTCTAACTCATACATCATTGATTCAATTATGAGAACAATATTACAGTATCCATAACATTTTAGAACTAAAATTGTATTCTTCTTTTTCTCAAGTGTAGATTACTTGTAAGGTTTTAGTCTCAAGAATACCTAATCACCCTCCTCAAATTTTCTTTCACTTCGATGTTTATTTGTTCGTTGCTTCATTAATTTGTGTGTCATTTGAAGGTTTTCCTTAAGAATTGTCAAAGTTTCTTTAGTCTTTTCCATATGTGACTTTATTACATATACTTTGGACTTATCTTACAAAAATTATGAGATACTAGGAGTTGGATATTCATAAAGACCCTGAAATGGAGTCATTTTAGTAGATGCACGATAAGTAGTATTGTACCACCATTCTACCATTGGAAGCCACTTCATCAACTGAGATTGCTTACCTAAAGAATAATATTTTAGATAACCGTATAAACATTTGATAGCTATTTATGTTTAACCATATGTTTGTGGATGATATATTGAACTCATCACTAGTGTTTTTTTTCACATGATAAATATATTTATATTCTATATGAGGAATATATTTATATTCCATATGAGGAATATATGTGTTTCAGACCTCAAGAGACTACTCAAAATAAAAAATAAGGCTTGAAGTCATTAGAACAAATATATTCATGTCAGTACAACCATTCCTCCCAATCACCCAAAACAAACCCAATTGACAGCTCATCACTAATGTTTTTCTACTCGTCTTCCATGATTATTTCCAGAATTTTCCTAGGATTTTTGCATCTTTGTCACTTATTATTACCTTAGGTATACCATGAAGTCTATGAATTTCCTTCATGAACACTTCTATCACTTTTCTTGTTGTGTATGTACTTTGAATTCCACAACAATGTGCATATTTTTCGAGCCTGCCAATGATTATAAAAACAAAATCTTTACTATTATTTTTGGTAACATTGTAATTAAGTCCATTGATATCACTTCACATATTCGATTAGGTACATGTAATTTTTGAAGTGACCCTAGAGATTTCAAGCTCTCTCTTTTATTTCCTTCGAAAAATTGACATCCTCTTACAAATTTTTGAATATCTTTCTTCATTCCTTCCAAAAAAGAAGTATTTTTTTTTATCCTTTGATATGTTTTAAGGAAGCCTACATGCCCTATCATTGGAGAGTCGTGGGAATCCATTAATATTTGTTTCTTAAAATTTTATTGAGGCCATAAATATATTCTACCCTTGTGCCAATGTATATCTCATTTCCACTCCCAATTTTCCATAAAGTTTATTCCTTCCTTTATACATTTATTTTTTGTTTGGTATTGTTGTCATTTTGCTAGTCCTGGGAAGCTTCTTCCAACCATACTAGAATATAAGATATAATATAATATAATATAAAATTAAGGCTTATTATATTCCAAAAAGAGCATCTACTACTATATTGTAGTTCCCCTTCCTGTAGATTATTCAAAATCACACCCTTGCATTTTTGCTACACATTTTTGTTGCTTTTCTAATGACATTTTTTGGTCCAAATTTAGGTTGTAATGGTTTGTGTTGACTTTAAAGTGTCTCCCAATGACATATTGTTGCCAATTTTTTATATTTACTGCATGTAAAATTGCTCCCATTTCTTTTTCATATGTTGATTTCACCAAATATTTTCCCTTGAATTATTTGCCTTAAAAAGCCAATGGCATCCCTTTTTGTGTTAATACTATGCCAACCCCCTATCTTGATGCATCACATTCGACTATGAATGTTTTACCAAAAATAGATGTTCTGAATACTGGTGTAGAAGACATGGCAACGTTTAACAGAGAGAATGCAAAAGTAGCCTCATCATTCCATACAAATGATTTTTTTATTCAAGAGAGATGCAACTATGCCTATAATGTGTGCATAATTCTTAACAATTTTTTGATAATAACCTATAAGTCTAAAAAATCCTCTAAGACTATTGATGTTCTTAGGAATTTTCCATTTTGCAATAGCTTGCATCTTTTGAGGGTCCACCTTAACTCCTTCCTTTAAAAAAATATGACCCAGATACTCTACTTCTTGTTTCCCAAAAGCACATTTGGATATTTTTACATGTAATTTGTTGGAAACTAAGGAAACCCGGAATGTGGGGGTGAATCAATATTTTATAACTTTTAGAAAATTTATCCAATTTCTTTAATACTGAGTTGACATACTTAAAAATTTAGCAATTAACCATGAAATCAATACAAAAAAACACTATCAACATCACACATATAAGCAACATATAGAAACATCGTATATACGTGGAAACCCATAAAGGGATAAAACCACCAATATTTCTATTCTTATGTAAATGCAAGCACCAACTTCTTTTGACATCATATTATGTAGGCACTCACCTACAAGAATATTCAACATGTTTTTTATTTGCAAGTGTTATCACCAAATTGTGTCATGTTGGGCTGCTTCAATGGTCAACTTGGAGTAACTATTTCAAACCACTTTTGACTGAGGATTAGCCTCTTCAGCCTAAGAGGGCTCTCTCAACTTATCAAAGGATTTACTCAATTAGGTCTTAAAATAGATGGCTAACTATGTGAGTGTTTTAGTGTATGTGATTACGGGTGAAAAATGAGGAAGATTCAACTACCATTGGGCTTATGGAGTCAGTAAACCCATTGAAACACATCAAGAATCTCAGGTAAAGCGAGAAAACTCATTGTTTGTCTATTACTGATATCAAAAATTACAATAGTAGTTGTACATATCAAAGCATTATCCAACCCCTTCTAACTCTAAAACTATCTCATTTATAGAGTGAGGACTCATACAAATGATTTTCCACCTTTTTAGCTTCGAATTCCCACCTCAGAGACCTATCTCAAAAATGATTCCATCACTTGGAGACTTCCTAGGGATATTTCTATTTTACAGAGTTTGAATACAAAAAGGACTCTTCTTTCATTTATAGTTCAAAAAATCCATTTAATAACCCTTATAAAATTCAACCAACTAATTTTATGAGTGTACTGGAGTGCTGATGTGTCATTATTCCATGTGAATGTTGAGTTGGACCTCCTCCAAGTCGAATTTTTACAAATTTTTCACAAATATAGTTAGTGAAAATTCTGAAAAATAGGCTTCAAAGATGAGTGTATAATTTCCAAACCTTTATGGCTTTGCAGAAACTGAGAGATTTTTTTGTAGATGGACCTGTGCTAAAGAAAAACCTCTTTCATATTTCCAAAATATTTTTTCATTTGGTCATAAATCAAACTTGAAGTTGACTGCTAAAACAGTCATGTACAAAAATTTCATAGCGCTCATTTCGTAGCAATCTCCAAAATCCACATTTTGCATAACCTTTGACCTTTCTGACTGTTGGAGGATCTTCCTTGGGGCTAATGAGCTAAACTGAATTTTTTTCCCTCCTTAGTTCTCCATAAAACTAAGTTTAAAGGCAAAAGAGCATCTTCAAAAATTTTGTAACATTTTTCAGCCTTCAAGCCCGGAGCACGCTACAAAACTACCTAATTATGGAGAAAATTCCAAATTCTCCCTTTTGCTTCCAAATTTCACCTTATAGGTCTGAAAATTGATATGATGAAGTATGATCATGCAAACTTGCCTCTTACCCTCTTCAGAAAACAACATTTTCACCTTTAGTAAGTTTATTTATCAATAAAATGACTCTATTTTTTAATGAAAAAATAGGGTTCAGAGATGAGCTCTTATCTCCTTATCCTTTATAGTTGTTGCAAACTTGAAGGATTTTTTTGTAGGTCAGTATGTTATGAAGAAAAACCTCTCTTCGTTTTTTGAAAACCATCTCCAGCTGTCCAGAATCTGTATTCTAAAAACATGTATAAAACAAGAAAATTCTTCATTCTGAAAATAGAGCCGAAAAACATCTTTGAATCTCCAATTTGTAGCACCTTTGAGAAAATTGAAAGAGGTTAATGTTATTTGATATGTTATTGACAATAAACTCTCCCAGTTTCTTAGAATACTTCTTTGTTTTCCCAGAACTTCCCTTGAAGTTGACTACTCAAAAGTCAAAAGCAGAGAAATCCCCAGATTTGCTACGAAATTGTCAGGTAGTTTCATAGCGAATTTTGCCTATTTTGCACTGAATTCGCTAGGAAATTGTGTTTAACTAGAAAGTGGAAGATGTTTTTGATTTAAAAGTGTGGGAATGAAAACTAAAGGACATGAGGTAGACTTGACTGATATGACAAGGCTCTAGGTGGTTTTAGACTTATGGTAGACATCGCCATATGCAATGTTTTCAAGAATTTCATGAAAATAACTATGAGACAACATGAACCTAGGTGACTGACCCTATCCATCAAAAATTAAAAATTTATGTGTGATAACAACAAGCACCCACTTGCTAGAAGCACCAACTCTCTTTGTTCACAGGGACCAATCTATTGATATTTTTCAGGTACCTACATAATGGAGACACCAATACCCTGATAAATGAGGTAAATATTTGTTTTGACACATTATTATGATCTTGTTTCAATATATATCTCTCTATTTTTGATCCTTTGTAATTTTATTTACAATAGCTTCAATCTTCACCCAATCACCTCCTATAGCCTCTATTTTTTTCCTTCTATTCTTTGTATGCTTCAAAATTTTGGAATTTAACAACTTTTTCACTATCTTCTCATGTCAACCAACTCTTTGTTTCTCACACTATTTATTTTTTCAAAAAAAAAAAAACTTCATTGCAATTCCAAGGACTAGTTTATATCAATCTCCTCTCATCACCCGTGTCTTTTCACATTCACAAATTTTCAAGAATTAAAGCACTTCATATTCGTGTTGTTTGAAATCCATTGGTCTATTTGTTTCAGATTCATGTCATTTTTCAATTCAATGGTCATTGAAATGATATCTCTGGTTTCCTATCTTCCCGCAACCATAACAATTCATTTTGATGTTTTTACTGTCTCCCTATCTAATTTTAATTTTAACTAATTCTTGGCTCTCAAAACACAAAAATTTTAATTAGTGTCATTCCCTTACACTTCAACCCATAACTTCACATGAAACCATGGCTAAACACTGGATATTATCATCTTCAATCGTTGGCTCTTTATCTTCCATGACCCTGAGCCAGGAACCATGGCTTAAGTGAAAAATGTGCTTATCCTTACACTGGTTTAATATCTTTGTGCCCTTATCCTCACCTTTCTTAATGCATATGACTTTGAATTACGTATATCACTTAGCCTCACAAAATTTTAAAACCTTCGCGCCCTTAAGTTTTAGTGTTTGGGTTGTATGTGCTCAAGGGCTAATGATCACAAACTAACCCTTTGGTGCATATCTTAAGGATATGCCACATCATTAGTTGATCTCATGATGATATCATCATTGTTACTTGTCTCATTATTATTGGGCCATGTCAATGCCATTGTTTCCCATGTGTCACTTTATTATTGTTCCACATTGTCTAATTGTTGTGTCACCACTTTCTAGCTTCCACTTGTCACCAGTATGGAGGGGGTCTTAGGTTTCGTTTATTTCAATAAATTCCTTTGTTAATTAAAAAACCCCGAGGCGGAAAAATTCACGTTATATATCGTGCTAATGAGATTTCCATCTCCCAGATTCTATCTCGCACCACAAAATTATGCATGGAACTCTTTGAATGTATAAATTATGGTGTAGAATTGCAATTTCTCATGAAATTTTAATTTAAATTACAAGACAAAATCCTACTCTACTACTATGCGGAATTCAATTCAAAATTTAGAACATCAATAAAAAACATGAAATGATAAATAACACACATGCACACAATATTTTTCCAGGGGAAAGCAATCTACTATAAGCCCCTTTTTTTGCTTGCATTAATTTGATGAATAGATATGCATTGCAATTGCTTGCTCGGACTTAGCACAACCTGAAAGTGAATAACCTATCTCTCTGCTCATTGAAAATATCTGACCCATACTTAGTCAATTTATGCCTCTGCATGAGCCCCTATTTCCTTGTGCAATTCCTAAGGAATTAGGCCCTTGTTATTTAGAAAAGTCCTGCAAAAGTATTGCACAATTCCCAAGGTTGATCATTTGACTGCATGCAACACTTGTACACTCAAGACTAGTCTACAACTGATGTTACACTGCCTTGGAATCTCCAGCATAGTTGGGGAACTTGAATTCTCTGCATGCACTAGCTATTTTACGTTGATTGATCAGTTGACTAGATGATCATTGAGTTAGATTGAAGTCCCACTGCACAACTGAACTTCCACTAGTTCCTCCAACTATTAAAACTAGTTTAACTGAAAACAACTTGAATTAATTGACCTTGATTGCTAAAAATTAGCAATCACACATGCTTAATTGAACTCTAACTCCTCTGACTCGAATTTACCGAGCTAACTGAGTGACAAGAGCTATGTCACCTCAGTTAACTGCATGAAAGTTGTTTTCTTATGTGGAAATTTGAATTTTCTCAACTTGACCAAGGAAAATTCAAATTGATACTTTCTTGCTGCATTTTTCAACTCTCCCTCTCAACAAGAAGGGATTATCAACCATCTCTATCGTGCACCTATGGAGTTCTAACTTCCCTCTTGAAAAATTCTTTGTCAAGATGTCAACATCTTGTTCCTTTGTTGAAATGTATTGTAGCAACATTATCTACCTCTGCACACAGTCTCGTAAATGGTGATACCAAATATCTATATGCTTGGATCGATCATGAAATAAAATATTCTTAGAGAGCTCGATGCAAATATGATTATCACAATAGATCACAGTTGGATCCATTATCTGAACAAACAGTCCCATAAGTATCTTTCTCATCCATATCACCTCACATGTTGCTTGACTTGCAACCATGTATTCTTCTTCTTCTGAGTTGAGCGCCACATATATTTGCTCCCTAATATACCAGGAAATAATTGCGGAACCAAAATTGAAAATTCTGCCTGATGTACTCTTTCAGTCTGATGGAATCCCCACCTAATCTGCATCTGTGAAGCCACACAACTTCGCTCCCTCTGTCTATTTATACCATAGTCCAAACTAGGTAGTGCCTTTGAGGTACCGTAGAACATGCTTAGCTGCCTTCCCAAACAATTTGGTTGAATAACCATAGCTTGAATCAATTGGTTGACTACATAACACATATATGGTTGTTTATTCAGAATATACATCAATGAACCCACTAATTGTCGATAAATGGTAGCATCCACTTCTTCACCTAAAGTGGCATCCTCCTTCCTCCAATTTGTCGCTAGAGGCATCTCCATGGGTTTACAAAACTCCATGCATAATCTTTCTAGTATCTCATTTGCATAATTGCCTTGAGACACAAATATTTCCCCATCAACTTGCCATACTTCCAACCCGGGGAAGAAGTGCATGAGACCCATGTCCTTCATTTCAAATTCCCTTGCAAGGTACTCCTTGCAAGATCTAATCAGCTGCTCATCACCAGTTAAAATAAAATCATTAACATATAAGACAATAATAATAAATTTACCTTCTACCAATATGTGTTAGAGGTTTGCATCCTCTTTAGTTTTGAAAAATCCCAAACCAGTGAGATAGTTGTCGATCCTAGTGTACCAAGCACATGGTGATTGTTTGAGACCATACATTGCTTGCTTGAGTCTACACGCATGAAACTCTTGATCAAATGTCTCAAAAACTTCTTGTTGCTTGATGTACACATCCTCCTCGATAAACCCATTTAGAAATGTTGTTTTTACATCCTTCTAGTGGACCTTCCATCCCATCTGCACAACCAGTGCTAGAATTGATATAATGGATGGATACCTTGCTACTGGAGCAAATGTTTCCTCATAGTAAATTCCCTCAACTTGAGAGAATACTTTGGCCATAAATTTGGCCTTATAATTCTCTATGCTTCTGTCTGTTTCATTCTTAACCTTGAAGATCCATCTCGAATCCACAATTGATTTTTCTGCTAGTCTTGGGACCACTTCCCAAACACTGTTCTTTACAATGGATTCATACTCTTCCACCATTCCATCGTGATGTAGGGGCATTGGACACTAGCCAGCAATGTGAGAGAATTTTCCACATGTTGTGGCTAGAAGGGTTAAAAAATGTTCAAGGGATGTAACAACAAGGTGTCAATACCTTAGTTGTCTGTTGCACTTAAAGCAATTAGGGTTAGTTTAGTAACTGCAGAAGTCGAATAGTTTGATTCGTGTCTATCTTTTCAGTTTCTGTTGTTAGAATTATAGTAGTATTATGTAATTAGGTTTTTTTGTTAAGAATAAAACCGATCCTCAAGAAGGAACCGAACAGTCATGTAAAGGATTATAAATTGTAAACCCTGATACAGAGTAAGGGGGGAATTTTGCAGTGAAGGTTGAGTCGAGAGGTATTGCTCACTGATGAATAAAATATAGACTTATTGGCTATTTGTGTATGTTATTGACAATTCTCCCGAAGGATTCATTCCTTCAATTTGTGAACTCTGTGTATGATTTGGAAGAAATCAATTATGTGTGAAAACCTCCTTATTCCTCTCTGAATGTGTTTGAACTCATGTTCTCAGTGCTTAAATTGAATGTGTTTATTTTGTATTGAAACCCTGAAGAAGGTCGAATAGTTGGCTCTGTTGGTCGAGCGTGACCTTAGCAATTCTCTGTTTAAAATAAAACTATGTCTAAAGCATTGAACCCTGTTGCTTAGAGCGTATAGTCGTGATAGAGGCTCTGTTGGTGGAGCGATATAGTTAGAGGCCGAAACATGTTGTTAACATAGAGAAAGACGGTTCGGGCGTAAGTCTAAGTTAAACACTATTCAAATACCAAAATTCCAAGTAAGCGGGTTTGCGAGGAGATACCACTGGTTTCACATTTTATTTTGGCCAGGAGCGGTTTTTGAAATAAAAACGCAATCCAATAAGTTTCCGCCACGTCATGTTTGTAAAACCACCCATTTCGCGTTTTTTTTAGTGTTAACGTTTAGCCCTTGAAAAAATGCGATTTCCATCCAAGCCGTCCGATCTACCAAGCAAGGGATCCAAGGGTAATTCGCACGGCAAGCTGCACGTAGGATAAGTCAAGGTATGGCCCAGCAGTTTTAAAACTTAAATATTTATTTAATACATCGGATTCGTGGGCTCGAAAGAGTTAAGCGTTGGTTGAAGTGTTTTAATTTGGAAGTCTAATGCGTTTCACTATATTAAGTTAAAACTTGGATATTTGTTTAACAAAGGATATGAACGTTGGTTCATATATTTTAATGCCATATTCCGAAGGGGGGTTCAAGTTATAGTAAGTGCTTTTAAAGTGAGATATTTACGAGCGCTTTGTTAAAAGGAAAACCAAAGGTCGTATTATTTTATTTTCATATAACATTGGACTATGGTAATTTCATTAATCAAATTTTCCAAATTTGATGAATGAAATGGAAACAAGAATTTGAGTAGACTCCCTTGGTGAAAGAAAATACAGGAAGAAGAGAGACCAGCTCTCCTTAACGCCAACACACCAATTTTGCTATCACATCGACCCATACAGTTTTCTCTATTGCTTCCTCGAAACATGATGGCTCAGTCTCTATAATCTCAGTCATTAAAGCCATGTATCCAGTGTATCGATTATTTGACCTTCTATGCACAAATGTGGGAGCTTCTGTACAAGTCTATCATATTCCCTGGTCCTTTTTCTGTCTTCTCTGGATGGTCATGTGAGAGTGGATGTATCCACTCTTTGTTCCTCAATTTATGGTTTCTCCACAAATTCCTGAGGTTCCTCCTTTAGAGCTAAAATCTCCTCTTTTGGTGGGATCTGAATCTCCCTATCTAGAGAGCACCGCATCACTCTCTCCTCATCAAATTTTACATTCCTTCACACAACTGTCATTCCAAGGGATGAAAAGTATAAGGTAATTGTAAGGAGTTTCTGTGTAACCCAAAAATACCCCTAATTTTGTTGTCGCCTCAAGCTTCTTCCTTGATTCTTTGAAGACATGGCAATAGGCAGAGGCTCCAAAAATCCTGAAGTGCGACATGTTAGCCACCTATAAAAATTTGTCATATCAAATGGTGGCTAGATCTTTTTTAGACTTCAAAAACAATTTCATGGCCAAATTGTGAGTTCTTAAAGTCTTATGAAGATAAATAATCTTTTGTTAATCTTCACTATTGTTTCTCTCATAAACCTGAAAAATCTGTTGTTTTCCTAAAGAAGACTGCTGAAAAAACCCATTTTTCCCTTCATTTTACCCGTCCTTTCATTCATAAATAACCCCATTTTCATCCCCTTCTTTCTTCATAAAATCCCTCCATAAGCCTCATTTAACCTTCAAATTCACTTCAAGACCCTTTTAAAACCATTTGGTCTCCTTCCATTTGGTTTTAAAAACTCCTTTTCCTTCTACCAAAACCCTCAAATTGGCTTAAAAACCCTATTTTTTAGCCTAAAAACACTCATAAATTACATTATATAGAACTTTAGCCCCCGAGGGCTTAACTCCTATAACCCCCACTTCTCATAAAACCTATAGCCCCGCAACTGGGCGCTAAGGGCTTAAAACATCCTAAATCCCCGTTATAAACCCTCATTCCCTTTATTTCTTCGTTATTTAATAAAACCCGATGGTTTGTTTTTTCGATGAATATCCACAGTTGATCTTTGCAGATCAACGGTTGACATTAAACCCGATCCCGCTCCTACCATGCTTTCCTCATTTCATAACTCTACTCTGAAGATTAAATCCGACCATCCAATTCATCAGATCAAATGGACAGGATTCAACCCGATAGGCCCAACTTATGTCGGGACCTACCTTCCGCCTCAAAAAGCACCCAACCACTCACAAACTGCCGCGTGTACTCCTCTAACTCCCCAACCTGCATCTTCCTCCGTCGCGTGCGATCCGCACTGTCGGATCTCCGACCTCCCATCCAACGACTAGGAATTGTTTTCGCATTTTTTTTGCATCCGGGGTTTAACGCCAAGAAAAAACACGAAAAAATGGTTTTGGAGGGGACGCATGTCAGGCAGCGAGGCATATCACGTTTTTTTTAAAAGAATTTTCAAAACCACCTTAGAGTTGCGTGAAACCAACAATTTTCTGCTAAAAACCACTTCTCCGCAATATAATCCTTCTTTTAATCTTAACCGTCGATTGTTTTAAATGAACGACTCGCACTTAACGTGACCACCATTTCATTCGCCCTTCCATCTACCTCCCGAAAGATTTCACCGAGAAATCCTAACCATTGATCATTCTAGATCAATGACTCTTATTCATCCTGCGTCCAAACTTCTTTTTAGCCCCTTTTCGCTTCCGCCAAAGACTTTTTCCCTTTTTTATTACATTTTCCTCCATTTCGCTATGACTTTTCCCCTCCGCATTATAAAACCCCCGATCAATCTCAACCGTTGATCAATCTAGATCAACGGCCTAGACTTAATCTTCCCACCGTTTACCCAACCGCCTCCCCATTTAAACCCATTGAGTGATCTCGATCGTTGGTTGATTTCGTCCAACGGCCACGATTTAATCTCGCGCCCAGAGCTGTATAAACCTATTTTCACCAGATTTTTCTTAACTTTGTTCGTTTTTTGCAGGTTTTTTCATTGTTTTAAAAAGAAATGAATGGCTAGGGATGACAATCCCCAAGCCAATTATTCACATGAAATGGGAGTTTACAGGGTTCCAACTATGATTTCTCCATGCCTCATGAGCATTGTGAAGTCATAAAAACCTCTGCGCACCTGCAAAACAAAAAAACATAGTAAACCTTAATCAGATCACAAAGAGTATCAGTGTCAAGGGATAAAATCAAAGCAGAGATGAAGAATTAAATGTTTTTAACACAGTTTTGATGGATTAAAGAATAAATTCAACTATCAAAGGCCTAATCCACACAGTTAAAGACAATATGAAGACCTGAAGACAAAAAGTAAGCCTAATCAGACCTAAAACACAGTTCAAAAGAAAATTAACAGTGTTTTAGGGAAAAATAAGTAGATCTATCAGTCCGAGAAGCCTCCACTGCCACATCAGAGGCTAATTGAATCCTCTCCAGCTACCAAAAGCCACCTACAGCCACAATAAATCAGAAGAAGACATAGTTACTGCCAAATTTGTGATATTTTTCCAAGAGTTATTTCCAGCTTATCTGAAAGAGTTTTAAAGTCAACAAACTCTGCCAAATAGCCTAAAAATTTAATGAAGACCAATTAGTACAGAGAAATATCAGAAATCTCCTCTGTTGAATTTCTCAAAAGCAGAGAAGCATTAACTTGTATTAATTGGACCTAGAGATCTTTTCTTTCATTCCACCTCTTCATTTCTTCTATAAATACTTCTGTAGAGGATAATTTAGGGGTTGGTCTCTGAATATCTGTTGCATGTAAATAGTTTTCTGAAGCTGTTGTAAGCTCTATTTGTAATTGAAGATACGTAAGTTGAGATGAGAAGTTTGAAGCTGTAGAGACCCACTGGACTTGATGATTGTAACTGGTTTTAGCATCAAATACAAGCTGATTTATGGGATCCTGGTTTATGTCAATGGTGATGTTTTTCTTATTGCAAATTGTTATTTTCTTTTTGTTTCCATTCTGTCCATTTTCTCTGATAAAGAACAACAAATATAGAGCTAATATTTACTGTCTGCAGTACCCTACTCTCACTGATAAGCTTTATCTTTATGTTTTCCTCCTTTGTTTATTTAAGAATGATTTAATACAATCCAAGCAGTTAAGGAATGTTGGTGAGCCCATGTCTTACTGTCTAAACTTCAAACATTGTTCTTGAATGATATTTTCAGTTTATGCTAAGTAAAGTTGAACCAGGGAAGTCTATGGTTAGCCCTGTCCTCTAGTTTTATCTCCAAAGGTTGTCTGAAAATTTCTCTAAGAGTATGTTGAAAGCACGCTAGGTTCAAATTCCTTACCTGATCTTAGACTATTATTTTTTTATCTTAAATGTTGTCTTGAAAAGTTTGCTAATTAAAGAATGAACTAGGGAAGTCTATGGTTAGCCCTGTCCTCTAGTTTCTTCTCTAACAGTTGCTTTGAAAAGTTTCCCTTTGAATATGCTAAAAGCAGGAGAGGTTCAAAGTCCTTACTTGATCTTAAGCTATTCTAGATGTTTTAAATGATTTCTATTGAAAGTGCATCAAAAGCAGGCTAGTTTCAAAGTACTTACCTGATCTTAGATTACTTTTATTTTTTTCTTAAGTGCAAGCCAAAAGCAGGATAGTTTCAAAGTACTTACTTGATCTTAGGCTGCTCTTTGTTCTTTCATCTGTTCGATCTTCATTTCTTATTGTTCCATTCCATAAATTCAACTTAAAGAGATCCTTTGACATAGATGACTTGCCCCATGGACCACTCTTGAACCTTGTTGTTTCAATTAAATCCTATTATGAATCCATAGCGCAATGGATTGAAACTGCTCCTTGCCTATCTTATCAGTTGAATCATTCCTTCACTTTCATACACCTTTACCCTTCATTTAGACTTCCTTCACCTTCATATATCTTTGCCCAACCAAAACCAAACAAAAACCTTGTTCTTCATAACTAGCTTAATATCACACCTAAAAAACCTTAAAGATAAATCAATCTTTACACTTATAAGAGAGATCCCTCTCTAGATTCAGGAGGGCTAGATCCTAGAATCCCAAAGTGGTTCAAATTTTGTCTCTGCAGCTTTAGTCTTGCCAATTTGCTAAAATTACAGAGGCCTAACATTTCTAGCGACTCCACTATGGAATTCTGAGTAAAATCCTTAAAACAAGACACTCAGTATTCAGTGCAATATAAGCAGCTTTCTCCAAGCACTACCAAGCAAATGGTAATCATGATAGGACTTATTTGAATCAGTGACAAACTAAGTAACCCTTAGGATTCTCATAGAAACTTATCAAACCTTGAAGGAATCAGCTAGCTAAGCCATAAGAGTAAAATCTCTTTGTCTCATCACCCTAGCTAAGTGTTGAAACAGATTTAGGACACTCTTAGAACCCATAAGACTGAAAAAACTCAGAAAACCCAAAAATATTTCGGATTGGTTTCAAATGAACATGGTGGTGGACCATAAAACATTTTTCCTCCAAAAGAGCTAAAAATTTCCACCTGGTGACTCCACAATCCTAAACAGACCTAAAGACTCCACTGGGAAACCCATTATCATCATAACATCATTTAAAATCAGTTAAGAAGACTTTAAGGATTAAAGTTTTCTTGTTTAAAGATCATTTAGCCTCCTAAAGATTGTTATATTTGGTTAAACTTTTCTTGTGAGTTGGGTCTGAAAAACATAGCATAGTGTCTTCTAGAAGAGTTCATACTAGAACCTATCCTGACCCAAACTCTCCTGAGATAGTTGATAACCCTTAAAGAATACTTTGGAAGTCTCCTAAGGCCAAATATTCAACTATTATCAAACCATTCCATAGAGATAATTATGTTCCTAAAAACCTTACAGCTCTACAAGATTCGCAAGTTGACTTAAGAAATCCATTCAGAACTAGGTCACTTGATGATATAGATTAGATATATTTAGAGCCTTCACTTTCATCCCAGGATAGAAGTGAACATCCTGGTAGCAGAGAAACTACTCCACCTGATTCACATTTCATTCATAATTTTGATTTCTCTCATCCTAGATCTGCTCAACAATCTCTTGCTGGTCCATCCACTTCTGTTACCCATACAACCATTGTTCAAACCACATCATTCCATCAAACCCCTCCCATTTTACATCCTCCACCTGTAAACCCCCCATTTTTCTCACAACCTCCTATCATGGCAACATGGTATGCCCCTCTAGTCCTTCCTTTACCTCTAGTCAATCTTCCATAGGAATATCAGTCAAAGATACCATTGTATGATGCCAGTGGTGCTACTAATGCTTCACAACATGTGGATAATATGAATGACTATTTTGACAGAAATGAGATCGATGATGAAACTGTCAAACTTAGATTGTTTGCTCAAAGTTTAGGGGGAGAAGCAAGAAAATGGTTTAAAGGCTTAACCCCTAACAGTATCAATGACCTTCAAGCCCTCCATCAGTTATTCCTTAACAAGTGGGAAGTCAAGAAAAACCCTCTCCAAATACTTTCAGACTATAACAGCCTCAAAAGAAACACTAGGGAAAGTGTTCAAGCTTATTGCACTAGATTCAATAGTGTGTATAATGCCTTGCCCCCAGAATTGAAACCTCCACAAGGCTCAGATTTAACCAAGTTTCCTGAAGGATTTGATCCTGAAATGGCTTATCAAATTAGAGAAAGATACCCTCTGACTCTAGAGGATATGCAGAAAGGAGCCTTAGCTGTGGAAGTAAATTTAATGGAGAAAAGAGTTAGAATGAGAAATGAGAAGAAAGTATCATTTAGGGAAGAATCTGCACCTTCCACATCTAGTTCAAAAATGGAGAGAATGATGGAGGAGATGATGAAAAAGATGAGCATACTTGAGAGAGCGCAAGCTAGTCAAAATCAATCAGCTCCTCAAAACAGAAACCAATCTCAAAACCAAAATCAGAATTTTAGGAGAAATCAACCTCAAAACAGATCAAGAGACCCTGATCAGGAGATTATACTTCCTTTTCATCAAAACTATATAAGTGAGGTTGAAGAAACAATTGAAAAAACTGAGAAAGATGACATAAACATGTTGGGAGTGGACAATGATGATTTTAAAGTTCATTACAATAGGAAACAAGGTGTATATACACCCTATGATGGTAAAAGAGCAGAAGATGAATTTTATTATCAAGAATTGGAAAATGTCATCATAAAAACTCCAAAAGAGTATGACCTTAGGAGTAAAAGGAATCAGGAAACCCCCAACAACAAAACCTTTGACAAATCTGCAAAAAACAACCCTGCAAGTAAACCAAAAAACATTAAAACAAAAAGACAAGACAGTGGCTGTAAATTCTGATAAAAACAAAGAAAGATGCACTCAAATTAATGAAAAACAAAGTGCAGATTTTAGCAGCACTAGTACCTCAGCTAGTGCTCCTTTTAAAACAATTTTGACCAATGTAAATAGAGGAAATCAGCAAACTGATTTTGTTGATAAAGTGGTGATTAATAAGGCTGAAACAAACATTTTAAAAAATCAGATACTTTTTAGTTTGGAACAAGAAATTGCCAAGATCAAAATCTCTGTTCCTCTCACTGAATTAGCCACCCAAGATGTATATAGATCACAAATTTTGAAGGATTTTAACATAGAAGAGAATAATGACACTGTCAATCTTAATGATGACCAACTAGAGCTTTTATTTGGTCCAAAGATTGAGGGAAGATACCAAGAAGGGCCAGTTCCTCCTTTCTATGTTAGTTTGAAGATTCATGACAAAATTTTACACAATGCCATGCATTATTCAGGGGCCTCTCATAATTTAATGCCCAAAGATATAATGGAGAGCCTAGGCCTTGAAATTACTAGACCGTACAAAGATCTATACTCCTTTGACTCAAGCAGAGTGAAATGTTTAGGATTAATCAAAGACCTTTGTGTAAACTTAGCACAAATTCCAGCCAAATGTTTAGTGATGGATATTGTAGTGGCTGATGTACCCCCCAAGTATGGTATGCTGTTATCAAGATCTTGGGGAGCTAAGTTACAAGGAACAATGCAAATGGATATGACATATGCAACCATCCCTGTTTTCAATCAGACTAGAAGACTTTATAGGGAAACTCACATGCAATATATGGTAAGTAGCCAAGAGAGACCAGAAAACTCTCCTCTTTATTCTATGCATACAGGTCTTGACTCATTTATCCTTTTCAATGATGAAACATTCAATGAGAAAGAAACCTCAACTGATTTAGTGGCCACTCCTCACTGTAACATAGTGGCAGATTTAGAAAAAGAGGAAGACAAGACAGAACTTTCAAAACAGTTTGTCAAAACAGAAAATTACAGCAAACAAATCACAGGTCTAGAGCTACAAATCAGTCATCCATTGCTTTTTAACCTTGAGAGTCAAGAGAAGAGTCCTCAACTTAATGAAGAACATGAGGAAATAAAACAAATTCAACATAGTGCTGATCTACAAGAACAATCCAAAAGCACACTAGATGAAGAGGATAGTAGTCAAACGAGTGAAACTGAAAATAGTCCTCTTTGGAGTATGGACTTTGATGGATCTTGCACTAAGAATGATGTAGGTGTAGGAGTGTAGCTTCACAATACAATGAATAATCATGCCGAAGGGCATTCCTGCAAATTAAACTTTCAATGCACCAATAACATAGCTGAGTATGAAGCCCTCCTTTTAGGGCTACACTTATTGAAGAAATTAGGGGTCAAAAGGATAAAGGTTCATGGTGATTCTGAACTAATAATTAGACAAGTAAATGGAGAATATAGTGCCAAACATCCCAGACTTAGAGCCTATAGAAATGATGTCATGGATTTATTGAAAACATTTGAGGAATTCCAACTTATTTTTGTCCCAAGAAATCAAAATATCGCTGCTAATGGTTTAGCTTTTGCTACTAGAACATGCCTAACACCTTATGGAACCAAAAAATGCACCACCCAAATCAAATTTCGACCACCTGTCCCAGACAATGAAAAATATTGACAAGTGTTCGATGGAGACAAACAAATAGAAGACTTCTTACAGTCCAGAAATGAATTTGAGCTGCCAAGTTTAGAGTCAGAGTATGACAATGACCGTTCCATTGAAGAAGATCTACTTGATGAAGAAGTAAACTCTCTAAAGATTGCTTTTATAAATATGCTAGCTAATGAATTTGAACATAACACAAATATTACTGCAGATTTGGAAAAAGAAGACTTAGAAACACTGCAATCTAACATTCAAAATTTTCCAAAAGGATTGGTCCCATTAGAAGAGTTGTTTGATTTCAATGATGTTGCCAAGAAGCCAAAACTAGAGCCTGTTGAAACTGAAGTAGAAGAGTGTAATATAGGCAGTGAATTAAAACAAAAAATGATCAAACTGTCTAAAACTTTGCCAGCTCACATCAAGCTGAAATACATTGAGCTGTTTAAGGAATTTTCTGATGTATTTGCATGGAGTTATGAGGATCTAAAGTCCTATGACACAGAAATAATTCAGCACAAGATACCCCTCAAAGAAAACCAAAAACCTTTTAAACAAAAATTGCGCAAAATCAACCCTGTTCAATTACCTTTGGTTGAGAAAGAAATCAAGAAAATGTATGAAGATGGAATTATTGTCCCTATTAGATACCTAGAGTGGGTGTCTAATCTAGTGTCAGTAAGGAAGAAAACATGATAGATTAGACTTTGTATTGATTTTAAGAACTTAAACAAAGCCTCATTAAAGGACAATTACCCTTTACCCAAAATGGATCACATTTTACAAAAGGTAGTTGGTTCTAAAAGAATTTTTTTGCTAGATGGCTTCTTAGGATACAATTAGATTTTAGTACCTCTTGATGATTAACTCAAAACAACCTTTACTACACCTTAGGGTACTTTCATGTATGTGAAAATTCCCTTTGGTTTAACGAATGCTGGTGCTACATTTCAGAGAGCCATGGATATTGCATTCTCAGAAGAATTAAGCTACTTCATCATTATTTACCTTGATGATATCACTGTTTTTTCCAAAACAGATGAAGAACACCTAGAACACTTGAGAAAAATCTTTGAGAAATGCAGAAAATATGGGTTATCTTTAAATCAAAGAAAACAACGTTTGGTCTCCAAGAAGGTAAACGTCTTGGACATATCATATCAGAAGAGGGAATAAAGATAGACCCAAAAAAGGATTGATGGTATTTTGAAAATCAACCATCCAAGAAATATCAAAGAACTTCAATCTTTCATTGGGAAGATTAATTTCTTGAGAAGGTTCATACCCAACTTAGATGAACTCCTTAGAAACATAACAAACATGTTAAAGAAATAAGGAGGAGTTAAATGGACCTTAGAAGCAAAGAAATCATTTGAATTGGTAAAACAAGCCTTAACAAAAACACCAGTTCTTATAAGTCCTGATTTTACAAAAGATTTTTTTATTTTTTCATTTGCATCAGAACATACAGTGGCTGTTGTCCTATTGCAGAAAAATTTGAAGGGACAAGAGCAACCAATTGCATTCTTTAGTAAGGCATTGAAAAATGCACCTCTGAAGTACAATATCATGGAAAAACAAGCCTTTGCCTTAGTCAAAGACTTAAAAGACTTCAGAGTTTACATTTTACATTCCCACATAATTGCATTTGTGCCAAATTTAGTTGTAAAAGACATTTTAGCACAGGACCCAGATGGCAAAAGAGGAAAGTGGATAGCTATGATACTTGAATATGATTTATAAATCAAGCCCACTAAGCTCATAAAAGGCCAAGGACTAGCAAGATTAATGGATGAATATAATTTTGAAGCTCTTGATATAAACATGATAAATGCATTAGATGAACAAGAGGAATTGTCAACTCCCATTGTTGAAGATCATTTTATGAATTCCTCCTGGTATGCTGATATTTTATATGTTTTTCTCAATTTGAATACGCCTCCTGGTTTGTCTAAAACAAAGGCAAGATTTTTAAAGTTAAAAGCTGTTAATTACTGCATTTTAGATAAATGTCTATATTTGAAAAATGCTAGTGGATTATTTCTTAAATGTTTTCCTGAGAATGATGCAGATAAGATCAAGCATGAGTTCCATGAAGGAGAATGTGGAGGCCACCTCTATTGGAAGACAACTGCCAATAAAATCCTTAGAGATAGTTACTTTTGGCCCACCCTCTTTCAAGATTTCCATAAAATGATTATTGCATGTCATAAATGCCAACTCTTTGAAGGCAAAAGAAAATTGCTTCCTTTACCCTTGCATCCAATCACTGTTGAAGCTCCTTTTCAGCAGTGGGGTCTAGACTTCATAGGGGAAATCCATCCACCCTCATCTGCCCAACATAGATGGATTCTCACTGCAACAGACTACTTTACCAAATGGATAGAAGCCATCCCTTCTAGGCAAGCCAATGACTCCGTCATCATAAAATTCATTGAAAATCATATCCTCTCTAGATTTGGTTTTCCTAGGAAGATTATTACTGACAATGCTGTTGCATTTGGATCCAAAAAGATAGTTGAATTCTGTCACAAATATCATATTACATTGGGTCATTCTATTGCTTATTACCCTCAAGGTAATGGGCTGGCAGAATCCTCAAACAAAAGTTTGGTGAAAATAATCAAGAAGTTGTTGGAGGAAAATAAGAAATCTTGGCACACAAAGTTAATACATGCACTATGGGCTGACAGATTAACACTTAAAAAATCAATTGGAATGTCACCATACCAGCTTGTTTATGGATCTGATGCAAATTTTCCAACCAGCCTAGGAGTGCCAGTCATGAAGCTGATCCAAGAAGTATAGTCTGAAGAGAATGATATGACAAGAAGAATTAATCAGACCATACATCTTCAACAAACCAGAGAGGAGGTCTACAACAGAGCATTACGAAAGCAAGAAAGCATCAATAAGCTTTTTGATAGAAGGACAAAAGCCAGTGATTTCAACATTGGTGACAAAGTTTTAAAGTGGGATTCAAGGAGAGAAGATAAGGGCAAGCATGGGAAATTTGATAACTTATGGCTTGGCCCTCATCTCATTCATTCTACTGCTGGTAACAATGCCTATTTCTTGCAAGAATTGAATGAAGCTAAAATTTTTTGGGGGTCCTGTCAATGGCAGGATGCTAAAACATTATTTTTCTTGACCATATCAGTTTGAAAGCCTTTTTTTTAATATTTTTTCTCATTGTAAATATCATATCCATCATTGCATTCAAAGTTAGAAAATGAAAAAAATACAGAAACAATGGAAAGAGAAAAGAGGGCATATTGTAAAAACAAGAAAGATACAGCCCTATACCAAAAAAGAGAAACAAAATCTGAAAGTGTGCAAGCTCAAATGCCACTCCTAAAAAACACACTCCTAGTTAGTCATATAGCCTAATCATGACAAATTAGTTTTAAATTTACTGCTGATAGGTTAGTGGAATATATTTTCCAAACAGCTTAATCTTGGCTTATCAGTTTGGAAGAGTAGGATAGAAGAAAAGGGTTCAAACAAGCTCAAAATCTAAACCTATGAATTCCCAAAGAAAGAATGGCTCTAATATGTTTAAATACTGAGCCAAAGATAGAAGAATTGGTTCCAAAAAGATTAAAATTGAACCAGAACATAAAGAGAAAAACAACTCAAACAAGCCTAAAAACAGAGTTGAAGAAAAGAGAAGGATGTTTTCAAACTTTCAGATCTTAAGCCTTCACCATTTTGCTTTAATTTTCTGCAAATTTAGTCTATGTGCAACTTGTTTTTATGCCATAGATCAGCAATAAGTTAAACTGTTCAATCCTGGATTGTGTGCTTTTAAATTTCTGTCTTAGAAATTAGAGAATTAAATCTTTCAGACAATCTAATACTGACAGATAGTAGTTAGGTAGAGAAGCTTATGAACTCAAATGTTTAATCTGAGTTCATGGAGAAATAAGGGTAGAAATAGACTAGTTTTATGTTTTCTCAAAAGAATAAATTTTTGTAAAAAGAGTTTTCCAATCCAAATGCACTCTGAAAGAAGAAAAAATGTTAGATCATTAGGATTGGGTAGGTAGAAAGCTTGTTTTGATAGAATTCCATTGTTTTTAATGGCTGCTAACATTGTTAGAGCAAAAGAAGATCAACAAAGGAAAGAAATTTGTAGCCCAATGGATGAGGCATTGATCAGCTTCCAGAGTAGACATGTCTGAAGTTCTTGACACCTTCAAGAAGGTGCCATCCCCATGTGGAGCCACCGTTAGCCACTTATAAAAATTTGTCATATCAAATGGTGGCTAGATCTTTTTCAGACTTCAAAAACAATTTCATGGCCAAATTGTGAGTTCTTAAAGTCTTATGAAGATAACTAATCTTTTAGTTAATCTTCACTATTGTTTTCCTCATAAACCTGAAAAATCTGTTGTTTTCCTAAAGAAGACTACTGAAAAAACCCATTTTTCCCTTCATTTTGCCCCTCCTTTCATTCATAAATAACCCCATTTTCATCCCCTTCTTTCTTCATAAAATCTCTCCATAAGCCTCATTTAACCTTCAAATTCACTTCAAGACCCTTTTAAAACCATTTGGTCTCCTTCCATTTGGTTTTAAAAACTCCTGTTCCTTCTACCGAAACCCTCAAATTGGCTTAAAAACCCTGTTTTTTAGCCTAAAAACACTCATATTACATTATATAGAACTTTAGCCCCCGAGGGCTTAACTCCTATAATCCCTGCTTCTCATAAAACCTACAGCCCCGCAACCGGGCGCTAAGGGCTTAAAACATCCTAAATCCTTGTTGTAAACCCTCATTCCCTTTATTTCTTTGTTATTTCATAAAACTCGATGGTTTGTTGTTTTGGTGAATATCCACCGTTGATCTTTGCAGATCAACGATTGACGTTAAACTCGATCCCGCTCCTACCATGCTTTTCTCATTTCATAACTCTACTCTGAAGATTAAATTAGACCATCCAATTCATCATATCAAATGCACATGATTCAACCCGATAGGCCCAGCTTTTGTCGGGACCTACCTTCTGCCTCGAAAAGCACCTAGCCGCTCACAAACTGCTGCGTGTACTCCACTAACTCCCTAACCTGCATCTTCCTCCATCGCGTGCGATCCGCACCGTTGGATCTCCTACCTCCCATCCAATGGCTAGGAATCGTTTTCGCATTTTTTTTGCATCCGGGGTTTAACGCCAAGAAAAAACGCGAAAAAAGTGGTTTTGGAGGGGACGCGTGTCAGGTAGCGAAGCATATCGCATTTTTTTTTTGAGAATTTTCAAAACCACCTCAAAGCTACGTGAAACTAGCATTTTTCCTCTAAAAACCATTTCTCCGCAATATAATCCTTCGTTTAATCTTAACCGTCGATTGTTTTAATCGGACGGCTCCCACTTAACGCGACCACCATTTCATTCGCCCTTCCATCTACCTCTCGAAATAGTTCACTAGGAAATCCTAACCGTTGATCATTCTAGATCAACGAATCTTATTCATCCTGTGTCCAAAATTCATTTTAGCCCCTTTTCGTTTTCGCCAAAGACTTTTTCCCCTTTTTATTACATTTTCCTCCACTTCTCTATGACTTTTCCCCTCCGCATTATAAAACCCCCGATCAATCTCAGCCGTTGATAAATCTAGATCAACGGCCTGGATTTAATCTTCCCACCGTTTACCCAACTGTCTCCCCATTTAACCTTATTGAGTGATCTCGGCCATTGGTTGATTTCATCCAACGACCACGATTTAATCTCGCACCCAGAGCTGTCTAAACCTATTTTCACCATATTTTTCTTAACTTTGTTCGTTTTTTGCAGGTTTTTAAGGTTTTTTCATTGTTTTAAAAATAAATGAATGGCCAAGGATGACGATCCCCAAGCCAATTATTCACATGAAATGGGAGTTTACAGGGTTCCAACTATGATTTCTCCATGCCTCGTGAGCATTGTGAAGTCATAAAAACCTCTACGCACCCGCAAAACAACAAAACACAGTAAACCTTAATCAGACAAAGAGTATCAGTGTCAAGGGATAAAATCAAAGCAGAGATGAAGAATTAAAAGTTTTTAACACAATTTTGATGGATTAAGGCATAAATTCGACTATCAAAGGCCTAATCCACACAGTTAAAGACAGTATGAAGACCTGAAGACAAAAATTAAGCCTAATCAAACCTAAAACACAGATCAAAAGCAAATTAACAGTGTTTTAGGGAAAAATAAGAAGATCTATCAATTCGAGAAGCTTCCACTGCCACATCAGAGGCTAATTGAATCCTCTCCAACTACCAAAAGCCACCTACAGCCACAATAAATCAGAAGAAGACATAGTTACTGCAAAATTTGTGATATTTTGCCAAGAGTTATTTCCAGCTTATCTGAAAGAGTTTTAAAGTCAACAAACTCTGCCAAATAGCCTAAAAATTTAATGTAGACCAATTAATACAGAGAAATATCAGAAATCTCCTCTGTTGAGTTTCTCAAAATCAGAGAAGCATTAACTTGTATTAATTGGACCTAGAGATCTTTTCTTTCATTCCACCTCTTCATTTCTTCTATAAATACTTCTGTAGAGGATAATTTAGGGGTTGGTCTCTGAATATCTATTGCATGTAAATAGTTTTATGAAGCTGCTATAAGCTCTATTTGTAATTGAAGATACGTAAGTTGAGATGAGAAGTTTGAAGCTGTAGAGACCCAATGGACTTGATGATTGTAACTGGTTTTAGCATCAAATACAAGCTGATTTATGGGATCCTAGTTTTTTTCAATGGTGATGTTTTTCTTATTGTAAATTGTTATTTTCTTTTTTTTTCCATTCTGTCCATTTTCTCTGATAAAGAACAACAAATATAGAGCTAAGATTTACTGTCTGCAGTACCCTACTCTCACTGATAAGCTTTATCTTTATGTTTTCCTCCTTTGTTTATTTAAGAATGATTTAATACAATCCAAGTAGTTAAGGAATGTTGGTGAGCCCATGTCTTAATGTATAAACTTCAAACATTGTTCTTGAATGATATTTTCAGTTTATGCTAAGTAAATTTGAACTAGGGAAGTCTATGGTTAGCCCTGTCCTCTAGTTTTATCTCCAAAGGTTGTCTGAAAATTTCCCTAAGAGTATGTTGAAAGCAGGCGAGGTTCAAAGTCCTTACCTGATCTTAGACTATTCTTTGTTTATCTTAAATGTTGTCTTGAAAATTTTGCTAATTAAAGAATGAACTAGGGAAGTCTATGGTTAGCCCTGTCCTCTAGTTTATTCTCCAACATTTGCTTTGAAAAGTTTCCCTTTGAATATGCTGAAAGCAGGAAAGGTTCAAAGTCCTTACTTGATCTTAAGCTATTCTATATGTTTTAAATGTTTTCTATTGAAAGTGCATCAAAAGCAGGCTAGTTTCAAAGTACTTCCCTGATCTTAGATTACTTTTATGTTTTTCTTAAGTGCATGACAAAAGCAAGATAGTTTCAAAGTACTTACTTTATCTTAGGCTGCTCTTTGTTCTTTCTTCTGTTTGATCTTCATTTCTTATTGTTCCATTCCATAAAATCAACTTAAAGAGATCCTTTGACATAGATGACTTTCCCCATGGACCACTCTTGAACCTTGTTGTTTCAATTAAATCCTATTATGACTCCATAGCCCAATGGATTGAAACTGCTCCTTGCCTATCTTATCAGCTGAATCATTCCTTCACTTTCATACACCTTCACCCTGTAGGTTTTAGCCCTGAACAGAAATTATCTACACACGAATCTTATAACAGAAAATAAACAATAGAGAGAGCATAAAACATAAAACAGATAAACACAGAGATTTTCCCCTGGATCCCAAATTGGGACGACCAGCTTGATTTTTCATTATATTCCTTTTAGTGTTACAACACATATATATACATGCCGGAGCATACATAAACCCCAATCCATTAACCCTGGATTAGAACATAACCGTAGTTCCCTTGACCGGATCTACAAAATACCAGGGGCCGAAAACCATCGTGCCCAAAAACCATGTGCAAACTCATGCACAAAACATGGGTGGGTCCGCATATGAGTGGGACCGCATACCAAAAAAAATTTGGGGGGGCTGTCGCCCCCCCTATGACCCCCCTGCTGCGCTCGGCGCAACATACAACGCGTGGGTCTAGTCGTGGAAAGAATATAACACATACCCAACATTCTCCCACTTGTTGTTTTCTTTCCACGGGGGGCCACAGGAGAGCTTAGTCATTTGGCCAATTCTTCAACACCCATTGTTTCTCTACACCAAGAGAACTTATGAGTGCTCACAGACTTCGTCAATGCATCTGCAACATTCTTCAAAGTGTCCACCTTTACTAGTAACACCCTTTTAGCCTCAACCATATCTCTAACAAAGTGATATTGAACATCAATGTGCTTTGTCTTTGAATGATAAGCAGGGTTCTTAGCCAAGAAAATTGCACTTTGGCTATCATAGTCTATCCTTATAGCTTTTTGTACCAACCCCATACTTGAACACAATCTTTGCAACCAAACTGCTTCCTTGCTTGCATGAGTGGCTGCTATGTATTCTGCCTCTGTAGTTGAAAGAGCCACTACAGACTGTCTTTTACTCATCCAACTGACTGCGCCTCCAAATAGGCTAAACACATACCCATTTGTAGATCTTCTTTGGTCCAGATCTCCAGCCCAGTCTGCATCAACAAAGCCATGAATGTCCAACATTCTTTCTAATCCTGGTCTTCCTTGGTAGCACAAGCCATAATCACTAGTGCCACGTAAATATCTGAATACCCGCTTCACTGCTGTCCAATGCTCCTTCCCTGGGTTTGACATAAACCTGCTTAATACTCCCACTACATGTGCAATGTCTGGTCTAGTACAGACCATTGCATACATCAGACTACCCACTGCACTTGCATATGGAACACGGGACATGTCCTCCTCTTCTTCTTGTGTCTTGGGACACTGTTCAGCAGACAGCTTTACACCTACAGGAATAGGAACATTCACCGGTTTACTATCCTGCATATTGAACCTCTGCAATATAGTCTCGACATACTTCCTCTGGTTTAACCAGAGCTTCCTCTTTGCCCGATCTCTCTTAATTTCCATGCCCAATATATAGTTTGCAGCACCAAGATCCTTCATGTTGAATTTGGAGAACAGTTGGGTCTTCAAATCTTGGATAATTTCTTTGTCATTTCCAATCAACAACATATCATCCACATACAAGACCAAATAAATAACACGGTCACCAATTAATTTAAAATAAACACAGTGATCCTCCTTGCTTCTAGTGAAGCCAAGTCCCCGTATATAGGTATCAAATTTCTGATACCACATCCTTGGTGACTGTTTTAACCCATACAGAGACTTCTTCAACTTGCATACCAGTTATTTCTTACCCTTCACCATAAAGCCTTCAGGTTGCTTCATGTAGATCTCCTCTTCTAGATCCCTGTGAAGAAATGTTGTCTTCACATCCATCTGTTCTATCTCAAAATCAAATGCAGCAGCAACATATAAAATTAATCTAATAGAAGTAACTTTGGCAACATGAGAGAAAATATCACCAAAATCAAGTCCCGGCACTTGGGAATAACCTTTTGCTACCAACCGAGCTTTGTATTTATCCACCTTGCCTTCTACATTCATCTTCTTCTTAAACACCCATTTTCTCCCAATGGGCTTCCTTCCAGCCGGCAACTCCACCAGATCCCATGCATCGTTTTTGTGCAAGGATGCCATTTCATCAACCATAGCCTCCTTCCAGAGTTTTCCATCCTCTGAATCTACTGCCTCCCTGACAGTTCTGGGTTCATCATCAGTTATAGTTAAGGCAAAACCTGAACAGAAAGCAGATGGACTATACCTTTCTGGTTGCCTTCTTTCCCGAACTGATCTTCTCAAAGCTGGAGTTTGTGGCTCTTCATCTTCTGAGTCTTCTTCTGTTGTAGAGTCCGATTCATCCTCCTTTAGCTCAAACTCTATCTTCTCAGGTTCCTTTGGTAGGACTTCATGTTTAACAACATCTTTCACTTCTCTAAACACCACATCTCGGCTGTACACAACCTTCCTTGTTTCTGGGTTCCAAAGCTTTTAACCCTTTAAACCATCCTTATACCCAATAAAGATGCACCTTTCAGATTTATTATCCAACTTGGTCCTTTTCTCCTTTGGAACATGTACATATGCATCACATCCAAATACCCTTAGATGTGAAAGAGAGGGTTTCTTACTAGTCCATACCTGATGTGGAGTCTTATCCTCCAATGCTGATGAATATGATATGTTAACTAAGTAACATGCAGTCTCCATTGCCTCTGCCCAGAATTCTTGTCCTAACCCGGTACCACTGAGCATGCTTCTTGCCTTTTCCATTAGTGTTCTGTTCATTCTTTCTGCAACTCCATTTTGCTGAGGTGTGTATGGAGTAGTCTTCTGTCGTGCTATACCACACTTCTTACATAACTCTTCAAATTCCTTCTTGCAAAACTCCCCACCATTATCTGTCCTCAGCGCCTTTATCTTCTTCTTTGTCTGGTTTTCCACCAGAGCCTTAAATTCTTTAAATTTGTCAAAGACTTCAGATTTATTCCTTAAGAAATATATCCATGTATTCCTTGAGAAGTCATCTATGAATGAAACATAGTACACAGACTTTCCCAGTGATGGAACTGACACAGGTCCAAACACATCACTGTGCATAAGTTCTAATATCTTGTTTGCCCTCTTAGCACCAGAAGGAAAACTCACCCGATTCTGCTTCCCATATACACAATGTTCACAGAAATCGAAATCCAGAGAGAAATTAGACATACCTTCTACCATACCATTTATATGTAGTATCCGAAGGCCCTTCTCTCCAATATGTCCAAGCCTTTGATGCCATAGCATGGTATTTTCTCCAGAGACAGCTAAGCTTTCCGCTCCATTTTCAGGAACCACATAACTGTTACACCCATCAATAACAGTGCTACCTTGTAGCTTGTACAGAGTTCCAGTCCGAACTCCCCGCATTAATACTAGTGCTCCCCGAACCATCTTGCAGGCATCTTTCTCGAACACTGTTTTTACACCCGCATCATCCATCTTGCTTACAGAAATCAGATTTCTAGCCAATGCAGGAATATGTAGAACACCAGGAAGTGTTCTAATCCTTCCACCTTGCAGCTTCAGCTTGACTTTTCCAAGTCCAACGATTCTAGCCTTCCTATCATCCCCTAGGAAGACATAACCACCATCATATTTCTCATACTCGCAAAACCACTCCCTATGGGTAGTGAAGTGAAAGGATGCACCTGAGTCAATCAACCATGACTCATGATCTACATGTGTATTTGAAGAAGAAGCCAAATACACATCTCCACCTTCATCCGAGGTGGTTTTTGCCTCTGCAGAAGGAGCATCATCAGATCCCTTTCCTTTCTCAGGAGCTTTAGATCTGCAGTCCTTTTTGTAGTGACCTTCCTTTCCGCATTTCCAGCACACCTTTACAAACTTTCCAGGAGATTTAGATCTCCCTCTAGATTTGGATCTCCCACTCGAAAACTTATTCTTGTTTCTGTTCTGGGACCTTCCTCGTACATATAAGGCATCTCCATTCTGACCCTCCATATTTCTCCGTCTCATTTCCTCCGACAGCAAGGCTGAGACAATGTCATCAAAATTCAAGGTAGTTGTATTGCTACCTATTGCAATAACCAGACTATCCCACGAGTCTGGTAGAGAACACAACAAACTGATGCACTTATCTTGATCTGAGATTTTAATATCAACAGATGACAGCTGACTTACCACAGTATTGAAGGCGTTCAGATGCTCTGTCACCGAGTCTCCATCCTTCATCCTCAGGTTATACATCTTTTTCCACAGGAACAACTTATTCACTAGAGACTTAGATTGGTACAAAGTCCCAAGTTTTTCCCACAAATTCTTCGTCGTAGCTTCCCCAGATACATTCAACAATACTGAATCTGAGACACACAACCGTATTGTGCTCTTAGCCTTCCGATCCAGTTTCTTCCAGTCTTCATCTAACATTGCCGTTGGTTTAGTACCTGGATCTACCGCGATCCATTGATCTTTATCCACCAGCAGATCCTCCATCTTGAGCTTCCACAACTCAAAACTCTGACCATTAAATTTCTCGATCTCTATCTTTCCGCCGCTCGCCATCTTCTTTCATCGCAAGAGTTAATCCCGCAGATCTCCCACTGAACAGGGTCTACCTCAGGCCCGAACAAAAAACCCTCAGCAGCAAAGGTGTCCCCTTGAAGCCGAAACAGCTCTGATACCAAATGTAGGTTTTAACCCTGAACATAAATTATCTACACACGAATCTTATAACAGAAAATAAATAATAGCGAGAGCATAAAACATAAAACAGATAAACACAAATATTTTCCCCTGGACCCCAAATTGGGACGATCAGCTTGATTTTTCATTATAATCCTTTTAGTGTTACAACACATATATATACATGCCGAAGCATACATAAACCCCAATCCATTAACCCTGGATTAGAACATAACCGTAGTTCCCTTGACTGGATCTACAAAATACCAGGGGCCGAAAACCATCGTACCCCAAAACCATGTGCAAACTCATGCACAAAACATGGGTGGGTCCGCATACCAAAAAAAATTTCGCCGGGGCGCTGCCCCGGTCCTCGACAGGGGGGGATGCCACCCCCCTATGACCCCCTTGCAGCGCTCGGCGCAACGTACAGTGCGTGGGGCTAGTCGTGGAAATAATATAACACATACCCAACACACCCTTCATTTAGACTTGCTTCACCTTCATATATCTTTGCCCAACCAAAACAAAAAAAAAAACCTTGTTCTTCATAACTAGTCTAATATCACACCTAAAAAACCTTAAAGATAAATCAATCTTTACACTTATAAGAGAGATCCCTCTCTAGATTCAGGAGGGTTAGATCCTAGAATCCCAAAGTGGTTCAAATGTTGTCTCTGTAGCTTTAGTCTTGCCAATTTGCTAAAATTACAGAGGCCTAACACGACACATCCAAATTTCTCCCCGAGAAATCCTCCTCTAGTGTAATCATATCAAGAATCCGATTAGGACTCCGATTCTGCAAATATACTATTGTGTTGCATAAATTTTCCCAAAAAGGTAGTGGTAGGCCTTGGTCATGCAAAATAGCCCTAATGACTCCCACAATGATACAATTATTTCTCTTAGCCACCCCATGCTGTTGTGGGTTATGGGTTGTCGTGAACTCTCGTCGAATTACTTCTTTCACACATAAATTCTTGAATTCATTCGACACGTACTCACCTCCATTATTTCTCCTGAGAGCCTTCACCTTCTTTCCTGTTTATTTCTTAACTAGTGCCTTGAATTATACGAACGTGGAGAATGTCTCATATTTCTTCCGTATGAAGAAGATCCAACAATTCCTTGAGAAGTCATCAATAAAAATGACAAAATATTTGTGTCTGACAGTGGAGGTTGTCAAGAAAGGTTGGACAACATCACAACGAATCATTTCCAAGACTACATGTGCTTTGTTTTCCCGATCATGGAATGTGGATTTTGTGTACTTCCCCAAGGTACATCCTTTGCATACATCCTGCTGCTCAAGTTCTCCTTTAGGGAGGCCAATTGTTATTTGTTGCATAATCTTCAAGGCACCATGATGCAAATGAACAAGTCTTCTATGCCAAAGTTCACTGACATCATGACTCTTCACTTTCTCCACCTTAGTGCCTAATGAAACACAATATTTAACATTTAGCTTATACATGTTCTTCACACGAACCCCGATCTGCTTCAACTATCCCGTGGCTATGTGTCTCATGAATTCTTTTCCTTTGCTGAAGATCACATCATAACCACAGTCTTCCAAAAATGCAATAGAGATGATATTTTTATTTAGGCCTGGAATGAACATGACATACTTGAGTTTGAGAGGAGATCCTGAATCCCTCTGAATGGTGACTATACCAATTCCAGTCACACTGTACCTTCCTTCATCCCCCCATCTTGATGTGCATATGGATATCTTTCTCCTCCAGGTCATTGAAAAAATCTCTACACCCTGTGTTATAGGTCAATTTGGGAATCATTCCCAATGAATTGGTTAAACTAGACATCATCCCCAGAACCAATGAATAGGGTCTATCATCCCCTATCATTTTAGGTGCTACATGCACTAAGACAAAGAACAAAGAAAAATCATCCATGACTTCCATTGCAAGGTTTCCAAGATTTGAAGTATATGTTATATAACCTATGAGCTCACCAACACAGTCTCTCAAGGGGCTAAGTGCATTGCATATGCAGTTACCTCCATTCAAGGGTGCTCTGCAAAGCACTTACTGACTCTCAAGGGTGTGTTGGTCAATTGGGAGCGAAATTCTTTTTGTTTCGGAATCTCCACTTGGCCAGTGCCTTCTAGAAGAATGCATATGTGTCGAACTTCGAATCCATGTGTCCATTTGATACCTCTGAGCTTGGGAACATGTCTTGCCTATTATATAGAAATTCATTGATTGTGAAAATACCTTCAGCTCGTCTATAAATTGAGCACAGATCCTAGTGCTTGAGAAGGAAGAAATTGAGTAGATAAATGCTGGTGGAATTTCAATTGAGGATTTGATTTGAGTGATATGTTGTTGGAGAGATGTTCATTTTGATGAGGTTGGGATGATGCTGGAGATGGTGATATCAAATCAATCGCTGGTTGTAAACTCTCCTTCTATCCATTAATAAAAATTGTTGTTTAATTTCCCACATATGTATATGTATAAGCTTCTATCTTTCATATTATGAATCCTTATGTGATGTATATGGTTCATGTTTCATTGATTTAACTGAATAAATTGAATAGCCATCTGTATATTGCAATCTCTTTGCTGTTTAGTGTTAATTCTTGCAGGAAATATTTTGGCGATCTAGCTTGGATTTGAACCTACAAAAACAGCGACAGGAGGAGAATAGGAAGCGCTTGGACCCGAAGTAAGTTTCTTGATCTATTCTGTTTGTATATTTACTGTTAGGAAAAATATTTGCAATGTCTTTAATCTGTTGTTCTAAATGCATAGCACCACATTTAGGGAAGAATGTTTTATCCGTAATTCATATTTTTTCATAACAAATTGGTGACTCCGCTGGGGAGTTTACCCTTCATCCTTGGTGTGTTTGCCTTTGTTTGTCTACATAGTAGCATTTACTCTTAAATATTAGGTTTTTTATAATCAAATTTGCATTAGAAGTGTGTTAAACAGCCTGAGTTTTTGTTCTCTGTTGTGCCCAACACATTGTTGAACAAGACACGGTGCTTTTCATAGTGTCGTCTCCCATTTAGGGGTGCATTGCAACACACTGTCTCCCCTTAGAGATTGCATTACCCCCTAAAGCTAACCAAATTCCCATTTATTTTTTCATTGCATTTGCTTTCAGCCTTTTGTTTGCTGTATTTTCAAGAGCCTGATGCCTCATAGAGACCAGTAACTTTACCTGCATCTTCCTCTGAAAGAAAAGTTTGTTCAATGCTGAAAAATTAATTTTGAAGTATTTTCATTACTGCATTAGATCCATTTGCTTTTGAAAAAAAAATTGTCTTTAAATTCTTCGTTTCCTATAGGAGAAATTGTAGTTAAAACCTTCATTTTTCCTAAAAAGAGAAATTGTTGTTCAATTCCTAATTTCTCAAAGTAAAAGGAATTTGTTTTTATTTATTTGATGCATTTAGTTTCCTTTTCTGCATTCACATTAAAGGGACTGAAAATAAAAACCTGCATTTTCATGTAGTGGATTATTTGTTTTTCATAGGAACAAATTAGGAAAGCTGCATTTTATTTTGTGCCCTTTGTTGTTTGCTCTCAATTTGATTGCTCTTTCCCTCTAGTAGCTAGGATTTTCATTGAAAAAACTAAAATTGAAAGTTTTCTTATAATTTTAGTTTTCATTTTAGGAATTTCCATCACATCATCGCAGTGAACCTTGAAAAGAAAATTTATAAACAAGATCAACTTGAAATTTTCATCAATTTACCTAACAAAGTATTGGAACCATAACGATAACATTTAGAAGGTCTAGGCTAGAGATGTGTTCTGACGTCATAAAAGATAAGAATTGTTGTTAATTTTTTGCGATACATTCTGAGTGTGATACCTCACTCCACGTACGTAATTATATTGTAGCTCATACACATACTTTCAGGTATATCAGGCGGTGTTACAGTACGAAAAGTATAAAGGGGTGCTCTCACTATGCAGTTTCGCATCAAACAATGCTAATACGGACTTGGGCCTCCACGTACCTTCGGGTATATTTTGGAGGACAACTTTAGGTTACTATCTATCCATAGTGAACCGAGTCAGCTGCCTTGTAAATTGTGATACACCGAACACAACATTCGGGGAGATTGCCTGCTCGTACTTCTTTGTTCGCCGGGAGGTATTCTGTAGTTCACAGTTTCTTGGTAAACCTTTTTCCTAGAATTACCCTTTTATTTTGTTTATTTGTTTTTTGGTTAAAATAAATCAGTCATCGTGGAAGAAAAAAATCATTTTCCCCGTTGTTCGCGTAGATTAGCATTGAAACTACCTTTACCACCGGAAGTTACTCCTGGTTGGCGAAGGCGACATCACTCTACCAAAACCAGTACTATCAGTACCTTTAGTGAAGAATCATCTTCCCATATACCAGAGTTGGCACAAGTTCTTTCTGCACATCTTGGTTCGTCTACCGTTTTCGAGACGGAGTCCTCACAGCTACCCGTGGTCATGATCCATTCAATCAGTAAGACCATACCTCCTGAAACCGACGTTGTTCAACCGAAATTTGATCCAGATCTTGTCTCTTCTTTGCTAGAAAATCTGAATCCTGAAGTCGAACGACCAGAAGTTGTTCCTCCATAGGTCATCCCACGATTTTTTATAGCCATTGAGTCTCCCATATCACACAGTCAACCTCCTGAAATATACTTTGGGCCTGACAGTGATATACTTCCACCTATTTTGATTTCAATTGAAGAAATCCCATAAGACGAAACACCGTCAAATCCAACCCATTTTGGGGAGGATATTTTCTTGTACGAGTCTTTTCCTCAATCACCACTCTCTGCTTTTGTTGATCCTATGCCTATTCAAATTATCATCATTTCAAAAGGGTATACATTTGGTGAAGTAACCATGCCTGAACCAACATCTTCAGTTGGGCCATCTGTTCCAATTACCTGAGCACCTGCCCTTGCTACCCCGTCGATGTTTACAACTTCACTAGAGTCATATTTACATGGAGGCGCTTTTCGTCCATCATGCTCTAAGTCATTATCTGTATTTTCTCTGGTGCACCTTCAAACCCATGGACTTCACCAATGTCATCGTCTGGTATTCTAACTGGTAAGCCTATAGTCGGTACTGAATGACTTAATCCTCTATACACATCATCAGGGAAATATCAAGCTGGTCCTTCTGGGTCTATTCCATACAGTACCATATCAATTAGACTCCTTGCATTTGGAGAACAATATTTTTCGTCTTATTATCCTCCTCATGCTGGGGGGAAACCTTTGGTCACCCACTTTGACAATACTCGATTTTTCGGTCAACCTAATTTCGAAATGAATGTTTGTCAATGGCAATCCACTCTGCCTATCCAACCACAAACGACTGTACACTCGTATTAATCGGTTCAACCTATTACACCCACATTAATTCCACTTGTTAATACATATTTACCCCTGTTACAGAATAAAAATTTTGTACAACAACCATTTCAAGCGGGTCCTTCAACTCAATACCCTCAAGTATTGGGCCCATAAACTCCAAATCCTCAAGTTAATTTTCAACAACAACCTGTACCTGGAATCATTTATTCACAAGTTGGTTTACCATATTATAGGATGTCATAGCCACAACCAGGTTATACTTAACCTCAACCAAATCCAATTTATCCTAATTTGGGTTATATCATTGGTGGACAGACCTCTTGGTAGCCTTAGGCGCAAATGCCTCAACCTTCATTTCAACAAGTATCATATCTAGGTTTTTGTCAACAGAATCCTCAAGCGTTTGCTTATCAAAATAACCCATAGCTGGGTTACTGGTAGAATATTCCTTATGCTGGTGCTCAAAGACCTGTTACCCAAGAAATTCCGTTATATCCTAGCTATGCTCAGCCTGACCTTAATCGATAGTTGCCTTTTGTTGCAACTTTAGAGTTACCAGATTTAAATCGGCTAACCAATGATCCAATGAATTATGCTCCTTGGTGGCTAGTGATACCTCACAAATTACCTTCAGATATTCCTAAGTTCAATGGAAACCCTAGGGAAGACCCGTCGACTCATGTTATGACTTATCATTTATGGTGTTCATCAAACTCTTTGAATGATGACTCTGTTTGACTAAGTCTTTTCTAGCATACGTTCACGGGTCCGGCTGCAAAATGGTACATTGAGTTACCTAGAGCGTCTTTTGATAATTTGACTGCCCTAGCTACTGTCTTTTTGAATCACTTCCAGCTACCCATATGATATGAAATTGGAGCGAAACTCTTGAATAATTTTAAACAGACTAATGCTACTCACATTTCTGAACATATTCATGAGTGGCATCGTCATCGTAGAATGGTTAAGACATTTTTTCTTGATCAACTCTTTGCTGAGTGGTTCATTAAGTCCCTGTTACCATCTATAACTGAGGATGTGGATAAGGGTGGCATCATCACTAAAGAGCAATTCATTTCTTGTGCACAATATTTAGACTTGATTTATACTCAGTCTGGCACGCTCTATGAAAAAATTCCAAACGCTTCACGATCTAATTTTACTGTTCCTCCTCAATTAAAGGACTCTCATGACGGAGATAGTATGATTGGTACTGCAAGCACACATCATACTACTACATCTGATCCTGCACCTTCTTCTGAAATTAATGTCGTGTCATTTGACAAAGGCAAAAGTGACAAGAAACCCGGAAGTAAGAAAAAAATGAAATCAAAGAAAAAGAAAACTTCTAACCCACAGGAAAGATCATCTGATCATTAGTATGGAACTAGGAAACCTCGTTATCCATGCATAATTTGTAATGAGGAACACTTTGTTCAGGATTTTCCTCATCACGCTGAAGTTTCAAAAATGGTTAAAACTTCACATGCATCAGCTGTGTTGACAAATCTGTTTCCAAATCTGGACACAAATTTGGTTGCTACGGATCTAGCTTCTAGTTCCCAAGTGCTTATGTTATCTGTCACAAAACCTTCAACAGATATTTTGGTGTCAACGCGTAATAAAGATTATGGTAGTCATACCACTGATCAACCTACTACCTCGACTATGAATCCGTCTACGGAATCGGTATCCCCTATTGACATTCCTGAATTGACAATCAAGCCACCGAAGGGAGTCATTTATAAATCAACATATAATCCTCGAGCAAGAGCCGCTCAAAATTATAATATAGTTGAATATTTGGCTCAATCCCCTTCAACTATGTCAGCTCTTGAGGTATTACAAAACTGTCCCTCCTAGAAACAGGCTTTATTGTCAGCTATAGGTGGAATTGATCCGACTGATTCTAATCTTGTCGTCTTTAATCATACGGGCTATGTGCCACAATTACCATTAGAATTGGAATTCTCTATACAAGTAAATGTTCTCAATCACCTTGTTCATCGTACTATTATTGATGAGGGAGCATATATGTGCATTATGTCTCTAAACTGTTGGAAGTCACTTGGCTCGCCACGCCTATCTCAATCATCAACAACGTTGAATGCTTTTGACAGACGTACATATAAGCCTTGTTGTATTATCAATAACCTGCATGTTCAACTAGGAGGCAAAACAATGAATGTTGATGTCGAGGTTGTTGACGGACCCCTTGACTATAATATTCAACTTGGAAGACCATGGGTATATGATATGACTGTAATCATTTCTACATATTTTAGAATGATCGCCTTTCCATATAAAGGTACCATCACAGTCATTAATCAACTATCCTTCTTTGTCTCCGCTTCGCAGGTAACTGGAAGTGTTCTGTTCGTTCACACACCCCAACTAGTGCTTCAGAACATTGGTGTAGGAATCTTAAAGGATTCCGCTCTCATGGGAACCTTTGCATTACCGCCACCTACAACGTTGGCATAAATTGCAAGTATAGAGACTTGCTATATGATCTCTTCCACTCCATTTGGCTTAAGGTAGAGTACGGGTGATTCTGAAATTGTTACGTTGGATAAGTTTTTTCCGCCCAGCCCTATTGAGCTAGCATAGAAATCAATCTATTAGGCTTGGGTGGTGAATCCGAAATCAGCGTCGCCAGTTGTTTGGGTTGATCGTTCCTTATATTTTGGCACTCCATCCGATCCTTTTTCCTCAATTTTCTTGACAAATGAGAATATTTTGGAAACAATGATGTCAGAAGGAGAACCTTGGGAAGATTATCATCATCATTCCCATTTTCCTGATTATGAAGATAATCTTAGTGAACTATATCACCCATCAATCAAAAATTTCTTTTCGAATTCTTTACCATTTAATGGAATCAATTCCGAGCGAAATTTGTCAAATATTGAAGAAACTGTTTCTATTGATATTTCGACCAAACCTGGCGTGGTAGAAAATATTCATGTTGGCATGTCTTGTTCTCCATCAGAACTTGAAACATATCACTCTCTATTTCATGAATTTCAGGATATCTTTGCCTGGTCTTATGAGGAGATGCCAGGTATTGACACTAGTATTGTTGAACACATTTTAATATGTACCCTGATGTCAAGCCGATACGTCAACGCCTTTGCCCTGTTCATCTGAAGAAGGCCGTTGCCATTAAAGAAGAAGTTGAAATTTTTTTGCGTGCTGGTTTCATATACCCTGTTCCGTTAACTGAGTGGGTTTCCAACATTGTTCCTGTCATGAAAAAACAAGGAACCATCAGAGTGTGCATCGATTATCGGGATGTTAATCTTACTTGTCCAAAAGACAACTATCCTACTCCCTTTATTGACCATATTATTGACGATTGTGTTGGATTTGAAATTTTTTCGTTCATGGATGGATTTTTCAACTACAATAAAATCAATATCCGCCCAGAGGATCAACATAAGACAACATTCATCTATCCCTGGGGCACATTCACTTATTGAAAACTACCTTTTAATTTAAAGAACGTTGGGGCTACTTTTCAGAGAGCAATGGATTATGCTTTCAATGACATCAGACATATTGTTCAACCTTATCTAGATGATTTACCCGCACATTCACGAAATCGGAATGATCATCCGATGCATTTGAGAGACATCTTTTTACGATGCTGACACTACAAAATACGCCTCAATCCACATAAATGTGTGTTTTGTGTTGGGTCTGGTCATTTGCTTGGATTCGTAGTCTCAAAAGAAGGAATTTGAATAGACCCATTGAAGGTCCAGGCCATTCTTGATTTTCCTGCGCCATCAAATTTACTTCAGATACAGAAACTTCAATTAAAGGCTAACTTCCTAAGGAGTTTCATACCCAACTACGTCGAAATGGCTAAAGGATTTTCTTGACTCTTGAAAAAGGGGGCTCCCTTCCCTTGGGACCAAGTTGCACAAACTTCTTTTTATGCTATCAAGGATACTCTTGTCCGGGCGTCATTAATGTATCCCCCAAATTATCAGAACGATTATTTCTTATATATCACCACGGCTGATACAACCATTGCTATGGTATTGGTCCAAGTAGAAAATGGGATAAGAAATCTGATCTATTATTTGAGTCGTAATATCAATGATACGTAAGTCAAGTATTGATACATAGAAAATCTTGCCTTGGCGGCTGTTCAAGCTGTCCAAAGATTTCGTCACTATATCCTGTTCCGAAAGACCATTATCATTTCAGATTGCAACCCCATGACTTATATCTTATCACGTCAATTGCTGGGGGAAAAATATTCAAAATGGATTGTCATTTTACAGGAATTTGATTTGGAATTCATCAAATCCAAGCCAAATAAGTCTTTAATTTTGGCAGAGCTTCTATGTGACCTTCCCTCTGATAGTATTGCTACTACGTCGGAAGCATCAATTCCTGACGAGTATCTGTTTCTGATTGGATCATCTGATCCTTGGTATGGATATTTTATCATTTATCTCCAAACCCAAACTTTTCGGCCTGATGCCTCTTGCTCTGAACAATGATGTATTCGATACCAAGCCAAATATTTTCTGATCGTCGACGATACACTTTATCGTCATGGTGTCGATACTATTTTAAGAAGGTGTCTCACTCATGAGGAGGCCGAAAAGGTTTTAAATGATTGTCATGCTGGGGCTTGTGGTGGACATTTATCTGGATACGATACTGTGCAGAAGATACTATGTGCCGGTTACTTTTGGCCTACTATATTTCGCGACTGCATCCTCGCGGTCAGAAGTTGTCATGTGTGCCATATTTTTTATCATAAAATCCGCAAACCCCTATGCCAATGCATCATGTTGTCTCTGTGGGACCATTTTCAAAATGGGGTATTGACTTCATGACCTGTAACCCTCGTTTGTTTGGGGGGCATGGGGCATACTGGGTATTGTCGCAGTAGACTATTGTACCAAATAGGGCGAAGCGATGCCTACATTCAACAACACAGGACAGACATCTGCATAGTTTTTATTTAATCTTGTTATTTCACGGTTTGGGGTCCCATAGGCTATAGTTACAGATCATGGGAAGAATTTTCTCAACCACATGCTGACTGAATTGACCGCCAAGTTAGGATTGTCACATGATAATTCTACTCCTTATTATCCACAATCAAATGGACAAGTTGAAGCTATCAACAAGATTCTTAAACATATGCTTCAACGAATGATAGGAGTTCGTAAAATAAACTGGCATTTTAACCTGTACTCAACCTTGTGGGTGTACCGAACCTTGGTGAGAAATGCAACTGGTTTTAGTTCTTTTCAATTGGCGTATGGTTTGGAAGCTATTTTTCCAATGCAATGTGAAACACTTTCATTAAAACTCGCAATATACTTGTTACTTGACACCTCAGAAGAAGAAGCGCGTCTTTTTAACCTCATCCATCTTGATGAAGCGCGTCGTGAAGTCCAGTTGGCCAAAAAAGCACATAAGAGAAGTATAAAGGCGCAATACGACAAAAATGTCCAGCCTCGCATTTTCTTTGAGGGCGACTTGATCCTTCTTTATGATCAAGAAGCTGATGTAATAGGTACAGAGAAATTTGAGCCATTATGGCATGGCCCCTATATTGTTAAAAGAGTTCTTGCTAAGGGCGCCTATGAATTGGTGGATTACGATGGAATTCCATTGGCGTAGCCTAGAAACGGGTTGTATCTGAAACATTACTATGCTTAATCATGAGTGTAGTAATTTTTTGTAATATATTATATATATATGACGTCAATTTGAATTCATTGTCTTAGTTTGTTTTTAGATTTTTCTTGACGTTAGTAATCCACTTTACATTTCATTGCAGATGTCTGAATATTTGGAACCGTTTGTTGGATATGTTGATGGTGCTAGTCGTAGTACGCTCTGAACGAAGAGTTAGTGAGTTTTTTAGGGATTTGTATTGGTAGATCGACAAAAAATATTGCTGAGTATAGCGCGTGGATCGAACTTGTCTCCGATGCCATTTCATTTGGCATTAACTGCATCATTATAAGGTTAGACTCACAACTTGTGGTATTACAACTTACTAGTGTTTATACTGTTAGAAATCCAACACTACATCGGTTGTTCCTAAGAGTTCAACTTTTGGAAAGACACTTTGATTTTATTCAATATCAACATATTTCCAGAAATTTGAACACATTGACTGATTCTTTAGGTAATCAAGTTTTAGACAAACATTTTCAACGCATGTAAAGATACATTCACATAACTGAATAGGATTACACAATAAACATAGGAAAACACTGAAATCAAACAGATAGATAGTCATAGGTTTTTACAAAAAATTGTGCCCAAGACACATTGGTCATCTGACCTCAAAATTTATGCAAAATATCGAAAGTAAAACTTGTGATGCTCATGGTAACATGCTATAGATCTAGCTATCCTACGCGGTAACTGCATCTAGTAGTTAGGAACGCCTATAGTGTGGCACTGCAGTTGCATGGGTAACTCTTCAATCTAACAATCCGGAATCCTGAAGGTCAAACCCTCTATATGTTGCCTAAGATTAGACAAAGTCTCAGCCATGTCTAGATCCTGAAGGACTTCTTTCCCAACAACCCTCTCTGTTGGCTCATCTGCTCCATGCTCTAGTTCCTCCACCGGTTGAACTCGACCAACATCTGCATTACATCAAAATTTTAGTTTAGCTTGGGAAAACATCAAAAAATACAAAAAAATTATATAAACCTTAGGAAAATAAAAAATACGGTCAAACCATTCTTACCTATTACACCCCACTGAGTGCCTTCTGGTAAGGCTAAGTCTGGATCTCCTCAGAAATCGACGCATGCGTATGCATACTCATCAATGGAGGCAACTTGTCACCTGAACCAGGCAAATAACGCTATTGAGAACACAATGGTTGATTGGCCTGTATGCCTACCCATTAGTTTTACCCATCTCTGCATCCTCAGATCTCTAGGGTTAGACACACCCAGTGTCACATGTCGAGGCTGCATCAGTGGAATCCACTCTAAGGAAAATGAAATGAGGATTGAACCATAATTGAAGTTATTCTTCCTTCCTCCCTTTACTTTGTTTAGTTTTTCCTTTATTTGTGAAAGTACGGCTTCAGACCAGTTGAATATTGTTGGCTCCATGCACTCTAGCACATACTGCATATATGATCTATTCGCTACATATAGTGTAACGGTGCTAGCAAGGTTTGCGATTGTGAAAAGAATGGTTCTCAAAGGCAAATCTAAAACATCACGAATGTTTATTTTCCCATATTTTCTTGGCTTTTCCCCTGCATAGCAATACTGCAAAACATAGTCTCTCACTGTCTCTCCTCCAAGAGTAGACCCTAAGAGGGAAATGGGCAAGCCTCTCCTCGACATACCTGTGAGAAAATATACATCCTCCATTGTAATAGGAACCAATTTGTTCCTAATATTAAATGCCTCAATAGCCGGATCCCATGCTCGAACTAGGAACTCCAAGAGTTCTATTTGTTGCCTCATCCCTCACAAGCGTAAGTACTTTAACAACCCACAATCTCTTAAGGCTCTTATTGTACCCGGATCATTTAGGGCAACCATATTATGTTCTTCATGCTCTCTTTCTCTCCATGTAATCGTCATTATAGTCCGATGAAATCCTAAAAAATAACCATAAGACTCATTAGACTCCTTTCAATGCAAAAAATTAGACAAATTTTGAGCATAGTGCAAGAATAAAAAATGGAGATTTCACCCAACGCAGTCTTGAATAAGGGACAATGCATTGCATATGCAGCTAGACTTCAATTTAGGTGCTCTACAATGCACTTTTCGATGCTTAAGGGTGCGTTTCCCTCTTTAGAAGCAAAATTTACCCTAAGGGGCTCAAAACCCTAAAAATTTGCAATGAAAGGAAATGAATTGACTACTGAAAGAAAGAGAGGGTTCATGGCACTAACCTGGATCAAACAACGATGAAAACCGTCCACAGAATCGATCGCAATTAAAAAGTGAAGTTTGGGGGAAAAAACAGGTTCAGAGCTCCAAAATGCAAATGGTAGCTATTGAATGGTAAAAATGAATAGTAAAACTCTTTTTATTAGTCATTTAATTATTTGCAATGAATATTTAATGTCGTGACTATGGTTTTATTTTATTTTTATCATGAAACAAGTATTTTTAATCCATTTGATGTTGTTCTGAACAGGTTTTACAATTGATGAACATATTAGTCGTGCAGATTTATTTAAAGAATGATTTGACCACAAAGCATACTTTTATCCTTATTTTTCGAGCTTTGTTAAAAACGAAAAAGGACTTGAAGCGCACTTTTATCTCTTTTTCGAGCTTCTATAACAGCAAAAAAGGAACCCCTGGAGTCTTCTTTTAGCTATTTTCAGACTCCGATAATGTGAAAACATTGTCGAGCACTTGTCTTTTCAAGCTCGTAAAAGTAAATGAATTGATATCTACTCAGCATAAGTTTAACCCTTTTCCAGACTGAGATAGATTATTTACGAAAAAGGAATACCTTAGTCAAACATGACTAAAGAGGTTCTATCATATAGTATTTTACACTTTTTCGGATCTGAGCGACAACTTTACGAAAAAGCACTTATGAAGTTTTCTTTCGTCCTCTTTTTCAAACTCTCTAAATATGAAAAAGGATCGGGATGTCACTGTCATTAGGCTCGTTAAAACATAAAATAGCGACGGGCTTGTCGATCATGGAAAGAATCAAGTTTCATTCATCGTTAGACTCATTAAATTATTAAATAGTGATACATTGTTCACCCGAATGGTTGAATTATAGATCAAGCATATGTTATCCTCAAGCTTGTTAAAAAATAAAGAGGTACTGGTCGGCAAATGACCGGGGAAAAATTGGGAAAGTGAACAAATTTTTTTACAGTAGCAAGTCGCTCTTGAACATGACACTTCACTCCATCACCGTGACTGTTTGGGTTGGGTAATCTTCTTGACGGTTCATTCATACGTATGGTTCATCACACCTTCACTTCGGTTTTGGGTCAATGCTGCCAACTCATCTCAGTGTCGCTGATATGTTCAAGAGAAGTCATTCAGTGAATACTCATCCTTCTGCAATACTCATAAACCTTCATTCTCATGAAATTCATCCTTGAACATTGCTATATCAAGTCATCCTTTGTCTCCGAAATCAGTAACTCCCTTTTTGCAATAAAGTGGCTTCCTGTCGATGATAAATCATCATCCAGGAAATTCACTTAGAAACATCATATTCCAGTACCATGAGGCTTGTTACAACATCGACAAGATCCTCACTTCCATATTTTTGACGGAAAGATTTTTTTTGGTGTTCGACATCAAATCATCTATTCACGCCTTATGAAATGTACTGAAGTACCTTGAGGGCCATTGACTTCAATGATGGTTCTCTCGTGTTTTTTAACAACTCACATCATTGGCTAGTAATCAAACGATGTCTTACCATTTTCGACTACAAATCATATATTTGCATGGCTAGACTTGTACCTGAATGATCGAGTGAATGAGATAAGAATACCCCGGATCTAGTTTCAGCCATCTGGGCTGCGATTTCAGGATTGTTGTACACATCATCTATATAGTAACCTTACATACAGATCATCATCCGACCATGGGCCTATATTTATAGGCATGTCTGTATTGGGAAACATTGCAATGTAGATAAATTCCTGCAATATGTACATGTTATTAGATAGTTTATGTGCTAAGACTGAGAATGCCTTCCCTCAGTAATTCGTGATCAAGAGGATGTATCATGATGTAATGTATTGTAATATTGATGCAGGTCGCCACTCCGCTTCAGCTCCAGCCCATCACAGTGTAAAGCATCTCATTCAAAAAATATTGTTATTATTGTTTCGACTTCATGATTTAGGGGGCAATCTGTTATAGGTCAATTTGGGCATCATTCCCAATGACATGGTTAAATTGGACATCATCCCCAAAACCAATAAATAGGGTCTATCATCCCCTGTCATTTCAGTTGTTACATGCCCTAAGACAAAGAACAAAGACAAATCATCCATGAATTCCATTGCAAGGTTTCCAAGATTTGAAGTATATGTTATATCACCTATGAGCTCACCAAAACAGTATCTCAAGGGGCTAAATGTGTTGCATATGCAGTTACCTCCATTCAAGGGTGCTCTACAAAGTACTTCCCGACACTCAAGGGTGCGTTGGTCAATTGGGAGAGAAATTTTCATTGTTCCGGAATTTCCATAGAAGAGTGCATATGTGCCAAACTTCGAATCCATGTGTCCATTTGATACCTCTGAGCTTGGGAACATGTCTTTCCTATTATTAGAAAGTCATTTATTGTGAAACTACCTTTAGCTCATCTATAAATTGAGCACAGATCCTAGTGCTTGAGAAGGAATAAATTGAGTAGAGAAATGCTGGTGGAATTTCAATTGAGGATTTGATTTGAGTGATATGCTGATGGAGAGATGTTCATTGTGAAGAGGCTGGGATGATGCTGGAGAGATGTTCATTGTGATGTGGCTGGGATGATGCTAGAGATGGTGACATCAAATCAATCGTTGTTTGTAACCTCCCCTTCTATCCATTAATAAAGATTGTTGTTTACATTCCCACATATGTATATGTATAAGCTTCTATCTTTCATATTATGAATTCTTATCTGATGTATATGGTTCATGTTTCATTTATTTAACTGAATAACTTGAATAGCCATCTGTATATTGCAATCTCTTTGCTGTTTAGTGCTCATTCTTGCAGGAAATATTTTGGCGATCTAGCTTGGATTTGAAGCTACAGAAGAGCGACAGAAGGAGAATAGGAAGCGCTTGGACCCCAAGTAAGTTTCTTGATCTATTATGTGTGTCTATTTACTGTTAGGAAAAGTATCTGCAAAGTCTTTAATCTATTGTTCTAAATGCATATCACCACATTTAGGGAAGAATGTTTTATCTGTAATTCATAATTCCGCATATCACCCTGTTATGTGGAACGGTGCACCTGAGTTCAAGTACCACACACTCCCCATCATTGCGCTTTCCATGCATACGATAAGGGTGATGTCAAGCTTGAACTGTGAAGCTAAAGCTTAACCTGCTCCTCCTCCTAGGGTCTTCTTGCTTGAATTTTAGTGTGGACACTTTATGCCATAGTTCCCAAATTCATGGCAATTGAAGCATTTAATTTTGGACAATTATTTCTTCTTGCCCCGTTAGCTAGATTCTGTTTTGGTTTTATATTTCTTCGCTTTTCCCTTCCAACCAATGAAAAATTTTCCTCATCCTAACCCTTGGATGAAGTCCCATCTCTGGTGTTTCTCCTTATCTCCTCTTATACCAAATCATACCATAAGCATTCCCAATTCGGTAATTTCTCCCTCCCATTTACTAAGTCTTAGTAACTATGATAGCTTTTGGGGAGGCCTAGAAGAGCTAGGCTTGCCAAGTCATCTTCTACAACATTTACACCAACCCCACCAAGTTCATCAAGAACTTGTGTGAACCTACTTAGATACTGCAAAATAGTGTCATTCTTCTACATCTTGATATTTTGAAGTTTATCCTTGAGCGCCAACTTCCTCTGGTCACTACTATTCTTGAACAATTATATCAGTGTTTTCCACATTGCGAAAGGATTTTCTTTCCCATGGATATTTGAGACAATGTGGTTTTGTACTCCCTCTAATATTATTCTCCTCGCCTTGGCTACATTTTTCTTCCACTGAGCTAGGTTTTGTGCATTATATTCCTATGGTTTTTAAATATATGTTTTTACATATTCTAGAAATCCATTTTCATCTAATACTGCCTCCATGTGATCCTTCCATGCAATGAAATTAGAGTTGCCTTCCAAGGCATACTCTAGTCTCGACCCATTGAAGGTCATCTTCCCAAATCCAAAGAGATTTTGCTACACTAGTCTGCAAATTCAAACCTCTTGAGAAAAAACTTCGAAATTCCCTCCTAATGTGAATCCTGTTCCGATACCATGTAGAAATTATGGTGTAGAATTGCAACTTCTCATGAAATTTTAATCTAAATCATAAGACACAAGAGTACTCTATTTCTCTACAAAATTCAATTCACAATTTAAAACATAAATCACAAACATGCAATGAGAAATAACACACATGCACATAGTATTTTTCTAGGGGAAAGAAATCTGCTAAAAACCCCTTTGCTTGCTTGCATTAATCTGATGAATATAGATGTATTACAATTTCTTGCTCAGAATGAGCACAACCTGTAAGTGAATAAACTATCTCTTTGCTCACTGAGAAACTCTGACCCCTAATTATTCAATTTACGCCTCTGATTGAGCCCTTATTTCCTTTCTCAATTCCTGAGGAATTAGGCCCCTATTATTCATGAAATTCCTCCAAAATGATTGTGCAATTGAAAATCTTGATCATCTGACTGCATGCAACACTTGTACACTCAAGACTAGTCTAAAATATATGTTACATTGCCTTGGAATATCCACCACAACTGGTGAAATCGAATTATATACATGCAATAGCTATTTTGGGTTGATTTATCAATTAAATGGATGATCACTGGGCTATACTGAAGCCTCACTACACAACTGACTTTCCACTAGTTCCTCCAATAGTTATAACTAGTTTAATTTAAAATAACTTGAAATAACTGACCTTGATTGCTACAAATTAGAAATCGCACATTCTTAATTGAACTCTAACTCCTCTAACTTTAATTTACTGAGTTAACTGAGTGACAAGAGCCATGTCACCTCAATTAACTGCATCTAAGTTGTCTGCTAACATGAAAATTCGAATTTTCTCAATTTGACCAAGGCAAAGTCAAATTGAGATTTTCTTGCTACATTTTTCAACATTGACTGAAACCTCCACGACGGGACATGAAATCTTCGATCAAATGATGGAGAATTTATTCTATCCCATAATCCATTAACTGCGGCAAACTCTAGATCAATAACCTCCACAAACCTTTTTACTAGACTTTTGTGGCATGGTGTTGTGTCATGCTATGTCATCACACTGCCATGTGTCACCTTGTGAGTGGTGCCACATGTCACCCAATATATGGGCCACTTGGACACATGATAGTGCCAAATATGCATGTCATGTGTCCTTGCCATGCCATGCCACATCATCATCATGTTGAAATCACTATGAACTAGATTCCATGCCATTTTCCAACTCATCCTTATCATCAAATAAAATGTTTCTGCCAACGTCCTATGTTTCTCGGAAAATTCCTTTGTTAAATTAAAATGGCCAGAAGTGCTAATTTTACATTACATGGTAATGCTGGACAATTCTCCATCCTGTGGAATTTTTTATCCGTGGTCCCTGTCCAAAAGTTTCGCTAATAAAAAGCTCCATGACGAACGACAATTTGTGTGTCATATGCAAGGAATATTCTTGTTTGTGGGTTATATCAATTGTGACATTTCTAGGACCTCTGACTAAGAGCTTCATGGCACATTGTGAAATAAATTGTTAAATAACATAACTTTTTGTCACCTTGTGCCTTCTACCTACCGGAGGAACCATGTGCCCCTAGTACCCTACCAAACTTCAAACCTTCATAACACTTGACCCCTTTGGAGATTTTAAAGTGCCATACACTGTTAGAAAGGTATTTCTGAATACTATCCAACCATGCACTTTACAGGATCACTTTTCTTGATCCACAAAAATAGAAATTCCTTCAAAAATAGGCTGTTAGATATCAATGAAAATCATGACAATATTCAACAAGCTCCCCTTGAACTTGACACTACTTGACATCAATGACAACACTTTTCTCAACAATATCCCCTTTTGGCATTGATGGAAACACTAAAAATTGCAAGTAATTAATGATGATACTTTTTGACAACACTCCTCTTGGTATGCTCCCCCTTTGACATCAATGGAAAAGGGTTTAAATATTTCATATATGAAAATTCTCCCCCCTGAGGAAATATAATAGGATGTTGATGATTTTTGTTGTAAGTACACGCTCCCCATGAACTTTTGAGAGGACAATTCATCTATGATGTTTCAATGTTTTCTCATTCTCCATCTATGTATGATTTTAAGAGTCAATTTCAAAGGAACCTACACCTTTGACCATCCTCTCTCTAAAAATATTGTTCATAATACATGGGTTGCTCACTCTTTGCAACTATAGATGTCTGCTCACTTTAATAACTAATTATGATCTGCTCCCCATGTGAAATTTTCCATTTATGTTGTAACCATATTTTGTTGCTATTTTTTTCTCACTCTTCTAGTTTGCTTTAGAGAAATTACAGGCCAATCACTCTCCCCCTGGACATAACCATCTACTACTCTCACTAACCTTGTACTACTCTTACTGGTCTTGAGACTCTGAAGTTTCTTTCCCTGCTTATCTTTTTCATTTTAGTCATACTATCGTTGAATAATTTGTACCATATGCCCTCTTTCAAAATAAATTAGTGACGATGAGGAGGACACCACTCCCAAATTTTGTTGTAAGTATTTAAAGGGATCTCTTGCAAGGGGATTGGTGTATATATCATTTATTTTTTCCTTATTGATATATACAACAATTGTACAATGTGATCAAGTACTTGTTCTCTAATAAAGTGATACTTGATAGGTATATGTTTATTTTTTTAATGAAGAACATGATTCTTTGATATACCTATAGCATTGGTATTATCACATTTGATGGGAATAGGGTCATCATAAATTATGTCATGTATTGAGTGTCTGCTTCATCCAAAGTATTTGAGTGCAACATGCTACAACTACTATGTACTCGAATTCAACAGTAAATAATGAGACATAGGTTTTTTTTTTTTCTCAACCATGCTACAAATGAGTCTCCTAGAAAGAAGGCACCACCACTTGTGCTCTTTCTATCATCTATACAACTAGCTCAATATGCATATGTATATGTTTTCAATAAGAATTTCTTGCCCTTTGGATACCACAATCCATAGTCCATTGTTCCTTTTAGATATTTGAAAATTAATTTTTTAGCTAACAAGTGGCTTTGTTTTGGTGTTGATTGATATATTTCTACCAATTTAAAAGATAACTTGCATTATGTCTAGTTGTGAGGCTGCTATATAAACCAAAATACCAATCATTGATCTATACAAGTTTTGATTAATTTTTGGTGACTCATCATATTTACTTAACTTACAGTAGGTGACCATAGGAGTGTTAACAAATGAACACTCTTCCCTGTTGATTTTTTTCAAAATTTATTTTAGATACTTTCCTTGGGAGATGAACATTCCTTTTGAAGTTTGTGTAATATGTAAAACAAGGAAAAATGAGATTTCTCCAAACATAGACATATCAATTTCGGACTTCATTTTTACAAACCCTTGGCTTAGTGAATCTACATTAATGCCAAAAATTATATCATCATCATCAACAACAACAACAACAACAACCACAACCAAAAGATCCTTATTATCATATTTTATATATAAATTATTGTTAGTTAGCCCTGTTTTGAAGCCTTGATTTTATCAATATTTGTCTAATAGGGAGTAGCATTCCCTTGGTTCTTGCTTGAGTCGATATAATTCCTTTTTCGACCTACATATATCATCAGGATTGTTTTATTGCTAAAAACCTCCAAGTTGTTCTATATACACCTATTCTTCAAGTTCTTCATTCAGGAAAGTTGATTTCACATCCGTATGAAATAATTTGAAATTATCATGACATGAAAATGCTAAGAACATTATGATTGCTTCTAATCTTGCTACATGAGAAAATTTTTCTTCAAATCCAATCCTTCAACCTGAGCATAAACTTTTCACACTAATCTAGCTTTGTTTATGAGGATTTGTCCATTTTAATTCAACCTATTCTTGAAGACCCATATTGTACCTATGCCATTCTTATCTATTGGTCTTGGAGTCAATTCCCAAATCCGGTTCTTTCCAATTTGGTCTAATTCCACATTCATGGCACCTATCTAATACTTGTCTTCACTTGCTTGAGAGAAGCTTTTTGGTTCGATGATGGATAGCATGGAAATCTATGCCTAACTAGAAGTGTATACTAGTTTTCTTCTTGTTTGAACTCCTACTTCCTTATTACCAATAATTTGACTATCAAGGTGGTTCTTTTGTACATACCTTGAATACAGTTTAAATGAGTGCATCCTACTTATTTTCTTCCTCCTTTTCTGATTCTTCAAGCTGATCTCCTTCTTCTTCACTGATGGTCTAATTAGGTGGATTAATGAATCTCATCTGCTTGCTTTTGAAAGGAAATTCCTCATCAAATTTTACATGAATATATTCAACTATTTTATTGCACCATTTTTATCCCTTTTTTATGAAACCAACTCACAAAATAGAAGAAAAGATAGATAAACGACTTAGAAATCAGCCTCTTCAAGGGGGAAACCTCCTTTACATTATATATGTTGAAATTTGGAACAAGAAACAATGAAATTGGCATCGAGAAACATCAAGAAAATGCACACACACTAGTGTGGGATCACAGGTCACACATGAGTGAGGGATCCTAGCGACACATTAGTGTGCAACCAATTTTTAAATAAATTGGATAATAATTTGTAATATAATCTCATAACAACTTGTAATAGTTAACTAAGTGTGATAGACTTAGTTAGCTCAATAATTTCGAATTGAGAGTCAAAGGATAGGCATGTAGAGTGATTCTATTTTTTACAGGGTCCAGTTGCAGTTTTAGCACTAGTGTGGTGCGAGTGGGATCAATTAACTCACATTAATTTAGTTAAAATCAATTTAACTAGTTAATCTAACTGTTTGATGAGCTAGTGGAAGATCAAGTGAATTAAAATAGATTTAATTCACAAGTAGTGATCTACCAAGTAACTAATGATTCATTATTAATAGATGCATGCATGTCAATTCTTATGGAGACCCAGTTGAGACAAAGGTTTAGGACAAGTAAACTATCAGTTTTATTTTTGGCGAACTTCCCAGGTGCAATTATAAAGTCAGAGGAAGGCTCCATAGGGATTGCGCAGTCAAGGAAGGCTAATTATCCTATTTAATAGGGATAAATTTCCTAGGTATTACGTGAGCAAGGCTGGGCTAAGGAAGGGCTAAGAATTGGCTAAATGTTGGTCAATTTTGCCTAAGAATTGCTAGAAAATTTTGAGCAGGATCAGAGTGAGACAATCAGGATAGTGCAGGATTTTCTCAGTGTGAGAAAGAATTGTATTGTTTCATTATTATTTGACTATGTACAATATATTATAGAGGGGTTTTGAGCAGGTTCTTTCCCTAAGAAAATCTTGTGTTGTGTGATTGATAATTTACTTTCTCTTACTTGCATGATTGAGCGATCATGTTTTAAAATTCCGCAAATATTGTAGAAGGATTCAATATCTTGTTTTATTACACTACATGATCATATTGAATCCGTTGATATAATTTCTACAACATAAATGAAATATTCTTGGATTATACAAATGAAAAAACCTACCATATATATATATATATATGACTCTAAGGGGTCACAATATAACAATATGGGGACCACGTGGGCACAACAGTAATGATAATGGGGCTACACCTATGGGGCACAATAATGAAAATATGGGGGCTACATGGGCACAACAATAACAATAATGGGGCTACACTAACAATAACAATAAGGGGCTACACTAGTATTATAGAGACCTACCATGCCCCTTCCCTTCAAATAAGTGTTGTCCTCAACGTTTGAGTAGTTATGGATGATTCTGTATAAAATTATCATCCTCCCATGTGGAATCTTCAACAGATAAGTTATTCCAATTGATGAAATACTCTGAAATTGATCGATTTCGTAGTTGTCGAGTTCTTATTTCTGTGACTGCTTCAGGTTCCAATATGATTTTTCCTTCCTTGTCAAGTTCTGGAAATGTTGTTTGAGTTGGAATTTTTTCACCTATAACCTCTTTAAGCATGAATCATGGAAAATTGGGTGCAATTGGGAAGATGCATGAAGATGCAATTTGTATTCCATAGTACCAATTTTTTTCACAAGTTGTAAGGACCACAATACTTTGGCAATAATTTATTATCCTTCTTATCTTGATTGAGGGACATTTGTTTGTATGGTTGTAGCTGTAAAAATACCCAGTTGCCTACATGAAAACTTCTTTCGCTACGATGTTGATATGCCTGTTGTTTCATTCGATTTTTCAAGAAATTTAGGTTATCATTTAAGAGTTGGAGAACTTTTTATTGATGCTCGATTTGATCTTCCACTGCTTAAACCTTATAATTTTCTCTTAAAGATGATTTCAATGTTTGAAACTCTAGTGAGCATAATTGTGCAATTATGCCTCGTTGTTATTTCTTTAGAAGCTTTGTCATTCCATTATAACTGATTATATTTCCTGGTTTCCCTATGATACCCCTTAATTGAACTTCCTTTTCTTCCCAAAAAAATTCAAGAAAAGTTCTTGAAAATTAAAAGCTATTGTACCCGAAGATTCCATCCATTGAACTCTTAGTACAACATCAACACCACCCATTGGAATGGAAAGCACTGGGCTATTCAATACATATTCTCACATGGTTAGCTTGATATTATGGCACTTTCCATAGCAATTTATAGTTCCTCCATTTTCAACCATCACTTGACACTTTGGTACTGGATATAGGAAGCAATTCAATTCCTTGGCTATTGTTGGAAACACTGAGAGGGGGGGGAATCAATATTCCTCCTTTCAATTAGAGCATTATTTAATCTTCAATTATTATCAGTGTTTGTACAATGATAGTAGAAAACAAGAGGAACAAAAATGCACACAGTTTTTAAGGTGGAAACCCACTCCGGGACAAAAACCACCTAATGCTTTTCTAATAATTCTTTAATATTCAACTCCAATTGAAAATAAGCTCCAACTTCCTAGAATCTAGAAAAGCATTCTTCTCCAGATCCCACTAGATGGATGCTCCAATGCCCGATATTCTTCAGTAGTCAACTGAATGGATGCCTCGACACCCAATGAGCTACAACTCACCCTAGCACCACCCTACCATCCTATAGAAGAATAAAAGAAGAATGGACTCCCATACTAGGGAAAATGGTCCACTTTACAATGATATAGAATGATGTAGAAGAAGAAGATATACTAGACCATAACCCCAACTTTGAAACAACCACCTAATGATGATCCTAGACCTCCCAACACTACCTCTTCAACCCTTGGTAGATAGATACTAGTACAATTTGTACAATAATGTACTTACAATGACTAAGTACAATGATACCTTTACAATGATTGTATGCAGTGCTACTCACTTTAAGACTTCATATTATGAACTTCTTGCTGCTGTTATGCACCTTGGTTGCTTCTCTTGTCATGCTACCCTCTACTTCACCTTGCTTTGCTTTGTTGCCGTAGAAATTCTGGTCCTTCGCAACCCTTGAAAACACATGATCGAGCTTTTTCTTGCCTTATAGGAGCTCGATATTGAATCTGGTGTATCTCTGTTATTTCAGATCCTAAATATCTGATTTTCAGTCCTGTAGTATTCCTCAAAGTCATCTTTCCAATGCCACATGTCTGACCCAATTTGGATTCTTCAAGAGAGAGTTATACACAATCTCTCACAATGCCCTAATTATGGACTGTTTCAGCAGAGCACACTTGTACGACGTCCCACATGTCACTGTTTCTTCATTTGGATCTGAAATTGATAGAGAGAAAAGTAAATACTGTGCACTATCCGCCACTTTTTACAGAATTCCAATTTGATACTCAGAGAGAGATCTATGACGAATTTACCAAGGTCACTTCTTTGAGATGAATTTTAGGAGCCTGCAAAAACCCTGACTTCCACAGATCATATCTCCAAAAATATTGCGCACCTTGATCTAAAATTTTTACAAAAGCTTCATCAGTATTTCAGCTTTGCGTCATAAAAATTTCAGCTTCTGAACCTTCATAGAAAAAAATTTAGAGCGCAAATTCCATGATGACCTGTTTTAGATGGCGAAATCCCTTACCTAAGGAGGAAAAGAAGATCACAATTTATATAAATGCTTAAGTTGAGAGGGGCTTCAAAAAGTGAATGTGGGAGGGATTTTAGGAGCTTAAATTAATTATGACTTTTCAATGACCCATGCCCCAACCCCATGGGGTTTTAGCCCACTAACTGGGGTTACAAACTTCAAACATGAATATCTCTCAAACCGTGAAGAATTACATGGCATGCCATATATCAACGGAAACATCTCGACAAGTAGAAACCATCAAAATCATTATTGAACCAGAATATATTAATTTGGTAGGTCAAAATTCCCATGCAATATTGGGTTAGCCCCTAGTGCTACTTGGGTTGACATCAATGACAACCGCTGATCAACAACTATCTTACAATGAATAAAATTATGGGTACTACCTGAATCAATTAACACGATTACCTTTTTCTTCTTGATACGTCCTTCTATCTTCAGAGTTTGAGAAGTGGTAATTTCTTCCAATGCATTACAAGATATGACCATATTCATTTCTTCTTTCTCTAAGGTCGGTTCCTAGTGTATATACTCTTCTTTTGAATTTTATTTTTCCCTTTCTTCCTCCTCTTCACAATCTATGTAGGATAACTTATTCTTAGCACACTTATGACCTTTAGTGTATTTGCTATCACAACTGTAACAAATCGATTTTCATATTTTTTCTTCCAATTGTTGTGGTGTCAACCTTGTAGGTTGTAGAAGGCTAGGAGCAATAACACTTCCATATTTATAGTTGTGAGTGGTAGGCTTCCTTGTTGCCATAATTTTGCTTTCAATTTTTCTTGCCAACCTGAATTCCTTCTCCAATGAATCAGGTTCCCAAAGGTGAATCTCATGTTGGATGTTATCATTTAGAGTCCCTATGAAGACATCAATCCTATGTTCCTCTGGAATATCATTTACCCTTATATTCAATTTTTTGAAGTCCTCAATGTGTTTTACCATTAAACCCTTTTGTTTGAGATTTATCAATTGGATAAATAAGGTGCTTCTTTTTGTATCCTAAAAATGTGTTATCATTTCCTCTGTAAAATTTGAACAAGTGACAATTCTTTTACGATAGAAAAGTCATCGATACCATACAAAATGATTTGCTTCTAAATATAAAGTTGCAATGCATACCTTTTGTGTGTTTTTCACATTATGGAGATCAAAATATTGCTCCATATGTAGTATACATGTTACCAGATCCCTTCCATCAAACTTCCTTATATCGATATTTGGAATATGGCGGGTCTTCATTCCAACATTAGAGTCTATGAAATCATGATTAAAATTTCTTTTGTTCTCATCATGAGTTTCATCTACTACATTTTCTCCCTTAGGAATCATTTCTTTTAGCCACTTTGTCAAACCTTCCATGTCTTATTTTAGACAATTGTTCAAGTCTTCCATGTTTCCTTTCAGACGTTTTTCTTCTATACCATCGATCTTAGTTTCCATGCCATTCTTCAAGTCTTCCTTGTTTCCTTTTAGACGTTTTTCTTCTATACCATTGATCTTAGCTTCCATGCCATTCTTCAAACCATCCATGTATGATTTTAAACCATTCTTCAAACCATCCATGTCTGATTTTAAACCATCCTTCAAACCATCCATCTTAGCTTCCATTTCATTTTTGGTTACTCTTTGTGAGAGCGAAATTTGTTGCACTGGTCTGGTAATTTTGATGTATCATGTTGCACTTCTTCCTCTTCATGCATCATAGTAAAGATTTATGAGGGCTTAATGGGAGTGGAATTATTTTTTGGAGGAATTTTAGAACCCAACATTGATACCAATGCTTCAATATGCCATTAGAATCACTTCAAACTTAATTTTTAAACAAAAGTTATGCAATTTTAAAAGAATACACACATTTTTCTTGCTTTTGAGGGGCTCGATATTGAACCTGATGTATCTCTATGATTTCGGATTCCCAATATCTGATTTTATGTCCTATAGTGGCCCTCTGAGTCTTCTTTCCAATGTCACAAGTCATACCTAATTTGGATTCTTCAAGATAAATTTATGCCCGATCTCCCACAATGACCTAATTATGGACTGGTTCAGTAGAGAAAACTTGTACGACATGCCACGTGTCACTGTTTCAACCTTCAACTCTAAAATTGATAAACAATAAACTAAATCTCATCCCCTTTCAGGCACTTTTTACGGAATTCAAATCTAATGCATGAAACGAAAGTTATGACGATTTTCCCTCGGTCACCTATTTGAGATGAAATTATGGATCCTGCAAAAACCTTAACTTCCTTAGATTATATCTCCGAAAACATAGCGAAAAAATATCTCAAAATTTTTACACAAAGTTCACCGAGATTTATTCTCAACATGGTAAAAATTTCAGTTTTTGAAGCCTTATAGAAATTTAACTTTCAAAGGCTTTTGATTTCTCTCTTAAGAATGTGACCCAAGTAAGTCTGGAGTAATCGTCAATAACCAACATGAAGTATCTCTAACCACTTGGAGCCTTAGTTCTTGAAGGTCGACATAAATCTGTTTGGACTAGTTGTAAAGTTTTGTTGGTGAATAAATGTTTTTTTTTTAAGGCACTTGTGCTTGCTTCCCCATTTGACATGATTTTCAATTTGTATTGTTTGGCTTGTTAGTTTTTGGCAAGTCTCTTATTGTTTCCTTTTTTTATAGCTTTATAGTGTGATCAAAATTTAATTTCCCCAGTCTTTTTGAGCCACTAACAACTTTCATCAAGTTTCCCCAAATAATAATCCTCATTTGCTTCCTTAAGAATACATACATTATTGGAGGTTTTCAAAGCCTTTGATACTATTTTTCCTGTGTTTGTTGACTTTATTTCACAATCTTTGGAGTGAAAAGTAACATAATACCCTTTATCATACATTTGGATTACCATCAAAAGGTTGTCCTTGAGTCCATCTACAAAAGGAACATCCGGAACTTTACCTTTTCCGTTTTCTAGACTCATTGTGCCTTTTCCCATAATCTTACCTGGAGTGTCATTACCAAAAGTGACATTTCCTGATTTATTTTTGTTGAGTGACAAGAAATTACTTTTATCACCAGTCATATTCCCAAAGCATCCACTATCCACATAATCGTAGTTGTTTTGATTTTGAGCAAATAGAAAAAGGCTACATTTCTCTTTCTTTTCTTCCATTTTATTCTTCCAAAACTTGGGTTCTTCCTGTATTTTCTTATCCTGAGATGTTGACCTGAAGTTTCTGACTCTACACTCAATTACTTTATGACCAAATTTATTACAATTAGAGCATTCAATAACATCGAATAAGGGAGAAAAAGGAAAATTTTCCCTAGGATTATTTCTACCTGAATTTTCAAATCTGTTATGTCTATTTGACTGGTAATAATCGTCTATTTTATTTCTTATCTGATTGCTTCAAGATATTTTCTGTAGTTCACAACCTTGTGACCAAATATTTTGTAGAAATAAAAATAAAAATAGAAGAAATGTTATGAAACCAACTCCAAAAATAGAAGAAAAGAGAGATCAATGCCTTAGAAATCAACCACTTCGAGGGTGAAACCTCCAATGCATTACATAAATGAACAATTCTTGGATGCTACAAATGACCAAAACCTCCTTCTATATATAGGAGTCCATGGGGCCACAATATAATCCTAGCCGACCTAACAATAATAATGTAAGGGCACAATAATAACAATATTGGGGTTACAGGGGTACAACAATAACAATAAGGGGGCTACACTAATAACAATAAGGGACTAAACTAGTATTAGGGACCTAACATGCCCCTCTCCTTCAAAAAAGTGTTTTCCTCAAAGCTTGAGTAGCTATGGGTGCTTCTATATAAAATTCTCATCCTCCCATGTAGAATCTTCAGTGGGTAAGTTCTTCCACTTGATGAGATACTTTGAAATTGATCGATTTTGTAGTTGTCGAGTTCTTGTTTCCGTGACCGATTCAGGTTCCAATATGATTTTTCCTTTCTCATCAAGTTCTAGAAATATTGTTTGAACTGGAATATTTTCACCTAAAACCTTCTTTAAGCATGAAACATGGAAAACTGGATGCACTCGCGAATAAGTAGGAAGCTCCAATTTGTATGCCATAGTACCAATCTTTTGCAACACCTTGTAAGGACCATAGTACTTTGGCGATAATTTATTATCCTTATTAGCTTGCTTGAGGGACATTTGTTTGTATGGTTGTAGTCGTAAAAATGCTCAGTCTCCTACATCAAAACTTCTCTCGCTGCGATGTTGATCTTCCTGTTGCTTCATTCGATTTTGTGCCAAATTTAGGTTATCCTTTAAGAGTTGGAGAACTTCTTATTGATGCTCGATGTGATCTTCCACTGCTTGAACCTTAGAATTTTCTCTTAAATATGATGTGATAGAAGGTGGATGATATCCATAAAGTTTCATAAATGGGGTCATTTTTGCTGCAGTATGGAAGGAAGTGTTATACCACCATTCAGCGAGAGGTAACCACTTGACCCATTTTGTTTGTTATCAGATACAAAACAATGAAGATATCCTTCCAAACATTTATTCACTATCTCAATTTGACCATCAGATTGAGGATGATAAGATGAGCTATGAGCTAGTTGGGTACCCAAACAAGAAAATAACTCCGTCCAAAAATTTCCAGTAAAAATGGGATCCCTGTCACTCACAATAATCTTTGGGTTTCCATGTAGCTTTTGAATTGTGTCCATAAATGTAGTAGCAACTGTACTTGCTTTAAATGGATGAGATAATGCACAAAAGTGTGCATACTTGGTAAGTATATCAACTACCACCATGATGACACTCTTTCCTTCGAACTTGGGTAAACCTGTGATAAAATCCATTGAAATCTCCTCCCAATATTGACATGGAATGGATAAAGGTTGTAGAAGACCCTAGGTCTTAATTATCTCAACTTTATTTTGCTAGAAAACCAAACATTCTGCTACAAACTTTTGAATATCAGATTTAAGGCCATCCCCAAAAAATTATTTCTTCACCTTGTGGTAAGTTTTTAAAATAACCTCCTAAAGGAGAAGTGTGCAATTCCAAAAGAATCTTTTGTTTTAGTTGGGAACTCTTACAAATATATAAGTGATATTTGTACCGTAAGGAATCATTTTTCCAATTAAATGTATCAGATGTACAAGTATCTTGTTGCAACTTTTGAATGAGTGTCCACACTTCTTCGTCCTTCTTCCATTCATCCCTTGCTTCAGTTATCCAATATGGTTGGATAATAGAAATGGCACAAAGCAATGCTTCCACCTCTTCATTCTTTCTTGAGAGTGCATCTGCAACAACATTAAGCTTTCCTTTTTTGTAGATTATTTCAAAGTCATAACCCAACATCTTTGTGACCCATTTTTGCTGCTCTTCTGAAGATAGTCTTTGTTCCAAAAAGTGTTTAAGACTATCATGATAAATTTTTACCTTGAAATGTCTTCTCGTTAGGTAAGGTCGTCAATTATTTAATGCATGTAGTATTGCTAACATTTCCTTCTCATAAATAGCTTTCTGTAAATACTTTCCTTTGATTGGATGACTTTCAAAAGAAATGGGTCTTCCTTCTTGCATTAAAACAACACCAATTCCATTTCCTGAGGCATCACATTCACCAATAAAGGTTTTTGTGAAATCTGGTGTAGCTAAGACCAGTGCTAGGCACATTGCCTCTTTAAGATGTTCAAAGGCCTTAGTTGCTTCAGGAGTCCATGAAAATGCATCTTTCTTCAATAATGTTGTCAGAGGTGCTGCTATTCTCCCATAGTTCTTAACAAACTTGCAATAATAGCCTGTTAACCCGAGAAATCCTCGCAACTGCTTTATGGTTGTGGGGACTTTCCATTCCTTAATGGCTTTAATTTTGTTAGGTCTACCTTAACACCCTCGTGAGATAGAATATGACCCAAATATTCCACCTCTTGTAATCCAAAGAAACATTTGGATGCTTTTGCATATAATTGTTTCTCCTGCAATAGTTTGAGCACCCTCAACATGTTGAACATGATCCTTCCAAGACCTGCTGTAGATTAGTATATGATTAAAAAATACTAGCACAAATTTTATAACGAAAGGTTTGAAAATGGAATTCATAAACCCTTGAAATGTAGAAGGTGCATTGGTAAGGCCAAAAGGCATGACCAAAAATTCATAATGACCCTCATGAATTCGAAATTCTATTTTCAGAATATCTTTACTCTTCATTCTAATTTGATGATATCCTGAATGAAGATCCAACTTGGTAAAATAAATTTCTCTATGTAATTCATCCAATAATTCATCAATCACAGGAATGGGAAATTTATCTTTAATAGTGAGCTTATTGAGCTCCCTATAATCCGAACACATGCGCCATGATCCATACTTCTTGTGCACCAATACAACTGGAGTAGAGAAAGAACTTTGACTAGGTTGAATTATACCAGCCTCTAACATTTTTGCAATCATACGTTCAATTTCTCTCTTTTGTACATAAGGATATCTATAAGGCCTGATGTTTGGAGGAAAAATTCCTGGAATCACATGAATAACATGATCATGATCACGAATAGGTGGGAGTCCTTTGGGAGTTTCAAACACCTTGGAATGATTGTCCAAGACTTTTTGGAGATCTGCAGAAATAGATGATTTTGATGTTGGAACTTCTACTGAGCATAATTGTGCAATTACGCCTCGTTGTTCTTTCTTCAGAAGCCCTATCATGACATTAGAGCTTATTATCTTTCCCGGCTTCCCTGCGATACCCTGTAATTCCACTTCCTTTCCTTCTGAAAAATAATTCAAGAAAAGTTCTTGAAAATTAAAAGCTACCATCCCTAAAGATTGTAACCATTGTACTCCTAGTACAACATCAACACCTCCCATCGGAATGGAAAGCATTGGACTATTCAAAACATATTCCCCCATGGTTAGCTTGATATTACGGAATTTTCCAGAGAAATTTATGGTTCCTCCATTTGCAACCATCACTTGACATTCTAGTGTTGGGTATAGGAAACAATTCAATTCCTTGGCTACCTTACAATGAATAAAATTATGGGTACCACCCGAATCAATCAACACTATTACCTTTTTCTTCTTGATATGTCCTTCTATCTTGAGAGTTTGAGGAGTGGTAATTCCTGCCAATGCATTACACGATATGGTCGGACTCATTTCTTCCTCTTTTAGGGTTGGTTCCTGGTGTATATCCTCTTCCTTTAAAGATTCTTGTTCATTTTCTTCTTCCTCTTCACAATCTATGTAAAATATTTTCTTCTCAGCACACTTATGACCTTTAGTGTATTTGCTATCACAACTGTAGCAAAGCCCTTTTTCTCTTTTTTCTTTCAATTGATGTGGTGTCAACCTTGTAGGTTGTGGAAGTATAGGAGTAGCGACACTTCCATCTTTATATATGTGAGTGGTAGGCTTCGTTGTTGCCATCATTTTACATTCAATTTTTCTTGCCAATCTAAATGCCTTTTCCAATGAATTAGGTTCCCAAACATGAAATTCATGTTGTATGCTATCCTTTAAAGTTCCTATGAAGACATAAATCCTATGTTCCTCTAGAATATTAGTTACCCTTATATTCAATTTTTGGAAGTCCTCAATGTGCTCCACCACTGAACCCTTTTGTTTGAGATTTATCAATTGGCTAAAGAAGGTTTTGTTTTTTGTATCCTCATAGTGTGCTATCATTTCCTCTGTAAAAATTGACCAAGTGATAATTTTTTACGAGAGCAAAGCCATCGATACCATAAAAATGTATTTTGTTCTAAATGTAAAGTTGCAATGTGTACCTTTTGTGTGTTTTTCACATTATTGAGATCAAAATATTGCTCCATATGTAGTATCTATGTTACAAGATCCTTTCCATAAAACTTCATCATATCCATCTTTGGAATATGGTGGTTCTTCCATCCAACATTAGAGTTTATGAAATCGTTATTAACATTTATTTTGTTCTCATCATGAGTTTCCTCTACTATCTTTTCGCCATTAGGAAACATTTCTTGTATCAACTTTTTCAAACCTTCCATGTCTGCTTTTAGATCATTTTTCATGATTTCCATGTTTTCTTTCATTTTTTAATTGATCTTAGCTTCCATTTCATCCATCTCAGCTTACATGGCATCCATCTTAGCTTCCATTCTAGCCTCCATTCCATCCATCTTATTTTTTATTTCTCTTTGCGAGAGAGAAATTTGGTGCACTTGCTCTTGCAATTTTGATATGTCATGTCGCATTTCTTCATATTCATGAGTCTTAATAGAGACTTCTGAAGGCTTAATGGGTGTTGAATTATTTTTAGGTGGAATTTTAGAACCCAATACTAATATCTATGCTACAATATGCCCTTGGAATCAATTCAAACTGATTTTTCACACAAGACTTATGCAATTCGAAAAAAAATACACACCTTTTTCTTACTTTTTAGGAGCTCGAGATTGAAACTGAATTATATATGTGATTTTGGATCTTCAATATCTGAAATTTGGCCCTCTAGTAGCCCTATGAAGCTTCTTTCAAATTCCACAGGTCTGACTTTATTTTGATTCTTCAAAAAAAGTTATACCCAATATCCCACAAGGACCTAATTATGGATTGGTTCAACATAGTGAACTTGTACGACATGCCACGTGTCCCTGTTTCCTCCTTCGGCCCTGAAATTGATACAAAAGAAACTTCAATCTGTGTACTTGAGGCCACTTTTTATAGAATTCCAATCCGATCCTTAGAGAGAGATTTATGACGATTTTCCCACGGTCACCTCTTTGAGATGAAATTCGGGAGCCTGAAATAGCTCTAACTTCCACAGATGATATGTCTGAAAATATTGTGAATCAAGGTCTGGAATTTTTCCACGACATTCCTTAGGATTTCATATTCGCTCTGTAAAAATTTCAGCTTCTGAACCCTTGTAGAAAAAACTTTACACGATGACCTGTTTAGGTTAAATTCAGGAGCCTGCAAAAAGCCCTAACTACCACCTATCATGTCTCCAAAAATACCAAGATCTGAAATTTTTCCACGACGTTCCTCAGGATTTCTTCTTCGCGCTCTAAAACTTTCATCTTGTAAAACTTTTTAGAAAAAACGTTATAGCGAAAATTCCACGATGACTTGTTTGGAGCAGTGAAACGCTAGAATCCAAAGCTCTGATACCAAATGTTATGAAACCCACTCCAAAAATAGAAGAAAAGAGAGATCAAAACCTTATAAATCAGCCACTTCGAGGGGAAAACCTCCAATACATTACATAAATGAACAATTCTTGGATGCTACAAATGACCAAAACCTCCTTCTACATATAAGAGTCCATGGGGCCACAATATAATCCTAGCCGACCTAACAATAATAATGTAAATGCATAATAATAACAGTATTAGGGTTACAGGGGTACAACAATAACAATAAGGGGGCTACACTAAAAGCAATAAGGGACTAAACTAGTAATATAGGTACCTAACAAGAAATTTATGTACCTAGGAGTAGTTTGTCTTTGTCAATGTGATCTTTTGGGCATTTGATGACTTTGTTTTTGTGAATGCAATCTCTTGGGAATTTGATGACTTTGTATTTGAGGGAGGCAGGATTTCTCATGATTTGTTTCCTAAGCTTTAAAGCTATTCGAAAATTTGTTATATAATTTTCTTAGCTACTATTGAGTTGTAATTTTACTTTGTTGTTGTTGATTTTTCACGTGTTCAATGTGTCTATTGTTGTCAATATTCATTGATTGTAGTTGAGATGTATTACTATAATTTTTCCAATTTTGTGATTATTGATTGTTGTCCTTCCTTGAATTCCATTTCCATTAACTTCTGTGAGTGTTATGATGAATTTGATAGTTCTTTTATCTTCGAGTTTATTGTTGGTAGTTTCTCCCTAATAATCCAAGCCAATTTTTATGAGAGGGGATCTTTGAGCATTAAGAATTTCATCTAATTTTTCAGATCCTTTAATATACTTTAGATTTTGCTTTAGTTGAGCTTGAGTTTTGTCCAATTCCTTTCTTAGAGAGACTACCTCTTCTTCTAGTTTTTCACATTCCTTACCTTTCTCTTTCAGCTATTTCAATACAATGTCTTTGACATTTTTAGCTTCTTCCAACTCTAAATTTAGTAGAAGGAGTGACGAGTATTTAGATTCATGTTCTTCTTTTACATACTTGATCAATAACTCTTTTTGTTTCTTATTCTTTTTCTTAAGTCTATCGATTTCTTCGAAGGCACTGATGAATTCACCTTCTAGGCCTACTTCAGTCTCTTCTTCACTGAATTCACATTCACTATGCCCTTCATTTTGGGTTTCTAAAACCATAAGCATGAATTGGTTGATTCCTTCTTCATTGGAAGATTTCTCATTTTTATCTTCTAAGGAGTTGTTTTTGTGTTGGGTATAAAATCTTTTCTTTTTGAAATTATTCTCCTTCTTAAATTTCCTATATTGATTCTTTTATTTTCTATTTGGTTTATTATGTTCCTTCTTAAATGGACATTTTGATGCATAATGAGCTAGTCTTCCACAATTAAATCATTTGAAAGGAAGGTTACCTTAAAATTTGACAATTTCTTTCTTCTATCTTCTGCCAAACTTAACCTCTTCTTCATATGATCTAGAACTTGAGTATTCTTGGTCAATGTGGTTTTCCTATCAACTGTGAATGTTTCTTCCCTTGATGTAGATTTTCCTTTAGTAGTTCTCATTTCATAGTTTGTTAATGTTCGAAGTAATTGATCCATTGCTAAAGTCTCAAGATTACACATCTCTTCAATAGCTAATACCTTAGGATTAAATTTGGTAGGAAGAGAACTCAACACATTTTGTGGATTCCTTTATAATTTCATCAAGACCTCTCACGAAATTCACTATTTCATCAACTTGAAGAGTAAATATTCTTATATCCTCATCATCATTCATTTTCAACGACTCAAATTGCATTATATAGACTTGTAGGTTGGCCATTTTTACCTTACCATCAACTTCAAAGTTGTTCCTTAACTTGTCCCACATTTATTTTATAGTCTTGCAGTGCATAAATTTAACAAATTCAAATTGAAACAATACACCTAGGATTTAATTCATTGCTTTGTAATTAAATGAGATCTCAAGCTTGTCCTCTCTTTGAACCAATAAAGGTGGCTTTTCATAACCATTCACCATCAGATCCCATATATCTACACCAAGGGATATTAAATTCATTGCATTAAAGATAGGAGCTTTGTTGGAAGAACATCCTTCCTAGTTGGCCATGTATCAGATTTAGATATTCCTTCCAATTATTAGATTGCTGCTAGTGGAACCTGCTCTAATGCCAATTTTTGGAAACCAGGAACATATTGAGAGTGGGGGGTGAATCAATATTTTATAGCTTTTATAAATTTTATCCAATTTCTTTAATAATGAGTAGAGCTACTCAAATATTCAATAATTAACTATGAAATCAATACACATCAACACTATAAACATCACACACAAAAGCAACAAATAGAGACACTGTATATACGTGGAAATCCATAAAGGGAGAAAACCACCAGTATTTTTTTAAATGTAAATGCAAACTCCAACTTATTTTTACATAATATTATGTAGGAACCCACCTAGAAGAGGCTCCAACCTTTTTTTTCTTTGTAAGCACCCACTTGATAGAAGCATCAACTCCCTCTGTTCATAGGCACCAACCTTATTTTTCAAAAACTTACATAAAGTAGACACTAATCCCCAATAAATGAGGTAAATATTTGTTCTAACACATTCTTATGAGCATGTTTTAACAACATTCTCTTTGTTTATGATCTTTTGAAAGTTTCTTTATAAAAGATTTAATATTCACCCAATCTCCTCCTAAAACTTTTTTTTTTTGGTTCTTCTACTCTTTGCATGCTTCAAACTTTTCACATTTAACAACGTTTTCACTATTTTCTTGTTTCAACCAACTCTATGTTTCTCACGCTATTTATTTTTCCAAAAAGATATTCATTACAATTCCAAAGATTAGTTTATATCAATCTCCTCTCGTCACCTATGTCTTTTCACAATCACAAATTTTCAGGAATTAAAACAATTTAGATTCGTTTCGTTTGAATTTCATTGGTTTGCTTATTTCACATTCTTGTCATTTTTTGAATTTTTGGTCTTTGAAATGGAATTTATGGTTTCCTATCTTCCCAAAACCATAAAAGTTCATTTTGGTGCTTTTATTGTCTCCCTATATAACTGCCATTTTAAATAATTCTTGGCTCTCAGAACACCAAAATTTTAATTAGTGACACACCCTTATACTTCATCCCTTAACTTCACATGAACCGGGGCCTGGAATCGTAGCTAGTCACTGTAGAGTATCTCACATGAACCTGAGCTAGGACCAATGGCTTAAGTGTGGAAGACGCTTGATCTTACACTGGCTTAATATCTCCTCGCCATTAACCTGAACTCTCTTAGCGCATATGAATTTGAGTTAGGTCCAACTACTTAAGCACAAAGAGCGGTTATCCTCACAATGTTTTAAAACATATGCATCCTTAAGTTTAAGTGCCTGAAATTTATGTGCCCAAGTGCGAAAACCACACATTTCCACCAAAAGGGATAGTGCTGACAAACTGAACCCTTGGCACGTAATATCCCAAGGATATGCCACATCATTACTTGATGTCATGCTACCATCATCATTTCTACTTGTCTCATCATTATTAGGCCATGTTAACACCAATATTTTCCATATGTAACTTTCTTATTGGTCCAGTATCGTTTTTGTGTCACCACCAGCTGGCTTCCACTTGTCACCGGTACGGAGGGGGTCACAGGTTTCAAGTTTTTCAATAAATTCCTTGTGTTGGTGATATTTCAATCTCCCAGAGTATTTCATGTGTTACGACAGTCTGCATGGAACTCTTTGACTGAAACCTTTGCGATGGGACATGAAATCATTGGTCAGCTAATGGAGAAGTTCTTGTCTCTCGGAGTCTGTCAATAATATCCATGAACCTTTTTACTGGACTTCAATGACGTGGTGATGTGTCACACTACGTCATCACACTGTCATGCGTTACCTGACAAAGGGCCACTTGGACACTTGAAAATTACAAATATACATGTCACATGTACTTTCCACATCATGCCATGTCATCATCATGCTAACATCATTTCCAGTTGATCCTTTTCATCCATTAGAATGTTGCCATCTGTCATTGTGCCACATCAGAAGGTACGGAAGGAAGACCCATGTCCGGTGTTTTCCAGCCAATTCCTTTATTAAATCAAAATGGCTATGAGTGCTAATTTTACGTTACATGCTAATGTTGGATAATTATCCATCCCATGGACTCTGTTATTTGTGACCCCCATCCAAAAGTTTCCCTAAAAAAATTCTATGTGATGCGAATGACAAATTGCACGTCATGTGCTAGGAATGGACTTGTCCAAAAATAAGTTGACTGGAGAGATTCCTAAAGAGCTCTCTAAATTGTCAATGTTGGCAGTTTTTGATGTTTCATTCAATTCCCGTCCGTGAGTTTTGTCAACCGTGAGATTGCAACATCACTTGGACCTATGATTAAAAGGTTCATGGCATGATGTGAAATCACACATTAAATTATGGATCTTTTTACCATCCCATGCCTTCTGTCTGTTGGAGGAACCAAGTGCACCTGGAACCTTGCCAAAATTCAACCTTCATACCTCTTGATCCCTTAGGGGTTTTTCAAAGTGCCATACACCATTGGAGATATTTTCATGAGGAATATCCAATCCTACAATTTATAGGAGCAACTGAGCTAATTCACTATAACATAAATTCCTTCAAAGACATGCCATTAGATATCAATGACAATCTTGACAATATTCAAAAAGTGCCCCCTGAACTTGACACTAGTTGATATCAATGACCACTCCTTTGAAATCAATGACAACACTTTGATAAGAATAATTGATTGTTCTTAAGAATTTACATAACTTATCCACATGTTTAATATGCTCTTCACATGATTTTTTTATAGATAAGTATATCATCAAGGAAAACCAGCACAAATTTTATAAGACAGGTTCAAAAATTTTGTTCATAAGGCTTTGAAAAGCACAAGGAGAATTAGTTAACCCAAAAGGCATGACCAAAAACTCATAGTTCCCTTGGTGTGTTCTAAAAGTTGTTTTGGGAAAGTATTCTTTTCTTAATATGATCTAGCAGTATCCTAGTTTAATATCAAGTTGTATAAAATAAAGCAATCCATAAAGATTATCTAATAGCTCATCAATATTTGGGATAGGGAATTTTACCATTAATGGTGATTTTGTTTAAATCTCTATAATTAGGACACATCCTCCAAGAATTGTCTTTTTTACTCACCATTATTATTGGAGAAAAAAATGAACTCCTACTATGTTGAATAATACATGAATCTAGCATGTCTTCTATGATTTTATCAATCTCCCCCTTTTGTTGATGAGGATATCTATGCCCTTTTATCAGGAGAAGTGTTTCTAGATGTTACTTCAATTTGATGTTCATAATATCTAAATAGAGGTAGACCTTTAGGAATTTTTTGGAAGACCCTATGGTGATTTTACACGATGCATTTTAATTGTAAGGGAGTATTTTTGTCTTCTTGCTTACTTCCATAGAATAAAATTTAACCAAAACTCCCTTGTTACCATTTTTGAGGAGCTTTTCCATTTTATGAGTGTTAATAACTTGAAAAGATCTAGATTTTAATCCTTTGAGCTCAATACTGAATTCCTTCCAATTTAAATCTCATGAATAATTCATTATATTTTGTAGAAACTATAGTCAATGTTTTAAGCAATTGAATACCTACAACAATATCTACTCCTTGAATTGGGATGCCATACATTTGGCTTTCCAAATTATATTTTCCCATACTTAGTTTAATTTTGTTTCATTTTCCCATGCAATCAAATTCTCCCTCCATTAGCAATTAAAACTTGAAAAATTTATCATTGGCTATACAAAATGATTGAGGCGCTCTGTTAATATTTTATCAATGAAGTTATGGGTACTATTCAAGTCAATAAGTACTATGCACCAATGCTTCTTAATGTAACCAACAATATTTAGGGTTTGAGGTACTGACAAACCTGCCAATGGATGAACATATACATCACACATGTTTGAATGAATGTTGTGCATAACTTTCGTCTCTCTCTCCTACTCTTTTAAGTTGACAATTCTTCCTTATTTCTTTGTATACATGCCTCCATTTCATATTCATTATTATTTTCCAATGTGAGCAATTTTGTTTCTTGACAATTATTTCATTTTGACTTTTTGTTGTTACAACCAAGGCATATTTCTTTTTCTCTTATTTCCACCATTTCCTTCTGTGATGTTCAAGTAGGTTGAGGTAAAGATGTCTTGTGAATCCCAAAACAATCAATGTTTTTTTTGTATGCTCCAATGACAAACTTGTGTGCAACCGTATTCTTAGCTTGAATATGACAAGGGAATTGCATAAATTCCATAACAATTTCAACATTTTTTAGGAAAATCTCATGTTTGATGTATTATTTTAATTCACCCATATAAGCTTCCAACAACTATTCATTACTTATGTTATCTGTTATCCACCCATGCGCTCAAAACATGAAATTTTGGATATATATCTTTAATATTACCGAAGTACTTGATTCTTGTCAATTGACTAAAAGTATTCTTGTTCCCAGGCTTTGTCGTAATTTACTTATAACTCTCTTGTAAATAAATACCAAGTATAATGATAAGAACGGGGCTTCCTTTTAACTATCCAATGATACCATTGAGAGTGTTTTATTTGGAAAAGTTTAAAGTTTCCATGTGAATATTTTCTTATCATCCATAATATTATGTAATTCAAAATGTTTTTCTATTTGGTGCACCCAAGTAAAGACCTATGTTCCATAAAAATTGTTTAATTGAACTTTGGGAATGGTCACTCACTTAGGACACCATCCATTCTTCTTGCTACATCCAGTAGTAGAAATAGAAGTTGTTGAGATTGAAACGTTGCACCTTGAGGGTGAAGCAAACATTTGGTGGTTCATCCATTTGAGTCATGTAAGTGTGACTGCATATGCAGATTTTACTCAAAATTTGATCAAGAAGTTTGATATGAATAAATTAGAAGAGAAGAAACCTTCACCACCACTTGCTGTAGGAGTACTTGCATAAGGAGAAGGAACACTTGCACCTTTGCAAAGTGGTCTTGATCTCTTGACATTTAGAGTCCCATGCACTATTCAAGAGATGCATGAGGAGGAGGAGAAATATACTAGTGCTGGTGCAGCCATAGAGGAGTAGCCATCATCACCAGTAGTTGGGGAAGTCATCACACTGGTGGGAGGAACCCTTGTAGCAGTACAAGATGTTCCCAAGCAAAACCAAGGTATGCAAATGTTTCCACTTTCTGTTATTTCAGCATATCATATGGAAGGTTGTGGGGACATGCCATTGCATGACCTAGGGTCAAGACACACTGCTGATTTGGAGCAGCAAACTATCACTGAGCAGAGGAACCTTGATAGAATCAAGGAGGAGATGCACATTCATCCTAGTATGTCATTGTTTAGTTGCACACAACTCTTGGGGTTGGAGTGTAGATTTGTGGATGATAGGATGAGTATTGTCCTAAACAAACCAATGAAGAACTATATGTTCAACATTGAGCATGATCATGAGACAACATATGCACCATCATGGAGATCAACAACCTTGTCATGGAGTAGTAGTGATGAGTTGGGGGCCCAACCATTATTGGAGTATTCCAATGACCATTCTACATGTGTAGTATGGGATAAGCAGATGGTTGATGAGAGTCATCTTATCTCCCATTGTTATGATGTATCTTTCTTGATGAGCACTTCACAGCTCAATGAGATTATTTTTCCTTCAGTATACTTGGATCCTCATGGGTTCAACATGCTCATTGATGAGTGGTCTTCATATGGAGATCTCTAGGAGGCTGCACTTCAACATCCCATGAAGTGTAGAGATAGTGATTTTGATTTGTAATATTCCAAAATTTTCACATGTTATTTGGAATATTAGAATTATTAATAAGCTTAATTAATTAAGTAAATAAAAGGGTGGAGGGACCCATAATCCTCAAAGATGAATAAGATCCACTTTTTGATGTGTGAATGTGGATTAATTAAACATAGATCTACATAATGGAGTAGTGGAGCAGCTACTAATGTGAAAGGAGTGGAGATCATGTCTCATTAATGACATAGATCATGGAGGTTGAAGCAGTCAACTGAGATCATAGAGGGAATCTAATGTAAGATCATAGAGCATTCATGATGAAGTGATGGAGGAATTAGTGCAATTAATGCACACATGACAGAGAGGGTGCACATTGCATGTAGACATGATGGAGGACTCGGAGAGACAACACAGTCAAACATGGAGACCTATGTCCACATGCACAACGCAGTTTAGAGGTGGAACAAGGCATGGGAAGGCTCATAAAATATATAATGGAGATGAAGGCAACATAGAAGGCAGGCTTTAGTTTCATGATTTGTGATCTGTTTAGATCTGGAGTTGTATTTTGACATTCCATGAACTCTTATGATGTTTAGCTAAGTCTGCAGTGCTGTTTAGCACAGGGTTTTCCCGAGGGGGAATCCCACCCTTACCCACGGAGGACTTGTATGCCTACTCTGGGAAGGTATTTTAAGTTTCTATTTCATCATCAGGCATTGGTGCCATAGTGTTCCTACTCTCTGCAGAACATATACCTTCAGGAATTGCATTATTTCTGAAGATCAGTTTGGCAGGATGAGGTTGTCTTCAGTGTCTCAGCTGGAGAACCGATGAAGGATTTTTCCTATAACCTTGGGCTTCAAGATTAGAAATCCCAGGGTCTCATTTCAGATCTGGCATTAGGCCAAAATTTATTGACCTCTTATCAGCAGTAGTCCCATTAAGGATTGCACAGTCCATCATTGTAGATCCAGAGGAGGAAGGAAGTTTCTAGCATTTCAGCTAGGAATCCTATGAGGGATCATCCCCTCACCTTGCCATCATTGTTTCCATCAGCATGAAGCTTATTGCAGAACATTTCAGCAGACATTGAGGATGAGAGGTCCAAGTACTTCTTATCAGCAACAAAGAATATCGGAGAATCATGGATCTCCTCATAGATCTAGTATGCCCACTTTCTTTGAAGAAGGTGAATGGTATAGAAATGAAGAAAGAAGAGAACCTGAGACTCATGAGACTCTCAGTATATATATTGAAGAGTAAAAAGAACAATCTAGAGCATTCAAGGAGAATCTAACTCTCCAACAATTCTTCAAAATCAAAGAAGGAAAGAAGATCATATAGCAGTAATAGAAGGATGAGGCACAATAGATTCTATTTGCCTACATTTTATGGATCTTCCTCAAGCACTATTAAGGCTTGGAGGAAAGATTTAGATGCATTCTTCATGCTACATCCTGTAGCTGAAAGAGAGGCTGTTCATATTGCAGCACTTCACCTTGATGGTGAAGCCAACGATTGGTGGTTTGGTCACATGGAGCATGCAAAGGTGACTAAGTATTCAAATTTCTTTCTCAAGTTAAGGAATAAGTTTGATGTGAGAAAACCAGAGATATTTCACAATGAGACATTTCTTGAGAAGTCAAAAGAGGATATCATTCTTGTCACTCTGGACAAGGAGTCACTACATTCACCACCAGTTGCAAAATTATTTATATCTGGAGGAGATACACTTGCATATTTGCAAGATAGTCTTAAGATCTTGACATATAGAGTCCCATGCATGATTCAGGAGATGCATGAGGAAGAGGAGGTAGATTCCAGCGCTGGTACATTGATAGAAGGGAAGCCATCACTCTTACCAGTAGTTGGAGAGACCATTGTTTCGGTTGGAGGAACTCTTGTGGACTTGCAAGAGGTCCCCACTCATCAGTTGATCCAAGGTATGCAAACACTTTCATCTCATATTATTTTAGTACCTCTTATTGAAACCTATGGGAACATGCCATCAGGGCCATTGCATGACCAAGGGTTAGAACAACATGCTGATTTGGAGTAGCATCATATCACTGCGCTGAGGACCCTTGATATAATCAATGAAGGAAGGAAGAACCATCCTAGTTTTTCATTGTTGGGCTACATTCAACCCTTTGAGTTGAAGTTTAGAGTTTTAGAAAATGGGATGAGTATGATCCTATGTACAATGGATGGCTATGAGATCAACATTGTGCCTTGATTTGAGACAACACATGTATCACCTTGTAGATCTACAACACTGTTAATGAGCAGCAGTGAGAAGAAAAGGACCCATTCCTTATGGGAGCAATCAAATGGCAACTTCATTCATGAAGCAATGGAGAAGAAGATGATAGATGGTAGACATCTTGAGATGGGAAATCTTTTCCCCTTTCAAGATGAATCTTTCTCAATGAGCATCTCACAACTCAAAGGGATAATTATACCTGCAACAGATCCATAACCTTATTGGTTTTGGAGGGCCATTGATGAGAAGAATATATCATGGATAGGTCTCATTGGAGGTGCACTTCAAAATATCATGGAGTGCAAATTTCTTCATCAGTTTGAGGAAGATCGTATTCTACAAAGGGAGGATACCATGTTTATGAAAAACATCATTCATCATCCACATTGGGATGAGTGGGTGAGGATGATAAGCAAGGGGTTGCATGACCACTTGCAGATATATGACATGGGGTAGCAAGAAGCTTGGTTACACTAGTTTCTCTTGGGTGAGTTTGGTTACTACCTAAAGGCTCCTATTTCTTTAATCCATGCCTTGAATAACACTCATATAATGAAGAAGGAGGCATGGCTGCGCTGGCTTCTCTTGGGTGAGTATGGTTACCACCCAATAGCTCATATTTATTTCACTCATGCCTTGTGTATCAATGATAATATGCAGCAAAAGAAGGCATGTTTACTTTGGTTATTGCTAAGAGAGTTTTGCATCACATGACATCTCCTATGTCTATGTGTTTTGTATTGTGTAAAACTTTGCATGGTGCTCTCATGATGTGTATTGATGGTGTTTGATTGTATTGGGATGATGTGACATTCCACATATCTATCAACATGTTTTTTCTCCATGATGCACATGAGGAGGTGAAAAGGCAACAATATCTCTTGTTGCTTTGGTTGCTTTTGGGGGAGTTTGGCTTGACCATATTGTATGATGAAGGTGGAGGATGGAAACAAGAAGCCCTACTCCGGCGGTGGCTATTGGGAGAATATGGTTTGAAATTTTTGTCCACCCATATGTCTATATTTCTTCTTTTACATAATGTTGGAATGATGCTTGGATCCAACAAGGCCAACAAGGTTAAGGATGAGGGCATGCCAATGCTCAAGGTACTTCATGAAACATGGGATGTAGAAATGCTTTGTGAGATGGGACTTTTCCTTTGTGAGAAGAACCAATTTATTTTATTTATCTCATGTATTGATGATGATGTTGGACAACATATGGTTGTCACTTGGTACTTCTTGGAGAAGGAGGGACATCTAACTACACAGTTGGAAGTCACTCTATGCATTCTTGAGAGACTACTTTGGAACCAAACATGCATGATACATTGCAGTAGATGGGGAGGCCTTCCTTATGTGGATGCCATTTGGAGGGGGATATATGGCTTTTGCATCTACTTTTACAGTTTCTTGAGGACAAGCAACATTTTTCCAGGGAGGATTGTAATATTCCAAAATTTTCACATGTTATTTGGAATATTAGAATTATTAATAAGCTTAATTAATTAAGTAAATAAAAGGGTGGAGGGACCCATAATCCTCAAAGATGAATAAGATCCACTTTTTGATGTGTGAATGTGGATTAATTAAACATAGATCTACATAATGGAGTAGGGGAGCAGCTACTAATGTGAAAGGAGTGGAGATCATGTCTTATTAATGAGATAGATCATGGAGGTTGAAGCAATCAACTAAGATCATGGAGGGAATCTAATGTAAGTTCATAGAGCATTCATGATGAAGTGATGGAGGAAGTAGTGCAATTAATGCATACATGATGGATAGGGTGCACATTGCATGTAGACATGATGGAGGACTTGGAGAGACAACACAGTCAAACATGGAGACTTATGTCCACATGCACATCGTAGTTTAGAGGTGGACCAAGGCATGGGAAGGCTCATAAACTATATAATGGAGATGAAGGCAACATAGAATGCATGCTTTAGTTTCATGATTTGTGATCTGTTTATATCTGGAGTTGTCTTTTGACATTCCATGCACTCTTATGCTGTTTAGCTAAGTCTGCAGTGCTGTTTAGCACAGGGTGCTCCTGAGGGGGAATCCCACCCTTACCCACGGAGGAATTGTGTGCCTACTCTGGGAAGGTATTCTGAGCTGCTATTTCATCATCAGGAATTGGTGCAATAGTGTTCCTACTCTTTGCAGAACATATATCTTCAGGAATTGCGTTATTTATGAAGATCAGTTTGGGAGGAGGAGGTTGTCTTCAGTGTCTCAGCTGGAGAACTAGTGAAGGATTTTTCCTATCACCTTGGGCTTCAAGATCAAAAATCCCAGGGCCTCATTTTAGATCTGGAATCAGGCCAAGAGTTATTAACCTCCTATCAGCAGCAGTCCCATCAAGGATTGCGCAGTCCATCATTGTAGATCCAGAGGAGGAAGGAAGTTTCTAGCATTTCAGCTAGGAATCCCGTGATGGATGATCCCCTCACCTTGCCATCACTGTTTCCATCAAAATGGATCTTATTGCAGCACATTTCAATAGGCATTGAGTCTCTCCCTCTTGTACAACGCAGTTTCTTCAGCAGCTGCATATTCAGTTGCTGCATTTTGAGGAGGAGGAAGAAGAGACAAGATCTCAAGCTTCTAGCTTGGAGATGTGAAGGAGGGATCAACCCTCAAAGCTTATATTTGGTTGTACATCATATTGCAACCATCTTCTGACTAGATCTAACTTCAAATCTGCATAACCCAACAGACCAGGGATCAAACCCCAAGAGGGTGAATTTCCAATCTCATAGATCTAGAATTTCCTTTTTGGGTTATCTTGGGTTGCCATCATAGTGCACAATCTAGAATCTTGGCATCATCAGAGCTCCATATTTCCATAGATCTACATTTACCCTTTCAGCCAACAGCTATATTTACATCATCAGCTAAAGGGACAACGCAGTATTGCTTCCAGCAGCTCTCCAGTTATGCAGTGTTTGCTTTGGCATGTTTTCAGGGTCATTCTAGCCTATGTATTTGGCTTGAGTGCATATATTTGAGAATTGTTGTACTGTTTATCCATCTCCAATGATAATAAAAGGCTCACCTATTATGTATATTCTATGATTGTTGAATCTTTACATGCACATTTCCCGTGTTACAAATATTGTGTATGTGTATCAATGCATTGTTCCATTTTGGGATATTACACTATGTTCCATCAAAATTCTTTAATTGAACTTTGGGAATGGTCACTCACTTAGGAAACCATCCATAACTAGCTACACAATTGGAGTTAAATCTACTTGAAGAAATCTTATTATTGGCAAGTTTTTCGAATTGGATACTACCTTTATTTTCATGAGTTCCTCCAGACACATTATCTTTTTAAGGATCCTCCCATTTATGGCTTCTATAATCTTTTGCTCCATTTCATCCCTCTTTTGTTCCAACTATTTCATCTTCTTATTCATTTCTTCCTTATTTTGAGTCCATGTTTTGTTCCAGTATTGCTATGTCCTTAACTCGACTCTCCAACTTGGATATCCGCTACTAAATGTCTTCCATTTCTTCATGAATAATGGATGAGCTTTTTAGAGGCTTATTTAGTAAAGTCAATACTGCATTTTTCTTTGGAACCTTGGGAAGAAAAGACAACCCTTGGGTACTAATGAAAAAGGAGTGTTAGATGCTATGAACAATGGATTTGATGTTATTTAAAGACACTGAAAAATGTCTCTGAAAAAATAAAATTCGATATTGTTAACGCCGTAAAAAGCTCTTAAAATCACCTAAAATTCCACAAGATATATCTCATAAATTATAAGGAATCAAAATCTAGAAATTTTTTCACATGTCATTGAATATGTCTCCTCAGTATTCTAAAATTTTTAAAGTCCAAAGCTTCATCGAAAAATTTATGGCAAAAATTTAAATACGCCTCTTTTAGAACTAATTTTTGGATTAGTCACAAAGCCTATCTTCCATAAATTATATCTCCAAAATTATAATGAAATTGAATCTAAAATGTGGACTGCCTATATCATGATATAGTTCCTTGGTTTAAAAAAAAATTCACTTCATAAAACCTCCCAAAAATGAAGTTAAAGCGAAAATTACAAGATGACTAATTTGAGACTAATTCAAGATCAATCATAAATTTTAACTTCCGTAGGCTATAGCTCTAAAAGTATAGAAAATTGGAACTTGCAATTTCTACCATATGTACATCACACTTCACCCTTGTTATATAGAAAAATATCACTGTGAAACTTATCGGAAAAAAGTTACAACGAAAAAACCAAGATGACTCGTTTGAAACTAATTTGAGGACCAATCACAAAGCCTAACTTCCACAAGGTATCTCTTTGAAAATACCACAAACCATAATCTAAAATCTAGATCATTTGTGCTTAAATACTTTATCAATCTCCTCAAAATGTTGTTGTCTGAAGCTTTACAAAAGAAAAATATAGCAAAAATTCCAAGATGTCTTGTTCGGAGCAACAAACCCTAAGATTGTAGCTCTAATACGAAATGTTGTGAATCATACACTTTATAATTGAGAAAAAGTCAATGATATAGTCCACTTCGAGGGAGAAATCTCTTTTTATAATGACTTCAATACGCAAGACAAAATATGATAATATTGAGTCTAGTTCTCCTTAATATATATGAGACAAAAAAATGAAAATACAATGAAAAATTCTAACCAACCTCCGAATATAATAAATACTCATTAAAATTTTAATATAAAGATGCAATTACTTTAGTACTCTCCTATTTATAACAAAACTAGTAAGAAAAATAACTATTAAGAAAAATATAAAATTCTTTAGTTAAAAATATGTCAAATGAACACCACAATTGAAAGTCATAATAACATATTAGTACAGGTTTTAACTTAATCATGTGCACAACTAAATTGATACATATAATTCATCAATTAGCGTGTGTATAATGAAGAGTGGTTGAGTTTGATTATATATACCGTCTGAAACAGTACCCTAAATTATATATATATATATATATATATATATATATATATATATATATATATCTATATCTATATATATATATATATATATATATATATAAATTTTTTTGGCATGATTATATTTTTATCATGTCTAATATATCAACTTCGATCGAAGCAGAGAATTGAACCAATAACTATATATCAGAAATGTCTTAACAACACACCCAATCACTATCTATCCAAAACTATATATATATATATAATAGTTTAATAATTAAAATAATTTTAAAACCTTTAAATTAATAAAGACCTATTTTCATAGACATATATACCTATCAACACTCCATTGAATTGAATTCTAAGTCTAAGTGGAAGGTAAAAATTTACCATGTAGATTTGAATTTCATCCTGTCACTTAGCACGGCTATAGGTGACAATTTTTCAAGTTATGAATTGGATTTGCATTTCATACTTATCACTTCCCAATGCTTTAAATATTATAATTAGGGCTTGGGATTAAACTTTGTTATGCCCTTTGTTCATGTATTAAACTAATTTATATAAAGGAATGCTAACATTTCGTTGTGAGGTACACAAGTCCCTACTTTATTACAAAAAGTAATGATTTTGTTTCTCGGATAAGCAATGTATGAGTGTTTGTTTAATCATAAAATTCATTAGAGGAATCTATTTTTATGGGTAAATAAAAAATCTGAAAAATTAGTCATATAAATTAAATTATATTATAAATTAGGAATTTGATTTTTGTGATTTATAAAATGTGTATATAATTTTTTGGTAAAAATTACATTTAATAAAATTTTGTCGATATGTTTCGAATCAGTCAATGTGGTTCATCATCAAGATAAACTAAACACATTAACAAAATTTTATTACATGTAATTTTCACCAAAAAATTGTATACACATATATCATAAATGTTATAATAAATTAGTTATAACATGTCTCAAAAAATTTGAATTAACATAATTTAAAAAATAAATGGCTCATCAAACTATTTAAGCTAAGACATTGGAAATTAGAATTTAATAAAAACTATATTAACTACCTATTTCCATCAATTTAATAAATCTCGATTAATTCAATCTTAAACATAAATTAGTTTTAATCGCTATTATACATATTGATATTTATTCATATATTTGTTATTTCTAGAAATTAATACTCGATATTAACTATATTAAATCTTTATTGATACAACCTTAAACATAAAAAAAAATCATTACATAAGAAATAACTTTACATAAATCTAAAAACATAAAAAAACACGATATATTAATAATAAATTTTTACACAGCAATTATTACCAATTTGCTTGTGTCTGTGGTTGCCACCTTTACGGCCTTGTGCCACTTTGTGGCCCTGATATCGTTATTTATACATAGATATAGAAAAACATTTTTGAAATGAAGAATAAATTTTCTAGCTGGAATTTTGGGACTTACTCACTATGTTGGGCCCAACTACTCAGTTCTTCATCATTCCAATGGTGGTAAAGTAAATAAATTCTTCTAATTTCTTAAGTTTTCATCATTTCAGTGGTGGTAAAGTAAATAAATTCTTGTAATAATTTAAATTTTGATAAAAGAAGACATGTGGACCATAGTCTAATGAACTACATTTTGTGGAGCTTACGAGGTTTATATTATATTTAATTTCAATTTCTTTAAGAGAAGTAATTTTAATTGAAGTTATGCATAGATATCTTCAACATATTTATTAATTTATGATACTTAATATGGAAAAGGTGGTATAACCATCCTTTTATTTATGGACCATAGTCTAATGAAATACATTTTATGGAGCTTAGGTTGTTTATATTATATTTAATTTCAATTTCTTTAAAGGGAAGCTTAAGAGGTTTATATTATATTTAATTTCAATTTCTTTAAAAGAAGTAATTTTAATTAAAGTTATGTATAGATATCTTCAACATATTTATTAATTTATGATATTTAATATGGAAAAGGTGGTATAATCATCTTTTACTTATGGACCAAAGTCTAATGAACTACATTTTGTGGAGCTTAGGAGGTTTATATTATATTCAATTTCAATTTCTTTAAAAGAAGTAATTTTAATTAAAGTTACGCACATGTATCTTCAACATATTTGTTAATTTATGATATTTAATATGGAAAAGGTGGTATAATCATCCTTTTACTTTAATTTTATTGTGAAAATAAGTTAGGTGGTTGAGATTTGCATTGTAATGAGTAATTATCTCCATCGGTTTATTTTAAAATTATGATTTTACATATTTTTTTTTAATGAGAAGAATAAGTTGACAATATTAATTGGTTATTTTCCGTTAGTTTAAATGAAAATAATTTTTTTTTGAAGGTTTAACTTTAAAACAAATTATTTAATTGTTTATTGTTTAGTAATAGGTTATATTATTATTAGACTTGAGGGCTATGTAATATTCTCAACTAGCTCATAGCTAGTCGGAATATTAATTTTTGTTTTTGCTTTCTTATTTGATGAATAAAGGGATATGGAGATCCATAAATATCCTTAATATGAATAAAACGAATGCCAATGTGAAAGGAGGACATCTTGGTAGCTTTATTGAGCACCCTTGTGTGTGAAAAGGGACTGGAACACCTTGACTGGGTCAACTTTGATCAAATAAACAATGCTGTCATGGAGGAGTGGACATTAATGGAGGAACATCGCAGTTTTAGATGGAGACACTTTGCATGGAAGTAGTGTCATTAATGGATTGGGCTTAGGGTTAGAAAGCTCATCACTAATATAAGGAAGAGGATGGCAGCCATATTTCATTATGTATTGGTATTTTATATTTCTGAATATATGGTCTGTTTAGACATATAGTTTTCTTCAGTTGTTTAGCTAAGATTGTAGTGCTGTTTAGCACAGGGTGTTCCTGATCGGGAATCCCACCTCTTTCCTTGAGAGGCCTCTAGGAAGAGTTTGCACTACATTCCACTATCAAGCATTTAGCCAAGGCTTCAGTCTTAAATTACAACGCAGTTTCTGTTGAGAGGTTGTGTTGTGTTGTAGGGAAAAAGTTGTGGAGGTTTGATTTGGGAGATTTCCGAGCTAGATCTCATTGGAGGAGGGTTCCTTTCTCTTGGGAGGCTAGTAAAGAAGGCCCTGGAGCATCATTGATACATTTGGCATCAGGCCATAGTGTTTTTATCCCCTACATTGTAATATCAGTCTGGATATGCGTTATTTTAGGGAGGAGTTGCAGGGGTGTTTGCAATAGGTGATTTGGGGAGTGATCTCTTCAGTGAAGGGGCCATCCTTTCATCCAGAGGATCCTTTGGAGGAGAGCATATTCATTTTATTATCAGCTTCAACCACTATTCTTCAGTTACTTGTTGCAACATAATTTTCAGCCCTAGGGCTACAACTCACATTGTATTATTGGGTGATTTTCTCGGAGACCCTTTGGGGTTATTTTTCTGGAGGTTGTATAGAGCCCAAATCTTCATTTTTATATCTATTGTGGCATATATCAACCGTTTATCTTTTGTGTACTCATTTGCTGTAGTAGTGATTTTAAAACTACACTGTAGTAGTGTCTCCGACATTTTGATATAGTAGCAACACCTCTCGTTGAGGGATTTCTTCATTGGAGGCTTGTTATATCTTGTTGTATGATTTATAGCCTATTATATTATACATGTTTGTTGCTGTTTTCATGAATAAAAAAGCTCCATATTGGTCTCCATTATTTATGTTATGATTTACACAGATATTTCCAGCATTATGTGCCATATTCCTTCTTTTCCCATTTGGGAATATTACAGTGGTATCAGAGCATAATATTGGCTTAGCCTATGCATCTTGAAAAGCCAATATGCTATCAGAAGAAGGAGATCCTCTCACAGATAGAGAGAAGAGGCATCTCAGAAGAAGAAACCGAAGATTGACTATAAAAATGATAAAGAAGACAAGGGTAAGACCCCTTTATCGGGAGAAGATGAAGAGAAGGTGTTTCCTAAGATCCTTCTTATAACTATGCAAGACATTGCTAGAGAAATAAAGGAGATGAGGATGGATAGATACAAGGAATCCCCTAAAGGATTTATGCATGGTGAAGGCTCTGACATTTCTCATCACTGGAGTGATCAACTAGTGAAGCAACAACAAGTTTCCCAATGCTCTACAATGCCTACATTCTTAGCAGTGGGAAATGAAGGGTTTCAAGAACAAGAAACTCTTGAAGACTATTTTACGGAGTATGAGTCTCAATCTCAGAGATTCAAGGATCAATTGATTTTTCAAGAATTCTGTCATATAAAGGACAAAGGTGGAGGATTCATTCAGAATCATGATCTACACCGAACTATGGGTAGATTTTTCTTACCCAGCTTTGATGGGTCATCTAAATGCACTACCAAATCATGGGTAGAGAAGCTTGACATCTACTTCTAGCTGAATAAAGTATTAGAGATGGAGGCCATTAAGATGGTAGCTTTGCACCTTGAGGCTGAAGCACATGATTGGTGGTTCCATGGCTTGTCTACATTGGGTCATGCCAATGTGACTGAATATTCAGAGTTCACAGGGAGGTTGGTGGAGAGGTTTAATAGAAGAGATCCCGAGGCACCATTCGTGGGGCTAACAAAGCTCAAACAATTAGGTAATCCAAAAACTTATATTTATGAGTTTTTAAAACTTACTGTTATGGTTCCTGATTTATTTGTAGCAAGAAGGGTCTATATGTTCATTGATGGGTTAGAAAAACCTCTTCATGGGTTGGTTAAATCTACCAAGCCCACTAACCTTCAAGATGCCATTAAAATGGCTAGAGATCTACAAGATGCCTTGCCAAAATCAAAGTAAACATTTCAGTCAAATCCCTCTTTTCCATCAAAGGGAAAAGAAGAGAAGGCTCCTATTTCAAAGGAGAGCCAAAATAAAGTACCTCTTAGTGATGATGTCTGAAGAGACTTGAGGAGAAGTAAGCTTTGCTTCACATGCCAAGAATCATGGGCACCCAGACATAGATGTGCATTAGGAAAGGCACACTACATAGAGGTCTTCTCAGATGATGAGGAGGAAAAATAAGAGGAAATAGAAACAGGTCACAATGCTGGCACAATAGGAGATGATCGATCACCATCAGGAGATGGGAATGGGGTGTTTGCTCCAATTGGAGGGGATCTTGCATCAATGAGAGTGGTACCCAATTATCAGGAAGATTCCACACAAAAAACAGAGTTGTATTTGTGTAGTGGAAGCAAGGACATGGTAGTCCCATCTATTATGCACACGACTTTGGCCCATGAGACATTATTGTCTTGTGGAAAACCACCTGGGAGGCCACCTGATCCAGATTTGGTGAGGCATCAATCACATCATGATGCACCATTCATAAATCCAGGAGGAGTGGGAGCATTAGGAGGCCATGGTACAATTCCGAGAGTCTTGGGTAGACTCAAGGAGGAGGGGTAAATTCTCCCAACATCATCATTACCCACTCTCATTTCAGATTTTGTGTTGAGGAAGGAGCAGCATGGGGAGGATAGCAGCCTTCCAACATGTGACTTTGGCATGGGAGGTGTCAAATATAAGGATAACCATATGATAGATGTTCTTTGTGATAGATCATCAACACTGTCACTATGAAGAGTAGATCCATATTGGAAATCCCAACTGTTGGTGGATTATTCCAAGGATCTTTTTACATGCATGATACTTGATAACCAGCTTCAAGAGGAGGGATATTTAGTCCCGGATGAATTCATCTACTATCATGGTAGGATCTTCTTATCTAGAACTTCCAAGTTCAATGATAAGTTGCTACAAAGAGCATATGAATATTTTCTCTTCAGCCACACCTATTCCATGAGAGCCTACAACACTATTATGGAGGGATACACCTAGGAAGACTTTGAATAGGAGATATATCAGCATTTGAAAAGATGCATGGACCATGTGGAGATGGGAGAGATACATAACTCTAGGGAGGAGTTATCACAGCCACCTCTTTCCTCTTTTGGAATGAGAGGGGATCTATCTATGGACCACTCCATTTGTATGAGCAGAGGTTATGGTAAGGAACATGTTTGTATGCATAATGTTTTACTTGATGATTATTTGCACTCATTTACCATGTATATGCAGGCCATTTATCCAAGAAGGAGCATTCTTCCATATAAATTTCATGGCCAACTTTGCGCCATAAACATTGCTGAACATGGCCACTCCTTAGGAGGATATAGGGAGATGATTTTCCACTCTAGGTGCACTCCAAAGGCACCAAACATTTCTCACCTTTTCAGAACTTGTGAGAAGACTATGGCAGCAAGTAAGTGGTGGGGAAACCACTTACCATATCACTATCTGGTACAGTCAGGAGATATATTGCACTAGTTCCACATGTGGGACTATGATCCACCTCCATTTCTACATATTGTTGTTTGTATGTACTTGGTTTTGATCCCGTACATTGATGATGTACTTATTATTTTTATGGGAATGATTGGAGGAATGAATGTGCCCTTTGGGAGAGAGATTCTCCATGTTCATTATGCTACATGTTTCAGGGAGGACATTGGGAAAACCATGATTGTTTCATTGGATCTATTGCTTCCTTGTGAGATGAGTCATTTGCATCTCATGAGAACTTGGGAGGAGTATGTCATGGACGGATGGATTGGGAGACACTTGGCTTATGGGGGAAGCTTATCACATGAAGGTGTCACCAATGGTGGAGGAGAAGAGTTGCAGCACTAACCTTTATAGTTGCTTGAGGATAAGCAACATTTGGGAGGGGAGGACTGTAATATTCCCAATTAGCCATGAGCTAGTTGGAATATTAATTTTTGTTTTTGCTTTCTTGTTTGATGAATAAAAGGACATGGATATCCATAAATCTCCTTAATATGAATAAAACCAATGCCAATGTGAAGGGAGGGCATCTTGGCAGCTTAATTGAGCACCCTTGTGTGTGAAAAGTCGTTGGAACACCTTGACTGGGTCAACTTTGACCAAATAAACAACACTGTTATGGAGGAGTTGACATTAATGGAGGAACAACACAGTTTTAGATGGAGATTGTTTTCATGGAAATAATGTCATTAATGGATGGGGATTAGGTTTAGAAATATCATCACTAATATAAGGAAGAGGATGGCAACTATATTTCATTATGTATTGGTATTTTATATTTTTGAATATATGGTCTATTTAGACATATAACTTTCTTCAGCTGTTTAGCTAAGATTGAAGTGCTGTTTAGCATAGGGTGTTCTTGATCGAGAATCCCACCTCTTTCCTTGAGAGGCCTCTAGGAAGAGTTTGCACTACATTAAACTATCAAGAATTTGGCCAAGGCTTCATTTTTAATGTACAACACAGTTTCTATTGAGAGGTTGTGTTGTGTTGCAGGGCAGAAGTTGTGGAGGTTTGATTTGGGAGATTTCTGAGATAGATCTCATTGGAGGAGGGTTCCTTTCTCTTGGGAGGCTATTAAAGAAGGCCCTGGAGCATTATTTATACATTTGGCATCAGGCCATAGTGTTTTTATCCCCTACCATGCAGTATTAGTATGGATTTGCGTTATTTTAGGGAGGAGTTGCTAGGGTGTTTGCAGTAGGTAATTTGGGGAGTGATATTTTCAATGAAGGGGCCAGCCTTTCATCCGAAGGATCCTTTGGAGGATATCATATTCATTTCATTATCAGCTTCTATCATTGTTCTTCAGTTACTGGTTGCAGCATACTTTTCAGCCCTAGGGCTGCAGCTCACATTGTATTTTTTGGTGTTTTTCCCGGAGACCCTTTGGGGTTCTTTTTCCAGAGGTTGTATAGAGCCCAGATCTTAATTTTTATATCTATTGTGGCATATATCAGCCCTTTATATTTTGTGTACTCATTTTCTGTAGCAGTGCTTTTAAAACTGTGCTGTAGCAGTGTCTCCAACATTTTGATATAGTAGCAACACCTCTTGTTGAGGGACTTCTTCATTGGAGGCTTGTTATAACTTGTTGTATGATTTATAGCCCATTATATTATACATGTTTGGTGCTGTTTTCATGAATAAGCAAGCTCCATATTGGTCTCCATGATTTATTTTATGATTTACACTGCCATTTCCAACATTTTGTGCCATATTCCTGCTTTTCCCATTTGGGAATATTACAGGCTAGCTCAAGTTATCTTGAACTCTCTCCCAAAATTTTGAGGAGGTCATAAGTCAGGTTCTCTTCATTCCATTAGAATTAGGTAATTTGAAGTTAGGAACTCATAAGTTATTATGGTTACCACCCATCGACAATGGTGAAGTCTCCATGGATTCCCCATGCATAGTGATAAAGAGAAAAAAAATGTTACATTAATAAATGCAAGAGTTGCAAAGAAGCTTAATCCCTCTATTTTTAGATGCAAAGAAACATACATATGCTAAATTTTTGACAACCCCTTGCTAATTCCACTATTGTAAATATTTTTAAATCATTTTTCTCTAATTAAAATGACTGAGAATTGGGACAAATTTCAAAGCTTGGGGAGGGGGGTTGCTTGGGAAAATGGAGGAAGTCTGGTTATTTTAATGACAACCATGAAAACCTAACCAACATGCATTAATGGGGCTTACTGTGTTTTTATTTCAAGTAGAAAACGAAGGACAAGACCATGCTCCTCTTGGGAAAATTCACAAGCAAATGAGGAAAAAAAATTTAATTGGTTGAATGAGCGACATTGGCAAGAAAATGACCCCAGGAAAATGAACATGGGAGATAAGAAACCAATTTAGTTGCAATGATATTAAGGGAAGGTGAAGTTCTACAGGTGGCAAAAGATGAAGGTGGAATAGACCAAAGAAGGAGGACAACAAGTGAGAGGAGTGGAGTTAGACAAAGGAAGAGAGCACAAAGGTGGAAGGGCGTGAAGCAAAAAGAAAACATGAGACTAGAAGATGAGGAGGAGGTATTTATCAAGGCTTGAACAAAAAAATGAATAAAGGGAAAGCTTGTACAAAGATATGAGTAAGGAGACTTTACACTACTGCTAGAATGGTCGAACAAAAGAAAATAATTTCAGTTGAGCACTAGAAGAACTAATAGGTATCTCTCAGGAGAAGGGCCAAGTTCTCTGGATTCCCTATTTTAGTTGGAGGGTGGAGATAATGTATTCTCTAGATTCCCTTACTTAGCTGGTGGGTGGAGGCCTTTCTCTTTGGGTTCCTGGTCAAGGAGTGCCCTAGTGTATTCCTTACTTTGTTTCTAGTTCATTCTCAGTGAGTTATGGACTTTCGGTTTAGGGTGGAACCACTGAGGGCAGTTCTCTAAGGGTGGATGTGGATTGACCTCTAGATTCCCTTGATAATCTAGTGGGTAGAGATAGTGTAGCCTTTGGATTCCCTATTTTAGATTGAATTCTTGTATTAGTTGGTGGGTGGAGACGGTGTATTATATGGATTCCCCGTTTTAGTTTAAGGGTGGAGATGGTATAATCTATAGACTCCCTTGATTAACTTGTGTGTGAAGGTGGATTTACCTATATAATCATTATCTTAGTTGGTGGAATTGGTTAATTCCTTTGAGCACTCTTCCTCAAGATTTGAAATATCGCTTGGGGGTGATTGGATACGAGAAAGGTTGCAATGCATACCAATCTAAGGTTTGGTGGAGATTTGAAGTCCCAATCTCAATTACTCGACTTCTCTTATAAGATAATTACTCACTTCAGTTTTTGTGCATCTAATATTATGTACATGTTTATTTTGTTTTTAATACGCTTATGCTAATACTAAGTATATGTTTTATTGCCTATGTAATAATGAGGAATGTAAGTTTCCTGCAAGTTAGTGAGAAATGGTTTAATTTCTTTTTGATAAATGAATAAGTGGCTAACTTCTGTGCGTAATACTTAAGCTTGAATTCTAAATACCCGAATATGAGAGATGGGCAAATATCTAGCATATGGTTAATTTGTTGAATCTAATTTTTTTTAAATAACATGCATGAGTATGAATTTGTAAAGCTGAGGAGGAAAATATTTGTACTAAACACAAGCTCAAGAGAGACAATATGGTTTGTGTGTGTGTGTGTGTACATACATACATACAATGATATACATACAAGCCCAATAGGGTCATCCAATTCTTCAAGTGTCGGAGGGGAATCCCTTGCTGTATAATCACATATATGTGTTAAATTTCCATGAACCTAACTTGGAAACAAATCTCAAAAAAACCCTTAAACTATTTATTAATTTATGCACGAATAATTTCTTAACTAAAATTGCACAATGAAAACACACATAAAGCATCACACATTGGACACACGATTTACCATGAAAAACCCACAAAGGGAAAAACTAGAAACTTTTTCTATTATGAACTTGATTCTCGTATCAGGGATAATTTCCCAACTGAGGAATTACATATCTAGTAAGTGGATTCGATCCATCTGATCAAGCCCTCCTTGGTTGTGATTTGGATCTCCTTGTTGCTCCTTCACCTTCCTCATACCCTACTCGACCTGGAACAATAGAGTATCACACTCCTCCTCCTCATGAGACTAATGCCACTCAATGGTGGATTCACCTCTCCCTAATATCTCATTTTATAGATTATTAATGACTAAAACCCTAACCCTAGATCTCAATGGATAAGATTAGATATTTCCATATCAAGATCAATGGTTGTGACTTAATCTCTGTTGAACTCACTTAAGTGTCTCAACTTTATAATAAAGTAATTATTAATCATCAAATACAAAAGGTACTTTATAAAATCATTTTACAAAGTTTATCTAGAGAGGAAATCTTCCACATGCTATGAAATCAAGCAATTGAGGAAGAATATCCTAGTTACACAATCCAACACTCCCTCTTAGCGAGGAAGGTACTTCCGTAACCCAATTTTGTCTCCAATCCCTTCACATCCACTGTAGCTGCTGCCTCTGACACAAAAGCCTGTCCCGCTATTGGAACTTGAGCTGAAAACCATGCTCCTAGAAGCACCTTGATCCTAATAATTATGCATGTAAATATTATCCCTCTGCTGCACACTTCTTGGAACCGCTACCCAAACTTGCAACACACTTCCTGAGGCTGCATGAAGCCTCTGCTCACTCTCCAAGAGCCTTGTGTGCTTCTTGGACACTTAAACAATTTTATTTATAGCAATGATTTTTTATTTTTCTTTATTTTTTCGGTGACCCTCTTGTTTCTACTCCACAAAAAAATCGCTATGGTCTTGATGTGGCCCAAACATTGTCCCAAGGCTTCCATGCAAGCCCTCGTCGCATAAGAATTTCTCCAATATTCTTTGACCATCATCACTGCTCACTTGATTTTTGGAAAAACTCTCCGATTAACTAAGTACACCTCTCTAGTTGTTGCTTGCAGATCCATTGAGTATTTGTTGGTTCAAAACCCTTCTATGCATGTCCGTGTTGGGCTCTACCGATGTTGTTGATCCTAGGTGGTCTTCGCTCCTATGCATTCTATGGTTTGCATGATCCCTGCATTGAACACACTACTTTCCAACTACAATATATCGACCACCTACTCACTTTATGACATCCTTGCCTACACCCTATTCAAAATGTCCATAGCTCTTGCAACTTGGACCTGTTGCACAAATCTATCTTGTTGATTGATAACAATATGACCTGGTCAACTGGGATCCTTGGTGACTAGTGGTTGGGCCTATAAGCTCCCTATAAATTCCTTGAGAAGCAAGTAAGGGGCTAATTTGTTTTATGAGCCTTCAAGGAATGCATTTCTCTTGAAAACACATCATCCTTGAAGCCTCTTCATGTTCCCTGCCCTTTGATTGTTTTCCTCTGCTGTTCTTAATTAAATAAGCCTCACTGATTGTAAAAATTTGTGCTCCAAAAGGCCTTTATTTTCCCCTTGTACCTCTGCAAAATTCTCCATTTCACCCCTTTTTCCGCTTTTCAAAGCCCCCTTTTTCACCCCAAAAATTCCTCCCTTAGTCCTCCTAAACTATCCCAAAATCCCCTTTTAACCACGCACACACCCCTGGTTTGGTCTAATTCCCCCTTTCTTCCCTTATCGTTACCCTTCATTGGCCTCAAAACGCATTAAAAAGGGGCAAAAACCCACTTTTTAACTAATATCATGGCTAAGCCCCTTCCGGCCAGCCCTTTAAACCACTTCCCCACATAACCCAGCGCCAGAACCAGGCGCAAAGACTCAAAGCACTAATCGCAATCACAAATCTCGGTGAAGTGCATTTCTTTGTTAAGCGAAAAACTCCGATGCGATTGAGTTTTGGTCTATAAGACCTCCACCGCGATCTCCACCATTGATCTATCACCCAGATCAGACGACCCGAAGCTAATCGCACTCCCACTCTGATTGCAATCGCAAATTTTTCTGTGCCACTCCTCCGTTCCTTTTGATTGCGATCCCTCGATCTGATCTGAGCCGTCCACCCCTCCAGATCCAACGGTTCAGATTTATCCCGCTCCCCTCCCGTCGCTCCATTCTTTTCCCCCCGCCGATTCAATCTCCGCCGTAGATCTGTCATCCGGATCGGACGGCTGGTGCTCCATTGCATCGCGCCAGTTGCATTGCATCCCATCCTCTGCGCCTCCGATTGCGATCCGTTGATGATGATCTCCAACGTCGTTTCCCCTGTTGATCCGATGGCCCTCGCTCTCCCGCTCCAATCGCAATCGCATTTTCCAATCGCTGCCACCTTCCGCCCTATGCGATTGCGATTTCCCCGATCCAATCTTGACCGTCCATTAGTCCAAGATCGAACGGTCATAAACCAATCACGTCATCGTTCGTCGGATTGTCGTCCCTCCCATTTCTCCCCTCCGATTGGATCGTAGCCGTCGATCTCCTCTTGAGATCCAACGGCCCTAAATGAATCGCCCTCCACCCATGCCGGGTCCCACCACACACGATCATTTTCATTGCATTTTCATTCATTTTTTTGCATTTCTGCCTATGTCCAAACTCGTGTGATTTACATTAAAGTTTAATGTTTTACATTCGAGTCTATGCATTCCACCCACTTTCAAAAGCCATCCCACTGATTAAATCTCCACCGTCGATCTTCGCCACCAGACCATGATCGAACGACCCACGTGCATTTCTCCACCGAAACCCTATTAGTCACAGTTTACACCATATTACTGCATTGTTCACCATTGTTTCATCTAAAACCACCATTTTCGCCACTGCTGCGCTATCATTCTCCCCACCCTCTATAGCCATCTTTCCCTATGCATGGATTTCATAACAGAGTTGCGTGTTTTTGCAGGGTACGAGCTGCGGAAAAACGCCATGATTCACAGTCTCTGTTACAGTTACAGAGAACATAGGAAAGGACCATTTCCAAGAGCTGAAATCATGAATAAGGGTCTGAGAAGACGTTATGGAGGGCTCGCATTAAAGAACAGAGTTTAAACACTGTAAAATCTTCCTGAGAGCCATTAAAGCACTGATTTCGTAGTCAGAGGCAAGCGTGGAAGCGACAAAGAGTATCAGTGGGAAAACAGAGTGTTTAAGGTCTGCCATTGAAGATTTTGAGCCTTAATCCAATGATTTGAAGGCAGAATACCAGATCAAGGACACCATAGATCACACGGAAGGCCCAACACACAAAAAACAATGCTATCAGGGTCTCACATCAGCAGATTGATCTTTCCCTAAAGGACCAAGCGTCCATATTGTTCCCATTATTTACCATGTTCCTTAGAAGATTTCCACCCTGACGGAATAGTCCTATGCTACCAGAGCATTTGTTATGCAGCATGGAAAACCTCAAAGTCATTTATTTACCTTTTGTTTATTCACCAAAATTACTACAAAGTACTGCAGCCGGAGTGCATCAGAGTCATACCAGAGTAAATGGAAGCCTGAAGAAGATCGCTCTTTCATCCAAGGAGTACTAGGGATAAATGCACATAATTTTAAACAGAATGGGCTTCGTCCCTCTTTCTTTTCTGAGTTTTAATGCTTCATTTATTTCTTCGCCTACCTCCTCTGCTCTCTTCAGCTATAAAATTCAAGAAGGAACTCATTGTAAAGGTTGTTGATCGGTTATCAAAGAAATTACAAGATGTTTCTTTTGAGACATAGTCTCTGTGTAAAGTTGTAAGATAGGCTGAAGAAGATGTTTTCACATTGAATATTCAACTATTGGTAATGTTGTACTTGACTGGTTTTGCTCTTTAATATGACAAACACATTTCTTTGGATCATGATCTAAAGTAGCGGTGATGTTTTTCTATCTCTGTGTTTGTTTTTAACTTGCAGTTCATTTCATTTCATTTCTACTGGCTCGCATCAGAAATCTGGCATAGGATTTACCCTTGTTAGGTAACCTATGTTTCTGCTCTCCTTGCCTTCAATGTTTTCTACTAAATGTGTTATCTAAGGGTTGATTTCAGTTAATTTAACCAGTGTAGTGGATGTCATTTCCTGCTAGCTGATGTATGAATTAAATGAATTTGGTCTTAGATGTTCTTGTTAGGATTTAGTTGAATGAATTGGGAACACTAGGAGGTCTAGAACTCTGTCTCTATCTCACTAGGATCCTTTTCAATTAATTGAACCTTTCTAAGATCCCTCAAGCTGGAGGCCGAATCATTGAGAGTTCAAAGTCTCTCTCTGATCTCAGGTCTTTAACTGTGTGTTCTAAATATTTATTGTTTCCTCCTCTCTTTCCATTTCATGCCACACTATCATCTTTAAGATCCAATGCTTTAGATGACAAGCCCAACTGAAAGCCTGCACATTGAATAGCAAGTAAACCCTTTCCTAACTCCATTTCCCAATGGTCTTGAATGTTCTCTGAATTATATCTCCTTTGCCTAAATTCCTCTTTGCTCATACTTGTCTTATATCGAACCTTTCTTTCTTGATTCCCAACGACCAAACATACATTAAACAAACAAACCCTGAGAATTATAAATGGCCTAATATCTTAACACTGAGCTTCAAATACATAAAACCTTTGCTTAAATAGACAGATCCCTCTCTGGACACAGGAGGGCTAGATCCCGAGGTCTGAAAGTGGTTCTGATGTTGTCTCATCTTTTGGTCTTGCCAATCTAGCCAAAACATGGGAACCCCAACATAATGGCGACTCCACTGGGGAGAAATATGAAGTGCCTAAATTGCTAACATTGGTTTGCGTCCCATTGTCTTCACCAAATAATGGCAACTCCGCCGGGGAGAAATCTGAAGTGCCTAAACTGCTAACATTGGTCTGCGTCCCATTTTCGTCACCACATAATGGCGACTCCACTGGGGAATTTCTGAGTATTTTCCATCTTAATAAATTACAAGAGCCTCGGAAAACCTATAATCTCTGGTTAGGTTGGTAGTGAAACACTTCCATTTTCAATCCACTTTCTACACCATTTTTTGTGTTTATCCCACACTCTTGGACAGAGTCTGGAAAGGGCCACGTAGCCTCCGGATCTCATCCTCTTCGGAGGTGACATATATGGTAAATGCCCTCCCAGTCAATCTCTGGTTAGAGTTTGCTGTGTTTGAGGTTATTCCTGAAAGGGGACATCACCTAAGCACTTTGGTGGACAGTGTACCCTCCAGAAGCATCCTAAACCTTCCACTTGGCGATTCCATAGCTCCTTAAAGATCAAAGACTCCACTGGTGATCGGTAGGCTTGCTGATTATCTTGGTTCACATAAGACTCCACTCGGAGACCAGCCTCTAAAACAACATCAACCACAATAGAAGTAAGAAGTAGGGTTAAGTTGCTTTGTTGGAAACCAACATTCTGGCTTCAAGAACCATTCACACAAGAGCTTATCCCAACCCAAACCCACCTGAGATAGTTGAAAACCCTGAGAGCATCCTCAAGAGATCTCCTGCACCTATAAGACCAACTATTTATAGCCACATACATAGAGCTAACTCTGCACCGGAAGACTTCACAGCTCTATTAGCCCCACCTTTTGGCCTAGATTTTCAAAACAACTTACCTAGGACTAGGTCATTCAATGCTCTAGACCAGCTAGACCTTGAGCCCCCTGGTTCACCACCTCAAAGTGGTAAACACCTTGGGGATAGACAGACCCCTCCATCTACACCTCCTGATATTCACTTCATTCAAAACTTGGGGCTCTGCCACCCTAAATCTGCCCAACAAGCTTCTGCTGGTCCTAGTATCCCTGTCATCCATATACCAGCTGCTCAAGCCAACCCTTTACCTCATCAAAACAACATCATGGTAGCCTGGTATGCACCTTTGGTATTACCTCAGCCTCTAGTGCTCTTACCCAACGATTATCAATCAAAGATCCCACATTTCACTGCCAATGAGTCTACCACAGCTCAGCACAATGTAGATAGGATGGAAGATTATTTTGACTACATGGAAATAGATGATGATACAGTCAAAATGAGAATCTTTTCCCAGAGCTTAGGAGGTGAAGTGAAAAAATGGTTTAAAGGCCTACCTCCTAATAGTATCCAAGACCTTCTTGCTTTATATCACACTTTCATAAATAAATGGGAAGTTAAGGCCAACCCTCTCCAAATCCTAGTAGAATACAAGAACCTTAAATGAAACGTAGGAGAGAGTGTCCATGACTACTCCACAAGGTTTAACAATGTTTATAACGCTCTCCCTCCACATATGAAACCTCCCCAAGGTATGGTTCTAGTGAAATACCCTGAAGGCTTGGATTCTGACATGGCCTACCAGCTTAGGGAGAGGGATTACAACACATTGGAAGACATGCAAAAGGGAGCAGTGAGTGTAGAGGCAAATCTGATTGAGAAGAAAGCAAGATTGAGAGCTTAGAAAAGGGTGACATATAGAGATGAAAATGTAGCTTCCACATCAGACCCCAATTACGATCACATATCCAAAAACATGGAAAAGATACAACAAATGATGGAGAAAATGGTTTTCATGGTCAGTAACCAAAACATAAATCAAATTCATAACCAGAACCAGAACTTTAGAAGAGACAACACCACTCCCAATAGACAAAGAGAATCAGATCAACAAGTTATTCCCCCATTCCAAGAGAAATTTCTTGATGAAGATGAGGGAATCATAAAAGAGTCTGAGGGGAACACAATAAACATGTTTGAAGTAGAAAACTCAATCCACAGTTGTTCCACAGAAGAAGATCAACCCTCACTCTTGTACTGGGATGAGGAAGGATTAGAATCTGAGGATTATAGGCCTGGATTTGAAAATGCCTTTATGCAGGTCAGATAAAAATAGGAACTTAGAAGAAAAAAGAGCCTAGACACTTCAAAACCAAAGGCTTCTGAGGTTACCATCAAGAAAAGGCCTGAGAAAACTTCTAAAGTAACTGCTGAAAGTAACAAATCAGCAGCCGAGAGTTTTGGAAGAAACAAAGAAAAAGACAACCAAAACACTGATTAAAAAAGTCAACCAACTAGTAGCACTAACACTGTAGTTAGTGCTCCTGATAAAACAGTTCCTAACACTGTGCGCAGTGAAAATCAACCCACTGATTTTTCCACCAAGGTGGTGGCTAACAAAACAGAGTTGAACATTCCAAAGAGTTAGTCCACTTTTAATTTGGAGAGTGAGACTGCAAAAATTAAAATCTCTGTCCCACTCTCTGAGCTGGCCACTCAAGATGTATATAAAGGCCAAATTTTGAAAGCATTAAATTTAGGTGAAAAAAGTGACACGGTCAATCTGAGTGATGATCAACCAGCCCTTCTGTTTGGTGCCAAGATAGAAGGGAAGTTTCAAGAAGGGGTAGTACCTCCTTTCTATATCAGTCTCAACATCCATGATAAGATCCTTCACAATGCAATGCATGACTCCGGGGCCTCACACAACTTGATGCCTAAAGTAGTTATGGAAAGATTAGGCCTAGAGATAACCCGTCTCTATAAGGACTTATATTCATTTGATTCTAGCAGGGTAAAGTGTCTTGGCCTGATCAAAGATTTATGTGTTAGCCTAACTCAGATTCTAGCAAGATGTATGGTCATGGATGTTGTTGTGGCAGATGTGCCACCTAAGTATGGTATGTTGCTGTAAAGGTCATGGGGAGCCAAGCTGCAAGGAAAAATGTAGATGGAAGGGGCTTATGCCACAATTCTTGTTTGTAGCCAACTTAGAAGACTGTATAGGGAGGCACAAATGAAATTCCTGGTCAGTAGCCCTAAAAAACCTGAAAATTCACCTTTATATTCTGTACACACGGATCTTGACTCCTTCATCCTTTGCAATGATGAATTTGTGGAGGGGTTAGGATTAAAAAACAGAGATACACACAATGAAACAGAGCCTATGGACTTTAACATAATGGCTACTCTAGACTTGGAGGAGAAAGACGTAGAAAAATTTGAACAGTGCACTAAAACAGAAACTCAGAGTGAGCCAGAAATAGGATGTAGTCAACTAATTAGTCACCCTTCACAAGCCCATATGCCACACCAAGAACGAAACGATGATAACCCTGAGAATGAAACCTTATGGGAAATGAACTTCGATGGGTCATGCACCAAGAGAACTACTGGAGCAGGAGTGTGGATACATAACACAGAGAGAGACTACGCAGAGAGCCGTTCCTGTAACCTGCACTTCAAATGTACAAACAATATTGTAGAGTATGAGGCTCTTATCCTAGGCCTAAATTTGTTGAAAAAACTAGGAGCCCATAGGATAGCCGTGCATGGAGACTCTGAGCTGATCATTAAACAAGTGAATGGTGAATACACAGCGAAACATCCTAGACTGAGAGCATAAAGGAATGACACTCTGGATTTATTGAAAACCTTTGTAGAATACAAATTGTTGTTTGTCCCTAGGAGTCGGAGCGCAAATGAAAATGGATTAGCCTGCGTGGCTAGTTCATATCACAAGTCTCCCAGTGACCAACAGATCATCATTCAAACCAAATTCAGACCTGCTGTGCCGGACAATGAAAAATATTGGCAGGTCTTTGAGGGCGATAAGAAGATTGAGGATTTCCTGATAGGCAGGAATGAGTTTGAATTTTCTGACTCAGACTCTACATCTAACAATAGTTGCCTAAGTGAAGAGTCCTCAGATGAGGAAGAACCACCGTGTAACATAGAAATAAACACTTTAAATGAACAGATTGGAAATCCAAATGAAAAATGTGAAAACGCAGATAGTGAGGCAGTAGAGGTGCTGCAGACCAAAGATAATAACATACCTCGAGGTCTGGCACCTATAGAAGACCTTTTTGACTTTGATGATGTAGCAAAAAATCCCACTATAGAACACGTGAACTCTGATGTTGAGGAATGCAACATAGGCGCTGAAAATAAACCTAAGATGATCAAATTTGCTAAGTCCCTACCTGCAAACATGAAAAAGAAATACATCGAACTATTCAAGGAATTCATTGATGTGTTTACTTAGAGCTATGAGGACTTAAGGGCCTATGACACAAACATCATACAACACAAAATACCTTTGAAAGAGAATCAGAAACCCTTCAGACAAAAAATTCGCAGAATAAACCCAAAACAATTTCCTGCGGTGGAAAAAGAGATTAAGAAGATGTATGAGGTAGGCATAATTGTGCCTGTGAGGTTCTCTAATTGGGTATCAAACCTAGTGGATGTGAGAAAGAAAACATGGGAGATCAGGTTGTGTATTGATTTCAAGAATCTTAATAGAGCTTCACTCAAAGACAATTACCCTTTGCCAAAAATGGAAGACATCCTTTAGAGGGTAGTAGGCTAAAAAAGGATCTCCCTGCTAGATGGTTTTTCAGGTTACAACCAAGTTTTAGTACTCCCAGAAGACCAACTCAAGACCACTTTTACCACTCCATGGGGAACTTTTATGTATGTAAAAATCCCCTTTGGACTGATGAACGCTGGAGCCACCTTCCAAAGAGCAATGGACATAGCCTTTTCAGATGAAATAGGGCACTTCATTTTCATCTACCTGGATGACATAATAGTATATTCCAAGACTAAAGAAGAACACCTAAAACATCTGAGAAAGGTCTTTGAAAAATGTAGAAGGTTTGGTCTATCATTGAATCCTAAAAAGACTGTATTTGGGTTGCAAAAAGGTAAGCTTATTGGCCACATCATATCTGAGAAGGGGATTAGGATAGACCCAAAAAGAGTTGAGGGAATACTACAAATCACACACCCAAGAAACATCAAAGAATTACAGTCCTTCATTGGAAAGATCAACTTCCTCAGGAGGTTTATTCCCAACTTAGCTGAACACCTCAGGAATATGACAAACATGTTGAAGAAAGGTGCGGGAGTTAAATGGACTATAGAGGCCAAAAAATATTTTGAATCAGTTAAACTTGCACTCACCCATGCTCCTGTCCTAATCAACCCAGATTTCTCAAAGGTTTTCCTGATTTTTTCATTTGCCTCCGAGCATACAGTAGTTGTAGTTCTGCTGCAGAAAAATCCAGAGGGAATGGAGCAGCCCATTTCTTTCTTCAGCAAAGCACTGAGGGATGCACCCTTGAAATACAACATTATGGAAAAACATGCCTATGCCTTGGTAAAGTCCTTGAAAGACTTTAAGGTGTACATACTGCATTCCCACACCATAGCCTATGTGCCAAATATAGTGTGTTACACCATTTTTTGGTCATCTAACCTATCATCATTAGATGGACCCAAGTACACCATGTAAGACCAATTTTACCCTCAGTAAAATTGCTTTCACTATGTAAAATAACTTAATAAACCACATTTATTAGGTTGTTTATGGTCTAAACAGGAAACCCCAAAAGGAAATATTAAACAAACCTATATTTGTTTGATTTTCCTCACGGAATAATTAATTAAACCATAATTTAATTATTATTCCTAATCATGTTTAACCCAAAACAAAGAAATTAATTAGATAAACCTTTATTTATCTTATTATTTTCTAGGAATAATTATTTAAATCTTATTTAGATAATATTCTTTGTTAAATATGACCAAATCACCCACAAATAATCAAATAAATCATTATTTATTTGATTATCCTTCAACCACTTCCTTAAAAAGATAAATAAATCATTTATTTATTTATTATTAACAAATAAAGGGATTTGACCCAAGTCAAATACTTTTTCCTCCAACAAATATAATAAAATATTCCATAAAAGGTGGATCTAGATTTGGTTAACATTATTTTAATCATGCACCAAGATCTAGAATGACCCAATATTTTGTTATAAATAGGAGGGTTTTTTCCTACCATTCTTCACCTTTTGTTGCCTATTAGATCACTCTGGATCTATACACTTGGTCACATTCTACATTATTTGCTGTGTGATCTCCCTTTGAGTTCTATCTTTGTCTGGGTCTTCTACACCAACAAGAGAGAGAGATTCTAGATCTGAAGTGTTGAGGACTTCCAAGAACCCATCCCATTGAGGAGAATTGGAAACATCTTCTTGTTTTCCTCCCAGGTGCCCTTAATACAAAAAATTCTTTCAAAAATTGTTCTTGTCTTGTCTATTGGATATATGGAGCAAACCCTTCTTTTTATTGCTTAATGTCTTTCTATGCATAGATCTGGTTTTTTGCAGCTCTTTTCTTGATCAACTAACTGCAGATCTAAAGATATTGGCAGCCACTTTTGATGTTAGGGCTATTAGTTATGCGTAGCTAAAGTGGTCTTTTTTCGTACACTTCGACAAAGGATTCATACTAACAATTGGCGACTCCACACGGGTTTTCAATTACAACCACTGTCGTTTTTCATATTCCTACATATCCAACTACTTCAAACCCTAGGGTTTCTCTTCAGCTTTTTATTTTTTCTATTTTTATGGTGCCTTTCACCTTTAAAACTCTCTAAAACCCTCAAAACATTAAAATTTTTAACTTCCGTGTGTTTCTGGCCCTATTGCACAGGTGATAGACATCAATCGCAGCTGAGACGACATTTTTTTTCTGAAATCTGCCGCCGAGAGTGCCGGAAGTGCAGGTTGCACTTTTTGGCCCAAAAAATGCATCCTGGAGCTTCAGGTCGCAGAAAACAGCCCAAAAATTGCGACCTGAGCGAAAAACAGGTCAAAAACTGCGACCTGGACTTTTTTCAGGAATTTTTCTGAAATTTTTCTGGGTTTTTCTGAAGCTTCTGTCAGGGTTTTCCAGCCTCTGTCTCCGCCCGTTTAGACCTATTATTGCTATGTTTTACTCAAATAAGTGGGAATCTAGCCCCCTAGGGCTTCAGTACCCTCCACTTTTTGTGGAAGAGTTTTAGCTGCTGTAAGTGTCTAACTTTTCAGGGTTTCAGCCATCCCTTTTTCAGATCTGATACCTCCCTTTCAGATCCCTTTTCATCAGCTCTTCTCCCATTCAAATCACCTCCTGAAGTTTTGTTTGGATCTACCTTTAGGGCCTCTTGCTTGACCCTTCTGCTTCTTGCTGATTTCCTCCTTTTTTCCAGCCACCTTGCCTCTGCCTCTTGGCTGTGTTCTGCACCTCTTTTCAGCAGGTTTCTCCTTTAGATCCCTGTCCCTTTCGACCCTAGATCTATTGGCCTCTTTGTAGTGTGTTTTGACTAGATTTTTTCCCTCTGTTAGACTAGTTTTGAGAGACCCGCCTTTTTCGGTTAGATTGATGCATTGTTAGCTGTTAATTTTCTGTTATTTCAGCATTATATACTGTTCTCTGCAGATTTATTTTCAGTTACGTAGCACATTTTTTCTCTTGCTCTCAAAACGAAAAGGGTTTAAAAATTAAAATTAACACATGCCACACACTCACCCTAAGTGAAGAAGAGCCTGGTTTACACCGCCAGGCAAAGACTTTAAAATAAATTAACACTGCACCTATCTTCCCTTGTTTCGACATTGTACTCTCTTGATTCTGAACCTCCCTGCCCTTGTTGGTCGCTCTTCTTCCCCTTATGCCATGTTTGTGTTGTCACCATTGCGCCCCCCAGGCGCACATCCCGGAGACTTCTTGGCCTTCACCCTCAGTTTCCGGTCAGTCGACCTACTCCTTCCCATCGTCGACGAGTTAGTCCTCCTCCGAGTTCACACTCTGACTCCTCTTCTGATTTGTTGTGTTCTCCTTTTACTTCCGGTTCTCCCCCTGTCACCTTCACTATGTCTGGTCCAGGGCCTAATGCTAGCGGTAATCCCGGCCCTAATGCCGGGACTGCTACTAGCGGAACCGCCATAGGAACTACCTCAGCTGCGCCCTTGCTCCCCTTCATGGTAGGCCTCAGCCTCCTTGATTTGGACCGGTTGACAAATGACCCTATACACCATGATGCTAGTTGGCCTGCTATGCCGACAAAGCTCCCTTTTGACATCCCCAAGTTTGAAGGCCTTGCTGGAGAAGATCCTTCAAATCATGTTCGATCTTTCCACATGTGGTGTTCATCTACCTCCATTACCGATGACTCTGTCCATCTTCGGTTGTTCCAACGAACGCTTACAGGCGCGGCTTCTAAGTGGTATGTTGATCAGCCCACTTCCTCTCATACCACCTTTGCGACTCTTGCCCGAGCTTTTTTATCTTACTTCCAGCTTCCCCTTCGTTATGACACTGGTATCGAACTTTTGACTTCTTTCTGTCAATCATCTACGACCCGCCTATCCGATCATGTCCAGGAATGGCGGAGAAGAAAGAGCCTATGTCAATCCCCTACTTTCGTAGACCGTGTCTACATGGACTGGTTCCTTAGATCTCTCTTTCCTCGTATCGGGAAAGATGTCGCACCGAATTTTCCCCAAACCGAAGAAGCCGCCCTCCAACTGGCGTTAAAATATGACTTGATCTACGCTCAGACAGGTTATGTTTATACCGTTCTACCTGATCTCCCCAGACCCGGTGATGTCAACACACAGGGGGCACCTCATGCCGCCGACGGTATCGTTGGAGCTCTCTCTCATCCATACGCCCAACCTCCCATGGGTTGTGGTTTTCCTGGGGGAGGTGGCAGCACCTCCCGCACTTGTCCCCCTCCTGGTAGCATGTATCCAGGATACAACATACCTCCTCTTTTGGCCCAACCTCCTGCTCACCGTACTGTTACCCAACCCCCTTATTATTCGCATCCGCAGTTTGGTGCTCCAGCTCCTCCAGCATCAGCACCTCCGCCTCCCTTGCCTTCTCAACCCCTGCAACAGTAGTCACCACCCCCTCAAGTGCAGGTGGATGCACAGCAGGGATTCATGGCTACCCAACCACCTGACAGACAAGTGGCCACTCAACCTTCCCCTTCTGGTTCCTCCAATTACTAGATCCTCATGATGAACTCTGATCCACCTCTAACTGTCGACCTTAACCTACAAACTCGGTCTCGCCAGTACCCCACACCTTCCGCTCAGTCTGCCCCCGAGTCCCCTTCTTCCGGTTCTACAGAGCCTCTTTCGACATCCAATGGCCTCTTACATATCCCTCAACCCAAAGTTGAGGTTCATACCAAGATTCCTAAGGGACCATTACGTCGAAATGCTGCTTCTGGTCGAGCTGCTCATTCGTATAGCATAGTAGATGATTTGGCGCAATCTCCTGCTACCATTTCCACATTGGAACTCCTCCAGTTGTGCCCTTCCCAAAAGAAGGCTCTGCTATCTGCCGTGGGCGTTGTAGATCCTGCTGATGACCAAATGATTGTTTTCGACGCCCATCAATCAGAACATCCTCCTCTTCCTGCTTCCTTCGCCTTCCAAATCCCAGTCAAAATCCGGAATGCCAACGTTTCTCGGTGTATAATTGATGAGGGGACATCCACCTGTGTGATGTCTGCTTTGGTTTGGAAGCAAATCAGATCTCCTGACTTGGCCCCTTCCACGATCACTCTTCGAGCGTGGGACAGCCACGCCTCCTAGCCCATCGGCCTTTTTCGTAATTGTCCTATCACTCTTGCTGGTAAGACTGTTTGCATTGACGTCGAAGTCATTGACGCCCCTCTAGAATACAAAATTCTATTGGGGCGAAGCTACACCTGTGACATGTCTACTGTCCCATCCACGGTTTTTCGCAAGATGTCTTTTCCTCACAATGGAAAGATAGTCACCATCGACCAGTTGACTTATCATGAGCCAAAGTCTCAGACCTCCCATGAGACGACCATCTCTTCTGTAGCCAATAAGAAAACCGTAGATTCCTTGACTAGTGTCTCTCCTGGCGTCTATAAAGACTCCTCTTTTCTTGGAACTTTTCCTGGTCTCCCTCCTCCTCCTGTCTCTGACCCCAGCTCATTGAATGTTTGCATGATGCAATCGTCTCGGGCTGCTCTCGAGCAACCTGCTTCGGCTAGTCAGCAACCGTGCTCTCCACAACCTGCTCCTAGCCCTTCACCTGTACCCTCTTTACCCCCCTGGAACGGTTCCTCCAAGCCTTAGCCATTTAGGAGCCATCCCACCTGGCCATTACCCCTCTGGTCAGATACCGTTCCTAGCTCCCCCACCAGGAGTGTACACGGTACCTGTCATGGCCACCCTCTCTCTTCCTAACCTGACCCTTGGGATCCCCATCTGGTACCATGATCCTCCAGCCGCAACCCTGCCTGGTCAACCCAAACCTTATATTTCTTTGACCCCGGTTCAACCAGTCCCCATGACTTCTCCCATTGCAACAGTGCCTCAGTCACCTCAACAGGAACCACCTCCCGTTGCGACCGCTTCGGGTAAGAAGGGCAAAGCTTGCAAGAGGGCATCAAAGGACACGGCTACCCTGACAAACCCTGCCCCTCCTCGGCCTCCAAAGCATACCATCCTGTGTGCTTTGTGTGATGTTGTCGGTCACGCCACCCATACCTGTCCTGAATTGCTTCATCTCAAGCCCATGGTTAATGTCGCGTTCCCTGAGTCCATGGTCCCGGAAGCCTCTATTCCTTCTGCGACCGTGACCAAGAACCCCAAGACTATTAACACCAACCACTCCCGTGCTTTGTGTAATCTCCATGGCCATTACACCCACCTTTGTCCTCACCTCGAGGACTTCCGCACCTCTCTCGCCGCGGTCCGCCAATTCGAGGCCAAGCGCAATGAGTCCACCTCTCCCATATTTGCACATTTTGCTTTGGCAAAACTACCAAACATGACTGCTCCCATTGACATCCCCCCTCCTGATGTCGAGATGACGGAGCCTTCGTCCAACATTTTCTACCTATCATCATCCATGAGACCCTCGGGGAACATTCCCTCTGAACCCTCCCCTGTTGTTTCGCTTGACCTTACTTCAGTGATCACCTTGGGCTCAACATCGGTAGATCCTTCATCTACTTACTCTTCTGTCACCCCTTGTGACGATACGCATGTGAACCGCTCTTCTCATGATGATGATTCAGGTCGCTTCGCCACGTCAGGCGGTCTTCCTTCCACCAGTCACCCCATATTCTATCATGATGACGACATTATGGAAAAAATCCCCACCCCTGACTTTATCTATGCCCCCTTACATCGAACCCATGCGTTCACACCACATACACCTTGTGGCCATTACCTTGAAACCCAATGTTTGGGTGAGGGGGCACCCACATTTGAGAGACCAAGAGAAGCAATTCTCCACAACTCTCCTAGTGTATCTGGTCGTGTTGACTTTAGTACCATTATTCTTCCACATTTAGAAGAACCTCTAGAGTCCCATATCACTTCAGATCACTCTAGGGATGATACCCCTTCTCGTTCCCTCATCTTCCATCAGCAACCCAATCTCTTAGACATTGTTGTTGACCAACCTATGGGTTTTCTAAGAGAGCATCAATTCATTATCTCCAAATCCTCTCTTTGGGATAGTGACACCAGGTATGCCAACCCGAAAACTTAAAGTCCATTTGATTCCTATATGCAGTACCAAAATAAATTGGTAATCCTCCATTCCCTTTATCAAACTGCATAACCATAACAAAAACAAATGGCGCACCACATCATTAAAATGTGTTTAGATTCCACTTTTTCTAAATACATTTTGGCATGACCACACCATGCTTGGGGGCACCTATGCCCCTCAACCATAACCCTCCTCAAAATCGAATTTCTTCACTTGCAACACTCATACTAGGGGCACCATTTGGCCTCCATACTTATCCATGCTAGTGTTGATATTCATCGTGAGTTACCATCTTGTACTCATGTTTTTATGGTCCCCCATTGGACCTTTACTGTGTGGCAGCACCATCAAGTCACCCTTGTTTAGAGCATCCAAGTTGAGTCATCATCGCATTTATGGAGTCTATCCCGAGTCCCTTTATACCCCGCTATAGTCCTACATCCTTCATTGCTTGGTCCCTCTCTTGTGTCGCACATTATGGCCTTCAGTCCCACTGTCCCCTATCCCTCATGATATTGTGTCAGTCGCTGCCACGTCATTCCTGCCCTTTATGCTCTAACAAGGGAAGTCGTCCTCTCGCTACTCAGTCCCCTCCATTCCATCATCATCATTGGTATTAGTCTGTCCGTTTCTCTACTATTTTCTCTCGTGCCTTAGTTGAGGATCTCTCATTGCCTCACCTATGGCGAAGCTCCTTCTGTCGACATCAGCTCCTTCATTCCAGAAGACAGGTCTAGAGGGCGGTGTACCTTGGTTCCAGCTTCCACTCTTGTTTGGTGCCTCAGATCAGGCAAAGGGATCTCTCTAGACCCTTTGACTTGATTGTTTCTCCACTCCAGCTCCTTTCAGCATGATCGAGATTCGTATGCTTGATGGTTGAGTGATGCAGCAACAGCATTTGGTGATTCCCGGGTGTGTGTGAGATGTCTCAACCCTCATGAGGGGGTGACCCTGCAGGTAGCCCCCCACACGCCCGGATGACCTCTTCATTGCAGCCTTCGATGCAGCTCCATATATTTGATGATGTCGGCCTTAGCCGCTTGCAGCGCCTCTTTGATTTGCATGTATCAGTCAGATTTTGTGAGCCCTTCCCCACTTATAGGGGGCATTTGGGTTGTATTTGTATCTCATGTACTCAAATATTATTGTATAAGTCCTGGCTGTTATCCCAGGCACAACATGTATGTGGGATCCCTCATTGTATTTTTATCTGGCTCATGTTTATGCCGGCTGTACTTTATGGTTCGGTCCCTTGTTTACTGAACACACTATTCTTTTGTACTTTGTCTCGGCGGGCATAGGTATGCCTCCCCCGCCGCCTTTAGCACAGGTACCCTCTCATAAAAAGAGACTTGTTGCACTTGTAAGTCTCGTCTCCTCAGGGTCTAGTTCTTTAGCACCTTAGTCTACCTCACATTTCTCTCTCTGACTTCCCTCTTGATGTCTGGTGATTGAGTTCTTACAACGTACTTCGGTCATACGATTTTCTCCTAACACTCGCACGCTGGGGGGCAATCTGTTACACCATTTTTTGGTCATCTAACCTATCATCATTAGATGGACCCAAGTACACCATGTAAGACCAATTTTACCCTAAGTAAAATTGCCTTCACTATGTTAAATAACTTAATAAACCACATTTATTAGGTTGTTTATGGTCTAAACGGGAAACCCCAAAAGGAAATATTAAACAAACCTATATTTGTTTGATTTTCCTCATGGAATAATTAATTAAACCATAATTTAATTATTATTCCTAATCATATTTAACCCAAAACAAAGAAATTAATTAGATAAACCTTTATTTATCTTATTATTTTCTAGGAATAATTATTTAAATCTTATTTAGATAATATTCCTTGTTAAATATGACCAAATCACCTACAAATAATCAAATAAATCATTATTTATTTGATTATCCTTCAACCACTTCCTTAAAAAGATAAATAAATCATTTATTTATTTATTATTAACAAATAAAGGGATTTGACCCAAGTCAAATACTTTTTCCCTCCAACAAATATAATAAAATAATCCATAAAAGGTGGATCTAGATTTGGTTAACATTATTTTAATCATGCACCAAGATCTAGAATGACCCAATATTTTGTTATAAATAGGAGGGTTTTCCCTACCATTCTTCACCTTTTGTTGCCTATTAGATCACTTTGGATCTATACACTTGGTCACATTTTTCTACATTATTTGCTGTGTGAGCTCCCTTTGAGTTCTATCTTTGTCTGGGTTTTCTACACCAACAAGAGAGAGAGATTCTAGATCTGAAGTGCTGAGGACTTTCAAGAACCCATCCCATTGAAGAGAATTGGAAACATCTTCTTGTTTTCCTCCCAGGTGCCCTTAATACAAAAAATTCTTTCAAAAATTGTTCTTGTCTTGTCTATTGGATATATGGAGCAAAACCTTCTTTTTACTGCTTAATGTATTTCTATGCATAGATCTGGTTTTTGCAGCTCTTGTCTTGATCAACTAACTGCAGATCTGAAGATATTGGCAGCCATATTTGATGTTAGGGCTATTAGTTATGCGTAGCTAAAGTGGTCTTTTTTCGTACACTTCGACAAAGGATTCATACTAACATAGTGGTTAAAGAAATCTTGTCCCAAGACCTAGATGGGAAGAGAGGCAAATGGATTGCTGTGATCTTAGAATATGAATTTGAGATTAAACCCACAAAACTGATCAAAGGTCAGGGCCTAGCTCAACTAATGGCTGAATCAAATTTATAGGCCCTTGACATAAACATGATGGATGCCTTGGATGAGCAAGAAGGATTGCCTGATCCCACTGTTGAGGAGAAGTTTCAGAGCTCTCCTTGGTATTCTGACATTCTGTATGTGCTTACACACCTCAATGCTCCCCCTGAACTATCGAAGACCAAGGCCAAATTCTTAAAGATAAAGGCCAAAAGCTATTGCATAATGAATGAAGGATTATATTGGAAAAATGAAAATGGCCTATTGCTTAAATGTTTGCTTGAATCTGAAGCAAAAAGGATTAAACAAGAGTTCCATGCAGGAGAGTGTGGAGGCCAGCTGAACTAGAAAACCACTGCAAAAAAAATACTCAGAGCTGGCTACTATAGGCCTACACTCTTCAATGATCTCCATAAGATGATAATTTCCAGCCACAAGTGCTAGATTTTCGAAGGCGAAAGAAAGCTCCTCCCCTTACCTCTACAGCCCATCACTGTTGAAGGTCCCTTTATGCAATGTGGCCTAGATTTCAGATGATAAATTCACCCTGCTTCTTCTGCACAACATAAATGGAACTTTACAGCCGCAGACTACTTCACTAAGTGGATAGAGGCCATACCAACTAGGAATGCCATAGATTCAGTCATCATTAGGTTCCTAGAAGGTCATATCCTCTCTCGGTTTGGCTGCCCAAGGAAAATAATCACTGATAATGCTGCTGCCTTTGGATCCAAGAAAATGGTTGATTATTGTCATAGGTATCAAATAGCACTAGGTCATTCAACTGCCTATTACCTACAAGGTAATGGCTTAGCTGAATCATCAAACAAGAGCTTGGTGACCATCATCAAAAAGCTGCTAGAAGAGAACAAAAATTCATGGCATAACAAGTTAGTGCATGCCCTGTGGGCTGACAAGATTACAACAAAGAAATACATTGGCATGTCACCATACTAGCTTGTCTATGGAACAAAAGCAGTGTTTCCTACCAGCCTTGGGGTACCAGTGATTAAGCTGGTCCAAGAGATTCAGATAGAAGAAGACAACATGGTGAGAAGGATAAACCAAACAATTCATCTCCAGCAAACAAGGGAAGAGGTCTATAACAGAGCTACCAAGGTTGAGGAAAATATAAAGAAGTTATTTGACAAAAGAACTAAGGCCTCTGATTTCAAAATTGGAGATAAAGTTCTGAAGTGGGACTCAAGGAGAGAGGACAAAGGAAGGCATGACAAGTTTGACAATTTGTGGCAAGGGCCCTACATCATCCAGGCCACTGTGGGTTCAAATGCCTTTTTGCTACAAGAATTAGATGGTACAGAGCTGTTTGGGGGTCCTGTCAATGGCAGGATGCTCAAACTCTACTTTTGCTGATTTCCAATTTCTAGTTTCCATTTCCATTGTAAATACCATTGCTGTGTTTGTCTTCAAGAAAACGAGAAAATGCTTCAAAAAAAGAGAGAGAGGTTCAGACATGCTCAAAACATGAACCTCTAAAGTGCAAATATTGGCTCTAACATGATCAAAACCTGAGCCAAAGGAAGTAAAGATAGCTGGGTCAAACATGCCCAAAACTTAGACCAACAAAGAAGAAATAAGAATCATCTCTAACAAGCCCAAAGCCAAAGTTGAAATGAAGAAGAGAAAGTGACTCTAACAAGCTCAAAACTTGAGTCACAAATAGAAGAAGGATGCTTCAAATTTCAGATTTCAAGCCTTCAAAGTTTTGTTTTTAGTTTTCTGCAGGTTTCTGTCCATGTGCAACTGTCTTTATGCCTTGGATCCATAGAAAACTAGACTGTCTAATCCTAGTTTCACTGTTTTTAAATTTCTGTTGTAGAATTTAGAGAAGAAATCTGCTGGACAGTCTAATCCCAACAGATATTAGATTAGGTAGAGAAACATATGAGACCAACAGTCTAATCTGGTCTCATGGAGTGATAAGGGTAGATTTAGAATAGGTTTATTTTCTGTTTATAAAAATAAATGATGTAAAGGGTCTGCTAGTCCAAATGCACCCTAGAAGAAGAAAAAATGCTAGGATGGTAGGATGGGTAGGTAGATTATTTGGGTGATGTTTCTGCTAATTGATTTCTTCACAATTGTGGCAGCTGAAAACAAAAGAAGAAAGGTGGCTCAAGCAGTAGGCATCTGGCCTACTCCAAAGATCATTTCTGAATTCTTGACTCCTTCAAGAAGAAGCCATCCCCATGTGGAGCCATTGTTAGCCCCCTATAAATTCGTTGACAAGCAAGCAAGGGGCTAATTTGTTTTCTGAGCCTTCAAGGAATGCATTTCTCTTGAAAACACATCATCCTTGAAGCCTCTTCATGTTCCCTGCTCTTTGATTGTTTCCCTCTGCTGTTCTTAATTAAATAAGCCTCACTAATTGTAAAAATTTGTGCTCCAAAAGGCCTTTATTTTCCCCTTGTACCTCTGCAAAATTCTCCATTTCACCCGTTTTTCCCCTTTTCAAAGCCCCCTTTTTCACCCCAAAAATTCCTCCCTTAGTCCTCCTAAACTATCCCAAAATCCCCTTTTAACCACACACACACCCCTAGTTTGGTATAATTCACCCTTTCTTCCCTTATCATTACCCTTCATTGGCCTCAAAACGCATTAAAAAGGGGCAAAAACCCACTTGTTAACTTATATCATGGCTAAGCCCCTTTCGCCCAGCCCTTTAAACCACTTCCCCATGTAACACAGCGACAAAACCAGGCGCAAAGACTCAAAGTGCTAATCACAATCACAACTCTCGGTGAAGCGCATTTCTTTGTTAAGTGAAAAACTCCGATGTGATTGAGTTTTGGTCTATAATACCTCCGTCATGATCGCCACCGTTGATCTATCACCCATATCGGACGGCCCGTCGCTAATCGCACTCCTGCTCCGATCACAATCACAACTTTTTCTGTGCCACTCCTCCGTTCCTTCCGATTGCGATCCCCTGATCTGATCTGAGCCATCCACTCCTCTAGATCTAACGGTTTAGATTTATCCTAGTCCCCTCCCATCGCTCCATTCTTTTCCCTCCGCCGATTCAATCTCCGCTGTAGATTTGTCATCCGGATCGGACGATTGGCGCTCCATCGCATCGCATCCAATCCTTTGCGCCTCCGATTGTGATCCGCCGATGATGATCTCCACCGTTGTTTCCACTGTTGATCCGACGGCCCTTGCTCTCCCGCTCCAATCAAAATTTCATTTTCCAATCGCTACCACCTTCCGCCCTGTGCGATTGCAATTTCCTCGATCCAATATCGACCGTCCGTTAGTCCAAGATCCAATGGTCATAAACCAATCGCACCATCGTTCGTCGGACTGTCGTCCCCCCATTTCTCCCCTCCGATTGGATCATAGCCGTCGATCTCCTCCTGAGATCCAACAGTCCTAAATGAATCGCCCTCCACCCATGCTGGGTCCCACCACACACGATCATTTTCATTGCATTTTCATTCATCTCTTTGCATTTCCGCCTATGTCCAAACTCACGTGATTTAAATTAAAGTTTAATGTTTTACATTCGAGTCTACACATTCCACCCACTTTCATAAGCCATCCCATTGATTAAATCTCCACCGTCGATCTTCGCCACTAGACCATGATCGAATGACCCACGCGCATTTCTCCACCGAAACCCTATTAGTCGCAGTTTACACCATATTACTGCATTGTTCACCATTGTTTCATTTAAAACCACCATTTTCGCCACCGCTGCGATATCATTCTCCCTGCCCTCCATAGCCATCCTTCCCTATGCATGGATTTCATAACAGAGTTGTGTGTTTTTGCAGGGTACGAGCTGCGGAAAAATTCCATGATTCACAGTCTCTGTTACAGTTACAGAGAACACAGGAAAGGACCATTTTTAGGAGCTGAAATAATGAAGAAGGTTCTGAGAAGACGTTATGACAGGGCTCGCATTAAAGAACAGAGTTTAAACTCTGTAAAATCTTCCCCAGAGCCATTAAAGCACAAATTTCGCAATCAGAGGCAAGCGTGGAAGCGGAAAAGAGTATTAGTGGGAAAACAGAGTGTTTAAGGACTGTCATTGAAGATTTTGAGCCTTAATCCAATGATTTGAAGGCAAAGTACCAGATCAAGGACACCATAGATCACATGGTAGGCCCAACACACAAAAAAAAATGCTATCAGGGTCTCACATCAGCAGATTGATCTTTCCCTAAAGGACCAAGCGCCCATATTGTTCCCATTATTTACTGTGTTCCTTAGAAAATTTCCACCCTGATGGGACAGTCTTCTGCTACCAGAGCATTTTTTATGCAGCATGGAAAACCTCAAAGTCATTTATTTACCTTTTGTTTATTCACCAAAAGTACTATAGAGTACTGCAGCTGGAGTGCATCAGAGTCATACCAGAGTAAATGGAAGCCTGAAGAAGATCACTCTTTCATCAAAGGAGTACCAGGGATTAATGCACAGAATTTTAAACAGAATGGGCTTTGGTCCTCTTTCTTTTCTGAGTTTGAATGATTCATTTAGTTCTTCACCTACCTCCTCTACTCTCTTCAGCTATAAAATTCAAGAAGGAACTCATTGTAAAGGTTGTTGATCGGTTATCCGAGAAATTACAAGCTGTTTCTTTTGAGACATAGTCTCTGTGTAAAGTTGTAAGATAGGCTGAAGAAGATGTTTTCGCACTGAATATTCAGCTATTGGTAATGTTGTACTTGACTGGTGTTGCTCTTTAATATGACAAGCACATTTCTTTGGATCCTGATCTAAAGCAGTGGTGATTTTTTTTTTATCTCCGTGTTTGTTTTTAAATTGCAGTTCATTTCATTTCATTTCTACTGGCTCGCATCAGAAATCTGGCATAGGATTTACCCTTGTTAGGTACCCTATGTTTCTGCTCTCCTTGCCTTCAATGTTTTCTACTAAATGTGTTATCTAAGGGTTGATTTTAGTTAATTTAACCAGTGTAGTGGATGTCATTGCCTGCTAACTGATGTATGAATTAAATGAATCTGGTCTTAGATGTTCTTGTTAGGATTTAGTTGAATGAATTGGGAACACTAGGAGGTCTATAACTCTGTCTCTATCTCACTAGGATACTTTTCAATTAATTGAACCTTTCTAAAATCCTTCAAGCTGGAGGCCGAAGCATTGAGAGTTCAAAGTCTCTCTCTGATCTCAGGTCTTTAACTGTGTGTTCTAAATCTTTATTGTTTCCTCCTCTCTTACCATTTCATGCCACACTATCATCTTTAAGATCCAATGCTTTAGATGACTAGCCCAACTGAAAGCCTGCACATTGAATAGCAAGTAAACCCTTTCTTGGCTCCATTTCCTAATGGTCTTGAATGTTCTTTGAATTATATTTCCTTTGCCTAAATTCCTCTTTGCTCATTCTTGTCTTATATCGAACCTTTCTTTCCTGATTCCCAACAACCAAACAGACATCAAACAAACAAAACTCGAGCCTTATAACTAGCCTAATATCTTAACACTGAGCTTCAAAGACATAAAAACTTTTCTTAAATAGAGAGATCCCTCTCTGGACCTAGGAGGGCTAGATCTTGAGGTCTGAAAGTGGTTCTGATGAAGTCTCATCTCTTGGTCTTGCCAATCTTGCCAAAACATGGGAACCCCAACATAATGGCGACTCCACTGGGGAGAAATCTTAAGTGCCTAAACTGCTAACATTGGTCTGCATCCCATTTTCGTCACCGCATAATGGCGATTCCACTAGGGAATTTCTGAGTATTTTCCATATTACTACATTACAAGAGCGTCGGAAAACCTAGAAACTCTAGTTAGGTTGGTAGTGAAACACTTCCATTTGCAATCCACTTTCTACACCATTTGTTGTGTTTCTCCCACACTCTTGGACGGAGTCTGGAAAGGGCCAGGTAGCCTCCAGATCTCATCCTCTTCAGAGGTGACATATCTGGTAAATTCCCTCCCAGTCAATCTCTGGTTAGAGTTTGCCGTGTTTGAGGTTATTCCTGAAAGGGGACATCACCTAAGCACTATGGTGGACAGTGTACCCTCCAGAAGCATCCTAAACCTTCCACTTGGTGACTCCATAGCTCCTTAAAGATCAAAGACTCCACTGGTGATCGGTAGGCCTGCTGATTATCTTGGTTCACATAAGACTCCACTGGGAGACCAGCCTCTAAAACAACATCAGCCACAATAGAAGTAACAAGTAGGGTTAAGCTGCTTTGTTGGAAAGCAACATTCTATCTTCAAGAACCATTCACACAAGATCTTATCCCAACCCAAACTCACCTAAGATAGTTGAAAACCCTGAGAGCATCCTCAAGAGATCTCCTGCACCTATAAGATCAACTATTTATAGCCACATACATAGAGCTAACTCTACACCGGAAGACTTCACAGCTCTATTAGCCCCACCTTTTGGCCTAGATTTTCAAAACAACTTACCTAGGACTAGGTCACTCAATTCTCTAGACCAGATAGACCTTGAGCCCCCTGGTTCACTACCTCAAAGTGGTAAACAACTTGGGGATAGACAGACCCCTCCATCTACACCTCCTGATATTCTCTTCATTCAAAACTTGGGGCTCTGCCACCCTAAATCTGCCCAACAAGCTTCTGCTGGTCCTAGTATCCCTGTCATCCATATACCAGCTGCTCAAGCCAACCCTTTACCTCATCAAAACAACATCATGGCAGCCTGGTATGCACCTCTGGTATTACCTCAGCCTCTAGTGCTCTTACCCAACGATTAGCAATCAAAGATGCCACATTTCACTGCCAAAGAGTCTACCACAGCTCGGCACCATGTAGATAGGATGGAAGATTGTTTTGAATACATGGAAATAGATGATGATACATTCAAAATGAGAATCTTTGCCCAGAGCTCAGGAGGTGAAGTGAAAAAATGGTTTAAAGGCCTACCTCCTAATAGTATCCAAGACCTTCCTGCTTTATATCAGACTTTCATAAATAAATTGGAAGTTAAGGCCAACCCTCTCCAAATCCTAGCAGAATACAAGAACCTTAAAATAAATGTAGGAGAGAGTGTCCATGACTACTCCACAAGGTTTAACAACGTTTATAACGCTCTCCCTCCACATATGAAACCTCCCCAAGGTATAGTTCTAGTGAAATACCCTGGAGGCTTGGATGCTGACATGGCCTACCAGCTTAGGGAGAGGGATTACAACACATTGGAAGACATGCAAAAGGGAGAAGTGAGTGTAGAGGCAAATCTGATTGAGAAGAAAGCAATATTGAGAGCTGAGAAAAGGGTGACATATAGAGATGACAATGTAGCTTCCACATCAGACCCCAATTACAATCGCATATCCAAAAACATGGAAAAGCTACAACAAATGATGGAGAAAATGGTTGTCACGGTCAGTAACCAAAACAGAAATCAAAATCATAACCAGAACTAAAACTTTAGAAGAGACAACACCACTCCCAACAGACAAAGAGAATCAGATCAGCAAGTTATTCCCCCATTCCAAGAGAAATTTCTTGATGAAGATGAGGGAATCATAGAAGAGTCTGAGGGGAACACAATAAACATGTTTGAAGTAGAAAACTCAATCCACAGAAGAAGATCAACCCTCACCCTCGTACTGGGATGAGGAAGGATTAGAATCTGAGGATTATAGGCTTGGATTTGAAAATGCCATTATGCAGGTCAGAGAACAATATGAAATTAGAAGCAAAAAGAGCCTAGACACTTCAAAACCAAAGGCTTCTGAGGTTACCATCAAGAAAAGGCCTAAGAAAACTTCTAAAGTAATTGCTAAAAGTAACAAATCAGCAGCCGAGAGTTCTGGAAGAAACAAAGAAAAAGACAACCAAAACATTGATAAACAAAGTCAACCAACTAGTAGCACTAACACTGCAGTTAGTGCTCCTGATAAAACAATTCCTAACATTGTGCATAGTGAAAATCAGCCCACTGATTCTGCCACCAAGGTGGTGGCTAACAAAACAGAGTTGAACATTCCAAGGAATCAGTCCACTTTCAATTTGGAGAGTGAGATTGCAAAAACTAAAATCTCTTTCCCACTCTCTGAGCTGGCCACTCAGGATGTATATAAAGGCCAAATTTTGAAAGCATTAAATTTAGGTGAAAAAAGTGACACAGTCAATCTGAGTGATGATCAACCAGCCCTTCTATTTGGTCCCAAGATAGAAGGGAAATTTCAAGAAGGGGTAGTACCTCCTTTCTATATCAGTCTCAACATCCATGATAATATCATTCACAATGCAATGCATGACTCCGGGGCCTCACACAACTTGATGCCTAAAGTAGTTATGGAAATATTAGGCCTAGAGATAACCCGTCCCTATAAGGACTTATATTCATTTGATTATAGCATGGTAAAGTGGCTTGGCCTGATCAAATATTTATGTGTGAGCCTAACCCAAATTCCAGCAAGATGTATGGTCATGGATGTTGTGGTGGCAGATGTGCCACCTAAGTATGGTCTGTTGCTGTCAAGGTCATGGGGAGCCAAGCTGCAAGGAACAATGCAGATGGATGGGGCTTATGCCACAATTCCTGTTTTTAGCCAACTTAGAAGACTGTACAGGGAGGCACAAATGAAATTCTTGGTCAGTAGCCTTGAAAAGCCTGAAAATTCACCTTTATACTATGTACACACGGATCTTGATTCCTTCATCCTTTGCAATGATGAATCTGTGGAGGGGTTAGGATTAAAAAATAGAGATACACACAATGAAACAGAGCCTATGGACTTTAACATAATGGCTACTCTAGACTCGAAGGAGAAAGAGGTAGAAAACTTTAAACAATGCACTGAAACATAAACTCAGAGTGAGCCAAAAATAGGATGCAGTCAACTAATTAGTCACCCTTCACAAGCCCATACGCCACACCAAGAACGAAACGATGATAAATCCGAGAACGAAGCCTTATGGGAAATGAACTTCGATGGGTCATGCACCAAGAGAACTACTGGAGCAGGAGTGTGGATACATAACACAGAGAGTGACTACGCAGAGAGCCATTCATGTAACCTGCACTTGAAATGTACAAACAATATTGCAGAGTATGAGGCTCTTATCCTAGGCCTGAATTTGTTGAAAAAACTAGGAGCCCGTAGGATAGCCGTGCATGGAGACTCTGAGCTAATCATTAAACAAGTGAATGGTGAATACACAGCGAAACATCCTATTCTGAGAGCATACAGGAATGACACTCTGGATTTCTTGAAAACCTTTGTAGAATATGAATTGGTGTTTGTCCCTAGGAGTCAGAACGCAATTGAAAATGGATTAGCCTGCATGGTTAGTTCATATCACAAGCCTCCCAGTGACCAAAAGATCATCATTCAAACCAAATTCAGACCTACAGTGCTTGACAATGAAAAATATTGGCAAGTCTTTGAGGGCGATAAGCAGATTGAGGATTTCCTGATAGGCAGGAATGAGTTTGAATTTTCTGACTCAGACTCTACATCTGACAATAGCTGCCTAAGTGAAGAGTCCTCAGATGAGGAAGATCCACCCTGTAACATAGAAATAAACACTTTAAACAAACATATTGGAAATCCAAACGAAAAATGTGAAAACGCAGATAGTGAGGCAGTAGAGGTGCTGCAGACCAAAGATAAGAACATACCTCGAGGCCTGTCACCTTTAGAGGACCTTTTTGACTTTGATGATGTAGAAAAAAAGCCCACTATAGAACACGCGGACTCTGATGTCGAGGTATGCAACATAGGCGCTGAAAATAAACCCAAGATGATCAAATTGGCTAAGTCCCTGCCTGCAAACATGAAAAATAAATACATCGACCTATTCAAGGAATTAATTGATGTGTTTTCTTAGAGCTATGAGGACTTAAGGGCCTATGACATAAACATCATACAACACAAAATACCTTTCAAAGAGAATCAGAAACCCTTCAGACAAAAGCTTCGCAAAATAAACCCAAAACAATTGCCTGCAGTGGAAAAAGAGATTAAGAAGATGTATAAGGCAGGCATAATTGTGCCTGTGAGGTTCTCTGATTGGGTATCAAACCTAGTGGTTGTGAGAAAGAAAACAGGGTAGATCAGGCTGTGTATTGATTTCAGGAAACCTAATAGAGCCTCACTCAAAGAAAATTACCCTTTGCAAAAAATGGAACACATCCTTCAGAGGGTAGTAAACCAAAAAAGGATCTCCCTGCTAGATGGTTTTTCAGGTTACAACCAAGTTTTAGTACTCCCAGAAGACCAACTCAAGACCGCTTTTACCACTCCATGGGGCACTTTTATGTATGTAAAAATGCCTTTTGGACTGATGAATGCTAGAGCCACCTTCCAAAGAGCAATGGATATAGAATTTTCAGATGAAATAGGGCACTTCATTGTCATCTACCTGGATGACATAACAGTCTATTCCAAGACTGAAGAAGAACACCTAAAACATCTGAGAAAGGTCTTTGAAAAATGTAGAAGGTTCGGTCTGTCATTGAATCCTAAAAAGACTGTATTTGGGCTGCAAAAAGGTAAGCTTCTTGGCCACATCATATCTGAGAAGGGGATTAGGATAGACCCACAAAGAGTTGAGGGAATACTACAAATCACACACCCAAGAAACATCAAAGAATTACAGTCCTTCATTGGGAAGATCAACTTCCTCAGGAGGTTTATTACCAACTTAGCTGAACACCTCAGGAATATGACAAACATGTTGAAGAAAGGTGCAGGAGTTAAATGGACTGTAGAGGCCAAAAAATCTTTTGAATTAGTTAAACTTGCACTCACCCACGCTCCTGTCCTAATCAGCCCAAATTTCTCAAAGGATTTCCTGATTTTTTCATTTGCCTCCGATTATAAAATAGCTGCAGTTATGCTGCAGAAAAATCCAGAGGGAATGGAGCAGTCCATTTCTTTCTTTAGCAAAGCATTGAGGGATGCACCCTTGAAATACAACATTATGGAAAAATAGGCCTATGCCTTGGTAAAGTCCTTGAAAGACTTTAGGGTGTACATACTTCATTCCCACACCATAGCCTATGTGCCAAATATAGTGGTTAAAGACATCTTGTCCCAAGACCCAGATGGGAAGAGAGGCAAATGGATTGCTGTGATCTTAGAATATGACCTTGATATTAAACCCACAAAACTGATCAAAGGTCATGGCCTAGCTCAACTAATGGCTGAATCAAATTTACAGGCCCTTGACATAAACATGATGGATGCCTCAGACGAGCAAGAAGGATTGCCTGATCCCACTGCTAAGGAGAAGTTTCAGAGCTCTCCTTGGTATTCTGACATTCTGTATGTGCTTACACACCTCGATGCTCCCCCTGAACTATCGAAGACCAAGGCCAGATTCTTAAAGCTAAAGGCTAGAATCTATTGCATAATGAATGAGGGATTATACTGGAAAAATGCAAATGGCCTATTGCTTAAATGTTTGCCTGAATCTGAAGCAGAAAGGATTAAACAAGATTTCCATGCAGGAGAGTGTGGAGGCCACCTAAACTGGAAAGCCACTGCAAACAAAATACTTAGAGCTTGCTACTATTTGCCTACACTCTTCAATGATATCCATAAGATGATAATTGCTTGCCACAAGTGCCAGATTTTCGAAGGCAAAAGAAAGCTCCTCCCCTTACCTCTACAACCCATCACTGTTGAAGGTCCCTTTATGCAATGGGGCCTAGATTTCATAGGAGAAATTCACCCTACTTCCTCTGCACAACACAAATGGATCTTAACAGCCACATAATACTTCACTAAGTGGATAGAGGCCATACCTACTAGGGATGCCACAGATTTAGTCATCATTAGGTTCCTAGAAGGTCATATCCTCTCTCGGTTTGGCTGCCCAAGGAAAATAATCATTGATAATGCTGCTGCCTTTGGATCCAAGAAAATGGTTGATTATTTTCACAGGTATCAAATATCACTCAGTCATTCAACTTCCTATTACCCACAAGGTAATGGCTTAGCTGAATCATCAAAAATTTTAACTGAAGAGAACAAAAAGTCATGGCATAACAAGTTAGTGCACGCTTTGTGGGCTGATAGACTTACAACGAAGAAATCCATTGGCATGTCACCATATCAGCTTGTCTATGGAACAGAAGCAGTTTTTCCTACCAGCCTTGGGGTACCAGTGATTAAGCTGGTCCAAGAGATTCAGACATAAGAAGATAGTATGGTGAGAAGGATAAACCAAACAATTCATCCCCATCAAAAAAGGGAAGAGGTCTATAACAGAGCTATCAAAGTTCAGAAAAATATAAATAAGTTATTTGACAAAAGAACTAAGGCCTCTGATTTCAAAATTGGAGATAAAGTTCTGAAGTGGGACTCAAGGAAAGAGGACAAAGGAAAACATGACAAGTTTGACAGTTTGTGGCAAGGTCCCTACATCATCCAGGCCACTGTGGGTTCAAATGCCTTTTTTCTACAAGAATTAGATGGTACAGAGCTGTTTGGGGGTCCTGTCAATTGTAGGATGCTCAAACACTACTTCTGCTGATTTCCAATTTCTAGTTTCCATTTCCATTGTAAATACCATTGCTGTGTTTGTCTTCAAGAAAAAGAGAAAATGCTTCAAAAAAAGAGAGAGAGGTTCAGACATGCTCAAAATATGAACCTATAAAGTGAAAATATTGGCTCTAACATGATCAAAACCTGAGCCAAAGAAAGTAAAGATAGCGGGGTCAAACATGCCCAAAACTTGGACCAACAAAGAAGAAAGAAGAATAAGCTTTAACAAGCCCAAATCCAAAGCTGAAATGAAGAAGAGAAAGTGACTCTAACAAGCTCAAAACTTGAGTGACAAAGAGAAGAAGGATGCTTCAAATTTCAGATTTCAAGCCTTAAAAGTTTTGTTTTCAGTTTTCTGCAAGTTTCTGTCCATGTGCAACTATCTTTATGCCTTGGATCCACAACAAACTAGACTGTCTAATCTTAGTTTCACTATTTTTAAATTTCTGTTGTAGAATGTAGAGAAGAAATCTGCTGGACAGTCTAATCCCAACAAATATTAGATTAGGTAGAGAAACATATGATACCAACAATCTAATCTGGTCTCATGGAGTGATAAGGGTAGATTTAGAATAGGTTTATTTTATGTTTATAAAAATAAATGGTGTAAAGGGTCTGCTAGTCCAAATGCACCCTAGAAGAAGAAAAAATGCTAGGATGGTAGGATGGGTAGGTAGATTGTTTGGGTGATGTTTCTGCTAATTGATGTCTTCACAATTGTGGCAGCTGAAACCAAAGAAGAAAGGTGGTTCAAGCAGCAGGCATCTGGCCTACTCCAAAGATCATTTCTGAATTCTTGACTCCTTCAAGAAGAAGCCATCCCCATGTGGAGCCACTGTTAGCCCCCTATAAATTCGTTGACAAGCAAGCAAGGGTCTAATTTGTTTTATGAGCCTTCAAGGAATGCATTTCTCTTGAAAACACATCATCCTTGAAGCCTCTTCATGTTCCCTACCCTTTGATTGTTTCCCTCTGCTGTTCTTAATTAAATAAGCCTCACTGATTGTAAAAATTTGTGCTCCAAAAGGCCTTTATTTGCCCCTTGTACCTCTGCAAAATTCTCCATTTCACCCCTTTTCCCCTTTTCAAAGCCCCCTTTTTCACCCAAAAAATTCCTCCCTTAGTCCTCCTAAACTATCAAAAAATCCCCTTTTAACCACACACACACCCCTGGTTTGGTCTAATTCCCCCTTTCTTCCCTTATTGTTACCATTCATTGGCCTCAAAACGCATTAAAAAGGGGCAAAAACCCACTTTTAAACTTATATCATGGCTAAGCCCCTTCCGGCCAGCCCTTTAAACCACTTCCCCATGTAACCCAGCGGCAGAACCAGGCACAAAGACTCAAAGCGCTAATCGCAATTGCAACTCTCGGTGAAGCACATTTCTTTGTTAAGCGAAAAACTCCGATGCGATTGAGTTTTGTTCTATAAGACCTCCGCTGCGATCTCCACCGTTGATCGGACGGCCCAGCGCTAATCGCACTCTCGCTCCGATCACAATCGCAACTTTTGCCATGCCACTCCTCCGTTCCTTCCGATTACGATCCCCTGATCCGATCTGAGCCGTCCACCCCTCCAGATCCAACGGTTCAGATTTATCCCGCTCCCCTGCCGTCAATCCATTCTTTTCCCCTCGCCGATTCAATCTCCACCGTAGATCTGTCATGTGGGTTGGACGTCTGGCGCTCGATCCCATCACGCCAGTTGCATCGCATCCCATCCTCTGCGCCTCTGATGTCAATCCGCCGATGATGATCTCCACCGTCGTTTCCCCTATTGATTCAATGGCTCTCGCTCTCCCACTGCAATTGCAATCACATTTTCCAATGGCTGCCACCTTCCGCCTTGTGCGATTGTGATTTCCCCGATCCAATCTCGACCGTCCGTTAGTCCAAGATCCAACGGTCATAAACAAATCGCGCCATCATTCGTCGGACTGTCGTCCCTCCCATTTCTCCCCTCCGATTGGATAGTAGCTGTCGATCTCCTCCTGAGATCTGGCGGTCCTAAATGAATCGCCCTCCACCCATGCTGGGTCCCACCACACACGATCATTTTCATTGCATTTTCATTCATTTCTTTGCATTTCCGCCTATGTCCAAACTCACGTGATTTACATTAAAGTTTAACGTTTTACATTCGAGTCTATGCATTCCACCCACTTTCATAAGCCATCCCACTGATTAAATCTCCATTGTTGATCTTCGCCACCGGACCATGATTGAACGGCCCACTCGCATTTCTCCACCGAAACCCTCTTAGTCACAGTTTACACCATATTATTGCATTGTTCACCATTGTTTAATCTAAAACGACCGTTTTTGCCACCGCTGCGCTATCATTCTCCCTGCCCTCCATAGCCATCCTTCCCTATGCATGGATTTCATAACAGAGTTGCGTGTTTTCGCAGGGTACGAGCTGCGGAAAAATGCCATGATTCACAGTCTCTGTTATAGTTACAAGAAAACACAGGAAAAGACCATTTTCAGGAGCTGAAATCATGAAGAAGGGTCTGAGAAGACATTATGATAGGGCTCACATTAAAGAACTGAGTTTAAACTCTGTAAAATCTTCCCCAGAGCCATTAAAGCACATATTTTGCAGTTAGAGGCAAGCGTGGAAGTGGCAAAGAGTATCAGTGGGAAAACATAGTGTTTAAGGCCTGTCATTGAAGATTTTGAGCCTTAATCCAATGATTTGAAGGCAGAGTACCAGATCAAGGACACCATAGATCACACGGAAGGCCCAGCGCATAAAAAACAATGCTATCAGGGTCTCACATCAGCAGATTGATCTTTCCCTAAAGGACCAAGCGCCCATATTGTTCCCATTTTTTACCGTGTTCCTTAGAAGATTTCCACCCTGACGAAACAGTCCTATGCTACCAGAGCATTTTTTATGTAGCATGGAAAACCTCAAAGTCATTTATTTACCTTTTGTTTATTCACCAAAATTACTACAGAGTACTGCAGCTGGAGTGCATCAGGGTCATACCAGAGTAAATGGAAGCCTAAAGAAGATCACTCTTTCATCCAAGGAGTACCAGGGATAAATGCACAAAATTTTAAACAGAATGGGCTTCAGCCCTTTTTCTTTTCTGAATTTTAATGCTTCATTTAGTTCTTCACCTACCTCCTCTGCTCTCTTCAGCTATAAAATTCAAGAAGGAACTCATTGTAAAGGTTGTTTATCGGTTATCCGAGAAATTACAAGCTGTTTCTTTTGAGACATAGTCTATGAGTAAAGTTGTAAGACAGGCTGAAGAATATGTTTTCGCACTGAATATTCAACTATTGGTAATGTTGTACTTGAATGGTGTTGCTCTTTAATATGACAAGCACATTTCTTTGGATCCTGATCTAAAGCAGCGGTGATGTTTTCCTATCTCTGTGTTTGTTTTTAACTTGTAGTTCATTTCATTTCATTTCTGCTAGCTCGAATCAGAAAACTGGCATAGGATTTACCCTTGTTAGGTACCCTATGTTTCTGCTCTCCTCGCCTTCAATGTTTTCTACTAAATGTGTTATCTAAGGGTTGATTTCATTTAATTTAACCAGTGTAGTGGATGTCATTTCCTGCTAGCTGATGTATGAATTAAATGAATCTGGTCTTAGATGTTCTTGTTAGGATTTAGTTGAATGAATTGGGAACACTGGGAGGTCTAGAACTTTGTCTCTATCTCACTAGGATCCTTTTCAATTAATTGATCCTTTCTAAAATATCTCAAGCTGGAGGTTGAAGCATTGAGAGTTCAAAGACTCTCTCTAATCTCAGGTCTTTAATTGTGTGTTATAAATATTTATTGTTTCCTCCTCTCTTACCATTTCATGCCACACTATCATCTTTAAGATCAAATGCTTTAGATGACTAGCCCAACAGAAAGCCTGCACATTGAATAACAAGTAAACCCTTTCCTGACTCCATTGCCCAATGGTGTTGAATGTTCTCTGAATTATATCTCCTTTTCCTAAATTCCTCTTTTCTCATTTTTGTCTTATATCGAACCTTTCTTTCTTGATTCCTAACAACCAAACAGACATAAAAAAAACAAACCCCGAGCCTTATAACTAGCCTAATATCTTAACACTGAGCTTAAAAGACATAAAACCTTTGCTTAAATAGAGAGATCCCTCTCTGGACCCAGGAGGGCTAGATCCTGAGGTCTGAAAGTGGTTTTGATGTTGTCTCATCCTTTGGTCTTGCCAATCTGGCCAAAAAATGGGAACCCCAACATAATGGCGACTTTGCTGGGGAGAAATTTGAAGTGCCTAAACTGCTAACATTGGTCTGCATCCCATTGTCGTCACCACATAATGGCGACTCCACTGGGGAGAAATATGAAGTGCCTAAACTGCTAACATTGGTCTGCGTCCCATTGTCGTCACCACATAATGGCGATTCCACTGGGGAATTTCTGAGTATTTTCCATCTTACTACATTACAAGAGCCTCGGAAAACCTAGAAACTCTGGTTAGGTTGGTAGTGAAACACTTCCATTTTCAATCCAATTTCTACACCATTTTTTTTGTTTCTCCCACACTCTTGGACAGAGTTTGGAAATGGCCAGGTAGCCTCCGGATCTCATGCTCTTCGTAGGTGACATATCTGGTAAATGCCCTCCCAGTCAATCTATGGTTAGAGTTTGCTGTGTTTGAGGTTATTCCTGAAAGGGAACATCACCTAAGCACTGTGGTGGATAGTGTACCCTCCAGAAGCATCCTAAACCTTCCACTTGGTGACTCCATAGCTCCTTAAAGATCAAAGACTCCACTGGTGATCGGTTGGCCTGCTGATTATCTTGGTTCACATAAGACTCCACTGGGAGACCAGCCTCTAAAACAACATCAACCACAATAGAAGTAACAAGTAGGGTTAAGCTGCTTTGTTGGAAACCAATATTCTGGCTTCAAGAACCATTCACACAAGAGCTTATCCCAACCCAAACCCACCTGAGATAGTTGAAAACCCTGAGATCATCCTCAAGAGATCTCCTGCACCTATAAGATGAACTATTTCTAGCCACATACATAGAGCTAACTCTGCACCGGAAGACTTCACAGCTCTATTAGCCCCACCTTTTGGCCTATATTTTCAAAACAACTTACCTAGGACTAGGTCATTCAATGCTCTAGACCAGCTAGACCTTGAGCCCCCTGGTTCACCACCTCAAAGTGGTAAACACCTTGGGGATAGACAGACCCCTCCATCTACACCTCCTTATATTCTCTTCATTCAAAACCTCGGGCTCTGCCACCCTAAATCTGCCCAACAAGCTTCTGCTGGTCCTAGTATCCCTGTCATCCATATACCAGCTGCTCAATCCAACCCTTTACCTCATCAAAACAACATCATGGCAGCCTGGTATGCACCTCTGGTATTACCTCAACTTCTAGTGCCCTTACCCAACTATTATCAATCAAAGATCCCAAATTTCACTGCCAAAGAGTCTACCACAGCTCAGCACCATGTAGATAGGATGGAAGATTCTTTTGACTACAAGGAAATAGATGATGATACAATCAAAATGAGAATCTTTGCCGAGAGCTTAGGAGGTGAAGTGAAAAAATGGTTTAAAGGCCTACCTCCTAATAGTATCCAAGACCTTCCTGCTTTATATCAGACTTTCATAAATAAATGGGAAGTTAAGGCCAACCCTCTCCAAATCCTAGCAGAATACAAGAACCTTAAAAGAAACGTAGGAGAGAATGTCCATGACTACTCCACAAGGTTTAACAACGTTTATAACGCTCTCCCTCCACATATGAAACCTCCCCAAGGTATGGTTCTAGTGAAATACCCTGAAGGCTTGGATGCTGACATGGCCTACCAGCTTAGGGAGAGGGATTACAGCACATTGGAAGACATGCAAAAGGGAGTAGTGAGTTTAGAGGCAAATTTGAGTGAGAAGAAAGCAAGATTGAGAGCTGAGAAAAGGGTGACATATACAGATGACAATGTAGCTTCCACATTAGACCCCAATTACGATCGTATATCCAAATACATGGAAAAGCTACAACAAATGATGGAGAAAATGGTTTTCACGGTCAGTAACTAAAACAGAAATCAAAATCATAAACAGAACCAGAACTTTAGAAGAAACAACACCACTCCCAATAGACAAGGAGAATCAGATCAACAAATTATTCCTGCATTCCAAGAGAACTTTCTTGATGAAGATGAGGGAATCATAGAAGAGTTTGAGGGGAACACAATAAACATGTTTGAAGTAGAAAACTCAATCCACAGTTCTTCCACAGAAGAAGATCAACCCTCACCCTCGTACTGGGATGAGGAAGGATTAGAATTTGAGGATTATAGGCTTGGATTTGAAAATGCCATTATGCAGGTCAGAGAACAATATGAACTTAGAAGCAAAAAGAGCCTAAACACTTCAAAACCAAAGGCTTCTGAGGTTACCATCAAGAAAAGGCATGAGAAAACTTCTAAAGTAACTGCTGAAAGTAACAAATAAGCAGCTGAGAGTTCTGGAAGAAACAAAGAAAAATACAATCAAAACACTGATAAACAAAGTGAACCAACTAGTAGCACTAACAATGTAGTTAGTGCTCCTGATAAAACAATTCCTAACACTCTGCGTAGTGAAAATCAGCCCACTGATTCTGCCACCAAGGTGGTGGCTAACAAAATAGAGTTGAACATTCCAAAGAGTCAGTCCACTTTCAATTTGGGAGTGAGATTGCAAAAATTAATATATCTGTCCCACTCTCTGAGTTGGCAACCCAGGATGTATATAAAGGCCAAATTTTGAAAGCTTTAAATTTAGGTGAAAAAAGTGACATGGTCAATCTGAGTGATGATCAACCAACCCTTCTATTTGGTCCCAAGATAGAAGGGAAGTTTCAAGAAGGGGTAGTACCTCCTTTCTATATCAGTCTCAACATCCATGATAAGATCCTTCACAATGCAATGCATGACTCCGGGGCCTCACACAACTTGATGCCTAAAGTAGTTATGGAAAGATTAGGCCTAGAGATAACCCGTCCCTATAAGGACTTATATTCATTTGATTCTAGCAGGTTAAAGTGTCTTGGCCTGATCAAAGATTTATGTGTGAGCCTAACCCAGATTCCAGCAAGATGTATGGTCATGGATGTTGTGGTGGCAGATGTGCCACCTAAGTATGGTATGTTGCTGTCAAGGTCATGGGGAGCCCAAGCTGCAAGGAACAATGCAGATGGATGGGGCTTATGCCACAATTCCTGTTTTTAGCCAACTTAGAAGATTGTACAGGGAGGCATAAATGAAATTCCTGGTCAGTAGCCCCGAAAAGCCTGAAAATTCACCTTTATACTCTATACACACGGATCTTGACTCCTTCATCCTTTGCAATGATGAATCTGTGGAGGGGTTAGGATTAAAAAACAGAGATACACACAATAAAACAGAGCCTATGGACTTTAACATAATGGCTACTCTAGATTCGGAGGAGAAAGACGTAGAAAAATTTGAACAGTGCACTGAAATAGAAACTTAGAGTGAGCCAGAAATAGGATGCAGTCAACTAATTAGTCACCCTTCACAAGCCCATACGCCACACCAAGAACGAAACGAAGATAAACCCGAGAACGAAACCTTATGGGAAATGAACTTTGATGGGTCATGCACCAAGAGAAATGTTGGAGCAGGAGTGTGGATACATAACACAGAGAGTGACTATCCAGAGAGCCATGCCTGTAACCTGCACTTCAAATGTACAAACAATATTGCAGAGTATGCGGCTCTTATCCTAGGCCTGAATTTGTTGAAAAAACTAGGAGCCCGTAGGATAGCCGTGCATGGATACTCTGAGCTGATCATTAAACAAGTGAATGGTGAATACACAACAAAAAATCCTAGGCTGAGAGCATACAGGAATGACACTCTGGATTTATTGACAACCTTTGTAAAATACGAATTGGTGTTTGTCCCTAGGAGTCAGAAAAGAATTGCAAATGGATTAGCCTGCATGGCTAGTTCATATCACAAGCCTCCCAGCGACCAACAGATCATCATTCAGACCAAATTTAGACCTGCAGTGCCGGACAATGAAAAATATTGGCAGGTCTTTGAGGGCGATAAGAAGATTGAGGATTTCCTGATAGGCAGGAATGAGTTTGAATTTTCTGACTCAGACTCTACATATGATAATAGTTGCCTAAGTGAAGAGTCCTCAGATGAGGAAGAACCACCCTGTAACATAGAAATAAACACTTTAAACAAACAGATTGAAATCCAAATGAAAAATGTGAAAATGCAGATAGTGAGGCAGTAGAGGTGCTGCAGACCAAAGATAAGAACATACCTCGAGGTCTGGCACCTTTAGAGGACCTTTTTGACTTTGATGATGTAGCAAAAAATCCCACTATAGAACATGCAGACTCTGATGTTGAGGAATGCAACATAGGTGCTGAAAATAAACCCAAGATGATAAAATTGGCTAAGTCCCTGCCTGCAAACATGAAAAAGAAATACATCGACCTATTCAAGGAATTCATTGATGTGTTTGCTTGGAGCTATGAGTACTTAAGGGCCTATGACATAAACATCATACAACACAAAATACCTTTGAAAGAGAATCAGAAACCCTTCAGACAAAAACTTCGCAGAATAAACCCAAAACAATTGCGTGCGGTGGAAAAAGAGATTAAGAAGATGTATGAGGCAGGCATAATTGTGCCTGTGAGGTTCTCTGATTGGGTATCAAACCTAGTGGTTGTGAGAAAGAAAATAGGGGAGATCAGGCTATGTATTGATTTCAGGAATCTTAATAGAGCCTCACTAAAAAAAAATTACCCTTTTCCAAAAATGGAACACATCCTTCAGAGGGTAGTAGGCTAAAAAAGGATCTCCCTGCTAGATGGTTTTTCAGGTTACAACCAAGTTTTAGTACTCCCAGAAGACCAACTCAAGACCGCTTTTACCACTCCATGGGGCACTTTTATGTATGTAAAAATGCCCTTTGGACTGATGAACGCTGGAACCACCTTCCAAAGAGAAATGGACATAGCCTTTTCAGATGAAATAGGGAACTTCATTGTCATCTACCTGGATGAAATAATAGTCTATTCCAAGACTAAAGAAGAACACCTAAAACATTTGAGAAAGGTCTTTGAAAAATGTAGAAGTTTCGGTCTGTCATTGAATCCTAAAAAGACTGTATTTGGGCTGCAAAAAGGTAAGCTTCTTGGCCACATCATATCTGAGAAGGGGATTAGTCTAGACCCACAAAGAGTTGAGGGAATACTAAAAATCACACACCCAAGAAACATCAAAGAATTACAGTCCTTCATTGGCAAGATCAAATTCCTCAGGAGGTTTATTCCCAACTTAGCTGAACACCTCAGGAATATGACAAACATGTTGAAGAAATGTGCGGGAGTTAAATGGACTGTAGAGGCAAAAAAATATTTTGAATCAGTTAAACTTGCACTCACCCATGCTCCTGTCCTAATCATCCCAGATTTCTCAAAGGATTTCCTGATTTTTTCATTTTCCTCCGAGCATAGAGTAGCTGCAGTTCTGCTGCAGAAAAATCTAGAGGAAATGGAGCAGCCCATTTCTTTCTTCAGCAAAGCACTGAGGGATGCACCCTTGAAATACAAAATTATGGAAAAATAGGCCTATGCATTGGTAAAGGCCTTGAAAGAATTTAGGGTGTACATACTGCATTCCCACACCATAGCCTATGTGCCAAATATAGTGGTTAAAGACATCTTATCCCAAGACCCAGATGGGAAGAGAGGCAAATGGATTGCTTTGATCTTAGAATATGACCTTGATATTAAACCCACAAAACTGATCAAAGGTCATGGCCTAGCTCAACTAATGGCTGAATCAAATTTACAGGCCCTTGACATAAACATGATGGATGCCTCGGACGAGCAAGAAGGATTGCCTAATCCCACTGTTGAGGAGAAGTTTCAGAGCTCTCCTTGGTATTCTGACATTCTGTATGTGCTTACACACCTCAATGCTCCCCCTGAACTATCGAAGACCAAGGCCAGATTCTTAAAGCTAAAGGCTAGAAGCTATTGCATAATGAATGAAGGATTATACTAGAAAAATGAAAATGGCCTATTGCTTAAATGCTTGCGTGAATCTGAAGCAGAAAGGATTAAACAAGAGTTCCATGCAGGAGAGTGTGGAGGCCACCTAAATTGGAAAGCCACTGCAAACAAAATACTAGGAGCTGGATACTATTTTCCTACACTCTTCAATGATATCCATAAGATGATAATTTCTTGCCACAAGTGCTAGATTTTCGAAGGCAAAAGAAAGCTCCTCCCCTTACCTCTACAACCCATCACTGTTGAAGGTCCCTTTATGTAATGGGGCCTAGATTTCATAGGATAAATTCACCCTGCTTCTTCTGCACAACACAAATGGGTCTTAACAGCCACATAGTACTTCACTAAGTGGATAGAGGCCATACCTATTAGGAATGCCACAGTTTCAGTCATCATTAGGTTCCTAGAAGGTCATATCCTCTCTCAGTTTGGCTGCCCAAGGAAAATAATCACTGATAGTTTTGCTGCCTTTGGATCCAAGAAAATGGTTGATTATTGTCATAGGTATCAAATAGCACTCGGTCATTCAATTGCCTATTACCCACAAGGTAATGGCTTAGCTGAATCATCAAACAAGAGCCTAGTGACCATCATCAAAAAGTTGCTAGAAGAGAACAAAAAGTCATGGCATAACAAGTTAGTGCATGCCCTGTGGGCCGACAGGCTTACAACAAAGAAATCCATTGGCATGTCACCATACCAGCTTGTCTATGGAACAGAAGCAGTGTTTCCTACTAGCCTTGGGGTACCAGTGATTAAGCTAGTCCAAGAGATTCAGACAGAAGAAGACAATATGGTTAGAAAGATAAACCAAACAATTCATCTCCAGAAAACAAGGGAAGAGGTCTATAAAAGAGCTATCAAGGTTAAGGAAAATATAAAGATGTTATTTGACAAAATAACTAAGGCCTGTGATTTCAAAATTGGAGATAAAGTTTTGAAGTGGGACTCAAGGAGAGAGGACAAAGGAAAGCACGGCAAGTTTGACAGTTTGTGGCAAGGTCCCTACATCATCCAGGCCACTGTGGGTTCAAATGCCTTTTTTCTACAAGAATTAGATGGTACAGAGCTGTTTGGGGGTCCTGTCAATGGCAAGATGCTCAAACACTACTTCTACTTATTTCAAATTTCTAGTTTCCATTTCCATTGTAAATACCATTGCTGTGTTTGTCTTCAAGAAAAAGAGAAAATGCTTCAAAAAAAGAGAGAGAGGTTCAAACATGCTCAAAACATGAACCTCTAAAATGCAAATATTGTCTCTAACATGATCAAAACTTGAGCCAAAGGAAGTAAAGATAGCTGGGTCAAACATGTCCAAAACCTGGACCAATAAAGAAGAAAGAAGAATCAGCTCTAAGAAGCCCAAAGCCAGAGCTGAAATGAAGAAGAGAAAGTGACTCTAACAAGGTCAAAACTTCAGTGACAAAGAGAAGAAGGATGCTTCAAATTTCAGATTTCAAGCCTTCAAAGTTTTGTTTTCAGTTTTCTGCAAGTTTCTATCCATGTGCAACTGTCTTTATGCCTTGGATCCACAACAAACTAGACTGTCTAATCCTAGTTTCACTATTTTTAAATTTCTGTTGTAGAATGTAGAGAAGAAATATGCTGGACAGTCTAATCCTAGCTGATATTAGATTAGGTAGAGAAACATATGAGACCAAAAATCTAATTTGGTCTCATGGAGTGATAAGGGTAGATTTAGAATAGGTTTATTTTCTGTTTATAAAAATAAATGATGTAAAGGGTCTGCTAGTCCAAATGCTCCCTAGAAGAAGAAAAAATTCTAGGATGGTAGGATGGGTAGGTAGATTGTTTGGGTGATGTTTCTGCTAATTGATGTCTTCACAATTGTGGCAGCTGAAAACCAAAGAAGAAAGGTGGCTCAAGTAGCAGGCATCTGGCCTACTCCAAAGATCATTTCTGAATTCTTGACTCCTTCAAGAAGAAGCCATCCCCATGTGGAGCCATTGTTAGCCCCCTATAATTCGTTGACAAGCAAGCAAGGGGCTAATTTGTTTTATGAGCCTTCAAGGAATGCATTTCTCTTGAAAACACATCATCCTGGAAGCCTCTTCATGTTCCCTTCCCTTTGATTGTTTCCCTCTGTTGTTCTTAATTAAATAAGCCTCAGTAATTGTAAAAATTTGTGCTCCAAAAGGCCTTTATTTGCCCCTTGTACCTCTGCAGAATTCTCCATTTCACCCCTTTTTCCCCTTTTCAAAGACCCCTTTTTCACCCCAAAAATTCCTCCCTTAGTCCTCCTAAACTATCAAAAAATCCCCTTTTAACCACGCACACACCCCTGGTTTGGTCTAATTCCCCCTTTCTTCCCTTATCGTTGCCCTTCGCCTCAAAACACATTAAAAAGGGGCAAAAACCCACTTTTTAACTTATATCATGGCTAAGCCCCTATCGGCCAGCCCTTTAAACCACTTCCCCACGGAACCCAGCGCCAGAACCAGGCGCAAAGACTCAAAGCGCTAATCACAATCGCAACTCTCGGTGAAGCGCATTTCGTTGTTAAGAAAAAAACTCCAATGCGATTGAGTTTTGGTCTATAAGACCTCCGTCGCAATCTCCACCATTGATCTATCACCCGGATCAGACGGCCCGACGCTAATCGCACTCCTGCTCCGATCGCAATCGCAACTTTTGCCGTGTCACTCCTCCGTTCCTTCCGATTGTGATCCCCCGATCCAATCAGAGTCGTCCACCCCTCCAGATCCAACGGTTCAGATTTATCTCACTCCCCTCCCGTCGCTCCATTATTTTCCTCCCGCCGATTCAATCTCCGTCGTAGATTTGTAATCTGGATCAGACAACTGGCGCTCCATCGCATCGCGCCAGTCGCATCGCATCCCATCCTCTCTGCCTTCGATTGCGATCCGCCGTTGATTATCTCCACCATCGTTTCCCCTGTTGATCTGACGATCCTCGCTCTCCCGCTCCAATCGCAATTGCATTTTCCAATCGCTGCCACCTTCAGCGCTGTGCGATTGCGATTTCCCCGATCCAATCTCGACCGTCCGTTAGTCCAAAATCCAATGGTCATAAACCAATCACGCCATCGTTCATCGGACTGTCGTCCCTTCCATTTCTCCCCTCCGATTGGATCGTAGCCATCGATCTCCTCCTGAGGTCCGACGGTCCTAAATGAATTGCCATCCACCCATGCCGGGCCCCACCACACACGATCATTTTCATTGCATTTTCATTCATTTCTTTGCATTTCTGCCTATGTCCAAACTCGTGTGATTTACATTAAAGTTTAATGTTTTACATTCGAGTCTATGCATTCCACCCACTTTCATAAGCCATCCCACTGATTAAATCTCCATCGTCGATCTTCGCCACCAGACCATGATCGAATGACCCACGCGCATTTCTCCATCGAAACCCTATTAGTCGCAGTTTACACCATATTACTGCATTGTTCACCATTGTTTCATCTAAAACCACCATTTTTGCCACCGTTGTGCTATCATTCTCCCCGCCCTCCATAGCCATCCTTCCCTATGCATGGATTTCATAATAGAGTTGCGTGTTTTTGCAGGGTACGAGCTGCGGAAAAACACCATGATTCACAATCTCTGTTACAGTTACAGAGAAAACAGGAAAGGACCATTTTCAAGAGCTGAAATCATGAAGAAGGGTCTGAGAAGACGTTATGATAGGGTTCGCATTAAAAAACAGAGTTTAAACTTTGTAAAATATTACCCAGACCCATTAAAGCACAGATTTCACAGTCAGAGGCAAGCGTGGAAGCAGCAAAGAGTATCAGTGGGAAAACAGAGTGTTTAAGGCCTGTCATTGAAGATTTTGAGCCTTAATCCAATGATTTGAAGGCAGAGTACCAGATCAAGGACACCATAGATCACATGGAAGGCCCAGCACACAAAAAATAATGCTATTAGGGTCTCACATCAGCAGATTGATCTTTCCCTAAAGGACCAAGCGCCCATATTGTTCCCATTATTTACCATGTTCCTTAGAATATTTCCACCCTGACGGAACAGTCCTATGCTACCAGAGAATTTGTTATGCAGCATGGCAAACCTCAAAGTCATTTATTTACCTTTTTTTTATTCACCAAAAGTACTACAAAGTACTGCATCCGGAGTGCATCAGAGTCATACCAGAGTAAATGGAAGTTTGAAGAAGATCGCTCTTTCATCCAAAGAGTACCAGGGATAAATGCACAGAATTTTAAATAGAATGGGCTTTGGCCCTCTTTCTTTTCTGAGTTTTAATGCTTCATTTAGTTCTTCACCTACCTCCTCTGCTCTCTTTAGCTATAAAATTCAAGAAGGAACTCATTGTAAAGGTTGTTGATCGGTTATCAGAGAAATTACAAGCTGTTTCTTTTGAGACATAGTCTCTGTGTAAAGTTGTAAGATAGGCTGAAGAAGATGTTTTCGCACTGAATATTCAACTATTGGTAATGTTGTACTTGACTGGTGTTGCTCTTTAATATGACAAGCACATTTCTTTGGATCTTGATTTAAAGCAGCGGTGATGTTTTTCTATCTCTGTGTTTGTTTTTAACTTGCAGTTCATTTCATTTCATTTCTACTGGCTCACATCAAAAATCTGGCATAGGATTTACCCTTGTTAGGTACCCTATTTTTCTGCTCTCCTTGCCTTCAATGTTTTCTACTAAATGTGTTATCTAAGGGTTGATTTCAGCTAATTTAACTAGTGTAGTGGATGTCATTTCCTGCTAGCTGATGTATGAATTAAATTAATCTGGTCTCAGATGTTCTTGTTAGGATTTAGTTGAATGAATTGGGAACACTGGGAGGTCTAGAACTCTGTCTCTATCTCACTAGGATCCTTTTCAATTAATTGAACCTTTCTAAGATCCCTCAAGCTGGAGGCCAAAGCATTGAGAGTTCAAAGAATCTCTCTGATCTCAGGTCTTTAACTAGGTGTTCTAAATCTTTATTGTTTCCTCCTCTCTTACCATTTCATGCCACACTATCATCTTTAAGATCCAATGCTTTAGATGACTAGCCCAACTGAAAGCCTGCACATTGAATAACAAGTAAACCATTTCTTGACTCCATTTCCCAATGGTCTTGAATGTTCTCTGAATTATATCTCCCTTGCCTAAATTCCTCTTTTCTCATTCTTGTCTTATATCGAACCTTTCTTTCCTGATTCCCAACTGTTAGACTCCTATACCAATAGGTGTCATTTTTCATGATTGTCTTGATTGAACTATGGAATATGTTCAAACCTTTTTCTTGAGCAAAGGTGTTCCATATTCTTGAAAAGCCAAAAAATCAAAAAATTTAAAAAAATGTAAAGAGGGTATACCCTAAAAGAAAAATCAAAGGGTAAGAAAAATAAATTGGTCAAGAAAATGAAAGAAATGAACCCCAAGCAAAAATAGACCAAAGAAAGTGTGCAAATCCAAATGCCACTACTATTTCATTTTTGTAATAAAGCAATTGTGTGCAGCTTGTCAAACTTTTTCCACAATTTATGAAGAGTCAAACTATTTAAACTTGACTCATTCATTTTTCAATTTCATGTTGTAGAATAGAGAATAAATATCTGACCAAACAGTTTAATCTTAGCAGATAAGTAGATAGGTAGAGTTAATAAAAGGTGCTCAACAGTTTAATCCGAGCCCTTGGATGTAATAAGGGTAGAAATAGATAGATTTATCATGTAAAAAGAAAAAGGTTGATAAGGGTTTGCAAGTCTAAATGCACCCTAATAAAGAAGAGAAAATGGTAGTGTCAAGTAGATAGGGTAGGTAGATGGTGTTGCAAAGTTTTATGTGATGAATGATGCTGCTAAATGTGTCTAATCCTTTACTTTCATCACAAGTACTGAAGCAGGAAATACACTGGAAAATCACAGCAAGCAAAGTCAAAATCATTAACTTCCCTCATCACTTTCCCCTTAAGTTTTACTAATTTCCCCCAAAGTGCTAAGGTATTTGGAGATCAAAGGGGCTCAAGGCATTTCCTTGAATTTTGGAGGGACCGGACCCTCGGCCTAATGATCAAAAAAACCTAAGTACTTGACATTATTTGCCATTATAATCATTCACTTTTAACCTTTTCCTAAGTAAAATCCAATTTTACTTAGGAAAATCATGCCATATTTCATAAAATACCCTCAAAATCACTTGCTATGCTATGTTTAAGTGTTGAAGTTAGGATGATATAATTTACTTTAAAGATCTTCACTTTCTTAGTGATAGTTAAGTATTTTGAGTTTGCCTTGCCCTTCATCATATTAACTTCTGATTTATTTACTAAATCCCTAGTGAAAATGCATTATCCTAAGTATATAGCTCCTTTTATATAAATATCCAAAAAACCCATCTTATTATAAAGTTTAACCAAAGTATTTATTTCCCAATTATTCATTAAAAACCCGCATTATGCGCCCTTTGGTTAAAATATATCATTGTATAATACTCCCGCCCCTATGGTAAGTCAATCATATTGATTTATTTATCATATAATAAAATATACCAAATACAAAAGTTTAAACATATGTTTTATGTTTAAAACAAAAATATAAATAAAAAAAACCCCACCCGACACGTCAACCATAGTCGAAACCCTACTGCAACCCCAATTTTCATTAAACCCAGGGATTAATTAATTATCAGGATTAATTAATAACCTTTTCCTCCACCAATTAAAACGCCCCCGGGATATTTAATTAAGTTAAATCATGTTTTAAAACCCCACCGGGCCCGCACATTAAACCTCCGCCAACGCCACGTCCCCTCCACCGTCGGATCATCCGCCTATAGATCGACGCTCCACAGCGATTCCGCTAGCCGTCTCTCGACAGAACTTTAATGCGCGGGGGCACGGTGGTTTTGAAATAGTCCACCGGCCACGTGTCCATTGATCAGTGGAATCGCTGCCTCCCCATTCAATACCACCATTGCCCGTAAGCGGTGCAGGAATTATCGCTTACCGCCCAACCCCTGCCACACGTCATCTCGTACTTCCATGACGTCATTCCTCGATAAACTAAAAAACCCTTTTTTGACTTTGGAAATAAAACAAATTTTCGTGTTTTTTATGTCATTTTCATTATTTGAAAGCGACTGCGCCTTCTGCTACGAAATTCAAATTTTCACTGAAATCTACTATTCTATCCGATTTCGCTCCAGAATTCCGCCGGACCAGTGTTGGAGCATCCTCTTGCCACCACTTGATACCTGTTAAATCCCAGTTTGCCTCCGAAAACAAGTATTTATTCTATTGCGCTCCGAACTTCAAAAGAAACTCTGTGTTCCTTGTTTTTCCGCTGAATCAGTGTTAAAATCTTATTCCTAGGATCATTCCCTGAGCTGTAAAACTGTGAATTGTTCCCCCGAACCTGCAACTGTGCCAATTTCCCTCATTAAAACTGAAATCACGACATTTCTGTGAAGAAAACCCAGAAACTTCCATTTTGAACACACAAGAACCAAAATGGAAGCCCCGGCAGCCCTGAATGTAACCCTATTGAATGCCCCCCACAGAGAATTAGAATATTTGCCCTTAGTGGATAAGGACTTCCAAATTAAAGACTTAGTGTTTGATGAAAGCCCCCTTCGAAGTTATTGTCGCTGCAGAGACGATTATTCGAAGGGATTGGATGTCATTGGGTTGTGGGAATCCAATTTCCCAAGATATCTCATCCCCTCAGTCCTCATTTTCCCAAAAATTATCCACTACTGCCATTCTAACTATGATCCAACTCAAAGAGCAATAATGTCCCCTGACCAGAGTGTTCTTTTCCCCATTACTCCCCAAGCGATTAATGCAATGCTACATTTTGAACCTGATCAAGAGCTAACTCCCTTGTCTATGGAAGAACTAATTGAAAAGTCTAATCAACTGTCTCTAGAAAAATTGAAATCCATTTGCCAAACTTTTATGTTGCCTGAACATCAACCTAAGAGGCCACCTCCATATGGTTTTGCTTACTTTAACAAGTTGGGCAGACTTATCCTCAATATGATATCCTTTGTTATGGGTTTCAATACAAGTGAATATGTTGATGAAATAACCTTGGTATTGTTGTCTATCTTTACTCCTGGGCAACCTCCTGCAGTAAAATATGATTTTGCATCCTTCATTTCCAATAAAATCCATGACCAGTTCATGAGACTAGATAATGAGAAAGTGTTCAAATATTCCTCAGTTATTTATCATCTCCTCATCTATTATCAATCAGAGAAGTTCCCCTTCCATGTTAAAAACCTTGATGCCAAGGGAAATCCCAGATCAGTTATTTTTTGGTCTGCCATAACTCATTCTTCCTATGAGTCTCCCTATTCCTATGCTGAGTTCATCGATCTTTTTGTATATCCTGCAACTACCTTGTTGACAGGAATTCCTCCTCCAAGGCTCAGTAATGAAATCAAGAAGACTTTGCAGCTTTCAAGGACATATAAAGTTGGAGACTGGTATTTATATCAAAACCATTCAGTCATCATAATCTATGGATGTGAATTGCATCCATTCAAGTTACCAAAATATGTGCCCATGAGACTTTTTGCCTTGGAATATTTCAGGCAAATGAATAATTCTGATATGATTAATTTTTGTAGTGTGAAAAAGAAAGCCCAACTAAGGATCAAAAGTCAATTAGGTCCTTTCATCTGCAACTCTAGGGAGGCCGAGCGAGAAGCAGAAGATATACTAAAAAGCCATTGCAAGTTCCAAAGAAGTTTCCTTTGGGTCCCTTATGATCCATTTAGTTTTATCTATGATAAAAGAATGATGAACAAATCTTCCCCTTATATTCACCACAGGATTCCTGATATAGAACAATATGCTAACCAAGATGAATGGGTGGAAGAAACACTAGTTGAGGAAGAAAGTGAAGAAGACAAAATGAACAAAATTATGAAAGACCTTGAGAAAAGCTTTGACTTAGAATCTTTTGCACAGGCGCAGGTACCTCACATTGGCACTTCTTCAGCAGGAAATCTACAACAGGGATTATAGGAAAGCAGTCCATCTATTGCAGTAGAGCCAAAAGGCAAAGGAAAGGAACCTGCAATACAGGTCGTTGAAACTTTTATCATGGCAGAGAAACCTCAAACCTCCAGAGCACCTGATCAATCACAAGTTTCTCCCACTCAGGTAAAACATCCTGAAGTTTCAGAATTACAAACTCCATCCAATATGAAAATAGGAAAGAAAAGGCAGGTTCCAGATACTACTCCCAAAGAGTCCTCAGAGATACATCAAGCCAAAAAACAGAAACCAGATCCACTTCCAGATGTGGAAATCATTGATGAAATGTTTGATGATGGAAGGGAAGACAGTCAACTAACTGGCACAGTTAGTGAAACAAACACAGGCCACAAAGGAAAAGCATTGCAAAAGCAGTTGAGTACTGAAGTATCTTCTTTTAAGCCACCAAAAATAGATACAGGTGATATAAAAAGAACTTTCATTAATATAAAGGCAAAGAATGATCCATTAAGAATGAAGGTTTATGATCAATATCTGAAAATGGCTCCACATAATCAGGAAAGGTTAATGTCAGCATTTGACATTTCACAAGGCAAAATGATGATGAGCCACTTCAAGTCCAAGGTGCCAAAACCCATGACAGCAGCTAATTATATTAGGACCAATTTTGAGGTCCTGGCTAAAGACATTCATCCCTTGGACCAGATAGAGCTGCATAAACAAACTGGGGAAATGGTGTATTCTACTCTTACTGATAAGGCCATGGCAGCCTTAAGGCTGCAAGATTCTTTAAATAACACAAGCACCCAATTGCAAGTTGAAAAGGCCTCTTCTCAGGCCAAAGATAATAGAATAAAGTCTCTGGAAGACATAATTATTAGTTTGGGTCACAACCCCAAAGATATCAAAAGCATTGAGGCACTAATAAAAAAGAAAGATGATGATATTGCTGCCCTAAGAAAGCAGCTGAAATTACCAACCTCAAGACATCCCCAGACCCAAGAAGTTTTGAAGGAGAATTCGCAGGAAGAGATAATGGAGTTGCTCTTAAAAATGACTGAGCAACTAAGTGAAACAGAGAAAGAATTGGAACAAGCTTTACAAGAGAAGGAAGCTATCATGCAGGCATCAATCACAGAAGCTACTACAACTACAGGTACTACAACAACAGATCAACAAACAGAGCCAGCGCAGGTAAACACTTCTAGTTTGAGTTCTGATGAATTGGTAAAACAAATGGAAAGTCTAAAACTCAGAGTCACAGAACTTCAAACCACAAAATTGCAGTTAGAAAATTTGGAGCAGAAATATGATACGTCTAAAAAGACCGTTGCCGATAACACCAGGGAAATTAAAAGATTGGAAATATTGGTTAAGGCTTTAGAAAAATATCTTTCATTAGAGAAGCCTTTGAGGGAAATAAATAAAATTCTTTGGGATAATATAATTGAGTTAAGAAAAAGTATTTGGCCCTCTGTTCAAGCAATTTTTGAACAAAATGACTTGATCAAAGTAGCTCAGGAAGAAATAAACAGAACAAGAGATGAATTAAGGGGCAGACCTGAGCAAGCCAATCAACTTATACAGTTTTTGAACACCCGGACTAAGCAACAGCTTGCAGTATTAGGAATTTTGGACAGGACCGGAACTATTTTGGAGATAAAAAGAGTTTTTATCAAAAGAACTTTTATGCAGAATTTGGAAAGGAAGTGCTCAGATATTCTGGCAGAAATTAATGCTTTCAAAGGAAAATTTCAGGTTTTATTGGACAGTGGGTTACCCAGTCCTATGCTCTAAGAGGACCAGATAATGGACCTGGAAACCTATGTTAAGAAAATAGATATCCATGCTCATAATACAACTGCTCATTCTATCAGTTTGCCAGAAGCAACGTTGCCAACAGGAAGAAATCTCTATGACAGGTTGAAGAATTTATTTCATCTTGAGCATGAATTAAAGTATTTGTTCCCTAGTCAGCCCACTTTTTACAGGTACACGGAGGCCGATGAGACACTGAGAAAACTTAAAAGAACTATAATAGCAGAAGATCAATGGTGGAATGAATTATTGGAAATTCTATGAAATTTATCTTCAGGTTGAGAATTTTATCTTTTTACTATCATGTAAAAAATAAATAAGGAGCACAGGTTAAAGAGTAGCAGTTGAACAGGTTAAAGAGTATCCGTAGAAACAAAGAGTATCAGACAAGCAAAAGAATTACTCAAAGAGACAGCATCGAGCCCTATTATAGCACCTGCCTCCAGCACATCCGCAAAATGAGGAAACAACACATCAACAGTTACTTGTTATTCTATCTACGAGACCATTTGTCTCCTTTTTATTTGTAAATTACTCCTTAGTCACCCTAGATTATTGGCTAGGTTAGTGTGAGATATTTTCAATTATTTTTTGTATAAATAAACCCTCAAAGAGAGTATTGAGAGTGGATTCTATTATTTGGCTGTGACATTGAAGTTTTTGGAATAAAAAGTGTTTTGGAGAAATTTATTTGTGGCTTACTGGATGACAATTTGAAGCTCAGGACTTGTTGCAGGATTCATGTGTCAGACTGCAGTTCAATAAGTCTTTCTATCCTATGTTTTAAGTTTTATATCTGTTTATAATATCATTTATGTCCATTTCTGAATAATTTACATAAAGGATTGAATCAGAATTTACTTAATTGTACTCTGATTTCAGATGTGATTATTCTTAATGTTTTCCTCTAAATTGGTTATAAGCACGAATTCTTAAATGCTCTTGCTTTGCTAATTTAAACATTCTTGATTACCATAATAAAGAATTCTTCATTGCTCTTTGTTTGTAGTCATTTCATTTCTTTCTTTTGAACATGGTGAAAGATTCTTAGCTGCCTTTCATCCCTTCAAAATCATCCCATCCACTTTAAATTTTAAGGATTGTTCTCTGTCTGGCTATCTTGCCTTGCAAAGCCATCTTGTGTGTAGAATAGAAATCCAGTAAAGCCATCATTTGACTCCATAGCCCAATGGACTGAAGATCTTCAACCTTGCCCCTAGTTTGTGGATTCCACCATTTTCAAACAAACTCTTGGATCTATACCTAGCCTAAAACCTTCTAAGAACAAAGATAAATCATAAAGAGAGAGCCCTCTCTGGATGCAGATTGGCTAGATTCTGCATCTGAAGGTTGGTTTGTGGTTACCTCGGGTATACTTTCCTCTTCCACAACTTCAAGGAAAACCTGAGTGATAACACCAACAACCAAACATACATCAAAAAAACAAACCCCGAGCCTTATAACTAGACTAATATCTTAACACTGAGCTTCAAAGACATAAAACCTTTTCTTAAATAGAGAGATCCCTCTCTGGACCCAGGAGGGCTAGATCCTGAGGTCTGAAAGTTGTTTTGATGTTGTCTCATCTTTTGGTCTTGCCAATCTGGCCAAAACATGGGAACCCCAACATAATGGGGACTTCGCTGGGGAGAAATATGAAGTACCTAAACTGCTAACATTCATTGGTCTGCGTCCCATTGTCGTCACGACATAATGGCGACTCTGCTGGGGAGAAATCTAAAGTGCCTAAACTGCTAACATTGGTCCGCGTCCCATTGTCGTCACCACATAATGGCGACTCCGCTGGGGAGAAATCTGAAGTGCCTAAACTGATAACATTGGTCTGCGTCCGATTGTCGTCACCACATAATGGCGACTCCACTGGGAAATTTCTGAGTATTTTCCATCTTACTACATTACAAGAGCCTCAGAAAACCTAGAAACTCTGGTTAGGTTGGTAGTGAAACACTTCCATTTGCAATCCACTTTCTACACCATTTGTTGTGTTTCTCCCACACTCTTGGATAGAGTCTGGAAAGGGCCAGGTAGCCTCCGGATCTCATCCTCTTCGGAGGTGAAATATCTGGTAAATGCCCTCCCAGTTAATCTCTGGTTAGAGTTTGCTGTGTTTGAGGTTATTCCTGAAAGGGGACATCACCTAAGCATCGTGGTGGACAATGTACCCTCCAGAAGCATCCTAAACCTTCCACCTGGCGACTCCATAGCTCCTTAAAGATCAAAGACTCCATTGGTGATCGGTAGGCCTGCTGATTATCTTGGTTCACATAAGACTCCATTGGGAGACCAGCCTCTAAAACAACATCAACCACAATAGAAGTAACAAGTAGGGTTAAGCTGCTTTGTTGGAAACCAACATTCTGGCTTCAAGAACCATTCACACAAGAGTTTATCCCAACCCAAACCCACCTGAGATAGTTGAAAACCTTGAGAGCATCCTCAAGAGATCTCTTGCACCTATAAGACCAACTATTTATAGCCACATACATAGAGCTAACTCTGCATTGGAAGACTTCACAGCTCTATTAGCCCCACCTTTTGGCCTATATTTTCAAAACAACTTACCTAGGACTAGGTCATTCAATGCTCTATACCAGCTAGACCTTGAGCTCCCTAGTTCACCACCTCAAAGTGGTAAACACCTTGGGGATAGACAGACCCCTCCATCTACACCTCCTGATATTCACTTCATTCAAAACTTGGGGCTCTGCCACCCTAAATTTTCCCAACAAGCTTCTGCTGGTCCTAGTATCCCTGTCATCCATATACCAGCTGCTCAAGCCGACCCTTTACCTCATCAAAACAACATCATGGCAGCCTGGTATGCACCTCTGGTATTATTTCAGCCTCTAGTGCCCTTACCCAACGATTATCAATCAAAGATCCCACATTTCACTACCAAAGAGTCTACCACAGCTCAGCACCATGTAGATAGGATGGAAGATTATTTTGACTACATGGAAATAGATGATGATACAGTCAAAATGAGAATATTTTCCCAGAGCTTAGGAGGTGAAGTGAAAAAATGGTTTAAAGGCCTACCTCCTAATAGTATCCAAGACCTTCCTGCTTTATATCAGACTTTCATAAATAAATGGGAAGTTAAGGCCAACCCTCTCCAAATCCTAGTAGAATACAAGAACCTTAAAATAAACGTAGGAGAGAGTGTCCATGACTACTCCACAAGGTTTAACAACGTTTATAACACTCTCCCTCCACATATGAAACCTCCCCAAGGTATGGTTCTAGTGAAATACCCTGAAGGCTTGGATGCTGACATGGCCTACCAGCTTAGGGAGAGGGATTACAACACATTGGAAGACATGTAAAAGGGAGCAGTGAGTGTAGAGGCAAATTTGATTGAGAAGAAAGCAAGATTGAGAGCTGAGAAAAGGGTCACATATAGAGATGACAATGTAGCTTCCACATCAGACCCCAATTACAATCGCATATCCAAAAACATGGAAAAGCTACAACAAATGATGGAGAAAATGGTTTTCACGGTCAGTAACCAAAACAGAAATCCAAATCATAACCAGAACCAGAACTTTAGAAGAAACAACACCACTCCCAACAGACAAAGAGAATCAGATCAGCAAGTTATTCCCCCATTCCAAGAGAACTTTCTTGATGAAGATGAGGGAATCATAAAAGAGTCTGAGGGGAACACAATAAACATGTTTGAAGTAGAAAACTCAATCCACAGCTGTTCCACAGAAGAATATCAACCCTCACCCTTGTACTGGGATGAGGAAGGATTAAAATCTGAGGATTATAGGCTTGGATTTGAAAATTCCATTATGCAGGTCAGAGAACAATATGAACTTAGAAGCAAAAAGAGCCTAGACACTTCAAAACCAAAGGATTCTGAGGTTACCATCAAGAAAAGGCCTGAGAAAACTTCTAAAGTGACTGCTTGTCATTAAGTCATTAACAAACTAATTTGTTTAATCATTAAGTGCTTGAAAGAATTGGTGTTCTAGTCATCATTCTGAATAATTTTCTTTTATCAGTGATTAGACATGCATCTTAGTTTTATCTCATTTCAAAATTAAGTGAAATTGGAAACAAAAATCTCTTTGCATTGGAATATAGGGTTTTTTGTGTGAATTGGAATTAGAAAAATTGCGTTGTGTTCGGGGAATTGAACTTAGCATATTATTTACTGCACTTTGTATGCTTCATAGTCTTTGTTATCTTCCCTCCCTTATATATATTTTCATTGAAAATAAAACTTTCATTTCTTCATGCTAGCCTGTATTTTAGGATATTCAAGTGAAATTTGTGGTGAGCCCTGAAACTAAAATATAATTGAAGATAAGCATTAAAATTGATTGAATCAACCTAAGGAGAATTTATAACATTAACGCAAACATTTAGAATTCTAGGCTAGAGATGTGTTTCGGTGTCTATAAAAATAGGAGCTATCACTTTTTTCCAGGGTTTCATATTGGGGGTGAAATCTAGTTCCACGTATGTGTTGAAGTTTGCAACAAGAAACAATGAAATTGGCATCCATAAACAACATTCATCACCCATGCATAGTGCATTAAGCACATGGTTTCATTAATCACCTACACTAGGGTGGGGGACACAGGGACATTTTGGTGCATGTCTATTTTAGTTATCCCTTAATTAAGATGGACAATAAACTGTAATATATTTTCAATGATAACTTGTAATAGTTAACTAAGTGTGATAAACTGAATTAATTCATGAATTTCGAGTTAGAGGTAGTTGGTGAGAAATGCAAAGTAATTCTAGTTGTAACAGAGTTCGAAGTGGAGTGGTGCGTTAGTTAATGCAGGTTGTAATCGGTTTATCTCAGTTAAGAGAGTTAAACTCAGTTGTGCTGGTTGTAATTGAAGATACACTAACGAGAGATCAAGTGAATTAAATATTAATTAATTCACAATCAGTGATCTCACATGCAACTGAGGATTTACTATTATTAGTTGCATGTATGTCAGTTCCAGTGGAGACCCAATTGATATGTAGGTGAAAGGGAAGTGTGACTATCAGTTGTGATATTAGAAGGCTACCCAGGTGTAGTTAAAACACCACCGGATTCCCATGATATTCAACGGAGTTGAGGAAGGTCAGAATTCCTAAAGAACAGGGATTTCATTCATCATGGATTGCTTGAGCAAGGCAGGTTGAAGATAGGCTGAGAATTGGTTGAGTATTGGCCCGATTTTGTCTGGATCAGTGTGAGACAATTAACTGAATATAGGAGGGCTCTTGTGAGAAGAGTTGTATGTAATTGCTTCATGATTCCTTGTGGAATATAAAATATATGATAGAGTGGTTTTGAGCAGTAAGCTTTCCCCAAGAAATTATCTGTGTTGTGTGCGATTGATCTTTCTTCATGTTCATGTGATTAGTGATTGTGTTTTTAATTCCGAAAAATATTTGTAGAAGTGATTTCATATTTAAATTTAGTACATTGTTAGATTAGGTGAATACAATATATACATGCATGTTGTATAATTTCTACAATATGTAAGTGTATCGAACCGTTATCCATGTACCTTTGGGTATATTGGACAATGCTCCACTAATGAAAAGTATATGGGAATGGTCTTATCATACGATTATGCATTAGATAACATTAACATGGAATATACTTCCACGTACCATTGAGCATATTTTGGAAGTCCAACATAGGTTTCTATCCTCGCCATAGATAACCGAGTCACTGCCTTGTATATTGTGATACATCGAACACAACATTTAGGGAGAATTCTTGCTCGTACATAAATCCTTTTTTCTCCAAGGTTGTATATTGCATTTCACATTTTCTTGGAAAACCTTTATGCCTAGTTTTACCCCTTTTTTATTTATTTTTATGTTAGTTGTTAAAATTTATTAATCCAACATGGAAGAAAAAAACCTTATCCTCCATCGTTCGCGTAGAATGTAAAATAATCCTTGTCTTCCACTAAAGGAAACTCCTAGCCATCGTTAGAAGCATAAGAAAACAAAAAATACTGAATTAGGAACTTTGGGGAATTACTTCTGGTCCTCCTCCTGTAATTGATCCACCAGAATCATCCTTACTTGGCAGTATTGAGCACGAGATTATTTCTTCTCTTGCTGGCGAATCTGACATAGTTGAAACAGAAGCACCTGAGCCTCCATTACCTGAGGTTATTGAGCTTGACATTACTGAATTAGACACCTTACCACCTGAGGTTATACAACCTGAGGTACCTCAACCATCTTCACATGTTACTTTAGGACCCTCCTCTTCTCTTCCTCTGTCTCATACACAACCACAGATTATATATCTTGGACCCAACGGTGAACCACTTCCACCCGATATTATGAGTATTAAAGAGATCCCAAAGGAATAACCTCACCCCTCTTATCCTCTTCATTTGAGAGGGCCTTATCATCTTTATCAGATCTATCCTCTTCCTTCTCCTCAAACTCCATTACAAGCTCCTTTACCTGATTCTTCTCCTTTCATCTCACCCGTGAGTTTCTTGCGGAAATAATCTTTGGGATTATTAACCATGACTGAATCTACTATAGTTTCCTAACCCACTAATTTTGTCAAGACAACCAATGTTTCTTCCTTGTCCATGTTTGAAACATCACAAGAGACACATCTGTATGGTGGCCCGTCTGTCCCACTTGGTTATCAATCATTTTCTAGTACCTTCTCTGGTGCAACATCCAATCCATGGACCTATCCCATGTTATCTACTTCTCGAATTCCATCTAGTACTTTTTTAATGAACACTATATAGTCTGCTCCTTATCCTCCACCTACACCTCTAGTTGAATAACATGCTATCATTTATGTTAGTGGGTATGGATACCTACAACACCGCAATTCTCCTTATGTTGGGTACCCTCCTCTTGGGAGGAAGTTGCCTCCATCATCCCTTCCTCCTTTGGAAGGGGGGAAACTTGTCATCGGTATACCAAAAAATAGTGCTCAACCTTATTCGAAGCCTTCATATCTTGGTATGGCTACTAATGTTTGGAAACCTACTTTGTACATACAACCTGGTGCATTTGTGGATCCATCTTTCATTTCTAAATCTGTGCCATCTACATATCAAATTCCTACCTACCAATCTATACCTCAACAAGCTAAAATTAATGTAAGCCAACCTCTAAAAGATGCACCTATGACTCAATCGATCCCATCTGTATATGGTACCTCCCAGGTCCCATATATTCATCCTTTACAAGGTAACTTAAAATCTCAACCACTTGGACAAGGCATTCCTCAAATTTTGGTGGGATAGATTACATATGGTATGGCACAACCACCATTGACTCCACCTTATGTTGGGATGATGCAAAATTCGATAGGGAAAAAGTATCAATCCTATTAGATGCCTTACCAAGGCCAACATATCCAAACACAACAATTCCAACATTCACAAGGTTATCTTGGATCTGGTCAACAATATTATGCATATTCTCGTTATAGAATTATCCCTATCCCGGTAACCAGGATCCTCCTTATCAGAACCCTCCTTATTATGGAGTGCAAATACATGTTGCTCAGGCTATCCCATATTATCTAGGGTATCCTCCACCAGATTTCAATAGAAAATTTATTTTTGTGGCAAATATTAAACAACTAGATTTAACTTGGCTCACAAATGATCCCATAGCTCATTCTCCTTGGTGGCCAATTATTCCCAAAAAATTGACTTCTGATATCCCAAAATTCAATGGGAATCCTGGAGAAGACCCATCCATGCACGCTATGACTTATCATTTGTGGTGTTCTTCGAACTCCCTTAATGATGATTTGATTCATCTGCGTCTTTTCCAACACACTCTTACGGGTTCAACAATTAAATGGTACATTGAATTACCTAGAGCTTCATTCAATAACTTTAGATCCTTAGCCACTACATTCCTAACGCATTTCTAGTTACCCATACAATATGAGACTGGAACAAAATTTTTAACCAAATTTAAATAGAATAATGCTGCTCACAGTTTCGATCATATTCATGAGTGGCTATGTCATTGTCATTTGGTTAAGAAATATGTTACCAATCAATCGTTAACAGATAGGTTCATTAAATCTCTGTTTCCGTCTGTCACAAAGGATGTAGCTAAAGGCGTAGTTGTGATTGAAGGGAAAGTAATTGCTTGTGCTCAATATTTGGATCTCATTTTACCCAATCGGGCATGCTCTATGAGTAAATACCAAATGCTCCAATACCCTCCCACATTGTTCCTCCCTCTCCTCCTGATAAAGAATAACATGTTGCTAATGACATGATGGTTCCTCCAACTCGTAGTTGAAAACTAAACAATATAGTGTCACTTTTTTCATGACTTCCCAAAACCCTCCATCCACTCCTCCTGTTACTTCTACTTTTGAGATCAATTCCATTCAATCCAATAAAGGAAAATCTAAATATCAACCAGGAATTAAGAAGAAAGGAAAAGGTAATAAGAAGAAATATTCTCCTCCGCAAGATAAACAAAACAATCAATCTTCTAATTAAAAATGGAAGCCTTGTTATCCGTGTCTGATCTGTAATGAGGAATACTTTGCTCACGAATGTCCCCATCGGGTAGAAGTGAAGCAATTCATGAAATATTTTACTTCACCCACTGTGTTGACTGATCCATTTCCAAATCAGGATACTCACATGGTTGCTTGTGTTGAGATTCAACAAGATGATGAGCTTAGTGAAAATTAAGCACCTTCACTAAGTGGGGCCTGTTAGCCATCAGTAAATTTTTGACAGAGAAAATGATGGCTAAATCAGGTCCTAAGGCTTCAAGAGATTGTTTTCATACAAAACTGCTCATTCTTGAAGTCTTTTGTTCCCTAAAAGTGTTGTTCCCTAACAGTGCTGTTCCTTGACTGTTTTTCCTTCAAAAGCAGTGATGTTACTTTCAGGAATCCACCAATTAAGCCTGCTATTCCTTAACAGTGCTGTTCCCTAGTAGTGTTATTCCTTAGCCTGCTGTTCCCTTCAAAATTCTGCTCTTCCCAAAGAAATATGTTTTCTAAAAAGGCTCCATTTTCATCATTTCATGCCCCCATATCACTCATTTCCCTCTAAAAAATCCTTTTCATTTACCCTTCATTCTTCTAAAAAGCCTTCAAAAATCCCTTTTTCAAAGATATAAAACCCTTTTTATGGTTTAAAAACCCTCCCTTTTAACTATCGAAACTTGAAAAAAACCCATAAAACCCCTCTATTGGCCTAAGCACGCCCTTTTTTGTAACACAGGATTTAGCCCCTTTTGGCTTAGCCCCCTGCTCTTTCTCCATCATATGATCAAGCCCTGTGACCGGGCGCTAGCGCTCATCGCATCACAATGTTTTATATCGCATCAACGCTATTAAATTTTATTACTTCGCTTCCCTTCCCCCCTGCTGATGCGATAAGCCCCCTTCTCCTCTACCACTGGCCACATATCTTGCCATGAGACCATACCTTAGTGCCCACCCCTTAAGCCCCCATCGTATCACCCAATCGGAACTCCTTTGCTCTTTCCCCCCTTGCCTTGTTCCTTGGTGAAACGTAGATGCGATAAGCCTACCATCCATTACACAAAACACTCCCCAATCATTGTTTGACACTTGGCCTTCACTTGTTCAATCCACCGTGCACCTTTCCATTTCGCACTCCTCCTCCATCGTTGGATATGCTCCCCCAGATCCAATGGTTGGCATTGCATTTCGCGCTTATTTCCCAAAAAAATAAATCGAACCTTAACCGCGCGAAAAGAATGGTTTTTGGAGGACGCGTGGCACGTTCTAATTGGATCACGTTCCCCTCGGGAAAAACCACTTACCGCCCGAGGGTCGAATGAAAACCACTAGTGGTATTTCAAAACTGATTTACCTATCTTCATGCCAAAATACAGTTTAAACCATATTTTCGTCGGTTTTCTTCGTAAAACCTCTTCCGCTTGCATTTTCATCTCCTCTGCACTGCTCCTCCAGCTTTCTATCAGCCTTTGCAAGCAGTTTTCCAATACTGCATGGTTTATTAACATGTTTTGTGCTTTTTACAGGATTCAATGGCGTTTTTATAGACCAAAGGCTTTCTCCCAATTCATAATGAAATATGGCTAGAAGATAAAGGTCCTTGTGGTCTAAACAGAGGCAAAAATCACAAAGAAGGAGGTTATAGGGTTTGTTTTCACAGTTTGACCAATGCTCCATGAGCGCTAGTTTTATTAAGAAACCCTCCCGCTTCGATGAAGCCTCCTGTCTACAGCAAAGGGAAAGATAGTAAAGGAATGCTGATAAAGACACCAAAAGAAAAGATTAAAGATTCAGAGGATTTAAATCCTGATAGTAAGGGATAAAGCACAGTTTGAAGGGTTAAAAGTTTAAATCCATGGTTTTAAGGTGAATACAGTCAACACAAAATATTAAAAAGCTCCGAGGATGATTAATCAAGGCATAAAACAAAATCACAATTATAATAATGTTTTAAAGCCACAAAAGCAGACAAATTAGCAGAAAAGCCTTCGAATGCCACATCATGGAGGCTATTACTCCTCAAAATGCCACCTACTAGCTGATTTCATCTAAAGGAGTGCATATTAATTACACAGTCAGAGATATTTCTAAAAGACAGCTCAGGATTAATTTCCAGCCTACCAAGGGCCCCCAAAGTCAACAAAAATGACTAAAGTAGATGAACTTTAATGTAATAATCAATTGGCAGAGTTAAAACATAAAATAAACTTCTCCATTTGGCCCTTCAAAGGCCGATAAGCACTTACTCTGCATTAATTGAACAGATAGACCTTTCTTTCACTCCACCTCCTCATTGTTCTATAAATACTGCTCCAGAAGACAGTATAGAGGTTGGTCTTTGAATACTCATTGAGTGTAAATAGTTTTGAAGCTGTTGAAGTTATGTTTTGTAATAGAAGAAAGATAGGTTTAGATGAGAAGTTTTGAAGCTGTAAAGACCCACTGGACTTGAATATTGTAATTGGTTTGAACATCAAATACAAGCTGATTTATGGGATCCTGGTCTATGTCAATGGTGATGTGTTTCTCACTGTAATTGTTTTTTTTTTTTAATGTTTTCATTCTATCCACTTTTCTCTAATAAAGAACAAAAAATATAGATTAGGATTTACTATCAAGTACCCTAAATTTCACTGATAAATCTTTATCTTTATGTTTTCTGCTAAATTGTGTATTTGAGGATAATTCAATAGAGTATAACCGATGAAGTGTTGGTAAGCCCATGCTTCCTAAGTACAACTTGAGATATTGTCTTTGAATGTTCTTGAAAAGTCTGCTTAGTAAAGTTGAACTAGGGAAGTCTATGGTTAGCCATGTCCTCTAGTTTCTTCTCCAACAGTTGCTTTGAAAAGTTCCCTTGAAAGTATGTCAAAAGCAAGCTAGGTGAGCATATTCTAAAGTTAGCAGGATGCTGATTCTAGATGGTTGAGAAAATTCTATCTTTGGATGAATTTCTATTTTTAGAAGATTGGGAAAAGTCTATTTAGAGATCGCTAATCTAAAAATAGATGCATTGCAATTATTATTAGCCCTTAATAATAATCAGACTCTAAATATCAACTTATTCTCTTGGAGCACTTTATTTCAGTGAAAAGGTGTGGCACAGTAGTGGGCTGAAGGAATTATGCAATTCATAGGGTGGTTGGTGACTCATGCATGGAGGACTCAGTTATAACTGATAGTGGCAAGTTGTAACAGAGTTGGAAGAGTAGTTATGTGACTTCTTATTTAGTTTAACTTAGTTAAGTGAGTTAAACTCAGTTGTGCTAGTTGTATCTAGTTCTAACTAAAGATACACTAGTGAGATTTTAGTGAATTAATTATTAAATTAATTAAAAAATAGAGACTCACTTGCAACTGAACAAATACAATAGTTAACTACTTGCATGTCAGTTCTAGTGGCGACGCAGTGGAGAGACAGGTGAAAGGGTGATATGGACTATCTGTTGTGACTATAGTGATGCATTCAATGCATCTAACACACATTGAAGTTTCCAATGAGGATTGTGCAGTCAAGACAAGGCAATATTGAATTCATTCAGGGATTGCGCAGTGGAGGCAGGTTGTCAAGAGGCAAGAAATTGGTGCATAGATATGCAAATTTCTGCATGACAATGTATGACGATTGTTGATTGTACTGAGAGCTTGATGTACTAAGATTTGTATGAGATTGTTACATGTTCCATTAATATACATAATATATGATAGTTGGGGTTTTTAGCTTTAAGCTTTCCTATTAAAACATTCTTGCTATGTATGATTGATTTGCTTCATATGTGTTTTTCAATTGGCGATTTAATTTCCGTAAAGAATTAAGTGCAAGGATTCTGTATTTAACATAAGATTAATTTGTTAGATTAGGGGAGTCCGGTAATATAAATGTATCTTATATAATTTCTACATGGTATGAGAGCAATGTTAATCACTGGATATTGCAATATTGAAGTGGTGCTGAGTTTTGTGCTGGTGGACAATTCGAATTTGCTGCAAGAATTTCTTGGTGCGACAGTTGAGTATACATTGAAATGGCTTTCAATGGGTCGCGGTTGGAGTATGCACTTGAGGGTAGCTCCAACTACATAGCCTGGAAGGAAATGATGGAGGTGATGCTTGAAGATAATGGTCTGAAGGAGTTCATCGATAGCGATGTTCCTAAGCCCACTTCAACAGATGCTGCATTACTTGACACCTGGAAAATGAAAGTAGCAAAGACAAGAAGAATTCTGTTGGAAGGTGTGAAGGACCATATTGTGTCAAGAATTCATGGGTAATATACTCCATTTGCAATGTGGAAGGCTTAGACAGATCTTTTCCAAAGTAGCAGCGACCATAGGAAGTTGGCGCTGAAAGATAAGCTCAGAAGAATCAAAATGGAGAAGGGAAACAATATTCCAAAATATCTCACGAAGTTTGTCCAATGTAGGGATGAGCTAGGGAGTGTGGGAATCACAGTTTTAGATGATGACATGGTGAGCATTGCTCTCCTTGGGCTTCTGAAGAGTTGGCATAGTTATCAGGACTCTGTCAATGGATGGGAGAAACTGCCGAATTGGGAGCGACTTTGGTTGGATCTAGTGCAGGAGGAGATAAGGAGAAGTACTAGGGATGGATCTTCATCAAAGAATGATGATGAAGAGAATTGCGCTTTGGCTACCAAATCAAGGAAAGGGAAGTGGAATAAATCCCATCCAAGATCTAAGGCTAAAGGCAAGAATCTGGATTTGTCCAAGGTGAAGTGTTTTCACTGTCACGAACATGGGCATCTCGCCACTAACTTCCCACAGAAAAAGAAGAACAAGAAGGCTGCTGGACCTGTAGATGGTGAGGCCCTTGCCTCAAAATTTGAACTTTATTTCTCTTTGATCACATGCTTTGTTTCCAGCGCAATGGGATTGGTGTGGTATCTTGATAGTGGTGCTTATTTCCACATGACGAGAGACAAGGAGTTGTTTAGTGACTTGGAGGAGAAAGATATCCAAATGCCTATAGAGATGGGCGACGATGGTAGATACAGTGCGATCGGAATTGGAGCCATTACCTTTGAGAGGGAGTCAGGTAAAACATTTTTGTTGAAAGATGTTTTGCATGTTCTATGTCTGAAGAAGAACTTGGTCTCGGTCGCGATGTTGGAGGATAGAGGTTATGACGTTGTTTTCAGAAAAGTTTTTCTACGACATAAAACAATGGGTCAAACCAAGAGGATAGGGATTCAAGTCAAGAATCTCTACAAGCTAGAGGTAGATGGCTATGCTGCAATGATGGGCAAAGAAGAAGAAGTGGTGAGCTGGGATGAGGGTGAATTATGACACAGGAAATTGGGCCATCTTCACCATGGTGCCTTGAAGATTTTGCAACAGATTTCTATTGGACTTCCCAAGGGTACTGTTGCGCAGTCAGATCAGTGCAAGGGATGTACTATGGGTAAGTTTGTGAAGACCACCTTTCATGAGAAGGAGAACCGTGCTTCGGTGATCCTAGAGAGAATTCATACAGATGCGTGTGGAACTTTCTCGGTTGCTTCAACAACAAAACATAGGTATTATGTTATTTTTATTGATGAGTATTCTCGTAGATGCTGGATCTAATTCATGTAGAAGAATGATCAAACATTCTGAAAGTTCTCTGAGTTTAAAGCATTGGTGGAGAATGAGTCGGGAAAGCAAGTGAAGGCTCTGCGGAGCGATAATGGTGGTGAATATATCTTGAATGAATTCAAAGAATTCTGTAGCAAAGAAGGAATTCAAAGAGAACTCATAGCGCCTCATAACCCACAACAGAATGGGGCTGTGGAGAGGAAGAAAAAAATGATCGTGGGTGCTGCACGAGCTATGCTGCATGACCAGGGCCTACCGATGCACTTATGAGTGGAAGCATGCAACACTACGGTTTATGTGCAAAACCGTTGTCCTCATAGAGTACTTGGCATGAGTACACCTGAAGAGGCTTTTAATGGTAAGAAGCTAGATATTTCTCATTTAAATATTTTTGGCTCATTTGTTTAAATTCATGTGACTAAGGATGCCAGGAAGAAGCTCGAGTTGACTGCAGAAGTTGGGATATTTTTGGGGTACACAGAAACACCCCATAATTATCGTGTGTATTTTCCAAATAGTCAGATGAATATGGTGCTACGGGATATAAAATTCAATGAGGAGAAAGCCATGAAGTTGTCACTTGAGAGGGAGCTACACTTGCATGCTAAGGAGGAACTTCTAGTTCCCAAAGATGAGCCTTAAGATGTGGATCAGCCATAGGAGGAGGATCATGGAGTGGAGGAGTACACTCATGCAGAGCCAAACATTAGGACACGCTGAAGGCGTACCATAGAATCTGAGAGGTTGAAGCTTGATGCGGCATAGAATGTAAGAGTCCCTACATCACAGCGTAGATAGAGACAGTCACCTAACCAATTCACTGGATACATGGCTCTCATGAAGAAGTGTATCATGATAAAGCCATCTTCCTTTGAGGAAGCAGCGTAAGAGCCCACATGGGTAGATGCCTTGGTGGAGGAGTATGACTCCATTGTCAGAAACAATGCTTGGAAGATTGTTCCAAGGCCGGTTGGTAAATTAGTGGTAGGTTCAAGATGGATCTACAAGGTAAAGCAAGCTGCTGATGGGAGTTCCAAGAATTATAAGGCAAGATTTGTTGCCTAGGGCTTCTCACAGATCGAGGGGATTGATTATGAAGAAACCTTTGCACCTGTTGCATGGTATTCTTCCATTCGGACCATCCTTGCTCTCTTAGTGCAGATGGGTTGGCACATTCATCAGATGGATGTGAAGACTGCGTTCCTTAATGGGATCATTGAGGAATAATTGTACATTGAGGAGATCTTTAGCAGTGAGTTGCATGTGTGCAGACTCAAAAGAGCATTGTATGGGCTGAAGCAAGCACCCCGTGCTTGGTACACACGGATCGAAAACTATTTCACTGGACTTGGCTTCGCCAAGAATGAGGCGGATGCTAACCTATACCAAATTGTGGTGGAGGGTAAAAATTTAATCATTTTTATTTATGTTGATGATTTAATACTAACGGGTGATGACCAGTTGATACACTCATGCAAGGAGGATCTTGCAAAGGAGTTTGAGATGAAGGATTTGGGCCTCCTTCATTATTTCCTTGGATTGGAAATATGGCAGCGAGAAGGTAAAATGTTTGTGTCTCAAGGCAGGTATGCTTGAGAGATACTTGGTAAGTTTCACATGCAGGAAGACAAGCCCATGGATACTCCACTTCCAGGAAATTGGAGGAAATAGGATCCTACATCGACAAAGGTAGTGGATTCTACTGTCTATCGACAGTTGGTGGGTTCACTCATGTATTTAGTTAATACAAGACTGGACATATGATATGCGGTGAACCAGCTTAGTCAAGTGATGGTGAATCCTACCAAGCTCTTTTGGAAGGCAGGCAAGCATGTCCCGAGATATCTCAGGGGCAAACCTGAGTATGGCTTATGGTATAGACAGGCAGATGTGGTGAAGTTGCATGGCTTCATGGATGTAGATTGGGCAGGCAGCCCAACGGACAGAAAGAGCACATCGGGAGGGGTTTTCAGTATCAGATCTACAACAGTTTCTTGGTACAACAAGAAGCAAAGATCCATGGCACTCAGTTTAGCGGAAGCAGAATACATGGCAGCAAGTCAAGCTTCATGTGAGGCTATCTGGATGAGGAAGATCCTAGTCGGTTTGTTCATTTCTCATTTAGATCCTACTATGATTCATTGTGATAATCAGAGTTGCATTAAACTCTCGATTATTCCTGTGTTTCATGATAGATCTAAGCACATAGATATCCGGTATCATTATATCAGAGATTGTGTGCAGCGGAAGATCATGTTGCTTCAGTACATTCCTACAAAAGATTAGGATACAGATATTTAGACGAAGATGCTCACAGGAGAAAATTTGAATACCATAGAGACATGATCGAGATGAAGGATAATCCCTATCTTGTTGAGAGGGAGTGTTGAGATTCAACAAAATGATGAGCTTAGTGAAAATTACGCACCTTCACTAAGTGGGGCTCGCAGGCTATTTTTAGGTGTATGTCTATTTTTAGAATGGTGAGCATATTCTAAAGTTAGTATGGTGCTGATTCTAGATGGTTGAGAAAATTCTATCTTTGGAAGAATTTCTATTTTTAGAAGATTGGGAAAAGTCTATTTATAGATCGATAATCTAAAAATAGATGCATGTCGATTATTATTAGCCCTTAATAATAATCAGACTCTAAATATCAACTTATTCTCTTGGAGCACTTTATTTCAGTGAACAGGTGTGGCACATCAGTGGGCTGAAGGAATTATGCAATTCCTAGGGTGGTTTGTGACTCATGCTTGGAGGACTTAGTTATAATTGATAGTGGCAAGTTGTAACAAAGTTGGAAGAGTAGTTATGTGAGTTGTTATTTAGTTTAACTCAGTTAAGTGAGTCAAACTTAGTTGTGCTAGTTGTATCTAGTTCTAACTGAAGATACACTAGTGAGAGTTTAATGAATTAATTATTAAATTAATTCACAACTAGAGACTCACTTGCAATTGAACAAATACAACACTTAACTACTTGCATGTCAGTTCCAGTGGAGACCCAGTGGAGAGATAGGTGAAAGGGTGAGATGGAAGATATTTTGTGACTATAGTGATGCATTCAATGCATCTAACACACATTGGAGTTGCTAATGAGGATTGCGCAGTCAAGGCAAGGCAAGGTCAAATTCATTCTGGGATCTTCTTTAGCAGGGATTGCGTAGTGGAGGCAGGCTCTCAGGAGGCAAGAATTGGTGCATAGATATGCAAATTTTTGCATGACAGTGTGTGACGATTTTTGATTATACTGAGAGCTTGATGTACTAAGCTTTGTATGAGATTGTTACATGTTCCATCGATATACATAATATATGATAGTTGGGGTTTTTAGATTTAAGCTTTCCCGTTAAAACATTCTTGTTATGTGTGATTGATTTGCTTCATATGTGTTTTGCAATTGGCAATTTAATTTCCGCAAAGAGGTGGAAGGATTATGTATTTAACATAAGATTAATTTGTTAGATCAGGGGAGTCTGGTAATATACATGCATCTTTTATAATTTTTAAAACTCGGTACCCTATTTCCTCTAATTCGGTTTTAATGCTTTCCTTCACTAAGCCCAAGTCTGATGTTACGGTGGGTACACAAAGTAAAGACTATGCAAATGTGAATCCTCTAAATGGTCAGGCTATTGATCAACCTACCAGTTCAGATACATCTCCATCGGATCCTACTTCGCCTATGATTAATACGGAATTAACCATTAAGCCTCCCAAAGGCGTTATTCATAAATTTGCTTTCAACCCTCGTGCGAGAGCCGCTCATAATTATAACGTAGTTGAGGACTTGGCTCAGTCTCCATCTACCATGTCGACTCTCTACGTGTTGTAAAATTTTCTCACCCAGAAGAAGGCTTTACTTTCTACTATCAGATGTATTGATCCTTTGGATTCCATCCTAGCCATCTTCAATCATGATAAATCTTCACCTCAACTTCCGACCCAACTATATTTCATGATCTAGGTTGTTGTTCATGGTAAGAGTATCCATCGTTCTATTGTGGATGAGGGATCCTCAATGTGTATTATGTCCTTATCTTGCTGGAAGGCTATTGGTTCTCCTCAATTGCGTTAATCACCGACCACCTTGAAGGATTTTGACAGAAGAACATGCAAGATTTATGGTATCTTGAATTCATTACAAGTAGAATTAGGAGGTAAATCCGTATCCATAGAAGTCAAATTTATTGATGGAAAAATCGACTATAATCTTCTATTGGCTCGCATATGGGTTTACACCATGGCTGCTGTTATTTTGACTTATTTATTGATGATCACTTTTCCTCATAAATGTGGTATAGTAGCCATTGATCAACTCACTTTATTTTCCTCTAGTACTCAGGTAACTATAAGTGTCCCTCTTGTAGGGGAAAATATACACTTGTATCAACATGTCAGGGTTGGACTGCTTAAGGACTCCTCTCTCATGGGAACCTTTTCGCTTCCTCCTCCATCGCTTCTCGACAGCTCTCCTTCGATTTCCTATATAAATATGTTATATTCTTCTAGTATTCCAACTAACCCTTGGATAGTACCATATGAGACTAATATTGATAGTTTTGGGGACCATATGTGGCTTAGCCCCATCGAGCTTGATTACGAAACCATTTATCCGGCTTGCGGGGCTTATTTTGATCTCTCCTCTTCGATTAATTGGGTTGACCATTCATTGGATTTTGGCACATCATGTGATCTTTTCTCTCGTATGTTTCCTACCGATGAGAGCATCATGGAGATCATGATGATAGACGATGCATCGTGGGATGATCATCAACATCATTCCTCCTTATCATATTCGATTGAGGATAATCTTAGTGACCTATATCAACCCAATATTGTTGAGTTTTATATGAATTCCATTTCCGTTCATGAAGTCAATATTGAAAAGAACATGTTGAATATTGAAAAAACTATCACTCTCGATATCTCGACCAATCCTGACATTGTCAAGAACCTATACATCGGTGCATCTTGTTCTCTGGATGAGATTAAGACCTATAAAGCCTTATTCCATGAATTTGGAGATGTCTTCGCCTGGTATTATGAGGAAATTCTAGGTATCGATATGAAAATCATGGTGCATGGAATCAAAACTTATCCTGATGCTAAACTAGTTTAGCAGCACCTCCATCCGGTCCATCCCAATAATGCTGCCACTTGTACTTTTCTTTACAACAGCTTCAATTTTCACCCAATCACCTGCTAGATCCTGTATTTTTTTTCTTCTATTATTTGTATTCTTAAAACTTTTGGAATTTAATTTTTTTTCATTATCTTCTCATGTCAACCAACTCTTTGTTTCTCACGATGTTTATTAAAAAAGAAAAAAAACTTCATTGCAATTCAAAGCACTAGTTTATATTAATCTCCTCTCATCACCTGTCTTTTTGCATTCACTATTTTTTAGGAATTAAATCACTTCAGATTCATGCTATTTGAAATTCATTGGTCTGTTTCTTTTATATTCATGTCATTTTTAATTCATTAGTATTTGAAATGACATCATACACTTGACCCTGAGAAGGCGATGGCTGCTGTGGCGGAGGTTGAGAAGGTACGAGAGGCTAGGGAGTTGATTCCAAAGGGGTTGGAGAGCCAGAATGTGGATAAGGGTATAAAGAAGGATGGGAAATATTTGGGAAAATAGGTTGAGCAATATCTAGCCTTGGCATCATTTGATGTGGTTGTCAAACTGCATAAAGCATTCTTTGACCTGGATACATGTTGCCGGAAAGGGGATAAGTGCTGGAGGAGCTGGTCCTCCCCCGGCGGTAACCATAACCCATTGAAGGATGAGTGTGAAAATGTGAAAGAGATCCAATGATATCGTTGACAATGTGAGATGCCCCTGGTACGTTGGGACCATCAATTCTAGGATGATCAAGTCATATTTTAACGCAACTTGGAGAGCTTGTTCCTCTATCTGAGGAAAATGAGACATGACATATTTACCAATGGAAGGAAAAATATTTCTAATAAACCAATCCATATAGACACGGTCATTGAATGTAGGAGCTTGACACAAGCTCCTCCTTCTACGCCAATCTTGGACGTGGTTAGAAAGGTGGGTGGCAGAATTTTCATGGAAGGCGGTCAACAATTCGGTACCGGTATCATAGCGGAGAGGTAACTGGAAGTAGGAAAAAAATGCTTTAGTAAGAGTCGAAAAAGTGGAATGAGATGCAGAATTCTGGTCAACATACCACTTTGCAACTTCTCTAGTGATCATACGTTGGAACAATCGAAGGCGAATATTGGAGTCATCAGTAATGGAATTGGATGAACACCACATATGAAAGGAGTGGACATGGTTAGTAGGGTCCTCTCCAGTGTTTCCTTCAAACTTAGGAATGTCATAAGGAAGATTAGTTGGCATAGTAGGCCAACCTGAATCGAGGAGTATAGGGTTGTTGATTAATTGGGTAAAATCGGGAAGGCTTAAACCTACCATAAAAGGTAACAAAGGAGTAGTTAGAATGGTTCCAGTAGTGGTTCCACTTGTAGTGGCTCCAGCATTAAGGCCGGGGGAACCACCATCCTGAGAACTTGCACCTGCATTGGCGCCTGACATGGTGATGGTATGAGGGTGAGTGGAATTAGGTTCAGAATCAGAGGAAGAACTTGATGAACCAAAATCATAGTCAGTATTAGGATTCAACGGAGGACTAACTCAAACCCGACGCGGTGGAGTGAGTCTTCCTAACTGAAACTAAGGGTGAAGGCCTTAGAGTCTTCTAGATAAATGCCTTGGGGGTACAATGATGGTAAGTCACAAATGACACGAAAAGGTTGAAGAGTGATAAAAAAAGGCTATATGAGTCAGATTAATTAATTACGATGTTTATGTCTTGGCTTGGCGGTGTAAAAAAGACACTCTTCTCTTTAGGTGTGAGCGTATGCAAGCCATGTGTTAATTTTAATTAAGCCTAGATGGTTGTATAAAGAAAAAGAAAAAATTCTGAAGTACTGTAAATAAAACTGAAAAGACAATAAAATAAACAACTAATCATGCATAAATTCAACCCAAAAGGGGGCTTCCCGAACAACTAGTCTAAAAGGAGGGCGAAATTGACTCAAAACACACAAGATGGAAAAAATATCTAAGGTTTAAGGGACAGGGATCTAATGAATCAGATATGCTGTAAATGACACAAGAAAAACAAGAAACCTAAGGGGAAAACTGCTGCAAAATGGTAGGCGAAAGGTTAAAACCTTAGGAGAAACAAGGGTACCCTAAGGGAAAGACCAAACAAAACTCAAGGGGGGGTTTTGGATGGAATATTAACCTATAAAAAAGGACCTGGAATAAGGATAGACCAGACCCTTAAACAATGGCTGAAAGTGTTGCAAATCTTAGACTACCTACTGAGCTTAACCCCTCCTAAAAATGTGGAAGCGTACTGAAACCCTATGGGGCTTGGTTCTACTTCAAGGAGAAAAACTGAGCATATATAGGCCTAATACAGGCTAAGAAAGAGGTCATACAACCCAAAACAATGCTCTTGGAAAACCCTGGCAGACATAAAGAATTTATAAAAAAGTTCTAGGTCACAGGTACTGACTCATGGGTTGTGGAAATCGTAGTTTATGGGTAGATAGGTGCGAGTTCTGGGAGAAATCGTAGTTTTTGAGCCAGAAAGTGAGATTCATGTTCTTGAATCTTCAGGCGACAGGTTGCGGAAAAGTTTTCATCTTTGGTGTGGCTGATACATGTTACCTGCAGAAATCACCAAAAAACAATTGGAAGTTATAATTTTGACTGATCTAGGGCACAAAATTAAAAAAAACAACATCACGACACTGAAAATAGCTGAAGAAAAACCCTATTTACTGAAGCTATTGGTCACACAGGAATCTGAATTACAACAGTGGAGTCTCCATTTTTTGACTTCAATGTGTAACTAAAGACCTAGTGGAGGCGCTATTTGTTAGCATAAATTCTTAATCCAAGTGTACAAAAAGAGCTCACTTTAGTTGTGTGTGAAAAAAAACCTAGAAATAGAAATGGCTGTTTAAATTCTTTAGATATGTAGTTGATAGTTAGAAAAAATGCTGCAAAAAACAAGATCTATACAGTAAAAATAATTAAACAGTAAAAAGAAATAAGAATTGCTCCATGCATCCAACATACAAGACAAGATTTAAAGAATTTTTAATATATTATAACACCTGATAAAGGGAACTAATACCAATTACTATTCCCCCTCAATGGGATGGGTTCTTGGTTGTCCTCAACGCTTAAGATCCAGAAGTTTCTCTCTCTCAATGGTGCAGAAAACCCAAAATGTGTTGAACTCTATGGGAGCTCAAGAATCAAAGAAAATAGTAGCAACAATGAGAATGATCAAAGAGCAACAATGTAAGTGATCAAAGTAAGGAATGAATGGAAAACCCTCCTATTTATAACCAAAGATTGAGTTATCCTCGATAATGATGATTAATAAATTATTGTTAACCAATGTCTAGATCTAACTGCTTGTAATATTTTATTATATTTTGTTGGAGGAAAAAGATATTTAAATTGGTTAAATACCTCTTTGTAGAAATAATAAACACATAAATGATTTATTTATCATTTCAAGAACGTGGTTAAGGAATAATTAACAAATAATGATTTGTTTAATTATTTCTAGGTGATTTAGTCAAATTTAACAAGGAATAATAACTAAATAATGATTTAATTAATTATTCCTCTAGAAAAATAATAAAAATAATGATTTATCTAATTATTTCTCATAATTGGGTTAAATATGACCAGGAATATTGTTTAAACAGTGGTTTACTTAATTATTCCTAGAGGAAAATCAAATAAATAAGGATTTATTTAATTATTCCTCATGGGGTTTCATGTTTTAACCAGAAATAACTTAATAAAATATGGTTTATTAAATTATTTATTATAGTGAAAGAAATTTTACTATGGTAAAATTAGTCTTACATCGTGTACTTTGATCCATCTAATTGAAATGGTTAGATTACCAAATTTCGGTGATGACAATCTCTGCTCTAAATGGTTTTTTATTGTCAAGTTTGATACAATAAAAGAAAAGGATTATGTATTAAATGAAAGACCATGGTTTTGGGGCAATGATGGAATCTTCATGATACCTTGGTTTCCTGAATTTGATGCTACCACCATTGTGGTATCCAAAATGCCTGTATGGGTTAGGTTACATAATCTACCATTACACTTTTGACACCACAAAGTATTAGAAGGAATTGGGGATTCCGTGGGGAAATTTCTTAAGTTTGATTCAGATCAAACCTCCAAAGGAATTTTTAAATTTTCCAGAATTTGTGTTGAAGTTGACCTTAGTCAAGGTTTACCTAACCACATGATATTTGTCTACAATAAAATTCAATGGACACAACCTCTTGGTTATGAAAATACGACATGTCGCTTCCGTACATGTCTTCAAACGGGACATCTCCAAAGCTCATGTCCACAAGTGAAAAAGGACCCAAAAAGAAAAAAGAGACCACCTCAAAAGCCAAAAGGTTGGAAATTTTCATAATCTTAGGAAGAGGAAGCAGAAGATGCATATTCCCTAGGAAATACAATAAAAATAAATAAACAAAATGAAAAGGAAACCTCACAAAATGATGAGATCAAGCATAGTTTTGCATTAGTTGAATTTTTTTCAGTTCCACAACAATAGAGTGTGAAGATTACCCCTAAAAAAGAGGTAAGTGGTACCAAATGAACCCATGTGTTAGAAGGTTCATATTCTGATAAAGAACTCTGAGTAAATGTAAAATAGAATCAAATGGATATTGTATCATCCACACCTAACACTGGTGGTTGGCGAAAAGTGGAAAAAAAAGAAAGGTAGAAAAGAGTAGTTATTTGCTCCTTGATGAGATTTTATGGATCCTGAAAGCCGGGATTTGGTTATTTTGAATATTCTAGTTAACATTTACAATATGTAATTTTTTTCAATATGAATAAAGTTATGATTTTTCCTTGGGAAAAAAACATAAATATAAACACCTCTTAAGGAAATGAGGCAACAAATAAATAAAAGGAGAAAGATGATAAACTACAAGAGTAGGCTTCCATGCTACAGGAACAAACTACAAAATTACAAATTGGAATGGAAAAAAAGAAACCATTTCAAAGGAGTACCACCTCCTTCTATTCTTGGATTGAGGCAATAAAAACACTTCCTATACACGTAACACCACAACCATTCCTCGTAGTAGAGTTAAACTCATCGATGGAAAATGATTTCCCAGTCTAAAGGTTTGGATGATATCACCAATATGGAAGTTGAGATGAAAATAATGAGAGAATAAATGACACTGTTAAGATTTAATGAAGCAAATAGAAAAAATCGTCTGAAGAAGGAATATAATAAAATGATAAACCAATTATACCATACAAAAAAAATATTACAGGATTGAGACACTCTGGTTGCAACTTTGTAACAACATTTGGCACCATGGAACACCTCTCTTTAGAGGTAGTCAATTCTAGGAAACCCTCAAACAATTACTCCTCTTTCGTAACATAGAAATGGTTTAGGTTTCAGATAAATATGCTTGCACAAAAAGGATCTCTCCTTTTGCAAGTAGTCAGGGACTTCATTGTAGACTACCTACAATGCAACATAGAAGACAAGGCCAAGGTTTCTAAATTTTACCTTCACAACCTTGTGCTTCCATATCTGACGATATGGGACCCAAATCCATATTTTGGTGATACAAAGTTAATGGACCTAACATCTTGGCTAAGGCACGAGGAGGTTAGATCTAAATAAGTGAAAAGAACCATGGATGTAGAACTGAAGGATATAGTTTAGATTAGAGCTGAACATTCTAATCAATCTATACTCACTTCTACCCATTCAATTATAACATAGGATGATAAAGTGGTGAAATTTTACAAATACGGGAAATTGGATGCCATCCTCCACTTTGAATATATTTTCAAACTTTTGGGAGAAGAGAGCTCATAGGCTTTCCAAAGGAGATGGGAGGCACTACCTAATAGAATGAATATAATAAAAGTCACTCCCTTGACAAGTTGCAAGCTATACTTGCCAAAAATCGTTTCAATAAAAGGATCATTCAGAAGCTTGCGGTTCAATGGATTAGACTTAGGTTCAATACACCCCGAGTGTTAGGAATTTTGGAACATCAAAGTTAGTAAGAGGAGTCAAGGGGGTGCAAGAAAATTGAAGAAAACAAAGGTTTCCATTTAGCAGGAAAAGCCTCCTTTAGCTCAACATGGAATATCAAACAGGTTATCAAAGGTATGAAAGAGGATAAATACAGGAAGGAAGAGGAGTAGGCTGGTTAAAGGGTGAGAAGTAGTGTGAGTAGGTGGGTATGATGGGCCTCCCAATTAGGTAAGACATAAGGCCCATATAACATTTCCTAGGCATATATAGGTTTTACTAGGCCTTCCTTTTTTTACTTAACAACATTTTCTTAGATTAAATGAGTTCCCAGGATGGTTAAAGACATTCATCATGCTTTATGTGTTTATTATGATTATTGTGTAGGATATTAAGAGGATTTTGTGCATATTACAGGGATATTAAACCAAATATATTAATGGGACCTATCCCCTACTAAAGAAAGTTCAAAATCGGTTATCTTGAGACGATAAATTCTTATTATGTTTTCTAAAAGGTGACTAAGAAAACATGATCAAATTTTCTAGGAGTTTTTGAGGGATGGTAGTCATCCTTTCAAGGAGGATTCCCCTCATTAATTTTTGTACAAATAGAGTGTTCGAGTAGCCTATTAGAAAGTGAGTAGAATCATGGAAATAATAGTAGAGATCATTAAGAGGTTTCATCTTCAAGTTGTACAACTTTTTACTATGTACAGGTAGTCCTTTGATTAATGAAAGTCATATTTGGTTCCAATGTTTATTCTAGTTATCCTTTAGGGATTTGAACTTCCTTGGGTTAGGGCCCACCCCAGGTGCTGAATACCCCTGCCATTATTCTTTATGCATTTTTTCGTTTTTTTGTTTATTTTAAAATATTACTTTCATGTAGGATTACTTAGCTTGTTTTTCAAGAATATTTTTCTTGCACGGTATTTAAGCATTCAATGATAGAATTGGTAGTGGTTATATTTTTCAATTAGAATATTTATTTATACATCTTATTTCACTTTATTTACAATTATTTAGTTTTTTTCCATTATTATTGTTTCACCATAACTGCACAATCCCCTGCTTTTGCAGCTATGGGATACTCTAGAACCAAACATTTTGTTGAATAAATCCTTCTACCACAAATGTGATGATGTGGAAATGAGTTCATTATCATTTATTATCCTTTCCTTATCCCATTTTGTTTTCCAACCTCACATTTATCATATTTTACTGTTCACTGGACTATCTGCTATAACAAAACAAAGACTGCCATAGAAATTTTCAATTTGCTTTCAAAACTCACCTAAATGTGCATCCAACTCATGATTCGCCTTCTTTGATTTGTTAAAATGTCGTTAAAATTCTGAAGATGGAATTTAGAAGCAAAGAGACCAAGTAGATGCTTTGACATAGTTTGCTATAGAAATTACCCTTTTCCAACAAATTTATGGTTTACTGTTTACAAGATTTTACTTTAGGAGTGTGCTTTATTTATTTTTAAAATAAAATATAAATTCTTTTATTTCTTTACAATTAAGTTTGTTTTCCTTCCCTCATTGCACTTAACATAAGTTTGCTTGTTGTCTTTAATCCCTTGAAATTTCAAGTTTTTCCTGTAGCATAGAACCATTAGAATGGTCTCTGTGTAACTAATTCTCATCTTAACACTTCCACTCATATAAGAGTCAAAAAAAGAAATAGATAATTCTTACTGCACATACAATGCCAACCACTCTTAAGCTTGCATGAACCATGGGTTGACAATTAAATATGATAACCTTGGGAGTTGCAACATTGTTGTTGCAATATTGAGGGCCATCATTCACTAAGACCATATTTGGTCCATTGTACCTTATAAAGATGAGGGATTACTTGGATTTCTTTCAATTTTTATTTATATGATATAAAATAATTAAGAAAATATTTCTAAGGCTGTTAGAATCTTGATGAGTGAGAAGGTTAGGGAGGTGGGTATTGTTAGCACTCCACTAGATCGCTGATGCTGAGAAGAGTCCAGCAAAGGTAACTACAACCAAGCTCTCGCTAAGTAGCTAGCCCTACTAGGTTGGAGATTGCTCTCTCCAAGGGATCACAACCAAGAGGGCTAGATCAATTAGGTTTTAGGCTAGGTATAGTAGAACAGGGGATTGATTGGTTGATTTGGGTGCTGGATGAGTGAATTAGGTAAAAGAGGTAACTAGGTTAGGAAAATAAGATCAGAATTGTAGACATCCGATGGGGAAACTTAGGTAGGTACTCTAACACTTTAGGGTTCTTAGGTGAGATGGATTAGACTGGTGAGGTGCTAAAACAAGCATGACATTACATGAATTCTTTTTAAATTGAAGAAATGAAACAAATTGTATGGTGATTCCCCCAAAACAGAGCACAAAAAATGTATTCTACTTATCTTAATTGAGAACCAAACATATCATAGAAGTGGAATGAACATGGAAAGTACAAAACATTCATACATATGCAACAGAAGAAGAAACTATGTCAAAATACAATACCACAGGGATCCCACCAAAATAGCTGCAAATCATCCAATATATTCCTGCCAAAATTTGAATACACTAGTGTCTTTGATCAATAAAACAACATCCAACTTGTGAAATGAGTAAAGAAGTGAAAGATATAGACATTAAAAAAATTCTCCCAACCAAAGGGGTCGAATCCCTGAGTTGTGGAGCTAATCCAAAAAAGTCTGAACTGCAAACCTAGAGTGTAGGGAGGTCAAATTGACTCATCCCTAACTTCAGTGAAACTAATTCATCAATCATCACAAATAGTTTTACCTAATGTTTTTACCCCAAGGTAACTCAAAAACATCATAATTACCTTTACATCCATCATTTACATTGGTAAAAACATAATTTTCCATGGTGAAACTGAGAAAACTGGAAAAAATCAGGAAAAACAGAGAATGGTCAGGAGCGCAATGCCAATGTTAGGAGCACAATGCCAATGTTAGGAGTGCAACGCCAATGTCAGGAGTGCATTGTCGTCTTCAACTCAAATTTTGAAGGGGTTTCTGATGTCGAAATTGAGCTAAGGATAACTCATTGGAAAGCCTGTACTGTCTATATTCCAAAAAATTCCTTATTTTCCAAAAATGATAAGTTTTGACCATCCAAAAATTCAATCTCCCAAGACTATCCAGGAGCGTAGCACCTAGCTGAAAACGAGGGAAGAAACATGATTTTTAGGGTATTTTTTGACCTTTTCCCCTGCCAGTTTCCCTAAATTTTCTTAGAAAAGTTCCTAACTTGAATATTTTTTGCCTTCTAAATCCAATGGTACACTTGGTTTTGCATTTGGATCCTCCTAGAAGAAGCACAATGCCTAGGGCGCTGCGCTCCTGGAAGTCTGGCTGTGCTAAAACTGTCAAAAGTTTTCTAAAAAAATCATCAAAATTGTTTTGTGGAAGCTTGATGAAGTGTGCTAGGAAATGAGGAAGGCCTCAGAAGGATGCCAAGCTTGTCTCCTTCCTTGTGCTTGGCTAGGGTTTTCTTATGTTTCTCCTGCAATTGCTTGAGTTTAATGCTACATACCTTGCTTCTTGTGATATACCTGTTAGACATGTTTCTGAGATTTTTTTTGTCTTTGTTTGCCTTGTGGAGGAGTTTCTCAAGGTGGATGTTGACCCTATCAAGCCATATCTCTCTGTCATTTTCAACCTCCTTGGAAATCCTCTCCTCAAAAGTGGGTTTTTCATCCTGAATATTATGTTGTTGTAAAGCCCACTTAAGACCCCTTGTCTTTGGTCTTGTTCGGCTAAGTTTGAATGTTATCTTGGCAAGGATCATCAAGTGGCATCATGGCTTTAACTCTTTTTGTTTTGAGCAGCTCTAGCTCAATAAGTACTTGCTGATCTTTCAGCTGCTTATTCTCTTGCTCAAGAAATGAAATGACAAACTGAGCTCTATCCAAATTAGTATGCAACTTTCTAATTTGGGCATCTTTCTCTTTGAAAATCAAGATTGAGGCCTCATGATCATCCTACTAATCCAAGTCAACTAGGTCAAAATATGTTTCCTCAGCATGAGGGTCCTCATCGTCTTGCATGACTTCCTCATGCACAACTGCCTCATTCTAATTTTTCTTTCCCTTTTTTACCTGCTTTGTTGATGAATAAGGCAAGGCCCCTTCCACAATCTATGGAGAAAACACCTGCTTAGGTCCCCTCTGATAGGTCTTGACCTGTTTGTCTTTCTCAACTTCTGTGGTATTTTAGGCTCTTTGTCCACAACTCTGATGGATGACCCAATATGACTTTGAAATACTGATGATGGTGATGGTATGGGTCTAGTACGCTGAGCTGATATAGGAATAGATGTAGAGGGATGAGATGAAGGAGGAATGGTTTCATCATGCTGATTTGTGGAGTAGTGAAAACATCATTTGAAATGAAGGTATCCCATGAAATGTGAAACTGATTTAGATGATGGAGTACAATGATTTTTATCAAAGAGTGATGAAAGAGGTTGTTCTTTTGCTGATCATATTCTCTCTTCTGTACTATGTAGGCCATTTTTTCTATGCTCTTGAACAAAATTGAGTATGGGATGTTGAGAAACTTGACTCTTGTGAAGTGCATGAGAAGTCTAATATGATATGTTTAAATTATAGAGAACATTCCTTCACAAGAGAAGTACTTCATGATGATTTTCATCATGGGGGTATACCTATCAAGAAGGTAAATGAAATGGAAGACTCCATTTCTCTCATTTCCATACCTTGGTTTGATGAAGGGTTCATAATATTGGTCATATAGGTCTTTGGATTTAAACCAATTCTCACCCATATTAGGTATCCATTTAGTAGCATAAATGATAGGCGTGGACATGGTGAACGTCACACCTACAAGGGTCACCTGATTGTATTTAAGGTTTGAGATGAAAACTCTGCTCAAAACAGGGTGGTTTTGAACTCTTTGGATCATTTGGAAAAAATCAAGGCAACCAACATATTCAAAGCAAGATACTGTCATGGGTGAGGACATCAGTTCTCTGGTGTTGGTGGGATCAAGCCTCAAAATTCTTCCTCCCTTGTGAGGTCTTATTTCCTCTCTGTCCTCCTCTTCCTCCATGAAATCTTTGTCTTCCTCCTCCATGGTGTTTTTTAGTTTTGAAACCCTATAGAAGGGAAAGGGGAATGGAAAATAGGTTTAGGGAGTGGGGATGGGAGTAGGAAAAATTGGGGAAACATGGAAGGGGGTTAGGGAACTTTGGGAACTGATATTGGATTAAAATACTTAGGGAAATGAGATGGAGAAATTTATTACAGGTATAGGGGAAGCTGTCTAGGAAATTTGTAGTCTAGGAGCTAGGGTTTAGGGAAATGTAGATTGGGGACATGGATTTAGTGATTTAGGGATAGGGGTAAGATTCATTGTGATATGGGAAGGGAATATATGGTCTAGGGAACAATTTAGGGCCATAGGAATGAAATCTAGGGTTTCTTAGCTTAAAAAAATTGCAAATTTGAATGACAGATTTAACGCTTTAAATTTGAAAATGGGAAATGCAAGGAGGGAAAAAATGGTGTTGCTTACTTGTCATGAGGTGGAGAAACCATTTTTGGTGGTTTGGAGCACTTGCACTAAGTTTTGAAGGCTATGAGTGAAACTGGGCAAGAGCGCAACACCAGTTGTAGGAGCGCAACGCCTAACTGCCAAGAGCACATCGTCCTTCTCTAGGAGCGCAACGCCACCCAAAATTTGAATTTTGAACTTTCAAACTTGTTTTTCGAGTTGAGGGAGTGTGAGCTTGATGGTTGGGAGAGAAGATGAGTGCTTTCTTTGTCTTGTGATGGGATTTCTACTTGATGATTTGTATGAATTTTCTTTTGGGACCCACTTTTCTTCTTCTCATTCAATTTAAACTTTGAAATCTTTACCTTCCACTTTTGTTTCTGATATTTGGAGATTGATCATTTGATGGATTGAGAACACTTTAGAATTTAAAACTTTTTAGCTTTTGTTGCACATGAAACCTTGAGTTGGCAGCTATCTTAGAACCTTGAACTTATTACATATTGAAAAAACATAAAATTACGTAATGGAATAAAAACTAGGTATTTACATTTCAAATTTACATGGTAAAGTGAATTTATTGATCACCCTTAGTATTTCTGGTATTTTATGCAATGGAAATGATGTTTTAATGTACCTTGAAAACCCTAAGATCTAATGGACACATTGATTGAATGGACTTCATGATGATATGACTGAAAAAAAATAAAGACTTATGAATAATGGACACTCAGTATAGTGATCAAATGAGCCAGCAAGTGATAATATGGAATTTTTTTTTAAAAGAGTGAACCTTGATTAAAATCTGCACCAAGTGACCAAATTTTTTGCATGACCTAGTGGAATGAAAAAAAGGTTCTGAGTGGGACCCCTAACATGACATGAAAGAGTTAATTTTTATCATTGGTGGAAGGATGCAAATACTAACACTAACATTGGCTCCACCCGGGGATGGTAACTCCTTGGAGGTGACAAGAACACCGTAGAACAAGTGCCGATCGATTGGGAATGTAGCCAAATACTAAAAAATAACTCAAAACTGAAAACTTAAGCTGATTTGTGACAAACTCAAACTGACCGAAAAATGACTTTAAAATTGACTTCACTTTGATTGAATTGATTATGAAAACAACAAAAAACCAATGAAACTTTAGAGCTTTCACTTCAGTCCCCAAGCTTCGGTGATTCTCCGCTTCACACTTTGCAGGAAAGTTAAACTGATATTTACAATGATAGTGATAAATCTGAAAACTGCATCAAGAATAATAATACTTAAGGAGCCTACCGTTGACCGGTCCTCCTAAATATTCTTCTCCATTAATCTCCTATAGTAGAAAATAATTTTGTCCTCAAATAGGTGAGATCTTGTAGGGACCTTTCCATAGGTTTTCAAACTTTCCATGCTTCCCTTTTTCCTCATTCCTTGCATCCCACCAGAGGACTACATCTTCAAGCTTAAAGTTATCTACTTTGGTCTTACGGTCATACACCATATTTATATTCTCATAAACTAACTGAAAAGGGGACATATCGATATATTTCTTACTACTCACCCTGTCTACCCAGAAGGAATTCGCAAGCTTTTTTGTGCCAGTTCTTCTTGTTTCCCTCCAACATATTTTTTATGATATTAATCAGGGATTTATTAGAGGACATTGCTAAACCATTACCTTGTGGATAGTAGGTGGTTGAGTGCTCCAATTTGATGTTATATTTCTCACAAAACTCAACTGTCCTTTTTGATTTGAATGTTTCCGCATTTTCGGTAATAATCCTATGAGGACAACCAAAACGAGGCAATATGTTAGTCTCCAAAAACTGAATAATTACAAGGTCTGTTTCTTGCCTTCTTGGGATCACTTCGATCAATTTTGTGAAGTAGTTGATGGCTATCAATTTTTATTTGTGCTGTGTAGATTATGTAGGGTGAATCTCTCCGATGAAGTCAAGTCCCCACTACTGAAACATTGCATGAATTGAAATAGGATGCAAAGGTAATGGAAGAATTTTTCTTTTACCTTGAGAAACTTGACACTCATGGCAACTCATCACTTTTTTGTACAAATATGCAAATAGAGTTGGCCAATAGTATCCCGATTTCAATACTTTATTATCCATGGTATTCCATAAAAGGTGGCCCCCACAGTCTCCTTTATGAAAATCATTCATAACTTCTTGGGCTTCAATCTCAACTAAAAAATTCAACAATATACCTCCTGGATCTTTCCAATAGAGGGCGCTGTCCAAAATGCAGTATTTAGAAGCTTTCAACTTTAAAGACCTACCCTTACTCTTTGTCATGCCTGGAGGATGATTCAAATTCTAAAGCACATAATTATATCAGAATACCAAGGTGACGAAAGAAACACATTAGATACCTGTATCAAAGTGACATATTTTTCTACATCAGACAATGCTGTAATAAGATTGATATGTAAAACATGCAGATTTGACTCAGCCATAAGCTTTGCTAAAACTTGACCTTTGATATGCTTTGTGGGCTTGATCTCGAGGTCATATTCCAACATCGCTGCTATCCATTTCCCTCTTCTTCCTTCTGGATATGTTTTCATAAGAACATCTTTTACTACTACATTAGGGACATAAGCCAAAGTATGAGAATGTAAAATATAGACACGAAAATCCTTCAACGCTTTTATCAAGGCCAAAGCTTATTTCTCTATGATATTGTACCGAAGAACTGCATCCCTGATGGTTCGATTGAAAAATGAAATGGGATGTTCAGTATTGTCCTTCTTTTGCATTAAGACTGTAGCTATGGTGTGCTCAGAGGTGAATGAGAATATAATAAAATCAATAGTGTAATCCGGGCTTATTAAAACAGGGGCAATAGTCAAAGAAAATTTCATTGTGTTAAAGGACTTCTTAGCATCCTCAGACCACTTTAACTCATTATCCTTTTTCAACTTGTTGGTCATTTCCCAAAGGCGCTCAACCAAATTTGGAATAAATCTGTGTAATAAATTCATCTTACCATTGAAAGCCTGAATTTCTTTCTTGCTCCGTGGAAATTCAATTTGTTGAATTGCCTCAACCCAAGAAGGGTCAATCCGGATTCCATCCTTAGAGATGATGTGACCGAGAAGTTTTCCCTCCTCCATGGCAAAAAGGCTCTTTTTCAGATTAAGAGAGATTCCGAACTTCCTGCATTTCTAAAAAACAATCCTTAAGTGATACAAGTGTTATTCATATGAATGTAAAAAAACTATCAAATCATCTAAATATACCACTAGGAAACATCTTTCTCATCTGCAAATGCTATATCCATTGCACGTTGAAAGGTAGCTCCTGCATTATTTAGTCCAAATGACATCTTTGCAGATTTGAACGTACCCCAAGGTGTAGTGAAGAGAGATTTGTCATGATATTTCTCATGTACTAAAATCTGATTGTACCCAGAATATTCGTCAAGAAAAGACATTCGGGAAGCCCCAAACACTCTTTGTAAGATGTGATCCATTTTGGGAAGGGGGTAATTATATTTTAGTGACACCTTGTTTAAATTTATGAAGTCAATGCAAAGCCTTATTTCTCCAGTCTTATTTCTTACAGGGACTAAATTAGATATCCAATCAGAAAAACTTATAAGAACAATGATACCTGACTTATAGAGCCTGCTCACTTCTTTTTTAATTGATGGAAGCAACCTTGGGTTGATCCTTCTCAACTTTTTCCAAAAGGGCTTTTGATTGGGATTAATTGGAATGGTGTGTTGTATTATGTCTTTATTATAGACCTTCAAGTCTGCATAATCCCACATGAAAACATTAGAAGATTTAGAAAGTAAATCAATGTACGTGTCCTTTACCTCAGAAGACAAAGACTTGGATAGTTTGACCATCTTAGGCTTGTCCGTTGTTCCGATGTTTACATCCTCCCCACATTTTTCTGTAGGAACCAATGTTGGCTTCCTTAATACATCATCCCGATCAAAAAATTCTTCCAAAGGTATGAGACCTTCTGGAATATTGTTGTCCTTCAGCTCTAGTATATCAACCTGAGTTGCTTCAATGACCTGGTCATCCTTGTCATAAACTTTGTCAATTACAGAATTATCAAACTCACCTTCACTTTGCAGAAAATTATTAACTTGTTGATCATCCCAAAATACTTGCCAATATTGCAAGTTATCAGACACTGTAGGCCGATGCTTCACATGAATTTCAATTTTTCTGTTAGAAAATATTGGGATTTTGAAATTGCTTGTTGATGTAGCAAGTGAATCTACCATGAGGCTCTGACTTCTTGGTACTACTGAAAAATTGTATTCTGGAAACATCTTCAAGATATCCAGTACAACATTCTTGTATGATATCATTCTTGGATGCTTGGCCTAGTATTCCCCTTTCACCTATTTTATCATAAGTTCGGAGTCACCATAACTGAAATTCTTCTTGCACCCAACTTTTTCAAAATCTTGAGACCAGTGATCAATGCTTCATATTCCACCTCGTTGTTAGGACAATTAAAATCTAGTTTGTATGAACATAATCTAACATTCTTAGGAACCTTACTAGGCCAATGAAGATGGTTGCAGATCCAAATTCCAATTCCTTCCCTGTCTTTCCCCAAGGCACCATCAAAATCCATGGTCCATAAACCGTTTTCATCCTCCAAGTGATGGAATTTTGATTGCTGTTTTGTCTCAACTGTCCGGGCTACTTCTTGATTCTGATTTGAATTTCCCTCTGCCTTATCAGATGACTGCTCTGAAACATTGAGAAGATTCTATTTTCCCTTCTCTAAAACTGTTTTGATGAAATTAGAAATCTTTGGAACATCTTCTACTTCTACAAGATGACTATCTACATCATTCAAACCACTATCATTGAACAAAATGAAAGATTATAAATCTGTATATATAGCATTTATTGGATGATTATTAGGCCTCTCTTTGTTGGTTATCATGTAATTCATCTTTGTTTTCTGGTACAACTTTCTCAATTGGGATGGTGGCATAAGAGAAGTCTAGTTGTAGAGTGCCTCTCAACTTCGCTCCCCAAGATCTAGACAACACCATACCAAACGGTGGTGGTATATCAACCACCACCACATCCGTCAAGACATTATTTGTTGGAATTTTCTCAAGGGGAACTACTAAATACTTAATAAGTCCCAAACAACAGACTCTTCCAGAATCAAAGGAATACAAGTCATGGTAAATACGAGTGATATCTGTTAGTGTCGGTATCTTCATCCCTCCGTCAGTGATCAAATTTCTCTTGTTGCATTGCATATTAGGCGTCTCATTCAGTCAGCTGCATTCCATTAGGAGCATGGATCATCTGATGGTAGTGGCTTGTTCCTTATGTCCCTCATGTCCTTTACCTGCTGGCCTATTTCTGTTCATTAAAATCATTTACAGTCACTTTTTGTCTCATAGTTTGCAAAGAGTTATTTTTAGGGTTTTGGTGTCATTAGGTCTAGGGTTTCATTCATGAGGTCTTCAGAATGCTCAATAATGGTCAGCAGTCACATGAGGAAGTTTGAAATAAGGTATCAGTGTTAAAAATCTGATCATCATATGCTTATTAATGTATTTTTCTTCAAAACTCTGTTTTGAAGAAAAATAGAGTTTTTCATCTGTATGTATAAATGTAATGTAATTTTAAGTTTTCTCAGTTGTAATAACACTATCACTGGCAACCCTGGTCGCCTTTGTCAAAGCTCCAGCCATCCATTCCCTGCAAGAACAAAAAGAAGGACATCATTCAGTCAAAAAGCAAAATGAAGCGAAACAGAGTTTTTTTTTTAAAGTGTCAAAAGTTGAAACATTACAAAGTGGGTTATTTTTTAATGGAGAATTAAAATCCTTGGTATATAAATCATTTTTCTGTTACAAGAGTTCATTTGTATGCCAAGAGGAACCAAGGATAAACCTTGAAGAGTGAAGAAGCAATTTAAAGGAGAATTCGTGCAAGGTTTAGCTGCACGACGCATTGACTAGGTGTTGCGACGCATTGGGTCGGCTCCCACTGTGTAAAATTGCTCCTGTGCGACGCATTGAAATTGCGCGATGCACTGGGTTTGTTGCACGACGCATAGGTCCAGAAAGAAAATTTATTTCCATTCCTTTCAAACTCCAAATCTGCTCAGTCCCTCTTTGTTCAAGTAAGTCAAGCAACCTCTCCATTTCCAATGAAAATGTGTTCGGTGATATTTATGAGGATTTAAATACAAAAAATCAAAACCTATTTGTTTGTGCAAGGATTGTTTCCTTAGGGTTTCAAAATTGGTTTTGTGTCTATCATTCCCACTTCCCCACCTTGTTATTCCCTCATCATTGTTAATCTTGTTACATCAAACCCATTTCCCTATTTCCTCATATCCCTAAAGAACTTACTCCCTATCCCATTCCCATTACCCCACATGCCAATTAGAAATTTCCCAAACCCCAATGTTATTCCAAAAAACCTAGTGACTGTCCCTAAACTCTTCAATTGACAGATTTCACTTAGCAATATTCCATCATCTCCCCTACCCTATCCTTCCATAGTCCCTCACTTGTTATCACATATTTGGCAACAAAACCAAAGACATCAAACTTCTCATATACATCCTAGATAACATAGACTTTGGAAATCATGGAGACCGATACATCTTATGACCGAGACAGTGACTCCACAACTGAATTGCATGCACCTAGAAGACCTCATAAGAGTGGAAGACATGTGAGGGAGGAGCCTAATTCATTGGCTGAATTGCAGGCTTGTCCTCTTGCTATGCCATGTTTTCAACAACAGTCTTGTTATCAATTTTGTGAAATGGTTGCTAGGGTCCACCACCATAAAGAGCTGGCCCATTTGTTTGTGTTGCATTTACATGATGGTCAAGTCACCCTTGCAGGTGTGACATTCACTTTAACACCTGAAACTATCTCTCAAGCAACCAGAATACCAAATGTTGGAGAACAATGGAAAAAAAGGCAGCAGGTTGACAGGGTACACTATGAGCCATATATCAAACCTAGTTTTGTGAGACAACTCAGCAGAGTTTTTCCCTTCCAGTTCCTAAAGGATTCCTATGCTCCTCTGATGAAACTTATTATCAAATATTTTAGTTGTGAGGGCGGATTTTCATGTCTCTATGCCTATCATATCAGGGAGCTGATGCATTTCACCAGGGTGAGGATGATGAACCTCCCTTATTTCATGTGCTAGAATATTGAGAAAATGGCCACTCTCATGCAAAGGAAAAATCCTGAGCAGTAGTATAGTAGTATCTATCACTTTGCACTCATCAAAATTGTGGTTATGCATCAGCTCATCTTGCAGGGTATTTCATGGGAGGATTTCATTTCTAATGATTTTTTCACAGCTTCTCAGGTACCTTCATAGGTTGTTCATGAGGCAGGTGAACCTTCATATCAGCATGAAGGTCATGAGACACAGACCACTAGTGTACCGGTGTTTGTCACCTATCAGAGGGGCACTAGAGGATTATTTGCAGCAGCCAGGCGAGTATTATCTCCACTCGGGGTGGAAGGGGTCTCGCTTTCGTCATCAGAAGTACAGGTACAGGTACAGGACAAGGGTAAGAGGCCCATGCAGGATGAAGGGCCTTCAGGAGGCCAGGATACCAATTTCATACTCATTTATGAGGATTTGGGCTCTCCTAGCTCAAAGCTGAGAGAGGTTGTTAAGGAGCAGAAGGCGGAAATAAACACTTTTTCCGTCAAGTTGCAAATATCCCAATGGAATATCAAATACCTTGAGCAGTGAAACAAACAGTTGGAAGATTATCAAACTATCATGGAGTTGCAAAATATACGTGAGAATTGGCAAGCTGCCCAAAGGAGCCAAACCGAGATGACATCCATTGAGCAAGAGATTGAGGCTGATCGCGAAACTTGGCTTGAAAGGGTAAATATTCATTTGAAGAAGCTGTTGGGGAAGGCCAACAAGGAAAATAACATGTTGAGGCACATGAAGAATCATTATTGGGCAAGAAATCATGTTTGCAAGGCACGAATCAAGATCCTGAAGGCTAAGTTGAAGAGGGCATTAAGGCGTCGGAAAAGGCAAGATAGAATTCAGATTTTGGCCAAAGTTTCCTTGGCCTAGCATAGTGCATGATGGAGGACACTCAGCCCAAATTTCAATAAATTTGGGACACATTTTGCAAATTTTGATTTTTTTTGGCCTAAACGCAGATTTTTCAGCTCAACGCGTCGCGCCACTTGGCGCGCGCTTATGATTGCGAGCTCCTCTTGGGTAAAAAATTATATTTTTAGATTTTTCATGAAAATTTATGCATGCCTACATATGGAAAATGGATTTTGACAAGTTTTGGGCTTCCAGAAGGGTAAAAAACACCCTAAAAATGACCTTTCTACCCCTTTTTGGACACACAGGAATCAATGTTGGGAAAACACATTTTTTGAGGGGAAAATGGAAACCAAATTCAGAAATTCCACTTGTGTTGGAAAGTAGATAGGTAGAGCTTTCCAACGAACTATCCTGCACTCAATTTGGACATCAGGAAGGCCTTCAAAATTGGCTCCAAACTGGTGCGATGCATAGAGAATTTAGGCATGGTGCATTGGGGATTTTGGCTCATTTTTCACTCAGTAACTCTGTTTTTCGCCTATTTTTGGCCAGTTTGACTTTATTAATTCCAAATGTAAGACTATTGATGTAATATGATGTAATTTTATGGGTCTTGATGTAATTTTTTCAAATTTTTACTCATGAAAGTAGATTCATTCATCAAAAGGTGAATTGCAACTGAATGAATCAGTTTCCTATCTTATAGAGGCAAGTTGTTCCATTGCCTATTTTCCAGTTCTTAGTTTAGATCTTGTTGAAACAACTCCTAAACTAGTGAGCTCTACCCCTAGAGGCATGGGGATGAGTTATTCTTGTCTATATCTTGTAGTTTTTCAGTCATTTTCCTGGTTGGACACTTGGGATTGCTTTAAGCTTCATTGTACATTTCATCTCTGCAATTTGGCAAAGGAATAGACCAGGGTTTGCAACACTCCTTGGGATTCATGTGGCTCTTTGTTTTGATGATTTGTTTCTCTTTGTTAATGTAAGTTTACTGGTGCTTTATGTGTATCATCTTCCCTCTTATTTATTCTTAAGTTAAACAAACAAGGATAAAGGTGGAATTCATTACATTTACAGTGCTCTACCTTGAGTTTTGTTTTTCAATGGTCTAAAGAGGATTCTTGAAAGTATCTTTCCCTCTTCAACTCCTCACCAGTCTGAGCTATCCATTTCATTCAAAATTTGAAGCATCAAAACAGTTGCCTACCTTGCCCCATTTAGATCCCTGCAAAACTGCTCTTTTCCCAGACCCAAAATCTGCCCTTCCCTTTGATCCAACAAACACCTTTAAAATTGAATCAAACTCCTTTACATATATACCTAGCCTAAAATCATCCTTTATTCAAGTCATCTCAAGCGTCACTGATCATATTTTGCTGAGATTGACTAGGAGAGAGCCCTCTCTCGATCTGGTAGGGCTAGCTACCAGATTAAGCATGGTTTGATGTTACCCTAGACTCTGCCTTCCTCAACCTGAGGTAGATCTAGGCCATAACAATATATAGGCCCAATTTCTCCATAATGGATTTCAACATCAAATTTTTTAAAGCTCCAGAGTCGAGCATGGCATTGTGAAGGATATTCTGGTGGATTCTCAGACTCAAATAAAATGAGGGAAATTCACTATCCTCTAACTTACCTTCTATCTCTGGACCAAAGATAAGATTAGGTTGGTCATCATTGACATTAAGTATATCAGACGAGGGATCAAATTTTTACATTTTGGCTACATGAGACTTATACTGATTATTATTGACAAGTTCAGTTAAAGGTATTGACACTTTGAATTTGGAAATTTTAGTTTCTAAGTAGAAAGGAGTGGATTTTTCTACCTATTTAGTGATGTCTCTTTTGTCGGCATGATCTTTTGATGCAACTTCTTAGCTTTGGCTGTCCTTTTCTTTTCTCGATGAGCTTGTAGATGGCTGATTCTCTTTGTTCTAATTTGTAGTTGCAGGTTCTTTTCCTTTACTCTGATTACATTGAGAATTATGTTTTGGTTGAGTACATTTTTGTTGAGATGCCCACTTCTGAATAGGAGTTATTGGGACATCTCTACCTCTTAATGTATACTGCCTTTGTTTTTAGCTAAGGGAATTCAAGTATCCTTGCTGATAATCATCAGATTCAACCTCCAACTAATGATCCTGGGCTAAAATCTAGTCTTCATCATTTGGTACATCTATCTTCTCGACATATTCTTCATCTTCAGTAAAAAATATGCACTGGCCATCAGCTGTAAAAAAGTTGTTTTCTGCAACAATATGATTTTCTTCTTCTTATTCAACTCCTTGAACATAATTCTATTGCAAGGGTGTCTGAATATTCTGTGGTTGTGTTGGTTGCTTAGGTGCCCTATGTTCCCTTTTCTGGATTTTGAATTGAGGCTACTGTTGCCGTCCTCTGAAGTTAGGATTTATAGCTTGTGATTCCTCCTGCCTTTTGGTGATAGACATCCTGTCAACCATCCTGTCAACTGTTCTTATTAAAGTGTCCATTTTTACATCAGAAGATAATGATGCTTCCTCTTTGATTGTTACTCTCCTTTCACCCTTCATTTTTGACTTCTTTATGGGCAAATTAGCTTCTACACTAATTTCATTTTTCTGCATGTCTTCTAAAGTAGCAGGATTCCTTTCTTGCAACTGATAGGCCATGTCTGGATCAAAACCATCCTGGTAATGTAAAAGGGCCAACCTTGGAGGGGGTTTGATCTCATTAGGAATGGAATGGTATACTCTGTTAAATCGAGCAGTGAATTCTTGTACTGATTCTTTTGGTTCTCTTTTTAGGTTGTTATATTCAGAAATGATTTGTAATGGATTTTTATTTACCTCCCATATGGCTAAGAAAACATCTATCAACTGATTTGATGTGGCTATGGAATTTTCATTTGATGATGTGAACCATACTTTAACTTATCCTGAAAAAATTTGAACTATGATTCTCATTTTTTCATCGTCTTCATCTACTTCTTCCAGATCAATAAAGTTAGTGACTTTAACTATGTGCTATTTTGTAGTGATTGAATAATTTTCATAAAAAAGTGGCAGCCTCTGGCCATAACCCTGAGGTAAGGCATGGAGTTGACCTGGTAAGATGAGGGGTGAAAATATGGCCATAATTCCTACTGAATGGACTACATGAGTGATAGTAGGAAGATTATGCTAAATAGGTAATGAAGTAGATGGTGTGGAAGAGGAAACAACAGCTGACTGTGAGTGTGTCAGGATAGGTATTGATTCTTGTTGATATTGGATTATGGCCTTTTCCGACTAGTACTAAAGTTGGTTTGATAAACTTTCAAGTTTATAAAATTGACTACAATTTTTAGTGTCAAAGTTTGATTCAGACTTAGTTTCTTCAAAGGATAAATCTTCTTCAAGTTTTAAGGAAATAAGATCTAACTCAGATAATGAATTGACCTAAGAGAGCCTTAATAGATCAAATACTATGTCAGCTAATGATGTTTCAGACTTAGATCGAAATAATGACAACCCAAATTTTAAATCAAATGGTGTATCTTCGAGAGATAGAACTTTAGCATGCAACGAAGAATATCTTACCAATGCGATTGGATCCGAATGAATTTCTGTAGCTTGATATCTATGCTTCCAAACAATTCTCTCTAGATATTCGAATGGATCAGCTGGGTGAGGATTAGGATTTGATCTCGTGCATCTCCTCGAAGCCAAAATGTTCACTATTCAAAAACTTGTTTTCTTTGCAAAATTTTCAAATCAGCCTCAACAAAATATTAGACCTATCATCCAGAGGCCAATAATTCGAAGAAATAATGATACAAACAAGGAATATCTGAAACATTGCTCCCCAGTATGGTCACCAAGATGTTAGCACTCAATTGGATCTCTGAGGCTGAGAAGAGTTGAACAAAGGTAACTACAGACCAAGCTCTCGCCAAGTAGCTAGCCCTACTGGGCAGGAGAGGGCTCTCGCCAAGAGATCAAAACTAAGAGGGATGGATCAATTAGGTTTTAGGCTAGGTATAGTAGAACATGGGTTTTAGTTGGTTGATTTTGGTGATGGATTAGTGAATTAGGTCAAAGAGGTAACTAGGTCAGGGAAAATAAGATCAGAATTATAGACATCTGATGGGGCAATGTAGGTAGGTACTCTAACACTTTAGGGTTCTTAGGTGAGATGGATTAGACTAGTGAGGTAATGAAAAGAGCATGACAGTACATGAATTCTTTTTAAACTGAAGAAATGAAACAAATGTATGGTGATTCCCCCAAAAACAAAGCATAAAAAATGTATTATTCTTATCTTACTTGAGAATCAAACATATCATAGAAGTGGAATGAACATGGAAAGTAAAAAACATTCATACATATGCAACATAAGATGGAACTATGTCAAAATACAATACCACAAGAATCCCACCAAAATAGCTGCAAATCATCCAATATATTCCTGCCAAAATCTGAATACACTAGTGTCTATGATCAGTACAAAAACATCCACCTTGTGAAATGAGTAAATATGTGAAAGATATAGACATGAAAATGCTTCTCCCAACCTCAGGGGTTGAATCCCCAGGAGTTGTGGAGCTGATCCACAAAAGTATGCACTACAAACCTAGAGTGTAGGGAACTGACTCATCCCTAACTTTAGTGAAACTGATTCATAAATCCTCACAAAGAGTTTTAACTAATGTATTTATCCCTAGGTAACTCAAAAACATCATAATTACATTCACATCCATCATTTACATTGGTAAAAACATGATTTTCCATGATGAAACTGAGAAAACTGGAAAAAATCATGAAAAACAGAGAATGGTCAGGAGCGCAGCGCTAGTGTTAGGAGCGCAATGCCATCTTCAACTCAAATTTTGAAGGGTTTTCTGATGTCCAAATTGAGCTAAGGATATCTCATTGGAAATCCTGTCCTATCTATTTTCCAAAACTATCCTTGGTTTCCAAAAATTATAAGTTTTGACTCTCCAAAAAGTTATTGGATTAGGCCCCATTAATTATGTAAATTCCCAATCCATAATGCACAATTCGTTAGGGGCCTTATAGTATTTTACAACTGATAGTATTTTTCCCTTGAACTCCAATCTAAACTTGGTATTTGTCAAAAGTGACATGCATGCGTTATTTATGAGTGAATCTTCATTTATCTAATTGATCAGTAGATGTGGTTGAAGTCCAAGTTCCACCCTTTTACCTCTCACTAGTATCTCCATAAGTTATAACTAGTTAAACTAATTTTAACTCAGATAAATTGAGTTAATTAACTAGAACTCAAAATAAAATCAACTAGGGCTCCTATATTGGAGGAGACACTCTACATGACTCATATTAGACCCTAACCTTGAATTAACTGAACCAACTAAGTCCTACTTGCTAGTCATTAATATTTTTGCTATTTTGTAGATAACTAAATACTTATCCTAGATTTATAAAAACAAAATTCATGAATATTGTGAATTCTAGAAATCTCAATGCCTTAGGATGAATTTTTCACTATCTCAATACTCTGCCATTTCCCTGGTTAGCCTACCCTCCTAGAAGGTCCCTCATGGAACTCATGCCACTCAATCTTCATCATTTTTTTCACCTTTGACCTCAACACTCGGTTTTGCCTTACCTAACCCCTCCACTTGCCACCTAGGATCACCAACCAACATACTCATTCTTGTGTTTCCCGGATACATCAAACATTGATGGTGTCAAAACTATTTCTATAGGATGTTTAGATAAATCAAGTACATTGGATTTTGGATCTTCAATACATTAAATTGTCAAAAACTTTGTTTTTCATACTTGAAGACCTCAAAGCCAAACTTTTAGTCAAATACCAGATCCAAAAAGCCTCCCATTAGGTCATTTAGGGTTTCATAAGTTATAGGATATTTTTGGTATTCTAAATCACTGTTTTTCTTGTGCCAAGAAGATGAAATCAAATGGAAAGGAGGGTCAGCATATGATTGTCCAAATTAGGTCAAACGTATCCAAGGAAGGTTTCCTTGACCAAGCAAAAATTCTGCAAAAGATAGCTGTCCATGTTGACATTTCTACAGGAGTGTCAAGGTGGCTATCAGCAGAAAAATAGGTAAAGTAAGAGGCCTACCCCTCATTGAAAGATACACTCAAGCAAGAAGAAGAGGAAGCATGCGTATGTTCAAAGAAAATGAGGGTTTCTAAGACTGATTAGACTAGTAGCTTTCCAAGCAAGAAACCAATGCAAAGGACCACAAAGACAGAGGCACATCAAGGCAATCAAGCATAATTTGAATATTTTTAAGTTATAAATGAAGAAGGGAAAAATGTGAGGTGAATTGAACATAAATTAATGAACTTGAAAGAGCTATAGAGAACTTAGAAGACAACACTAATTATTCTTCTTTAACAACCCTAAAACCTAAGATTTTGGAAAGATAGGCAGAAAAAGTGAATTGAAGACTATGAGCCTCCATCATGACAACATAAATTCTTCAGAATCTGTTGAGCATAATTTCTAGGGTTTTCCAAGGTAACCATCCTTCACTACATCAAAGGGAGGAGAATTCAAAGAGTGTCAGTGTGATAGAGATCAAGCCTTCATTATTAGTCATAGCCGTCTAAATGGTCAAAGGAAAAAAGGCATGAGGTTAAGTTTCAAAATGGAAAACCCAGCTGAGCATGAGTTTACAGTTGTGTAACTAAGGTTGTCCAACTCCAAGAATGACAAAGGGGACTAAAAACAACTATGTCATAGGGACTTGCAAAAAAATAAGAAGTGGCCCAAAGGAGGTGGCATGCGTAAGTATGAAGACCATTTGGTTTGTCAAAACTGGTTGCATCATGCCTAAAGGAAATAAAAATGATGAAAAAAGGTTTCTCAACCACCCATCAAGCAAAGGGAAGTTTGATCTCCGAGGCAAGCACATAGAGGTTTCTTAAGGGGTGCTGCCACCATGCAGATGCCTAAAAATTGTGAAAATAATGGAAGGACATAAATAAGCCAAAAACACAATGTAATATGGTGACTCAAACTTCCATCTACAAATCAAGTTTTGAAAGCATCATTAGGTCTAGGTAAACCAAAATTCATCATGTCAGCTGCCTAAAGAGCAATAAAGAAAATAATCAGAAGGGAAAAGGCACCATTTTGTGTTTTAAATCACCGCCTGCAAAAGGTGAGAAAAATATCAGTGAAAATAAAAAAAGGGTAAGGAACATTACAAAGTGGCTTTCGGTAAAAATACATTTGTGTGCCCAAGGCTATCAAGGTCAAAATCACTTAAACACTTGACTCATTATACATTTGAGGACAACAAAAAATCCTTCTGGAGAAATTTTCTGAGTTTTGGTTGAAATCTAGGCAAGTTCACTGGCGCTACGCACAGACGTCGGCGCTATGCTCACAGACCCTGGCGCTATGCGTAGAGGGGTCTCCATAGTGAAAATTATGCACTGTGTTGCGCCTATAGCCCGATGCTACCCGAAGGCAAACCTGACGCACCCAGGACCCAACTAACCCATTTTTCGGCCCGGCGCTGCGCACAGAGGGCAACACGATAGGCCCGATGATGTGCTCATAGGCTAGGCAGGCTTGCACGTGAGCAGCTCAAAGCCTAGAGGAGGACTCGACAGGCCCAATGCTGCACACAGAGGGTGACCCGATAGTGCGGGCAGGGCACTGTGCTCATACAAAACAAAAAAAACCCTCCAACTTGCAGAAAGGTGCCAAAGGTTCAAGGAAGGTCCTCCAAGCTGGTTTCAAGATCCTGCAAGCAAGCTTAATTTGGTAGTTGTCCTTTCCTCTTTGTCCTCCAAGCACTTTTTATGATTTGGTGATTAAAAGTGATTAAACCCTAGTTTTTGCAAGCCCTAGGTCCTCATGGAAAATTTATTGTTCTAACCTCCAAGTAAACCATTACCAAATTAGAGGGGTGTAAAACTAGGGTAATCACAAGTTGGTTCAAGATAAGCCATTGTTCAAGCTCAAGGCAAAATAGTCATACACTTGCCTCCATTTCACTCATTTGCAAAGGTTTCCCTCACCATCATTTCCATTTCACTCCTCCTACCTAAGTGTCAAAAGCAAACCTAATTTTTCCACAAACAACCCTAATCACCATGTCAGGAGTAGAAGACAATGTCAGTAGTGAAAGAGGCCAACGGCCTTTGAGGCCAAACCACAAAGGAGGGAAAGTGAACATATTTGAACCCTAGAGCACAGTGGATATCACCTCATCTCCCATGATCCTCTCATGTTTCCAAAATGTGGGATGTTTTCAATTTTGTGAGAAGGTGAAACAAGTACAACACCACTCAGAGCTTACAAGGTTGTTTGTCCTCAACCTCCACAACAAATAGGTGAATCTTTCAGGGGTGGATTTTGAACTATCAGCAGATACCATCTCTAATGCTACAGGCATACCTGCTGTTGGTGAGAAATGGTTCAAGAAGGCAAGGTTGGACATGAACCATTATGAGCCATTTGTCAAAGCTAGATACAGAGTAGGCTACAGGGCTATCTTCCCTTTCTCACACCTAAAACAGAGATTTTCACCCTTGATGAGGGTTATCTTGAAATAATTTACCTGTGAAGGGAAGTACTCCGGACTTTATTCCTACCATGTTAGACTCCTCATGCATTTCACAAGGGTTAAAATGCTTCATTTTCCTTACTACTTGTATCGAAGCATTGACGAGATGTCATCTGTTGTCCGAAGGAGGACTTATACCTAGAAAATGCATAGTTTATTCCACCATTCCTTGATCAAGATGGTGGTATTACATCAACTGGAGCAAAAAGGCATTCCTTGGGATGTGTTCATAGCCCATGAAGTCTTCATAAGCCCACAACTTCCTCATCAACCAAAATTTCCCTCATCATCTACACAAGTGTCCTCACCTCAAGAAAACCTCCCTTCATCCCCTTCTCTCGATGCATCAAATGAAGAAGGAAGTGGCAATGATGAAACAAGTGAAAATGAGGGAGATAATGATAATGAGTCAAATCAAAATGAAGAGGGTGAGAGTGACAATAAATCAGTCCAAAGTGAGGCAGAGGCAAATGATGAAGAAGAAGAAAATGATGAGGAAGAGGAAGAAATTTATGATGAGGCAGAGACAGAAATTGATGAAGAGGAAGAAGAAGGAAATGTTGATGAAGAAAGGGGTAGTGAGCATGAAAATTATGAAGATGAAAATAGTGATCAAACAGTGAAATAGTGGAGATAGATGGTGATGATGATTTAAGTCAACAAGAGGACAGAGAAGACAGTTTGAGCAGTGATGGTGATTTGAGCCAACAATAAGCAGAGGACATGGAAACATAGAAAGAGGATCATAGTGAAGAAAATAAAAGAGATGACAGTGAAAATGAATTCTGCAACAATGAAGAGGGCAGCCAGGATAAAGATCAAAACAATGAGGAAAATGCAGAGGATAAGGGAAACAATGACACAAGAGAAGCAAGCCTCAGTGATGGACAAGATAGCAAAGATGAAAGAATTCATGACAGTCATGAAAACAATCATGACAATTATGAAGACAGTCATGAAAATAATGAAGGAGATGAAGGGGCTGATAATCAAATTGAAGATCACAGTAGTAAAGAGGCAAGTAGCTCAAATGAAGAACAAAATGACAATGCAGAAAACAGTGAAGAGGATGAGAGTGGTGATGATGTAGAAGACAATGATGAGGCAGAAAATATGATGACTGATGATACCAATAATAAAGATGAAGAAGTTGATGACAGCAGCAAGGATCACAGCCATGACAAAGACACCAACAAGATTACCATCACACCTCTTTCATTCAGATATCAGAGAGGGCCAAGGCTTGTGTTTGTTGCCTCTAAAAGGCAAGGGACCGTGCCATCTACCTCAACTCAGCCACTAGACAAAGGAAAACAAAGGGTAAAAGAAGAAGAAGAAGAAGATAATGAGGTGGAAAGGGAGTTTGAAATCATTCAAATGGACAATGATGAGGAGGAGGAGGTAAGGATCTCAATCTTGCTCATCCAAGACAAAAATGCACTCATTGAAGAACTCCAAGCCAATCTAAATAGAGCCAAATGTGTGAATGATGCCCTTGATTTGGAAAACAGGTAGCTAGGTGCACGAATTTCTATTTATGAGGCTACAGCCATTAAGGCCTAGAAAGAAGCCCAAAGGGCACAAGTAAAACTAGAAGAGTCCATGGGCACTTATGAAGAGAGTGAGGATGAGGAAGGTCAACCTAGGAGGAGGCCTAGAACCATGGGGTTGAGGAAGACATTGGAAAAGCATAAAGAATAAGAAGCAGCCATAGCAGAACAACTCCCCTTAGATGAGCTATTGGCCATGGAGATAGCACAGGATTGGGAGCCTTGGTTGGAAAGAGCCAACATACACTTGGAGGCTAAATTGGAGAAGGATAACAAGAATCTTGACCTCCAAAGAAGTATGACTAAGCATTATGCGCGGAGAAACCAAGTTGAAAGGGCCAAACTGAAGAAGGCCCAAACCAAGATCTAGGCACTAAAAGAAGAAAAAAGGCAAGCTATACTTGGAATTTTGGCACAAGCTTTTCTACAGGTCTCTCAAACCCCATGAGGGAGACATCCACCAATTTTGAAGAAATTTTGACAAGTTTTTGTTTTTTGTGAATTTGGAGGCTTATAAGCGCAGCGCTTTTCCCTTTGGAATCCTCAAAGGGAGAGATTTAAATTTTTGGGTTTCTCATGCCTAGTACAATATTCTCCCAAAATTTCAAAGCATTTGGAGAATTTTTGACCCCTAAAAAGTTCAACAAACACCTCATTTTTCACCATTCTGCCTCATTTTTAGGCCTGGCACTGTGCTTAGAGTAGTTTTGGAAATTTGAATTTTTGAACCAGTTAAAAGTGATCAATCAGAAAAAAAAAGGTAGATCTGGAAATAAGACTCAGCAGGCTTTCCAACGGGCCATCACAGAGAAAACTACGACATCGGGAAGGTCCCCAAAACCTGGCTACAACAAGACTCATTTTCTGCCTAGGATGGCATTGCGCTTATAGATAATACTGGTTGTTTTTGGCCAAAGGTCAACAAAACACACTCATTTATTGCAAAAAGACATTTTTATGTTTTTTGAGGCAAATCACTCTAGAATTAGGTGCTAGAATTTATTTTGGCATTTATTTCATGGGATATTTTGTGCCTTGGGCCTTGCATGGTCTCTTCGGCATTTTTGACATTTATGAGTGATTTTGACATTTTCCAACCCTATCTAGGGTTTTTTCCCTCCTTTTCTAGATAAATAGAGCATGAGGGTTTCATTGTAAATGTTGTAATTTGATGAGTTTTGAGAGCAATACATGGTTTTCTTGAGTTTGAAGAAGAAATTGGTCTTGTGGAGTTTGTGAATGAGTTGCTTTGATTGATGATGAAGGAGGATAGCTTGCAGGATCCCTGAGCATGATTAATGGTGATGTGTCTCTGATTAGTTCTTGTTTATTTATGTATCATTTTGTTACATCCTTCTATGTTGTAGTAGAAAAGAAGAGTATAGGCTAAGAAATGTTGTTTGAGGCACCTTATTCCTTCCTATTTTCTATTGTCTTTATGTTTTCCTCTGCTGGGTTAGTTTAAGAAATTCTTAGTTGCTTCTTAGACCTACCTATGCTTTTCTATTCCATGAATGGTTCAATATAGTAGTTTTCAAATATGTTTCATGGTTAGCCTTGCTTATTTGATGCTATTTAAACTCTGTTTTGGAATCTCTCTTTAAAGTACTACTTGTTAGGTTTTAGCAAAAGAGGCCATGCTTTGATCATGCCATTTGTCCATGTTGGAGAAGTTGCCTTAAAGTTATTTGTAGCTTAATCATAGATACTTAGGAGTTCCTGCTTCTTTGATTAAATTTATTTGTTATCTTATATGTTTTCTAACCTTGAAGGTGAAATCACTAGAAGTTAGATAATTTTCTTCCTTTCTATGGTTCACTGATTTGTTCATCTTGAATGCTTGTTTGCTTAAGTATAATAAAAAATCTATTGTTTTTCCCTGTCTTATGATTATGTCCTTATGTTGATCAGTATTCGATACCATCTTTTTTAAAAGGTACTTGTTTAAGGATTCTTCACTGCCCTTACACACCTACTATGCTCACAAACTTTATGTTCATTTCACTTTACACATTCCTTAAAGATCCATTTGACCATGCTAGATTTTCCATATTATGCATCTTGTTTCATTGTTGAGATATCCATGACTTTCATAGACTCCATAGCCCAATGATTTGAAGACCTCTCACTCCACCTATTCTACTTGATCATCTTACCCAACCAAAACAAACAACAAACCCTGCACTTAAGAACTAGCCGAAAATCAAACCCTAAAAGCAAACAAGTTCACATCCTTTGCATACAATAGAGAGAGCCCTCTCTGAGTCTAGGAAGGTTAGGTCCTAGGACTCCAAATACTGGTCTGATATTACTCTGTGCATTTTGTCTACCAATATGTGAAATCATGGGACACTAACATAATGGCAATCACGGTGGGACCTTCTGAGTACATAGTTTCTTGAATACCTCTTAGGACTGATATGACCCTCAGTTAAGCTTAGAAAATCAACTGATAGCCAAGAATAGAATCTAACTGTTTCACCATCCTAGCAAAATGATGACTCAACTTGACCAGACTCATTAGAAACCTTACTAATGTATAAAGAAACTCAGAAAACCCTAGAAAATTATCTTAGATTGGTGTTTTGTAAATTGTTGGTGGTGGACCACAAACACATCTCTTCAAAACAGTAAAAAAAATCCACATGGCGACTCCAGTAGCCCCAGTAGGCCTATTAACTCTACTATTTCTCATTAGACTCCCTAGGATTGTGTTAAATCAGCCCCGAGAAGTCCACAAGCCTAATTATACACTGTGTGAGTTTAGCAAACACTAAGAGAGGTTAGCCTTCCGAAAAACAGTTATAAAATTTCAGCCTCTCTACATTTTTAATTTGAAATTTGGCTTCACAAAGGATCCATACCAGATCTCATCTGGACCCAAATACTCCTACTATAGTTGATAACCCAGAAAATATTTTCTAGTAAACTTCCAAAACTGAAGATTCAACTAATGTGAAGACCATTCATAGAGAAAGTTCTGCCCTTGAACACCTTACAACTTTGCAAGACCCCTAGTTTGACTTACACCATATAAAGAACCTTTTCAGAACCAAGTCACAAAGTGGGACAGACCAGACTGACCTTGAGCCCATATATTTACAGCAGAGTTCCAATAGAGAAGCCTCTCCTTCCAGTCCTCCTAACTTTCAGCTTCTCCATCACTTCAGCTCTTTTCATCGCAAGTCTACTCAGAATCAGTTTACTAGTCCAAGTACTTCCACCACACCCATCCATACTTCCACTGTTCAAACCACTTCAATTCATCCCCCACCACCTCTCACAAATCCTCCCCTTGTAAATCCTCCTTGGATTCCACTAGCCCCCATCATGGCAGCTTGGTATGCCCCCTTGGTTTTACCACAACCTCTAGTACATTTTCCAAATGAATCCCAATCCAAGATCCCTCATTTCACAGGAGCTGAGTCTACCACTGCCCAAAAACGTGTAGAAAAAATGAATAATGCTTTTGACTACATGGAAATAGAAGAGGAAACAATGCAAATGAGGATGTTTGCCCAAAGTCTAGGAGGGGAAGCTAAAGAATGGTTTAAAAATTTTACTCCCAACAGCATCCATGATCTCCCTTCCCTCTACCAAACTTTCATAAACAAGAGGGAAATCAAGAAAAACCCCCTCCAAATCCTTTAGAATATAACAATATTAAGAGGAATGCAGGAGAAAGTGTACAAGATTATTGCACCAGGTTTAACAGTGTCTACAATGCCTTGCCACCTCACATGAAACCCCCACAAGGCTTAGCACTAGTAAAGTTTCCAGAAGGATTTGATCAGGACATGACCTACCAATTGAGCGAGAGAGACCCCACAACTTTAGAAGAAATGAAAAGAGGGGCTGTGAGTGCAGAGGCCAACTTGATTGAAAATAAAACTAGGATGAGGTCGGAAAAAAGAGTCACTTACCAATATGAAACCATAGCGTCAACCTCTGAATCTGATGCCAAAATAGACATCCTAGCTAGGACCATCGAGAGAATCATGGAAATGATAAATTTAAATTAAAGAGCACCTCCTAAGGAAAACCAAGCCAATCCCCAAAACAGAAATAGGAATAAAAAATTCAGAAGGGACCCTCCCCAAATTAGACAGAGAGACAATGACCAACAAATCAGGCCCCCTTTCTAAGACAATGATGTAGATGAGGAGGAAAGAGAGACTGAGGGGTTGGAAGAAAATCACATCAATTTTCTAGACTCTAACAACGAGGGTGATGTTTCTCTCACTACATAGGAACAAAATATATTTTCCTCAAACCAAAATGAAACCAATTATGAGGATTCTGAATACTACAAATTGGGATTTGAGAATGCCATAAATGAGGTTCATAGGCAATATGACCTTAGGAGCAAAAAGAACCAAGATGTCCTTAAGAAAAACAATCTAGACACTACTGTTAGGAAAAACCCTGAAAACACTCCTAAAAAGAAAACAAGCAACACAAACACTATGGCTAAGAAAACTGATCCAAATAAAGAAAAAATCAGTTTTCAAAATAATGACCCAATTTTCCGTAGTACATCAACTAGTGGCCCTAAAAAAATTCTATTATCTAAAGCTCCTAATTAGAATTAGCAAATTAAATGTGTAGAAAAGTTCATGGCTGATAAAACTGATGTAAATATGCCCAAAACACAAATACCTTTAAGCTTTGAGGGAGATATTTCCAAAATCAAGATAACCATACCTCTCAATGAACTAGTTACTCAAGAAGTGTATAGGTCCCAAGTTTTGAATGTCTTGAACATAGGAAATGATACCGACACTCTAAATTTAACTGATGACAAGCCTGAGTTATTGTTTGGACCTTAGGTTGAGGGAAAATATTAAGAAGGAGCTTTTCCTCCTTTTTATATCAGCTTAAACATGCATGACAAAATATTACACAATGCCATGTTAGACTCCGGTGCCTCACACAACCTCAAGCATAAAGTTGTGATGGAGAGATTAGGCCTAGAAATAATTAAAAATTAAGATATTTGTACTCATTTGATTCGAGTAGAGTCAAGTGTTTGGGCCTAATCAAGAATATTTGTGTCAATTTGGCACAAATACCTACTAAGAGCCTAGTCATGGACATAGTTGTTGCTGACATTCCCCCGACGTATGGCATGCTTTTGTCTAGATCATGGGGAGCCAAAATTCAAGGTAGCCTTCGAATGGACATGTCATATGCTACTATCCCTATCTTCAACCAAACCAGGAGGTTATACCGGGAGTCCCACATGAAGTATATGGTAAGTAGTCTAGATAGGCCAAACAACACCCTTGTCTATTCCATTCATTAGGACTTAGACTCATTCATCTTGTATAATGAAAATGACATTGGTGAACAAGTGAATGAAAATTACAAAGACCTAGGCCTACCAGAAAAATCAAATATGTCCTCAAATGAAGAACATATCATCCAAAACTCTAGCAGCCCTGAACAAAAACATAGTGGCGAACATGAACTAGAAACAATTTGGAACATGAGCTTTGATGGCTCTTATGGAAAAGAAAGTTCAGGAGCTAGTGTCTGGATACATAAAAAAAATGAAGGAAATTCATACAAACAAGATTTTCAGTGCACTAATAACATTATAGAATATGAGGCTCTCCTCATTGGCTTGCATTTGCTCAAAGACTTAGGAGCTAAGAAAATATCTGCCCAAGGAGATTCAGAGCTTGCCATTAAACATATCAAAGGTGAGTATTCAGCAAAGAATCCAAGATTGAGAGAGTACAGAAATGATACCCTAGATCTCCTCAAAACCTTTGAGAAATATCAGCTCACTTTCATCCCTAGAGCTCAAAACTGCCTTGCCAATGAGCTTGCCTTTGCTGCCAGCAATTGCCAAATACCTCATGCAACTGAACAATACAGTGTCAAAGTAAAAAATCGGCCTACAGTTTCTGACAACATAAACCATTGGCATGTTTTTGAGGGTGATGAACAAATTGATGACTTTCTGCAATCTAGGAATGAATTTGCAAGAACAAGACCAAGCCTAGAGCATGATGAAGGTGTTTTTGCTGAAGAAAAAGCCCATAAAATAGAGCTGTCCTCTACTGTTGATATAAATCTACGTGCACATCCTTGTGAGGAAAAATTGTTTGAGGATATATACCAAAGGGACCTTGAGGTTTTACAATGTAAAGATGATACATTACCAAGGGGACTTGCACCATTAGAAGAGCTGTTCGACTTTAATGATGTGGCTAAAAAACCAAAGATAGAATCCACCGAGAATGATGTAGAGGAGTATAACATAGGCAGCCTAGAGGAACCCAAAATGATCAAACTCTCCAAAACTATTCCTCCTCACATAAAAAAGAAATATATTGAGCTTTTTCAAGGGTTTAAAGATGTGTTTGCATGGGGGTATGATGATTTGAAATCATATGACACGAGCATTATTCAACATAAAATTCCTCTTAAGGAAAATAAAAAACCTTTCAAAAAAAAATTGAGGAGAATAAACCCTTTCTTACTACCTTTAGTTGAGAAAGAGATTAAAAAGATGTATGATGTCGGGATCATAGTTCCCCTTAGATACTCAGAGTGGGTTTTCAACCTTGTGTCAGTTAGGAAGAAGACCGGGGAGATTAGGCTTTGCATTGACTTTAGAAATCTGAAAAAAGCCTCCCTAGAAGATAACTACCCCTTTCCTAAAATGGATCACATACTTCAAAAGGTATTTGGCTCTAAGAGAATCTCACTGCTTAATGGATTTTCCAGTTACAACCAAGTGCTAATACTCTTAAGTGATAAAAAAAAAACTGCCTTCACCACACCTTGGGATACATTCATGTATGTTAAAATGCCATTTGGGTTGATGAATGCGAGGGCTAATTTCCATAGGGACATGGACATAGCTTTTCCAGAAGACATAAGCTACTTCATAGTCATTTACCTTGATGACATCACTATTTACTCTAAGATTGATGAAGAGCACTTAATCTAGTTGAGGAAAGTTTTTGAAAAGTGTAGGAAGTATGGCATATCCTTGAATCCCAAGAAAATACTGTTTGGTCCACATCATCTTTGAAGAAGGAATCAAAATAGACGCCAAAAGGATTGAAGGCATATTGCAAATCAACCATCCTAGAAACATCAAGGAGTTGCAATCCCTCATTGGGAACATCAACTTCTTGAGGAGGTTCATCCCCAACCTTGCTGAAATTTTGAGGAATATTACAAACATGCTAAAAAATGAGGTAGGGGTTAAATGGACCTTGGAAGCTAAACAATCTTTTGAACTGGTTAAACTAGCACTCACCCAAACACCGGTTTTAATCAGTCCCGATTTTACGAAAGGCTTCTACATTTTCTCATTTGAATCTAAACATACTGTTGTTGCAGTGTTATTACAAAAGAACACGATGGGGAAAGAATAACCCATATCCTTCTTCAGTAAAGCCCTTAGAGATGCTCCTCTAAAGTACAACATCATGGAGAAACAAGCCTTTGCCTTGATTAAGGCATTAAAAGACTTTAGAGTTTATATCTTACATTCTCATATCATTGATTTTGTTCCACACACAGTTTTCATAGACATTTTGAATCAAGAACTTGATGGTAAAAGAGGAAAGTGGATTGCTATTATTTTAGAATATGACTTAAAAATGAAACCCACTAAACTAGTTAAAGGACAAGGACTTGCAAAACTTATGGCTGAATCAAATTTCCAAGCATTAGATATGAATATGGTTGATGCTTTAGAAGAAAAAGAAGAGTGCACAACTCCCTTATTGAAGAAGTATTTCTGAAATCTTCTTGGTATGTTGATATCCTATATGTGCTTTTCTGTCTTAATGTTCCTCCTACATTATCAAAGACAAAAGCTAGATTCCTGAAACAAAAATCTTTAAATTTCTGCATTCTAGATGGAGTGTTATATTGGAAGAATTCTGTAGGCATTTTCCTTAAATGTTTGCTTGAGGATGATGCAGATAAAATCATGTATGAGCTGTGTGGAGGCAATATTTATTGGAAAACTACAACTAATAAAATCCTCAGAGTTGGCTACCATTGGCCTAACCTTTTCCCTGACACCCACAAACTGGTCATGACTTTCCATAAGTGCCAAATTTTTTATGGCAAGGGAAAACTCTTCCCTTTGCCTTTGCATGCCATTACTGTTGAAGCTCCTTTTTAACAATGGGGTTTAGACTTCATTGGATAGATTCACCCCACCTCATCTACCCAACACAAGTGGATACTCACTGCTACTGATTACTTCACTAAGTGGATAGAAGCCATCCCATCTAGGAATGCCACGAACTCGGTCATTATCAAATTTATTGAGACAAACATCCTGTCTAGATTTGGTTGCCCCAGAAAGATCATCACAGATAATGTTGATGCCTTTACATCCAAAAGAATGGTTGACTTTTGTTATAAATATCACATCACATTAGGAAATTCCACAACTTATTACCCTCAAGGTAATGGGCTAGCTGAGTCCTCTATCAAAAGATTGGTCAATATCATTGTTTAGTCAATTTAGTGTCCTAAATTGATAGCATAAATTATCGACCAGGGCTAGTAAACTGATGAAGTGTAATGCACTATATGTGCCTAAGTATCATTTTTCTTACTTCGTTGCTTTTAGTGTTTTATTGATGTTTTGGGGTTTTTATGTTTGTTTCTTAGGATGCTAATCTATGCTAAAATATGAAGTTAAATCTATGTAAAAAAGGAACGCCAATAAATGAGTTAAAACAGAGTTCATTTGCAAGTTTTGTTCCTAACTAGAAAATTCCTGTAGAAAACAACTTCTTTGACCTTTTCTTTGGCCACGTGCTTAGGCACCTCCAGTTATCGATTCAGTCCTCGTGGATGGGAATGAATGATGTAGGGAAGATTTGGAATCCACCCATGTGTTCCTTTTCTCCAGATGACACATGTAACATACTTAAACACCAAAACAACTACAGAACGCTTCACTGGCTATAGAATGACTATATTCTATAGCTAAACTATTCAAAAATTATTAAGACAACAAAAATCACAAAAGTACAATAATTTAATCATTGTATGCAACCGTTAAGCAATCTTAATCATTATTATTGATTTTTAGGTTTATGAAATGATAAAGGAATGATGAAATGAAGTGAAGTTTGGCAAAAGAGAAGACAATTTCAGGGTTCAACATACCCCCATTGCAAAACTCTTGCATGTCCTCATGCAATTTCATCAAAACTTTATTCCATGTGCACTGAAAATTCTGCAAGAACATCCAGCCTCCTTTTTCTGTTTCTTTTGGTAGTCAATACCATTCTGGGTTTCCTCATAAATAATTTGAACCTAAGATCAATGAGTGCCCTGTTCAGTTTCTGATTTCTCTTCTTTAGCTTCCTGTTTGCTTTATACAGTGTTTTCATTTTTTGTGAGAGAGTGTTGTTCATGCCATTCTTCAATTTGACCTACTCTCTTAAGATTTCATTTTTATTCTTGATATGTTTATTCAGTATCTCCATCATAATTGTCTCTTCTCAAAATTTCTATTGAAGGTTCTTGTGGATTGAGAGATCTTTCTCGATTTTCTGAGGCCCTTTTTTCTAGTGATTCCACATAGTCATAAATCTGTTGTTGGGTTGTATCTATATCTGGGTTCCTCTGTTAGGGTCTTCTTTATACTAGTGTAAAGGATATTTATCAACTAGTGTTTGGATTGGAGTTTCTTCTTCTTCAATACTTATAACTCCTGTTTCCTTAATCCCTGTATTTTTCATCATGCCTTTTAGTCTAGAGCTTCTCCTTAATTTGGGTGGATTTTCATCTTTTTCCTCAGCACATTCACTTGTTAATTTATCTTTTCTTTTAACCCTGATTTGTCTCTTGATCTTTGTCAAATTTTCAGAGAGTACTTCTTCACTATCTTCCTCTGTTGATGTATCAGGTTTGATTTCAATAGATTTATAAATTTTTCCCCTCCTACTTCTTCTTACAGTTTATTTTCTAGATAGCGTTTCCTCTAGTTGTTCAAAATCGTTTCTTAGAAGAAATTCTTCCCAGCTATCTCCCACTTTCTTCAAATGGAACTCAATCAATATTTTAATTAGGCCATGATGGTGAAAAGTAGTTTCTAGGAATTGGAGTATTTTCTGAACATTAGAGGCCATCCTTTTCAAACTATTGAGCAGGACGAAAGGTAAATTTATTTCATCATCTAAGAAATTCATCATCAGCCTGATATGATAGACATATGAAGTGCCGAATCTACCCTCACATGTTATGAATTTTTGTAAAATTAACAACATATTCCTCCATTTATTTTTCAAAGCTGTACGAGGAATACCCTTTCTAAACAATGAAATGTCCATACCTGGGTTCTTTAGCATTTTTTTCCAAGTTTCATTATGGAATTAATTGTTTCTAAACCAGCATTCTCCCTATCTTAGCAATTCTGTGGCTTCAACTATGAATGATTCTGTGATGGTGAACTTAATATCCCTAATTTCTACCTCTGATCCATCCAATTACCTAGCAAATGATTTCATGATTTTTTTGTTGAATCCATTGAACTTCTCCACAAAGTTCAGCCACCCAACCTGCCATAATAGCTCCTTAACCTGAGGGTATCCTTCTAAATATTTGATCCCAATTGGCTCTGTTCTCACAATTAGCCCCCATTTCTCCTTGGTACTGATTCCTTCCTTTCCTTGGCTTAGGTCTACTGCTCTGTCTCTGATCCTGTGCCTGAAGAAAGAGTAGCCGTGAAAGGTTGTTTTTCCCTTAAAATGGCTTCTCTACAGATGAAACTGGCTACAAAATGTAATGGCAGTGAGTGGATACGGATGAATGAACAAGGTAATGGTAAATTATGAGAATGATCGGGTTAAGAGTTTGATATGGAATGAAATACTGCGAAGAGATTTTATGATGATTTTAAAAAATCATCAATAAATTATACGATCTAAGGACGTGACCTAATAGGTCACATCTAAATTTTTGACCGTTTATTTAATTAATGATGAACCGTTATGGAGCAGATGGTAAGGGATATGGTTGAAGTGTTTTTATGATAGGCAAGTATCAATTTGAATGATAGATTAACTTTAGAAAACATATGATTTAACCATACTATATCTTTCATGTTTTGCTATCAAAATAATTTCACACAGTTTACCTCAGCCCTTTTGATTTTGCTGCTTGTTGTATTTGTCCTTCATTTTGTAAAATGTTGATCTTCTACGATCCATAATTTCCTTTGGCTCTCATCCTCTGTGTATTGAAGTAGTCTTGCAAGGTCAAATTGGTTGTAGAACAATATTGACTACAGAACAGGCAGCTACAGAATGTACCTGTAAAAATTATGAAATATGGATATGGAATGAAATGGATCATGAATATGGAATGGAATGAGATGGATTATGAGTGAGAAATGGAATGAAATATGAATGTAGTGAAACATGAGATGGAATTAAATATGAATGAAATGAAGTATGGAGTAAAAATGAATCTGCAATTTGTGATTTTATGATATTTAGTTGCAGAACAAGAATAATTTGAAAGTATAAAGTGTCAGAAGAATTCTGATTTTCACCCTATACTTTCTATATAAACATGGCAATCAATGATTTGTTTTCATATATATATATATATATTTTAAATTATTGAAGAAAAATACAACTAAGTTAGTGAAGAAGAAGAGTTCTTCTTCAATAACTTCATATCAATGTTATCTTGGAATTTCTTGACAAATTCTTCTCTTGAAAGTGGCTTATGATACAATTTTAGTTTGTGTCCATTTACAAGAAATGCTACCTTTCCTTCATCTATTGTATTGATCTTTATTGCTCCATTTTCAAAGATTTTCACAATTTCATATGGCCCAAGCCAATGTGTTTGAAATTTACCTTGAAAATCCTTGAATTTTGAATAAAAAAAGAGTGCCCAGTCACCTTCTTTAAATTTGTTTTATTTGATATACTTGTCATGCCATCTAGTCCTTTGCTGTTGGACTATGCTTGTTCTCTAGACTGCATCTTGTCTAATCTCATCCAAATCATTAATCTACTCTAGTCTGTGCTTCCATGCTTCTATCAAATCAAGTCCTAACTGGACTGCTATTTTGAAAGTTTGGATTTGAAACTCTATGAGAAACAGGACGTGTTTTCCATAAATAAGTTCATAAGGGGCGTGTCCTGTTGTGTTTCTCCATGTAGTTCTGTAGGCCCATAAGGCTTCAGGAAGCCTTTCTGCCCAATCTCTTCTATGTAAATGAACAGTCTTTGTTAGGATCCCTTCAATCACCCTATTGGTAGATTCTACTTGGCCATTTTCTTGTGGATGGTAGGGAGTGGATTTCCTGTGTCTGATTTTGTACTTCTCTACCATTTTCTCCACCATTTTTGATGTGAATTGAGCTCCTTGATCTGTAACAATTTCTCTTGGGACACCAAAATAAGTAAAAATATGCTCAAAAAGAAAATTAACTACAGATGCTTCAGTAGCAGAAACTCTGCCCATTTGGTAACATAATCAGTGCAAACTAATATATATATATATATATATATATATATATATATATTGTTTTGATGGAGGATTAATAGGTCCTACAAAATCTAAAGCGCATTTCTCAAAAGGTTCAATATGTACCTGAGGTTGCAATGGAATCTCACCTAAAGGGGAAGGTTTCCCTACCCTTTGGCAACTGTCACACCTTTTGACATACTCTTTAGCATCTCTAAAGAGGGATGGCCAATAATATCCTAGGTGAAGGATCTTATAAGCTGTCCTCTTATCAGCAAAGTGTCCACCACAAGGTTCATCATGACATGCCTTGAGAATTTCAGGAATCTCGTCTTCTCGAGCACATCTTTTAGTAATAAAGACTGGACTTGTTTTGTATAACTCATTAGCAATCCATGAATATTTTGCACTGTCATAAATTATTTTTATTTTGTCTCTTGCATTCAAAATTGAAGGAAATTTTCTTGACACTAGATAATTGGCAATATCAGCAAACCAGGGAGTTTGAGTAGTAATTGCAAAGAGATATTCATCAGGGAATTTATCTTCAACTGGAGTATTGTTTTTAATGTTTTGGAGTCTAGATAGGAAATTAGCCACTGTATTTTGTTTTCCAGGCCTCTCTAGAATGGTGATGTTAAATTCTTGTAAAAGAAATAACTATCTTGTGACTCTTCCATTAGTAATTGATTTATTCATTAAATACCTAATTGTAGAGTGATCTGTGTGAACAAAGGTTTCATCGCCTGTTATATAGTGTCTGAATTTATTTATGGCATGAACAAAAACTAAGAAATATTTTTCAGTTATAGTATAATTCAACTCTGAAGGAGTCAAATTTTTACTTATATAGTAGATGGCATAAGGAATCAGGTCTTTTTTTCCCAGCACAGCTCCTAAATCTGTATCTGAGGCATCTGTCGAGATGTGAAAAGGTAATTTCTAGTTATGTCCCCTTAAAATAGGTGCTTCAGAGACTTTTGTTTTTAGGGTTTCAAATGCTAACTGGCAGTCATGATTCCAATTGAATTCACAGTACTTGGTGAGTAGTTTGAAAAGTGGAGATGCTATCTTGGTGAAGTTTTCTATAAATCTTCTGTAATATCTTGTAAATCCTAGAAAACTCCTAACATCTTTCTGACAACTTGGAATTAATAATCTAGAGATGACTTCAACTTTTGACTCATCAACTCTAATCCCATCTCCTGAAATATGATGTCTTAAGACAATCCCTTCAGTGAACATCATGACACATTTTTCATGACTTAATGAAAAGTTTGCTTCTTTACATCTTTTTAGAACTTTTTCCAAGTTTGCTAAGGCTTCTTCAAATGTGTTTCCATAGACTGTGAAGTCATCCATGTATACTTCTACACAGTCATGTATTAGATCTGAAAAGATTCCCAATACTACCCTTTGGAATGTTGCATGTGCATTGCACAATTCAAAAGGAAATACTCAGTAGGCATAGGTACCCTAAGGATAGGTAAATGTGGTTTTATCTTGATCCTCAAGTGCAACTTGAATTTGATTGTAACCACTGAAACCATCCAAAAATGAAAAGTACTTTTTTCCTGCTAATGTATCCAACACCTGATCTATGAAAGGTAAAGGAAAATGATCTTTAAGAGTATCTTTCTTTAATTCTCGGTAGTCAATGCATACCCTCCATTTACCATTTTTATTGGGTACAATCACCAAAGGAGAAACCCACTGATTGTCTAAAATGGGATAAATAAGGTTGACATTTAACAATTTCTGCAACTCTTCTTTAACAATCTCCCTAAGGTTTGGATTCATCCTTCTCTGAGGCTGTCTGATTGGTTTACAATTTTCCTCTATATAGATATGATGAGTGCAAGTCTTAGGGTTGATCCCTTTCATATCAGTGTACTCCCATACATATGCAGAAGAATGTCTCTGTAATATTTTGACTAGCTTTTCTTGTTGACAATTTCCTAGGTTTTTGTTTATGTTTAAGGTTTTTCCTGGAAATATCTCAATTGTAGAGCTGCCAAATTATTCCATGGAGTAAAGAGACATTTGTCTTGATGAAAAAAACTCAATGTTGTATTTTTCTTGGAATTGTTCATATTTGTATTCTAAAGAAGATTCATGATTTTCTAAGGCATTCAAAATCTGACTATCTTCACTAATTTCTGAAATAGTGAAGAGAGGTTGTATATCTTCTTCATCATCAATCCATTGAGTATCATCTAATTCTGTGATTGTTCTTGCTGGAGGATACAAGGTGAATTTCTTGGTTGAAATACCATCAGAGATGTACATATCACCAAATCTACAACTAATGAAAGCATCAGCTATAGCTAACCAAGGTCTTCCTAATATAATATGATGTCCTCCTAGATCATTTTTAGGAGTTAGGATCATGAAATCCACAGGATACTCCCAAGAATATAAGGACACTGGAATGTCTTCTAATACCCCATCTGGTTTAATTCCAAATCTATCTGCTAATTGTAGTAGTGTGGGTGTAAAAAGAAGATTAGGAAGTTTTAGTTTTTCCATGATTTGTCTACTCATGATATTGATTGCTACTCCTAGATCAATAAGTGTGTTTGGAATTTCAATTCCATTGATATGTATCTTAGCAACTGGATTTCCAGGATCTAGATATTTTGGAATGGCAATCTTTCCCATCATTATGTCTGCTATTTTTCCTACCAGTTGTATTTTCTTTATCTCTTTAATTTTTCTTCCTGGTTTTTTCATACTCAACTCTTTTATTTTCTTTGCTAAAATTTGGATTTCCTTGATGGCCTGTGATAATGGAATCTTAATACAAACATTTCTTAACTCATCTAGGAAATCATAGTTAGGCATCATAATTTTTTTCTCTACACCTCTATCAATCTGTAGTATTTCAGGAAAAGGAGGTGTAGTAGTAGATGTTGATGGCTATTCTAACATAGGAGTTGAAATTATTGGTTCTTTCTGTTTTTATTTTTCAAATTTTTGGTCTTGAAGAGATGTGTTTTCTTCAAAACTTCTATTTACCTGTAAAGAATCTTCCTCAGAATTGTTTTGTTCTTATATAACTACATAAGGTTTATTTCTTTCAAGTATTCTTCTAGACCTAAGTTGAACATCATTAAGGTCTAAAGGAGTAATCAAATAGGTTGGAAATTGTTGACCTTCTATCATATATCTATTCTGAGGATTTTTATTGTTGGGGTTTGGTATTGGCTGGGTAGGTAACTGATTTGATTTTTGAGGAAATGGTAATGGAAGTGGTGGATTTTTTATTTTGATGATGTGGATTCTACTGAGGATTTTGGCGAGGAGGAAAGTTTGGATATGATGGATAAGATGGTGGATATTGATAATATTGGGAGAACCTTCCATAAGGATTTTGTGCTCCTTGAGCCCAACGTTGAGATTGATTTTGAAATTGGGGCCAAGGTTGCTGCCAAGAGTTCCAATTAGGTGGGGGTTGATTATGCGTCTGATTACTAAAACCTTGTGTTTGAGGTCCCTACCAAGGTCTTCTAGAGACAAAATTAAGAGATTCTGTGGAATTTGTGGTTGTTTCTTCTTGAAAGACAACTTTAAGACCAGGGATTGAAGGAAATTTCTTGGTCTCATGTTTTTTTGAACAAACTGCACAAGTATCTATTACTTTTGCATCCAAAGGACACTCTCTTAAGGCATGCTTCTTCGTACATTTGGGACAAAAGATTGCTAAGGCATTAGTTTTGGATTTTTTCTTGTTTTGTAACTTAAGGGTGTCTATTTGCTCACTAAGACTCCATAAAATGTTAGTTTTGAATTCATCAAGCATATTCCATATTTCTCCCCTACTTACTGTTCCAGTTGCCGATTTTCTCTCCCTTGCAAGATCAGGGTCTCTTGGTCCTTTTAGAATCTTAGATTTTCCTCTTGAAAGATTAATACATAGTTCTGCTATATTAGGTAATGAAAGTTGAGATATGTCTCCTTTCCCCAACATATTAAAGATATCTATCCATTCATCCCTAATTGTCGTCAACAAAAGAGATTTCAAAGTATCTTGGTCTAAATTTTCCATTTTTTCCCTCTTGATGTTATAGTTAAATCTTTCCAACAAATCTTCCAGATTTTCGTCCTCTTTTTGCATCATCTTGAACACTTCTTCCTTATGGTTGACTGGTATACAATAATCCATATATCTGTCTAGAAATTCTTTTCTCATATCATCCCATATCCTAATAGACCTAGTGATTAAACTCATAAACCATTTTAATGATGCTCCTTTCGATGTTGAAGGGAACAGTTTAAGTTTCTCAGCATCTTGTAAGTAATCATAGGTTCTACATAGAACTTCAAATTCAAATAAGAAGGTCTCAGGATCTTCACTTTTTAGTCCATGAAAGTTTGGAAGAACAGAGGGTGAGATATTTTTCATAGTTGCATTAGTCTCTTCATCTATTATAGGGAATCCAAAAGGGCTTCCAGTTTCCCTTCTACCTCTTCCTCCTTCTGCATTTCCTCCTCCTCTACCTTCTTCTGTACCTATACCTCTTCTTATATCTCCTCCTCTACCTCTACCTCCTCCAAATAGTGTATGTTCTCCATTAAAGACTTATCCTTCCCTTTCTTCTGCCATGATAGATTATTTTGAACTGATATCGGGTTCAGTTGGGAGAGTTAGTTGTTCTACTGGTTCTTCTATCAAGGGTATATTGAAGAAATAGTCCTCTTCTTCCTCTTCACTAGGGATTTGCAATTCTTCTGCTGGAATATATTATCCTGTGGAAGTGACAAAGGTTATCCCTTCTGTAGGAGTCCTTGGATCTTCTTCCTCTAGAATTGCTTCAATGGATGAAGTGGGAGATCTTTCTGATTGGATATCTGATCTTGAGACTTCTAGAAGCCTATGACCAGTATAGTATAGAATTTGGGTTTGAGTTGGAGGTGTGCTACTTCTTGGTCTTGGTGGAGTGAGTGGAGTTGTGGGAATTAAGCTTCTGCCTCTTATAAATCTACCCCTAGAATCTCTTTCTTTACACATATCATTGTTTTTGGGAAATAGGAAATAAGGCTACCTAGTTACACTTCCCCAGCAACGACGCCAAAATGTTTAGTCAATTTAGTGTCCTAAATTGATAGCATAAATTATCGACCAGGGCTAGTAAATTGATGAAGTGTAATGCACTATATTTGCCTAAGTATCATTTTTCTTACTTTGTTGTTTTTAGTGTTTTAGTGTTGTTTTGGGGTTTTTATGTTTGATTCTTAGGGTGCTACTGTATGCTAAAAGATGAAGTTAAATCTATGTCAAAAAGGAATGTTAATAAATGAGCTAAAACAAAGTTTATTTGCAAGTTCTGTTCCTAACTAGAAAATGATGAAAACAGAGAGTCCTAATCCATGGATATTACAGCTTTTAAATGAACATTCATGAAATGAAAAGTAACTCAAAACACTACAACTTAATTTGATTCATTTAGTTAGATATTTGTTGGAAGAGCTTGTGAAAAATATTAATTCTAATGCAATGAGGATCTCTTAAAACATAAAAGGAAATGCTGAAACAAACAGTAACTTAGAACATTACAGTGAAACCTCATTCATTTGATAGAGGTTTATTGGAAGAGGTTGAGAAAAAGATTACTATAATGTAGTAAGGATCTCCTATGAAATGCTGAAACAACTTATAACATTACAACCAAATCTCATTCATGAGTTAGAGGTTTATTGGAAGAACTTGAGAAAAAGATTACTATAATGTAGTAAGGATCTCCTATGAAATGATGAAACAACTTATAACATTACAACCAAATCTCATTCATGAGTTAGAGGTTTATTGGAAGAGCTTGAGAAAACGATTACTATAATGTAGTAAGGATCTCCTATGAAATGCTAAAACAACTTATAACATTACAACCAAATCTCATTCATGAGTTAGAGGTTTTTTGGAAGAGCTTTTGAAAGAGATTAATTATAATGTGATAAGGATCTTCTATGAAGAAAAACAATCAATAACTCACAATATTACAACTAAGTCTCATTCGTGAATTAGAGGTTTATTGGAAAGCTTTCGAAAGAGACTAACTGTAGCATAATGAGGATCTTCTTTTTAAATAAATACTAGAAAATGAAATGCTAATAACTCATAATATTACCTTTGAATCCCATTCATTTAATAGAGATGTATTGGAAAAGCTTGAGAAAGAGACTAACTACAATATCATGAGGATCCTTTATCTAAGCAAATGACATGAAACATAATGCTAAAAACTATGATTTCAGAAAGCAGTCTAAGTAAGGAAATATGACAGAACAAAATTGAAATGACTTATCTAGAAAGCATGTAAAACCTCCTTGAATAGCAGGGGCCCTCTGCTATCAATTCGACATTAATCCTTTAACTCCTCAAGATTGTATTCAGAGCAGCATTGAGGTTAAAACTCCTTTTTATTAACACAAGACTTGAAAACAGAGTATCACCATAATTATAAAATATGTATCAACTTGTCTGCTCGGTATTACAGAGCTTAATTTATATGCAAATTTATAACTAACATTGACCAAAAATAGGTACAGGTGTAGATTTGAAGTTAAAATCAAGTTAAAACTCTTTTGGGACTCATGATTTGCTGTAAAGCAAATCAAGAGTCCTAATTCCTGTAGAAAATAACTTCTTTGACCTTTTCTTTGACCATGTGCTTATGCACCTCTAGTTATCGATTCAGTCCTCATGGATGGGAAGGAATGATGTAGGGAATATTTGGAATCCACCCATGTGTGCCTTTTCTCCAGATGACACCTATAACATACTTAAACACCAAAAAAACTACAGAACGCTTGACTGGCTACAAAATGACTGTATTCTGTAGCTAAACTGTTCAAAAATCATTAAGACAACAAAAATCACAAAAGTACAATAAGTTAATCATTGTATGCAAATGTTAAGCAATCTTAATCATTCTTATTGATTTATAGGTTTATGAAATGATAAAGTAATGATGAAATGAAGTGAAGTTTGGAAAAAGAGAAGACAATTTTAGGGCTCAACAATCATCAAGAAGCTTCTGGAACATAATAAAAAAGCATGGCATGGCAAGCTATTACATGCACTATGGGCTGACCACCAAGAAATCAATAGGTATGTCTCCCGATCAACTAGTGTATGGCATGGATGCCATTTTCCCAACATGCTTGGGAGTCCCGGTGATAAAGCTTCTCTAAGAGGTGAAATCAGAAGAAAATGGCATGCAAAGAAGGCTGAACCAAACCATTCATTTGCAGCAGACAATGGAATAATTTTACAACAAGGCTCAAGCAGTGCAAGAAAACATAAAGAAAATATTTGACAGAAGAACTAAAGCCAACAATTTCCACATTGGAGACACAACGCTGAAATGGGATTCCAGGAGGGAGGACAAAGGTAAACATGGAAAATTTGAGAATGTATGGAAATGTCCTTATCTCATTCAGTCAGTTAGAGGTCATAATGCTTTATTTTTACAAGAATTGAATGGAGAAGAATTATTTGGAGGTCCTGTCAATGGAAGGATGCTCAAACACAATTTCTGTCAAGAGTCCTAGTTTCAAACTTTCATTAATTGTACATAACATTGGATAATGAGAGATCATAAAAACAAACAAAAAAGAAGGAAAAGAGGAAAGATTTGAAAAAGAGGTACAATGCCATACCCAAAAAATAGTAATGCTGAAAGTGTGCAAGCCTAAATGCCACTACTTGTTCAAAATATTCTTGTTCAATCATCTAGCCTAATCATGGCTGAACATGTTTTCAATTTATTGTTGATAGGTTAGTGAAAAAGAACTTTTCAAAACATCTAAACTTGGCTTTTCAGTAGGAATAGATTAGGAATGAAAGATACTGGTTCCACATGCTCAAGTCTGAACCAAAGAGAAAGATGGGGATGCATAGAAAATGATAGATCACAACCCTTACTTTTCTAGTTTTGTTTGTACAAAAATAATGTTTGTGTGCAACTTGTCCTAATGACCATGTTTTCAATTTCATGTCAATAGCTTAGAGAATGAAGTCTATCAAACAACTTAATATTGACAGTAAAATAGTCTAGGTAGAGAATAAAAGAGTTCACCTGCATAATCTGATCTCTTGGAAGCTATAAATATACAAGTAGGTAGTTTAATTTTTCCCTCAAAAGAAAAAAATGTCAAGGGTTTGCCAGTTCAAGTGCACCCAAGGAAGAAAAAATGTTAGGCAAGTAAGATGGGTAGGTAGAGATGAAGTTGAAGTAATCATGTTTTTCAGATTATTGAGATCACAACTTCAAAGAAGCATCAAAAAATGAAAAGAAGAAACAATCTACCCAATAGATGAGGCACTGGTCTTCATAAAAATGAAGATCCGAAATTCTGGACAACTCCTAAAAAGGAGCTGCCCTCCCCAAGTGGAGCCACTGTTAGTCATCGATATTTTTTCTATTTTGTAGATGACTAAATACTTATCCTAGATTTCTAAAAACAAAATTCATGAACATTGTGAGTTTTAGAAATCTCACTGCCTTCATCATCCTTAGGATGAATTTTTCACTATCTCACTACTCTGCCATTTCCCTGGTTAGCCTACCCTCCTAGAAGGTCCCTCATGGAACTCATGCCACTCAATATTCATAATTTTTTCCACCTTTGACCTCAACACTATGTTTTTCCGTTGCCTAACCCCTCCACTTTCCACCTAGGATCACCAACTAACATACTCATTCTTGTGTTTCCCAGATATATCAAATGTTGATGGTGTAAAAAATGTCTCTGTAGACTCTTTATATAAATCAAGTACATTGGATTTTGGATCTTCTATACATAAAATTGTCAAAAAATCTGTTTTTCATACTTGAAGACCTCAAAGTCAAACTTTCAATCAAAGAACAGATCCAAAAAGCCTCCCATTAGGTCATTTAGGGTTTGATAAGTTATAGGATTGTTTTGGTATTCTAAATCACTGTTTTTCTTGTGCCAAGAAGATTAAATCAAGTGGAAAGGAGGGTTAGCATATGATTGTCCAAAGTAGGTCAAAGGTCTCCAAGCCTAGGTTTCCTTGACCAAGCACAAATTCTGCAAAAGACAGTTGTCCATGTTGACATTTCTACAGCAGTGTCAAGGTGGCTATCAGCAGAAAAATAGGTAAGGTAAGAGGCCTGCCCCTCATTGAAAGATACAATCAAAAAAGAAGAAGAGGAAGCATGCCTATGTTCAAAGAAAATCAGGGTTTCTAGGACTGATCAGACCAACAGCTTGCCAAGAAAGAAGCCAAATCAAAGGACCACAAAGATAGAGGCACATCAACACAATCAAGCATAATTTGAAGATTTTTAAGTTATAAATGAAGAAGGGAAAAAGGGGAGGTGAACTGAATAGAAATGAATGAACTTGAAAGGGTTGTAGAGAACTTAGAAGACAACACTAATTATTCTTCTCTAACATCCCTAAAACCTAAGATTTTGGAAAGATAAGCAGAGCAAGTGAATTGAAAACTATGAGCCTCCATCCTGACAACAAAAAGTTTTTAGAAGCTGTTGAGGGTAATTTCTAGGATTTTCCAAGGTAACCATCCTTCACTACATCAAAGGGAGGAGAATGCAAAGAGTATCAGTGTAATAGAGATCAAGCCTTCATTATCAGTCATAGCCCTCTAAATGGTCCTAGGTAAAAAGGCATGAGGTTAAGTTTCAAAATGGAAAACCCAGCTGAGCATGATTTTACTGTTGTGTAACTAAGGTTGTCCAACTCCAAGAATGACAAAGGTGACCAAAAACAACTATGTCATAGGCACCTGCAAAAAAATCAAAAGTGGCCCAAAGGAGGTGGCATGCGTAAGTATGAAGACCATTTGGTTTGTCAAAACTGGTTGCATCATGCCTAAAGGAAATAACAATGATGAAAAAAGGTTTCTCAGCCACCCATAAAGCAAAGGGAAGTTTGATCTCCGAGGTAAGGACATAAAGGTTTCTTAAGGGGCACTGCCACCATGCAGATGCCTAAAAATTGTGAAAATAATGGAAGGACAGAAACAAGCCAAAAACACAGTGTAATATGGTGACTCAAACTACCATCTACCAAACAATTTATGAAAGCATCATTAGGTCCAGGTAAACCAAAATTCACCATGTTAGCTACCTAAAGAGCAACAAAGAAAATAATCAGAAGGGAAAAGGCACCATTTTGTGTTTTAAATCACCCCCTACAAAAGGTGAGAAAAATATCAGTGAAAATAACAAAAAGGGTAAGGAACATTACAAAGTGGGTTTGGGAAAAAACAAATTTGTGTGACCAAGGCTATAAAGGTCAAAATTACTTAAAAACTTGACTCATTATACATTTTAGGACCACAAAAATCCCTTCTAGAGAAATTTTTTGAGTTTTGGTCGAAATCTGGGCAAGTTCACTGGCACTACGCACAGACCCCAGCGCTGCACTCACAGACTCCAGTGCTACACGTAGAGAGGTCTCCAGAGTGCAAATTCTGTACTGCGCTGCGCATATAGCGGGAGGCACTGTGCTTATAGCCTAACGCTACGCGCAGGCAAACCTGACGTGCTTAAGACCCAACTCACCCATTTTTCGGCCCAACGCTGCGCGTAGAGGGCGACACGAGAGGCCCGACACTACGCTCACAGGCCAGGCAGGCCTGCATGCGGGCAGCGTTGTGCCTAGAGCAGGACCCGACTCGCTCGATGCTATGCACAGAGGGCGACCCGATAGTGCGGGCAGGGCACTGCACTCATACAAAAAAGCAAACATACCCTCCAATTTGCAAAAAGGTGCCAAATTTTCAAGGAAGGTCCTCCAAAATGGTTTCAAGACCTTGAAAACAAGCTAAATTTGGTAGGTGGCCTTTCCTCTTTGTCCTCCAAGTGCTTTTTATGATTTGGTGATTAAAAGTGATTAAACCCTAGCATTTGCAAGCCCTAGGTCCTCATGGAAAAATTATTGTCCTGAACTCCAAGTAAACCATTACCAAATCAGAGGGGTGTAAAACAAGGGTAATCACAAGTTTGTTCAAGATAATCCCTTTTTCAAGCTCAAGGCAAAACAGTCATACAATTGCCTCCATATCACTCATTTGCAAAGGTTGCCCTCACCATCATTTCCATTTCACTCCTCCTGCCTAAGTGTCACAAGAAAACCTAATTTGTCCACAAACAACTCTAATCACCATGTCAGGAGCTTAAGACATTTTCAGTAGTGAAAGAGGCCAAACCACAGAGGAGGGAAAGTGAACAGATTTGAACCCCATAGCACAGTGGATATCACCTCATCTCCCATGATCCTCTCATGTTTCCAGAATGTGGGATGTTTTCAATTTTGTGAGAAGGTGAAACAAGTACAACACCATCCAGAGCTTACATGGTTGTTTGTCCTCAACCTCCACAACGAACAGGTGAATCTTTCAGGGGTGGATTTTGAACTATCAGCAGATGCCATCTCTAATGCTATAGGCATATTTGCTGTTGGTGAGAAATGGTTCAAGAAGGCAAGGTTGGACATGAACCATTACGAGCCATTTGTGAAAACTAGGTATAGAGTAGGCTGCAGGGCTATCTTCCCTTTCTCACACCTAAAACAGAGATTTGCACCCTTGATGAGGGTTATCATGAAATACTTTACCTCTAAAGGGAGGTACTCCAGAATTTATTCCTACCATGTTAGACTCCTCATGCATTTCACAAGGGTTAAAATGATTCATTTGCCTTACTACTTGTATAGAAGCATTGACAAGATGTCATCCATTGTCCGCAGGAGGACCTATACCCAGAAAATGCATAGTTTATTCCACAATTCCTTGATCAAGATGGCGGTATTACATCAGCTGGAGAAAAAAGGCATTCCTTGGGATGTGTTCATAGACCATAAAGTCTTCACAAGCCCACAAATTCCTCATCAACCAATGTTTCCCTCATCATCTACACAAGTCTCCTCACCTCAAGAAAACCTCCCTTCCTCCCCTTCTCTTGATGCATCAAATGAAGAAGGAAGTGGAAATGATGAAAAAAGTGAAAATGAGGGAGATAATGATAATGAGTCAAATCAAAATGAAGAGGGTGAGAGTGACAATAAATTAGCTCAAAGTGAGGTAGAGGCAGATGAAGAAGAAGAAGAGAATGATGAGGAAGGGGAAGAAAATGATGATGAGACAGAGACAAAAATTGATGAAGAGGAAGAAAAAGGAAATGATGAAGAAGAAAGGGGCAGTGAGCATGAAAATGATGAAGATGAAAACAATGAGAAAAACAGTGAAAACATGGAGATAGATTTGGACGATGAGTTAAGTCAACAAGAGGACAGAGGAGACAGTTTGAGCAGTGATGTTGATTTGAGCTAGCAAGAAGCAGAAGACATGGAAATAGAGAAAGAGGATCACAATGAAGAAAATAAAGAAATGACAGTGAAAATTAATTTAGTAGTGATGAAGAGGGTAGCTAGGATAAAGATCAAAATAGTGAGGAAAATGGAGAGGCTAAGGGTAGCAGTGACACCCAAGAAGCAAGCCTCAGTGATGGACAAGACAACAAAGAGGAAAACATTCATGACAGTCATGACGGTCATGAAGACAGTCATCAAAATAATGAAGGAGATGAAGGGGCTGATAATAAAATTGAAGATCACAGCAGTAAAGAGGCAAGCAGCTCAAATGAAGAAGAAAATGATAATGCAGAAAATAGTGAAGAGGATGAGAGTGGTGATGATGTAGAAGACAATGATGAGGTATAAAATATTTTGAATGATGATACCAATAATGAAGATGAAGAAGTTGATGACAACAACAAGGATCACAGCCATGAAAAAGACACCAACAAGATCACCATCACACCTCTTTCATTCACATATCAGAGAGGGCCAAGGCTTGTGTTTGTTGCCTCTAAAAGGCAAGGGACCATGCCATCTACATCAGCTCAACCACTAGACAAAGTCAAACAAAGGGTAAAAGAAGAAGAAGAAGATCGTGAGGTGGAAAGGGAGTTTGAAATCATTTAGGTGGACAGTGATGAGGAGGAGGAGGCAAGGATCTCAATCTTGATCATCCAAAACAAAAATTCACTCATTGAATAACTCCAAGCCAATCTGAATAGAGCCAAAAGTGTGAATGATGCCTTTGACTTGGAAAACAAGCAGCTAGGTGCACAAATAGCTATTTATGAGGCTAGAGCCACTAAGGCCTGGAAAGAAGCCCAAAGGGCACAGGTAAAACTATAAGAGTTAATGGGCACTTATAAAGAGAGTGAGGATGAGGAAGGTCAACCTAGGAGGAGGCCTAGAACCATGGGGTTGAGGAAGGCATTGGCAAAACAAAAAGAACAAGAAGCATCCCTAGAAGAACAACTCCCCTTAGATGAGCTATTTTCCATAGAGATAACACAGGATCGGGAGCCTTGGTTGGAAAGATCCAACATACACTTGAAGGCTAAATTGGAGAAGGCTAACAAGAATATTGACCTCCAAAGAAGGATGACTAAGCATTATGCCCGGAGAAATCAAGTTGCAAGGGCCAAACTAAAGAAGGCCCAAACCAAGATCCAGGCACTAAAAGAAGAAAACGGCCAAGCTAGACTTGGAATTTTGGCACAAGATTCTCTACAGGTCTCTCAAACCCCATGAGGGAGACATCCACCAATTTTGAAGAAATTTTGACAAGCTTTTGTTTTTTGTGAATTTGGAGGCTTATAAGCGTAGTGCCACTAGCGCTACGCTTTTCCCTCAGGAATCCTCCAAGGGATAACTTTAAATTTTTGGGTTTCTCATGCCTAGTAAAATATGCACACCAAATTTCAGAGAATTTGGAGCATTTTTGACCCCTCAAAAGGTCAAAAAACAACTCATTTTTCACCATTCTGCCTCATTTTCAGGCCTGGCGCTGCACTTAGAGAAGTTTTGGAAATTTGAATTTTTAAACCAGTTATAGGTGCTCAATCAGAAAACAAAAGGTATATCTAGAAATATGACTCTGCAGGCTTTCCAATGGGCCATCACGGAGCAAACTCTGACATCGGGAAGGTCCCCAAAACTTGGCTGAAACATGACCTATTTTCTGCCTAGGATGGCGCTGCGCTTATAGACAACACTGTGTGTTTTTGGCCAAAAGTCAACAAAACAAACTCATTTATTGAAAAATTATATTTTTATGTTTTTTGAGGCAAATAAATCTAGAATTAGGTTCTAGAAGTTATTTTGGAATTTATTTCATGGGATATTTTGTGCCTTGGGCCTTGCGTGGTCTCTTGGGAATTTATGACATTTATGAGTGATTTTGACATTTTCTAACTCTATCTATGGTTTTTTCCCTACTTTTCTAGATAAATAGATCATGAGGGTTTCATTTTAAATGTTGGCATTTTATGAGTTTTGAGAGAAATACATGGTTTTATTGAGTTTGAAGAAGAAATTGGTCTCGTGGAGTTTGTGAATGGGTTGCTTTGATTGATGATGAAGGAGGATAGCTTGTAGGATCCCTGAGCATGATTAATGGTGATGTGTCTATGTTTAGTTCTTGTTTCCTTATGTATCATTTTGTTACATCCTTTTATATTGCAGTAGAACATAAGAGTATAGGCTAAGAAATTTTGTTTGAGGCACCTTAGTCCTTCCTGTTTTCTATTGTCTTTATGTTTTCCTCTGCTGGGTTAGTTTAGGGAATTCTTAGTTTCTTCTTAGACCTACCTATGCTTGTTTATTCCATGAATGGTTCAATATAGTAGTTTTAAAATATGTTTCATGGTTAGCCTTGCTTATTTGATGCTATTTAAACTCTATTTTGGAATCTCTCTTTAAAGTAATGCTTGTTAGGTTTTAGAAAAAGAGGCCATGCTCTGATCATTCCCTTTTTCCATGTTGGAGAAGTTGCCTTAAAGATCTTTGTAGCTTGATCATAGATGCTTAGGATTTCCCTCTTCTTTGATTAAAGTTTTTTGTTATCTTGTATGTTTTCTAATATTGAAGGTGAAATCACTAGAAGTTAGATAAGTTTCTTGCTTTCTATGGTTCACTGAATTGTTCATCTTGAATGCTTGTTTGCTTAAGTATGATAAAAAAGCTATTGTTTTGCCTTGTCTTATGATTATGTCCTTATATTGATCAGTATTCGAGACCATCTTGTTTAAAAGGTACTTGTTTAAGGACTCTACACTGCCCTTACACACCTACTTTGCTCACAAACTTTATGTTCATTTCACTTTACACATGCCTTAAAGATCCATTTGACCATGCTAGATTTTCCTTGTTATGCATCTTGTTTCATTGTTGAGATATCCATGACTTTCATAGAATCCATAGCGCAATGATTTTAAGACCTCTCACTCCACCTATTCTACTTGATCATCTTACCCAACCAAAACAAACAACAAACCCTACACTTAACAACTAGCCTAAAATCAAACCCTAAAAGAAAACAAGTTCACAGCCTTTTCATATAATAGAGAGAGCCCTCTCTGAGTCCAGGAAGGCTAGGTCCTAGGACTCCAAAGACTGGTTTGATGTTACCTTGTGAATTTGGTCTACCAATCTGCTAAATCACGGGACACTAACACTAATAAATTAGTTAACTTGTACAAGTTATCTTATGATGTGGAATTACAATTTTATTCTAATTTAGTTCAAGGGAAAATTAAATTAGAATCCTTTCTTGGTGATATTTTCAACACTCCCTCTTAGCGATAAAGGGATCATATGATACCCCAATATTGCCTCTATGGAACTCAAATTTGCCTCTTGAAAGTGCCTTTGTCAAGATGTCTACATCCTATTCCTCTGAAGGAATGTAATTGATCGAAATCTAGATTATGGGGAAAATTTTGCAAAAAATTCAAAGTGCTTAGAATCACACAAAACTAGAATGACCAGATTGGGCCCATCGCTAGGGATCCCGCGCAATTCATTTCAGTCAAAATGGAGTAAGTATGAGGAAGTTAGAGTCCGTTGATCGTCGTGCCAAACACACTAATTTAGAAAAAAAGGATAAAACCAGGTCTAAGGCCAAAAAATTGGGTTTTCCTCTGGCCCAATGACATGATGAAAAATGTCGCAGCGTGGTTAGTTGTGAATTGTTGCAATTTAATTGGTTTTTGATGAGCCAATGGGGAGTTGACATGTGGCTAGCTTGGAGGCCGCCACGTGTCCCTCCCAAAGGCCAAATTTCTGGGTTAATGTCAAAGTTAGAATTCTGAATTATGGTTCCAAGGTTCAAATTTTATTAAATGAATTATGAATTATGGTTCCAAGGTTCAAATCTTATTAAACTCTAAAATATCATATACGTCAAAGGTTGAAATATTAATGAGTCCAAAGTCCGAATTTTTTTATGGTGCAAAAACTTTACATAGAGGCTGGGTAGATGTCGAGGCTCAATTTGCGACCTCCCCTGACACAATGCACCACCTTACCACTATACCACTACAATAGTTCTTAACTATAGTGGGTCACGAATTATATTCCAATCCATATGGTAATGATGTTGGGGGTAAGGAGGGGGCCAAACCACTCACCACAGGACCACATGCGTACGACCAGGAGCATAGTTAATTTATAATCATGCAGGATTAAGTTTTAAATGAGTTTAATTAACCCAAATCCATTGTTAGCGCTAATCCTTATCACTAATCCTGATTTGGGTTAAAATGCGCTTAGTGCATTGAACTCATACTTATCCACATTTTAAACAATGCTTAGTTAAATTAAACAGGAGTTTAATTCAGTGGTTAAAATGATGGAGCCTCCAAATTCGACGCCAACTCGAAATTTAGCGGCTTTAATTAGAGTTTCTCAAGTTTTAGTGGGGTTTCCTAGGCCAAAATTGAATGAGGCATAACTGGAGCTTTTTTCGAATAATTTTTGCATAGAAAGAGTCATTCATAGATGATTTTGATGCTATGAGCATGATGGTGCAGGTTCTAGAGGCATTGGAGCACTTCTGTAAGTGATTTTTCCACTTTGAATATTAAAGAAGCCCAGGTCCACCAGGAGAGGAGGTCATGCCTAGATCATATGAAGACCATTTACAGAGCTTGAAGAGTCTATTTTGAGGTTTTTGGGTCTTATGAATTCAATGGAGCAAGCTTCAAATCCACTAGATCAATTTAGGTGCATGTAATCATATAATTGACCATTAATCCAAAGAGGGCCTGGCCAGTTGAAGTAGGTTCATGGAGATGTAGCGTAGGAGGGGTAAACTCTGTTATCATCTATTATGTAATGTGTTTGTTATGTGCTATTAATTTGATGTTTATTTTCTATACATGAGTTTTTAATAACTAAATTACATGATGAATTGCTCATAAACTAGCCACAAAACTTCACACATAAACCCCTTCACAACTTGCTGATTTGAGATGATCCTAAACAAATTTATTTAATACTGATGAGGGAGATAGCACATCAAAACTAGTTTGTCCATATTTAGATCAAGTTGGTATCAAAGCACAATTTAGCTCATTTTAGCCAAGGTTAGATAGAGGAATTAAAAATGTCCAAGGTTACAAAGTTAAAAAAAAAGAATGAATGTCATGCTTGAAGAGACATGTAGGGCCAATCATCACTTAAAGCGAATCATTCCATGTATATAAAAGGAAAAAAAGACAGAACTTCATTTCATTTTCACTCCTATTACCTCTTATCATCGAGATCATTCTTCTTTGGTGATAAAACAATGGATTCTTAGCTAAAATTGGGAAAAATTTCTTGGCACTGCGCATAGAGACATTACACTGTCCTTCTGGAGGAGGCGCTACGCGTAGGAAGACTGCGCTGCGCACAGGGCAGAGTTGCCCAAATTTCCCATTTAAGCACCAATTTCAAGTTTTTCAAATTCCATTCCAGATTTTTCACCCTCCAAACTTCATAACAAGTAAGTGCATTCATTTTCATGCCCTCTCTTCCTTTGCAAACCAAGAAATAATCATAAGCTTAGTCTCCTAGGATTTTCTATGAATTTCATGGTCTTGGTTTTCAAATGAATTGTCCCTACAAATCTATTTGCAACTCATAAATAACCTCCATCCATCACAAAGTCATTTCCCATAATTTTTCTTATCTTCCCCATAAACCCTAGCCCTATTCTACCAATTTGGGAAATTTCCCTAGCTAGGACTGTGTTTAAATTTCCTAGCCCATTTCCCTCACTCATTTACCTTAATTTAACTCCCTAAAGATCCCTAAGACCCCTTCCCATCTCCCTAAATTATCCTACTCCCATCTACCTTCCCTAACTCCCTCATTTCACCCCTTTACTCACTTTTCCTTTTTCTTTCCCACCTATCATCTAGGGTTTCAATCATGGAAGGAGATTATTCACCATCAGAGAAAAGAAAAAATCACAAAGGGGGGAAGATACTAAGGTATGAGCTCTCAAATTTTAGTGAAATCACTTCCTCACCATTCATTACAAAATGCTTTGAAGATGTCAATTCCCTAGGGTTTTGTCAAAGAGTGGAGGAGGTAGGTTTCCATGAGCAACTTACATATTTGTTTGCCACCAATTTGAAGGGAGAAAAGGCCACCATTGCAGGGATTGATTTCACATTTTATTTTGATGCCATCTCTCTTGCTACAGGGATAACAAATCATGGTGAATACTGGTTCAAAGTCAGGAACCTAGACCTTGAGTAGTACAAACCGTACATAAAATCACAGTATAAGGAGGCTCATTCACATATTCTTCCATTCAGATACTTGCTGGAGCGGTATGCACCATTGATGAAGGTTGCAATGAAAAATTTCACATGTGAGGGCAGGTTTTCCAGGTTGTACCAGTATCACATTAGACTGTTCATGCACTTCACATCAATGAAGTCCCTTAATTTATGCAATTTCTTATATAGGAGTGTGAGTAGGATGGATGAAAAGGTGCAAGTAAAAAACATTGAACATTAATCTAGCCTATTTCACCATAGCTTGGTGAAGGTAATAGTTCTCCATTAGTTGGCAGAGAATAACATGACATGGAATACCTTCATTGAGGCAGCCTTGTAGATGCACACAACTACTACACCAAATCAGCAACAAAACATATCACCTTCCATGTCAACACAACCTATGGAGGTGGAATCATCAAGAAAAAAAGCTGAGGCTTAAAATAGGCCTAGGCCTGAGGTTACTGACACTTATCAGAAAGACATGAGCTTGTGTTTTCTCCTGAGGAATGGGCCAAGCCTACTTCACCAAAACAAGGATCACCATCAATGCATCATGACACATCCATGCATAAGGAAGAGCATGAATTTGAACTAGTTGACTTGAAGGACTATGATGAGCAAGAAAAATTGGAGAGGGTAATCAAAGACAAGGATGCTCAGATAAAAGAGCTCCAAGACAATTTTGTAAGGTCCCAATTCATCATTTCATTTTTTTAATAAGAGAACAGTCAACTTAAAACAAAGCAGCTGATTATGGAGGTAGATAAACTTAAAGCTAAGAGGAAAGAAACGAAGGGAAAAGTAGTGGTTGAGCATGATAAGCATTATGAGTCTGATGAGAATGAACAATAGGTGAGAAAGAAGAGGCCAAGAACCATGGGTCTCAAGAAGGCATTGTAGAAAGAAAAAGAGCAAAACCCTATAGATGATAAGCTCACTTTTGAGAAGAAGATTGTCATGGAAATCAATGAAGATAGGGAATATTTGCTAGAAAGGCTCAATAATCACTTAGAAAATTTCCTTGACAAGGCCAACAGGGATAACAAGATTCACAAGCACATGGCTAACCATTACCACACAAGAAACAAAATTTGTAATGTCAAGATCAAGCAATTGCAAGATAAGCTCAAGGAAACCCTAATCAGCCAAAAGGAGAAGGGTAAGTTAGATATTATTGCTTATGCCTAAATGATAGCATAGTAAACCTCATTTTGCACTTATGGACCAATTTTGCGAAGATTTGGAGCAATTTGACTTTTTTGGTGAAATTTGGTGCAAATTTGGAAAATTCAGAAATTTCACTAGGTCTAGAAGTGCAACACCTTGGCGCTGCGCTTTTTCCTTAGAGATCCAAATTAAAAATGGTTGAAATTTCTAGAAAGATGATGGCATACAATCAAAACCCATTTTCTCATATTTCTGATTCAGGGCTCATACTTGAGAAAAATGAGAAAAAGGGGTAAAAAATCAACATTCTGCCCCTCTTTTTGGCTGGTGCTGCGCTTTTGAAGACACCTTGGGAGAATGCATTTTTGAATGAATTCCCATGGAAAATTTTAAAAAATTTAAGAGGTTCTAGAAACTAGACAGAAAGGGATAGTTTACCATTCTTTTAGATATAAATTTTGACTTTAGGAAGGTTCTTAAAAATGGCCTCAAAGATGGCGTTGCACTTTTGCAATTTTCTAAGATTTTAATTAAATTTTCATTGTGTAATTTTCTCCAATTTCTAGTTTGACTTTTGTAAAGGTAAAAAGGTTAAAGTAGATGAATGTAAAAGTCAAAATGTAAATGTAAATTTTAAAAATGGAGTTTAATATGTGTCTTATCCTCCATTTATTTCTTTGAGGATATTTCTCTTGATAGTTAGATAAAGGAGGAATTTGTTGTGTAACCTCCCTAGTGTGTAGCAGACTTTAGATAGATGCATGTATTTGAATTTATTGTTGGAAAATTCGACCTCTAAGGGTGAATTTAGACCTCAGTGGCTATATGAGGCCCATTTTAATCAGTTTCAAATGTTGGATGTTGTGGAATTTAGCTTGAACACTAATGTACTTCGTGAATTTGGTAGGAACTAATAGACATAATTTGCAGCTGTTGTGGTGGGATTCATGTGGTTTGTGTTTTAGCAGTGTTTCTTATTTTGTGATCATATGGTATAATGTATTGTACCTTACATATTCATTTCCATGTCTTATGTGATTGATTTCTAAGTTTGATAAACAAAATTCATTGATTTAATGCTCTGTTTTGGAGAAGTTTTAACATTTATGTTCATTTTCTTCTGATATAAACAAATTCATGATATTCATGCTTGTTTTGAAACTCTACCAACCATATTCACCAAGATACCTTTAAAGTGCTAAAGTGTGTGCCTACCTTGCCCTATTACATCTCCGCAAATCTGTTTTTCAGAGCCCTTACCTAGTTTTTCCTAGACCTAAACCACCATCCAACAAAAACTTTCTAAATCAGATCGAAACCCTAATCTGCATATATAGTCTAATATCTTTCATGATCCAGTGAAATTGGTTGTGATCTCATTGATAGAGCCCTCTCAGCCTAGTAGGTCTAGCTACTAGGTCAAAGTGGTTCGTGGTTACCTTTGCTAATCTCCTTCTCATACTTCGGAGAACTGGTGGAGTGCTAACACATCCCATGGTGTTTTTGGAATTGGCCAATGTCTAATTTCACTATGAAGTTCATGAATTTTTTTCTTATTTTAGCAATGCTTATTTATTATTTACACTATTCAAGATAGAGAAATATTTTTTATTTTTAGGATTGAGGTTAATCACCGCCTTATAATATCTTAGATCCATTTTCCCATCTAACTCTATTAACCAACAATTTCTCGTTTACATGCTCTCACACACATGAGGGTTAAATTTAATTATAATGAAATTTCAAGGGTTTCATTTTGTAAGGTAGTCGATGTTCAAAATTCATGAAATTTTTTGATATTCAAGACGCGACACCAAACAATATGAACTATATTAAGAGTTGGTGTGATCAAGGTCGAGTGTGGTCCCCAAGTGATTTTTACGGGTCATATGTCATTATATCACGATTTCTTAGACCATACACTAGTCCCACAACTCATGGACATGTTAGAAAAGAAACAAATAATGATAAATTGGACTAAAGGGTGCGAATCAACTCACATAAAAAGAATAATAATAAGATACTATTATCATATGTTGTAAAAATACTAAAAACCAAAGTGATAATCGCAAAGGTTTTATGTCCCCGAAGAGGGTAGAAAATTCGGTGATTTGAGGGTGCTTTCCACCCCACTAACCCTCCTAAAAAATAGTAGAGGTGGCGTGGCCCACTACTTGCATGCATGCATGTGAGACGATTAAGGAGAACAATGGTGAATGAATGAATGTGACGAAAAACAAATCTTTAAGTTTCTTAGCCTGGATGATTAACGAAATTTGTGAATCAGAGGCAAGTATGGGCTTCGATCTTACAAGAGGTACACCTACAACTCCTAATTAGGGAGTCAATATAAAGGTGGAAATCTTGGTTTAGGAGTTCGATATTGTGCTGCGAGGGGAGTTTTCTAGCATGGGGGATGAGTTTCTTGGGGAAGGGCATGATAATAGCCTAATAGTTCGGACCCTGGTATCACAAAAGGTAGCTTATCTCCACTGCATGGAATTAGGGAGGTGGCTCAACGCTTTGATTCCTGGCATATGCATGGTCGCCTACCAGAATTGCCTTCGATTTCTTTGGGAAGGAACCTTTTTAGTACTATTATATCTCTATTCTTATTTCACCTAGGCATCGAAGAAATTTTATGTCTACGGGGTTACAATTTATTTCATGTCAACCCAGGTTTCATTTTCTTCCTCTAATGGGTGCTAGCTAGAAGTGTACTGGGGAGATTCACTCCCCAACACAAACATACCTAGATTGTGCATTCTGGATGGAACTTGCAGTTAGTCTCTAAGGATTGAGTTCATTTCAAATTCAGTTGTTTTCCAAACCAAAATATGTCTGGGGTGGTGTAACTTATTTAGTATTGCCTCCAAGGAAGGGTTGTTTACAACTTGACTTCGGAATTAGTTGCTTTCCATTCATTGTATACAATTTCCTAGTGGGGATTTGAGGTTTAGGGCGAGGTTCTTTCATAGAGACTATGTGGATATATGGGTGTGAAGGTTGATGTTTCTAACACTTATTTAAGCATCCACATTATTTTCATGCTCAATTTTGTTGTACAATGGGAGAAACAACCATGCCACTATAGAAAATCCACATAGATTCAACCTATAATTGTAATATGCTAAAACACTTGAATCTACTCTACCAATTTTGGAAACCAAATTAGATCGTGAAATCACAAAATATGAAAGAGAAAGAATTTAAATCACATAATACAAAAGTATTTCCTGGGGAAAGCCTCAGTAAAAAATCCTGCTATCGGTATATTACATAAGTTAGCAACTATGAGAAGATTAATATACTTTTCTCCAAGTTGAGAAACCTCTGCACTATCTCTATCTGTCTTATTGATTCCTAGAAAAGAGTGGTTCAATACTTAACCATTTTTCTTCCCTCCAGGATCCCTATTTCCTTGCACTATTTCCTTGGGTAATTATGCCCCATTAATTATTTAAATTCCCAATCCATAATGCACAATTTGTTAGGGGCCTTTCTCTAACTACATGCATTACTGATGCAATTTAGATGATTATACAACTGATATTATTCTGCCCTTGAACTCCAATCTCAACTGGGTATTTGTCAGAAGTGGCATGCATGCGTTATTTATGAGTGAATCTTACATTATTTGATTGATCAGTAGATGTGGTTTAAGTCCAAGTTCCACTCTTTTACCTCTCACTAGTTCTTCCATAAGTTATAACTAGTTAAACTAATTTTAACTCAAATAAATTGAGTTAATTAACTACAACTCAAAATAAAATCAACTAGGGCTCCTATTTTGGAGGAGACACTCTACATGACTCATATTAGACCCTAACCTTGAATTAGCTGAACCAAATAAGTCCTGAAAACTTAGTTAACTCGTACAATTTATCTTGTGATGTGGAATTACAATTTTATTCTAATTTAATTCAAGGGAAAATTAAATTAGAATCCTTTCTTGGTGACATTTTCAACACTCCCTCTCAGCAATAAAGGGATCATATGAAACCCCAATCCTACCTCTATGGAAATCAAATTTTCCTCTTGAAAGTTTCTTTTTCAAGATGTCTACATCCTATTCCTCTCAAGGAATGTAGTTGATTGAAATCTGGATTACGGGGAAAAATTTGCCAAAAATTCAAAGTGCTCAGAATCACATAAAACTAAAATGACCGGATCGGGCCCGTCGCCAAGGATCCGACGCAATTCATTTCACTCACAACGGAGTCATTATGAAGAAGTTAGAGTCCACTGATTGCCGTGCCAAACAGACTAATTTAAAAAAAAAGGATCAAACAGGGTAAAGGCCAAAAATTTGTATTTTCCTCTGGCCCAATGACAGGATGAAAAATGTCGAAGTGTGGTTGGTTGTGAATTGTTGCAATTTAATTGGTTTTTGATGAGCCAATGGGGAGTTGACATGTGGCTAGCCCAGAGGCCACCACGTTTCCCTCCCAAATGCCAAATTTATGGGTTAATGTCAAAGTTAGAATTCCGAATTATGGTTCCAAGGTTCAAATTTTAATAAATGAATTATGAATTATGGTTCCAAGGTTCAAATTTTATTAAACTCTAAAATATCATATACGTCAAAGGTTGAAATATTAATGAGTCCAAAGTCCGAATTGTTTTATGGTGCAAAAAATTTACATAGAGGCTGGGCAGACGTCGAGGCTCAATCTGCGACCTCCCCTGACACAATGTGCCACCTTACCACTATACCACTACAATAGTTCTTAACTATTGTGGGCCGCGAATTATATTCCAATCCATATGGTAATGATAGTGGGGGTAAGGAGGGGGCCAACCCCCTCACCACAGGACCACATGCATATGACCAGGAGCATAGTTAATTTATAATGACGTAAGATTAAGTTTTAAATGAGTTCAATTAACCCAAATCCATTGTTAGCGCTAATCCTTATCACTAATCCTGATTTGGATTAAAATGTGCTTAGTGCATTGAACTCACACTTATCCACATTTTAAACAATGCTTAATTAAATTAAACAAGAGTTTAATTCAGTGGTTAAAACGATGGAGCCTCCAAATTCGACGCCAACTCGAAATTCAACGGCTTTAATTAGAGTTTCTCAAGTTTTAGTGGGGTTTCCTAGGCCAAAATTGAATGAGGCATAACTAGAGCTTTTTTAAAATAATTTTGGCATAGAAAGAGTCATTCCTAGATGATTTTGATGCTATGACCATGATGGTGTAGTTTCTAGAGCCATTGGAGCACTTCTGTAAGTGATTTTTCCGCTTTTGAATATTAAAGAAGCTCAGGTGCACCAAGAAAGGAGGTCATGCCTAGATCATCTGAAGACCATTTCTAGAGCTTGAAGAGTCTATTTTGAGGTTTTTGGGTCTTATGAATCCAATGGAGCAAGTTTCAAAGGCATTGGATCAATTTAGGTGCATGTAATCATATAATTGACCATTAATCCAAAGAGGGCCTAGCCAGTTGAAGTAGGTTCATGGAGATGTAGCCTAGGAGGGGTAAATTCCGTTATCATCTATTGTGTAATGTGTTATTTGTGTGCTATTTCTTTGCATTTTATTTGCTATACATGAGTTTTTAAGAACTAAATTACATAATTAATTTCTCATAAACTAGGAATAAAAATTGACACATAAACCCCTTCACAACATGCTAATTTGAGATGATCCTAAAAAAAATTATTTAATACTGATGAGGTTGCTAGCACATCAAAAATAGTTTTTCCATATTCAAATCAAGTTGGTATCAGAGCACAACTTAGCTCATTTAGCGAAGGTTAGCTAGAGGAATTAAAAATGTCGAAGGTTACAAAGTTAAAAAAAAAAGAATGAATGTCATGCTTGAAGAGACATGTAGGGCCAATCATGACTTAAAGCGAATAATTCCATGTCTATAAAAGGCCAAAAAGACACAAATTAATTTAATTTTCACTCCTATTACCTCTTATCATCGAGCTTATTCCTCCTTTGGTGATAAAAAACTGGTTTCTTAGCTAAAATTGGGAAAATTTTCTTGGCCCTGTGCATAAAGACACTACACTGTCCTTCTGGAGGAGGCACTGCGCGTAGGAAGACTGTGCTAGGCATGGGGCAGAGTTGCCCAAATTTCCCATTTAAGCACCAAATTCAAGTTTTTCAAAATCCATTCCATATTTTTCACCCTCCAAACATCATAACAAGTAGGTGCATTCATTTTCATGCCCTCTCTTCTTTTGCAAACAAAGAAATAATCATAAGTTTAATCTCCTAGGGTTTTGTATGAATTTCATGGTCTTGGTTTTCAAATGATGAATTGGTGCTTTAAAAACATAGTATCCTTGTCCCTACACCTCTATTTGCAACTTATAAATCACCTCCATCCATCACAAAGCCATTTCCCATCATTTTTCTTATCTTCCCCATAAACCCTAGCCCTATTCTACCAATTTGGGTAATTTCTCTAGCTAGGACCATTTTAAAATTTCCTAGCACATTTCCATCTCTCATTTCCATTAATTTCACTCCCTAAATATCCCTAAGACCCCTGCCCATCTCCCTAAATTATCCTACTCCCATCTCCCTTCCCTAACTCCCTTATTTCACACCTTTACTTACTTTTCCTTTTTTTATTTTTCTTTTCTCTTTCCCACCTATCACCTAGGGTTTCAATCATGGAAGGAGATTATTCACCATCAGAGAAAAGAAAAAATCACAAAGGGGGAATATACTGAGGTATGAACCCTCAAATTGTAGTGAAATCACTTCCTCTCCATTCATTACAAACTGCTTTGAAGATGTCAACTGCCTAGGGTTTTTTCAAAGAGTGGAGGAGGTAGGTTTCCATGAGCAACTTACATATTTGTTTGCCACCAATTTGAAGGGAGAAAAGGCCACCATTGTAGGGATTGATTTCACATTTTTTGTTGATGCCATCTCTCTTGCTACAGGGATAACAAATCATGGTGAATATTGGTTCAAAGTCAGGAACCTAGACCTTGAGTAGTACAAACCCTACATAAAATCACAGTACAAGGAGGCTCATTCACATATTCTTCTATTAAGATACTTGTGGAGAGGTATGCACCATTGATGAAGGTTGTGATGAAAATTTTCACATGTGAGGGCAAGTTTTCGAGATTGTACCAATATCACATTAGACTGCTCATGCACTTCACATCAGTGAAGTCCCTTAATTTATGCAATTTCTTGTATAGGAGTGTGAGTAGGATGGCTGAAAAGGTGAAAGTAAAAAAAATTGAACATTACACTAGCCTATTTCACCATATCTTGGTGAAGGTAATAGTTCTCCATAAGTTGGAAGAGAATAACATGACATGGGATACCTTCATTGAGGCTGTCTTGTAGATGCACACAACTACTACACCAAATTAGCAACAAAAAATATCACCTGCCATGCCAGCACAACCTATGGGGGTGGGATCATAAAAAAAACAAGCTGAGGTTTCTAATAGGCCTAGGTTTTAGGTTACTGACACTTATCAAAAAGGCATGAGGCTTGTGTTTTCTCCTGAGGAATGGGCCAAGGCTACTTCACCAAAACAAGGATCACCATCAATGCATCATGACACATCTATGCATAAGTAAGAGCATGAATTTGACCTAGTTGAATTGAAGGACTATGATGAGTAGGAAAACTTGGAGATGGTAATCAAAGACAAGGATGCTTAGATAAAAGAGCTCCAAGAATTTTTTTTAAGGTCCCAATTCATCATTTCATTTCTTGAACAAGAGAACAGTCAACTCAAAACAAAGCAGCTGATTATGGAGGTAGAGCAAATTAAAGTTAAGAGGAAAGAAATGAAGGGAAAAGCAGTGATTGAGCATGATGATTCTGATGAGAATGAACAATAGGTGAGAAAGAAGAGGCCAAGAACCATGGGTCTCAAGAAGGCATTGCAGAAAGAAAAAGAGAAAAACCCTATAGATGATGAGCTCACTTTTGAGGAGAATATTGTCATGGAAATCAATGAAGATAGGGAATTTTTGCTAGAAAGGCTCAATACTCACTTATAAAATCTCCTTGACAAGGCCAACAGGGATAACAAGATTCATAAGCACATGGCTAACCATTACCGCACAAGAAAAAAAATTTGTAATGTCAAGATCAAGCAATTGCAAGATAAGCTCAAGGAAACCCTAATCAGCCAAAAGGAGAAGGGTAATTTAGATATTATTTCTGATGCCTCAATGATAGCATATTAAACGTCATTTGGCACTTCTGGACCAATTTTGGGAATATTTGGAGCAATTTATTTTTTTGGGTGAAATTTGGTGCAAATTTGGAAAATTCAAAAATTTCACTAGGCACTCTGCTTTTTCCTTAGAGCTCCAAATTAAAAATGGTTTAAATTTCTAAAAATATGATGGCATATTATAAAAACCCATTTTCTCATATTTATGATTCAGGGCTCATATTTGAGAAAAATGAGAAAAAGGGGTAAAAAATCAACATTCTGCCCCTCTTTTTGACTGGTGCTATGCTTCTGAAGACCCCTTGGGAGAATGAGTTTTTGAAGGACTTTCCATGGGTAATTTTAAAAAATTTAAGAGTTTATGGAAACTGGATAGATAGGGCTATTTTACGATTCTTTCAGATTTAAATTTTGACTTCAGGAAGGTGCCTAAAAATGGCCTCCAAGATGGCGTTGCGCTTCTGCAATTTTATGAGATTTTAATTAATTTTTCACTGTGTAATTTTCTCCAATTTCTACTTTGAATTTTGTAAAGGTCAAAAGGTGAAAGTAGATGATTTTAAAGTCAAAATGTAAATGTAAATTGTAAAAATGGAGTTTAATAGGTGTCTTATCCTCCATTTATTACTTTGAGGATATGTCTCTTGATGGTTAGATAAAGGAGGAATTTGTTGTGTAACCTCCCTAGTGTGTAGCAGACTTCAGATAGATGCATGTATTTGAATTTATTACTGAAAAATTCAACCTCGAAGGGAGAATTTAGACCTTTGTGGCTATATGAGGCCCATTTTAATCAGTTTCAAATGTTGGATGCTGTGGAATTTAGCTTGGAACACTAGTGTACTTCATGAATTTGGAAAGAACTAATAGACATAATTTGCAGCTGTTGTGGTGGGATTCATGTGGTTTGTGTTTTAGTAGTGTTTATTCTTTTGTGATCATATGTTTGAATGTATTTCACCTTACATATTCATTTCCATGCCTTATGTGATTGATTTCTAAGTTTGATAAACAAAATTCATTGATTTAATGCTCTATTTTGGAGAAGTTTTCACATTTATGTTCATTTTATTTCGATATAAATGAATTCATGATATTCATGCTCATTTTTAAACTCTACCAACCATATTCACCAATATACCTTTAAAGTGCTAAAGTGTGTGCCTACCTTTGCCCATTACATCTCTGCAATTTTGATTTTCAGAGCCTTGACCTAGTTTTTCCTAGACCTAAACCACCATCCATCACAAAATTTCTAAATCAAATAAAAACCCTAATCTGCATATATAGTCTAATATCTTTCGTGATCCAGTAAAATTGGTTGTGATCTCATTGATAGAGCCCTCTCAGCCTAGTAGGGCTAGCTACTAGGTCAAAGTGGTTTGTGGTTACCTTTGCTGATCTCCTTCTCATACTTCGGAGAACTGGTGGAGTACTAACACATCCCATGGTGTTTTTAGAATTGGCCAATGTATAATTTCACTATGAATTTCATGAAAAATTGTTCTTATTTTAGCAATGCTTATTTATTCTTTACACTGGTCAAGACAGAGAAATATTTTTTATTTTTAGGATTGAGGTTAATCACCTCCTAATAATATCTTAGATCCGTTTTCCCATCTAACTCTATTAACCAACAATTTCTCATTTACATGCTCCCACACGCATGAGGGTTAAATTTAAGTATAATGAAATTTTAAGGGTTTCATTTTGTAAGGTAGTCGATGATCAAAATTCATGAAAATTTTGGTATTCAAGAGGAGACACCAAACAATATGAACTATATTAAGAGTTGGTGTGATCAAGGTCGAGTGTGGTCCCAAAGTGATTTTTACAGGTCATATGTCACTAGATCACGATTTCTTAGACCACAAAATAGTCCCACAACTCATGGACATGTTAGAAAAGAAACAAATAATGATAAATTGGCCTAAAGGGTGCGAATCAACTCACATAAAATGAATAATAATAAAATACTATTATCATATGTTGTAAAAATACTAAAAACGAAAATGATAATCATAAGGGTTTTATGTCCCTGAGGGGAGTGGAAAATTTGGTGATTTGAGGGTGCTTTCCACCCCACTAACCCTTCTAAAAAATAGTAAAGGTGGCGTGGCCCACTACTTGCATGCATGCATGTGAGACGATTAAGGAGAAAAATGGTGAATGAATGAATGCGACGAAAAACACATCTTTAAGATTCTTAGCCTGGATGATTAATGAAATCTGTGAATTGGAGGCAAGTATGGGCTTCGATGTTACAAGAGGTACACCTACAAATCCTAATTAGGGAGTCAATATAAAGGTGGAAATCTTCGTGTAGGAGTTGGATATTGTGCTGCGAGGGGAGTTTTCTGGCATGGGGGATGAGTTTCTTGAGGAAGGGCATGATAAGAGCATAATAGTTGGGACCCTGGTATCAAAAAAGGTAGTTTAGCTCCACTGTGTGGAATTAGGGAGGTGGCTCAACAATTTGATTCCTGGCATATGCATGGTCGCCTACCAAAATTTCCTTCAATTTCTTTGGGAAGGAACCATTTTACTGCTATTATATCTCTATTATTATTTCACCTAGGCATCGAAGAAATTTTATGTCTAAGGGGATACAATTTATTTCATGTCAACCTGGGTTTTATTTTCTTCCTCTAATGGGTGCTAGCTATAAGTGTACTGGGGAGATTCACTCCCCAAGACAAACATACCTAGGTTGTGCATTCTAGATGGAACTTTGCAGTTAGTCTCTAAGGATTGAGTTCATTTCAAATTCAGTGGTTTTCCAAACTGAAATATGTCTGGGGTGGTGTAACTTATTTAGTATTGTCTCCAAGGAAGGGTTGTTTACAAGTCGACTTTGGAATTAGGTGCTCACCATTCATTTTATACAATTTCCTAGTGGGGATATGAGGTTTAGGGGCGAGGTTCTTTCATAGAGACTATGTGGATATATGGGTGTGAAGGTTGATGTTTCTAACACTTATCTAAGCATCCACATTATTTTCATGCTCGATTTTGTTGTACAATGGGAGAAACAACCATGCCACTATAGAAAATCCACATAGATTCAACTGATAATTGTAATATGCTAAAACACTTGAATCTACTCTACCAATTTTGGAAACCAAATTAGATCGTGAAATCACAAAATATGAAAGAGAAAGAATTTCAATCACATAATACAAAAGTATTTCCTGGGGAAAGCCTCAGCTAAAAAATCTTGCTATCGGTATATTACATAAGTTAGCAACTATGAGAAGATTAATATACTTTTCTCCAAGTTGAGAAACCTCTGCACTATCTCTATCTGTCTTATTGATTCCTAGAAAAGAGTGGTTCAATAATTAACCATTTTTCTTCCCTCCAGGATCCCTATTTCCTTGCACTATTTCCTTGGGTAATTATGCCCCATTAATTATTTAAATTCCCAATCCATAATGCACAATTTGTTAGGGGCCTTTCTCTAACTACATGCATTACTGATGCAATTTAGATGATTATACAACTGATAGTATTCTGCCCTTGAACTCCAATCTCAATTGGGTATTTGTCAGAAGTGACATGCATGTGTTATTTATGAGTGAATCTTACATTATCTGATTGATCAATAGATGTGGTTGAAGTCCAAGTTCCACTCTTTTACCTCTCACTAGTTTCTCCATAAGTTATAACTAGTTAAACTAATTTTAACTCAGATAAATTGAGTTAATTAACTACAACTCAAAATAAAATCAACTAGGGCTCCTAATTTGGAGGAGACACTCTACATGACTCATATTAGACCCTAACCTTGAATTAGCTGAACCAAATAAGTCCCAATAACTTATTTAACTCGTACAAGTTATCTTGTGATGTGGAATTTCAATTTTATTCTAATTTAATTCAAGGGAAAATTAAATTAGAATCCTTTCTTGGTGACATTTTCAACACTCCCTCTCAGTGATAAAGGGATCATATGAAACCCCAATCTTGCATCTATGGAACTAAAATTTTCCTCTTGCAAGTGCCTTCGTCAAGATGTCTACATCCTATTCCTCTGAAGGAATGTAGTTGATCGAAATCTGGATTACGGGGAAAAAAGTGCTCAGAATCACACAAAACTAGAATTACCAGATCGGGCCCGTCGCCAGGGATTCGACACGATTCGTTTCACTCAAAACAGAGTTATTATGAGGAATTTAGAGTCCGTTGATCACTATGCCAAACATACTAATTTAAAAAAAAAGGATCAAACAAGGTCAAAGGCCACAAATTTGGGTTTTCCTCTGGCCCAATGATAGGATGAAAAATTTCGTAGCGTGGTTAGTTGTGAATTGTTGCAATTTAATTGGTTTTTGATGAGCCAATGGGGAGTTGACATGTGGCTAGCCCGGAGGCCACCATGTGCCCCTCCCAAAGGCCAATTTCTTGGGTTAATGTCAAAGTTAGAATTCCGAATTATGGTTCCAAGGTTTAAATTTTAATAAATGAATTCTGAATTATGGTTCCAAGGGACCATCATCACTTAAAGTAAATCATTCCATGTCTATAAAATGCCAAAAAGACACAAATTCATTTCATTTTCACTCCTATTACCTCTTATCATCGAGCTCATTCCTCCTTTGGTGATAAAACACTGGTTTCTTAGCTAAAATTGGGAAAAATTTCTTGGCGCTATGCATAGAGACACTACACTATCCTTCTGGAGGAGGCCCTGCGCGTAGGAATACTGTGCCATGCACGGGGCAGAGTTGCCCAAATTTCCCATTTAAGCACAAAATTAAATTTTTTCAAACTCCATTCCAGATTTTTCACCCTCCAAAGATCATAACAAGTAAGTGCATTCATTTTCATGCCCTCTCTTCCTTTGCAAACCAAGAAATAATCATAAGCTTAATCTCCTAGGGTTTTGTATGAATTTCATGGTCTTGGTTTTCAAATGATGAATTGATGCTTTAAAAACATTGTATCATTGTCCCTACACCTTTTTTTGCAACTTATAAATCACCTCCATCCATCACAAAGCCATATCCTATCTTTTTTCTTATCTTCCCTATAAAACCTAGCCCTATTCTACCAATTTGGGCAATTTCCCTACCTAGGACTGTGTTTAAATTTCCTAGCCCATTTCCCTCACTCATTTCCCTTAATTTCACTCCCTAAATATCCCTAAGACCCCTTCCCATCTCCCTAAATTATCCTACTCCCATCTCCCTTCCCTAACTCCCTCATTTCACCCCTTTACTCACTTTTCCTTTTTTTATTTTTCTTTTTTCTTTCCCACCTATCATCTAGGGTTTCAGTCATGGAAGGAGATTATTCACCATCAGAGAAAAGAAAAAATCACAAAGGGCAGAAGATATTGAGGTATGAACCCTCAAATTGTAGTGAAATCACTTCCTCACCATTCATTACAAAATGATTTGAAGATGTCAACTGCCTAGGGTTTTGTCAAAGAGTGGAGGAGGTAGGTTTCCATGAGCAACTTACATATTTGTTTTCCACCATTTTGAAGGGAGAAAAGGCCACCATTGCAGGGATTGATTTCACATTTTCTTTTGATGCCATATCTCTTGCTACAGGGATAAAAAATTATGGTGAATATTGGTTCAAAGTCAGGAACCTAGACCTTAAGTAGTACAAACCTTACATAAAATCACAGTACAAGGAGGCTCATTCACATATTCTTCCATTCAGATACTTGCTGGAGAGGTATGCACCTTTGATGAAGGTTGTGATGAAAAATTTCACATGTGAGGGTAGGTTTTCCAGATTGTACCAATATCACATTAGACTGCTCATGCACTTCACATCAGTGAAGTCCCTTAATTTATGAAATTTCTTATATAGGAGTGTGAGTAGGATGGATGAAAAGGTGAAAGTAAAAAACATTGAACATTACCCTAGCCTATTTCACCATAGCTTGGTGAAGGTAACAGTTCTCCATCAGTTGGAAGAGAATAACATGACATGAGATACCTTCATTGAGGCAGCCTTGCAGATGCACACAACTACTACACCAAATTAGAAACAAAAAATATCACCTACCATGTAAACACAACCTATGGGGGTGGGATCATCAAAAAAATAATCTGAGGTTTCTAATAGGCCTAGGTTTGAGGTTACTGACACTTATCAGAAAGGCATGAGGCTTGTGTTTTCTCTTGGGGAATGGGCCAAGCCTACTTCACCAAAACAAGGATCACTATCAATGCATCATGACACATCTATGCATAAGTAAGAGCATGAATTTGACCTAGTTGACTTGAAGGACTATGATGAGTAGGAAAACTTGGAGAGAGTAATCAAAGGCAAGGATGCTCAGATAAAATAGCTCCAAGACAATTTTGCAACGTCCCAATTCATCATTTCATTTCTTGAATAAGAGAGCAATCAACTCAAAACAAAGCAACTGATTGTGGAGGTAGAGCAACTTAAAGCTAAGAGGCAAGAAATGAAGGGAAAAGAAGTGATTGAGTATGATGAGCATGATGAGTCTGATGAGAATGAAAAATAGGTGAGAAAGAAGAGGCCAAGAACCATGGGTCTCAAGAAGGCATTGCAAAAAGAAAAAAGAGCAAAGTCATATAGATGATGAGCTCACTTTTGAGGAAAATATTGTCATGGAAATCAATGAAGATAGGGAATTTTTGCTAGAAAGGCTCAATACTCACTTATAAAATCTCCTTGACAAGGCCAACAGGGATAAAAATATTCATAAGCACATGGCTAACCGTTACCACACAAGAAACAAAATTTGTAATGTCAAGATCAAGCAATTGCAAGATAAGCTCAAGGAAACCCTAATCAGCCAAAAGGAGAAGGGTGATTTAGATGTTATTTCTGATGCCTCAATGATAGCATATTAAACGTCATTTGGCACTTTTGGACCAATTTTGGGAAGATTTGGAGCAATTTGTTTTTTTTTGTTGAAATTTGGTGCAAATTTGGAAAATTCAGAAATTTCACTAGGCACTCTGCTTTTTCCTTAGAGCTCCAAATTAAAAACGGTTTAAATTTCTAAAAATATGATGGCATATTATAAAAGCCCATTTGCTCATATTTCTTATTCAGGGCACATATTTGAGAAAAATGAGAAAAAGGGGTAAAAAATCAACATTCTGCCCCTCTTTTTGACTGGTGTTGCGCTTCTGAAGACACCTTGGGAGAATGAGTTTTTGAAGGACTTCCCATGCGTAATTTTAAAAAATTTAAGAGTTTATGGAAACTGGACAGACAAGGCTAGTTTACCATTCTTTCAGATTTAAATTTTGACTTCAGGAAGGTGCCTAAAAATGGCCTCCAAGATGTCATTACACTTCTGCAATTTTATGAGATTTTAATTAATTTTTCACTGTGTAATTTTCTCCAATTTCTAGTTTGAATTTTGTAAAGGTCAAAAGGTGAAAGTAGATGATTGTAAAGTTGAAATGTAAATGTAATTGTCTCTAATTTCTAGTTTACCATTCTTTCAGATTTAAATTTATGAGTCAATCTTCAATTATCTAATTGATCAGTAGATGTGGTTGAAGTCCAAGTTCCACTCTTTTTCCTCTCACTAGTTCCTCCATAGGTTATAACTAGTTAAACTAATTTTAACTCAGATAAATTGAGTTAACTAACTACAACTCAAAATAAAATCAACTAGGGCTCCAATTTTGTAGGAGACACTCTACATGACTCATATTAGACCCTAACCTTGAATTAACTGAACCAAATAAGTCCTACTAAATTAGTTAACTCGTACAAGTTATCTTGTGATGTGGAATGCCAATTTTATTCTAATTTAATTCAAGGGAAAATTAAATTAGATCCTTTCTTGGTGACATTTTAAACACTCCCTCTCAGCGATAAAGGGATCATATGAAACCCGAATCCTGCCTCTATGGAACTCAAATTTTCCTCTTGAAAGTACCTTCTTCAAGATGTCTACATCCTATTCCTTTGAAGGAAGGTACTTGATCAAAATCTGGATTACAGGGAAAAAATTGCCAAAAATTCAAAGTGCTCAGAATCACACAAAACTAGAATGATCGGATTGGGCCTGTTGCCAGGGATCTGGCGCAATTAATTTCACTCAAAACGGAGTCAGTACGAGGAATTTAGAGTTCTCTGATCGCCGTGCCAAACAGGCTAATTTAAAAAAAAGGGAGCAAACATGGTCAAAGGCCAAAAATTTGGGTTTTCCTCTGGCCCACTGACAGGATGAAAAATTTCAAAGCATGGTTAGTTGTGAATTGTTGCAATTTAATTGGTTTTTTGATGAGCCAATGGTAATTTGACACGTGTCTATCCTAGAGGCCACCACGTGCCACTCCCAAAGGCCAAATTTTTGGGTTAATGTCAAAATTCAGAATTATGGTTCCAAGGTTCAAATTTTATTAAACTCTGAAATATCATATACGTCAAAGGTTGAAATATTAATGAGTACAAAGTCCGAATTGTTTTATGGTGAAAAAAATTTACATAGAGGCTGGGCGAAGGTCGGGGCTCGACCTCACTACCTGCCCTGACACAATGCACCACCTTACCAGTATACCACTACAATCGTTCTTAACTATAGTGGGTTGCGAATTATATTCAAATCCATATCATAATGATGGTGGCGGTAAGGAGGGGGCCAACCTCCTCACCACAGGACCACATGCAGACGACTAGGAGAATAGTTAATTCATAATGGCGTGGGATTAAGTTTTAAACGAGTTTAATTAACCCAAATCCATTGTTAGCGCTAATCCTTATCACTAATCTGGATTTGGATTAAAATGTGCTTAGCGCATTTAACTCACACTTATCCACAATTTAAACAATGCTTAATTAAATTAAACATGAGTTTAATCAAGTGGCTAAAATGACGGAGCCCCCAAATTCGACGCCAACTCGAAATTTAGTGGCTTTAATTGTAGTTTCTCAAGTTTTAGTGGGGTTTTCTAGGCCAAAATTTAATGAGACATAACTGGAGCATTTTTCGACCAATTTTGGGTCAGAAAGAGTCATTCCTAAATGATTTTGATGCTCTGAGCATGATGGTGCAGGTTCTAGAGGTATTGGAGCACTTCTGTAAGTGATGTTTCCACTTTGAATATTAAATAAGCCTAGGTCCACTAGGAGAAGAGGCCATGCCTAAATAATATGAAGACCATTTCCAGAGCTTGAAGAGTCTATTCTGAGGTTTTTGGGTCTTATGAATCCAATGGAGCAAGTTTCAAAGCCATTGGATCACCTTAGGTGCATGTAATCATATAATTGACCATTAATCCAAAGAGGGCCTAGCCAGTTTAAGTAGGTTCATGGAGATGTAGCCCAGGAGGGGTAAACTCTGTTATCATCTATCATGTGATGTGTTTGTTGTGTGTTATTTCTTTGCAGTTTATTTTCTATACATGAGTTTTTAACAACTAAATTACATAATGAATTTCTCATAAACTAGGTACAAAACTTGTCACATAAACCCCTTCACAACTTGCTAATTTGAGATGATCCTAAATAAATTTATTTAATACTAATGAGGGAGCTAGCACATCAAAATTATTTTTTCCATATTCAGATCAAGTTGGTATCAGAGCACAATTTAGCTCATTTTAGCCAAGGTTAGCTAGAGGAATTAACTATTGGTTTGGTATTTGTGCAAGGTGAATTTAACTGTGTGCAAGTTTATGTGTGTGAAGATAAGGTCAAGATTGATGGCTTAGTTCTCAAATCACAACAAAGAAGCTTTTTATGCATTGTAAGTGTGATGGAAACTTCATCAAGCATTATCTCTAGTCAATCTTCCTTAGCAAAATTCTTTGATAAATAGATGTTGCAGAAGCTCTATATCATGAATGTTATGGTACAAGAAAGGTATGAAGATATAGGGAGAGGATTATACTTCAAGAGCAGTTGATGGCCATGATGGAGGAGAAGAAAGGGCTTCTTGAAAAGATGCATGAGATGGAGACTCAACTCCATATTGGAAATGAAAACCTAGCAAGGTTGCATGAGATGGAGACTTAACTCCATGATACCAAAGAAACTCTAGCCAAGTATGTGCATGAAACTGAGGTATGAAATTCAAGTTTATCTTCAATTTCCTCTAAAGATGAATGTTTTTGTTTTTTTGAAAGACAAACTAGAGGAATAAGGTCCAAATTATTGAAGAAAATGGGCTATGAAGGTAAAGGGTTAGAAAAACATGCACAAGGAATAGTTGAGCCAATTGTTGTTGATGAAAGGCCTAGGTATTTGGGTCTTGGTTATGGAAAACATGATGGAGAATGATTGAAAGCCAAGGAGGCACATTAAGGTGTTCCAAGAAATACTTTCATTACATGTTCATTACCTCAAGCTTGCGAATATTGTGTTCATGAGGAATGCAAAAGTTCTATACCCATTTTGCAAGAATATGCTCATAAACATGCAACTTATGGAAATGGAAAATAAGAGGATGCCATTTTTGGTATTCCGAAGAGAGCCACTACCTCATCAAATTCACCTCCTTATGAAGGCGACAAAGGTGATTGTTCAATATTTAAATCTGCCTTTAATCAAGTTGCTTTTGATTATAATAAACATGGTAAATATTCATTTAAGAGTTGGAGAAAGTTTACATGTTCCTTTTGTGGTTTGAATAACCATAATGTTTCAAGATGTTCGAAGAAGATATCCATGCACAAGAAACTTTCTAAACAAATAAGGCATAAAGCCAAAGGTCCTTTGGTGATGCAGGAGCATTAGACTCGAAAATACTTTGTATTTTATTTAAACTAGGGGGTCTTATGTTTGTGAGGAAATATTAATTTCATGTAAATATTAATATTATTTTTGAGTGATTAAATTATGTTTTTAACTAATTATATGTGAGAATTTGTAAATGTTTCCAAACAACTGGAAAACATGAGAGAAATTAGATGAGAGATATCTAAGAGATAATTATGAAGCCTAAATTAGATTTAGTTTCAAGGTTTTAGGGATAAAGATCTAAATTTTAGGGGTGTTGAGATATTTGAGGATTTGTTGAGTTATTTAAGGGATGTGAACCAAAATTGGTTCAATTAAATTTGTATAAATTGATATGCCTCAAAGGCAAAATAGATCAGGTGAGATTAGAGTGCAGAATAGGAGAGGATAGAGAGGAATCAGTGAGCCTACGGGCTTTTGTAAAAAAGGGCCACTGATTTGAAAATATGGCCATGTACAAAGGGTTTTGTAATTGATTGTATTTGATTATACGATGAGGTGTTTTTTTTGGAATTTCTGTGTGTATTATATATGTTTTTTTGTTAAATTCAGGTTAAAGAACGTTTGGATTTTTTTGAAATAAGCGTATGAGGAGAAAGTCGATTTCAGTTAAAATCGATCTATGCATTGAATTGATATTGTTAAAACCATAATGCAAATGGTGGAACACATATAATTGGTGAACACATAAGTGAAAGGCGTTAATGGAATGCATATAGTGTTGAACGCATAGTTGAAAGGCGTTAATGGAACGCATATATTTGGTGAACGCATAGTTGTGGAAGTATTAATGAAACGTTGTTCATATTGATTGTAAATGGCCTAACGATGTTACAGGAGGATCGATTAATCAATCGATCACATGAATTGAATTTTGAGATAGAATCCAAGTTAATTGTTTTGACATGCTGCAGGTGAAGCGAGCCATTGTGCTAAGAAGACACTCAGCAATGCACAAAGCAGTTAGGCTGTCAAAGATTGTCGAACACAGGTCCTGAACAAACCGTGTGATACATAAAGGGCACATAATTTGTTTTAGACTCTGTATATTTTGAATCGATGGAACAATAATCGATCAATGCCGGAGGTGCAGAGTGAAGTTTCAAAAGTCGATTTGTGAAATGCCGGAGGTGCATAGTGAAGTTGAAGCGGAGAGCAGTTTATTGAACAGAATGCGGAAGAGAGTGCTGAGCAAGCTGAAGCGGCTATAGAAATGAGGTTGATACAACAGCGAGAACGCCGAAGTGTTTGATAAGCATAATGAAAAATAAAGTCTGTCATTGGAGAACGCGAGTTAAGTCGCCTTTGTATCGATCAACATATATAAAAACCATGGCCTGGTCTCCTGAGGCATTTAATGAAATGAGTACTTGTATCGTTAACCTAAGAACAAAGGTGGGTTTTGTCTTTGTAGGCGTTGGAAGCTTAATATTAGCTGGCCAAATATATGATTGAATTCATATGGTGTAGCGTTGGTGCTAATGCACGGAGGAGGTATGTTGTGGGTTGAGAGTTCAATATTGTGATAAGCCCTGAAGTTTCATATAAAACTCATTTATATTGGAATGCATAAAGTCGATATGTAGTGGTGGTAATTTGCAGTTTGAGTTTGAAGCATGGTTTTATATCGAATTTTGATTGAGGCTTGATTTTATAAATGTTGCATTGGTACTATTTAAAGTGCATATGTGAATGTTGGGTTTAAAATAAACCAATGGGATTTAATAAAATTCTTTTACAAGACTTTTGGGTAAACGTTCATAAATATTGAAGGTTTTTAATTGCATGGGTTTTAACCATAGAATTGACACAAGTAAAGCTTCTGCATGAAGTTTTAAATTGGGATTGTATTGAAGCTTGGGTTTAATCCCATGGAAATTTGATTGTGGAGTGTATGGTTTCGTACCATTGTTTGAAGAGGTTTCCATTCATGAGGGAACCTTTGTGTGAAGATTATTAGGTTTATGGTTTTGAACCATATGTTTAAATGCTTCCGCATGTAAAAGTGTGTGTGAGATTTCCATAATGGGAAGTTTTGGAGCTTAATTCCGGAGATGCATTTTATATGCATGGAAAAGTAGAGATTCTGGGTTTGCAGGGTTTACCTGCATCATTTTGGTATCAGAGCTGGAATAACTCTGTGTGAAAATTTAAGTTTTTAAATTGAGTTAATTGCATGTGATGAATAAATGTGAAGTTTTGAAACTGATGAAGATTGCAGCACAGAGATGCCGTGCAGGTGGAAGATAAGTCAAGATCAACAGGATCTTGAAAGGTGAGCTGACAGGTATTATTTATCTCTGGTTTAAAGGTTATGCTTGGATAATTTGATTTACAGGCATAGGGAATAAATCTCAGCGGGAAGATGCAGATCACAGCTGGAGAGCAGTGATGAAAGAGTCCGACATGGATTCTAAGAGAGAGTGGCAAAACCTGAAGATTCAACAGAGGTTGAATAAAGTTGCAGATGAGTGAAGCCTGAAGGAGCAGAAGAGAAATTCTTGAAAGGTTCTAGCAGAGGACCGGTGATTACCAAAAGAACAGATCCAGAGGAAGGGATTGGTGAGGTAAGTGGCAGCAGGAGAGTTTTCTGTTGTAGAGGCTTGGTGCAACTCATGGGTGAGAAACTCATGGCGAGGGAGATGACTACGGAAAGTCATAAAGGAGAGAGCAGAGGTTCAGAGAGAGGCCACAGTAGAAAGAGGGAGAAAGATGCCAAGGAAAATGGCATAATACAACATTTGACTGATGAAGAGTATGAGAAAGAGAAAGCTGAGATAGTAGTTCATCTTGAGTTATTGATGAAGTTGTTACGGGAAAATATGAAAGACCAGAGACATGGTTGGACCATGAGGAAGAAAGTGAAATGGCAAAGACTACAGGTAAGGAGGGATCAAAAGATAAATATGCAGTTAACAGAAGAGCTGAGGGAGCTCGAGCAGATGATGGATGTACAGTTGGTGTGTACACAATTCAGAGCAGTTGAGTTGAAAGTGGAGGTTTCCAGTGGTGAAACATAGGAGGAGATCATTGATGATTTCTTGAGTTACTGGGCAGATCCAGATCAGCTGGATAATATGAACTCTTGTATTTTTGTAGCTGACAATTGTGATGTGATTACAGGTTTTACTGAAGAGGATGCACAATCTTGTGAAGCTGTCACAAATATGGAAAATAATCTTTCAGGAGATAAGTACTCTGAAGAAGAAAGCAGTGTTGCGTTTGTACTTGAAGCTGTTACAACACATGAAGTTCTTGTGAATGAAGAAGAGGATCAGCTTGAGGAGCTGGTATATAAAAAACAGTTGAGCTTTGTGATTTTCAAATTGAAAGCTTATGTGTGAATGCAGGGACTACAAGTGATGCTGATATGCTTCAGCAATGCCATAGAGAAATTGCATTGTTGGAATACTTGTTGGTAAATTCAGAGTATGAAAGAGAGATTGTAGCAGAAGAAAGAGTTCAGTACAGTGAACGAGAGCAGAAAGACATCATGGAAATAGATGGTGCGAGAGAAGGACTTGTTGATAGTCTTGGAAATTATTCAGAGAATTCTTTGGGAAGAGAGAATCAGCATACTGATGTGCTGATTGAGATGGAAAATTTAGAACAACATACTGAGGTGCTGGCAGAGGGAAGTAAGGCACTGAGGCCTTATGATTTTTGTTTTAACGAATGTTTTGTGAATGCAGGTATTGTTGCAGGTGCTGAAGAAAATTTGACTTGGTTCAGTAGTCGAATGAAGGAGAAAGACGAGAATTCTATGGAAATTTCAAATCCATGGGATGAAGAAGTTATGTTGCTAGAAATGATGCTGAATGATTGAGATTCAGTGCAGGAAGAATCTCAATTTTAGAATTGGGAATTACAGAGGCAAAGAGATGAAGACATCAGAAAGAAGTACACAATGTACTAGTCCAGTAAGTTGCTGATAGGAGAAGGCAGAGAAGAAGATTTCCACTGTAGAAAACAAGAGGGCATGGATTATTGGGTGGCGGTAAGAATGGAAACAAGCATAGAAGTAAGAACTGAGCGAGTAAGAGCTCAGCAGGCAACAAGAAATCAACAGCTTGGAGATTTATTGGACCGAGAAATGGAATTAATCAGAAGAATCATGTTGAAACTGTCTCAGAGGAAGACATTAGCAAGAAAGAGAAGCAGCAACAAAATGAAGATGGAGACAGATTGTGAAAGTGTAGCGAGTGGAGCAAGGCAACATAAGATATGGAGACCTGGAGAAAAGCAGCAGACATCAGATATTAACTTGCAGAACAAAGTGTGGGATCCAGGCGGACAAAGACTTAAACGCATGATCGGGAGATCATGATCATTTTCAACCTTGGGAGTCTGATGCAGGAGGATTAGACTCGAAAATACTTTGTATTTTATTTAAACTAGGGGGTCTTATGTTTGTGAGGAAATATTAATTTCATGTAAATATTAATATTATTTTTGAGTGATTAAATTATGTTTTTAATTAATTATATGTGAGAATTTGTAAATGTTTCCAAACAACTGGAAAACATGAGAGAAATTAGATGAGAGATATCTAAGAGATAATTATGAAGCCTAAATTAGATTTAATTTCAAGGTTTTAGGGATAAAGATCTAGATTTTAGGGGTGTTGAGATATTTGAGGATTTGTTGAGTTATTTAAGGGATGTGAACCAAAATTGGTTCAATTAAATTTGTATAAATTGATATGCCTCAAAGGAAAAATAGATCAGGTGAGGTTAGAGTGCAGAATAGGAGAGGATAGAGAGGAATCAGTGAGCCTACGGGCTTTTGTAAAAAAGGGCCAATGATTTGAAAATATGGCCATGTACAAAGGGTTTTGTAATTGATTGTATTTGATTATACGATGAGGTGTTTGTTTTGGAAATTCTGTGTGTATTATATATGTTTTTTTGTTAAATTCGGGTTAAAGAATGTTTGGATTTATGTGAAATAAGCGTATGAGGAGAAATTCAATTTCAGTTAAAATCGATCTATGCATTGAATTGATATTGTTAAAACCATAATGAAAATGGTGGAACACATATAATTGGTGAATGCATAAGTGAAAGGCATTAATGGAACACATATAGTGTTGAACGCATAGTTGAAAGGCGTTAATGGAACGCATATAGTTAGTGAACACATAGTTGTGGAAGTATTAATGAAACATTGTTCATATTGATTGTAAATGGCCTAACGATGTTACAGGAGGATCGATTAATCAATCGATCACACGAATTGAATTTTGAGATAGAATCCAAGTTAATTGTGTTTACATGCTGCAGGTGAAGCGAGCCATTGTGCTAAGAAGACACTCAGCAATGCACAAAGCAGTTAGGCTGTCAAAGATTGTCGAACGCAGGTCCTGAACAAACCGTGTGATACATAAAGGGCGCAGAATTTGTTTTAGACTCTGTCTATTTTGAATCGATGGAACAGTAATCGATCAATGCCGAAGGTGCAGAGTGAAGTTTCAAAAGTCGATTTGTGAAATTCCGGAGGTGCATAGTGAAGTTGAAGCGGAGAGCAGTTGATTGAATAGAATGCGGAAGACAGTGCTGAGCAAGCTGAAGCGGCTATAGAAATGAGGTTGATCCAACAGAGATAACGCCGAAGTGTTTGATAAATGAAATGACAAAGAAAGTCTGTCATTGGAGAACGCGAGTTAATTCGCCTTTGTATCGATCAACATATATAAAAACCATGGCCTGGTCTCCTGAGGCGTTGAATGGAATGGGTACTTGTATAGTTAACCTAAGAACGAAGGTGAGTTTTGTCTTTGTAGGCGTTGGAAGCTTAATATTAGCTGGCCAAATATATGATTGAATGCATATGGTTTAGCGCTGGTGCTAATGCGTGGAGGAGGTAAGTTGTGGGTTGAGAGTTCAATATTGTGATAAGCCCTGAAGTTTCATATAAAACTCATTTATATTGGAATGCATAAAGTCGATATGTAGTGGTGGTAATTTGCAGTTTGAGTTTAAAGCATGGTTTTATATCGAATTTTGATTGAGGCTTGATTGTATAAATGTTGGGTTGGTACTATTTAAAGTGCATATGTGAATGTTGGGTTTAAAATAAACCAATGGGATTTAATAAAAGTCTTTTACAAGAGTTTTGGGTAAGCGTTCATAAAGATTGAAGGTTTTTAATTGCATGGGTTTTAATCATAGAATTGACACAAGTAAAGCTTCTGCATGAAGTTTTAAATTGGGATTGTATTGAAGCTTGGGTTTAATCCCATGGAAAGTTGATTGTGGAGTGTATGGTTTCGTACCATTGTTTGAAGAGGTTTCCATTCATGAGGGAACCTTTGCGTGAAGATTATTGGGTTTATGGTTTTGAACCATATGTTTAAATCCTTCCGCATGTAAAAGTGTGTGTGAGATTGCTAGAATGGGAAGTTTTGGAGCTTAATTCTGGAGATGCATTTTATATGCATGGAAAAGTAGAGATTTTGGGTTTGCAGGGTTTAACTGCATCATTTGGACAATGAAAACCATGTTGAAAATAAGATTTATTTTTTTGCACTCATTTCCATAAGCAAGGTCATCTTGTAGACAAGTGTTGGACTTTGTATCCAACAAGTCATCCACGAAATTTGAAGAAGGTGAAAAGAGATCTTGACAAGAATGGAAAAGAGGATTCCATAATTGATGTGGGTAAGAATGATTCACATGATGAAGTGTAGCTGAAAGAAGCACCATTGAAATGGTTTGGTAAGAGATGGTTAGATTTATTATCCAATTAAGGCCTTGCATGTATTTTGATGAATGATGAAAATCTCACCTATTTGATGCATTTATTTGCCAATTGAATGCATGTTGCATGTTTATGCCAGGAAGGTGTTTGAAAAGTAGAGCTGTGTTGACTTACTTAGATGCAGTAAATATGTCAATTTGTACATGATTTTTTTTGACTTGAGAGCTAGTTGTTTGAAGAGGCATGTTTTTTAGACTTGTGTTTGGTCAATGGTTTGTACATTGAGATGTAAGAGTACATCGCGATGTTCACATGATGTGAAATTTGTTTCTTTGAAGGAGCAAAAGGATATTTTGTCAAGTTATGTTTCTTGCATGATATGTTTTTTAGATTGATGGTTGTGTTTGTGGCAATATGTCGTGGGATTTTTGGAAGGTCCACTCTTCAGCGAGAGGCTCATGATTAGAATTCATTCCCAAATCATGGCATGAACAACATGTCAACATTGGAGGATGATGGACAAGAGGGATGTTAAAAATTTATGGAGAAGACAACCAACAAATGAATATAAGCGTGAGATATCTTTCTATTAACCATAGATGTGCATTTATATTACATTGGTGTGACTCTTGGATTCCACATTCCAAGGTCACTTGGACTCCTCTTTGACTGTTCACCTTCCACACCTACCCATAGAGGATTAGGTGTCCTACATTCCCGCCTTAATCTGAAGGGGTATGTGTGAGTCCAAGAAGGGAGATGTAATACAAAAATGGCAAGTTATGCATGGAAGCACTTAGGTTGAATGAGCTCTTTGAAATGTTGGAATAATGAGGTGGTTTAAGGATGACCACCAACATTGGAATGCTTAGTGTAGTTCCCGGAACTCTTCCAAATTTGGCAAGACGCTGAGGTCTTCTGCTAGAGGAAGTGCTCCTCATATTTTGAAGAGTGAGACCTTCAACCTAGAATAAGGGAGGTCTACAACCTGCGAAGGTTTAAGGATGATCACCAACTCTATAATGCTTGATGCATTTCCCGAAACTCTACCAAAACTGGAAAGAAGTTGAAGTCTTCTTCTAGAGGAAGTGTCTTGAATTCTTTGAAGAGGAAGAATATCAACCTCACATAGATGGTTTAAGGCTGACCACCAACCAAAGGCATGCTCACGGGCATCCGTGTCTTTGGCTACAACTCTAAATCTGGAATGACAGGTTGTGGCTTAGGCTCGCTTCATGTGGCTTTGAAGCTTGTAGATGACCACCATTTCCCCTCTTGTCAGGTACAAGGTGAGATGATGGCGAAAAATCAACTACAAGACTGTTCAATACTCTAGAAATTTTTTTGACTTAAACATCTTCTTGGTTGTTGATGCCCATTGCCAAGAAGCGATCCATCCAAGATTAATCTTTGTTCTTGCAGGAAGCTTGTTTCTGAAGCATCTGTGAAAAGAATGGTTTTTCCGACCATAGTTCTTGCATAGGTGAACATCAAAACAATGATATTTCATATGGCCAATTCGATCACAGTGTTGGAATTTTACAATCTGTTTTTGCTGATGTGGAAGAGGAGCAGAATATGGAATAGTTGTAGGTGAGCTATCATGAAGAAATCTGACACTCTCAAATTGAATGGGTTTGGAGTAGTCCGGAATATGAAAGGAAAACTCCTTGTCATATCCAAGACCTGTTTTGTGCTTGTTATGAACAAGCTCTTCCCAATGTCTGATGATAGGCTTGGGAAGTGCAAACTAAACTGCTGCATATGCATGTAAATATTCTCTTGTACAAGGAACATGATGGGAGTCAACCTCATTGTTACTGACTTGACCATTTACTCGTTTTTGATGGGTGTCATGATGCTTATGATGCTTTAACTCATCTTGCTGAAACTGAGACTCAAGCTGCAAAAAATCTATCTTTTCTTGTGCATTATGTAGATAGCTCTAGATGCGAAAAAGAGTGTCTTTTCCAATTTCAACTGTATCATGAACGATGGTGTGTATTAAAGTATTTAGAAAATCTAATAACTCATTAATTCTGACCATTTTTTTTTCAAGTTCAACACATAATAGCAAAAAAAATATGGCCTCAAAGATAGGAAACGACACCAACACATAATTTTAGGTGTATAATTCAACTCAACAAAGTGTGAGGAGATATCACTGCCTTGTACAATAAAAGTCACAACTATCATTTCAAATAAAACTCAGAACTAACACTTCAAATTCCACCCTCTGACACCAATGCATGCTCAACCATTGTGGTCAAATTTGAACATCTCAAAATGAGGCACCACTTTCGTTGGTTTTCTAGGATAAAGTTGAGTTTCGACCTCCTTCCTTTTGAAGCAATATCAACTCAATGTGACACGATAATGACATAAAAGGATTGATTATTCATGTGGATGGTATATTTTTCTCCGCTACTTTTGAGCCTGGTGCACTTGAATGTGAGAAATATAAAGCTTATTAACATCAAGCTCCTCTACCTCATCATTGCTCTACAAAATAAATTCAGTAAACCTATACATAGATGTTTTCTTCTGGAAATGGAACATATAAATGTCTTGACTTCAAAGTGAAATTCACATTCAATAAATCGTAGATATAATTCAATGAACACATATTATCGAATTGGTGTACATATAAATCAACGTAGCACCTGAATTAACATTGAATGTTGAACATGTTAGCACCTGATCTGGACCCCAGGCTGAAAAGGGAAAAATAGGGTAACAACTAAACCACGCTCAGCCTTGTAGCTAGCCCTACAAGGACAGGAGAGGGCTCTCTCTGTGAAAATAATATTCAATGGAATACAATAAAGGGACTGATATTAGGCTAGGTATATAAACGGAAAATGTTTTAATAAAATGAATGAAAATTTCAGGGATGTATGGGATATAAAAAGGACAGTTTGAAGCTGGGGAATTAAATCAGGACACAGGGTATCTCATGGGGCAAGATAGGCAGGAAACTTAGCAATTAAAGTTAAATAAGGATGGGATGGAAAGACTGGTGAGGAGCTAAAAAGGGCACAATAAATGGATCCTTTTCAAACAGAAGAAAAACACAGAGTGTGGATGTTTTCCCAAGGCAGGGCATAAAAATGGATCATACCTTTCTATCTTGAAAGCATCCAAAAAATAAATGTTTATGGATGAGAGGTGAAACATAACAATTTGCATATGAAACAATGGAGAGAAACAAATGGTAAATCTCATACCACATGGATCCCACAAATCAGAGCTGCATCTCTTGTTAATCCCTGTCAAACTGTGCAATGGAGCGCAAAATGTTCTTCCACACCATTCCCCTACTACTGAATTACATAACTCAGACCCCTTTACAAATACAATAAATAAGCTGAAATGTGGGAACATGGATCTACAGAAAAAGGGAGCTATTCTGATTGCTCAAAAACTGAAGTACAATCATAGAAAAGAAGTACAACAATCTACCTCTGAAAATGAGGGACAACGATACTTTTTGACCTCTTGAAAATTCACTGGAGGAAAAATAGGCAATCCGATCCTTTTTCTTTGCTGTAGTAGATATCTCTGTTTTATTTAGCTCTCGGCCAGCTTGACTGTCGCTTTGCTTTCCATTATTTCTTTTGAATAAAACTGACTTTATTAACAATACTTTAAAATAAAACTCAAATGAAATTATATGCTTTCGGTGAAGGGAAAAAATTAATATTTGAATGGAAAAGGGAAGGGAAAGGAGGCGAGTTGCATGTTATAATCGCAATTGCAAAGTCATGGAGGGGCGACAGGATACTATTGTAATATTATAAATATTCGTGCCATCACAATCGGCGATTGGGAATAGGGGAATGAAACTAAAACTTCCGATGCGATTTGGGTAAGGTCTGATGGGTAATGCGAAGGGAGCGGAGAAATCCCTTTAGAATAAATGAAAATGATCTTTCACTTTATACTAGAGGGAAAAATGATATTTATCAAAAGGTGGAGGGCTAAAGTGGGACCGGGGTATCGGCGCAATCAGAATCGGAGATCAGAGGAAGGCAGAGGGAAGTTTAATATAAAAGGCCGATTGGGATGTTCCGATTGGCGGAGGACCGTCGGATTGGATGATGAGATCAACGGCTGAGGGATGTTCAGAGGTTTTCCATCGGGGGTAGGCCATCGGGGGCGTCCAATCAGAGGGGGCATTATGGGAGTGTCGATTGGATATGGGCCGTTCGATTGTCAATTGGATCAACAGCCAACATATCATCAGGCAAGGTCGATCGGAGGGACTTACATAATTGCATCAGAGTTTTTTGGCGTGGGTAGATAGGGCGCACGTTAATATTTGCGATGCGATTGAAAGGGGAAGGGACTTGGGTTGGTGGAACTTTACAATATAAAACTTTTTTATAAAGTTTTATCATAAGGTTTCAACGTATGGTGGGGAAGTGGTTGGAACGGTGGGGAGTTTATAGATATAAATTTTATTACAAAGTTATAGGGGTAATGGTGGGGAAGTGGTTTAATCGCATAAGTATTTTTTAAGATTTTAATAATGTGACTATGTAATCGGAGGGGGGGAAAAGGGATTTATAAAAAGAAAATATTAAACTTTTAACATAAATTTTAAAGGAAAAATGGGAAAAGGGATTTTTTTTTGAGGATATAGGGGAATTTTACTTCACTTAAGCATAAATTTCAATCCAGAAGTCAGTTTTCAGAGTGCAGTATACCATTAGAAAGCTCATTCCGGGCTCTTTCTGGTGGATCTACTTGGAAGATGATTTGGCACTGAACAAGCTGTGGAAAATGCATCTGAAGGGAGGGTGATGACTTTGTGGAGATGATAGCTCTCTAAATTGTGACTTATTACATATGATGGCATAAAATTACATAATGAATAATAATAAAGGAAAAATATCATGTTTTCACCTCAAAACATGGTTTTGAGGTGAAAATTACATCAAACTGAATAAAATATATCTTTGATCTTCCGGGTGCTGTGACTTTGAGTTTATTGACTTCCTCATGACCTTGCTGATATTTATTGACATTTGACCCATTAATTTGACCATGGTGAGACCTTAGAAACTAATGAGACCCATCCTATGACCTACTGACATGATTTTAGAGAATGAAAGTGACTAATGACTGAAGACCATAGAGAGGAGAATCAACAAGTACCTCATGAGGGAAAACTGATGAAAAATTACTACCATCAATGAATCCATGACCTAGCGGAATGGTGAAATTTATTCGGTATGAGACACCTAATATGCAAAAGCAAAAGAGCAGTTTTGATCATTGATGGCAGCATGACTAGACTGACACTAACATTGGCTCCAATGGGGATGGTAGCTCCTTGGAGGTGCCAAGAACACCGTAGAAAAAGTAGCCTTATCCATTGGGCATGGAGTCAAAAATGCTGAAAACTGACACAAATGCAAACTGACTCTGACTCAAGACTAAGACTGAAAAACTGAAATAAAACCAAATCATACACATATCACCCAAGTTTTATAGCCTTCACGTCGGGCCCCAAAATTGAATGACTTGCATTTGAACTCTGATTAAAAATAACATGGTATATATAATGATGATGATAAAGATTCTGATCCTTTGTTTTCAACAATGGTAGTGCTTCAAAAGCCTACCATTTACTGCTCCTCCAGGGCAATCCTGGCCATCCATTTCTGAAAGTAAGAAGGCATTCTGTCCCATGTATGCTGAAATTCTGTATGGCCCTTTCCAAAGGTTGTCAAACTTACCGTGCTTCCCTTTGTCTTCATTTCTTGCATCCTATTTTAACACTACATCATCCAGCTGAAAATTTTCCGCTTTTGTCTTCCTGTCATAGATCTTTTTAATCTTCTCCTGCAACTGAATCACATTCTGTGACACTTCTTCTCTTGTTTGCTGAAGGTGGATCATCTGATTGATCCTTCGCTAACTATCATCATCTTCGCTGCCAACTTCTTGTAACAATTTCATGACTGGAATTGTAAGGGAAGTGGGAAAGACAACATCAGTTCCATAAAATAATTCAAAAGGTGACATACCTATTGATTTTTTACTGCTAACTCTGTCTGCCCACAGTGCGTTGATGACCTTTCGGTGCCAATTTCTTTTGTTTTCCTCCATCATTTTCTTAATTATATTCATCAGCGATTTGTTTGATGACTCTTCCAGGCCGTTGCCTTGTGGATAATATGCTGTTGAATGGCCCAGAACGATGTTGTATTTCTCACAGAAATCGACCATTTTCTTTGATCTGAACGTTGCTGCATTATCTGTCACAATTTTGTATGGGCAGCCAAAATGAGATAAAATATTCGATTCAAGGAATTGAATAATGACCGTGTTAGTTGCTTGCCTCGCTGGGATGGCCTCGATCCATTTTGTGAAGTAATCAGTCCCTGTCAATATCCATCGGTGCTGTGCTGAAGACACGGGATGTATTTCTCCTATGAAATCGAGCCCCCACTATTGAAAGGGCGAGTTCACTGAAACTGGTTTCAAGGTAAGTGGAAGCAATTTATTCTTTCCTTGGAAAATTTGGCATTCATGAAAATTCATCACTGTTTTATATAAATAAAAAAATAATGTGGGCCAGTAATACCCAAATCTCAATACCTTGTTGGCTGTAGTCTTCCAAAACAAGTGACTGCCACAGTCACCTTTATGGAAATCGTGCATTACCTTCTGAGCTTCTTCTTCAACCAAACAGTTGAGAAAAACACCTCCTAGATCTTTCGAATACAGAGCATTGTTTAAAATACAATATTTTGCAGATTTAAGTTTCAAAGATCTACCTCTACTCTTAGGCATGCCCGGAGGAGGCGACAGATGCTGAAGGACATAGAGAATATTTGAATACCAAGGGGATTGTAGAAAAATATCTGAAATAGGAACCATCAAACCTTCATCTTCCTCTTCTGACATTGCTGTAATGAGGTTTATATCTCAAGCACACAAATTTGATTGGGCCATCAATTTCGCCAAACCTTGGCTTTTGATCAACTTTGTGGGCTTGATCTCCAGGTCGTACTCCAACATAGCTGCTATCCATTTAACTCTTCGACCTTCTGGATCAGTTTGCATTAGGACATCCTTCACTACTGCGTTAGGGACATATGCTATAGTATGTGAATGTTGAATATAGACCCTAAAATCCTTCAATGCCTTGATAAGAGCCAATGCCTGTTTTTCAATAATATTATACCTTAAAGTAGCATCTCTAATAGTCCTACTGAAAAAGGAAATTGGCTTTTCTACTTCATCTCTTTTTTGCATTAAAACAACAGCCATAGTATGTTCAGATGCAAACAAAAATATGATAAAATATTGAGTATAGTTGGACTGATCAAAACTGGGGCATTAGACAAAGAAAAATTTACCAAGTTGAATGACTTGATAGCTTCTTCACTCCATTTAACAGTGTTGTCCTTCTTCAACATATTGGTCATTTCTCTTAGATGTTCAGCCAGATTAGGTATAAATCTGCGCAAAAAATTCATCTTACCATTAAAGGCCTGAATCTCCTTCTTGTTTCTTGGCAGATCTATGAGCTGAATTGCCTCCACTCTAGCTAGATCGATCTGAATACCATCTTTAAAGATGATATGCCCTAGAAATTTTCCTTCATCCATGGCAAAGAGACTCTTTTTGGGATTGAGAGAAATCCCAAATTTTCTGCAACGCTGAAAAACAACTCTCAAATGGTGCAAATGCTCATCATCTGAACCTGAAAATACTATCAAATCATCCAAATAAACAACAAGAAAAACATATTTTTCATTTGCAAAATAAATTTCCATTGCATGCTGGAAAGTAGCTCCAGCATTCTTCAGTCCGAATGACATCTTAGCATACTGAAAGGTTCCCCAAGGTGTTGTGAAGGCAGTCTTATCCTGGTCCTTCTCATGCACCAATATTTGGTTGTACCCCGAGTAGCCATCAAGTAGTGACATCCTAGATGCTCCAACTACTCTCTGAAGAATATGGTCCGTTTTCGGAAGTGGGTAATTATCCTTTAAGGACGCCTTATTCAAGTTCCGAAAATCTATGCCCAATCTTATCTCACTTGTCTTCTTATGCACTGGGACCAAATTTGAAATCCAGTCAGAAAATCTAATGGGAACTATGATACCTGCTTTGTACAACCTGTTTACCTCCCTTTCAATTGATGGCAGCAGCTTTGGATTGATTCTTCTCAGCTTTTTTCTAAATGGCTTTTGATCTGGCTTGATAGGAATAGTATGATGGATTATGTTCTTATCATACACCTTCAAATCTGAATAATCCCATGCAAACACATCAGAAAATTCAAAAAGAAACTTAACATAATTCTCCTTTACCTCAGGTGAAAATGCCTTTGACAACTTCACAAAATTGGGCTGGTTAGGTGTTCTGAGATTCACATGTTCAACTCCTTTCCCCATGGGCACCAAGCTTGGTTTCTTTGCGACATCATCCTGATCAGACAACTCCTCTAGAGGTATGATACCTCTAGGAATTACATTATCCTTTAGCTGTAATATATCCATGTGATTTGTTTCCAACTCCTGATCATCAACCTCATACTCACCTTCCATTGGAGTGTCTTTAAATTTTCCATCACCTTGCAAAAATGCATTAATCTCATTATCATCCCAAAATACTTGCCAATATCTTAAGTTGTCCGGAACAGCAGACCTATGTTTGACATAGATCTCAAATTTATTGCTGGAGTTCATCGGAATATTCAAGTTGCTTGCAGTAGTGGCAAGTGAATCAGCAATGAGGTTCTGCATCCTGGGCAATGTTGTCAAAGTATACTCTGGGAATGTCTTCAAAATGTCCAAGACTGCATTTTTGTATACCCTCAATCTCAGATTTTTAGCTTGGTATTCTCCTTTCACTTGTTTGATTATCAGCTCAGAGTCACCATACACAAAAATCCTCTTTGCATTCAACTTATTCAAAATTTTGAGACCTGCAATCAAAGCCTCATATTCTGCTTCATTGTTAGAGCAATCAAAAGCTAACTTATAAGAACATACTCTAACATTACTTGGAACCTTCTCAGGCTGGAAAACAAGGCTCCTAATCCATATTCCAATACCAGCTCCATCCTTACCAACAGCTCCATCAAAATCCATGCTCCACAGGCCTTCTTCTTCTTCTTGAAGATGCTGAAATTTTGTTTCTTTCTCTTCTTTACCTTGGTTGATTTCTGGCTGCTCACTATCTTTTTTATTCTGGCAGGCAGGAGGCTCAGAAGTGCTTACTTCTTTCTCTTTTTCCTGTTTGAGGACTTCTCTGAAATTCTCTGAAACCTTAGGTATTTCATCTACTTGTACCAACTGAACATTCTCATCATTTAAACCACTATCAGAATACAAGACAAAAGACTCTAAATCTGTGTGGACAGCATTAATGGGATGATTTACTGGCTTATCTTTGTTGGTAATCATATATTTCATTTTCTTCTCCCTATATAATTTTCTCAATTGGCCAAACACGGGGATGGTGGCATAAGAGAAGTCAAGCTGCATGGTTCCCTTAAGTTTTGCACCCCAAGACCTAGATAAGAGCATTCCAAACCGTGGTGGGACATCAACAACAACTACATCCATCAAGACATTCTTTGCTGGAATTTGATCTAAAGACACTACCAAATATTTGATTAGACCAATACAGTGGACCCTACTTGAGTCAAAGGAATACAAATCATGATATTTTTGAGTAATATCAAGGCCTAGCTTCTCCATGACAGCTTTGGGCATCAAATTATGTGAGGCTCGAGAGACTAACATAGCGTTATGAAGGATAAAATCATGTACTCTAAGACTCAGGTAAAAAGGGGGGACTGTATTTTCTTTAGATTCTTTTGTGGCTGGACCGAAAATAAGTTCGAGGTAGTCATCTTCTACATTAACCATATCAGAGATAGAGTCTATTTGCAAGACTTTGGACACCTGAGTTTTATATTCACTATTCTTCACCAACTCTGTGACGGGCATAGACACTTTTAAATTAGAAATTTAATTTTCTAAATTAAAGGAGGGAACTTTTTCTACCTCTTTAATGGGCGGGTCTTTCTTCTTTGTTTGCTCCTTTTCTATGTTCTGCTGATTCTTTTCATTTGTTGTATTAGTAGCTACAGGTGTTTTGCTGGAGGAAGGATCAGCAGGTTCTTTTCCTTTCTTTTGTGCATCGTTCTTCATTTGGAGTTCTTTTCTTTTTTGAATGGGACTGATTGTAACGTCTCTATTCCTTAAAGATTACAGCCTTTGCTAGGCCGACAGAGCGTTCATATACCCTCTCTGGTAATCATCGGATTCATTTTCCAACATTGCATCATTGGCCAAAATGAAATTTTCATTATTTTGAACATCTGGAGTCGCCACTGTGTATTCTTCGTCTTCTGTCAGGAAAATTGGTGCACCATCAGCTGTGAAAAAATGATTAACCTCAATCACAGGATCATCGTCATCTGAATCTGTCCCTTGCACGTAGTTCTGCTGCAATGGAGTTTTAATCTGCTACTGTGGTGGCGCAGCTTGGTCTTGTGTTCTTTGTTCTCTCTATTTGATTCTGAATTGCGATTGTTGTCCTCTGAAATTCAGATTTCTTATTTGAGGCTCAGGTCTGTCTGCAATGGTTAACCTTTCAACCATTTTTTCCACTGTTCTGATCAGAGTTTCCATTTTTCTGTCTGAAGGAAAGGCCTCCTCTTTTATGGTGACTCTTTTCTCAGCTCTGGTTCGTGCTCTTTTAGCCAACAAATTAGCTTCAACACTTACTGCTATCTTTTGCATGTCTTCAAGTGAAGACGGATCTCTTGCACGCAGCTGATATGCCATGTCAGCATCAAAACCATCCAGAAATTTCAGTAATGCTAGTCCTATAGGAGGTTTCAGATTAGTTGGAATAACATTATATACAACGTTAAATCTTAAACAATAGTCCTGCACAATTTCACCCACATTTCTCTTAATATTCTCGTATTCAGACATAATTTGGAGAAGGTTCTTTTTTACCTCCCACCGGTCTAAAAATTGTGTGTGAAACTTCTGCAAAGTGCAAATTGAGCCTGCGGGTAAGGCTCTGAACCACTTTCTGACTTCTCCTCCAAAACTTTGAACAAACAGCCTGGTAGTTACATTCTTTGCTTCTACTTCATGTAGATCAAAAAAGTCATTCATTTTATCAACGTGCTGCTGGGCCGTGATGCTCTGAGTGGCATCAAAAATAGGAATTTTTCTAGTCAGCAGGCATATCATTGAGGACCTGGGGTAAGACCAGGGGTGCATACCAGGCAACCATGGCTCTAGGTGGATTTATAACAAGACTTGTAGGATTTAAGGGAGGTGTTGATGGAGGAGATGAAAACCGGGAATTGGCTGATGGGAATGTTGATGAATTGGGAGGAGGAAATTTTGTTCCTAATGATTCTGAAGGCTTAGAAATATTAGTTACAGTGATTGACTGAGGAGAATTAAAAATGTAATCATCAATGGAGGAATTTTCTCTTTGGACTTCAATATCTACAAGGAAGTCAGGATCTAAAATTGTATCATCAACGTTAGTTTCAGACCTATTTCTAAATAAGTAAAGCTCAAAATTCTCGTCAAAGGAAAGATCTTCTACAAAAACCACTCACTAGGCCAAGTATAGGATCTGAAGACAGGTCTGGGACTTAATGATCCTTCTTGTCTTCTGACAATTCTTAGGATAAGATTCGGATTTTCAAACACATGGGGAGGATTTGGATCTGGATTAGCCCTGGTGTATCTTCTTGAAGCCAGTGTGTGTAAGTCTTCTACTGTACAAAAAATTTGTTTCAGCCTAACAGAATTTGAAATTCATTTACAAGAAATCAGTCACTGGGGTGATCTGACTTTATACTCTGATAACATCAATATATGACTGGAATAAGTGGCTGTAGTTATATTCTTTTCTAATAGCATTTAACAATGTACGTCTCCTCAAACAAACGTTAAATATTAACACAACATACGTTAAATATTTAAATGAACCTTACTCCGGTTGTAATGAAAAAATATCAATGGCGCGATTCTTTTAAACCTTTCGAACTTATATCATAGCACGACAAATATTTCATTCAACAGGGGCCCTCACATTCGCTTTTTGGCCTTTTGTGAATAAAACATATAATAATATAAAAACCACAGGGTGGTACCTTGATTTATTTCATGTGCACTTTACTGCGTGATCACCGTTGGATCCGATGCTCTCCAGATTGGACGATCCTGATGAATATCACGTTTTTTCAAAGGTCGAAACTTAACAGCTTAGAGCCGCGTGAAATGGTCGGTTTTGGAGTGATGACGTGCTCGAATATAACTGGATCGCATTTTTTAGAAGTAGTTTTTCTTTTGGGAAAAAGCGGCGTGATATGGATGGTTTCAGTTTGCAAAACCCACTGGCGGTATTTACAACCGCGCTTTAACTGGGGCTTAACACTGTGGTTAAGCGCTTTTAACTCCTTGCGTTAACTGATAGCTAGGTCCCACTGATAATAATTCGCCGGTCAATGAATAAGGCTCTTTATTTAATAATAGATATTTTCTGAAGTTTGGTCGCCTTCAATGTAACCAAAGTTTTTTTTTTTTTTAACCTCAGTCCAAAGATTTTAATACTTCTTTATTGACGCTGCCTGAATATGATTCCCTCTTCTACAACACTTCTGTTTCGATATTTCTTTAAAATATAATAAACACAGTCAATTCAAATGCTGAGAATATGTTCTCGCAGACAGTCAGATTGGCTCCCCAGTGGAGTCGCCAGAGATGTTAGCACCTGATATGGGCCCTAGGCTAAAAAGGGAAAAACAGGGTAGCAACTAAAACACGCTCAGCCTTGTAGCTAGCCTTACAAGGACGTGAGAGGGCTCTCTCCATGAAAATAATATTCAATGGAATACAATAAAGGGACTGATATTAAGCTAGGTATATAAATGGAAAATGTTTTAATAAAATGACTGAAAATTTCAGGGATGTATGGGATATAAAAATGACAGTTTGAAGCTGGGGAATTAAATCAGGACACAGGGTATTTCATGGGGCACGATAGGTAGGAAACTTAGAAATTAAAGTTAAATAAGGATGGTATGGAAAGACTAGTGAGGAGCTAAAAAGGGCACAATAAATGGATCCTTTTCAAACAGAAGAAAAACACAAAGTGTGAATGTTTTCCCAAGGCAAGGCATAAAAATGGATCCTACCTTTCTATCTTGAAAGAATTCAAAAAAGAAATGTTTATGGATGAGACATGAAACATAAAAATTTACATATGAAACAAAGGAGAGAAAAAAATGTTAAATCTCATACCACATGGATCCCACAAGTCAGAGCTACATCTCTTATTAATCCCTATCAAACTGTACAATGGAGCGCAAAATGTTCTTCCACACTATTCCCCTACTGCTGAATTACCGAACTCAGACTCCTTTACAAATACAATAAATAAGCTGAAATGTGTGAACATGGATCCATAGAAAAAGGGTGTTATTCTAACAACTCAAAAAATGAAGTACAATCATAGAAAAGAAGTACAAAAATCTGCCCCTGAAAATGAGGGACAGCGATACTTTTTGACCTCTTGAAAATTCACTAGAGGAAAAATAGGCAATCCGATCCTTTTTCTTTGTTGCTTTCCATTATTTCTTTTGAACAAAACTGACTTTTTTAACAATAATTTAAAATAAAACTCAAATGAAATTATACGCTTTCAGTGAAGGGAAAAAATTAATATTTGAATGGAAAAGGGAAGGGAAAGGAGGCAAGTTGCATGTTATAATCGCAATCGCAAAGTTGTGGAGGGGCGATAGGATACTATGGTAATATTATAAATATTCGTGCCATTATAATGGGCGATTGGGAATAGGGGAATGAAACTAAAACTTCCGATGCGATTTGGGTAAGGTCCAATGGGTAATGTGAAGGGAGTAGAGAAATCCCTTTAGAATAAACGAAAATGATATTTCACTTTATACAAGAGGAAAAAATGATATTTATCAAAAGGCGGAGGGATAAAGTGGGACTGGGGTATCAGCGCAATCAAAATTGGAAATCGGAGGAAGGCAGAGGGAAGTTTAATATAAAAGGCTGATTGGGACATTCCGATTTGCAGAGGACCATCGGATTGGATGATGAGTTCGACGACTAAGGGATGGTCGAAGGTTTTCCAATGGGGCTAGGCCATCTGGAGCACCCAATCAGAGGGTTATTATGGAAGTGCCAATTGGATATGGGCCATCTGATTGTCAATTGGATCGATAGCCAACATATCATCAAGTAGGGCTGATCGGAGGGACTCACATAATCACATCAGAGTTTTTTGGCATGTGCAGATCAGGGCGCATGTTAATATTTGTGATGCGATTGAAAGGGGAAGGGACTTAGCTCAACGAAATTTTACAATATAAAACTTTGTTATAATGTTTTATCATAAGGTTTCAACGCATGGTGGGGAAGTGGTTGGAACGGTGGGGAGTTTATAGATATAAACTTTATTACAAATTTTTAGGGCTAATGGTGGGGAAGTTGTTTAATCGCATAAGTATTTTTTAAGATTTTAATAATGCGACTATGTAATCGGAGGGGGGAAAAAGGGATTTATATAAAGAAAATATTAAACTTTAAACATAAATTTTAAGGGAAAAATGGGAAAAGGGATTTTTTTTTTAGGATATAGTGGACTTTTACTTAAGCATAAATTTCAATCCAGAAGTCAGTTTTAAGAGTGCAGTATACCGTTGGAAAGCTCATTCCGGGCTCTTTCTAATGGATCTACTTGGAAGATGATTTGGTGCTGAACATGCTATGGAAAACTCATCTAAAGGGAGGGTGATGACTTTTTGTAGATGATAGCTCTCTGAATTGTGACTTCTTACATATGAATAATAATAAAGGAAAAATATCATGTTTTCACCTCAAAACATGGTTTTGAGGTGAAAATTACATCAAACTAAATAAAATATATCTTTTATCTTCCGGGTGTTGTGACTTTGAGTTTATTGACTTCCTCATGACCTTGCTGATATTTATTGACATTTAACCCATTAATTTGACCATGGTGAGACCTTAGAAACTAATGAGACCCATCATATGACCTGTTGATATGATTTTGAGAATAAAAGTGACTAATGACTAAAGACCATAGAATGGAAAATCAACAGAGTACCTCGACCCAAGTGGAAAGGGTCATTACTACCATCAATGAATCCATGACCTAGCGGAATGGTGAAATTTATTCGGTATGAGACACCTAATATGCAAATGCAAAAGAGCAGTTTTAATCACTGATCCCAGTATGACTAGATTGACACTAACAGAACAAACACATCTTGAACCAACACATATATATGAATCATATGCACTTTATGGAGAGCTGAATGTTTCATACATATAATTCATTATAACAAGGCACCAAATAAAATATATATCATCACTACATGACCACCACTACATGGAATTCACACCATGAAACTCACCACAGTTAAGTCACGGTCTTGAACTAACGACCTCTAGATGTGGAGCAACAATGAAATGTTGGAGGAGGACTCCCATGATAACTCCTACAGATATTGCAAATAGTGCAGCAAGTTCGCAAGCATCTCCACACACTGTTGTGACCAGTCAAGTCCCTCTTGGTACACCTCGTTTGGTTCGCTGACGTGTAGTTAGAAGAGATATATTCGAGGACTGGAAATTTGATGATATGACTGAGGATGTTCAACGACCAGGAGGAAGCAGTCTAGGTCGAGCATTAATAGTGCGAGGGACCAAAATACAGTGAAGCCAACGGAAGTGGAAGAGCCAGCAGCAGGGTCGTCCTGCGGGCAGTGAGAGGCCGACGGAGGGTGGAGTGAGAGGTCAGTAGTGTTGAGCGGAGGCCTGCAGTGTTGAGCAGAGCGCAGGTGTGAGGGAGGGCAAGATGCCACAGTGGAGGGAGAGGCCCGAGTGTGGAGCCGTCGATGCCCAGGACAAGCCGACGAAGGTAGGCCGAGGAGGAGCCACAGTTTCGTTGCGTGGGCTATATTACAGTGGTGGAGTTATGAAATCGTTGGGATATATAACTGTCGAGGTCTGTAAATGTTATAATGGAGGTGCAATGCACAGTCAAGATAAAACAATGGCACAGGAGATCGACACCAAATATCAATGGTCTTTCAAATGAAATTGTTCAACTGAAGAGTAAGGCGCAGAGACAACAACAAGAGCGTTTGCAAAAATGAAACAGTCAAACGCAACAGTAGAAGGCACATGCTTGACAGACTTGGAGAGATGCAAAAGCATTAGTACCACGGTAGGTGGGTGACAGAGATCTCTAGCTCTGATACCATGTTAAACATTGTCGGGTAAACACACACAAGGAGATAAGCATGAGATTTATTCTATTAACCATAGATATGCATTTTTATTACATTGACATGACTCTTGGATTCCACATTCCATTTCACTTGGAATCCTCTTTGAATATTCACCTTCCACACCTACCCATAAAGGATTATGTGTCCAACAAGGGACAAGAAGCCAAATATATTGCATCCAAAACAACAACCATTGTAGACCATTTGATGGGTTGATGCCAAGAAGCGAAATAGATGACAAATGCATTCTTCCAGATGTAGAATTTGGAACCGTGGAGGTAAAAAGAATGGTCATTTCTTTTCTTTTGATTACTAATGTTGGAACTCATTGCTGTAATTAAATCAGAAGGGCTTAAGTTGGGAAAGAGGTTTTCAAGGAGAAGCTTGCATCAAATGCATGTTTGTGCAAAGGAGGAACAAGATTCTCAGTGGGAAGGCCATCATTCAGCTTTCCAAGCACCGAGGGATCACAATGGTACAACAAAGTGTTTTATCAGTCAGCAAGCAGCCAACAAGTTTTGGAATAGTTTGACAGCAAAAGGAGGACATTGGTTGAAGAACCAAGCCATTTGAAAGACAAGGCATGTCAGTGAACCCAATTGGTTGTCATGGAGATTTTTCCAAGTAGAATCAAGATGATAGAACTTGGGAAAGAGAAGAGTATTCAACTCTTATCAGATAACCAACTTTTGTGGGTCCAAAATTCTATCAATGGGAAGGGGTGATCGGAATCCGGATTAGGGGAAAAAATTGTCAAAATTTCAAAGTGCTCAGAATCACACCAAAAAAGAATGACTGGATCGGGCCCATCGAAAGGAATTTGGCACATTTCGTTTCACTCAAACAAAGTCTGTATGAGGAGTTTAGAGCCCACTAATCGTCATGCCACACGAGCAATTTAAAAAATAAGAAGGGTCAAATAGGGTCAAAGGCCAAAAATTTGGGTTTTCCTCCGGCCCAATGACAGGATGAAAAGTGTTGAAGTGTGGTTAGTTGTGACTTGTTGCAATTTAATTGGTTTTTGATGAACCAGTGGGGAGCTGACGTGTGGCCAGCCCGGAGGCCGCCACGTGACCCTCCCAAAGGCCAAATTTATGGGTTAATGTCAAAGTTTGAATTCTGAATTATGGTTCCAAGGTTCAAATTTTATTAAAGTCCGAAATATCATATATGTCAAACGTTGAAATATTAATGAGTCCAAAGTCTGAATTTTTGTATGGTGCAAAAAATTTACATAGAGGCTGGGTAGAGGTCAGGGCTCAACCTCGCGACCTCCTCCGACACAACGCACCACCTTACCACTATACCACTACAATAGTTCTTAACTATAGTGGGTCCCGAATTATATTTCAATCCATATGGTAATGACGGCAGGGGTAAGGAGGGGGCCAGCCCCGCGTGCCAACCCCCTCACCATAGGACCACATGCAGATGACCAGAAGCATAGTTAATTCATAATGGCATGAGATTAAATTTTAAATGGGTTTAATTAACCCAAATCCAAATGTTAGCGCTAATCCTTATCACCAATCCAGATTTGGATTAAAACTCGCTTAGCGCATTTAACTCACACTTATCCATAGTTTTAACAACGTTTAATTTAATTAAACATGATTTTAATTCGGCGAAATGTTTGGTGGAGTCCCCTGATTCGGCGCCACTACCAAAATTGACGAACTTAACTCAACATGTTCTAGATTTGGAGGAGTTTTCCTAGGAAAAATGAATGAGCCATAACTTTGGCATATTTCGACCAATTTTGGCTCAAGAAGCGTCATTCCTAGATGATTTTGATGCTATGAGCATGATGGTGCAATTTTCAAAGGCGTTGGAGCACTTATGTAAGTGGTTTTTCCACTTTGAATATTAAAGAAGCCTAGGGCCACTCGGAGAGGGGGTCATGTCTAGACCATTTGAAGACCATTTTCAAAGCTTCAAGATTCTATTTTGAGGTTTTTGGGTCTTCTGAATCCAATGGAGAAGGTTTTTAAAACCATTGAAGTACTGCAGGTGCATGTAATCAAAGAATTGACCATTAATCCAAAAAGGACCTAGCCAGATGAAGCAGGTCCATGGAGATGTAGCCCAAGAGGGGTGAACTATGTTATCAACTATTGTGTGATGTGTATGATGTGTGTTATTTCTCTATAATTTATTTGTTGTACATGTGTTTTTAACAACTAATTTACTTAAGAAATTGCTCATAAATGACACTAAAACTTGACACATAAACCCCTTCACAAATTGCTAATTTGAGACGATCCTAAACACATTTATTTAATACTGATGAGGGAACTATCACAACAAAACTAGTTTTCCCATATTCATATCAGTAGTCTAGCATCATGATCTGCCTCTACACACAATCTCTAAGATGGCGATATCAAATGTTGATATGCTTGGACCTATCATGAAAAACATTATTAACCAAGAGTTTGATGCAACTCTGGGTGTCACAGTAAATCACCGTAGGATCCATGTGTTTACCAAACAACCCAACAAGGATCTTCCTCATCCAGATAGCCTCACAAGCTACTTGACTAGCAGCCATGTACTTTGGTTCTACTAAATTGAGTGTAATTGATCTCTGCTTCCTGTTGTGACCAAGAAACTATTGCTGAACCAATATTAAAGATGCCCCCTAATTTCATCTTTCTATCATATGGAATCCCTACCTAATATGAATCCTTGAACCCTTGTGAAGCTTCTCCTCTTCACCATGTGCAAGACCAAACTGAGTGGTGTCTATGAGGTATCTCAACACATGTTTGGTTGCCTTCTAATAGAGCTTGGTTGGCTTAACTATTTCTTGACTAAGTTGGTTAACTGCATAACACATGTCCTGACATGTGTTCACCAAGTACATAAGTGAACCCACAAGATGCCTATAAATGGTAGCTTCTACCACTTCACTTGAAGTAGCATCTTCCTTCCTCCAATTCCCTGCTAGAGGAGTCTCCATGGGTTTTTTTCTCTCCATGTGAAACTTCTTCAGTATCACGTTGGCATACTTTCCACGGGGAACCATGAGTTCCCCATCTCTTCACAGAATTTGACACAGTATGCAATAGCCCCATGTATTTCATCTCAAATTTTGTTTCCAAATCTTCTTTGCAATAATTTATCATCTTCTCATCACCTTTTATAATTAAATCATCAGCATATAATACTACAGTCAATAATTTACCTTCAACCACAATATGGTAAAGGTTCACATCTGCTTCACTTTTCGTGAAGCCCAACCCAGTGAAATAACTGTCGATCCTAGTGTACCAAGAATGAGGTGCTTGTTTGAGTCCATACAATGCTCACTTGAAATTTCATACATGTGACTCTTTTTTGAAGGTCTAAAATCCTTCTAGTTGCTCTATGTACACCTCTTCCTCAATCATTATGTTGAGGAAAGCTGTCTTTACATCCATTTGATGTATTTTCCATCCCATCTGCACTGAAAGTGAAATAATAGATCTGATTGAAGAGTACCTTGCTACTGGATCAAAGGTCTCCTCATAGTCTATTCTCTCCACTTGAGAGAACCCCTTGGCCACAAATCTAGGCTTGTGTTTCTCCACACTCCCATCTACTGCTTGCTTCACCTTGTAGATCCACATGGATCCTACAACTGACTTTTCCTTCGGTCTTGGGACAACTTCCCATGCACTATTTCTAATAATTGAGTCATACTCCTCTACCATGGCATCAACATATACTATTTTTTTTACCGCTTCTTCGAATGAGGATGTCTCACTCTTCCTGCATTATGAGCATGTCCTTTAGTGCTAGCTTCCTATTTTCATTTTTGTTCTAAAATAGATCTCTTAAGGACTTCCAAATAGCATATGGAGTTTCCTTTCTATGGAGGTTCGAGACAATATGATCTCGAACACCTTCCAATATAATCATTCTTTCCTTTTCAACATTATTCTTCCAGGGCACCAGATCTTGAGAATATTCTGCTGCAGGCTTAGGAATATCATAGTCTATGAATTCCTTTAGCCCATTGTCTTCCAACATGTAGAAATTATATGCACTATGCATGCATATCTCCAAGATTCTCCTGATCACACACTATTTTAACTTCAAGCACAATAGAGAATCTATTCCACCATTGATCACCACAAGCGGAAATTAAATCAATTGCAATGCACACATGAAACCATAAAAATTCACACACATTAACACAGGCACATTTAGTAGGAAAGCACAAAATAAAAACCCAACTATATGTATATAATATATGTCATAGAGATCATGTAACAATCCTCCTACAAAGCTTATCACAAGCTCTCATTACAATCCAATCGCTACACACTAATCGGGTCTTGATCTAGCAAATCCATGCCTTAGATCTTTGTCTTTAGCTTGCCTATCTGGCATAATCCTATTTGAAAAATGGCTCTCTGGATGAACTCGAATTTCTCCAGCCTTGCTCATGCAATCATTAAAGGCATCTCCACTAAATTTTTGGTGCAAACAATGAAACACTATAGTCACAACTGATATTCACACTTGCTCTTTCACCTACCTCTCCATTGGTCTCCACTGAAACTGTCCATGCACTGAAGTTAAATGATGTATTCTTTAGTTGATTAATGAGTTATTAATTAGTGAATTAATTAATAATTAATTCACACCACTCTCACTAGTGTATCAATCAGTTAGACTAGATACAACTAGCTCAACTATGTTTAACTCAGTTAAACTGAACACGACTCCACCAACTACTTCTACAACTCCACCAAACTCTGTCACATGAGTTCTAACTGAATTCCTTTATGAAATAGCTCTAGTAAACCCTCAGGAATAGTGTAATTCCTTCTGTCAGCTCCTGTGCCACATCTGTGCACTTAACTGAAGTGCTCCCAGAGAATAAGATAATGTTTATAGTCCAAATATTATTAAGAGCTAATAATATTCGACATATCTATTTTTAGACTGGCAATCTAAAAATAGATTCCGCCCAATATGTCTAAAAATAGAAGTCCATCTATTTTTCCAACTTGACCATCCATCCAGAAATAACATCCTGCAACTCATAAAATATGATCGACATGTCTAAAAATAGACTTTGCGACAAAAATCACCTGTGTGGGCCCCACGTACTTTAGGTGATTATTTTCCAACTAGGATCAGGAATGATGTTTCAAGATGCCTCCTTCAATATTTCTTGTTGCAATCTTCAACACTCCTTCTCAACAAGAAAGGACTATCTTTGCATGCGACATGCAATTCCATGCATTCGCCCTGCAACCTTTGCAAGCACCATGCAACTCCATGCATCTGCTAAGCAACTCTTCCAAAACTGAATAGGCTCCAAACAACTCAATCAATCTAATGCATCTATCATCAAAGTCTTTGACTTCTACTTAGCTATTGCACATGTCTTCAGGAACCACTGCACTGTTGAACTCTGCACCCATGCACTCTGCACTTGCTGTGAACTCTGAACCATGCTCCAATATCCGACACTGTCACTTTGATCTGCCTGCATCAATCCAACTGATCATGCTACTGCTGCTCTGTGGGCACCTTGTAGCCAGGTTCAATTCATGAGATCCACACCATCTCAATGAATCCTGCCCAAAAATATCCTCTTGGGAATACTCATGCATGTCGCCCCACCTCTCACCTGGTGGTATAGCTGTATTCACTCCCTCTACCCATCTGGCATGAAATTTCTCTACATGAGTGGTTTCTCCCACTCCATGATCCTCATCTTGTGGCTGCTCCACATCTCGAGGTTCACTCTTACCTGCATGCAAATCCAGCTCCCTCTCAAGCTTCAATTGCATGGCTTTCTTGCACTTCCCAACATTAGGAAGCTCCGTAGAAATCCCATCTACATCAAATCTATAAAGATTCTTTTGCATCTCCAGTTGTGGTTGCTCCATAACCTTCAGAGACTGCTTCTCACGCTGCATGTTGAGAGGCTCCCTGTCAACCACCAAGTCACTAACCTTTTCTTTTCTCCTCAAAGTTTTGCATGCATCTTGTACCTCAATGCATGTAGATTCTTGGCTCGCACACATTGAAATTGTCCCGCCGTCGCAAAATTTTCTAACAAAAAGAGCTGATTTTAAATCGATGATATCTCCCTCATTCGAGCTCTGATTAGACTGATTTTTTTTTTTCAATTTGGGTATTTTTTTGCAAGGAATCCAAATATGCTATTTTTTTCTGAAAATATTTCACCCAAAATTTTAGATATTCTTTGCAAACTCATGCACCCAAAAATTCCTGCTCTCATTCCATGTAGAAAATCTATAACACAGCTCCGATACCATGTAGAAATTATATGCAATATGCATGCATATGTCCAAGATTCTCCTGATCACACACTATTTTAACTTCATGCACAATACAAAATCTATTCCACCATTGATCATCACATGCGGAAATTAAATCAATTGCAATGCACGCATGAAACCATAAAAATTCACACACATTAACATAGTTGTTTAATGGGAAAGCCTGAAGCTAAAACCCCAACTATATGTATATAATATATGTCATAGAGATCATGTAACGATCCTCATACAAAGCTTATCACAAGCTCTCAGTACAATCTAATCGCTACACACTAATCAGGCCCGATCTAGCAAATCCATGCACCGATCTTTGCCAGCCTTTAGCCTTCCTCTACTGCGCAATCCCTGCTGAAGAATGGCTCTGGATGAACTCAAATTTCTCCAAAATTTCTCACGCAATCATTAAAGGAATCTCCACTAAATTTTTGGTGCAAACAATGCAACACTATAGTCACAACTGATAGTCACACTTGCTCTTTCACCTACCTCTTCACTGGTTTCCACTGAAACTGTCCATGCACTGTAGTTAACTGATGTATTATTCAGTTGATTAATGAGTTAATATTTATTGAATTAATTATTAATTAATTCACACCACTCTCACTAGTGTATCAATCAGTTAGACTAGATACAACTAGCTAAACTGTGTCTAACTGAGTTAAACTGAAGACATCTCCACCAACTACTTCTATAACTCCACCAAACTCTGTCACATGAGTTCTAACTGAAGTCCTCCATACAATAGCTCCAGTAAACCCTAAAGAATAGTGTAATTCCTTTTGTCAGCTCCTGTGCCACATCTGTACACTTAACTGAAGTGCTCCAATAGAATAAGATAATGTTTAGAGTCCAAATATTATTAAGAGCTAATAATATTCGACATATCTATTTTTAGACTCGAAATCTAAAAATAGATTCCGCCCAATATGTCTAAAAATAGAAGTCCATATATTTTTCCAACTTGACCAAACATCCACAAATAACATCTTGTGATTCATAGAATATGATCGACATGTCTAAAAATAGACATAGTCTAAAAATAGACTTTGCGACAAAAATCACCTGTGTGGGCCCCACCTCGTTTAGGTGATTATTTTCCAACTAGGATCAGGAATGATGTTTCAAGATGCCTCATTCACTGTTTCTTGTTGCAATCTTCAACAAAAAACTGCTTCCATCCCATCTCTCCAATATATGTAATTCAAACTACCCTCAAGGGAATATTTGAGTCTTAATCTAGAGAAATACATCCTGATCCTGATAGTAGCCTTGAAGAGTAGATTTGTAAATTTGATTCACCTGCAAAAAAAAAAAACTCTTATTCTTCTATTCTATTGTGATTCCTGCTCTAATGCCATGTAGAAAATCTAGGTAGATTTTCTACAACCACATCATAAGGGATAAGGGGAATGAAAGACACTAGGCCAACCATGGGTTGGGCGAGTGCGACTATGGAGAGGTAGTTGACCCCCATCGTATTTATCCAATGGATAGTTTTGTTCAAGCCCCTTCCATATAATATTTGGACATTCAAATTGGCCAAGTTGCTCGCCTTATAGAGTGAATTAGTGAGGATTGACATGAGGATCACAATGTAACCATTAGCTTCATGAATGAATTGTAGCACAACCAATGGCACATGTATGATAGGTTCACCAGCATCCTAAGAGGTCAATGGAAATTACTAGAGAAGTTGGAATCTCTCAAAGGCTGAATTTCCCACATGGAAAATAATGTACAATATGATTTGAAACCCTCCCCATCTCCAGGTTCTAGTCCTCACCACCCCGCTCTGGGAAACTCTTCCGATGCTTAATGTTTGTTGGATGTATTTTTATTTTGAACACTTTTTGGTCTATTTGGTTTGTTAAATTTTGGTTTGTCAGAATGCTCATGAAACTAGCCATAAGTTTGTGGTTTTATCTACTGGCCAAAAAATATGGTAAGAGTGAGGCCAATAGATTTTTGAGAAAATGTAATGACTTTGAATAACCTCCTTCGACCACATGAGCACTAAGTGGAAAAACCTTCTTAGACCACCCTTCCAATGAATTTTCCATGTTATCATGGTGGTTTAACAATTTGGTCACCATAAAAATATGGAATGAGCACCTCTATCTCTTAACCATATCTTTTATTTTTTGAATGGAAGCTAACATTTCCTGTGTTGCATCTAATAGTCTATCAAGCACTATGACTTCATTGATATTCTACTGAGAACAAAAATTAATTGAAACCCTAGGATAATGGCCTGAATACCTTCCGTCAAACAAAATGGAGTTCGTTCCACCAACTTATAAAAGCAGGTGAGGCAATTGAGTATGACAAGGGACCAAGAAAGTCAATATATAACTGAAACCAGGGTCCTGCCATGAGCCAAACTATAGCTAATAAACCAATATCTTTGCAATAATATTTTCGGGATAAGAAATCGATGATGAAGAGGTAACAAAGGACAAGAGAATTAAATTCATTGCTTGCATAAAGCATTGGATACTACAACCGAGAAGTTCAACCATAACTCACACATAGAGCAGATTAAATAGACATGACTACCGAGTTAGGATATTTCCGAACTGGGTTGCCACTTTTAAAATGTATTTTGACACCAAGAGTGATCCATGTAGTTCCATGGCTGAAAAATGGAGAGGGTCGACGAGAGCTCTAATTGGCTAAACTAGGCCCAAATTTCAACTTTGAATTGGGTTTGATTTCTCCTCGAAAAACAAGTGAATTTTGGAGATGGAGAGAGAAAAGAGATGGTATCTCTAAAATTGTCAAATGAAATCTTATTGAACCCATCATTACTAAGGAACTGGAGAGAATCCCAACCTGTGATTCAAATCAATTACACCTTGGATCATAGTTGCACCTTTCTTGGCTAGTCCGTCAACCACTGAGTTCAAGTGTCTATACACATGAAATAATTCCACTTGTTTGACTTAATGGTGAGGAATCAAAGCTAATTAACTTCTTCGCTTTGGTTTGTTGGAAGATGACTAGCATAGAGTCACAAAAAATTGTTATATTAGGAATTTTGAATTCACTAGATAGTTACAACCCCTTCCATAGATATACATATTATGCTTAATTGTTTGGTATTGTTCCAAGACCCTAAGAAAATTGGGATTTTTTTTTTCCTTAGGGCCAAAGATGATCCCTCCCGCTCCTTCCTCCCCTGGATTGCCTCTCGAGGCCCCGCCAAAGAAAAGGGTAAAGTGAGTAGTTTCCTACCTCCATTTACTAAAGTCCTAGTGATTCAACCTGATACAAGGAACCCTGTAAATTTCAGGACAAAGAACAATATGATAATGGAGTTAATAACTAGACCTTTCTTTATCTAATCTTGTTCCTGTTGGTTTAGCTCATCAACCTCTTTTGGATTAAATATATGAGCTAATATGGCCTTGAGGAGCATGGATAATGATTTGGAGGAAACTTGATGAGGGGATGAGTTTTCATTTTTTAAAATGGATTTTTTTTTTAGAGATCTAGATTGACCAACATAGAAACTTTTAGATACATCCCCAACATTAAACCGACAGATAGGTTTCTTTCTTGTTCCACAAATTTATCAATCTCCAATTTCAAAAATGTCCTCTCATGTACCTGGGATAGATGCAATGGGAGAGACTAGACCAAAAGAAATATTCCAAACCTCCAAAGAAAACAGACAGAGCCTGAAAATATGGGGAATATTTTGCTCAACATTACAACATAAAGAAAATCTTGTCGAGCCACATATGTTTATCTTCTTGAGGTTCTTAGTAGCGAGAATTTTCCCATGAACCAAGGAACAACAAAATGTGTTTACATTTGGAATGTTGTATTTGCTCTAGATTTTGAACCACATCCTTCTCGGTGGGGGAATGGGGAAGATGATTTATGAGAAGACAGTAGCCCATCTTGAAACATTATTTTTGATGAGGAATTTTATTCCATGAATGACGATCCTTCAATAAAACCAAAATAGGGGCCATGTTGATTAACATATGGATCACACTGTTCCATTGGTTCTCCAATTGAGGAGGAATGTGAGGCCTAGTCCAACCTTTCCATCGACCTTGGTCATCCCAAATTGAGATTTTTTCATCTTTTGAAACATGTTTTCTTGCACCCATAGCGCCAAATCTTTAAATTGTTCTAGGACTCCAAGAGGGGCTAAAGAAGAGAAGTTGTCATTCCAAATGTTGAGATATTGGATGCCAGTTCTCTTTCATCAGCTGATATGATCAAATATAAGTGGGGAAACTTCCTTACATAGCACCCACATTTTATAGCTAGGACAAGTCATACTCCACCCTTAACAAGCGAATTTTGTTAAAATATTTTTGAACAAATTTCGTTTTCCACCATTCTTTTGAGTCTCTGATTAAACTCCATATAATTTTTGCACCGATATCAAAATTCACGTATAGGGGGTATTTCACTTCAAAACCTCCATTTTCCTTATGAAGGAGCATGATATTACACCAAACTACATGGAATTTCTTTTCATTAATTTTTTCCTCCTTGAGAGAGGAATTTGCATATTAAAACACTTATTTGTATAGCCACAGATTTAGGAGCTAACAACCTAGAACATAGGTATATTGGGTGGGAGGATATAAATTATTTGACTAAGATCACCTGACCCACCCTTAAAATCCATTGAGCTCCCTAGGCTTGGATTTTATTCTTAAACTTTTTTAGGATATCAACCCAGTAGTCGAGATTCGAAAAACCTAGAGATTTGGGATTCCAAGATACTAGAAATAATGGCTCTCAATCACCAAAGAATATTCTAGAAACTTTGAAATATCCTAAAGAATGTGAGGAGAGCAGTTCCAACCATATAACTAACATTTTTTATTTTAAATTTTTTTATGAGCCCCCATGAAATATATAAGTATGTGTAAAGGATTTGTTTGAATCTAACTGCAATTTTATTTGAGGCGCCTCCCATTTTTTTTTTCTAAGTAAAATTGATCTATTAAAAAAGGGATAAGGTTATATCGTGACCGCAATCAAAATCTACTTCCTTGGAGGCAGAATTTTCATGGAAAAACAGATATGGAGACTGCCCATTAACAGGGAAACTAGTTTGAAAAGATTGCCATAACCCACGCAGGGGAGCAAGTAGTTGTGATCTTCCTGAGTTTGCTTGGAACCAAAAATGTACAAAAAGAAGCCCAAAAACCCCATAACCATCTGCACTGGAATAAACCTAATAGTATGGGCCGCCGGGAAAGAAAAAAACCTTACAGTAAGCCAGCCAGTCTTCTGGGGGTTCCTCAACGATTCGAAACCAACCTGAGGCGAGCATATCTTTGGCAAGAGCCTCTTCGGAAGTAGAAGGACTAGGATCAGCTGAGACCATAACCTCATCAGGGACACTGCTAGCAGGAACCACAAGAGTCTGCATCGACGCAGTGCCACCTCCCATCTAGATATTCGTGTTCTGGGCAAATTCCGCCCCAAGACCTGCAGAATGCAAACTCGACTCCCCCAGCTGGCCTTCCTCATGGAAGACCACCGTAAAGAGAGCAGTAATCCTAGGTCGAGTCAGGGAGATGTTGAAAATGAAACGCGTAGAGCTAGTAGTGGGAGATGAGGTGACAAGAGGTCGAGGAGCAGGGAGCTCCAATAATGGCAATTGTCAGGGAGACACCCTCTCCCACTGCGAGTTCGGGGGTAATTGCCTGTACCCATGCCACTGGCATGAGAAGGCGTAACCGAAGAGGGGCTAGACTACTCGCTTGAGGGACGACCCCTGGTGCCGCCTCTGTGGCTCCGCATTCCATGGCGCAGCCGAGGCATTGGGGGGATCAAATGAGACCAATCAGCAACTGTAGCTGGGGAATAACACTTCGTGTAGAGACCTGTGACCCGATTAAAGATCCAAGGGTTTTGCAGAGGCGGAGCCACTATCGGACTAGAGCGCAGCTCCAACAGAAAATCCCCCTCCCCGCACTGATAAAAACAAAAAGTAAAACCAACACAAAATAGAGTTAGAGCAAAGACCAGGTAACAACTGACGTGATGCATTTGAAACAAACCCACCGAGGGCTCATCGCCATCCCGCCCTTTAACCTTCCCTCTCACGCAATGTAAATCACCCATCATAACTGAAGCATTGATGCGAGCCGAGCAGGAGCATGCGAGGGAAGGAGCCAGCACGGTGGGCATGAAGTGAAGTTTGGAATCCTCTGCAGCCATGGCTTTGATATCCGCGAAGAGTAAATGCAACAATCCGTCGCATAGAGGTCGATTAAATGCCATGTCTTGGATGGGAAGGTGTCATCTTACCTCGCCACACCTCTGTCCCATCATGTTAATCATCTGTTTGTACACCCGCATCTGGGATTGAGGCACCTCCCATTAAGATAATGTCATTAATGAATTTGGAATGGTTAACATCTTTGGTATTACTAGTAATGCTTAGTCCTTTCCAACTTCCTTCATATTTGCAAAGTTCCAAATTTATATTGAGGATTTCCGGAACAAGAATGTATATGAGGGGGTAGAGGGAACATCCTCGTCAAAAACCCCTTGAGGCATGAAATCAATTGCAAGGACAACCATTAAAAAGAGGGGAAAGCTAGGGTTTTATAATGCAAGCCCTAATCCAATTAACAAATTCCCCACTGAATCCAAGATTTTCCGTGACTGAGAAGAGGAAGGAGTGACAAACCCTGTAAAAGGAATTCATCATGTCAATTTTTATCATCAGACATGGATTTCCACTTTTACTACTAGAATGAATGGTCTCTTGCACAAGAACGACATTATCTAGGAGGTTTCTATGATTTAAAAAAAACCCTTGATTGTAAGAAATAATTGCAAGAATATGGTATCTTATCCTGTCATAAATGAATTTGGTCAGGATATTGTAGGATGAGTTGCACAAGGAAATGGGTCACTTTTTACAAGGGCCAAACAAGATTGAAAAAATCTTATAGAGAATCCATCTAGACTAGGGCCTTTGTTTGGATCAAGAGACCAAATCTCCTTTATGAATTCCTCTTCCTCCATCAGCTTCATATGCTGAAGGTTTTCAAGGTTAGAAACAATGGAGGGCGAAAATGAGATGAATGAGTGCATCTCACTAGGCTCATTCTCTTTATCCTCAAAGTAAAAATTTCTAAAGAAATTAAATGCTTCAAGCTTGATTTCAGAAGGTGGATATTTTAGGCATACCTTCTGGAATGATTTGTTTGACCTGATTTCTAGTCTCTCGTGCCTTGGATTGTTTATACAAGAATGATGTATTGCGATCCCCTTCCTTTAACCAAATAATTCTTAATTTCAAGCACCAATACTCCTCATCCTGCCTACTAATAGCATAGATTTGACTTCTTATTTTCTTTCATTTTTTAATGAATCCCTTAGAAACTGGACTTGACTCCATCTGAGCTTAGCGGATCTCCAACTTCCTTATTAAATCCATTTTTTCTTGTCCTGGGGGCTTGAAGTTGAGCTTAGCTTGGGTACGAAGAGCTTGCTTCACCAGTTTCTACTTGGATTCCCAAACAAAAGTTGGGGAGGCTTTAACGATGGAAGCCCAAACTTCTTTTATTAAGTATAAGGCTCCTTCATTCCGAAGCCACCCAAGATTGAATTGGAAGTGGATTGGTCCTAGATATTATGTGGGGTCAACATTTAGCTCTATGCACCAATGATGAGAGTCTCCTATTTCCAATATTTATGAGGAGCATATGATACCTTTGAAAAACCAATTGTTGTTGATAAGGAATTGGTGAATCCTACCCACTATATGCCCTGGTTCTCTTCTCTTGTTTGTCCACATGTATTTGCATTTTTTGGGACAATATCAAGGAGATCCCAATCACTTATAAGGTCTTCCACCCTTTCTTGAAAATGGTATCATATAATAGATCCTCCATGCTTCTCATAAGGGATGCGGATTGTATCGAAATCCCCACCAATGATACAGTTAGTGTGTCGCTTCTCATCCTTTAGCCTGATTAAGGATTGCCAAAACTCTCCTTTATCACTATAAGTAACAATAGAGCAAACATTGATTAAGTATAAGTCTTATTTTGAATGTATGTTTTCTAATTTGACTGTGATCCAAAACTTTGACTTAATGTTGTCTTTTAATATGAACCTGGAGTTTGACCAAAAATGGTCATACCTCTAAAGACACCATAGGATATTTGAGAAACCCCAACATTGTTTTTATAGAATGTTCTTAATTGTTCCAAAATATCTTCATCAACCAAATTTATCTCTTGTAAGAAAAAAAATTAAGTTTTTTCCATTCTAATTAAATATTTTACTACCCGAGATTTTACAGGTTTTCCCAGTCGCCTTATATTCCAGGAGATTACATTTATTTGGATTTTTATGTCGATGAATTACCTCCTTTAGTTCTGGTACTCCCATGCTCTCTATTGCTCACATTTCTTAGGATCTCAATGATTTGAGACTGGTTTCCCAATTTAATACTTTTCTCTACTTTTACTTTTCTAACATCTTTGTTGAGGGCCTTCCTTTTGTTTTGAGGCTTTCCAATTCAAGACTAGATGAGTCACTAGACCATTGTAGTTTTGTTTTTCACTTATCATGAGGACCTGACTTGGTTCTTCTTCTGCTCCTTGTTGGTCTCTTGACACACCTTCAGGACTTTTGTCCATCCTAACTAGGTATGGATGGGTATTATTATTTTGATGAGGGGAAGCTTAGGAAATAATGGCCAATTCATGCTCATCTACTAGAATATCCTCCTCTTCATATTCTCCTTTTTCTTCTTCCAGGACCGAGTCTTCATTTTCGACTACTCCCTCCAATAACTCAAGCTCTCCTTGGGACAATACATCAAAGGGGTTTGCAGATGAAGAAGCAATGTTTTGCGCTAATTATTTGAGGTTTTTTGCGTCAAAATTATCTTTGTTTTCTCCTATTTTCTGAGTGTGCCATTGATCTTCCCGAGGAAGGGAGGAACAGTCCCCATTTTTGTCCTTATTTTTCTTGTAATCCCCAATGAAATGTCCATAGTCCTAACAAATTTTACATTTGAATGAAAATTATTCATAGTCTAATGATTAGATGAAGCTCAATTCTCCTTGAGTCAAGGTGATCTTTGAAGGTAGGCCATTCTCCAAGTTTAATTCAATAAAAATATTCATGTACGCGAACTATTGACCTTTCGGTTCAACCCTATCAAGATACTGATCCACTCTGTTTGCAAAAACTTCCAGCCACTCGCCACTCCAGTAGGAGAGGAGAAGATGAGGGAGTTTAACCCACAAAAGAACAACCTTTGGGATGTCTTCATCTAGATTGAAGTCTAGAGACCAAGCGTTTAAGTACATGTCCAGGCAGCCGAAGAAGTATATACCATTTTGAAAAACTACATCCGGTGTTCCTTGAAGTTGAACAAAAGGGCAGAAAATCCATTACCCACAATATATATGACAAGATTTCCCTTCATCACTAGCTTCTAGGTTTTTCTAGCCCACTGTTCTATTGAATTAGGAGAGGGGAACATGCCCATGAACTTACTGAGCAAGGCCTTCTTAATGAAGCTCAAATAAGTATTCTAGAAACTTATGGGGAAGACGTCGAACGAAATGCTCTCAACCTTTTTAATGAACTTCTGTTGTACTTCCTTAGGCCTAGGGTTATTCTTGAGAGACACAATGAGATCCTGAAAAGGTGACTCTTCATCGTAGAAAGGGACAGAGCCCCACTCCTTGAGCCTGTCGCCATTGAGGGTTAGTGGGAAAACCGTCGTTCAGAGCTTCAAAGTTGTAGAGCGCATTGCACTAGTTGTTATACTTGTGCAAAATTACGAAAGCAAGAAGTTAATTTAGTTTTATTGGGGAAATCTGATCAATAATACATTTAAGTTCGTGCTCATGTTTATGAATGATGTCAACATATAAAGTAAGTTGAGATTAAGTGATTTTGGTGTAATATATATTTATATTTTGATATTTTAAAAATCTTAGTGTAGCCATATAAATCAAATGGATGGTAAATGTTGATAGACATCAATTCACAATAAGCATCAAAATATTTACTTCATCATATATCTCAGGTTGCTAAAATTTAAAAAGAAACGACAAGAATTAACTAATATATAACTTTATTTAAAATTATTATTATTAATAATCTTAAAAATAATTAATATATAAGTTAAACATATTTAAATTTAGAAAAAATATGTGTAACATGATCATTAACCATGAAGATTCTTAATCTATAAATGGGATTTCTTATAATACCATGACCAAATACCATGTCTTATCCATACCACATGCACCAAAAACCATAACTTATTTCATATGACAATTGTTAAAAAAAATGAATTTAATTAGAAAAAGACATAACTACTATGGAAATAAATATAACCTCTGATTTTCGTATACTAAGAATATTTTAGAATATTGTATAGAGATTAAATCCCTACCATCCACTTAATAATTAAATTAAAATTTTAAAAACCATATTTCAAAATAAACATATCAATTAGTATAATACAGAATTGAATTAAACAATATCAATAACTTTTTATGATATTAAATATAATTATGTTAATTTTATTATGATAAAAAATTAGTGTGAAAATAAATATATATAAATTTTAAAATAAATAAATAAACAAAAGCATAAATAATTCCACAAAGTTGTATAATTTATCAAATTTAATAAGAGTATAAACTAAGTATTCATTAGTGAGTTAATCCTAATTCCAATCAATCCTAATGTGGCCACAAGGTTAAAAAGCTATCAATCATGAACTTCAATCGAGGTCTTCATAGGTTATTTTAAGGAAATTCCCTTATCAATCAATTAACTTAGTCTTTCTACCTTCCTAAGCTACCATATTAACTTCTTAATTTGCTATCTCTATGCTACTTTTAAAAAGTTTTTTGTAAATATATATTTTTTAAAATAGTTGGGAGAACTCTCTTAACATACAAGATACCCACATCATTTTCAATTTACTTTTAAGAAAAGAGGATGAAGTAATAATACATGACTTTAAAATTATTAGTTTCCTACCTCCATGTTTTTGTGAGAAATCCTTTTCAACTGTTCTTTAGAAAATAGTTAGGAGAACCCTATTAGGAGAACACATCATTAAAATATGAGGGAAGAATCAAAATTGTTGGTGATGTTTGATGTCATTAATTTACAAATACTTTGTATTTTGTAAAATTTTAAATTGATAAAGGCAATGATTTAATATTGAAATATTTGGCACAAATAAAAGTTTCATCTCTTATAAGCCATCTCACGCATTTAATATATTTTTCCAAATAACAAAAAGTCAATTCACACATATAATTGTACTCATTCTCAATTGACAACTAAATAACGTTAAAGCAATTAAAATTTTGACAACTAAATAACGTTAAAGTCATTAACTACGGATGCAAGTGATCAACCACAGGTGTAAGTTGATATGGTTTTGGGTTGGCACGTGGATTCATTACACCGCCACCCAAACTCACGCGAGGTTGCATATAAATCTACCCACCATTCTTTGTTACACTGCATTAATGCAGCACAGTCCCCAAGACCAGCCCGCTTCCATAACAACTCTGGCATTCTCTAGAAACTTCATTCCTGCTCGGCCTCCCTTGCGCTCACGCTGCTCCCCTGTTGTTGCAGAGCCCAGCTCTCGAACCAGCGTAGGGAGATGCTGTTCCATTGTCTATTGTATTGAAATTGCGCCCAGTCTTCACATTTTGCAGAGCCCTCTCTGCACTCTGAGGGTCAATTTGCTCAATGCAAATTCCCCTGCTCTGAGAGAACGCCCTCTGCACACCCTTCAGACTCCCCTGCTCTCTCATACTTCCACCGCTCTTGCCAAATCCGTCTCCAGTCATTCCGCTGTTCAAAAGCTCCACTTTGATCGTAGGATAATGTTGTGCCTTCGCCAGCGTATGCGCTGCAGGAGAGGCAGTAGTCGTGGACATTCCTCTCGCCAGCCCTCCACGTCCATTACTGAATCCTCCTCCCCCTCCTTTGATAATTTCATCGGTCGCTATCCTGAAACTAGAAGTGGTCGTGGGCGTGGGCGCCATGGGCAATATCAATTCAAGATAGGCTCTCCCCACATCCCTGCCTCTCAGACCATCTTCCCTACGCATTCCCAAACTACCCAACTTCATTTCCCCTGCTTTCTGAATAGGCCTATAGTCATTGCTACCATCACCATCGAGCTCAAGGAGGAGCCACCCGGTTCAGATGCTGAGAAAACTGGTGTTGGGAAGGAGACGAGCGCTGTCGATAAGCAAAGCACTCCTCCTAATGCAGGTTTGAAGAGGAAGGCTCCCAGTTGTAGTGAACACCAGGACCTAGGCAACTTCAAGCGAGGCTGCTCCAATGACCAGGACAACTTCAAGCAAGGCGACTCCAACGACATTGAAGACAAACAGGCTGAGGTAGATGATTTGTATGCTTATGGCTGTCGTATTGTTGAAGAACTCCCATCCACTTCTCATGATACATAATCTGGTCAGAATTAGCAATTTTTCTCTTCACAGTCTTTCGACAGAGTCATGTTACTCAGTGCTCTTCATGCTATCTCGTTTATGGTTTCAGTTTTTTGGTCATGATACAGTGTTAATGGTCCAAGGCCGGTTTCCCCTGCGTGGGCGGCATGTTCTAGTTTTTCTAGCATGGGTTAATGGTCTAGTTTGTCCGAGATGTCTGGTAAACGATCTTCCAACAGTTTTGCAGTAAGAATGTCGCTATTTTGGGCAAGTTCCGCTGAGGCCGGCGTCTCTTTGTAAATTTGTTATTATATTAATAGATTAGTCAAATTCAGATTAACCAAAAAAAAAAAAAAAAACCAACGTTAAAGCCATTAAAAAATGCATAGTCTAAAAAAACAGCATTTTGGCTTAAAATCCGGTAAAGATTTTGAAAAAAATTCGCAAAGATTTTATCAGAATTTTGTTTACAGTTGTTAAATTTTAGTATTTTGAGTGCTCTAAAGGTTTTTGATAGCGCTGAATCCATTTCCACTATCAAAAATATATTCCAAACACTCCAACTACCTGATTTTTTAAATTTTAATTGACCATATTCCAACAAAAAAACTGCCATCCAAACTATTCCACTGAATAAATAACTTCATACAAAATAATAACACGTGAAAACAATTTCTTTGCTATCTAGAAATATTGAAATAAAGACGTATATCCTTCTCCATTGACATACTTTGCATCACATCATATATGACACGAGGCATTTATTTATTAATTTTATTATATTTTTGTGAATAACAATGTCTCCCACAACCATATCTAAAGTGATTCTTTAAAATTAATTTTATAAATGAGGGGACAAATGTTAGACACAGAAAATCAGACTTGAATATTTTGAGTGTTCCAATGAAACTATTCCTCGCTAGCTGAATTAAATTAATAAGCATTATAGATAGAGACCAGCATTATTCACCATTTGGTGAAGTATTTAAATATTTTATGTCACTAAAGGAAGAATCATGCCAATTAACTTATCTATCAACCTCAACCTTTTTGAGTAAACAAACCATTTAACGATGGTCCATGCTTATTATAATGACCATAGATAAAATGGCATCCTTTTTCTAAGACAATCAAAATATATAAAATTCAGACTAGACACAAGTCAAGATTTGCTAGTTTAGTTTAGTTTAGTTTATTTTTTTAATAATTTAATGAGTGTCACATTAATGAAATGTATGTGTTATTTAAATATTAAATTATTGATTTGAAATTGTTTAATGAGTAAAGTTAATAATATGAGATTGTTTTTTAGATTAATTATATTATTAATATTAATTAAATTTTAATGATGTAATTAATTCAAAAGACAATCTCATTATCATTATGGATCACAAAAATCTATGATCAAAATAAAATTGATATTTTTATTGTATATATATATATATATATATATATTCTAACTATTTGGATTATTTAAATTAAATTAAAATTTATAAAAATAATATTTTATGATCAATTATTTTATCAATTAGAAAAAATTGTATTTTATTACAATTTTTTTATATTAAATTAAAACAAAAAATTAATTCATAAGAGAGATCACTCATTATATTATAAAATATAATGTAAACTATGTAATTCAATGTTTAAATCCTCAATATAACAAATTAACAAAATAAAATTGAACATAAAAATAATTAAATTATTTATTTTTAGATTATTCCCCTCTTAAATATTAAATATTACTATCAAATAATTATTATTTTTTAAATATTAATTTATTAACATCAATTTTCAATTAAAGAATTACATTTATGATGATTAGATTTTTAATAATTTACATATATATTTAGTCATTTTAAAAACTATTATTTATTTATTATGATAAAGAATATGAATGGTATTTACCAATCCCTCCTAAATTAAAGATACCTTATATAATTTAATAAAAAGTGTGAATTAGTAAGGAATATGAATGGTCTATATCAAAAGATATCCTATATCATTTAATAAAGAGTGTGAATTAATAAGGAATATGAATGGTCTTTATCAAAAGATATCCTATATCATGATAAAGAGTGTGAATTAGTAAGGAATATGAATGGTCTATATCAAAAGATATCCTATATCATTTAATAAAGAGTGTGAATTAATAAGGAATATGAATGGTCTTTATCAAAAGATATCCTATATCATGATAAAGAGTGGAGTGTGAATTAATAAGGAATATGAATGGTCTTTATCAATCTTATAGGATTATGTAGTTAAAAGTTTTAAACATATTTTTCCATATAAATTAAAAATATCCTATATTGATATATTAAAGCAAACGTTGCAACTTATATCTTCAATACCTAACCCATGGCTCATGGCTAGACCCATGGCTACACATTAATGGTGAAAATCTTCATACAAACCTGGAGTATATTCACTACAACCTTGTTAGAGAAAAAATTGTAAAAATATATGCTAAAATGGAAGTAAATCCTTGTTAAGTGAAGGATTACGTTTCTTGGACACAGTAGAATCCATTTGACTTGTGAGAAAACCTAATAGATTATCACAAAAAAAGAAATTCACCTTCATCTTGCATTTCTTTTGTTATATGTTTTAGCATAGCCCCTTGAAAGGCATGCAAAGATAGAGAGCTAATGCATATATATTATGACATTTATGGATTGGTACATGAAACCATCCTAATATATAATTTTAGTTTGCGTTCATATCAAATAGAGATCTTTGCATGCTATAGATATTGCTTGTTTCTAAGTTGCTTCATGTTGAGATGTAAGTACTTCAAACCCCATAACATAGTTTCGTAGGAGAGTATTAATGATTGGAAATAATTCCTGCGCTTTTTGTTTTTGTCTTTATTTTTGTTAGTATCCATGGGAGTATAGGAATAGTTTAGGTTAGAGTGGACAAAAAGAAAATATAAGGGTGGTAGATAAGTTTATTGGTAGATGATTTTATTGATTGTAAATTTCTTATAGCACTTTGTTTTAAGCTTTTGTTTTTTTATTTTTGTCTTTGCTGGTATACACGAAGTATAGGAATAGTTTAGGTTGGAATTTATTAGAAAAAAATACTTATTAGTTGTAAAATTTTCATTATGACTTGTTTCCAAGCCTTTTCTTTTGTTGTTGTTAATACTTATGAAAATACAAGAATGACTCACATTGGTTTCTATCAATTTTTTTTAGTGATTCCATTTTTTTTATCTTTCAATTCACTAATCTCTATGAATTTTAGAACATTACTCTTTATGGTTTTTAAAACCCTTATGCTATTGCCTTTTGTACTCATGCATGTTCCCAATCTATTTGACTTCTTATAAAGTATGTGAATATGGTAGTCATGATCCCGACCATGAAATTATTGTAGAGTGGTATCATATGGAAATCAAGCCTTAAAATTGAAGTGGGTTCCTATCAAGAAGGTTGATCATTGATGTATCATAGTCCTTCTACTAGATAATAATGACATTTTAGAAAGATATATGCACACATTTTGGGAGTAGAGAAACAATATTAATAAAAGGAGAATATGATATGCCACATCTTGGGGTGTCTTTGGTGTGAGTCCATTCATGATCCTCTTAAATCCAATCAAATTAAGTAAATGAATCGATTGATCTTATATATATATATATAGTATTCTTAAACATAAATTTGGGGAGCTAATATCATAAGATATGCCATGTGAAAGGTGAACTATGGGAATGGTAGAGGAGGAATTAGTTTCCTTTATATACACTATGCAATGGATATATATTTTCGCCTTAATAACAAGTAATCATGTAAAGGGATAACCTACTATGGAAATTACACCCTTATTGGTTTTTGCATACTTAACTATGATGAAAGACATAAAATAACTATTCTAGTGATGCTATGGAATGAAGGAAAATATTCTAAAAGGAAATTACCCTATGAAAATAAACACAATTATGTTAAATTCCAATCTAGTGAAAGCAAGAATAATTTACTCTAGAAAAGTAATGAACTCTTATTCTAGTGAAAGAAAAACAATATGGTAATTAAAACAATAAATCTAATCTAAATAAATTGGGAACAACAATCTATTCTATCGAAGTGATAAACTTATTCTAAGAAAGCATTCAAGTTTTAATCTAAGAAAAATAAATACAATTTTACACTATGAGAGAAAGAACAATTATTGTATAAAATAAATGACAACTATCTAAAGAGGAAATGCAACTATCTATGAAAGCAATTTTAACTTGTATATGAATGCAATACAAATATCTATGAAAGCAAGGGAAATCTATTTTAAGTGACTAAAACTTATGATGCAATCTTGAAAAAGAAATTTTAAAAAACTTAATCGAAAGACACACGCTTATATTCATATTTTATTCATGAATCTAACTGTAATATGCCTATGGATGTGGTGCAAGAGACTATGATTTTATATGAATGTGAGACTAAGAAAACGAATGCGAGAGTAAAGCGAATGAAAGATAAATATTTTTGGTGTTTTATATTTAATTCAAGTTCTTGATCTATCCTGCAATTGAAGAAATATAGTGAGAAAAAACAAAATATAACTATGAAAGAAAACATGGTATTAAATTATGAGAAAAAAACATAGTAAAGATAGAGTAAACAAAGGGATTATATTATAGTCCCACACACTATAGGGGGACCTCCTGCTAGTTCATAATACAAAGGAAAACTCAATTAACCTTACAATCAATGAATTAACATACTCATTGAAATTCTATGATAACTAGGAACAATTATGATATTAAATTAAAAGAAATGTGCATGAAATAATAATATTATGCATTAATATGATGATATAATAAGGATGGTTCTCACCACTTGGTGAGGCCTACTTACAATGTATTTTACAATAACTGACTTAGAGAGAATCACTACTATAAATATAGATAGGTAGCGATGATTAAGTGTTCTATTTTATTTTGAAGATCTAATTCCTACAATTCTCTAATGAATCGGCGAATCATATGAATATTAATTGGACATGTTGTCATTCTATTTATCGATATTTAGCTTTGTAGATGATTATTCATGCTCACATGAAGTCAATATACTAGTAAGTAATAGTCCTAATATAATCTTCCTCCATTCCATATGCCACATGATGGTTGAATAAGTGTTTGACCGTGCTATTATGGTCAATCGATGAGTTTTTCCTTGTGCCCAATAGATGGAAAACCATACTAGAGTTATTTGACACCTGCTTATGTGCTTGAGATAACCTGTTCCCTTGAAAATCTATTTGAACATTGGATGTAGCTACAAAATGTTATAAGGGTTGCAAAATATGTCAGTTTCCATAACCTTTGAAGATTAACCCTATTTTATAATGTAAAACATATAGAACTAGACATGTATTGGAATTTTACCTTTTTGTGTCTTTGGTAGATTAGATGGATTATTATTCATGGAAATGATGTAAAAATGAGTAGATTATGAGGGTTTATACCAAATATAGGTGAAAAAATGAAGTAACAACCTGCCAAAAAGACATGATTTCTTCAACCCAACATTCCCCCATGCTTAAGGTGTTGCATGTCCACAAGCATATTGATAAAAGTTTCAAAATTTTGACAATACTGTAGCTTAGAGGATAGTTTTAGAAGATTGTATTATAATATCAAAGGTGCTTTTGGCTCCTTTATTCTTCATGGAAACTACCCGATTGGGTTTTCTCATTAACATCTTTGCTCTTAACCCCTTGATTTTTTGTTGAAGTGCTTTGTTAACCTTCTTGAGTTTTGATTTTTTATGATGCCAATCGTACATTCACTTAAGAATATTATGGTTATGTTCTTTGAACAATGCATTTTCCTTTCTTACATGCTTTTCTAAGAATTATAATTCTACTATTTCATCTTTTAATGCTCTGATAATATCTTGCTCCATAGAGAAGGGAACATCATCATTATGTGTAGGACAAAAAATATTATGAATTAGACTATCTCTATTTAAAGTATGCTAAAAAATAGGAGAAGGCTCCTTTACCTTTTCTTTGTGTGCCTCTTTCTCCAAAGTATCATAATACTCATAAACTTGTTATTGAATTTTATCGACCTTATAGATTCTTCTTTCAAGTTTTGACAGTGATTCTGATTTCTTGAGCTCCACAATCTTCAAATTCTCAGATGAAAGAACATTGTTTCCTTTTTTCATGCTTGTGGTGATTCTCCTGCATTTATTTTTGTCTTATTGTTCCTTTCTCTCCTGAGAAAAATTCCTTTTAAAATTCTTTTTCTTAGGATCAAATATAACAATAACACTGTTTGTTTCCCTTTGGATTCTTCTTAACTACTTTTGTCACTCTTCTTCTGGGTACTATCTTCTTCTTATCCTCATTTGCCTTTTTATTTTTATTCTTGTTATAATTCCTTTTTGATGGTTCTCCTTTGTCGACTAGTGAAGAATTTATGGTTTTAGATTATTCAAGTGCATCTTCATTCTCATATATCAATGGATCCTTTAGAGCTAGAATCTCATTTGTCTTGGTGAGTCCAATATCTTCTATCTCTTGAGATGAAAATTATTCTTCTCTTGTATTCTCTTCTTGAGGATTAGGGTTTGATGAAACCATATTTACTTTTGGAACGATGTCTTCTTCCTCTGATAACTCAATGAAATCATTTTTGATTAAGAAATTTCTCCTTATCATTCCTTGATTTCAATTCCCTTTTGATAAGGATTTTAATTAGCGTGAAATGATAGAGGGCGTGCTGTCAACATTTCTAGAATTCATTTGGATATTGAAGGCCATATTTCTAAGACTACTGATTGAATAATATGGAAATTTTATCTCCTTCCCTTTTAGAAAATGCATCAAAATTCGAATGTGATAGAATAGAATGATGCCATACATGTCTTTGTAGGTGATATACTTTTGAGGAATGAACAAAAAATTCCTCCATTTCCTTTTAAATGCTGATACATGGATACCTTTTTTCCATGATGTAATGTCAATGTCAAGTTTCTTTAGAGATCTCCATGATTCTTCTGTGTGCTTTTGGCATTTGAACTAATTTTCACTAGTTCTTGGAAGTCCAATCTCGAATTCTACTCCATCAAATGCTATTTCAAATGACTTGATAACCTCACATAATGTCCTTCAAACTTTTCAAAGAAATTCAACCATCTTGCCTTTCTTAATTTCTTCCTTCATTTGGGATAGGCTGTCAAAATGTTTTCTCCTTCAGGCTCATGGCAGATGACAATAGCGATTGCAAATGTTGGAAGTTTTAGACTTTAGAATGTACATCAAGACAATTTCTATAGGGAATGTTATGGATGGTAGTGGGATATTATCAATGGCTTTGGGAGGAATGGTTGATAATGGTAGATAATTATAGGATTGTATGGTGATGATAGATAAAAATAAGGCTATCCATGCAATAATTACATATTTTTTTGATAAAATCTCATATATTTTATAAAATATTTCGATTGACGCCTTCGAATTCATGTTTTTGAGTGGGATGGAAGAATTATGATTCAAGGAATGGTGGGATAGTAGGTACGAACATATCATGCCAAAATTAATTTCATATGAGGTTTATTTAGAGTAGGACTCTTTCTTGAGCTTTATTAAAAATAATAGGTAAGTCCATATATCATATATCCATAGTTTTGAATTTAATAAAATTGACTAATATGAATTATGTTACCTATCAAGTTACCTTATATTTGCTACTTTGATTAATTACTATATTATGGACATGGATTTACCTTCTATTGAAAGAACTGATCAACTAATGAATGTTTTGTTGGATATGGAATTTTATCAGTCAAAATATATTCCAAGTCTTCTTCAAGAAATCTTTCTGGTGTTGGTGGAAATGATATTTTTATTTAAAATAGAAACAAGGTGTTAGCCCCCCTATGAATTTTTGACAAGCAATTAGGGGGCTAATGTGTTGTTGAGTCTTCAAGGAATGCTTTTCCCCTGAAAATACAGTCCCCTTGAAGCCTCTTTGTGCCCTTCATCCTTTGATGGTTTCCCCTCTGCTGATTCCCCTGTTAAAGCCCCTCTGCTGATAAAGAAATGCCCAAAGATTCCATCCCCCCTTTATTTTTCCCCCATCTAGCCTCTTTTTATCCCTCATTTTTCTCCCTTTCTATTTCCCCATTTACCCTTCAAATTCCCCCAAAAATCCCCTTTAATTTCCACCCTTCCCCCTTTGATGGCCATGATCCCCCTATATTTCTCTATCGTTCCCCTCCTTCACCTTTTAAAATCCATTAAAAGGGGCCAAAACCCACTTTCCGACCTTATTATAAGGCCTGGCCCCTTTACCGCAGGCCCCTTTCAAACCACTTCCCCACATAACCCGGCGCTGGGACCAAGCGCTTAAGTCCCAAGCGCTAATCGCAATCGGAACTGTCGGGCGGGTGTTTTTCCTTTGTAACATAAAAAACCCCCGATGCGATTTGTTATAACGTTAAGTCTTCCGCTCCATTCTGCACCGTCGATCTGCTATTCTGATCAACGGTGGAGCGCTAATCGCAAGCCTCCTCCCGATCGCAATCGCAATGTTTTCAATGCACCCTCCGATCAATCGCAAGTCCTTCCTCCCATCCCCCGATTAAATCCTGGCCGTTCGTTTGTCCCGCGATCCGACGGCTATCGCTTAATCGCTGGTTCCCCTCCGATCGCAATCGCAAACCATTTCGTGTGACCCCCGATTGCGATTGAGCGATTTGATCGCAGCCGTCCATTTTCCCCAGATCCGACGGTCATCGCAACCCCCGATCCCCCGATCGCACCAACCTTCCGATCTCATCCTGACCGTTCGTTCTTCCCGCAGATCAACGGTTCACGTTTAATCGCACCTTCCTCCCGAGCGCTGATCGCAAGTCCTTTGTTTCCCCTCCGATTAAATCCCCGCCGTCCGTTTGTTGCATGATCCAACGGCTCAGCGCTGATCGCATCATCGCCCGTCGCCCCTCCAGTTTCTCCTTCCGATTTCATCCCTGCCGTTGATCCGGACCCGAGATCAACGGTTATCGCTTAATCGCATCGCCCCTCTAATCGCAATCGGAGCTTTTTAGATATGTGTTGCGATTGATGATCGCTCCGACCTCCGATTGCGATGGTGCGATCAGATCTTCGCCGTCCGTTCCATCCGTGATCCGACGGCTGTCGCTAAATCGCCCTCCGCCTCCACTGGGTCCCACTCTTATATTCGTTTCCGTTGCATTTCACGCATTTTGCCCATCTCGTGTATAGTCCCGTTACTCAATCTCCACCGTTGATCTTTTCCCCAGACCTAAATCTAACGGTCTGCGCTGCACTCCACCATCAAACGTATCGTTCATAAGTTTCACTCCTCCGTCTGCATCTCCACTGTTTTCATCATTCCGCCGCCTTTCCACCGCCTCCACTGCATTTCTCCGCCACCACTGCCAGGCCCTTAACAGGTTTATTTCATCATGCAGATAACACAGAGAGGCCATTTTAGCTGGCCTGCGAAGCAGCAGAAACAGGTTTCAAAGGGATTAAAGCGCATTATCGATGTAATTAACGACTAATCCCACAGTCAAAGGATTCAAGCGAATTTTGAAGACTTAAGCACGCAAAGAGTCTTATCTGTGTTTAAATATCAGCAGAAGTACTCTCCTCCAAAAGGACACCCTCCTACAGCAATCTCCAGGCTTCCTCGAGCCCATAAGCGGTAAATGGCACTGACAGAACCTCTCAGGGGACTGTCAAGCAGCATTAAAGAAGCATGGAGGGCCATGCAGACTTCCATCCGGTTCATTTATTTCAGAAGGCTAGCACAGAGCTCCAGGCGCCGAAAGGACTCCAAAGAAATATCAGAGGCCGAGTTCGGCCTGAAAGAGCCTCCCCATGCAGATTATAAAGTACCTACAGCGCTGCAGAAAGTCATTAAGCGGCATGGGTGTGAACACCTCCGCCCTGCTGTCTTAATGAGTCTCATTTAATTGTCTATCTATCCATGTCTCTTCCTTTTCTCCTGTAAAAATCCCTGAGAACGAATTGTAAAGGTTGTTGTTGCCTTGCTGGGCATATTGCTGTTAGAGCGATTCATTATGACTGTTAGAGAAATTTTGGGAGAGAGTTGCAGAGTAGTTTGTATGTAATAGGCTGGGAGAAGAAGTCTGGACTGTAACAGCCATTGAGCTTATTGTACATGACTGGTTTTGCATCTATTAATCAGAGCACATTTCACTGGATCCTGGTCTATTGCTATTGGTGATGTTTTCTTACTCTGTTCATTACATTTTCATACTGTTTCATGTTCTGCTGGTAGGCATCAGAATAATGGTATAGGATTCACCCATGTTAGGTGCCCTATGCTGTCTGCTCTCCCTACCTTTATGTTTTCTGCTTTGTGTGTATCTAAGAGTAAATTCGTGGGGTTTAACCAGTGCAGCAGATGTTATTGCCTGCTGGCCGATGTATGAACTTGGGGGTTTGCCTCTTAGATGTTTCTTTGTAATCTTATCTATGTTTTTCCTTGGAGTTGCTAAAGCAGACTTGGAGTTAAATGACCTCTGGTCCGATCTATAAGCTGCCCCTTTGTCCACCTTTGAGAGCTGCCTTTGAGTAGGTCCAAGCAGGTCTGGAGTTAAATGACCTCTGACCTGATCTATAGACAGAAAATTGGCTGTCTTTCCTTCTCTCACTTCTCTCCTTAATGTTCCAACCCCATCATCTATCCAAAAAGATCCTTTAGTGTAGATGACTTGCCCTTTGGAAGCCTTGGCCAGTGGATGCAAGTAATTCTCCTATCATGACTCCATAGCCCAATGGATGGCACGGTCTTGGCCCACTCTCCTTGCTGAAACATCCTGCTGCTTTGTTCCTTTTCTCCCATTGCTTTCCCAGTCCACGATCTCCTAACTAACTCAACAACCCTTCAACCAAATTATTTAAAACCTCTCTTTCTGTGCTTCATAACTAGCCTAATATCTCAATTCGAGCTTCAAAGATAAATCATCCTTTTTTTATTGGAGAGATCCCTCTCCGGGTCCAGGAGGGCTAGATCCTAGGGCCCCAAAGTGGTTCTGATGTTGTCTCATCTTTTGGTCTTGCCAATCTGGCCAAAACATGGGAACCCCAACATAATGGCGACTCCACTGGGGAAAATCTGAGAGTCGAGAACTGCTGATAGCTGGTCTATTTCCCATTGTCGTCACCAACATAATGGCGACTCCACTGGGGAAAGACCACTTTGCCTTTAGATTGGCTTCTCATTGCTGATGGTGGACAGCAGCCTGCTCTAAACAGTCAAAGTCATCCACCTGGCGACTCCACACTCCCTATGATCCAAAGACCAAATGACTCCACTGGTGAAGAACACTAAACTGGTTGGGAAGAGATAGTAGCCTTCTTTGCATAAGAACGAATCCAACCATGGACAGAGATGCAAAGTATAATGATTTGTATAATAAAGCATGCAAAATAACAAAAGTGCTTACCAAAATGCTGGAGACGCAGATGGCCAATATGAATACAGATGATGATCATTTAGAGCAGGCCACGTCGTCTTCAGAACAAGAACAAACTCAAGATCTAGAAGATGAGCAGGACCTATATGGTGCTCAAGAATCTGTAGAAGATGAAGAGGAAAGTGATCAGGAATTGCCCGATTGCTTACCTATGCCTTGTGTTACGCTGACCAAAGAGTATCAGGACCTATCCGCAAAGGCTAATAGGGAAATCTGCCTTGAGGAAGTAGGAGACCGCACAGAAGAGGCAGAATCTGATGAAGAAGAAGAGGCTCAAGAGGAAATCCTGCCTCCCAGTCAGCTAACACAAGAGGAAGAGGACTGTTGCTCTTCTGTCCATGATGAGAAGGAAACCCCTCTTTTGACAGAAGAAGAGATCGATCGGATATTAAACCAGCAGTCCACCCCAGAAACCTTCTACAGAACACAAGCTCTTGCTCAGCCATTTTATGAGTTTGAGGATTCAGTTTCAGAAGACTCCTCTGTGGAGCAGAACGAAGAAATACTTGCTGTGCGCCCAGAATGGTTGACTTGGTCAGGTCCGCCTATTTATGACACTGATGTCGAGAGCTATGACAGAATAATAGCAGATGAAGATCCTTTGAATCTTCATTCTACTCTACCACAGATCATCGGTGAGAATGGACGCCAGCAGCTTTTTCTTTCAGAAGAAGAGGAAGAAAGCGAAGAAGAGGTTCTTGAGCACGATGAAAACAAGGAGCTTACTCATGAAGAAGAGGAAGCGAAGGAATACACCACTGCTCAAGAACACATGGACCTTTTCACGGAGCCCTGCATCTCAGAGCAGAACATATCGGAGCTCCGAGAGGACTCAGCCCCAATATACGATGAGTCCTCCAGTTCAGAAGATGAAGGAGACACTCTACTTCTGGAGAGTCTTCTTCTTGATCCAGTGGAAGAGGAAGAGATCCTGGTCGAATCCAGCCTGTCAGATATTCACAACCAGGTATCTTATCATGATCCTCATGCACTTTTCCTGCAAACATATGGAGAAGGATCAAAGGTCTTTTTGAGCAGCATCATGCAGACAAGAAGTAAATTTTTCAAAGCTGCTGTTTTTGAACAAAAAGAGTGGGAGCTGCCCTGCCTATCCAGCATGCTCAAGGAGTTGAGCAAGAAGGACCAGCCATGGGATCACTTGATGGACTGGTTACATTGGAAGACCATGTTTGTAAGCTAGATTGTAAATATTCCGGTTAGAGTAGGGTAGGTAGGAGAAGCTCAATAAAGCTCAGCCTATGAGCAAGTAGATTAGTTGTTTCATTTTCTGTCCTAGAATGTAGAGAAGAGACCTGCTAGACAATCTAATCCTAGCAGGTAGTAGTGTAGGTAGAGAAGCATATGAGACCAACAGTCTAATCTGGTCTCATGGAGTAATAAGGGTAGAAGTAGAATAGGTTTATTTTTCCTGTTTGTAAAACTTAATGATGTAAAGGGTCTGCAAGTCCAAATGCACCCAAGAAGAAAAATTATAGGACTATGGTGTGGGTAGGTAGTTGTTTGGAGGAATTGTACTACTGATAGGTTGTCTTCATAGTTTGTGGCAGCTGATCAAGAAAAGAAAAGGATGGTTTCAAGCAGCAGGCATCTGGCCTACACCAAGAGATCATTTTCTGGTTTCTTGGCTCCTTCAAAAAGAAGCCATCCCCATGTGGAGCCACTGTTAAACCACTTCCCCACATAACCCGGCGCTGGGACCAAGCGCTTAAGTCCCAAGCGCTAATCGCAATCGGAACTGTCGGGCGGGTGTATTTCCTTTGTAACATAAAAAACCCCCGATGCGATTTGTTATAACGTTAAGTCTTCCGCTCCATTCTGCACCGTCGATCTGCTGTTCTGATCAACGGTGGAGCGCTAATCGCAAGCCTCCTCCCGATCGCAATCGCAATGTTTTCAATGCACCCTCCGATCAATCGCAAGTCCTTCCTCCCATCCCCCGATTAAATCCTGGCCGTTCGTTTGTCCCGCGATCCGACGGCTATCGCTTAATCGCTGGTTCCCCTCCGATCGCAATCGCAAACCATTTCGTGTGACCCCCGATTGCGATTGAGCGATTTGATCGCAGCCGTCCATTTTCCCCAGATCCGACGGTCATCGCAACCCCCGATCCCCCGATCGCACCAACCTTCCGATCTCATCCTGACCGTTCGTTCTTCCCGCAGATCAATGGTTCACGTTTAATCGCACCTTCCTCCCGAGCGCTGATCGCAAGTCCTTTGTTTCCCCTCCGATTAAATCCCCGCCGTCTGTTTGTTGCATGATCCAACGGCTCAGCGCTGATCGCATCATCGCCCGTCGCCCCTCCAGTTTCTCCTTCCGATTTCATCCCTGCCGTTGATCCGGACCCGAGATCAACGGTTATCGCTTAATCGCATCGTCCCTCTAATCGCAATCAGAACTTTTTAGATATGTGGTTGCGATTGATGATCGCTCCGACCTCCGATTGCGATGGTGCGATCAGATCTTCGCCGTCCGTTCCATCCGTGATCCGACGGCTGTCGCTAAATCGCCCTCCGCCTCCACTGGGTCCCACTCTTATATTCGTTTCCGTTGCATTTCACGCATTTTTCCCATCTCGTGTATAGTCCCGTTACTCAATCTCCACCGTTGATCTTTTCCCCAGACCTAAATCTAACGGTCTGCGCTGCACTCCACCATCAAACGTATCGTTCATAAGTTTCACTCCTCCGTCTGCATCTCCACTGTTTTCATCATTCCGCCGCCTTTCCACCGCCTCCACTGCATTTCTCCGCCACCACTGCCAGGCCCTTAACAGGTTTATTTCATCATGCAGATAACACAGAGAGGCCATTTTAGCTGGCCTGCGAAGCAGCAGAAACAGGTTTCAAAGGGATTAAAGCGCATTATCGATGTAATTAACGACTAATCCCACAGTCAAAGGATTCAAGCGAATTTTGAAGACTTAAGCACGCAAAGAGTCTTATCTGTGTTTAAATATCAGCAGAAGTACTCTCCTCCAAAAGGACACCCTCCTACAGCAATCTCCAGGCTTCCTCGAGCCCATAAGCGGTAAATGGCACTGACAGAACCTCTCAGGGGACTGTCAAGCAGCATTAAAGAAGCATGGAGGGCCATGCAGACTTCCATCCGGTTCATTTATTTCAGAAGGCTAGCACAGAGCTCCAGGCGCCGAAAGGACTCCAAAGAAATATCAGAGGCCGAGTTCGGCCTGAAAGAGCCTCCCCATGCAGATTATAAAGTACCTACAGCGCTGCAGAAAGTCATTAAGCGGCATGGGTGTGAACACCTCCGCCCTGCTGTCTTAATGAGTCTCATTTAATTGTCTATCTATCCCTGTCTCTTCCTTTTCTCCTATAAAAATCCCTGAGAACGAATTGTAAAGGTTGTTGTTGCCTTGCTGGGCATATTGCTGTTAGAGGGATTCATTATGACTGTTAGAGAAATTTTGGGAGAGAGTTGCAGAGTAGTTTGTATGTAATAGGCTGGGAGAAGAAGTCTGGACTGTAACAGCCATTGAGCTTATTGTACATGACTGGTTTTGCATCTATTAATCAGAGCACATTTCACAGGATCCTCGTCTATTGCTATTGGTGATGTTTTCTTACTCTGTTCATTACATTTTCATACTGTTTCATGTTCTGCTGGTAGGCATCAGAATAATGGTATAGGATTCACCCTTGTTAGGTGCCCTATGCTGTCTGCTCTCCCTACCTTTATGTTTTCTGCTTTGTGTGTATCTAAGAGTAAATTCGTGGGGTTTAACCAGTGCAGCAGATGTTATTGCCTGCTGGCTGATGTATGAACTTGGGGGTTTGCCTCTTAGATGTTTCTTTGTAATCTTATCTATGTTTTTCCTTGGAGTTGCTAAAGCAGACTTGGAGTTAAATGACCTCTGGTCCGATCTATAAGCTGCCCCTTTGTCCACCCTTGAGAGCTGCCTTTGAGTAGGTCCAAGCAGGTCTGGAGTTAAATGACCTCTGACCTGATCTATAGACAGAAAATTGGCTGTCTTTCCTTCTCTCACTTCTCTCCTTAATGTTCCAACCCCATCATCTATCCAAAAAGATCCTTTAGTGTAGATGACTTGCCCTTTGGAAGCCTTGGCCAGTGGATGCAAGTAATTCTCCTATCATGACTCCATAGCCCAATGGATGGCACGGTCTTGGCCCACTCTCCTTGCTGAAACATCCTGCTGCTTTGTTCCTTTTCTCCCATTGCTTTCCCAGTCCACGATCTCCTAACTAACTCAGCAACCCTTCAACCAAATTATTTAAAACCTCTCTTTCTGTGCTTCATAACTAGCCTAATATCTCAATTCGAGCTTCAAAGATAAATCATCCTTTGTTTATTGGAGAGATCCCTCTCCGGGTCCAGGAGGGCTAGATCCTAGGGCCCCAAAGTGGTTCTGATGTTGTCTCATCTTTTGGTCTTGCCAATCTGGCCAAAACATGGGAACCCCAACACAAGGGACAACAATAATAACCATTACAAAACGTTCTCAATAATATAAATACTAAATAACCGAAATAGTTAAACTACCTTAGCAGATGTGAAAGCAAACATGGAATACAAATATTTGCAAAATAGTCTTACAAATATCCACAATCCATGCAAGAAGAATGTGCTAGCCCATAGGGCTTCTGATATTAAGTAAAATTTCCAAGATAAATTTATACAACGAACATCCTTAGCTCTAATAGTGGGGCACTGAAGCCATTCCTTTCTCTACAAAAGAACTAGCTTATCTCTCTAATGCTTTTCAGGGGCAGCTGTTGGGCCTTGTTTTTTATCTCTTTTTACTTAAGAAATACATTTTACTTTGCCACATTATCCATCTGTTTACCATAATATTCATCCTACATTGACCTAAAGATGCATATACAGGTATTTAATTTATTTTTTTCAATTATTAGATGTTTTTGTGAAAATTGGAATTGAAGTGCAATTTTGGATAACATCAGAAATTCCTGTAATAGCATGATGGTTTGCATATGTGCGGGACACTTGGGCTCGAGCTAGATATGTTTCTAGAAAGCTCGAGAACTAGGAGTAAGATTACACCTATTGGTACAGTCAGATTGAGTTTTAATAGGCTCAGTCAAAGGCGGTCAAACATGACTAGTCTTTATGGAGGATCCCTAGAAACTAGGTCAAAACTCTTATTTTGTGGGATTTTTCCAGATTATGATGGATATGATAGATGAATTCGAATTTATATGATTGGATAAGGATATTTATGATTACTTGAGATATTTTAGATTATTTTTTTAGATATTTCATCTATTTAAGTCCCACACTTTGAAGGCTTTGATATTGGAACTTGTATGACTTATTATTATTATCTTTGAGACTTGAAGACATAATAGAAGATATGTTCTATAATATTTTGATGTTGTTACATGCTGATTGACTACTTTAAGTCTTGAGTAGCTGAGTTTACCTACAGTGCGCGAGGCAAGGGTGGAAGGGCCCCTGCACCGAGCTAAGTGCACTTCTTAGTTTTCATAGCTGTAGTTTGTGAATTAGTTTATTTAGATTTATTATTTCCTTCTTTCATGTTTTTGCAATGGTATTGATGATATAATGAAACCAGTAATGAAGGAAAACCAGGACCTTTGAATATAGAGCCTCTTGATTATTATTTCATATATCTTAATCCATTGGTTAGAAGTTAAATTTCCTACTTTCATGTTTTCACAATAGTATTAAAGATATAATGAAACCAGTAATGAAGGAAAACTAGGTCCTCTAAACATAGAACCTCTTGATTATTATTTCATATATCTTAATCTATTGTTTAGAATTTATATTTCCTGCTTTCATGCTTTCACAATAGTATTTATTATACAATGAAACTAGTAATGAAGGACAACCAGGACCTCTAAACATAGAGCCTCTTGATTATTATTTCATATATCTTAAATCTATTGTTTAGAAGTTAGATTTCCTACTTTCATGTTTTCACAATGGTATTGATGATATAATGAAACTAGTAATGAAGGACAACCAGGACCTCTGAACATAGAGTCTCTTGATTATTATTTCATATATCTTAATCCATTATTTAGAAGTTAGATTTCCTGCTTTCATGTTTTCACAATAGTATTAATGGTATAATGAAACCAGTAATGAAGGACAACCAGGACCTATGAACATAGAGCCTCCTGATTATTATTTCATGTTTCTTAATCTATTGATTAGAAGTTAGATTTCTTGCTTTTATGTTTTCACAATGGTATTTATAATATAATGAAACTAGTAATGAAGGACAAACAAGACCTCTAAACATAGAGCCTCTTGATTATTATTTCATATATCTTAATCCATTGTTTAGAAATTAATTAAGTTAGTTTTTATATTTGTAATATGCATTTCACTAACCATCAATAATTCATCTTCTAAATTTGACTATGATTAAAACCCATATACTTTGGGGATGCTTCTAAGTTCACCAACCTGGATTGATAATAAATACTTCTGTTAATTTGCAACAGTAAATTGACCCAAAACCAACCAAGGTGAAAAGTCCTATGCTCATATAATGAGGGTGTATATATAACCAAGGGGTTATGCTTCACCCTCCTTGTGACTCTTTGAATTCCCTCATGTCTATTTTAATTCCTATGACTTTTAAACTTACAGGACTCTTCACGTTCCATGTTTTTCCTTTGGAATTCCACTTTAAAATACACTTGAATACAATTTACATGATCCACAATAATGGTGTGGAATATGATGAATTGTGACATGAAATAACTTGACACTAATGACATGGACTGCATGATGATGTGAAAATGCCAAGTTGTCCTTCTTGTTGCGTATTTCTTTGTGTCTGTTTGAAAATATGATACATTTCCTCTTCTTCCTCATTATGATTTGAAGATGAGGAGTCTTCCATGTGATATTGATCTTGATCTTCTATTATAGGTTTGTTTTCCTTCATCTTCTCTCCTGTCGATCATCTTATATTTTTAGGTCCATGTGTGAATTATAGCATATCATCCTTATCCATCTACTTATTCATCATCTTCTCATAACATGATAAAGTACCTGCATATGCAATTCAATCATGACAAGAATGACATCAGTCCAATAAACCCCTAGTATAAGATGGTGTATGATGATCTGCTGACTCTACTAGAACAAGGTGGTGGGACAAGGGAGAACCTTAGTGATTATGGATTTGTGCAGCTCAGGAAGTCAGGGGTGGATCTTAGGCTCTAAGACTACATAATGTGCAGTTTAGGCTGGACTGAGGAAGAATATTGTGTAGTTTTAGAGCTTGGGGTGATAGGTTGAGGGATTATTCATTGCTTCAGCGAATTGCGCAGTTTTGGAGGGAAGATGAGCCCAGGTAATTGTGAAATTGTGCATTTTAAGAGCTCAAGGATGAGGCTTGAGCCTTGAGACTGTGGAGTGTGTAGTTCATACATGACTAGTGAGACAAACTGTGCAGTTTCTGGACTCAGTAAGCTTAGTTGTGGGGTTTCTTACTACTTGGGAAAAATGCGCAGTTATGGGAGGCAGAGGAGGTTGGGCCATTGCACAGTTATGTAGCTCAAGAGCTCAAGGGATGAGATTGAGGCTAGAGATTTCATAGTGCGCAATTGAGGCCATGCTAGGAATATGAATTGCACAATTATGGGAGGAAAGTTCAGGCTTGAGAAATGAAATTTTATAGTGCGTAGTACTAGAAAGCAAGAACTGCACATTGTGCAATGTCAAGGTATAAGGATGTAGCTTGAGGGTTATAACTACGTAGCACACATTTGGGGAAGGTTGGATGAAGCTAAGTTGTTGGGGAAATTCTGAAAATTGGCTAAGTGTGGGATCAAAGAGACTAATGTGAATAGTGATATTACTTGATTGTGATTAGACACTTGAAACTCTTTTGACGACACAACAACGTAGATCATCTGTACATGTTCACAACATATTTCCCTCAATGTGAAAACCTTTTGATGTCTTCACGACAAGTGGGACACCAAAGATACACTTCGCGACAACCGTGATGAAACTTGTGCGACAATGCTTAAAATTTTGGGAATGAGTGATGTTAACCCCTTGAAAACACTAGAACAAGCATGTATACATTGTGTAATAGCTAACATGCGAAAATATGCCAATTGTTAAAGTGTGAACGACTCTTGTGATATGTGGACAACAATGAAAGAAACACAAGCCAAAGAAAATATAACATGAAAATTACACTAATTAGAGTAAAGGCAAGTGAAAGTGAGAGTTGAAAAAATTAAAACGACTCTTGCGAAAACAAAGGTGCACAAAAGCGATATTTAGAAAAACTCATCGAGATGGAAGTACGAATGCAACTAGAATGTCAAAAATTGTCATTGTCAGTGCACACTGACTGTCGACATGGATTGGGCATCACACAGACACAATACAGATGGATCGTGCTATGCTTTTCCAAGCTTGCATAGAAGAATGCGCTCATGAACTTATTTCAGATTGAGAATGTGTGTGCAAGTGACTTCAACACTTCCAATCCAAGAGGGAGCTAAAAATGCATCATCTAACCAAGAAGTGACTATGGAACAACTAATTGCAAGATCCATGGTAGGCTCCAAAATTTGAGTATGAGAAAATTTTTGGAGGGTGTTTGTTGCAGCGACAACACAATCCCAACTGAAGCATCCAACTGATACTGACCTCCTCAAGCACTCCCCCTTAGAAATCAATGGCAAAGGGCTAAACTCACACAACACTCTACTGCAAACACAATAACTCCCCTTGAAGACTAGTTGGATCTGATCATAATGCAACAAAAAACATGACACTTTCTCTCACTCTTCATGGCAGTATGAAAACGACAATGAAATTTTTTTATCTCTCTTATTTTAGTAGTAGCATGGTCAATCAAAAACTCCAACAACACTTCTCCAACCAATAAAACAACAACACATCATAAGCACCAACAATAGCAATAACACTCAACTCAACAACAAGAAATAGATATATCATAGTAACAAAAAATTCAACCAGCAACACCAAATATAGCAACATCACTTCTTGAACAAAAAAAAAAACACTCGCTTCTAAACTCAAGGTCCAAAAACACATACAAAGTAGCAATCATGACCATCCATATCAAGTAGCAACATCTGAGCAGCAACAAAATACTAGGCATAATCCCTCTGAGCATCATCATCATCATTCCGCAATCAATGCCACCAAGCTTAAGAGTACACCTCATGAACCAATTAATGACTCCACATGAAATGAAAAGAAAAAAAATCATATATGGTTGTAACACACACATAACATATGACTCTACATGCCTATCACTAATCAAAGACTTCAAATGGCATGACCTAAATATTTGAGAAATTGTTACAGGGCTTCATAAGTGAGATACATTGTTGTAATGAAAGTACAAAACTGTGACATCTATGAGCCTATTATATACAAGGATATGAGAAAAAAATGTACATGATAAGGCCCTACATCCAAGTTTCCATACATATTTGTTTCAAACTTTCTCCTTTACATACTTATCATCAAGGTGATACATCTAACAACCCAAATGATGCACAACCAAACCACACACTATCCAACTTTTAGCTTTACATGACTCTCTTGAATAGGAAATGAGAGAAACATAGAAAATTTCAATGTGTGCTTCTTACATCAACAACAAAATAATGATAGTGGATAGCATATAAAGGTACATGAAAAATTCTAAACCTCTCAAATATGACAATGCATGATGGCAAAATAGAAAGGATTATAACAACATGTATAAATTACTTCAACAATAACAATTTTTCTTCATCATTTCGATATTTTAGCAGCAATAAAGAAATTAATCATGCCAATCCTACTCTACAATCTCATATCATGTGACAAAGTTAAAACCCTAGTCCATCACATACCAAGTCAAACTATCAAATGTCAATTAGGTTCCTTCAACAAGATATTTCATATATCCATATTATGATAGGCATCAACCAATGAAGAGTTTCCGTGTGATCAAAATTCTATGTACTTACCACACCAATTCATCGATTGTGCAGACTTGTGCCATATGATGATATGTTGAGTGCTATATCAATCTATAAAATAAATTCCTCCCATAATAAAAGCTCATTAAGTTTGTTATCACTCAAAGAAAACCCTGGCTGCAGGGAAAAACCCTAAGGTAACCTCAAACGTCTTTTAGGATGAAGCTAGTCCTTCAACTCGAAGAGGGATCTCTCTGTAAAACTCAAATACTCTATGGAAATGATAGTAGACGGTTTTTTGCAATTGATTTCAGGTGCCCAGATTTGGGTTTGGGTATGAAACGGTTAGCTGATCTTCAAAACCCACCATTGGGAATGAAGTTAAGCTATAAAATAAATGGGATTACAAATCTAATGATAAAATGTCACAAAGCTTGTGAGCAACACGTCCTTTGACTATTTGAAATATTTAGAAGAAAGGGATACTGGGAAGACAAATTTTATAAAAGACTTAGAGCAACAAGTATTAATGACTGATAATTTAATAGAGAAGCATCAATCAAATCCAGTCTCATAAACTAGCATTGTTAAACATGAAAGAGAAAAATTAAAATATAGAGAAAAAACTGACAGGGAAAAGAGACTCATGAATTTTATACTAAATACTCATTGAACATTGTAAATACATCTAATATTGCTCAAATATATTTAGATTATGAGTGCTTGTTCAATCAAAATCCAAACCTTTTTCATTATTCATAAACTGTCTTTATAGAGTTTTACACAATAGCTATGAAAGATAATACAAGACTTGTAATTACAATACTTGATATATTAAAAATACCTTTAGGTTCATGTACTGAAAATATAGACTCAAAAAATATGTAACAAATCCTAGAAAAACTATAGGTAAATCTACTTAAATCTAGGCATAAATAAAGTGATCTGATCAACTGCTTAGCCGTAAAATAGAACAGGTCCCTTTGAATTTGATCTCCTTTTTTCCACAAAACAGGTCCCTCAATAAATGATCTTCGTTGTTCTTTAATTTTCTTGGAAAAAAATTGTGACAGGCAACTTGTCTGTGTTACTAATTTTCTGTTACGAGTTGTAATTGACAATTGGAAGGTCAATATTTTTCGAATATTTATTGACACTTAGCATATCTATTTCATTTATATAAAATCGTGAACAAGAATGCTCTCAATATTTTCCCTATATGTGTCCTTAGCTGACCTGTTTTTATGTTTCAAAATCGCTGACAGGCACACTGTCAAGTTTTTCCTGTATGTTTTACTACCCGGCATATGTAGTTTTTTTTCAAAATGGCTGATAGACACACTGTCAATTTTTTCAAAACTTGTTGAAAATAGCATTGTTAACTCTCCTGATTATCATGGTGCATATGAAACTGGTAGGTCAACTGTTTACTGCAAAAACTAAGTTTTTGATTTTAAACAAGAGGAAATAAATGTTTATTATACCCTGACATATTAGTTGAGGGTATTTTCAACTTCAAGTAACACATCTAACTTGTTTAATCTTTGTTTCTATTTCTTCCTAGTCTCCATGGGATTTGATTTGGTACGTTGTTCAAATTTTTTCTTGTGAAGGCTTACAAAATTTTTCTTAAATTTCTTGTTTATAATTAAGTCCTTCAAAGACACATCATCTATATCAATGACCTAGTCAGCTAACTCCAAATTTTTTCTGAGCTTGAACTTATATCGTAGCTTATTGGTTGGCCTAGTGTGCCTATTATCTTGTTTAGGAGTTTCAGGTGCATTTTTCTTCTGTGATTGGTTTCTTTCCCTTCGAATATTTAGATATGGTTGTGTTTGCAGGGGTATTTTCTAAGGACAGAACTGAAAACTAGCGGAATCAATGTAAGCCTTTGGGATTTTCAACGATGGAGACTCTGACTTGTGGAATTTAGAAGTTTTATTCTAACAAACTTTAGGGGTTTTGGGGGAAAATGGAGCAGATGGGGCTTCTAATTTTTCAACTTAAATAGGAGTTCAAAAAAGATTATGAACCTCAGGTTTCTTTATCTTTCTAATGGTTTGAGGTCTACCTATTTTCCTTCTGGGAAGCTGATGTTGGAACCCTCCCTAGAAAAGATAATGATCCTAGGTTCTGTTCAAATTTGTTGAAGTTTGCAACAAGAAACTATTAAATTGGCATCCGGTACAACATCCTTGATCCTAGTGAAAATTAAGCACCTACACTAGGTGGGGCCCACATAGCATGTTTTTAGGTGGAGGTTTATTTATAAATGCATGAGAAAATTCTATTTATAGATAATGTCTATTTATAGATGTATGAGCAAATTCTATATACAGATGATGGTATATTTATATATGTATGTGTGAGTTCTATTTATAGATCGCATGTGTATTTATAGATGCATGTCGACTATTATTATCCCTTGATAATAGTTGGACAATAAACAATAATCTATTCTCCACGAGCACTTGGAAATAGTTAACTGAAATGGAGAATTAGTTAGCTATAGGAAATTCAAGTTCAAAGGTTGGTTGGTGGAACATGCAAGTGGAATTAGTTGTAACTGAGTGATTCAAAGTTGTAATAGAGTTGGATGTGTAGTTATGTGAGTTGTAAAGTAGTTTAACTCAGTTAAGTGAGTTAAAATCAATTGTGCAAGTTGTAATAGAAGATACACTAGTGAGAAATCAGTGAATTAATTATTAATTAATTAAAAATTAGTGGTCTCACATGACACTGAATATTTACTATTGTTAACTACATGCATTTCAGATCCGTTGAAGACCAAGTTGAGATGTAGGTGAAAGGGACATATTGACTATCAGTTGTGACATTATCAGTTGCACACATGGAACCACACACACATTGGATGTGCCTATGAGGATTTCGTAGTAAAGGCAGGCAAGAATAATTCATTCAGGGGTTCTTTACCATCAGGGATTGCGTAGTGGAGGCAGGTTGTCTGGAGACAGTAAATTGGCTAAGGAACTTGCCAAATTTTTGTATGATAGTGTGAGACAGTTAGCTATTGTACTGAGAGCTCTTTGATTGGAGCTTTGTATGTAATTGTTTCATGATCCATGATATAATACATAATAGAAGATAGTGGGGTTTTTAGCTATATGCTTTCCCTAGAGTAAATTATCTGTGTTATGTGTGATTTATCTTTCTGCATGATATTTCTATTGGCGATTGTGTTTTAAATTTCCGCAAAGATAAGTAGAAGTGATTCTATATTTAACAATGGCATATAATTGTTAGATCAGGAGAATCCAAGAAATACACATATTGTATAATTTCTACATGGTATCAGAGCACAAGAGATTGCAATTTTGAAGCAGGAGCTGTGTTTTTTGGTGGAAAGAATTCAAATTTTTAGGAATATTTTCTTGGTGCTACAGTTTAGTGAACATCGAAATGGATTTCAATGGCTTGTGGCTAGAGTATGCACTCAAGGGAAGCTCGAACTACATTTCCTGGAAGGACATTATGGAGGTAGTTCTCGAAGATAATGGCTTGAAGGAATTTATTGACAAAGATGTTCCTAATCCTACTTCGACATATGCTGCATTAATTGATGCATGGAAAAATAAAGTGGCAAGGGCGAGGAGGATTCTGTTGGAGGGAGTACGAGACCATATTGTCTCAAGCCTTCATGGAAAATCCACACCATATGCTATTTTCAAGGCTTTGATGGATCTATTCCAAAGCAGCAAGGACCATAGTAAATTGGTGCTCAAATATAAACTCAGGAAGATCAAGATGGAAAAGAACGACACTATTGAAGTATACTTAAAAAAGTTTGTCTAATGTGAGGATGAGCTTGGGAGTGTATGAATAAGTGTTGCTGATGATGATTTGGTGAGCTTAGCTCTCTTGGGAATTCCTAGGAGTTAGCATAGTTATGAAGACTCGATCAAAGGACGGGAAAAACTGCCGGATTGGGAACGACTATGGTCGGATCTAGTGTAGGAGGAGTTCAGGTGGAACACCAGAGATGGCTCGTCATCAAAGCTTGATGATGAAGAGGATTTTACTTTGGCTGCCAAGGAAAAGAAGGGGAAGGGGAAGAAATTGCATTCTAAATCTGAGGCCGATGAAGATGGAAAGGAGAACAACATGTCTAAAGTGAAGTGTTTTCATTATCACGATTATGGACATATTGCCACAAATTGTCCACAAAAGAAAAAGAACAAAATGGTTGCTGGAGTTGCAGCTGGTGAGGCTCTTGCCTCACAATTTGAGCTTGACTTCTCATTGATCACATGCATGGTGTCAAGTGCATTGGGATCGGGGTGCTACTTGGATATTGGTGCTTCCTTTCACATGACGGGAGATAAGAAATTTTTCAGTGACTTGGAGAAGAAAGATCTCCAGATGCATATTGAGTTGGGTGACGATGGAAAATATAGTGTGACTGGCATTGGTGCCATTACCTTTCAGAGGGAATCAAATAAAATCTTTCATTTAAAATATGTAATTCATGTACCAGGTTTGAAGAAAAATTTAGTCTCAATCGCAATGTTAGAGGATAGAGGCTATGATGTCTTTAGTGAAGGAAAATTTTTCCTGCGACACAAAGCATTAGGGCATGCCAAGAAGGTTGGGATTCAAGTTAAGAATCTCTATAGACTTGATGTAGATGGGATTTCTACAGAGCTTCCTACTATTGGGAAGTGTGAGAAATACATGCAACGACCCTTGAGAGGGAGTTATATTTGCATGCAGGTAAGAGTGAACCTCAGAATGTGGAGCAGCCACAAGATGAGGATAATGGAGTGGGAGCAACCACTCATGCAGATAAATTTCGTGCCATATGGACAGAGGGAGTGCATGTAGATATACAACCAGGTGAGAGGTGAGGCGACATGCATGAGTAATCCCATGAAAAAATTTATGGGCAGGATTCAGTGAGATGGTGTGGATCTCATGAATCGAACCTGGCTACGAGGAGCCCACAGAGCAAAAATAGCAGGATCAGTTGGATTGATGCAATTAGATGTCGTGAGGACATGGAATCAAAGTGACAGTGTCGGATACTGGAGCGTGGATAAAATTTGACAGCAAGTGCAGAGTGCATGGATGCAAAGGTCAATAACGGAGTGGATCCAGAAGACTTATGCAGTTGGTACCAACAGAAGTCAGAAGACTTTGATGACAGATGGATTATATTGATTCAGTTGTTTGGAAGCTATTCAGTTTCAAAAGTGTTGCATGTGCGAGAAACAGTAGAGAGGTGTTGCATGCAAAGGTTGCAGGGCGCATGCAAGGACATCCCTTTCTTGTTGAGAGGGAGTGTTAAAGTTTGCAACAAGAAACAATGAAATTGGAATCTAGAAACAACATCCTTGATCCTAGTGAAAATTAAGCACCTACACTAGGTGGGGCCCACACTGGCTATTTTTAGGTGGAGGTCTATTTTTAGATGCATGATCAAATTGTGTTTATAGATGATGTCTATTTATAGATGTATGAGAAAAATCTATTTATAGATGTATGTGCAAGTTCTGTTTATAGATCACATGTCTATTTATAGATGCATGTCGACTATTATTATCCCTTAGTAATATTTGGACAATAAACAATAATCTATTCTCAATGAGCACTTGGAAATAGTTAACTGAAGTGGAAAATCAATTAGCTATTGTAAAATTGAATTCAAAGGTTGGTTGGTGGGACATGCAAGTGGACTTTGTTGTAACTGAGTGATGCAAAGTTGTAACAGAGTTGGATGTGTAGTTATGTGAGTTGTAAAGTAGTTTAACTCAGTGAAGTGAGTTGAACTCAGTTGTGCTAGTTGTAATTGAAGATACACTAGTAAGAGATCAGTGAATTAATTATTAATTAATTCAGAATGAATGGTCTCACATGGAACTAAATATTTACTACTGTTAACTACATGCATGTCAGATGTAATGAAGACCCAGTTGATATGTAGGTGAAAGGTACAGATTGACTCTCAATTGTGACATTATCGATTGCACACATAAAACCACACACACATTGGATGTGCCTATGAGGATTTCTTAGTCAAGGCAGACAAGAATCATTCATTCAGGGGTTCTTTACCATCAAGGATTGCGAAGTGGAGGCAGGCTGTCTGGAGACAATAAATTGGCTAAGGAAATTGCCAAATTTTTGTATGACAGTGTGAGACAGTTAGATATTGTACTGAGAGCTCTTGGATTAGATCTTTGTATGTAATTTTTTCATGATCCATAATATAATACATAATAGAAGATAGTGGGGTTTTTAGCTATATGATTTCCCCAGAGTAAATTATGTTTGTTATGTGTGATTGATATTTCTTCATGATATTGCTATTGGCGATTGTGTTTTAAATTTCCATAAAGATAAGTAGAAGAAATTCTATATTTAACAGTGGCATATAATTGTTAGATCAGGAGAATCTAGGCAATACACATATTGTATAATTTCTACAATATTTTCCAACTAAATTTCTATTAACAACTTAAATAATTCCTTATGATAAACAGAATGTCCAGAGGGATTAGTTCTATCCCTGTATCTAGCATCCATGTGCTTGAGGCTCTCCAAGAAGTAAAAACATGGATTAATCTCAATCTGCCCATCCAAATGTGCCATAAAATAGAAATTATACAGATTAATCCTATTATATCGACCCTCACAAGTAAAATAGTTTTGGCAAAGCCACAGGGGAGCATACCATTTATCTTGTAGCCAATCCTTTTGAACCCAAAATTCCCAGTTCCTCACTCTATGCTCCTCTTTAAAAAATGATGGGACGTCTATGTCGACCAGGATATGGATATGAAACACTCTATCTCTGTCCATGTGCAATGTCGTGGCTTCAACTATGATGTGCTTTGTAACCTCAAATTATAACCCATCAACCTTTACATGGCTCCCATTGAACCCTGCTACAAATGTTTGGGCTACCAAATCGTGATAGTCAGAGAATCGGTAGAAAAAATGACTCCACCCAATTTCCTAGAACAAATGTAGGAGATCAGGGTAAACTTTCAACAACTCTGGCTCTTTTGGTTCAGTCTGATCTAACACTCCCCCCTTCCCAATTCTGCTGGCATTCTCCGCAGGAATTACTGCTAGGTTGTTGCAGTAAAAGATGCTTCAAATGCCAAGTGGGAAACTAGAAATATTCACCCATACTACTGTATTGATATGGTGAAACCATACAGTTGTCATATTAAACTGAACATCACTTTTACCACGCTCATGAATCATGACCCAAATTACACAAAATCAATAACAAAGTACTTTTAATTATTACATATGATTAGCATGATTAAAAGCATACTTTAACCTTTTCAATCATAACAGATACACGTGCGATGACACTCACGTGTTCAACATAGTCAACAATTCAAATATTTTTTAAAAACCTTTAATCGCTGACAATTGGCTTGTTAGAAAAATGAGAAATAGAGATATATTCGTTGTCAGAGATATTCGTTTCTCAACCATGTCGGATCCAAAAATATTGATTAGAGTATTAAACCTATTTATTAAAACCCTAAATTCTAACAACGCAGCTGTCAACATTTAATAAAATTTTACAAAAATGATATTTTTGTTGATAACAAAGTCCAACTCAATTAGCTACACCAGTTCTCTTGGAAATAATTTTATCTATACAAAAATTCAAATTGATTTCTAGGAAGTAATTTATAAACATGATTAACCTATGCACACAAATATATCAACATGCATAGCCTTTCAAATTGATTGAAACTTCAGCTATATAAAAAACCTCAAACAAAAAATCATCCATGCGCTAGTCATGTGTCAAAACATGAAGAATAATTGAAATCACCCGTTCAAATTTTCCCACTGCAGAGGAGAATTCAACACCTACAACGATCATTATAGAATTTTTTTTACAAAATTTTATGTGCAATAGAGGTGCACAAAATTAGCAGTTTTGGAATCTTGAATTCTTCTCAAATCTTCATCTTCATTTTCTAGGTGCAACTGCGTGATTCAAAGTCACTTACAATATGTTTTTTCAGTCTAGAACCAAGAATGTTGTATTTTAATTCTATAACATAATTTCCATGATTAGGATTTGATCCACCATAACTAGAATAAACTATTTGAAGATCACTCAATTGTCACATTTTTTCTACACCTTCTTGAGCAACAACTCTAGCTATGATGTGAAATGGCCACCACGGTTACCTCGATGCATATAAGTCGTTGTACGACCATTTTATTTTGTCGGCCTAGATCTTATTTAAATGAAGAACATTTACCCTTTTTGATGCTACATTTGGACAATTTGTATCTTGTTATTACACAACGCTCCACCATATTTAACATTTTTTATACCAACTTCATATTTCCATGTGAAAACCTCTTTTGGCCTTTAAACATATGCAAGACACATCAAATGAATAATAGGAATTTTTTTTCTTTCCCATGAAAAAGTCATAATTTCTCATTATATGAAGAAAAATGACATGTTACATTTTACATATAAAAACCAGTAAGTTCATGGTTTTACTAACATCTCCGAGGAGGCAAGTAAATCTGCAAGTATCAGTGCTAAAATAGTATGCAAGTATTAGTCTACATCTTTAATATAGTTACAATATGTACAGATAAAAACAAATTAGCAATCGATATAATTAGAGCTGATAAAAAACATCAGCATAATAATATAATAGATGCCAAAAATATGATCCTGTCAAATGTAGTCATGTAGTGGCTGCTCTCATGTCCTGAATTTCATCTATGAATGGTCTGTGATAATAATGGTAAACCTGTTCTCCATCATGCTTAGTAATGAGCCATCTGCCCCAATCTAGCTCCGTTGCTTCTTTGGAAAGCTTGTCTGCCACTTGATTCCACTGCTTGTAAATGTGCATGATAGATATAGTGTCAAAATCTGTTTTCAATAGATGCACCTCCCTCAGTAATGATACAAGTGTGTGTGTATGGCATTATGAATGAGAATTGAACCAATTAATGACAATTTGAGAGTCTCAAAAAATCTGCAATTGGTTGCATCCTTGTTCATGGGAAAATAGTAGTAGTAGCCGAAGACTAAGGAGTTCGGAAAAATTGTTAGTGCCAAGACCTAGCCCCATTTTGAGGTGGAAATAATGAGTGGTTGTTCTATATAATACCGCACCGCCTCCACAACCATGGTTATTTGATGCCCCATCAAAGTATTCCCATGGGCGAGTATGATTTATAATTTCAGGGGTGATGTCCTTTTTGCAGGTGGGTAGATCCTCATCTGGAATGAGGTTGTAAGTGGAGATGGTGGAAGAAACACTGTGTTCCTAGACCACCTACAAACCATCAAAGGTGAATCGGTTCCGACAGGTCCAGATGCCCCACACAATTAGCAATGGAGGGTTCTGGAGTTTGTTACAGGAGGCAGCATGCCACCACGTAGACCAGGCCTCAGAAATAGATGAACCATGCCAGGTGAGTGTAAAACCCATCACGCAAGTAACGAATGCCAGAAACCCCTAATCAAAGGGCACTCCAGGAAAATATGTTGAACATATTCTTCATGTGCGAAACAGAAACAACATCTGGATGGGCCCTGGAAAGCCCATCTGCGAAGATCATCTACAGTAGGGACGCAGTAATGGAGAATGCACCACATAAGTATTCGAGTTTTGTGAGGTGCATGCAGCTTCCATATCGAGTGCCACCACCAAATTTTACTAGGAGGTTCCTTGGGTGCACATAGAGTGATATATCCAATCTTTGGGGAGTATTTTCCTCTGGTTGAGAGAGCCCACAAAAGGTCATTCTCCTGGTCAGATAGTCTAATATGAGATGCTTGTAGAGCCCTAATGTACCAGTTCCAGTAGGGATGGCCCTCAATGGGTAATCAAAGATCCTGCGCAGATAGCCAGCCCTATGCATGCGAGTTGGTCTGCAATGGATCAACCACCTGAGATGAATAGTAGTATTCGGCTTGGGCAATGTGATGTATGTTGTTTTTTGGAAATTTATAATTCCTACCACTGCCTGACCATGATTCCCCACCCAAACATACCATAGTACCAGATCTAATGTTTCGTTGTATAAGGTGCGTAGACTTTGCGATGTCCTTCCAGATGATCGAGGATCCCAGACTGAGTTGAATAGTGCCACGGATCCAATCTAATGTAGTCCAAGGAGTGATGTATTTAGAGGTAGTGACCTCCTTCCACACGCTATGAACAGATATAAGGTGCCAATCCAATTTTGCAGCTAGAGCGGTGGAAAATATGGAGAGCTCCTTTATACCCCAACCGCCCCAATCCTTTGGCCTACTGATATGGTCCCAAGCAACCCAAGAAAAAGTAAAGTCGCTACCAGAGTTCCTCCAGAGAAATTGTAAGAAAATCTGCTATATGCAGTTGGTGACACCTTTGGGGAGCCAAGAAAGGGACATCCAGTAGATAGAAATGGCTTCCATGACAGATTTGATTAATACCAATCTACCTGCCCCTGAGAGCCATCTATGATGCCAAATGTTGATCCTACACTCCACTTTGGCGATCAGCCAGTTCCAATCCTTAATCTGGTAGTCATTTGGTTTAAGGTGGAAACCAAGATATTTTAAACCTTCCCTAATGTAGCTATGGACAAAGGGGAAATTCTGAATAGCAAGCCCCTGTTCATGTGCCGAGCATCTAGTCAGGATAATGGTGGATTTGCTGTTATTTGGAGCCATGCCTGTAGCTCTACAAAAAATCTTTAGGATTTTATCAAATTGTGAATTGTCCTGACATGAGCCATCCAAAAATATAATCACATCATCCAAAAATTATAAATGATTCAGATGTAAGAATTGATTTAATCTAATTCCATGGATGTCACCAACATCCTTTGCCCTGTTAATGAGGGCCGAGAGGCCTTCCATAACAATGAAAAAAAGAAGTGGTGAGAGAGGGAAACCTTGCCTGAGACCTCTACCAGCATGAAAGAAATCAGTAACTACCCCATTGAGGAGGATGCTGAATGTGGCATTCATAATACAACCCATAATCCAATTTGTTAAGGATTGGGGGAATCCTTAACAAATTATATCAATACTCATAATATGATATGAGTATTATATGATATATACTACTCATAATATATCAATACAAATTATATGATATGAATTCTGAGTAATTTATCATCAATACTGCTGGAAGAAAGATATAAAAGCAACACATAAACCCATTGAAACACATCAAGAATCTCAAGTAAAGCAAGAAAACTCACTGTCTGTCTATTACTAATATCAGAAATTACAATAGTAGTTGTATCAAAGCATTATCCAATCCCTTCTAACTCTAAAACTATCTCATTCATAGGGTGAGGACACATACAAATGATTTGCGACCTTTCTAGTTTCAAATTCCCACCTCAAAGACCCATCTCAAACATGATTCCATCACTTGGAGACTTCCTAGGGATATTTCTGTTTTACAGAGTTTGAATACAAAAAGGACTCTTCTTTCATTAATAGTTCAAAAAAACCATTTAATAACCCTTATAAACTTCAACCAACTAATTTTATGAGTGTACTGGAGTGCTTATGTGTCGTTATGCTATGTGGATGCTGAGCTGGACTTCCTCCAAGTCGAATTTTTACAATTTTTTCACAAATCTGGTTAGTGAAAATTCTAAAATATAGGCTTCAAATATGAGTGTATAATTTCCAAAACCTGATGGATTTGCAGAAATGAAGATAATTTTTTGTAGAAGGACCTGTGTTGAAGAAAAACCTCTTTCAGATTTCCAAAATATTTTTTCATTTGGTCAGAAATCAAACTTGAAGTTGACTTCTAAAACAGTCATGTACAGAAATTTCGTAGTGCTCATTTCGTAGCAAAATCCAAAATCCACCTTTTGCATAACCTTTGACCTTTCTAACTATTGGAGGATCTTCCTTGGGGATAATGAGCTAAACAAAATTTTTTCCCCTCCTTAGTTCTCCATAAAACTGAATTTAAAGGCAAAAGAGCATCTTCAAAAATTTTGTAGCATTTTTCGGCCTTCAAGCCTGGAGCACGCTACGAAACTACCTGATTATGGAGAAAATTCAAAATTCTCCCTTTTTCTTCCAAATTTCACCTTGTAGGTCTGAAAATATATATGATGAAGTATGATCATGCAAAATTTCCGCTTACCCTCTTCAAAAAACATCATTTTCACCTTTAGCAAGTTTATTTATCAATAAAATGACTCTGTTTTTTTTTGAAACAATAGGGTTCATAGATGAGCTCTTATCTCCCTATCATTGATATATGTTACAAAATGGAAGGAGGTTTTTGTAGGTCAGTATGTTTTGAAGAAAAACCTCTTTTGGTTTTTTGAAAACCATCTCCAACTTTCCATAATTTGCATTCTAAAAACATGTATAAAATAGGAAAATTATGCATTATGAAATAGAGCCAAAATACATCTATGAATCTCCCAATTTGTAGAACCTTTGAGAAAAGTGAAAGAAGTTAATGTTATTTGATATGTGATTGACAATAAACTCTCACATTTTCTTAGAATACTTCTCTGTTTTCCCATAAGCTTCCCTTGAAGTTGACTACTCAAAAGTGAAAAAGCAGAGAAATCCTCAGATTTGCTACGAAATTGTTAGGTAGTTTCGTAGCGAAATATGCCTATTTTGCACTGAATTCACTATGAAACCGTGTTTAGCTAGAAAGTGGAAGATTTTTCCGATTTAAAAGCATGGGAATGAAAACTAAAAGACATGAGGTAGAGTTGACTGATTTGACAAGGCTCTAGGTGGTTTTAGAATTATGGTAGACATCGCCATATGCAAGGTTTTCAAGAATTTCATGAAAATTACTATGAGACACCATGAACATAGGTGAACGACCCTATCCATCAAAAATTAAAAAATTATGTGTGATAACAGTGGCACCATTGGGGATGGTGTGCCCCTGTGGTACAACAAAGAACTTGTAGTTCTACTGCCACCTCCATTGGGCTGCTCCCATCTTCAAAATGAAAACTTGCAACCTGCTCTGACCTATAACATTGGCACTGAAAAACCAATAGGTGCTAAAGAACTGAAAGTACACATGTTGAATCTGACGAAATGCTTGATCTTCAAGCTTATTTATATACAAATTATCCTAATCTACTTGTTTAGCATAAAAGATGAATCAAGTGATCTCACTCTTCCAATGAAGCCAATCAAGAAGTTGAGTATTGGATTGGAACAAACATTCCACTTCTCTGATCATAAAGCCATTCTTGAGAGATGACAATTTGTTCCACCATCTGAATTTGTATACATAACTGAAAATCATATTGAAATTAATTCCTATAGAAGATTCCAATGGAGCTGTGAAAGGATCTTTGAGAGTATGCACGAATAATTCTTGTTGATCAACAAGAAAGTGTGAGTAAATATGATCCTTTGATGGTGTTCCTTGTTTGGATTCTTCATTATAACCCTTGTGACCTTTCTCAAATAAGAAAGAAAAAATATGTTGATCATTATTTTCATTTGACAGGAATAAATACTTGGAGTACTCTTGGACACTTTCAAAAGGAACTGCCTTAGCATGTACCACAGAAATTTTTAAAGGTAACTCTTCATATGATTCAACAAGCATACCCATCTGATTGTCTAAATTTTGATTTTCAAAATTTTCTTTATTTGATGTAGGTTGATGCAAGGAATGACATGAAGAATAAACTTCTTCCTTTACCCGAGGATTATAACAATTATCTTCCAATATTTCCTCTTGTTGTTTGAAATGATTCACATATTCCTGATGATCAAAATATTGACAAGTCTGCTGCAAATGTTCATCAAACTCAGAGGATGTAACATTATTGTCATAAATAAACTCCTACTGGGTTTCATTTTCATCCAAGAGAGAGGCTATCCTTTTTTCTTGGTGATGAAAGGGATTGTCATGAAGGGCCTCTAAAATTTCCTCATCCATGAACTCATCATCTTCATAACAATTCTCCAAATATTCAATAAAATTCATACAATTTTTATAGTAGTATTTGACCAGAAATAAGGAAGAATGACATTCTTTATACATCTCATAAAATTCAACATGGAAATCAAAAAGAGAATATAAGGAACCATTTGGCAGGATTTCGTACCAATACCATGCTTTTCCTTCTAAAGTGACCATAAACATCTCCATGAGACAATCCTCAGGGAACTAAACCTTAGGTCTGTGTATATGCATATAGAATCTAACCAAATGAAGAGCAACATTGTCTTTCTTTTCATCTTTAAATATGGGAAGATCAGTTAACCAATCGACTTTTGGCATAGTATTTGGAAAAACAGGGATGTTACGTGAGACCGATTCATAGGGGCATACCTAGAATTAATTCTTGCAATGGAACTCATCTTGGAACTTCATCAAGCTACTGATCTTCAAGCAGCGGAGTCACCTTCCAATTGTTTATTTGATGGGTAGAGTTGCCAGAGCAGAAATACAGCCAATATGTGCCTAAGTGTTTGCTGCTCTCAGACCTTAGAACTGAAACTTTGTCATTCTTCCCAAGGAAAATTTACACCTTCGGTCCCCGACAACGACGCCAAAATTTTATCACCAAATTGTGTCATGTTGGGTTGCTTCAATGGTCAACTTGGAGTAACTATTTTAGACCACTTTTGACTGAGGATTAGCCTCTTCAGCCTGAGAGGGCTCTCTCAACTTATCAAAGGATTTACTCAATTAGGTCTTAAAACAGATGGCTAACTCTGTGAGTGTTTTAGTGTATGTGATTGCAGGTGAAAAATGAGGAAGATTCAACTACCATTGGGCTCATGGAGTCAGTAAAAGGAAATCAGTGATAAGCATTCCTACTTATGGAAGCTGAGGCTTTTTCTGTTTCAATGATAAAACAACACTAACACATGAGAATAATAAGTGACTCAATGCTAAAAGGAAGTCAGAGCATATATGATATGAATTATGAGTAATTTAGCATCAATACTACTAGAATCAAGATATAAAAGAGACACATAAACCCATTGAAACACATCAAGAATATCAGGTAAAGCAAGAAAACTCACTGTTTGTCTATTACTGATATCAGAAATTACAATAGTAGTTGTATCAAAGCATTATCCAACCCCTTCTAATGCTAAAACTATCTCATTTATAGAGTGAGGACTCATAAAAATGATTTTCCACCTTGCTAGCTTCAAATTCCCACCTCAGAGACCTATCTCAAACATGATTCCATCACTTGGAGACTTCCTAGGGATATTTATGTTTTATAGAGTTTGAATACAAAAAGGACTCTTCTTTCATTTATAGTTCAAAAAATCCATTTAATAACCCTTATAAAATTCAACCAACTAATTTTGTGAGTGTACTGGAGTGATTATGTGTCATTATTCCATGTCGATGTTTAGTTGGACCTCCTCCAAGTCGAATTTTTACAAATTTTTCACAAATCTGGTTAGTGAAAATTCTGAAAAATAGGCTTCAAAGATGAGTGTATAATTTCCAAACCCTGATGGATTTACAGAAACTGAGAGAATTTTTTGTAGATGGACCTGTGCTAAAGAAAAACCTCTTTCAGATTTCCAAAATATTTTTCATTTGGTTAGAAATTAAACTTGAAGTTGACTGCTAAAACAGTCATTTACGGAAATTTCATAGCGCTCATTTCGTAGCAATCTCCAAAATCCACCTTTTGCATAACCTTTGAACTTCTGACTGTTGGAGGATATTCCTTGGGGCTAATTAGATAAACACAATTTTTTTCCCTCCTTAGTTCTCCATAAAACTGAGTTTAAAGGCAAAAGAGCATCTTCAAAAATTTTGTAGTGTTTTTTGGCCTTCAAGCCTGGAGCACGCTACGAAACTACCTAATTATGGAGAAAATTCCAAGTTATCCATTTTTCTTCCAAATTTCACCTTGTAGGTCTGCAAATTTATATGATGAAGTATGATCATGCAAACTTTCCTCTTACCCTCTTCAAAAAAGATCATTTTCACCTTTAGTAAGTTTATTTATCAATAAAATGACTATTTTTTCTGAAAAAATAGGGTTTAGAGATGAGCTCTTATCTCCCTATCCTTGATAGCTATTGCAAACCTGATGGATTTTTTTGCAGGTCAATATGTTTTTAAGTAAAACCTCTCTTCTTTTTTTGAAAACCATCTTCGCTGTCCACAATCTGTATTCTAAAAACATGTATAAAACAAGAAAATTCTTCATTATGAAATTAGAGCCACAAGACATCTCTGAATCTCCAATTTGTAGCACCTTTGAGAAAATTGAAAGAGGTTAATGTTATTTGATATGTTATTGACAATAATCTCTCTCAGTTTCTTAGAATACTTCTCTGTTTTCCCAGAAAATTCCCTTGAAGTTGACTACTCAAAATTCAAAAAGCAGAGAAATCCTCAGATTTGCTACGAAATTGTCAAGTAGTTTCGTAGCGAAGTCTGCCTATTTTGCACTGGATTTGCTAGGAAATTGTGTTTAACTAGAAAGTGGAAGATGTTTTTGATTTAAAAGTGTGGGAATGAAAAATAAAGGACATGAGGTAGACTTGAATGATATTTCAAGGCTCTAGGTGGTTTTAGACTTATGGTAGACATCACCATATGCAATGTTTTCAAGAATTTCATGAAAATGACTATGAGACATCCATCAAAAATTAAAAATTTATGTGTGATAACTGCAAGCACCCACTTGGTATAAGTAAAAACTCTCTTTGTTCAAAAGGAAAAATTTGTTGATATTTTCAGGTACCTACATAATGGAGACAACAATTGTAATATTCCAAATCTGGAACAACTACCAAGGCATGACTGGAAAATGCATTTTCCAGTAATGGCTGCTACAGGAATTGAAACCAAGATCTAGATCCCTTAGAACAAAGTGTCTAAGTGCTAAATCTAAGATGAGACTCCAAATAAATCCTTGTAAAGTGGTTAAACAGATCTCCCACACTTAGATGTCCTCAGAAAGTGCCCGATGAAGGGACTGCAGCAATACATGAATATGAAATGGAGCAACAATGTTATTTTATGAATTCTACACACATGAAGAAGTAGATAGCCAACCAATGTATAATATAGCAGCAAATGTGTACAATTCTTTGAGGAATCAATCACTCAAGCTAGGCAATGAAAGCCTCAATTAGACATGTACAAGACAATACAGCAACACTGCTATGCAGAAAGCTCATATGACTAAAACAACTTTGTTCATTGGAGAAAATAACACAAAATACATGATAATAGAATGATATAACAATATCAGCTCAAAGAAATGAGGGGGAGGAAGCTCTCAACCCCTGAAAACACTAATACAACACTATTACACAAGCCCTAGAAGGATTGGCTACAATACATGTACAACTGGCACATTTGCAGAAATGTTGGAGTTGCTGGGCAGCATCTGCAAATCAAAAAATATTGGACATGGCTAAAGATGATATTAAATTTGAAATAAACCTCCTCCAACATATCTCTCAAGTGATAGGATGATCCTAACACTGAAGATCTTTCCTTCCAAAATTGTGGTGCAAACCCCCACTGCAGGTACTCACTAGAATAACGCAGTCTAGTGAAGAGACTGTGTTGTCTATGATGGGAGAAGCTTCGCCTGATGCCAAGATATGAAAATTAGCTCTGAAATCCCTTTCACTAACCTCTCAGAGGAATAGGAACTCCCCCCTCTAAAATATGAGCCAAAGAGAAGTGTTGTGGAACCCTCCACTGCAACACCTAGCAACACTACGTTATACTTCAGCAGAAATAACACAGTGACTGAATAGTGGCTTTGGCCTTGAGCCAATATGTGGAGAAAATGAAGTGCAATCCTTCAAGAAGCCTCTCAAGAAGGAGAGGAAATCATAAATAGGAATCCCTTGTGCTAAGTAGCACTGCAACTCAGCTGAACAGTCGAGACTACAAATATGTCTAAGCAGACAAATGATCAAATGCTCCAAGATGTTTCACTATGGCTGCCTCTTCCTCCTTTTATGACAGTGAATGCCTCTTTGCCCTGGAACCCACACATTAGGGTTTCTTCCACAAAGAATCTTTCTCCCTCCAAAACTGCGTTGTCTTCCCATGCAAGTTACACCTCTTAGGCAGTGTTGTTGACTTGGTCAAACTTGACCTTGTCCTCATGCAAATTGCCCCTTTTCACAATAAAAGGTGCAAAATAAGCTGCTCCAATGATCCTTTTCACATTATGAAGGATATTATTCCTACTCATGGGCCTTTTACCCATTTTATTCACCTCTTAGATTAAATAAGAAAAAATTAATGTTCCAATTATCTTCATGAAAATTTTGGAACATTACAGTCCTCCCCTCTCAAAGATTGCTTGTCCTCAAGCAAGTGAAAGGATAGACTGAATTCTTTCCTCCTCCTCTCCCTATAGCATCTATGTATGTAGATCTTCTTCAAGGAAAGTGATGCTATCTCATCAATCAAGCCTCCACATTTCCCCTCCTCAGCATGTAAGTTAGCTATCAAGCCATCATCATGTAAAAGTGAAATACTCAAGAGGATAGCAAAGTGATGTCTAGAGATCTCCTTGAAGAATCAGATATAAAATAGAATGGGAACTATCTTTCCCATATGGATCCTCCATCTCCAAGCTATGAGCCATGCAAAATGAGTCACTTTCCAACTAGGCAACTCCTGAAAGCTGTCCTCCACCTTTGGCTCCATTAAAGTAGGTGGGATGAAAATCTGCACATGGTAGACTATGTAGCCTACCCCACGCTATCCATATCTCCACTTATGATAAGTGTAGAGAAAGTGTTGATCCTGGGCTACAAAATACTTTCCCTCAAGTGGCAAGATGAAGACTAGATCTCCAAGGATCTCTCCTCCAATGCTGCAAATCATGCTGGCCCAAGTATCTCCATATATGATGAGTTGGAAGTCATCAACATATGGCATATCTTCTATCATATGGCTCACCTCATATGGAAAAAAATGAGTTTCTCTAGTGGCCATATCATCTCCCATGTTCCCCTCAGAACATGTAGTGCAAAAGGTATGGGAGGATTCTCCCCCAAAGGACACATTCACCCAATGTGTCTCTCTCCCAATAATGCTCCTCATAGAGATAGCAACCAAAGAACCATAGGGAGAAAAAATGAGAATCATACTTGCTGCCATATGAAACAAATGAGAAGGAAAATGGTCCCTCAAGTGCAACCAACATAGCTTGACCCTCAACTGCAATAGAGACTGATAAAATGAGTGGCTTCTCAACCACTTTTCTACTGCTCCAATCTCCTCATAAGTATGGAGGAAGTGAATAATGTAAGGTTTACAATGGGCATGCCCTCCATAATACCTATCTCCCCCAAGTCCTCCTAGGGAAGACCCATCAATCATGCTTATGGCCTCAACGAGACCATGAAGCTCTAAAGAAAGAATTCTCCTCCTTGGAGAAATATCCTGCACATGTATGGTTAAGGGACATATACATACATCATATGAATGCTCATGTAAACAACAATGAAGACCCTTACCATACTCTCTGCTCATACAAATGGAGTTGCTAAAAAATGAGTCTCTTCTCATCCTCAAAGTGGAAAGAGGTGGTTGTGCTAACTCCTCCAAAGAGTTATGTCTCTCCTCCATCTCCATCTGGTCTATGCATCTACTCATATGCTGATATATCTCCTCCTCAAAGCCCATCCAAAAATACCCCTCCATGATGGTGTGGTATGCTCTCGTAGAACAAGTGGGATTGAAAAGGAAATCCTCCTGAGCTGCTTATAGAAACTTCTTCTTGAGCTTAGAAGCTCTAGGTAATAATATCCTACTATGATAGAAGATGACCCCATCTCTGACTAAATATGCCTCCTTATGCAACTAGCCATCCAATATCATGCAAGTAAAAAGATCCTTGGAATACTCCACCAACATTTGGGAGTTCCAATAGGGATCTATCCTCCATAGTGACAGCGTTGATGATCTCTCATGAAGAGCACCTGTCATATGGTCACCATCTGCTTTGAAATCTCCCATGCCAAAGGCACAAGTTAGAAGGCTGCTATCCTTCCCCTGCTGCTTCTGCCATAGTGCACAATCTGAAATGGAAGTGGGTGACGCTGATGTTGAGAGAATGCTCCCTCTCTCCTCAAGTATACCCCAGCCTCCCAGCGTTGTATCAATATCTCCCAAGGTTTCCACTCCTCTGAAATCACTAAGTGGTGCCTCAAAAGGTGAAGCATCCATCCTCCTCTTCTGATCCAGTGGTCTCCCCAGCAAAATGTCTCCATGCAATGATACATCATCATCAAGAGATGACTGAATAGATGAATGGAGATAACCCTCCATGCTTCCAATACGCAATCCAATCACATTCCTAGGTGTATCAACTTCTAGAACTGAATAGGGATGTGTACTCCTCATCTCATGATGCTAGGTCTTCTCCCAAATTCCTCCTTATGTCTCCCTGGGTTTACAAATCCTTAGCAATGGCACAGATAGAACATGAATTGTGCCTTGATCTCCACGCATGAGATCCTAGGGACTTTCTTGCAAAGATGCAATCATCCCTCTATCTGGAGAAAGAGCTCCTCCTTCCTCTGCATGAGGTGCTAGATCAACTCCATATATAACAATGTTTTTCCCCTCAATATATATAACATGAGTGGGAAAACTCCCAATGATTGGATCCATTTTTGAAAAAGAGATCTCCATACTCCTTTGCTCAAAGGTGTGAAAATAAAACCTTTCTTCTAGCAAAGTATGGTGCAAGTTTTTAGCCTCCCCCATTGTTTCTTGGAATGGTACTGCATTTTTATGCAAGGGTTTTATTTGAGTTTTCTTTTTTAGATCCACCATGTGTGTCTCATGAATCCTTCCATCAAATATTTTTACTAATGCCTTAGTGAAACTATCATAGGATGCAATGTTTACATTTGTTAAAGAAAAGGATTCAAAGATCCACCAGGCAAAAGCCTTACCTCTCAAATGCAATGCTACAAGTTTGATGGCTTCATCCTCCCGAATTTAGTGCTGCTGCAAGAAGGTATCTAGGTCCTCCACCCAAGCTCTGGCTGAACATACAGGTGAACCCTCAAAGGTAAAGAGATGAAATCTATCCTGCTGCTCTCTTCCTTTCACCTTCATCTTGCAAAACTATGAAAAACTGAGATGATCTTGGAATTTCTGAGTTTGAAGCTTATACTCCTTCAAGAAATCACTAAGGGTTTCCATCCTAGCAACCTCTTCTTCTCTTTCCATCTCTATTTAGGCAATATTGGGCATGTGACTGCGCTATACAAGATGGTGTGTAGCTGCTTGCTCACACTCCTTACATGCAAATATAGAGTTTCCCTTTGGTACAAACCCTCTTGGAGATTCTTCACACATTTCTCTCCAGATCTCCTTGAACTCTTCATGAATCATATGTACAGATTTAGGAAGAATCTTGGTAAGCTTATCCCCTTTTTCTTTTTCTTCTCCAAAAGATGGAGTCTTTCTCCTGCTTATTTCTTTGTCTCCTTCTCGATGAGAATAGGAAGTGCAGGGCTCTTCCTCTTCTTTCTGCTTATCCTCCTTGGGAGGTTCTTCATGGATATGAAATATTATGAGATAAATCCCATCCTCTCCAATATTCTGACCTTCTTGGTCTTAGACTCACAGGCCGAGCCAAGAAAGTTTCTCTGATACCACTGTAATATTCCAAATCTGGAACAGGTAGCAAGGCATGACTGGAAAACGCATTTTCCAGTAATGGATGCTAAAGGAATTGAAACCAAGACTTGGATCCCTTAGAAAAAAGTGTCTAAGTGTTAAATCCAAGAGGAGGCTCCAAATAAATCCTTCTAAGGTGGTTAAACATATCTGCCACACTTAGATGTCCTCAGAAAGTGCCCGATGAAGGAACTGCAACAATACATGATTATGAAATGGAACAACAACATTATTTTATGAAGTTTGCACACATGAAGAAGTAGATAGCCAACCAATGTAGAATATAGCAGCAAATGTGTACAATTATTTGAGGAATAAATGACTCAAGCTAGGCAATGAAAGCCTCAATTAGACATGTACAAGACAATACAACAACACTGCTATGTAGAAAGCTCATATGACTAAAATAACGCAGTTCATTGGAGACACTGCCACAAAATACATCATAATATAATGATATAACAATATCAGCTCAAATAAATGAGGGGGAGCAAGCTCACAACCCCTGAAAACACTAATACAACACTAATACACAATCCTTAGAAGGATTGGCTACAATACATGTACAAATGGAAAATATGCAGAAATGTCGGAGTTGCTGGGCAGCAGCTGCAACTCAGAAAATACTGGAGATGGCTGAAGATGATATGAAATCTGAATTAAACCTCCTCCAACATATTTCTCAAGTTATAGGCTGATCCTAACACTGAATATCTTGCCTTCCAAAATGGTGGTGCAAACCCCCACTACTGGTACTCACTGGAATAATGCAGGCTAGTGAAGAGATTGCACTGTCTATGATGGGAGAAGCTTGGCCTGATGCCAAGATATGAAAATCAGCTCTGAAATCCCTTTCACTAACCTCCCAGAGGAATAGTAACTCCCTCCTCTGAAAGATGAGCCAAAGAGAAGTGTTGTGGAACCCTCCACTGCAACACCCAGTAACACTACGTTATACTTCAGTAGAAATAACACAGTGACTGAATAATGGCTTTGGCCTTGAGCCAAGATGTGGAGAAAATGAAGTGCAATCCTTCAAGAGGCCTCTCAGGAAGGAGAGGAAATCCTAAACAAGAATCCCTCGTGCTAAGCAGCACTGCAACTCAGTTGAACAACCGGCACTGCAAATATGTCTAAGTAGACAAATGATCAAATGCTCCAAGATGTTTCACTATAGATGTCTCTTCCTCCTTTTATGCAAGTGAATGCCTCTTTTCCCTGGACCCCACACATTATGGTTTCTTCCACAAAGAATATTTCTCCCTCCAAAACTGCGTTGTCTTCCCATGCAAGCTACACCTCTTAGGCAGCGCTGTTGACTTGGTCAAACTTGACCTTGTCCTCACGCAAATTGCCCCTTTTCACACTGGAAGGTGCAAAATAAGCTGCTCCAATGATCCTTTTCAAATTATGAAGGATCTTATTCCTACTCATGGGCATTTTACCGATTTTATTCACCTCCTAGATGAAATAAGCAAAAATTAATGTTCCAATTATGTTCATGAAAATTTTGGAACATTACAGTCCTCCCCTCTCAAAGATTACTTGTCCTCAAGCAAGTGCAAGGATAGACTGAATTCTTTCCTCCTCCTCTCCCTTTAGCATCTGTGTATGAATATATTCTTTAAGGAAAGTGATGCTATCTCGTCAATCAAGCCTCCACATTTCTCCTCCTCAGCATGTAAGTTAGCTATCAAGCCATCATCATGTAAAGGTGAAATACCCAAGAGGATAGCAAAGTGATGCCTAGAGGTCTCCTTGAAGAATGGGATATGAAATAGAATGGGAACTATCTTTCCCATATGTATCCTCCATCTCCAAGCTATGAGCCATGCAAAATGAGTCACCTTCCAACTAGGAAACTCCTAAAAGTTGTCCTCCACCTTTGGCTCTGGCAAAGTAGGTGGGATGAAAATCTGCACATGGTAGACTATGTAGCCTACCCCACATTGTCCATCTCTCCACTTACGATAAGTGTAGAGAAAGTGCTGATCCTGGGCTGCAAAATAATTTCCCTCAAGTGGCAAGATGAAGACTAGATCTCCAAGGATCTCTAATCCAATGCTGCAAATCATGCTAGCCCAAGTATCTCCATATATGATGAGTTGGAAGTCATCAACATATGGCATATATTCTATCATATGGCTCACCACATATGGAAACGAGTGAGTTGCTCTAGTGGCCATATCATCTACCATGTTCCCCTCAGAACATGTAGTGCAAAACTTATGGGAGGATTCTCCCCCAAAGGACACATTCACCCAATGTGTCTCTCTCCCAAGCATGCTCCTCATAAAGATAGCAACAAAAGAACCATAGGGAGCAAAAATGAGAATCATACTTGCTGTTGTTGGGGTCTTGTGATTTGGTTGATTGGTAAACCAAATGAGAAGGCAACATGTAAACTGGTCTTTAGAGCTCTAGGATCTAGCCCTCCTAGTCTCAGAGAGGTATCTCTCAATATGTTTGCAAAGATATGACTTATTTGCTTGAAAAATGTTGATTTTAGGCTAGTTTATTAAGCATGAGTTTGTTTGATTTTTTTGTGGGACATGATGATCTAGGCAGCATATATAGAAAAGGGGAAATCTCTAAGTCATTGGGAAATGGATTCAAATGGAAATTTGTAACAAGTTTGTAGATGAATTAGGGGTATCAAAGGGAAAATCTAACTTGACTGTTGGATCTACAAAGTTTCAGGTGAAATGAAATGAACATTAAGGGTTTAGAATGAAAAGTAGAACTAAGGGCAGTTAAAAATCCTTAATTATATGTACTTTTCAACAAAAGGACTTAAAGCATCATTTGAACATGAAGAAGTATTTCATAGACATGGCTAACCATGAATTCTACAAATCACACTTCAACAAATAATAATTTCAAGAAAAACATTCAAAATAAAATCTAGGAGTCGAGGAACACTCTATTTCATCAAATATTTCACTTTCAAGGATAAGAAAACATTCATGATTCACAAATAACTACATTCATAGAAGAGGGAACTCCTAAACATATGTGATTAGAACTATAAAAACCTTCAAAACAATTATTTGAGCAAGTACAAAGGGTATGATCAAAACAGACCTCTTTGGTAGAATTTGGACATTGGTACTTTGAAGGGAGACTTCAAAAACAGTTTTTAAGAGGTAGCAAGCAAGCAGGGAGAACCATAAATCATTCTTGGGGCCACTGTATTGAACTATTTAAGAAATAAACAAGTTTAAGGGTTGAAAAGCAGTTAAACTACTCAATCAAACATTCAGCAGATTAAAACATAAAGACAGTGAAGAGAAAACAATCCTAAGCTGCTTCTAGGAGACATTTCTTAGCCTAAAACTGTTACTCTACTGCAAGCAAGAGATGATGAAAACATAATGGAAACAGGAAAAACATTAAATAGTTTAGAATACTTCACCAACAACCAAGCTCAGGGATCTAAGTACAAATCTTTCTCCATCCACAAACAGGTCAAAACATCTACAGGTTCCAGTACATCAATTTCTCTTCAATCTCAGTAGAACTATGTATTACTTCAAAGAGTTATAAAAAAATGCCCCCATACAGTGAGTTCAAATGCAATATTTATGCTGAAAATGAGGAGGTGGAACTATCTAGGATTTAAAATGTTATTAATGACATAGTAAATGCACTCCTATCCTTAAAAACCATGCAAGTGTAGAAATTAGCTGAATAAATCACTTATTCAATGGAGATTAACCCGATTACACATCAATTTCGAATTGCATGCATAACACATAATCTCATCTACAATTAATTGTCACATGCGGAAATAATAGAAGCAATCTCACATCAAATCAATCACACATTAACTCGGTATGTATGGGGAAAGCCTATAGCTGAAAACCCCGCAGCTATTGTGTATATTATAATGGAGAAATCATGTAACCAAACAAGTACAATACTCCTCACAAGTACTCAGTACTTTCTCATAAAGTCACACACAATCTAACTCGGTTTTGAACAAGTCTCGGGTTCAAAACTCACTGCTGACTGCCTTGCCTCTATTGCGCAATCATGGCCTGTATATGAAGAGATCCAAGGTTCGAATCCCCTTGGCTTGACTGCGCAATTGTCATGGACAATTCCTCCAAGTGTAATGCAAATCCCATGCAAAACTGATCCTCCAAATGATAGCTTTACTCACCCTTTCATCTACCTCTTCCACTGGTCTCCACTGAACTGATCATGCACTGTAGTGAACTGAAGTGTTCTTGAGTTGACTAATGAGTTAATATTTAGTAAATTAAATATTATTTAATTTACTTCACTCATATCTAGTTGATTAGTTAGTTAACTAATCCCAACTAGTTCAACTAAAACAAACAGAACACAACTCCACTATCTGTCCCGTTAACTCCTCCAAAACTTCTGCCACTGAAGTCTAACTGAAGCCAACCATGCAAGATGCCATCAAACCCTAGGAAACACGTGATTCCTTGTGTCAGTTGCATGAGCCACCTCCATGACTCAAACTGAAGTGCGCCAAGAGAGTAAACTGCTGTTTATAGTCAAAATATTATTAAGGGTAAATAATATTTGACTTCCATGTTTTTAGGAGATCAGTCTAAAAATAGCCCGGGTCCTAAAAATAAGGGTCTCATCTATTTTTACCGACATGTCGCATACTTCAAGAATCTCCAAGTAGAATTCCCAAATTATGCTCCGTATGTCTAAAAATAGACATAGTCTAAAAATAGACTTTGCGCCAGAATTTGCCTGCGGGCCCACTTAGTGAAGGCGACTTCATTTCACTAAGCTCCATCATCTTGCTGCATTCTCAACAACAAGGTATAAGGTAGGAATGTTTCTCAACTACTTTTCTGCATATTAAATATGTCTTTACTTCCCGAAGATAAAATAGCTGAAAAGATTGAACTTGAGGCTCTTTTTTGTCTTTTACAATAACTGTTTGACAGTTTATAAAATACCTTTTTGTGTAATAACTGCCAATTTTCCCTTTGAGGTATAAAGTAAGTGAAAGGTGTAAATTGTGAGTTATTAGGTGAATGAATGCTCCTTTTATGTATTTGAGGCTATCTTTAAGCCTAAGTCTTCTTGATTTAATCATAAAATTGTGTTTTAAGGCATTTTTAGCCTTTTTCTGCCTTTTTAAATTAATCTTCTTTGATGTCCTTTAACAGTTCATATGATTTCTTCTCTATATTCATTGCTTTACACTTTTCCTGCTGACTTGGACTAGTTTTTAATCCCCTTTCTTTGGTTCTCGGTCTTTAACCTTTTGTTTCTTCCACTGTGATTTTCCTTTGGCTGTTGTGGACAGAGGACCTTAATGCGTGGGGGTTTGATTTGAATAACAAATATTTATGAAATATTTGATTTAAAGACCCGGATTTACGCCTTGGAAATTTCTTTTCTTCATTTAATTGTCTTCCCCGGATGATGATCTTCGACCTTGTCCCCTCACAGACAATGGGAAGAGTTTTTACCCTTAAACTGCCATTAAACCTACACAGGACAAAAATATTTAATAAAACCTGCGAGTGTTGGATAAACTGCTTTACAGAGGTCGGACGGAAGTGGAAGGAGTAGTGAGGAGAAAATGAATGCGCAGAAGGGTTTGATGGAGAGAACCATGAAGAAATGGGTTTTAAAATAGTCTTGGCGTGAAATTTGAGCTAAAGTGGTTTTGGAAAACCACTGGTGGTTTTCGCGTTGTAGTTGGGCGGTTAGTAGTTTTTCCCAGAGGGAACGCGATCCAATTATAATGCACTGCGTGGCCTTTGTAATACCGCCTATTTCACGTGGATTTGGAATGTTAAACCACAGATGCAAAAATCACGCGATATTGATCGTAGACCTTCAGATCTGGGGGGATGATCCAACGGCTATGAGGGAGTGCGATGGAGAGAAGTGCATGGTAGGGAGAACTTAGTGGAGGATAGGTGGCAAGAGGTGATTGCAGGAGGGCTTTTCATAATGGATGGTGGGTCCAGAAGAGTTGGGTTGTCAGGATGAACGAGGATCGTTGGATCATGTAGATCAACGACGAAGATCGGTGTGGAGGGTGGATGGATAAAAAAAAAAGGAAAGGGGCGGGGGTTAATGATCACCGTCATATCACAGAGATCTATGACTTGGATCTTATCGGGTATCGTTATCGGAGAGGGAAAGTTTGCAAAGGAAACGAGGGTTCTATATGGAAAAGCCGATGCGATGGGGGCTTAAGAATAAGCGCAAGGACATGGTCCCATGGGAGGATAAGTGACTAGGGGCTAGGGTAAGGGTGCTTATCGCATCGGCGATGGAGCAAAGGAAAGGGGAGAAGAAGTGAGGAAAAGGCTGATGCGATGGGGGGGCTAATAACTGGGCATTAGGGCACAGTCTCGTGGGGGGAAAATGTGACCAAGGGCTAAGGATAGAGTGCTAATCTCATCGGTGAGTAAAAATTTTCAAAGGAAATGTGGATTCAAAGAAGAAAAGCCGATGCGACAGGGGTTTGGGCATTTGGTCATAGCGTTCAGACACATGGGGAAAAGGGGGAAAGAGTTTTCGGCCCTCGGGGGCTTAAACCCTTAGTTGTAAAAGACTGTCTTTTTAGGCCAAAAAGAGGGGTTTCTAATCATTTTGGTGGGTTCCGATAGGTAAAATGAGGGTTTTGGAACCATAATAAGGATTTTTTATGAGTTTTAAAGGGATTTTGAAGGTGTTTAGAGGAAAATTAAGCACGAAAAAGGGGAAAAAATGAGTGAAATAGGCTTTAGTAAATGATGGAAAAAATGGCCTAAATACAGTCTCTTTTTGTTTAGTAGTGTTTCTTGAGGATTATGAATAAGGAACAACAACAACACTTAAGGAACATCACTGTTTTAAGGAACAACAATTTAGGGAATAACACTTTTTAAGGAACAACACGATAATTTTTTTAGGAAAAATAGATGAAGATTTCAGTGGACTAATGGACTTGAAATGATGAAGGCAGTGAGATTTCTAGAACTTATCATGTTATTGCAATTTTGTTCTAGAAATCTGGGCTTGTTACACTTAGTCATATTTGGATAAAGTCAAAATTATGGATGACTAACAGCTGCCATATGCAACAAATGAGAAGGAAAATTGTCCCTCAAGTGCAACCAACGCAGCTTGACCCTCAACTGCAATGGAGACTGATAAAATGAGGGGCTTCTCAACCACTTTCCTGTTGCTCCAATCTCCTCATAAGTATGGAGGAAGTGAATAATGTAAGGTTTACAATGGGCATGCCCTCAATAATACCTATCTCCCCCAAGTCCTCCTAGGGAAGGCCCATCAATCATGCTTATGGCCTCAATGAGACCATGAAGCTCTAAAGAAAGAATGCTCCTCCTTGGAGCAATATCCTACACATGTATGGTTAAGGGACATATACATACATCATATGAATGCTCATGTAAACAAAAATGAATACCCTTACCATACTCTCTGCTCATACAAATGGAGTGGCTAAAAAATGAGTCTCCTCTCATCCTCAAAGTGGAAAGAGGTGGTTGTGCTAACTCCTCCAAAGAGTTATGTATCTCCTCCATCTCCATATAGTCTATGCATCTACTCATATGCTAATATATCTCCTCCTCAAAGCCCATCCAAAAATACCCCTTCATGATGGTGTGGTATGCTCTCGTAGAACAAGTGGGACTGAAAAGGAAATCCTCCTAAGCTACTTGTAGCAACTTATCCTTGAGCTTAGAAGCTCTAGGTAAGAATATCCTACTATGATAGAAGATGACCCCATCTCTGACTGAATATGCCTCCTTATGCAACTAGCCATCCAATATCATGCAAGTAAAAAGATCCTTGGAATACTCCACCAACAGCTGGGAGTTCCAATAGGGATCTATCCTCCATAGTGACAGCGCTGATGATCTCTCATGAGAGCACCTCTCATATGGTTACCATCTACTTTGACATCATCCATGCCAAAGATGCAAGTTGGAAGGCTGCTATCCTTCCCCTGCTGCTTCTGCCACAGTGCACAATCCGAAATGGAAGTGGGTGATGTTGATGTTGAGAGAATGCTCCCTCTCTCCTCGAGTCTACCCCAGCCTCCCAGCGCTGTATCAATCTCTCCCAAGGTTTCCACTCCTATGAAATCATTGAGTGGTGCCTTAATGGGTGAAGCATCCACCCTCCTCTGCTGATCCAATGGTTTCCGTAGCAAAATGTCTCCATGCAATGAGACATAATGATCGAGAGATGACTGAATAGATGAATGGAGATAACCCTCCATGCTTCCACTATGCAATCCAATCACCTTCCTAGGTGTATCAAATTCTAGAACTGAATAGGGATGTGTACTCCTCATCTCATGATGCTGGGTCTTCTCCCTACTTCCTCCTTGTTTCTCCCTGGGTTTACACCTCCTTAACAATGGCACAGATAGAACATGAATTGTGCCTTGATCTCCACACATGAGATCGTGGGGAATTTCTTGCAAAGATGCAAGCATCCCTTTATATGGAGCAAGAGCTCCTCCTTCTTCTGCATGAGGTGAAAGATCAACTCCAGATCTAATAGCGTTGTTGTCCTCATTATATGTAACATGAGTGGGCAACCTCCCAATGATTGGATCCCTTTTTGAAAAAGAGATCTCCATGCTCCTTTGCTCAAAGGTGTGAGATGAAAAATTTTCTTTCGACGAAGTATGGTGCAAGTTTTCAGCCTCCCCCATTATTTCCTGGAATGGTAATGCATTTTTATGAAAGGGTTTTATTTGAGTTTTCTTGTTTAGATCCACCATGTGCGTCTCATGAATCCTTCCATCAAATATTTTCACTAACTCCTTACTGAAACTAGCATTGGATGTAATGTTTACATTTCTTAAAGAAAAGGATTCAAAGACCCACCAGGAAAAAGCCTTACCTCTCAAATGCAGTGCTGCAGCTTTGATGGCTTCATCCTCCGACATTTGGTGCTTTTGCAAGAAGGTATCTAGCTCCTCCACCAAAGCTTTGGCTTAACGTACAGGTGAACCCTCAAAGGTAGATAGATGAAATCTATCCTGCTACTCTCTTCCTTTCACCTTCATCTTGCAAAACTTTGAAAAACTGAGATGATATCGGAATTTATGAGTTTGAAGCTCATGCTCTTTCAAGAAATCACTAAGGGTTTCCCTCCTAGAAACCTATTCTTCTCTTTCCATCTCTCTTCTGGCAATCCTGGGCATGTGCCTACACTATACAAGATGGTGTGTAGTTGCTTGCTCACACTCCTTATGTGAAAATCTAGAGTTTGCCTTTGGTACAAACCCTCTTGGAGATTCTTCACACATCTCCCTCTGGATATCCTTGAACTCTTCATGAATCATATGTATAGATTTAGGAAGAAGCTTGGTAAGGTTATCCCCCTTTTTTTTTTCTTCTCCAAAAGATGGAGTCTTTGTCCTGCTTATTTCTTTGTCTCCTTCTCGATGAGAATAGGAAGTGCAGGGCTCTTCCTCTTCTTTCTACTTATCCTCCCTAGGGAGTTTCTTCATGCATATGAAATATGATGAGATAAATCCCATCCTATCCAATCTTCTGATCTTCTTGGGCTTAGACTCACAGGCTGAGCCAAGAAAGTTTCTTTGATACCAATGTAATATTCCAAATTTGGAACATCTAGCAAGGCATGACTGGAAAACACATTTTCCAGTAATGGTTGCTACAAAAATTGAAACCAAGACCTGGATCCATTAGAAAAAAAATTATAAGTGCTAAATCCAAGAGAAGGCTCCAAATAAATCCTTCTAAGGTGGTTAAATAGATCTCCCACACTTAGATGTCCTTAGAAAGTGCCCGATGAAGGGACTGCAGCAATACATGAAAATGAAATGGAGCAACAACATTGTTTAATGAAGTCTGCACACATGAAGAAGTAGATAGCCAACCAATGTATAATATAGCAGCAAATGTGTACAATCATTTGAGGAATCAATCACTCAAGTTGGGCAATGAAAGCCTCAATTAGACATGTACAAGACAATATAACAACACTGCTATGCAGAAAGCTCATATGACTAAAATAATGCAGTTCATTGGAGACACTGCCACAAAATACATGATAATAGAATGATATAACAATATCAGCTCAATTAAATTAGGGGGATCAAGCTCTAAACCCCTGAAAACACTAATAAAACACTAATACACAATCCTTATAAGTATTGGTTGCAATACATGTGCAAATGGAAAATCTGCAGAAATGCTGCAGTTGCTGGAAAAAAGTTGCAACTTAGAAAATACTGGAGATGGCTAAAGATGATATGCAATCTGAAATAAAACTCCTCCAATAGATCTCTCAAGTGATACACTGATCCTAACACTGAATATCTTGCCTTCCAAAATGGTGGTGCAAACCCCCACTACATGTAATCACTGGAATAACACAGTCTAGTGAAGAGATTGCACTGTCTATGATGGGATAAGCTTGGACTGATGCCAAGATATGAAAATCATCTCTGAAATCCCTTTCAATAACCTCCTATATGAATAGGAAGTCCCTCCTCTGAAATATGAGCCAAAGAGAAGTGTTGTGGAACAATCCACTGCAACACCTAGTAACACTACGTTATACTTCAACAGAAATAATGCAGTGACTGAATAATGGCTTTGGCCTTGAGCCAAGATGTGGAGAAAATGAAGTGTAATCCTTCAAGAGGCCTCTAAAAAAGGAGAGGAAATCCTAAATAGGAATCCCTTGTGCTAAGTAGCACTGCAACTCAGCTGAACAACCAGGATTGCAAATATGTCTAAGCAGAAAAATGATCAAACGCTCTACGATGTTTCACTATCGCTGCCTCTTCCTCCTTTTATGACAGTGAATGCCTCTTTGCCCTGGACCCCACACATTAGGGTTTCTTCCACAAAGAATCTTTCTCCCTCCAAAACTGCGCTGTCTTCCCATGCAAGCTACACCTCTTAGGCAGCGCTGTTGCCTTGGTCAAACTTGACCTTGTCCTCATGCAAATTGCCCCTTTTCACACTGGAAGGTGAAAAAAAAGCTACTCCAATGATAATTTTCACATTATGAAGGATTTTATTCCTAATCACGAGCCTTTTACCCATTTTATTCACCTCCTATATGAAATAAGCAAAAATTAATGTTCCAATTATCTTCATGAAAATTTTGGAACATTACACCAATACCCTGATAAATGAGGTAAATATTTTTTTTGACACATTCTTATGATCTTGTTTCAACATATATCTCTCTATTTTTGATCCTTTGTACTTTTATTTACAACAGCTTCAATCTTCACCCAATCACCTCCTATAGCCTCTATTTTTTTCCTTCTATTATTTGTATGCTCCAAAATTTTGGAATTTAACAACTTTTCACTACTCATGTCAGCCAACTCTTTGTTTCTCACACTATTTATTGTTTAAAAAAAAAAGAAACTTCATTGCAATTCCAAGGACTAGTTTATATCAATCTCCTTTCATCACCCATGTCTTTTCACATTCACAAATTTTTAAGAATTAAAGCACTTCATATTCATGTTGTTTGAAATCCATTGGTATGTTTGTTTCAGATTGATGTCATTTTTCAATTCAATGGTCATTGAAATGATATCTCTGGTTTCCTATCTTCCTGCAACCATAACAATTCATTTTGATGTTTTTACTGTCTCCCTATTTAATTTTAATTTTAGCTAATTCTTGGCTCTCAAAAAACCAAAATTTTGATTAGTGTCATTCCCTTACACTTCAACCCTTAACTTCACATGAAACTATGGCCTGAAACCATCGCTAAACACTAGATATTATCATATTTAATCGTTGGCTCTTTATCTTCCATGATCCCGAGCCAGGAACCATTAAGTGCAGAATGTGCTTATCCTTACACTGGTTTAATATCTTCGTGCCCTTATCCTCACCTTTATTAATGCATATGACTCTGAATTACTTATATCACTTAGCTTCACAAAATTTTAAAACCTTCGTGCCCTTAAGTTTTGGTGTTTGGATTGTATGTGCCCAAGGGCTAATGTTCACAAAATAACCCTTTGGTGCATATCTTGAGGATATGCCACATCATTAGTTGATTTCATGATGACATCATCATTACTACTTTTCTCATTATTATTGGGCCATGTCAATGCCATTGTTTCCCATGTGTCACTTTCTTATTGTTCCACATTGTCTTATTGTTGTGTCACCACTTGCTAGCTTCCACTTGTCACCAGTATGGAGGGGGTCTTAGGTTTCATTTATTTCAGTAAATTCCTTTGTTAATTAAAAAACCCTGAGGAGGAAAAATTCACGTTATATATCGTGCTAACAAGATTTCCATCTCCTAGATTCTATCTCGCACCACAAAATTATGCATGGAACTCTTTGAATGTAGAAATTATGGTGTAGAATTGCAATTTCTTATGAAATTTTAATTTAAATTACAAGACAAAATCCTACTCTGATACTATGAAAAATCCAATTCAAAATTTAGAACATCAATCACAAACATGAAATGATAAATAACACACATGCACACAATATTTTTACAGGGGAAAGAAATCTACTATAAACCCCTTTGTCTTCTTGCATTAATCCGATGAATAGATATGCATTACAATTTCTTGCTCGGACTTAGCACAACCTCAAAGTGAATAACCTATCTCTCTACTCACTGACAATATCTGACCCATACTTAGTCAATTTATGCCTCTGCATGAGCCCCTATTTCCTTGTGCAATTCCTGAGGAATTAGGCCCTTGTTATTTAGAAAATTCCTCCAAAATTATCGCACAATTCCCAAGGTTGATCATTTGATTGCATGCAACACCTGTACACTCAAGACTCATCTACAACTGATGTTACAATGCCTTGGAATCTCCACCTTAGTTGGGGAACTCGAATTATCTGCATACACTAGCTATTTTATGTTGATTGATTAGTTGACTAAATGATCACTGAGTTAGACTGAAGTCCCACTGCACAACTGAACTTCCACTAGTTCCTCCAATGATTAGAACTAGTTTAACTGAAAACAACTTGAAATAATTGACCTTGATTGCTACAAATTAGCAATCAAACATGCTTAACTGAACTCTAACTCCTCTAACTCGAATTTACTGAGCTAACTGAGTGACAAGAGCCATGTCACCTTAATTAACTGCATCAAAGTTGTTTTCTTATGTGGAAATTCGAATTTTCTCAACTTGACCAAGGAAAAGTCAAATTGATACTTTCTTGTTGCATTTTTCAACTCTCCCTCTCAACAAGAAGGGATTATCAACCATCCCTATCCTACACCTAAGGAGTTCTAACTTCCCTCTTGAAAAATCCTTTATCAAGATGTCAACATCTTGTTCGTTTGTTGAAATGTATTGTAGCAACATTATCTGCCTTTGCACACAACCTCGTAAATGGTGATACCATATATATATATATATATATATATATATATATATATATATATATATATATATATATATATATATATATATATATATATATATATATATATATATATATATATATATATATATATATATCTATATATATATATATATATATATATATATATGCTTGGATTGATCATGAAATACAAGATTATTAGAGAGCTCGATGAAAATATGGTTATCAAAATAGATCACAGTTGGACCCATTATTTGACCAAACAGTCCCATATTAAGTATCTTTCTCATCCATATCACCTCACATGTTGCTTGAATTGCAACCATGTATTTTTCTTCTTGTGAGTTGAGCGCCACATATATTTTCTCCCTAATATACCAGGAAATAATTGCGGAACTAAAACTGACAATTCTGGCTGATGTACTCTTTCGGTCTGATGGAATCCCCACCCAATCTACATCTGTGAAGCCACACAACTACACTCCCTATGTCTATTTGTACCATAGTCTAAACTAGGTAGTGCCTCTGAGGTACCGTATAACATGCTTAGCTGCCTTCCCAAACAATTTGGTTGGATAAACATAGCTTGAATCAATTGGTTGGCTACATAGCACATATATGGTTGTTTATTTAGAAGATACATCAATGAACCCACTAATTGTTGATAAATGGTAGCATCCTCTTCTTCACCTAAAGTGGCATCCTCCTTCAATTTTTCGCTAGAGGCGTCTCCATGGGTTTACAAAACTCCATGCAGAATCTTTCTAGTATCTCATTTGCATGATTTCCTTGAGACACAAATATTTCCCCATCAACTTTCCATACTTCCAACCTGGGGAAGAAGTGCATGAGACCCAGGTCCTTCATTTCAAATTCCCTTTCAAGGTACTCCTTGCAAGATCTAATCAGCTGCTCATCACTATTTAAAATAAAATCATTAACATATAAGACAACAATAATAAATTTAACTTCTACCAAGATGTGTTAGAGGTTTGCATCCTCTTTAGTTTTGAAAAATCCCAAACCAGTGAAATAGTTGTCGATCCTAGTGTACCAAGCACATGGTGATTGTTTGAGACTGTACGTCGCTCTCTTGAGTCTATACACATGAAACTCTTGATCAAATGTCTCAAAAACCTTTTTTTTCCTTGATGTACACCTCCTCCTCAATAAACCCATTTAGAAAAGTTTTTTTTACATCCTTCTAGTGGATCTTCCACCCCATTTGCGTAGCCAAATCAAGAATTGATCTAATGGATGAGTACCTTACTATAGGAGCAAAGGTCTCCTCATAGTCAATTCCGTCAACTAAAGAGTATCCCTTGGCCACAAATCTGGCCTTATACTTCTCTATGCTTCCATCTACTACATTCTTAACCTTGAAGATCCATCTCGAACCCACAACCGATTTGTCTGCTAGTCTTGAGACCACTTCCCAAACACTGTTATTTACAATGGATTCGTACTCTTCCACCATTGCATCAACACATATAGGTTGCTCTATTGCTTCCTATAAATAGGATGGCTCAATATCTACAAGTTCAGTCATTAGAGCCATGTAGCCAATGTACTGTTCAGGTGATCTCCTCTTCCAGCGTAAATTTGAAGGAGCTCTGACATTCTCCCTCGCATCTTGTACAAGTCTATCAACTTCCCTTGTTCTTTTCCTACCTTTTATAGATGGTTCTACTTGAGTGGTTGTCTCCACTCTTTGCTCCTTAATTTGTGGTTTCTCCACAACTTCCTGAGGCTCCTCCTTTGGAGCTAAAAGCTCCTCTTCTGGTGGGATCTGAAGCCCCCTATCAAGTGAGCACCACATCGCTTTCTCTTCATCAAATTTTACATCCCTTCGCATACTATCATTCTGAGGGATGGAAAGTACACACGGTAGTTGTGAGGAGTTTGTGTAACCCACAAATACCCAAATTTTGATGTTGGCTCAAGCTTCTTCCTTGATTCTTTGGAGATATGGCAGTAGATAGAGGCTCCAAAAATCTTGAAGTGTAATGTTGTGTAACTTGACTCCAAAAAATAGAAAGAAAAGAGATATCAATGCCTTAGAAGTGAGCCACTTAGAGGGGGACCTCAGTACATTACATAAATGAACAATTCTTGGATGATACAATTTACAAAACCTCCTTTCTATATGAGGTCAGCAGGGCCATAATGTAATCTAGCGACTCTAACAGCAATAATTTAAGGGCACAATAACAAAATGGGGGTTACAAGGCTACAATAATAACAATAAGGGGTTTACACTAACAATAATAAGGGACTATACTAGTGATATAGGGACCTAACATGCCCCTCTCCTTCAAAAAAAGTGTTGTCCTCAATGCTTGAGTAGCTCCGGGTGCTTCTGTATAAAATTCTCATCCTTCCATGTAGAATCTTCAGTGGATAAGTTCTTCCACTTGATGAGATACTCTGAAATTGATCGATTCCATAGCTGTCGAGTTCTTATTTCCATGACCGCTTCATGTTCTAATATGATTTTTCCTTCCTCATCAAGTTCTGGAAATATTGTTTGAACTGGAAGATTTTCACCTATAACCTTCTTTAAGCATGAAACATGGAAAACTGGATGTACTCGCGAAGAAGCAGGAAGCTCCAATTTGTATGCCATAGTACCAATCTTTTGCAACACCTTGTAAGGACCATATTACTTTGGTGATAATTTATTATCCTTCTTAGCTTGCTTGAGGGACATTTGTTTATATGGTTGTAGCCGTAAAAATACCCAATCTCCTACATCAAAACTTCTCTCGCTGCGATGTTGATCTGCCTGTTGTTTCATTCGATTTTTTGCCAAATTCAGGTTATCCTTTAAGAGTTGGAGAACTTCTTGCTGATGCTCGATGTGATCTTCCACTGCTTGAACCTTCGAATTTTCACTTAAATATGATGTGATGGATGGTGGATGATATCCATAAAGTGCCATAAATGGGGTCATTTTTGCTGCAGTATGGAAGGAAGTGTTATACCACCATTCAGCGAGAGGTAACCACTTGACCCATTGTGTTTGTTTATCGGATACAAAACAACGAAGATATCCTTGCAAACATTTATTTACTATCTCAGTTTGACCATCAGATTGAGGATGATAAGATGAGCTATGAGCTAATTGAGTACCCAAACAAGAAAATAACTCCGTCTAAAAATTTCCAGTAAAAATGGGATCTCTGTCGCTCACAATAACCCTTGGGCTTCCATGTAGATTTTGAATTCTATCCATAAATGTAGTAGCAATTGTACTTGCTTTAAATGGATGAGATAATGCACAAAAGTGTCATACTTGGTAAGTCTATCAACTACCACCATGATGACATTATTTCCTTCGGACTTAGGTAAACCTGTGATAAAATACATTGAAATCTCCTCCCAACGTTGACTTGGAATGGATAAAGGTTGTAGAAGTCCCGGGGTCTTAATTGTCTCAAATTTATTCTGCTGGCAAACAAAACATTCCGTCACAAACTTTTGAATATCATATTTAAGGCCATCCAAAAAAAATTCTTTCTTCACCTTGTGGTAAGTTTTTAAAAATACCGAGTGTCCTCCTAAAGGAGAAGTGTGAAATTCCAGAAGAATCTTTTGTTTTAGTTGGGAATTCTTACAAAGATATAAGCGATATTTGTACCATAAGGAATCATTTTTCCAACTAAATGTATTAGATGTAATAGGATCTTGCTGCAACTTTTGAATGAGTGTCCATACATCTTTTTCCTTCTTCCATTCATCTCTTGCTTTGGTTATCCAATCTGGTTGGATAATAGAAATGGAACAAGCAATGCTTTCACCTCTTCATTCTTTCTTGAGAGTGCATCTGCAACAACATTAAGCTTTCCTTTTTGTAGATTATTTCAAAGTCATAACCCAACATCTTTGTGACCCATTTTTTATGCTCTTCTAAAGATAGTCTTTGTTCCAAAAAGTGTTTAAGACTATCATGATCAGTTTTTACCTTGAAGTGTCTTCCCATTAGGTAAGTTCGCCATTTCTTTAGTGCATGCAGTATTGCTAACATTTCCTTCTCATAAATAGGTTTTTGTAAATACTTTCCTTTGATTGGACGACTTTAAAAAGCAATGGGTCTTCCTTCTTGCATTAAAACCGCACCAATTCCATTTCCTGAGGCATCACATTCCACAATAAAGGTTTTCGTGAAGTCTGGCGTAGCTAAGACCGGTGCTAGGCACATTGCCTCTTTAAGACGTTCAAAGGCCTTAGTTGCTTCAGTAGTCCATGAAAATGCATCTTTCTTCAATAATGTTGTTAGAGGTGCTGCTATTCTCCCATAATTCTTAACAAACTTGCGATAATACCCTGTTAACCCGAGAAATCCTCGCAACTACTTTATGGTTGTGGGGACTTTCCATTCCTTAATGGCTTTAATTTTGTTAGGGTCTACTTTAACACCTTCGTGAGATACAATATGACCTAGATATTCCACCTCTTCTACTCCAAAGAAACATTTGGATGTTTTTTCATATAATTGTTTCTCCTGCAATAGTTTGAGCACCCTGTCAACATGTTCAACATGATCCTTCCAAGACCTGCTGTAGATTAGTATATCATCATAAGGCATGACCAAAAATTCATAATGACCCTCATGAGTTCGAAATGTTGTTTTTGGAATATCTTCAGTCTTCATTCTAATTTGATGATATCCTGAATGAAGATCCAACTTGGTAAAATAAATTGCTCCATGTAATTCATCCAATAATTCATCAATCACAAGAATGGGAAATTTATCTTTAATGGTGAGCTTATTGAGCTCCCTATAATCCAAACACATTCACCATGATCCATTCTTCTTGTGTACCAATACTACAGGAGCAGAGAAAGAACTTTGACTAGGTTGAATTATACCCGTCTCTAACATTTCTGCAATCATACGTTCAATTTCGCTCTTTTGGACATAAGGATATCTATAAGGCCTGATGTTTGGATGAACACTTCCTGGAATCAAATGAATAGCATGATCATGATCACGAATAGGTGGGAGTCCTTTGGGAGTTTCAAACACCTTGGAATGATTGTCCAAGACTTGTTGGAGATCTGCAGGAATAGATGATTTTGATGTTGGAACTTCTAGTGAGCATAATTGTGAAATTACGCCTCGTTGTTCTTTCTTTAGAAGCATTGTCATGACATTAGAGCTTATTATCCTTCCTAGCTTCCCTGCAATACCTCGTAATTCAATTTCCTTTCCTTCTGAAAAAAAATTCAAGAAAATTTCTTGAAAATTAAAAGCTACCGTCCCCAAAGATTGTAAACATTGTACTCCTAGTACAACATCAACACCTCCCATAGGAATGGAAAGCATTGGACTAGTCAATACATATTCCCCCATGGTTAGCTTGATATTATGGCATTTTCCAGAGCAATTTATAGTTCCTCCATTTGCAGCCATCACTTGACATTCTGGTGCTGGGTATAGGAAACAATTTAATTCCTTGGCTACCTTACAATGAATAAAATTATGGGTGCTACCTGAATCAATCAACACTATTACCTTTTTCTTCTTGATTTGTCCTTCTATTTTGAGAGTTTGAGGAGTGGTAATTCCTGCTAGTACATTACATGATATGGTCAGATTCATTTCTTCCTCTTCTAGGGCCAGTTCTTGGTGTATATCCTCTTCTTGTTCATTTTATTCTTCTTCTTCACAATCTATGTAAAATAATTTCTTTTCAGCACACTTATGAACTTTAGCGTATTTTCTATCACAACTATAAAAAAGCCCTTTTTCTCTTTTTTCTTCCAATTGTTGTGGTGTCAACCTTGTAGGTTGTGGAAATATAGGCGTAGCAACACTTCCTTCTTTATAGAATTGAGTGGTAGGCTTCCTTGTCGCCATAATTTTACATTCAACTTTTCTTGCCAACCTGAATGCCTTCTCCAATGAATCAGGTTCCAAAACGCGAACTTCATGTTGGATGTTATCTTTTAAAGTGCCTAGGAAGAGATCAATCCTGTGTTCCTCTGTAAGATCAGTTACCCTTATATTCAATTTTTGGAAGTCCTCAATGTGCTGCCCCACTAAACCCTTTTGTTTGAGATTTATCAATTGGGTAAAGAAGGTGTTGCTCTTTGTATCCTCATAATGTGCTATCATTTCCTCAGTAAAAATTGACCAAGTGACAATTTTTTTACGGGAACAAAGCCATCGATACCATACAAATGTATTTTGTTCTAAATGTAAAGTTGCAATGCGTACCTTTTGTGTGTTTTGCACGTTATGGAGATCAAAATATTGCTCCATGTGTAGTATCCATGTTACAGGATCCTTTCCATCAAACTTCCTCATATCCATCTTTGGAATATGGTGGTTCTTCCCGCCAACATTAGAGTTTATGAAATCACAATTAACATTTATTTTGTTCTCATCATGAGGTTCTTCTACTATCTTTCACCATTAGGAAACCTTTCTTGTATCAACTTTGTCAAACCTTCCATGTCTGCTTTTAGAAAATTCTTCATGTTTTCCATTTTCTCATCGATCTTAGCTTCCATGTCATCCATCTTAGATTCCATGCCAGCCTCCATGCCATCAATCTTAGATTCCATTCCATCTATCTTAGATTCCATGCCTTTCTTCAAAACTTCCATGTCATTTTTTGTTGCTCTTTGCGAGAGAAATTTTTTGCACTTGCTCTTGTAATTTTGATATGTCATGTTGCCATTCTTCGTCTTCATGAGTCATAGTAGAGATTTCCAAAGGCTTAATGGGTGTTGAATTCTTTTTAGGGGCCATTTTATAATCCAATACTAATATCTATTCTACAATATGCCCTTGCAATCAATTCAACTTGATTCTTCAAACAAGACTTATGCAATTCGGAAAACAAAATACACACCTTTTACTTGCTTTTGAGGAGCTCGATATTGAAATTTTATTATCTCTGTGATTGTGGCTCTTCAATATCTGAAATTCAGCACTGAATTAGCCCTCTGAATTCACCTTTGAATGCATTAGGTCTGACTTGATTTTGATTCTCCAAGACAAAGTTATGTCCAATCTCCCACAATGACCTAATTATGGACTGGTTCAGTATAGCTAACTTGTACGAATTTCCACGTGTCACTGTTTCATCCTTCGACTCTAAAATTGATAGCCAAGAAACTAAAACCCGTGTGATTGTGACTAATTTTTACGGCACACCGATCCGATGCTCAGAGAGAGAGTTATTGAAATTTTCCCACGATCACCTTTTTGAGATGAAATTTTGGAGCCTGAAAAAGCACTACCTTCCACTGATCATATCTCCAAAAATATTGTGAACCAAGCTCTGAAATGTTTTGAGGCGTTTCCTTAGGATTTCAGCTTCGCACCATAACAATTTCAGATTCTGAACCACAACAGAAAAAACGTTATAGCGCAAATGCCACGATGACCTGTTTAGGAGCCTGAAACAATACCTAACTTCCACAGATCATATCTCCGAAAATATTACGAACCAAACTCTGAAATTTTTAGAAAATCTTCCTCAAGATTTTGGCTGCGCACCCTAAAAATATCAGCTTCTAAAACTTCGTAGAAAAAAAGTTATAGCGAAAATTCCACGATGACCTGTTTGGTGCAGCGAAACCCTAGAATCCAAAGCTCTGATACCAAATGTTGTGTAACCAGCTCCAAATATAGAAGAAAAGAGATATCAATGCCTTAGAAATGAGCCACTTCGAGGGGGAAACCTCCAATACATTACATAAATGAACAATTATTGGATGATACAATTTACAAAACCTCCTTTCTATATATAGGAGTCCATGGGGCCATAATGTAATCCTAGTGGGCCATAATGTAATCCTAGCCAACCTAACAATAATAATTTAAGGGCACAATAATAAAAAAATGGGGGTTACAAGGGTACAATAATAACAATAAGGGGTTTAAACTAACAATAATAAGGGACTATACTAGTGATATAGGGACCTAACATGTAATCATATCAAGAATCCGATTAAGACTTCGATTCAACAAATATACTTTTGTGTTGCATGAATTTTCCCAAAACGGTAGTGGTAGGCCTTGGTCATGAAAAATAGCCCTAACGACTCCCACAATGATACAGTTATTTCTCTTAGCCACCCCATTCTATTGTGGGTTATGGGTTGTCGTTGACTCTCGTCGAATTACTTCTTTCACACATAAATTCTTAAATTCATTCGACACGTACTCACCTCCATTATCGCTCCTGAGAACCTTCACCTTCTTTCCTGTTTATTTCTCAACTAGTGCCTTGAATTATACGAACTTGGAGAATGTCTCATATTTCTTTCGTATGAAGAAGATCCAACAATTCCTTGAGAAGTCATCAATAGAAATGACAAAATATTTGTGCTTGACAGTGGACATTGTCGAGAAAGGTCCAACAACATCACAACGGATCCTTTCCAAGACTACATGTGCTTTATTTTCCCGATCATGGAATGTGGATTTTGTGTACTTCCCCAAGGTACATCCTTTGCATACATCCATCTGCTCAAGTTCTCCTTTAGGGAGGCCAGTTGTTATTTGTTGCATAATATTCAAGGCACCATGATGCAAATGACCAAGTATTCTATGTCAAATTTCACTGACATCATGACCCTGCACTTTCTCCACCTTAGCGCTTAATGCAACACAATATTTAAAATTTAGCTTATACATGTTCTTCACACGAACCCCGATCTGATTCAACTATCCCGTGGCTATGTGTCTCATGAATTCTTTTCCTTTGCTGAAGATCACATCATAAATGCAGTCTTCCAAAAATGAAATAGAGATGAGATTTTTATTTAGGCTTGGAATGAACATGACATCCTTGAGTTTGAGAGGAGATCCTGAATCCCTTTGAATGGTGACTGTACCAATTCCCGTCACATTGTACCTTCCTTCATCCCCCCATCTTGATGTGCATATGGATATATTTCTCCTCCAGGTCATTGAAAAAATCTCTACACCCTGTGTTATAGGTCAATTTGGGCATCATTCCCAATGAATTGGTTAAACTAGACATCATCCCCAGAACCAATGAATAGGTTCTATCATCCCCTATCATTTCAGTTGCTACATGCCCCAAGACAAAAAACAAAGACAAATCATCCATGACTTCCATTGCAAGGTTTCCAAGATTTGAAGTATATGTAATATCACCTATGAGCTCACCAACGCAGTCTCTCAAGGGGCTAAGTGTGTTGCATATGCAGTTACCTCCATTCAAGGGTGCTCTGCAAAGCACTTCCCGACAATCAAGGGTGTGTTGGTCAATTGGGAGCGAAATTCTCATTGTTTCAGAATCTCCACTTGGCCCGTGCCTTCTAGAAGAGTGCATATGTGTCGAACTTCGAATCCATGTGTTCATTTGACACCTCTGAGCTTGGGAACATGTCTTGCCTATTATTAAAAATTCATTGATTATGAAACTACCTTCAGCTCATCTATAAATTGAGCACAGATCCTAGTGCTTGAGAAGGAATAAATTGAGTAGAGAAATGCTAGTGGAATTTCAATTGAGGATTTGATTTGAGTGATATGTTGTTGGAGAGATGTTCTTTGTGATGAGGTTGGGATGATGCTAGAGATGGTGATATCAAATCAATTGCTGGTTATAACCTCCCCTTCTATCCATTAATAAATATTTTTGTTTACTTTCCCACATAAGTATATGTATAAGCTTCTATCTTTCATATTATGAATTCCAGGGAAAATTTGAAGGATGGAAAATTATCTTGAAGTTTGAAAATTTGGCAAATCTCACTATTCCCTAATATGCAAACTATAAAATGTTTATTGATGTATTTGTAAAATTATTAAAATTTATAATGATATTATATATATTGTCTGTATAATTTTGGTGATTTTTAACATAAAATAATTTTATATTGTAAAATTTGGGCGAATCATTTTTATAAAAAAATGGAAATTGGCGAATATTTTTTTTGGAAAAACCATGGAAAATTAGCCCACCTGCGAATATTAGCCCCTAAAATTTTCCATGATGAATTCTTATCTGATGTATGTGGTTCATGTTTCATTGATTTAACTGAATAACTTGAATAGCTATCTATATATTGCAATCTCTTTGCTGTTTAGTGTTCATTCTTGCAGGAAATGTTTTGGCGATCTAGCTTGGATTTGAAGCTACAACAAGAGCGACAAAACGAGAATAGGAAGTACTTGGACCCCAAGTAAGTTTACTGATCTATTCTATGTGTCTATTTACTGTTAGGAAAAGTATCTGCGAAGTCTTTAATCTGTTGTTCTAAATGCATAGCACCACATTTAGGGAAGAATTGTTTATCCATAATTCATAATTCTGCATAACAAATTGGTGATTCCACTGGGGAGTTTACCCTTCATCCTTGATGTGTTTGCCTCTGTTTATCTACATAGTAGCATTTAATCTTAAATATTAGGTTTTTTTAAATCAAATTTGCATTAGAAGTGTGTTAAAAAGCCTGAGTTTTTGTTCTTTGTTGCACCCAATGCATTTTTGAACAAGACAAGGTGCTTTGCATAGCGTTATCTCCCACTCAGGGGTGCGTTGCAATGCATTGTATCCCCTTAGAGACTACGTTGCCTCCGAGAGCCAACCAAATTCCCATTTAGTTTTTCATTGCATTTTCTTTCAGCCTTTTGTTTGCTGTATTTTCAAGAGCTTGATGCCTCATAGAGACCAGTGACTTTACTTGCATCTTCCTCCTTTGAAAGAAAAGTTTGTTCAATGTTGACAAATTAATTTTGAAGTATTTTCATTACTGCATTAGATCCATTTTATTTTGAAAAGGAAATTGTCATTAAATTCTTCGTTTCCTATAGGAGAAATTGTTGTTAAAATCTTCATTTTGCCTAAAAAGAGAAATTGTTGTTCAATTCCTAATTTCTCAAAGTAAAAGGAATTTGTTTTATTTATTTGATGCATTTAGTTTCCTTTTCTACATTCACATTAAAGGGAATGAAAAGAAAAACCTGCATTTTCATGTAGTGGATTGTGTGTTTTTCATAGGAACAAATTAGGAAAGTTGCATTTTATTTTGTGTTCTTTGTTGTTTGCTCTCAAATTGATTGCTCTTTCCCTCTAGTAGCTAGGATTTTCATTGAAAAAACTAAAATTGAAAGTTTTCTTATCATTTTAGTTTTCATTTTAGGAATTTCCATCACATCATTGCGGTGAACCTTGAAAGGAAAATTGATAAACAAGATCAACTTAAAACTTACATCAATTTACCTAACAAAGCATTGGAATCATAACGATAAAATTTAGAAGGTCTAGGCTAGAGATGTGTTCCGGCGTCGTAAAACATAGCAGATGTCGTTATTTGGTTACAATACATTCCGAGTGTGATGCTCACTCCACGTACGTAATTATATCGTAGCTCATACACGTACTTTCAGGTATATCGGGAGGTGTTACAGTACAAAAAGTATAAAACGGTGCTCTCACTGTGTGGTTTCGCATCAAACAACGATAATATAGACTTGAGCCTCCACGTACCTTCGGGTATATTTTGGAGGACAACTTTAGGTTTCTATCCATCTATAGTGAACCGAGTCGACCACCTTGTAAATTGTGATACGTCGAACACAACATTCAGGGAGAATGCATGCCCGTACTTCTTGGTTCGCTAGGAGGTATTCTGCAGTTCACAGTTTCTTGGTAAACCTTTTGCCTAGCATTACCCTTTTATTTTGTTTATTTGTTTTTTGGTTAAAATAAATCAATCATCATGGAATAAACAAATCCTTTTCCTCATCGTTCACGTAGATTAGCATTGAAAACACCTTTACCACCGGAAGTTACTCCTGCTTAGCGAAGGCAACATCACTCTACTGAAACTAGTACTATCAGTACCTATGGTGAAGAATCATCTTCCCATATACCAGAGTCGGCACAAGTTGTTTCTACACATCCTGGTTCGTTTATTGTTTTCGAGACGGAGCCCTCACAACTACCCATGGTCATGATCCGTTCAATCAGTAAGACCATACCTCCTGAGCCCGACGTTGTTCAACCAGAAATTGATCCAGATCCTGTCTCTTCTTTGCCAAAAAATCTGAATCCCAAAGTCGAACGTGTTATTTCCCAAATCCACCTCAGGCTGAAGGAAGGCGGGATTCAGGGTAACATCAAACCACGCTTAGTCTGGTAGCTAGCCCTACCAAAACAGGAGAGGGCTCTCTCCAGATCAATCCCAGTAAAATGTATCAATAGGCTTGAGATGACTGAAATAAAAGCTAATTTTAGGCTAGGTATATGAATCAAGGAGTTTGGAATGATTTTTAGGGGTTTTTGTTGGAAAAATGGAAAGGCAGTTTTGGGCTTGGGGATGAGGCCAAATTCTTGCAGAGTTCAAGCTGGGGCAGGGAAGGCAATGGATTTGATTTCTTAGATTCAATGAATGGATAGAAAATACTGCTGAGGAGCTGAAGAGGGCAAGAAGGTGCAAGGATCCTCTTCAAACGGAGGAAAACATATAAAACTAAACAAAATTTTAAGGCAGAGCACCAGCAAACTTATGAATTCTACCTTAGTTACTCATTTGTTTAATTCAGAAGCAAAGAGAAGGGAAATGGCATACATATAAAATTAATGAAAATTACAGATACATGGAGAAAAACATCATCAAAACTTAGAGCCACAAGGATCCCAACAAGTGCTGCAAAACCATGGTCTTTCCTTTGCCAAAAATGCAGAAGTGTATGTACAATGAGGTGCCAAACTATTACCAAGTATCCAACCCTGAAAATGTCTCAGAAAATACAATATATAGACAAGTCTAACCCCTTCCCATGCCTCTAGGGGTCGAGCTCATCCTTCTAGGAGCTGCTTCAACCAATTCTAAACAAGGAACTGAAATCTAGGCAATCAAACAACTTGCCTCTATATGGAAGGAAACTGATTCATTTATTTAATTTTCACTTTTTAGTGAATGAATCATCTAGAACAAGTAAAAATGAGCCAAATTTACATCATAGTTACCAAATTACATCAAGGTAGATCAAGAATTACATCAAAAAGTGAAAATAGTCAAACTGGGCGAAATTTTGAGTTGAAGAGTGAAAAATAGGCAAAAGTCCTCTATGCGCCGCGCCCAAAAACTCAATGCGCCGCACCACTTTGAGCCTATTTTTGAGGCACTTACCGAAGTCCAAATTGAGCTCATGATAGCTCGTTGGAAAGCCTTGACTGTCTTCTATCCAACCCAAGTGGAATTTATGGATTTGGATGTCATTTTCTTCTCCAAAAATTCAATATCCCAAGACTAGTTCCTGTGTGTGCAAAAGTTGGCAGAAAGGCCATTTTCAAGGTGTTTTTGACCCTTTAAACCACCCAGAACTTGATGAAATCTCTCAGCCATTCCTGAGCATGCATAATTTATCATAAAAAACCCAAAAATATCAAATTTTCCTCTAGAAGATCTCTCAAACGTAAGCGCGCGCAAGGTGGCGCGATGCGTCGGGCAGGAAAACCTGTTTTGTGACCCAAAAAATTCAAAATGACAAAATTTTCTCCAAATTCATTGGAATTTGGACTGAAGGCCCCCCATCAAGTTCCATGCTTAGCCAAAGAAGCTTCGGCCAATATTTGGAGTGGATCAGGCCTTTTTCGACGTTTCAGTGCCCTCCTTAGCCTCGCTTTTAGGATCTTCATCTTCGCTTTGCAAACATGTGTGTGGGCCCAATAGTGGTTCTTCATATGCCTGAGCATGTCTTTGTCCTTATTGGACTTCGCCAATAGCTTCTCAAGATTAATTTTAACTCTCTCAAGCCAAATCTGCCGCTCAAAAGGTGTCATGTCACCTGGTCTCTTTCGGGCCAATTCCTGATCTTCACGGATTTGCCGCAACTCTATGAGTGTCTGCTGATCCCCCAGTTGTTTTTTCCACTGCTCCAAGTAATTTATAACCCACTGAGCTCTTTGAAATTTCTCGGTCAATGTGTCGATCTCAGCTTTTTTCCCCTGGATGGTTTCTTTCAGTTTTGAGCTGGGAGAACTCAAATCAACATCAATGAGTGTAAAATCAGTGTCTTGGCCTCCTGAAGGGCCTTCATCCTGCATAGGCCTTTTGCCTCTATCTTGTCCCTGTACCTGTGCTGATGTTGAAGGTGAAACCCCTTCCAGCCCAAGTGGAGATAGTACTCGCGCTACTGATGAAGGTAACGAGACCCCTTCCACCCCGGGTGGAGATAGTACTCGTCGTGCTGCTGCAAAAAATGCTCTCGCGCCTCTCTGATAGGTAACACACACTGTAACACTGATAGGATCTATCTCAGGACCCTCAAATTGATGCGAAGGCTCACCTACATCATGAATAATCTCTGGAGGAGCCTGAGGGGCTGTGAAGAAGTCACGGGAAATGAACTCCTCCCATGCAATGCCCTGCAATCCAAGCTGATGTAGTCATGCTGCTCGGGGGTCTTCTTCTACAAAAGAGTAGTCATCCGCTCTATGTTTCGACACATGAAATATGGAATATTCATCAGTCTCACTCTCATGAAATGCATCAAAAGTCTGATGTGGTATGCATAAAGGCGTGAGAACCGACCCTCACAACTGAAGTATCTGATGATGAGTTTCATCAATGGCGCATAGGAATCCTTCAGAAACCGGAATGGGAATACCCTGCTGAGTTGCCTCAAATAGCTAGGTATGATGTAAGGTTCATAATATTCTCTATCCAGCTGCTATCTCTTATTCCACTCTTCACCTATATTCGGTATCTCGGTTGCCTGAGAAATGGCTTCTGGTGTCAAGGTGAAATTCACTCCAGCAAGGTTTACATGACCATCACGCAAATGTAAAACAAACAGGCGAAGCAACTCCTGATGATGCTGAATCTGAGCAATCATCTCACAATACTAAAAACATGAATGCTGCTGAAAGCATGCCATTGCAAGCGGGCAGGCCTACAACTAAGTCAAGGAAGTGGGCTCTTCTCTAACGTGCTTACCACTTTTATGAGGCCTTCTCGGTACATTAAGCTTGGTGGTTGAGTCACTGTCTTGCTCATATTCTTGCTCATATGATGAATCTGTCTCTGTCATGGTGTTTTGCAATGTGTATAACAAGTGTATGTTTGATTGATTTAAAAATGAGAAATAGGTTTTTTTGCTTCAATGCAAAATATGCCAAAGGGAAATGAAGAGCTGTGGTAAGTATGAATCAGTGGGAAAAATGCGGATTTGTCAAATGCAAAAATAGTCACTTGACTGTGTTTAGGGATATGGGGTTTGGGAATTTACTACAAATGATATGGGAGAGGGAAAATGGTAGGGAATGGTAGGGTTTAGGATAGGGAAAATGTGAAGAAAGGATATGAATAGTTCGGGAATTTAGGGCATAAGGGATTAACTATAATGATAGAATTATGAAAGGGAAAGGATCACAGGTGGGAAAGGAGACTTGGCACCAAAATTAAAATTTAAAAACACCAATTTGCAAAACCTAAAGGAGCAGATTTTGGTATGGATATAGGGTTTATATTTCACCAATCAAAACTCTCATATCTTTGCCTCCAAGCAACACCAAACACGACCTAAAATCAATGGGCAAGAGCACACAACTTACTTGGATCAAAAGAATTGAGTCGTTTTGAAATTTGATGAAGAATTAATGAAGTTTTGCCTGTTGGCTCTGTGCGTCGCGCGCACACCCAGTGCGATGCGCCTCCTGGATGCGCCGCGTACATTGGAAAAATGCACTATGGCAGGAGGCCCAGTGCGTCGCGCGGCCTATGTGCGCCGCACACTTTCCCAATGCGTCGCGCGGCCTATGTGCGCCGCACACTTTCCCAATGCGTCGTGCAGACAATTACCCACACAGTTGACCTTCAAACCCTGTTTTGACTCTTCTACAATCTGACTCGGCTTTCTTTGATGTCTCTTGGAGCAAATGAATTGATCAATGTAGAAATATCTTATGTATCAAAGGAATCTGATTTTCATTTTGAAATAACCCACTTTCGTAATGTTTGAAATTGGCATTTTTTCACTTTTAATACAAACTCTGTTCTTTTTGTTTCCTCTTTGATTTTTGGCTGAAATGATGGCTCCTTTGTTGATTTTTTGCAGGGATGGTGGCATGTTTCGGCAAAGGAGGACCAAGTCTGCCTTTGAAGATGTGTAGAATTTGAAAAAACTTAAAAATTACATATTTATTACAAACAAAAAATTTGATGATTTCTTCTTCAAAACAGAGTTTTGAAGAAGAATCGTTCTCAAGCATTAATGATAATGAAACATTTGAAATGAAAACTTATTTGGAACATCCCTCTGGCTTGCTGGCATTATTGGACACTCTGAAACACAAAATTTGAGAAACCCTAGACCTAATGACTGAGATGACTCTTAGTTAACCAAGAGACCAAAACAAGACTATGAATGACTTTGATTTTGACGAACAGACCTGAGCCAGGAGGTACAAGGCATGAAGGGAATGAGTGACAAAGCCCTTCCGTCAGATGATGGCATGCCCCTAATGGAATGCAGATGAATGAGCTGAATGAGACACCTAAAAATGAAATGCAATAAGAGAAATGATCTCTGACGGAGGGATGTAAAGACCGACTCTAACAGAACGATCGAAAGTTGTTCCTCCATTGGTCATCCCACAATTTTTTGTGGACATTGAGTCTCCCATATCACACAGTCAACCTCCTAAAATATACTTTGGGCTTGAAGGTGAAATACTTCCACCTATTTTGATTTCGATTGAAGAAATCCAACAAGACGAAACACCATCAACTCCAACCCATTTTGGGGAGCATATTTTCTTGTACGAGTCTTTTCCTCAATCACCACTCTCTGCTTTTTTTGATCCTATGAATATTCAAATTCCCGTCATTTCAAAAGGGTACACATTTGGTCAAGTAACCATGCCTAAACCAACATCTTTGGTTGGGCCATATGTACCAATTACGTGAGCACCTGCCCTCGCTACCCCGTCGATGTTTACAACTTCACTAGAGTCATATTTAAATGGAGTCCCTTTGCTTCCATCATGCTATAAGTATTTATCTGGAATTTTCTCTGGTGCATCTTCAAACCCATGGAATTCACCAATGTCATCATCTGGTATTTTAACTAGTAAACATATAGTGAGTACTGAATGACTTAATCCTCTATACACATCGTTAGGGCAATATCAAGCTGGTCCTTTTGGGTCTATTTCATCTAGTACCATATCAACTGGACTCCCTGCATTTGGAGAACAATATTTTTCATCTTATTATCCTCCTCATGATGGGGGGAAACCTTTGGTCACCCACTTTGACAGTACTCAGTCATTTTTCGATCAACCTAATTTCGAAATGAATGTTTGTCAATGGCAACCCACTCTGCCTATCCAACCAAAAACGACTGTACACTCGTATTAATCGGTTCAACATGTTACAACCACATCAATTCCACTTGTTAATACATCTTTACCCCTATTACAGAATCAAACTATTGTAAAAAAACCGTTCCAAGCGGGTCCTTCAACTCAATACCCTCAAGTATTGGGCCCAAAAACTCCAAATCCTCAAGTTAATTTTCAACAAGAACCTGTACATGGAATCCTTTATTCACAAGCTGGTTTACCATATTATGGGATGTCACAACCACAACCAGGTTATAATTAAAATCAACCGAATCCAAGTTATTCTAATTTTGGTTATAACATTGGCGTACAGACCCCTTGGCAGCCTCAGGCACAAATGTGTCAACCTTCATTTCAACAAGTATCATATCTAGGTTTTGGTCAATAGAATCCTCAAGCGTTTGATTATCAAAACAACCCCTACCTGGGTTACTAGTAGCAGATTCCTTATGCTAGTGCTCAAAGACTTGTTACCCAAGAAATTCCATTATATCCTGACTATGCTCAACTTGACCGTAATCGATAGTTGCCTTTTGTTGCAACTTTAGAGTTACCAGATTTAAATCAGCTTACTAATGATCCAATGAATTATGCTCCTTGGTGGCCGGTGATACCTCAAAAATTACCCTCAGATATTCCTAACTTCAATGGAAACCCTAGGGAAGACCCGTCAACTCATGTTATGACTTATCATTTATGGTGTTAATCAAACTCTTTGAATGATGACTCTGTTCGACTAAGTATTTTCTAGCGTACGTTCACGGGTCCGGCTGAAAAATGGTACATTGAGTTACTTAGAGCTTCTTTTGATAATTTCACTGCCCTAGCTACTATATTTTTGGCTCACTTCTAGCTACCCATATGATATGAAACTGGAATGAAACTCTTGACTAATTTTAAATAGACTAATGCTACTCACATTTTTGATCATATTCATGAGTGGCGTTATCATCGTAGAATGGTTAAGACATTTGTTCCTGATCAGATTCTTGCTGAGTGGTTCATTAAGTCCCTGTTACCATCTATAACTGAGGATGTGGATAAGGGTGGCATCGTCACTGAAGAGCAAGTCATTTCTTGTGCACAATATTTTGACTTTATTTATGCTCAGTCTTGCACACTCTATGAAAAAATTCCAAACGCGTCGCGATCTAATTTTAATGCTCCTCCTCAATTAAAGGAATCTCATGACGGAGACGGTATGATTGGTACTACAAGCACACATCATACTACTGCATCTAATCCTGCACCTTCTTCTAAAATTAATGTCATGTCATTTGAAAAAGGAAAAAGTGACAAGCAACCTAGAAGTAAGAAAAAAAGGAAATCAAAGAAAAATGAAACTTCTAACCCGCAGGAAAGATCATCTGATCATTAGTCTGGAACTAGGAAAAATCGTTATCCATGCTAAATCTGTAATGAGGAACACTTTGTTTGGGATTGTTCTCACCACGCTGAAGTTTCAAAAATGGTTAAAAATTCACATGCATCAATTGTGCTAACAGATCTGTTTCCAAATCTGGACACAAATTTGGTTGCTACAGATCTAGCTTCTAGTTCCCAAGTGCTTATGTTATCTGTCACAAAACCTTCAACAGATATTTTGGTGTCAACGCGTAATAAATATTATGGTAGTCAGACCACTGATCAACCTACTACCTCAACTACGAATCCGTCTACGGAATCAGTACCTGCTACTGCCATTCCTGAATTGACAATCAAGCCACCGAAGGGAGTAGTTCATAAATCGACATATAATCCTCGAGCAAGAGCTGCTCAAAACTACAATATAGTTGAATATTTGGCTCAATCCCCTTCAGTTATGTCAGCTTTTGAGGTATTACAAAACTGTCCCTCCCAGAAACATGGAATTGATCTGACTGATTCTAATCTCGTCGTCTTTAATCGTACGGGTTATGTGCCACAATTACCAGTAGAATTTGCATTATATATACAATTAAATGTTCTCAATCACCTTGTTCATCGTACTATTATTGACGAGGTAGCATCTATGTGCATTATGTCTCTAAACTTTTGGAAGTCACTTGGCTCGCCATGCCTATCTCAATCATCAAAAACGTTGAAGGCTTTTGATAGATGTACATATAATCCTTGTGGTATTATCAATAACATGCATGTTCAACTAGGAGGAAAAACAAGGAATGTTGATGTCGAGGTTGTTGGCACACCCCTTGAATATAATATTCTACTTGGAAGACCATGGGTATATGCTATGACTGCAATCGTTTCTACATATTTTAGAATGATCGCCTTTCCATATAAAGGTGCCATCACAGTCATTAATCAAAAATACTTCTTTGCCTTCGCTTCACAGGAAACTGGAAGTGTTCCGTTCGTTCACGCACCCCAACTAGTGTTTCAGAACATTGGTTTAGGACTCTTAAAGGATTCCACTCTCATGGGAACCTTTGCATTACCGTCGTCTGCGACGTCGATAGAAATTGCAAGTATAGAGACCTTATACATGATCTCTTCCACTCCATATGGCTTAAGGAATAGTACAAGTGATTCTGAAATTGTTACGTTGGATGAGTTTTTGCCGCCTAGCCCTATTGAGCTAGAATAGAAATTAATCTATTAGGCTTGGGTAGTGAATCCGAAATCAGTGTCGCCGGTTGTTTGGGTTGATCGTTCCTTAGATTTTGGTACTCCATTTGATCCTTTTTCCTCAATTTTCTTGACAGATGAGAATATTTTGGAAACAATGATGTCAGAAGGAGAACCTTGGGAGGATTATCATCATCATTCCCATCTTCCTGATTATGAAGATAATATTAGTGAACTATATCGCCCATCAATCAAAAATTTCTTTTCGAATTCTTTACCTTTTAATGGAATTGATTCCGAGCAAAATTTGTCTAATATTGAAGAAACTATTTCTATTGATATTTTGACCAAACCTTGTGTGGTAGAAAATATTCATTTTGGCATGTCTTGTTCTCCATCAGAACTTGAAACATATCGCTCTCTATTTCATGAATTTCGAGATATCTTTGCCTGGTCTTATGAGGAGATGCCAGGTATTGACACTAGTATTGTTGAACACACTATTAATATGTAACCTGATGTCAAGCTGGTGTGTCAATGCCTTCGTCCTGTTCATCCGAAGAAGGCCATTTCCATTAAAGAAGAAGTTGAAAAAATTATGCGTGTTGGTTTCATATACCCTGTTCCGTTAACTGAGTGGGTTTCCATCATTGTTCCTGTCATGAAAAGACAAGGAACCATTAGAGTGTGCATCGATTATCGAGATGTTAATCTTACTTGTCCAAAAGACAACAATCCTACTCCCTTTATTGACCAGATTATTGACGATTGTGTTGGATGTGAAATTTTGTTCGTTCATGGATGGATTTTCCGGCTACAATCAAATCAATATCCACCCAGAGGATCAACATAAGACAACATTCATATGTCCCTGGGGCACATTCACTTATTGAAAACTACCTTTTGGTTTAAAGAACGCCGAGGCTACTTTTTAGAGATCAATGGATTATGCTTTCAATGACATCAGACATATTTTTCAACCCTATCTATATGATTTACCCACACATTCATGAAATCAAAATGATCACTCGATGCATTTGAGAGAAATATTTTTACGATATCGACACTACAAAATACGCCTCAATCCACATAAATGTGTGTTTTGTGCTGGGTCTGGTCGTTTGCTTGTATTCGTAGTCTCAAAAGAAGGATTTCAAATAGACCCATTGAAGTTCTATGCCATTCTTGATTTTCCTGCGCCATCAAATTTACTTCAGATAAAGAAACCTCAATTAAAGGTTAACTTCCTAAGGAGGTTCATACCCAACTATGCCGAAATGGCTAAAGGATTTTCTCGACTCTTGAAAAAGGGGGCTCCCTTCCATTGGGACCAAGTTGCACAAAATTATTTTGATGCTATCAAGGATACTCTTGTCCAGGCATCATTAATGTATCCCCCAAATTATCAGAATGATTATTTCTTATATATCGCCGCAATTCATACAACCATTTCTATGGTATTGGTCCAAGTAGAAAATCGGATAGAACATCTAATCTATTATTGAGTTGTAATATCAATGATACGTAATTCAAGTATTCATACGTAGAAAATATTGCCCTTACAGCTGTTCAAGTTGTCCAAAGATTTCGTCACTATATCCTATTTTGAAAGACCATTATCGTTTCAGATTGCAACCCCATGAATTATATCTTATCACATCAATTGCTGGGGGGAAAATATTAAAAATGGATTTTAATTTTAGAGGAATTTGATTTGGAATTCATCAAATCCAAGCCAAAGAAGTCTTTAATTTTGGCAGAGATTCTTTGTGACCTTCCCTCTGATAGTATTGCTATGACGTCGGAAGCATCAATTCCTGACGAGTCTCTATTTTTTATCAGATCATCTGATCCTTGGTATGGATATTTTATCATTTATCTCCAAACCCAAACTTTTCGGCCTGATACCTCTCGCTCTAAACAACGACATATTCGATACCAAGCCAAAGATTATCTAATCATCAGCGATACACTTTATCGTCGTGGTGTCTATACTATTTTAAGAAGGTGTCTCACTCATGAGGAGGCCGAAAAGGTTTTAAATGATTGTCATGCTGGGGCTTGTGGTGGAAATTTATCTGGATACACTACCGCGCAGAAGATACTCCGCGTCGATTAATTTTGGCCTACTATATTTCGCGACTGCATCCTTGTAGTCAGAAGTTGTCATGCGTGCAAGATTTTTTATCATAAAATCTGAAAACCGCCTATGCCAATGCATCCTGTTGTCTCTGTGGGACCATTTTCAAAATGGGGTATTGACTTCATGACCTATAACCCTTGTTTTTTTGGGGGGCATGGTTATATTATTGTTCGAGTAGACTATTTTACCAAATAGGCCGAAGCGATGCCTACATTCAACAACATAGGACATACTGCTGCATAGTTTTTAATTAATCATGTTATTGCATGGTTTTGTGTCCCACAGGCTATAGTTACAGATGATGGGAAGCATTTTCGCAACCACATGATGACTGAATTGACTGCCAAGTTAGGATTTTCACATGATAATTCTACTCCTTATTATCCACAATAAAATGGACAAGTTGAAGCTATCAACAAGATTCTTAAACATATGCTTCAACAAATGATAGGAGTCCATAAAAGAAACTGGCATTTGATCCTGTACTCAGCCTTATGGGTGTACGAAACATTGGTGAGAAACGCAACTAGTTTTACTCCTTTTCAATTGGCGTATGGTTTGGAAGCTATTTTTAAAATGCAATCTGAAACACCGTCATTAAAACTCGCAATCGACTTGTTACCTGACACCTCAGAAGAAGAAGCACGTCTTTTTAACCTCATCCATCTTGATTAAGCATGTTGTGAAGTCCCATTGGCCAACGAAGCACATAAGAGACGTATAAAGGCGTAATACGACAAAAATGTACAACCTCGCATTTTCTCAGAGGGCGACTTGGTCTTTATTTATGATCAAGAAGCTGATGTAATAGGTACAAGGAAATTTGAGCCATTATGGCATGGCCCCTATATTGTCAAAATATTTCTTGCTAAGGGCACGTATGAATTGGTGGATTACGATGGAATTCTGTTGGCGTAGCCCAGAAACAGGTTGTATCTGAAATGTTACTATGCTTAATCATGAGTGTAGTAATTTTTTGTAATATATTGTATATATATGATGTTGATTTGCATTCACGGTCTTAGTTTGTTTTTAGAGTTTTCTTGACATTAGTAATATGCTTTACATTTCATCACAAATGTCTGAATATTTGGAACCATTTGTTGGAATTGCTGATGGTGCTAGTCATAGTACGCTCCGAACAAAAAGTTAGTGAGTTTTTTAGGGATTTGTATTGGTAGCTCAACAAACAATATTATTGAGTATAGCGCATTGATCTAACTTCTCTCTGATGCCATTTCATTTGGTATTAACCGCATCATTATAAGGTTAGACTCACAACTTGTGGTATTACAACTTACTAGTGTTTATACTGTTAGAAATCCAACACTGCATCGTTTGTTCCTACGAGTTCGACTTTTGGAAAGACACTTTGGTTTTATTCCATATCAACATATTTCTGGAAATTTGAACACATTGATTGATTCTTTAGCTAATCAAGTTTTAGACAAACATTTTCAATGCATGTAAAGATACATTCACATAATTGAATAGGATTACACAATAAACATAGGAAAACACTGAAATCAAATAGATAGATAGTCATAGGTTTTTACAAAAAATTGTGCCCAAGACACATTGGTCATCTAACCTCAAAATGTATGCAAGATATCGAAAGTAAAACTAGTGATGCTCATGGTAACATGCTATAGATCTAGCTATCCTATGCAGTAACCACATCCATCAGTTAGGAATGCCTATAGTGTGGCACTGCAGTTGCATGGGTAACTCTTTGATCCGGCAATCTGGAATCTCGAAGGTCAAACCCTCTATGTGCTGCCTAAGCTCAGACAAAGTCTCAGCGATGTCTAGATCCTGAAGGATTGATTTCTCAATAGCCCTCTCTGTTGGCTAATCTACTCCATGCTCTAGTTCCTCCATTGGTTGAACTCGACCAACATCTGCATTACATCAAAACTTTAGTTTAGTCTTGGGGAAAAAAAAAAAACAAAAACATTGTATAAACCTTAGGAAAATAAAAAATATGGTCAAACCATTCTTACCTATTTCACCCCACTGAGCGCTTTCTGGTAAGGCTAAGTATGGGTCTCCTCAGAAATCAACGCATGCATATGCATACTCATCAATGGCGACAACCTATCACCTGAACTAGGCAAATAACACAATTGATAACACAATGGTTGATTGGCCTGCATGCCTACCCATTAGTTCTACCCATCTCTGCATCCTCGGATCTCTAGGGTTAGACACACCCAGTGTCACATGCTGAGGCTGCATTAGTGGAATCTGCTTTGCGGAAAATGATGTAGAAATTTGAATAACTGTTAAATTATTCACCGAGATTATCCTGATCATACACTATTTTAGCTTCATGCATAATACATAACCTCTTCTACTATTGATCATTAATTGCAGAAATATAAACAATCGCATGCGCACATTAAAACCATAAAAAATCACACATATAAACACAGTATTTATGGGAAAGCTTAAAGCTGAAAACCCCCAACTATCTATATATTATAATGATAGAGATCATGTAACAATAATTGTACAAAATCCTCACAAGCTCTCAGTACAATCTCCAATTGTTACACACTACACAAGCTCAGATCTAACAAAAGACATGCTCCAATCTGCTCCACCTGTTAGCCTGCCTCTACTGCGCAATCCAGGATGAATAATGGCCCAATCTGAGTTCGAATCCCTCTGGTATGCACTGCGCAATCCTCATTGGCATCTCCATCAATGTGTGGTGCAAACTCAAGCACCAGTATGGTCACAACTGATAGTCACACTTGCTCTTTCACCTACCTCTCCACTGGTCTCCACTGAAATTGTACATGCATTGAAGTTAACTGATGTATTCTTTAGTTGATTTATGAGTTTATAATTAGTGAATTAATTAATAATTAATTCACACCACTCTCACTAGTGTATCAATCAGTTAGACTAGATACAACTAGCTCAACTATGTTTAACTGAGTTAAACTGAATACAACTCCACTAACTCCTCAATCAACTCCACCAAACTCTGTCACATGAGTTCTAACTGAAGTATCCATGCAATAGCTCCACTTAACCCTCAAGAATAGCGTAATTCCTTCTGTCAGCTCCTGTGCCACATCTGTGCACTTAACTGAAGTGCTCCAAGAGAATAAGATAATGTTTAGAGTCAAAATATTATTAAGAGCTAATAATATTCGACATATCTATTTTTAGACTAGCAATCTAAAAATAGATTCCGCCCAGTATGTCTAAAAATAGAAGTCCATCTATTTTTCCCAACTTGACCAACCATCCACAAATAGCATCCTGCAACTCATAGAACATGATCCATATGTCTAAAAATAGACATAGTCTAAAAATAGACTTTGCGCCAAAAATAGCCTGCGGGCCCACTTAGTGAAGGCGACTCCTTTCCACTAAGCTTATCATCTTGTTGCAATCTCAACACTCCCTCTCAACAAGATATGGATTATTTGCAACCCCTATCACCTTACATGGTATTCGAATTTTCTCCTGGTGAGTGCCTTCGTCGAATATTAGCATCTTTGATCCCTCAGTAGGAATGTATGAAAGTAACATGATCTTCCAGCTGCACACAATATACGATATGATGATCTCGGATGTCAATGTGTTTAGATCTATCATGAAATGCGGCATGATAGCAGGAGTTTGATGCAACTATGATTATCACGATAAATCACAATAGGCTCTAAGTATGGGCAGAACAACCAGAGCCCGGGATCTTCCTCATCCATATAGCCTCGCCTAACACCAAACTCGCCCTGCCTACAAATGCCTCTCGCCCGGGCGGGTACCACGGATCTCTTGCTTCTGGCATGCCAAGAAATTCTTGTCGACTCGATACTAAAATCCCTCCGGATGTGCTATTTACGCCAGTTTGGGCTCCACCCAATGCATCCGTGAAGCCACACAGCTTCACCTCATCCGACTGTTTGTACCACAATCCATATCCCGATGTGCCTCTGAGATATCTCAATACATGCTTCCCCGCCTTCCAAAAGAGCTTGGTAGGCTTAACCATAGCTTGTGAAAGCTAGTTAACTGCATAGCATATATCGGGTCGTGTATTGACTAGATACATAAGCGATCCCAGCAACTGTCGATAAACAGTGGCATCCACTAACTCCCCTGAAGTAGCATCCTCCTTCCTCCAACCACCAGGAAGAGGAGTATCAACAGGCATGCAGCCATGCATGTTGAACCTCTCCAGTATCTCCCAAGCATACTTACCCTGAGAAACAAACAGTCCACCACTGCGCTGCCAAATTTCCAATCCCAGGAAATAATGAAGGAGGCCCAAGTCCTTCATCTCAAACTCCTTTGCAAGAACCTCCTTGCATGAGAGTATCAACAGCTCATCACCTGTCAAAATAAAATCATCTACATAAAGTACAATGATCAACAACTTACCCTCCACCACAATCTAGTATAGGTTCAGATCCGCCTCACTCTTGGAGAATCCAAGTCCGGTGAAATAACTGTCTATCCATGTGTACCAAGCACGAGCTGCTTGTTTCAACCCATACAACGCTCTCTTGAGCCTGCACACATGCGACTCACTGTTGAAGATCTCAAAACCTTCTGGCTGCTATATGTACACCTCCTCCTCAATGACTCCGTTGAGGAACGCAGTATTCAAATTCATCTAATGAATGTGCCACCCCATATGCACTGAGAGAGCAAGACTCATCCGTATGGAAGAATACCTTGCGACAGGTGCAGAGGTCTGCTCATAATCGATCCCCTCAATCTATGAAAAGCCTCGGGCAACAAATCTTGCCTTGTACTTCTCCACACTCCCGTCAGCTACCTTCTTCACTTTGTAGATCCATCTCGAACCCACCACTAATTTCCCTTCCAGCCTTGGGACAATCTCCCATGCACTGTTTCTGACAATCGAATCATACTCTTCCACCATGGCATCTACCCATGCGGGGTCCTCCACAACTTACTCGAAAGAGGATGGCTCTGTCACGATACACTTGCTCATAAGAGCCATGTATCCAGTATACCGGTCAAGTGACTGTCTCTGTCTGCTCTGTGATGTAGGTGCTGTAGTGCTCAACTTATTGTTCCTAAATTGAGGTCATAAATTGTCAACCAGGGCTAGTAAACTGCTAAAGTGAGGTGCACTATATGTGCCTAGGTATCTGTTTCTCACTACGTTGTATTTAGTGTTTTTCTGATGTTTTGGTTTTTATGATTTTATGTTAAAAAGGAAAAGAACTAAGTGTTGGTAAAGAGAAGTGGATAGTTACACTAAAACATAGCAAAACCTATTCTAAACTGTGTAAGGCACTAAATAGCACAAAATGAAAAGCTTGATAATGACTTATGGCAAAGAAATAAATCACAACATGAACTCAATAACTCACACATGAACTCATCCAATTCATTCATTAGAAATATGTTGGAATAGCTTGAGGAAAGGACAAGTTTAGTGCAATTGAGGTTCTCCTAAGTAAACAATCATATTACAATATTACAAAGAATCTCATTCATGGCTAGAAGTTTATTGGAACACAATTAAAAGAGACTATTTGTAGCACAATAATATTTCTACTCTAAATTAACTTGTAATGCTAATATTAATCCATTCTGCAGCTCAGCTTATCACTACTAAACCTCATTTATAAAGTTAGAGATTTTTTAGAATAGTTTTGGGAAAAAGGCTTATTTGTGAAATTGCAAAAGATTGCAGAACAATCAAGGCCTTAAACTGATATCAATAATTCATTCTTGTCCATATGATGATGCATTAATAGAAAGTCAGAACGAGATTAGTTTGTAAACAATGAAGGCCGTGAAGTCTAATTTTGACAGTCAACACAACTTAAAGAACAATGAATGATATTGAACTAGAATGCAATTGATCAAACTTGAAACACAGTGACCACAACTAAACTAAAATTCCATTAACCTAACTTGAAATACAGTGAATTAAAAATAAACTAGAGTGCCATTATCAAACTTGAAATATAGTGAAAGAATTAAACTAGAATGACATCTACCTCCGGAGTGCTACAACTAGACTAAAGATGCAACTAATCACTGAAATGTTTAAGCTCTATCTCATTCGAAATTAGTGATATTTTGGAATAGTATGTAGAACAGGACTGGCTGCAACATGTTATGTAAATGAGCATGAAAGTATAAAATTCAACAAAAAATAACAAAGCTCTAAAACACCACAGCTATGCCTCATCCGAAATTAGTGATATTTTGGAAGAGTTTATAAGATCATGACTAGTTGTAAGAACTGATGTAATTGAGCACAAAAACGAAATGCAACTAACTCCTAAAACACTAAAATTATACCTCATCCAATATTAGTGATATTTTGGAATAGTTTGTGAAAACAAGACTAAATTGTAGTATCCAATGCAAATGAACATAAAACGCAAAGTTCAGAAAATTGATTAAACTAAGAATGAAACAAGGCTATTGTACTTATCTAAACCATATGAACAAAGCTTCTCAGGTAGCAGGGGCCCTCTACCACTGGATTAGCACGTAAATTTACTCAATATTGACTCAGCTCTTGCAATAAAGTGATGCTTCTTTCATTAAAAGAGAAATTATTCAAAACAGAGTATTTACGGTCTTCTGAGATCTAGCAATAAAACATAAATATAGCTAAGTTGTTTCTCGGTCTCCCGAGCCATACTTATAAAAAAATTACATAAATGTCTTTGAGATAAAACAAGAGTAATTTTTTTTTCAAACTAAAATCGAACTAGGACTCTGGTGGTGGCCTCGCTCTATGATTAAGGACATTTGTACAGTCCTTGTCCTATTAGAAGTCTGTCACCTAGTTTTGGTTTCCCACGTGCATAACCGCCTGTAGACTCGCACTCAGACTTCGTGGGGAGCAAGAAATGATGGGGGAGTGACGTGGAATACAACCATATGAATTTTTCCTTGTGGTGACACCTGGAACCTGCATAAACATGAGAACGACTGCGGAATAGGCGACTTGCTACAGAATGACTGTGTTCTGTAGCGAGTCTAGTAAAAAATTGCTACAATAACAAAATCATGAAAAAATAGCACGTTAGTCATTATACACATTCTTGAAGTAATCCTAATCAATCCTATTGATCATTTAAGGCTGTAATTGATGAGGGAAAAAGAAAATGAAGTGAAATGTGGTGGAAAAGAAGGACATCTTTGGGGCTCAACAGGTGCTCCTACAACCTTCTCTGCATCTTGAGCCAGTTGCTCAGCTTCTGTAGTGCGCTTCCACCCTCTGATGGTTGGCGCTGCCTGAGTGGTCTCTTCCACTCCATGAACCTCCTCTTGTGGTTGATCCACATCCTGAGGCTCATCCTTAGGAACTAATAGCTCCTCCTCTACATGCAAGTGTGGCTCCCTCTCAAGCGAACACTTCATGGCTTTCTCCTCCTGAAATTTGATATCCCATCGCACAACAGTCTTGCGACTATCTAGAAAATACACATGATAGTTGTGGGGCGTATCAGTGTACCCCACAAATATCCCAACCTCTGCGGTCGGCTCCAGCTTCTTCCTGACATCCTTCATCACATGAATGTAAACAGGTGAACCAAAAATCCTCAAATAGGAAATATCAGGCCTCTTACCAGAAAATGCCTCCTTGGGTGTACTCATGCCAAGTATCCTGTGAGGACAACGATTCTGCACATATACTGCAGTATTTCATGCCTCCGCCCACAAGTGAATGGGTAGGCCTTGATCATGCAACATCGCCCGTGCAGCACCCATGATCATTCTGTTCTTCCGCTCAGCAACCCCATTCTGCTGTGGGTTATGAGGTGCTATGAGCTCTCTTCGAATTCCTTCTGCGCTGCAAAAGTCCTTGAACTCGCCAGAGATGAATTCACCACCATTGTCGCTCCTTAGAGCCTTCACTAGCTTCCCCGATTCTTTATCAACCAGTGCCTTGAACTCACAAAACTTTGAGTATGTCTCGCTCTTCTTCTGCATGAAGAAGATCCAGCACTTACGAGAAAATCATCAAAAAATATCACATAATACCTGTGCTTTGCTGTCAAAGCTGCTGAGAAAGGTCCACACACGTCTGTGTGAATTCTCTCAAGGATCGTCATGGCTCGACTATCCTTCTCATAAAAGGTGGCTTTCACAAATTTTTCCAAGGTACAACCCTTGCACTGATCTGACTACGCAAGAGTGCCTTTAGGAAGCCCAGTAGAAATATGTTGTAGTATCTTCAAAGCTCCATGTTGAAGGTGGCCCAATCTCCGATGCCACAACTCGCCATCATCCCGGCTCACCACTCCTTCTGCCTTGCCTGCCATTGCTGCGCAGCCATCTACCTGCAATTGATAAATATTCTTAACTCGAACCCCTATCCTCCGGGTCTCACCAGTTGCCTTACTGCGCAGGAAAGCCTTTCCCTCGCTAAAGACAACATCATATCCCTTGTCTTCTAACATCGCCACAGAGATAAGATTCTTCTTCAATCCTAGAACATGCATCACTTCCTTCAAAACGAAGGGTTTACCAGACTCCCTCTTAAAGGAAATGGTACCGATACCGGTTGCACTGTATCTACCATCATCGCCCATCTCGATGTGCACTCCAAGATCTTTCTCATCCAGATCAGAAAACAAATCTCGATCTCCTGTCATGTGAAAAGACACACCACTGTCTAGAAAGCATACTGAACCCATCACATTTGATACCAAGCATGCGATCAGCGAAAAATCTAGCTCAAACTGCGAGGCTAAGGCCTCTCCAGCTGCAGATCCAGCAGCCTACTTATTTTTCTTCTTCTGCGGACAATTTGTGGCATAATGTCCGTGTTGGTGACAGTGAAAGCACTTCACCTTGGACATAACCTACTTGCCTTTTGCAATCCTAATGAGAAGCTTTCGCCGCCTTCTTTTGTTAAAGCACAATTCTCTTCATCGAGTTCTCGATGAAGATCCGTCCCCAAGATTTCTCACTTATCTCCTCTTGCACAAGATCTGACCAAAGTCGCTCCCATCCTGGCAATTTCTCCCGACCATTGACAAAGTCCTGATAGGAATGCCAACTCTTTGGAAGCCCAAGGAGAGCCAAGCTCACCAAGTCCTCATCATCTACAGTCACCCCCACACTTCCCAACTCACCCCTGCATTGGGTGAACTTCATGAGGTACTTGGGCATACTGTCGCCTTTCTCCATCTTTATGTTTCTGAGTTTATCCTTGAGCGCCAACTTCCTCTGGTCGCTCTTGCTTTGGAATAAATCTATCAAGGATTTCCACATCAAGAATGGAGAAGCCTTACCATGTAGGCTAGATACTATGTTATCCTTCATGCCCTCCAATAGAATCCTTCGACACTTTGCTGTCTTCTTTTGCCATGCGTCAAGTACGGCAACATCATTAGAAGTAGGCTTTGGGACTTCAGCATCTATGAACTCCTTCAACCCATTGTGATCTAGCACCGCCTCCATTTTGTCCTTCCATGCAATATAATTCGAGCTGCCCTCAAGGGCATACTACAATTGCAATCCGTTGAAAGACATCTCAACTTCGACACCAAGAAAACACTGTTGCAAATTCGAATTCCACCATCACAAAACTCAACCGCTTCAATGTGTTGCAATTTCTCCAATGATCAATATCACTCCGATACCATGTAGAAATTTGAATAACTGTTAAATTATTCACCTAGATTATCCTGATCACACACTATTTGAGCTTCATGCATAATACATAACCTCTTCTACTATTGATCATTAATTTCAGAAATATAAACAATCGCATGTGCACATTAAAACCATAAACAATCACACATATAAACACAGTATTTATGGGAAAGCTTAAAGCTGAAAACCCCCAACTATATTTATATTATAATGATAGAGATCATGTAACAATAATTGTACAAACTCCTCACAAGCTCTCAGTACAATCTCCAATTGTTACACACTACACAAGCTCAGATCTAACAAAACACATGCTCCAATCTGCTCCACCTATTAGCCTGCCTCTACTGCTCAATCCAAGATGAATAATGGCCCAATTTGAGTTCAAATCCCTCTGGTATGCACTATGCAATCCTCATTGGCATCTCCATCAATGTGTGGTGCAAACTCATGCAACATTATCGTCACAACTGATAGTCACACTTGCTCTTTCACCTACCTCTCCACTGGTCTCCACTGAAACTGTCCATGCACTGAAGTTAACTGATGTATTCTTTAGTTGATTTATGAGTTTATAATTAGTGAATTAATTATTTAATACCTATACCACTACTCATGTATCAACGTTAGACTAGATACAACTAGCTCAACTATGTTTAGATTAGTTAAACTGAACACAACTCCATTAACTTCCAGACCAACTCCACCAAACTCTGCCACTCCGAGTTCTAACCGGTTCCATGCAATAGCTCCACTAAACCCCTCAGAATAGCATAATTCCTTAATTCTTCCATGGGAGTGTAATTACAGCATCTATGCACTTAAACTAAGTGCTCCAAGAGGATAAGATAATGTTTAGAGTCCAAATATTATTAAGAGCTAATAATATTCACATCTTTATTTTTGACTAAAAATCTAAAATAGATTCCTAAATAATATATCAAAATATAAGTCCATCTATTTTTCCCGACTTGACCAACCATCCACAAATAGCATCCTGCAACTCATAGAACATGATCCATATGTCCAAAAATAGACATAGTCTAAAAATAGACTTTGCGCCAAAAATAGCCAGTGGGCCCACTTAGTGAAGGCGACTCCTTTCCATTAAGCTCATCATGTTGTTGCAATATCAACAAATGAAATGAGGATCGAACCATAATTGAAGTTCTTCTTCCTTCCTCCCTTTACTTTGTTCAGTTTTTCCTTTATTTGGGAAAGTACAGCTTCAGACCAGTTGAATATTGTTGGCTCCATGCACTCTAGTGCATACTGCATATATGATCTATTCGCTACATATAGTGTAACGGTGCCGTCAAGTTTTGCGATCGTGAAAAGAATGGTTCTCAAAGGCAAATCTCAAACATCATGGATGTTTATTTTCCCATATTTGCTTGGCTCTGCCCCTGGATAGCAATACTGCAAAACATAGTCTCTCACTGTCTCTCCTCCAAGAGTAGACCCTAAGAGGGAAACGAGCAAACCTCTCCTCGAAAAACCTATGAGAAAATATACATCCTCCACTATAATAGGAACCACTTTTTTCCTAATATGAAATTCCTTAATAGCCAGATCCCATGCTTGAACTAGGAACTCCAAGAGTTCTATTTGTTGCCACATCCCTGACAAGCGAAAGTACTTTAACAACCCACAATCTCTTAAGGCTCTTATTGTACCCGGATCATTGAGGGAAACCATATTCTGTTCTTCATGCTCTCTTTCTCTCCATGTAATCGTCATTATAGTCCGATGAAATCCTGAAACATAACCATAATACTCATTAGACTCCTTTCAATGCAAAAAATTAGATAAATTTTGAGCATAGTGCAAGAATAAAAAATGGAGATTGCGCCCAAATAGTCTTGAAGAAGGGACAGTGCATTGCATATGGAGCTAGACTTCAATTTAGGTGCTCTACAATGAACTTTTCGATGCTCAAGGGTGCGTTTCCCTCTTTAGAAGAAAAATTTACCCTAAGGGGCTCAAAACCCTAAAACTTTGCAATGAAAGGTAATGAATTGACTACTGAAAGAAAGAGAGGGTTCATGGCATTAACCTGGATCAAACAATGATGAAAATCGTTCACAAAATCGATCGCAATCGACAACTGAAGTTCGGGGGAAAAAGAAAGTTCAAAGCTCCAAAATTCAAATGGTAACTATTGACTGGTAAAAATGAATAGTAAAAAACTTTCTATTGTCATTTGATTATTTGCAATGAATATTTATTGTTGTAACTATGGTTTTGTTATATTTTTATCATGAAACAAGTATTTTTTAATCCATTTGATGTTGTTTTGAATAGGTTTTACAATTGATGAACATATTAGTTGTGCAGATTTATTTAAAGAATGATTTGACCACAAAGAATACTTTTATCCTTAATTTTCGAGCTTTGTTAAAAATGAAAAAGGACTTGGAGCGCACTTTTATCTCTTTTTCGAGCTTCTATAACAGTGAAAAAGGAACCCCTGGAGGCTTCTTTTCGCTATTTTCAGATTCTGATAATGTGAAAATATTGCCGAGCACTTGTATTTTCGAGCTCATAAAAGTAAATAAATTGATATCTACTCAGCATAAGTTTAACCCTTTTCCAGACTGAGATAGATTATTTACGAAAAAAGAATACCTTAGTCAAACATGATTAAAGAGGTTCTCTAAGATATTATTTTACACTTTTTCGGATCTGAGCAACAACTTTACGAAAAATTACTTATGGAGTTTCTTTCGTCCTCATTTTCAAACTCTCTAAATATGAAAAAGGACTGGGCTGTCATTGTCGTTAGGCTCATTAAAACATAAAATAGTGATGGGCTTGTCGATCATGCAAGAATCAAGTTTCATTCATCGCTAGAATTGCTAAATTATTAAATAGTGATACAATGTTCACCCAAAGGGGTGAATTATAGATCAAGGATATGTTATCCTCAAGCTTGTTAAAAAATAAAGAGGCACTGGCCGGAAAATGACCAGGAAAATTTGGGAAGGTGAACAGAACTTTTTACAGTAGCAAGTCGCTCTTGAACATGACACTTCACTCCATCACCATGACTGTTTGGGTTGGGTAATCTTCTTGAAATTTCATTCATACCTATGGTTAATTATACCTTCACCTCGGTTTTGGGTCAATTCTTCCAACTCATGTCAGTGTCACCGATATGTTCAAGAGAATTCATCCAGTGAATACTCATCTTTCCGCAATACTCATAAACCTTCATTCTCATGAAAGTCATCCTTGAACATTGCTATATCAAGTCATCCTTTGTCTCCAAAATTAGTAACTCCCGTTTCGCAATAAAGTGGCTTCCTGTTGACGACAAATCATCATCTAGGAAGTTCACTTAGAAACATCATATTCTAGTACCATGAGGCTTGCTACAACATCGACAAGATCCTCGCTTCCAAATTTTTGACCGAAATATTTTGTTTGGCGTTCGACATCAAATCATCTATTCGCGCCTTACAAAATGTTATGAATTACCTTGAGGGCCATTGAAATCAATGATGGTTCTCTCGCATTTTTTAACAACTCACATCATTGGCTGGTAATCAAACGATGTCATACCATGTTCGACTACAAATCATATATTCACATGGTTAGAATTGTACCTGAACGATCGAATGAACGAGATAAGAAGACCCCCGATCTAGTTTCAGCCATCCGGGTTGCAATTTTAGGATTGTTTTACACATCATCTGTACGGTGACCTTACATACAGATCATCATCTGAACATGGGCCTATATCTATAGGCATGTCTGTATTGGGAAACATTCCAATGTAGATGACTTTTTACACTATGTACATGTTATTAGATAGTCTATGTGCCAAGCATGGGAATGCCTTCCCTCAACAATTCGTGATCAAGAGGATATATCATGATGCAATGTATTATAATATCGATGTAGGTCACCACTCTGCTTTAGCTCCAACCCATCACAGTGCAAAGCATCTCATTCAAAAAATATTGTTATTATTATTCTAAATTCATGCTTTAGGGGGAAATCTATTATAGGTCAATTTGGGCATCATTGCCAATGACATGGTTAAACTGGACATCATCCCCAGAACCAATGAATAGGGTCTATAATCCCCTATAATTTCAGTTGCTACATGCCCTAAGACAAAGAACAGAGACAAATCATCCATGACTTCCATTGCAAGGTTTCTAAGTTTTGAAGTATATGTGATATCAACTATGAGCTCACCAACGCAGTATCTCAAGGGGCTAAGTGCATTGCATATGCAGTTACCCCCATTAAAGGGTACTCTACAAAGCACTTCCCGACACGCAAGGGTGCCTTGGTCAATTGGGAGCGAAATTATCATTGTGCCAGAATCTCCACTTGGCTAGTGCCTTCTAGAAGAGTGCATATGTGTTGAACTTCGAATCTGTGTGTCCATTTGATACCTCTGAGCTTGGGAACATGTCTTGCCTATTATTATAAATTCATTGATTGTGAGACTACCTTCAGCTCATCTATAAATTGAGCACAAATCCTAGTGCTTGAGAAGGAATAAATTGAGTAGAGAAATGCTAGTGGAATTTCAATTGAAGATTTGATTTGAGTGATATGCTGTTGGAGAGATGTTCATTGTGATGAGGTTGGGATGATGTTGGAGATGGTGACATCAAATAAATCGTTGGTTGTAACCACCCCTTCTATCCATTAATAAAGATTGTTGTTTAATTACCCACATATGTATCTGTATAAGATTCTATCTTTCATATTATGAATTCTTATCTGATGTATATGGTTCATGTCTCATTTATTTAATTGAATAACTTGAATAGCCATCTGTATATTACAATCTCTTTGTTTTTTAGTGCTCATTCTTGCAGGAAATATTTTGGCGATCTAGCTTGGATTTGAAGCTACAGCAAGAGCGACAGAAGGAGAATAGGAAGCGCTTGGACCCCAGGTAAGTTTCTTTATCTATTATATGTGTCTATTTACTGTTAGGAAAAGTATCTGCAAAGTATTTAATCTATTGTTCTAAATTTATATCACTACATTTAGGGAAGAATGTCTTATCCGTAATTCATAATTTCGCATATCACCCTGTTATGTGGAATGGTGCACCTTAGTTCAAGTACCACACACTCCCCATCATTATGCTTTCCATGCATGTGATAAGGGTGATTTCAAGCTCGAACTGTGAAGCTAAATTTTAACCTTCTCCTCCTCCTGGGATCTTCTTGCTTGAATTTTAGTGTGGAAACTTAGTGGCATAGTTCCCAAATTCATGAAAATTGAAGCATTTAATTTTGGACAATTCTTTCTACTTGCCCCTTTAGCTAGATTCTGGTTTGGTTTTAGATTTCTTCGCTTTTCCCTTTCCAACCAATACAAAATTTTCCTCATCCTCGCCCTTGGATGAAGTCCCATATCTGGTGTTTCTCCTTATCTCCTCTTATACCAAATCATACCATAATCATTCCCAATTCGGTAATTTCTCCCTCTCGTTTACTAAATCTTAGTAACTATGATAGCTTTTGGGGAGACCTAGAAGAGCTAGAATTACCAAGTCATCTTCTACAACCTTTACACCAACTCCACCAAGTTCTCAAAAACTTGTGTGAACCTGCTTAGATACTGCAAAATAGTGTCATTCTTCTGGATCTTGATATTTTGAAGTTTATCCTTGAGCACCAACTTCCTCTGGTCACTACTATTCTTGAACAATTATATTAGTGCTTTCCACATTGTGAAAGGATTTTCTTTCCCTTGGATATTTGAGACAATGTGGTCTCGTACTCCCTCCAAGATTATTCTCCTCGCCTTGGCTACATCTTTCTTCCACTAAGCTAGGTGTTGTGCATTATATTCCTATGGTTTTTAAATATATGTTTTGACATATTCTAGAAATCCATTTTCATCTAATATCGCCTCCATGTGATCCTTCCATGCAATGAAATTAGAGTTTCCTTCCAATGCATACTCTAGTCTCGACCCATTGAAGGTCATCTTCCCAACTCCAAAGAGATTCTGCTACACTGATCTGCAAATTCAAACCTCTTGAGAATTTTTTTTTAAATTCCCTCCTAATTTGAATCCTGCTTCGATACCATGTAGAAATTATGGCGTAGAATTGCAACTGCTCATGAAATTTTAATCTAAATCACAAGACACAATAGTACTATATTGCTCTACAAAATTCAATTCACAATTTAGAACATCAATCACAAACATGCAATGAGAAATAACATACATGCATATAGTATTTTTCTAGGGGAAAGAAATCTGCTAAAAACCCCTTTTATTGCTTTCAGTAATCTGATGAATATATATGTATTACAATTTCTTGCATAGACTAAGCACAACTTGTAAGTGAATAAACTATATCTTTGCTCACTGAGAATATCTGACCCATACTTATTTAATTTATGCCTCTGCTTGAGCCCTTATTTCCTTTCTCAATTCCCAAGGAATTAGGCCCCTATTATTCATGAAATTACTCCAAAAGATTGTGCAATTCCAAAGCTTGATCATCTAATTGCATGCAACACTTGTACACTCAAGACTGGTCCAAAATTTATGTTACATTGCCTTGGAATATCCACCACAACTGGAGAAATCGAATTATATGCATGCACTAGCTATTTTGGGTTGATTGATCAATTAAATGGATGATCACTGAGTTAGACTAAAGTCCCACTACAGAACTGAATTTCCATTAGTTCCTCCAATAGTTAGAACTAGTTTAATTTAAAATAACTTGAAATAACTGACCTTGATTGCTACAAATTAGAAATTGCACATTCTTAACTGAACTCTAACTCCTCTAACTTGAATTTGCTGAGTTAACTGAGTCAAAAGAGCCATGTCACCTCAGTTAACTGAATCTAAGTTGTCTGCTAATGTGAAAATTTGAATGTTCTCAATTTGACAAAGGCAAAGTCAAATTGAGATTTTCTTGCTACATTTTTCAACATTGACTGAAATCTCCACGATGGGACTTGAAATCTTCGATCAAATGATGGAGAATTTATTCTATCCCATAGTCCATTAACTGCGGCAAACTCTAGATAAGTAACCTCCACAAACCTTTTTACTAGACTTTTGTGGCATGGTTTTGTGTCATGCTATGTCATCACACTGCCATGTGTCACCTTGTGAGTGGTGCCACATGTCACCCAATATATGAGCCACTTGGACACATGATAGTGCCAAATATGCATGTCATGTTTCATTGCCATGCCATGCCACATCATCATCACGTTGAAATCACTATGAACTAGATGCCATACCATTTTCCAACTCATCCTCATCATCAAATAAAATGTTTCTGCCAACGTCATTGTGCCAACGTCGTATGTTTCTCGACAAATTCCTTTGTTAAATTAAAATGGCCCGAAGTGATAATTTTACGTTACATGGTAATGCTGGACAATTCTCCATCCTATGGAATTTTTTATCCGTGGTCCATGTCTAAAAGTTTTGCTAATAAAAAGCTCCACGACGAATGAAAATTTGTGTGTCATATGCAAGGATTATTCTTTTTTATGGGTTCTATCAATTTTGACATTTCTAGGACCTCTGACTAAGAGCTTCATGGTACATTGTGAAATAAATCGTTAAATAACATAAATTTTTGTCACCTTGTGCCTTATACCTACTAGAGGAACCGTGTGCCCCTAGAACCCTACCAAACTTCAAACCTTCATAACCCTTGATCCCTTTGGGGATTTCAAAGTGCCATATACTGTTAAAAAGGTATTTTTGAATACTATCCAACCATGCACTTTACAAGATCAATTTTCTTGATCCACGACAATAGAAATTCCTTCAAAAATAGGCTTTTAGATATCAATGAAAATCATGACAATCTTCAACAAGCTCCCCCTGAACTTGACACTACTTGACATCAATGACAATACTTTTCTCAACAATATCCCCCTTTGGCATTGATGGAAACACTAAAAATTCCAAGTAATTAATGATGATGCTTTTTGAAAACACTCCTCTTGGCATGCTCCCCCTTTGACATCAATGGAAAAGGGTATAAATATTTCATATATGAAAATTCTCCCCCGTGAGGAAATATAATAGGATGTTGATGATTTTTGTTGTAAGTACATGCTCCCCATGAAATTTTGAGAGGACAATTCATCTATGATGTTTCAATGTTTGCTCATTCTCCATCTATGTATGATTTTAAGAGTCAATTTCAAAGGAATCTACACCTTTGACCATCCTCTCTCTAAACATGTTGTTCATAATACATGGGTTGCTCACTCTTTGCAACTACAGATTTTTTCTCACTTTAATAACTACTCATGATCTGCTTCCCTTGCGAAATTTTCCATGTATGTTGTAACCATAATTTGTTGCTATTGTTTTCTCACTCTTCTAGTTTTCTTTAGAGAAATTACACGCCAATCACTCTCCCCTTGGACATAACCATCTACTACTCTCACTAACCTTGTACTACTCTTATTGGTCTTGAGACTCTGAAGTTTCTTTCCCTGCTTATCTTTGGAATTTTAGTCATACTATCTTTGAATACTTTATACCATATGCCCTCTTTCAAAATAAATTAGTGACGAAGAGGAGGACACCACTCCCAAATTTTGTTGTAAGTATTTAAAGGGATCTCTTGAAAGGGGATTGGTGTATATATCATTTATTTTTTCCTTAGTTGATATATACAACAATTGTATAATGTGATCAAGTACTTGTTCTCTAATAAAGTGATACCTAATAGGTATATGTTTATTTTTTTAATGAAGAAAATGATTCTTTGATATACATATAGCATTGGTATTATCACATTTGATGGGAATAGGGTCATCATAAATTATGTCATGTATTGAGTGTTTGCTTCATCCAAAGTATTTGAGTGCAACATGCTACAACTACTATGTACTTGACTTCAACAGTAAATAATGAGACATAGGTTTTTTTTTTGCTCAACCATGCTACAAATGAGTCTCCTAGAAAGAAGGCACCACCACCTGTGCTCTTTCTATCATCTACACAACTAGCTCAATATGCATCTGTGTATGTTTTCAATAAGAATTTCTTGCCCTTTGGATACCACAATCCATAGTCCATAGTTCCTTTTAGATATTTGAAAATTATTTTTGTAGCTAACAAGTGGCTTTGTTTGGGTGTTGATTGATATCTTGCTACCAAACAGATATTTTGCATTATGTCTAGTTGTGAGGCTGCAATATAAACCAAAATACCAATCATTGATCTATAAAAGTTTTGATAATTTTTGGTGACTCATCATATTTACTTAACTTACAGTAGGTGACCATAGGAGTGTTAAAAAATGAACACTATTCCATTTTGATTTTTTTCAAAATTTATTTTAGATACTTTCCTTGGGAGATGAACATTCCTTTTGAAGTTTGTGTAATATGTAAAACAAGGAAAAATGAGATTTCTCCAAACATAGACATTTCAATTTCAGACTTCATTTTTACAAACCCTTGGCTTAGTGAATCTACATTAATGCCAGAAAATATATCATCATCATCATCATCATCATTAACAACAACAACCAAAAGATCCTTATTATCATATTTTACATATAAATTATTGTTAGTTATCCCTATTTTTAAGCCTTGATTTTATCAATATTTGTCTAATAGGGAGTACCATTCCCTTGGTTCTTGCTTGAGTCGCTATAATTCCTTTTTCAACCTACATATATCATCAAGATTTTTTTATTGCAAAAAACCTCCAAGTTGTTCTATATACACCTATTCTTCAAGTTCTTCATTTAGGAAAGTTGATTTCACATCCATATGATATAATTTGAAATTATCATGACATGCAAATGTTAAGAACATTATGATTGCTTCTAATCTTGCTACAGGAGCAAAAGTTTCTTCAAATCCAATCCTTCAACCTAAGCATAAACGTTGCACACTAATCTAGCTTTGTTTATGAGGATTTGTCCATTTTAATTCAACCTATTCTTGAAGACCCATATTGTACCTGTGACATTCTTATCTATTGGTTTTGGAGTCAATTCCCAAGTCTGGTTCTTTTCAATTTGGTTTATTTCCACATTCATGGCACCTATCTAATACTTGTCTTCACTTACTTGAGAGAATTTTTTTGGTTCGATGATGGATAACATGGAAATCTATGCCTAACTACAAGTGTCTCCTAGTTTTCTTATTATTTGAACTCCTACTTCCTTATTACCAATAATCTCACTATCAAGGTAGTTCTTTTGTACATACCTTGAATACGGTTTAAATGAGTGCATCCTACTTATTTTCTTCCTTCTTTTTTGATTCTTCAAGCTGATCTCCCTCTTCTCCATTGATGGTCTAATTAGGTGGATTAATGAATCTCATTTGCTTGCTTTTGAAAGGAAATTCCTCATCAAATTTTACATCAATATATTCAACTATTTTATTGCAACATTTTTATCCCTTTTTATGAAACCAACTCACAAAATAGAAGAAAATATATATGAACGACTCAGAAATCAGCCTCTTCGAGTGGGAAACCTCCTTTACATTATATATGTTGAAATTTGCAATAAGAAACAATGAAATTGGCATCAAGAAACATCAAGAAAATGCACACACACTAGTGTGGGATCATAGGTCACACATGAGTGAGGGATCCTAGTGACACATTAGTGTGCAACCGATTTTTAAATAAATTGGAAAATAAATTGTAATATTATCTCATAACAACTTGTAATAGTTAACTAAGTGTGATAGACATAGTTAGCTCAAGAATTTCGAGTTGAGGGTAAAAGTATAGGCATGTAGAGTGATTCTATTTTCTACAGGGTCCAGTTGCAGTTGTAGCACTAGTGTGGTGTGAGTGGGATCAATTAACTCACATTAATTTAGTTAAAATCAATTTAACTAGTTAATCTAACTGTTTGATGAGCTAGTGGAAGATCAAGTGAATTAAAATAGATTTAATTCACAAGTAGTGATCTACCAAGTAACTGATGATTCATTATTAATAGTTGCATGCATCTCAATTCTTATGGAGAACCAGTTGAGACAAAGGTTTAGGAAAAGTAAACTATCAGTTTTATTTTTGGCGAACTGCCCAGGTGTAGTTATAAAGTTAGAGGAAGGCTCCATAGGGATTGCACAGTCAAGGAAGGCTAATTATCCTATTTAATAGGGATTAATTTCCTAGGGATTATGTGAGCAAGGCTGGGCTAAGGAATGACTGAGAATTGGCTAAGTGTTGGTCAATTTTGCCTAAGAATTGCTAGACAGTTTTGAGCAGGATCAGAGTGAGACAATCAGGATAGTGCAGGATTTTCTTAGTGTGAGAAAGCATTGTATTGTTTCATTATTATTTGACTATGTACAATATATTATAGAGGGGTTTTGAGTAGGTTATTTCCCCAAGAACATATTGTGTTGTGTGATTGATAATTTACTTTCTCTTACTTCCATGTGATTGAGCGATCATGTTTTATATTCCGCAAATATTGTAGAAGGATTCAATATCTTGTTTTAGTACACTGCATGATCCGATTGAATCCATTGGTGTAATTTATACAACATAAATGAAATATTATTGGATGATACAAATGAAAAGACCTACCATATATATATATATGAGTCTAAGGGGTCACAATATAACAATATGGGGACCACGTGGGCACAACAATAATAATAATGGGGCTACACCTATGGGGCACAATAATGACAATATGGGGGCTACATGGGCACAAAAATAACAATAATGAGGCTACACTAACAATAACAATAAGGGCTCCGGATGCGGATGGTCGTTAGGCACGATGGGACACATGGCCCTGACCATTTCCCAAAGCGCAAGGCGTGTGGTGGCCACATGGCCCTCCACGGTGCCATTAAAACTGCATTCATTCCGCCTGCCTGCAACATTTACTCTCCCCCGCGACGGCGTTACAACAGCCCTGGTCCGCCTGGTAATTGCATTATGGAAGCCAGTTCAATTTTCGCTGAGCTCTCCGACACTTCGCGCGGTTGTTTGGATCCCCTGGGCGGTGCGTGCCCTGTACACTGTGCTGAGCCAAGCGCTCGCACAAATATAGGCCGACGCTGCTCACTCTACAGTTGCATTGAGACTATACCTGGCGCGCATTTCTCCAACAGTGCCTTCTGCCCTGGTGCGTTCATTGTTCCTCAGCATACTCCTGGCTTGTTCGTTGCTCCGGCTCTTCCTGGAGCACACATTGTGCCTCAGATTCCTCTTGGTTCAATCGCTGCTCCGGCTCTTCTCCAGGTTCTCGAGTTTCACAAAGCAGAGCCTGCCATGCCTAGACTCAGACAGCGCATGACATGCCGTCGAGGAGGCACCCGCGAAAGTTCTGTAGGAGACCGCCCCTCCTCTAGTAGAAAATTCTCTGAATGCCCTTCTGGTTCTGCCCTTGGTCGACCGCCTGCCTCCCCTCCGCCTGAAGCTCCTCATCACTTTGCCACCTCTGCCCCTCAGCCCGCTGGCAGTCACTTCATTCGCCAGACCACGCAGAGAGCGGAGCTGCGTTTCGATAGTGCTTTCAATCGCCCCTCCATAAGGGCCTATATCACAATTACTCTACGTGAAGATGCCACTCTTCACTCTCCTCCCTGGCCTGATTCCACTCCTGCTTCCCTTGACCCTCATCCCGCCTCTGTCGAGCCTAGGTCCACTTCCGCTGCAACGCCTCAAGATGACATGGGCAAACCTTCAGTCAATGCATTTCCCTCCCTTGGCCTCTCCTCCATGTAGGTGAACGCGGATGCTGTTCAGGGCACAGAGGCTCATAACGTGGAAGCTGACGCGGAAGACCCTGGGGATGACTTTGGCTGCCCAATTGAGGAGGAACAACCCTCTCCCGTCAACTCCAATTGACTCAGCTATGACATGGCGCAGTATGGTCTCTGAACTTGTTTATTTTCATAGAGTCGCTGGTCTTTTACAATACACAGTAGCTTACTGGTTTTTGTCATCGATAGTGTTAGCTTTTTGTTACTGTCTCATAACAATTATTACTATTCCACCGGTTTCCGTATACAAGGGCGGTGAGACTGATATTACAGAGCTGGTTTCCCTATATGGGCAGCTTATTTTCAGGATTATGCTTGACTTTCAAGCCCAGTTTCAGGCTATCACAGCTGAACTGCAGCAGTTTTGTACTATAATATTTACATAAATAGAATTAGCTCAATTTAGAAAAAAAAACAATAACAATAAGGGGCTATACTAGTATTATAGAGACCTACCATGCGCCTCCCCTTCAAATAAGTGTTGTCCTCAACGTTTGAGTAGATATGGATGCTTCTGTATAAAATTATCATCCTCCCATGTGGAATCTTCAACAAATAAGTTCTTCCACTTGATGAAATACTCTGAAATTAATCAATTTCGTAGTTTTTGAGTTCTTATTTCTGTGACTGCTTCAGGTTCGAATATCATTTTTCCTTCGTCGTCAAGTTTTGGAAATATTGTTTGAGCTGGAAGTTTTTCACCTATAACCTTCTTTAAGCATGAATCATGGAAAATTGGGTGGAATCAGGAAGATGCATGAAGATGCAATTTGTATTCCATAGTACCAATTTTTTTCACACCTTGTAAGGACCATAATAATTTGGCGATAAGTTATTATCCTTCTTAGCTTGATTGAGGGACATTTGTTTGTATGGTTGTAGCCGTAAAAATACCCAGTTTCCTACATCAAAACTTCTTTCACTACGATGTTGATATGCCTGTTGTTTCATTCGATTCTGAAATAAAGTTAGGTTATCATTTAAGAGGTGGAGAACTTGTTATTGATGCTTGATTTGATCTTCCACTACTTGAACCTTATAATTTTCTATTAAAGATGATTTTGATGTTTGAAACTCTAGTTAGCAGAGTTGTGCAATTATTCCTCATTGTTCTTTCTTTAGAAGCTTTGTCATTCCATTAGAGTTGATTATCTTTCCTGGTTTCCCTGTGATACCCCTTAATTCAACTTCCTTTTCTTCCTAAAAAAATTTCAAGAAAAGTTCTTGAAAATTAAAAGCTATTGTACCCAAAGATTCCACCCATTGAACTCTTAGTACAACATCAACACCACACATTGGAATGGAAAGCATTGTGCTATTCAATACACATTCTCCCATGCTTAGCTTGATATTATGGCACTTTCCAGAGCAATTTATAGTTCCTCCATTTGCAACCATCACTTGACACTTCGGTGCTGGATATAGGAAGAAATTCAATTCCTTGGCTATCTTACAATGAATAAAATTATGGGTACTACCTGAATCAATTAATACTATTACCTTTTTCTTCTTGATATGTCCTTCTATCTTGAGAGTTTGAGGAGTGGTAATTTCTTCCAATGCATTACAAGATATGGCCGTTTTCATTTCTTCTTTCTCTAAGGTTGGTTCCTAGTGTATATCCTCTTCTTTTGAATTTTATTGTTCCCTTTCTTCCTCCTCTTCACAATCTATGTAGGATAATTTATTATCAGCACACTTATGACCTTTAGTGTATATGCTATCGCAACTGTAACAAATCGATTTTCATATTTTTTCTTCCAATTGCTGTGGTGTTAACCTTGTAGGTTGTAGAAGGCTAGGAGCAATAACACTTCCATCTTTATAGTTGTGAGTGTTTGGCTTCCTTGTTGCCATAATTTTTCTTTCAATTTTTCTTGCTAACCTGAATGCCTTCTCCAATGAATCAAGTTTCGAAAGGCGAATCTCATGTTGGATGTTATCATTTAGAGTTCCTATGAAGACATCAATCCTATGCTCCTCTGGAATATAATTTACCCTTATATTCAATTTTTTGAAGTCCTCAATGTGTTCCACCATTGAACGCTTTTGTTTGAGATTTATCAATTGGCTAAATAAGGTGCTTATTTTTGTATCCTAAAAATGTGTTATCATTTCCTCCGTAAAATTTGACCAAGTGACAAGTTGTTTATGATAACAAAGTCATCGATACCATACAAAATGATTTGGTTCTAAATATAAAGTTGCAATGCACACCTTTTGTGTGTTTTGCACATTATGGAGATCAAAATATTGCTCCATATGTCGTATACATGTTATCGGATCCCTTCCATCAAAATTCCTTATATTGATATTTGGAATATGGTGGGTCTTCATTCCAACAATAGAGTCTATGAAATCATTATTAAAATTTCTTTTGTTCTCATCATGGGTTTCATCTACTACCTTTTCTCCCTTAGGAGTCATTTCTTGTAGCTACTTTGTCAAACCTTCCATGTCTTCTTTTAGACCATTCTTCAAGTCTTCCATGTTTCCTTTCAGACGTTTTTCTTCTATACCATTGATCTTAGCTTCCATGCCATTCTTCAAGTCTTCCATGTTTCCTTTCAGACGTTTTCTTCTATACCATCGATCTTAGCTTCCATGCCATTCTTCAAACCATCTAGGTATGATTTTAAACCATTCTTCAAACCATCCATGTCTGATTTTAAACCATCCTTCAAACCATCCATCTTAGCTTCCATTTCATTTTTGGTTACTTTTTGTGATAGCAAAATTTGTTGCACTGGTCTCGTAATTTTGATGTATCATGTTGTACTTCTTCCTCTTCATGCATCATAGTAAAGATTTATGAGGGCTTAATGGGAGTGGAATTATTTTTGGGAGGAATTTTAGAACCCAACATTGATACCAATGCTTCAATATGCCATTAGAATCACTTCAAACTTATTTTTTAAACAAAAGTTATGCAATTTTAAAAGAATACACACATTTTTCTCTCTTTTGAGGGTCTCGATATTGAACCTGATGTATCTCTGTGATTTTAGATTCCAAATATTTGATTTTATGTCCTATAGTGGCCCTCTGAGTCTTCTTTCCAATGTCATATGTCATACCTAATTTGTATTATTCCAGGTAAATTTATGCTCGATCTCCCACAATGACCTAATTATGGACTGGTTCAGTAGAGAGAAATTGTACGACGTGCCATGTGTCACTGTTTCAACCTTCAACTCTAAAATTGATAAAAAATAAACTAAATTTCATCCCCTTTCAGAAACTTTTTACGAAATTCAAATCCGATGCATGAAACGAAAGTTATGATGATTTTACCTTGGCCACCTATTTGAGATGAAATTACGGATCCTGCAAAAACCTTAACTTCCTTAGATTATATCTCCGAAAACATAGCGAAAAAATATCTCAAAATTTTTCAACAAAGTTCACCGAGATGTATTCTCCACATGGTAAAAATTTTAGCTTCTGAAGCCTTATAGAAAAAAAAATTCTTAGCGAAAAGTCCAAGATTACTAGTTTGAAGAAGCGAAACCCATCCCAAGCCCTGATACCAAATGTTATGAAACCAACTCGCAAAATAGAAGAAAAGGTAGATCAACGACTTAGAAATCAACCTCTTTGAGGGGGAAACTTCCTTTACATTACATAAATTAATAATTCTTGGATGATAAAAATGACAAACCTACCTTCTGTATATAGGATTCTAGGGGTCACAATATAAAAATATGGGGACCACATATGCACAATAATAACAATAATGGGGCTACACCTATGGGGCGCAATAATAACAATATGGGGACTACATGGGAACAATAGTAACAATAATGGGGCTACAATAACAATAACAACAATGGACTACACTAGTATTATAGGGACCTAACACCCTTGCTCTTTGTTGAATATCCTAAGAATATCCCTTCATCAACTCTAACATCAAACTTACCAAAATTTTCATCATTTTTTTATGTAACATTTGCTACCAAAAAATTTGAATTGTTTTATTGGTGCTAGTTTTCCATGCCACAATTCATAAAGTGGATTGTCATTATTTGGCCTGAGATGTGCTTTGTTTAAAATTTGGACTATTGTATGAATAACTTCAACCCAAAATTTTTATGGCAAATTTATTTCATGCATCATTGCTCTTGCCATTTATTGCATTGATATGTTTTGCCTTTCAACTACTCCATTTTGTTGAGGGGTGTCTATAATTGTAAATTGTCTCTTTATGTCATTTTCTTCATAAAAATCATCAAACTCATTTGGAGTAAATTCCCCATCTCTATTTTTCCTCACACACTTTATTTTGTAGCTAGTTAGATTCTTAGCTAGGGATTTGAAAAATTTGAGCTTTCAAAGGCTTTTGATTTCTCTCTTAAGAATGTGACCCAGGTAAGTCTAGCGTAATCGTCAATAAACAACATGAAGTATCTCTAACCACTTGTGGCCTTAGTTCTTGAAGGTCGACATAAATCTGCTTGGACTAGTTGTAAAGTTTTGTTGGTGAATACATGTTTTATTTTTTAAGGCACTTGTGCTTGCTTCCCCATTTGACATGATTTTCAATTTGTATTGTTTGGCTTATTAATTTTTGGTAAGTCTCTTACTGCTTCCTTTTTTTTTAGCTTTATAATGTGATAAAAATTCAAGTTCCCCAGTCTTTTGAACCACTAACAACTTTCATCAATTTTCCCCAAATAATAATCCTCATTTGCTTCCTTAAGAATACATACATTATTGGAGGTTCTCAAAGCCTTTGATACTATTTTTCCTGTGTTTGTTGACTTTATTTCACAATATTTGGAGTGAAAAGTAACATAATAACCTTTTTAATACATTTGGATTACAATCAAAAGGTTGTCCTTAAGTCCATCTACAAAAGGAACATCCTGAACTTTACCTTTTCCGTTGTCTAGACTCATTGTGCCTTTTCCCATAATCTTACCTGGAGTGTCATTACCAAGAATGACATTTCCTGATTTATTTTTGTTGAGTGACAAGAAATTACTTTTATCACCAGTCATATGCCCAAAGCATCCACTATCCACATACTCGTAGTTGTTTTGATTTTGAGAAAATAGAACAAGGCTACATTTATATTTCTTTTCTTCCATTTTATTCTTCCAAAACTTGGGTTCTTCATGTATTTTCTTATCCTGAGATGTTGACCTGAATTTTTTGACTCTACACTGAATTAATTTATGACCAAAGTTATTACAATTAGAGCATTCAATAACATCGAATAAGGGAGAAAAAGGAAAAATTTCCCTAGGATTATTTCTACCTGAATTTGCAAATATATTATGTTTATTTGACTGGTAATAATCATCTATTTTATTTCTTATCTAATTTCTTCTAGATATTTTCTGTAGTTCACAACCTTGTGACCAAATATTTTGTAGAAATAACAATAAAAATAGAAGAAATGTTATGAAACCGGCTCCAAAAATAGAAGAAAAGAGATATCAACGCCTTAGTAATTAGCCACTTTGAGGGGGAAACCTCCAATACATTACATAAATGAAAAATTCTTGGATGCTACAAATGACCAAAACCTCCTACTATATATAGGAGTCCATGGGGCCACAATATAATCCTAGCCAACCTAACAATAATAATGTAAGGGCACAATAATAACAATATTGGGGTTACGGGGGTACAACAATAACAATAAGGGGGATACACTAATAACAATAAGGGACTAAAATAGTAATATAGGGACCTAACATGCCCCTCTCCTTCAAAAAAGTGTTGTCCTCAACACTTGAGTAGCTATGGGTGTTTCTATATAAAATTATCATCGTCCCATGTAGAATCTTCAGTGGGTAAGTTCTTCCACTTGATGAGATACTATGAAATTAATCAATTTCATAGTTGTCGAGTTCTTGTTTCTGTGACCGATTCAGGTTCCAATTTGATTTTTCCTTCCTCATCAAGTTCTGGCAATATCGTTTGAACTAGAATATTTTCACTTATAACCTTTTTTAAGCATGAAAGATGGAAAACTGGATGCACTCGCAAATAAGTAGGAAGCTCCAATTTGTATGCCATAGTACCAATCTTTTGTAACACCTTGTAAGGACCATAGTAATTCGGCGATAATTTATTATCCTTATTAGCTTGCTTGAGGGACATTTGTTTGTATGGTTGTAGCCGTAAAATTACCTAGTCTCCTACATCAAAACTTATCTTGCTGCGATGTTGATCTTCCTGTTGTTTCATTCGATTTTGTGCCAAATTTAGGTTATCCTTTAAGAGTTGGAGAACTTCTTATTGATGCTCGATGTGATCTTCCACTGCTTGAACCTTAGAATTTTCTCTTACATATGATGTGATAAATGGTGGATGATATCCATAAAGTGCCATAAATGGGATCATTTTTTCTGCAGTATGGAATGAAGTGTTATACCACCATTCAGTGAGAGGTAACCACTTGACCCGTTGTGTTTGCTTATTAGATACAAAACAACGAAGATATCCTTCCAAAAATTTATTCACTATCTCAGTTTGACCATCAGATTGACGATGATAAGATGAGCTATGAGTTAGTTGAGTACCCAAACAAGAATATAATTCCGTCCAAAAATTTCCAGTAAAAATGGGATCTCTGTCACTTACAATAATATTTTGGTTTCCATGTAGCTTTTGATTTGTTTCCATAAATGCAATAGCAATTGTACTTGCTTTAATTGGATGAGATAATGCACAAAAGTGTGCATACTTGGTAAGTATATCAACTACCACCATGATGACACTCTTTCCTTCGGACTTAGGTAAACTCATGATAAAATCCATTGAAATCTCCTTCCAATGTTGACTTGGAATGGATAAAGGTTGTAGAAGACCTGGGGTCTTAATTGTATGAGCTTTATTTTGCTAGCAAACCAAACATTCTGCCACAAAGTTTTGAACATTAGATTTGAGGCCATCCCAAAAAAATTCTTTCTTCACCCTGTGGTAAGTTTTTAAAAATCCTGAGTGTCCTCCTAAAGAAGAAGTGTGCAATTCCAAAAGAATATTGTGTTTTAGTTGGAAATTACTGCAAATATATAAGAGATATTTGTACTATAAGGAATCAATTTTCCAACTAAATGTATCAGATGTACTAGGATCTTTTTGCAACTTTTGAATGAGTTTCCACACTTCTTCATCCTTCTTCCATTCATCCCTAGCTTCGGTTATCCAATCTAGTTGGATAATAGAAATGGCACAAAGCAATGCTTCCACCTCTTCATCCTTTCTTGAGAGTGTATCTGCAACAACATTTAGCTTCCCTTTTTTGTAGATGATTTCAATGTCATAACCCAACATCTTTGTGACCCATTTTGCTGCTCTTCTGAAGATAGTCTTTGTTCCAAAAAATGTTTAAGACTATCATGATCAGTTTTTACCTTGAAGTGTCTTCCCATTACGTAAGGTCACCATTTCTTTAGTGCATGTAGTATTGCCAACATTTCCTTCTCATAAATAGCTTTCTGTAAATACTTTCCTTTGATTGGATGACTTTCAAAAGCAATGGGTTTTCCTTCTTGCATTAAAACATCACCAATTCCATTTCTTGAGGTATCACATTCCACAATAAAGGTTTTTGTGAAGTCTGGTGTAGCTAAGACTAGTGCTAGGCACATTGCCTCTTTAAGATGTTCAAAGGCCTTATTTGCTTCACGAGTCCATGAAAATGCATCTTTCTTCAATAATGTTGTTAGAGGTGTTGTTATTCTCCCATAATTCTTAACAAAATTGCAATAATACCATGTTAACCCGAGAAATCATCGCAACTGCTTTACAGTTGTGGGGACTTTCCATTCCTTAATGGCTTTAATTTTGTTAGGGTCTACTTTAACACCCTCGTGAGATACAATATGACCAAAATATTCCACCTCTTGTACTCCAAAGAAATATTTGGATGTTTTTACATATAATTGTTTCTCCTCCAATAGTTTGAGCACCCTGTCAACATGTTGAACATAATCCTTCCAACACCTATTGTAGATTAGTATATCATCAAAAAATACTAACACAAATTTTCTAAGGAAGGGCTTGAAAATGGAATTCATCAACCCTTGAAATGTAGAAGGTGCATTGGTAAGGCCAAAAGGCATGACCAAAAATTCATAATGACCCGCATGAGTTCGGAATGTTGTTTTTGGAATATATTGAGTCTTCATTCTAATTTGATGATATCCCAAATGAATATCCAACTTGGTGAAGTGAATTGCTCCATGTAATTCATCCAATAATTCATCAATGACACGAATGGGAAATTTATCTTTAATAGTGAGCTTGTTGAGCTCCTTATATTCTAGATACATGTGCTATGGTCTACCCTTCTCGTGCACCAATACTACTGCAACAGATAAATAACCTTGACTAGGTTGAATTATACCAGCCTCTAACATTACTAACTACATGTCAATTTTGCTCTTTGGACATAAGGATATCTATAAGGCCTAATGTTTGGAGTGAAACACTTGAATCACAAGTGAATAGCCATGATCATGAATAGGTGGGAGTCCTTTGGGAGTTTCAAACACCTTGGAATGATTGTCCAAGACTTGTTGGAGATCTGCAGAAATAGATGATTTTGATGTTGGAACTTCTAGTGAGTATAATTGTGCAATTTCACCTCATTGTTCTTTCTTTAGAAGCTTTGTCATGACATTAGAGCTTATTATCTTTCCCGGCTTCCCTGAAATACCCCGTAATTCGAATTCCTTTCCTTTTGAAAAACAAGGAAAATTTTGTAAATTATGCCATTAGTCTTCATTGTAACCATTGTGCATCTTAGTATAACATCGTCATTCCATTGAATGGAAAGAATTGGACTATTCAATACATAGCCCCCATGGTTAGCTTGATATTATGGCATTTTCCAGAGAAATTAGTAGTTCCTCCATTTGCAACCATCACTGCATTCTAGTAGTAGCAGGAAACAATTCCATTCCTTGGCTACCTTACAATGAATAATATTATGGGTACTACCCGAATCAATCAACACTATTACCTTTTTCTTCTTGATATGTCCTTCTATCTTGAGAGTTTGAGGAGTGGTAATTCCTGCCAATTCATTACACGATATGGTCAGACTCATTTCTTCCTCTTCTAGGGTTGGTTCCTAGTGTATATCCTCTTCCATTGAAGATTCTTGTTCATTTTCTTCTTCCTCTTCACAATCTATGTAAAATATTTTCTTGTCAGCACACTTATGACCTTTAGTGTATTTGCTATCACAACTGTAGAAAATCCCTTTTGCTCTTTTTTCTTTCAATTGTTGTGGTGTCAACCTTGTAGGTTGTGGAAGTCTAGGAGTAGCAACACTTCCATCTTTATATATGTGAGTGGTAGGCTTCCTTGTCGCCATAATTTTACATTCAATTTTTCTTGCCAATCTGAATGCCTTTTCCAATGAATTAGGTTCCCAAACGCGAAATTCATGTTGTATGTTATCCTTTAAAGTACCTATGAAGACATCAATCCTGTGTTCCTCTGGAATATCAGTTACCCTTATATTCAATTTTTGGAAGTCCTCAATGTGCTTCACCATTGAACCCTTTTGTTTGAGATTTATCAACTGGCTAAAGAAGGTGTTGCTTTTTGTATCCTCATAATGTGCTATCATTTCCTCCATAAAAATTGACCAATTGCCAATTTTTTAAGGGAGAAAATCCGTCGATACCATAAAAATGTATTTTTTTCTAAATGTAAAGTTGCAATGCTTACCTTTTGTGTGTGTTTGCACATTATTGAGATCAATATATTGCTCCATCTATAGTATCCATGTTACAGGATCCTTGCCATCAAACTTCCTCATATCCATCTTTGGAATATGGTGGTTATTCTATCCAACATTAGAGTTTATGAAATCATTATTAATATTTGTTTTGTTCTCATCATGAGTTTCCTCTACTATCTTTTCGCCATTAAGAAACATTTCTTGTATCAACTTTTTCAAACCTTCCATGTCTGCTTTTAGATCATTCTTCATGTTTTCCATGTTGTCTTTCTTTTTTTCGTCGATCTTAGCTTCCATGTCATCCATCTTAGCTTCCATGGCATCCATCTTAGCTTCCATTCCAGCTTCCATTCCATCCATCTTATTTTTTGTTTCTCTTTGCGAGAGCGAAATTTGGTGCACTTGCTCTTGTAATTTTGATATGTCATGTCGCATTTATTCATCTTCATGAGTCATAATAGAGAATTATGAAGGCTTAATGGGTGTTGAATTCATTTTAGGTGGAATTTTAGAACCCAATACTGATATCTGTGCTACAATATGCCCTTGGAATCAATTCAAACTGATTTTTCACACAAGACTTGTGCAATTCGAAAAACAATACACACCTTTTTCTTACTTTTTAGGAGCTCGGGATTTAAACTGAATTATATATGTGATTTTGGATCTTCAATATCTGAGATTTGGCCCTCTAGTAGCCCTCTAAAGCTTCTTTCAAATGCCACAGGTCTGACCTGATTTGGATTCTTCAAAAAAAAGTTATACCCAATCTCCCACATTGACCTAATTATGGATTGGCTCAATAGAGTGAACTTGTACGACGTGCCACGTGTCCCTGTTTCCTCCTTCGGATATGAAATTGATACAAGGGAAACTTCAATCTGTGTACTTGTGGCCACTTTTTATAGAATTCCAATTTTATCCTCAGAGAGAGATTTATGACGATTTTCCCACGGTCACCTCTTTGAGATGAAATTTGTGAGCCTGAAACAACTATAACTTCCACATATGATATGTCTAAAAATATTGTGAATCAAGCTTTGAAATTTTTCCACAACATTCCTTATGATTTTGGCTTCGCTCTGTAAAAATTTCAGCTTCTGAACCCTCATAGAAAAAAATTTATAGTGAAAATTCCACGATGACTTGTTTAGGTTAAATTCAGGAGCCTGCAAAAAGCCCTAACTGCCACCGATCATATCTCCAAAAATATTGCGAACCAAGATATGAAATTTTGCGACGACATTCCTCAGGATTTATTTTTCGCTCTCTAAAACTTTCAGCTTCTGAAACTTTTTAGAAAAAACTTTATAGCAAAAATGCCACGATGACTTGTTTGGAGCAGTGAAGGGCCCTAGAATCCAAAGCTCTGATACCAAATGTTATGAAACCAGCTCCAAAAATAGATGAAAAGAGAGATGAATGCCTTATAAATTAGCCACTTCAAGAGGGAAACCTTCAATACATTACATAAATGAACAATTCTTGGATGCTACAAATGACCAAAACCTCCTTCTATATATAGGAGTCCATGGGGCCACAATATAATCCTAGTCGACCTAACAATAATAAAGGACATAATAATAACAATATTGGGGTTACAAGGGTACAAAAATAACAATAAGGGGGCTACACTAATAGCAATAAGGGACTAAACTAGTAATATAGAGACCTAACAAGAAATTTATGTACCTAGGAGTAGTTTGTCTTTGTTAATGTGATCTCTTGGGCATTTGATGACTTTGTTTTTGTAAATGCAATCTCTTGGGAATTTGATGACTTTGTATTTGAGGGACGCAGGGCTTCTCATGCTTTGTTTCCTAAGCTTTAAAGCCATTCAAAAATTTGTTCTATAATTTTCTTAGCTACTATTGAGTTGTAATTTTACTTTGTTGTTGTTGATTTTTCACGTCTTCAATGTGTCTATTGTTGTCAATATTCATTGATTGTAGTTGAGATGTATTACTATCATTTTTCCAATTTTGTGATTATTGATTGTTGTCCTTCCCTTGAATTCCATTTCCATTAACTTCTGTGAGTGTTATGATGAATTTGATAGTTCTTTTATCTTCAAGTTTCTTGTTGGTAGTGTCTCCCTAATAACCCAAGCCAATTTTTATGAGAGGGGATCCCTGAGCATTAAGAATTTCATCTAATTTTTTAGATCCTTTAATATACTTTAGATTTTTCTTTAGTTGAGCTCGGGTTTTCTCCAATTCCTTTCTTAGAGAGACTACCTCTTCTTCTAGTTTTTTACATTCCTTACCTTTCTCTTTCAGCTATTTCAGTACAATGTCTTTGACATTTTTAGCTTCTTCCAACTCTAAATTTAGTAGAAGGAGTGACGAGTCTTTAGATTCACGTTCTTCTTTTACATACTTGATCAATAACTCTTTTTGTTTCTTATTCTTTTTCTTAAGTCTATCAATTTCTTCCAAGGCACTGAAGAATTCACCTTCTAGGCCTACTTCAGTCTCTTCTTCACTTAATTCACATTGACTATGCCCTTCATTTTGGGTTTCTAAAACCATGAGCATGCATTTTTTGATTCCTTCTTCATCGGAAGATTTCTCATTTTTATCTTCTAAGGAGTTGTTTTCGTCTTGGGTATAAAATCTTTTCTTTTTGAAATTATTCTCCTTAAATTTCTTATATTGATTCTTTTCTTTTCTATTTGGTTTATTATGTTTCTTCTTAAATGGACATTTTGATGCATAATGAGCTACTCTTCCACAATTAAATAATTTGAAAGGAAGGTTACCTTTAAATTTGACAATTTCTTTCTTATATCTTTTGCCAAACTTAACCTCTTCTTCATATGATCTAGAACTTGAGCATTCTTGGTCAATGTGGTTTTCCTATCAATTGTGAATGTTTCTTCCTTTGATGTAGATTTTCCTTTAGTAGTTCTCATTTCATAGGTTGTTAATGTTCGAAGTAATTGATCCATTGCTAAAGTATCAAGATTACACATCTCTTCAATAGATGACACCTTAGGATTAAATTTGGTAGGAAGAGATCTCAACACTTTTTGAACTATTGTGGATTCCTTTATAATTTCATCAAGAACTCTCACGACATTCACTATTTCATCGACTTGAAGAAAAAATATTCTTATATCCTCCTTATCATTCATTTTCAATGACTCAAATTGCATTATATAGACTTGTAGGTTGGCCATTTTTACCTTACCATCAACTTCAAAGTTGTTCCTTAACTTGTCCCACATTTCTTTTATAGTCTTGTAGTGCATAACTTTAACAAATTCAAATTCAAACAATACACTTAGAATTGAATTCATTGCTTTGTAATTAAATGAGAACTCAAGCTTGTCCTCTCTTTGAACCAATAAAGGTGGCTTTTCATAACCATTCACCATTAGATCCCATATATCTGCACCAAGGGACATTAAATTCATTCCATTAAAGATAGGAGCTTTGTTGGCAGAACATCCTTCCTAGTTGGCCATGTATCAGATTTATATCTTCTTTCCAATTATTAGATTGCTGCTGGTGGAACCTGCTCTAATGCCAATTGTTGGAAACTAGGAACATACTGAGAGTTGGGGGTGAATCAATATTTTACAGCTTTTATAGCTTTTATCCAATTTCTTTAATAATGAGTAGAGCTACTTAAATATTCAACAATTAACTATGAAATCAATACACATCAACGCTATAAACATCACACACAAAAGCAACAAATAAAGACACTGTATATACATGGAAATCCATAAAGGGAAAAAACCACCAATCTTTTTTTAATGTAAATGCAAGCTCCAACTTCTTTTTACATAATATTATGTAGGAACCCACTTAGAAGAGGCTCCAACCTCTCTTTTTTTGCAAGCATCCACTTCATGGAAGCATCAACTCGCTCTGTTCATAGACACCAACCTGCTAATATTTTTCAAGAACTTACATAAAGTAGACACGAATCCCCAATAAATGAGATAAATATTTGTTCTAACACATTAACACATTCTTATGAACATGTTTTAACGACACTCTTTGTTTACGATCCTTTGAAAGTTTCTTTATAGAAGCATTAATATTCACCCAATCTCCTCCTACAACTTTTTTTTTTATTTTCTTCTACTCTTTGCATGCTTCAAACTTTTCACATTTAACAACGTTTTCACTATTTTTTCGTTTCAACAAACTCTCCGTTTCTCACGCTATCTCTTTTTCCCAAAAACAAATCTTCATTACAATTCCAAGGATTAGTTTATATCAATCTCCTCTCGTCACCTATGTCTTTTCACATTCACAAATTTTCAGGAATTAAAATAATTTAGATTCCTGTTGTTTGAATTTCATTGGTTTGTTTGTTTCGTATTCTTGTCATTTTTTTGAAATATTTTTTGCCTCTGAAATGGAATTTATGGTTCCCTATCTTCCCGAAACCATAAAAATTAATTTTGGTGCTTTTGTTGTCTCCCTATTTAACTGCCATTTTAAATAATTCTTGGCTCTCAGAACACCAAAATTTTAATTAGTGACACACCAAAATACTTCATCCCTTAACGTCACATGAACCGGGGCCTGGAATCGTAGCTAGTCACTGTAGAGTATTTTCTTTAGTCGTTAACTCTTGATCTCACATGAACCAATGGATTAAGTGCGGATTACACTGGCCATTAACCTGAACTCTCTTAGCGCATATGAATTTCAGTTAGGTTCAACTGCTTAAGTACACAGAACTCTTATCCTCACAATGTTTTAAAACCTATGAACCCTTAAGTTTAAGTGGCTGGGATTTATGTGCCCAAGGGCGCAAACCACACATTTCCACCAAAAGGGATAGTGCTGACAAACCGACCCCTTGGGACGTAATATCCCAAGGATATGCCACATCATCATTTCTACTTGTCTCATCATTATTAGGCCATGTTAACATATGTAACTTTCTTATTGGTCCAATATCGTTGTTGTGTCACCACATGATGGCTTCCACTTTTCACCGGTATGTTGGTGATATTTCCATCTCCCAGTATGCCATAGTATGCCATGTGTTACGACAGCCTGCATTGGAACTCTTTGACTGAAACCTCGGTTAGCTGATGGAGCAGTTCAAGTCAATAAGTACTATGAACCAATGCTTCTTCATGTAACCAACAATCTTTAGGGTTAGAGGTACTGACAAACCTGCCAATGGATGAACATATACATCACACATGTTTGAATCAATGTTGAGCATAACTTTTGTCTCTCTCTCCTACTCTTTTAAGTTGACAATTCTTCCTTATTTATTTGTATACATGCCTCCATTTCATCTTCATTGTTATTTTCCAATGTGAACAATTTTGTTTATTGACAATTATTTCATTTTGACTTTTTGATGTTATAACCAAGGGATAATTCTTTTTCTCTCATTTCCACCATTTCCTTCTGTGATGTTCAAGTAGGTTGAGGTAAAGATGTCTTGTGAATCCCAAAAAAATCAATTCTTTTTTTGTATGCCTCAATGACAAACTTGTGTGTAGCCTTATTCTTAGCTTGAATATGACAAGGGAATTGCATAAATTCCATAACAATTTTGAGATGTTTTAGGAAAAGCTCATGTTTGATGTATTATTTTAATTCACCCATATAAGCTTCCAACAACTGTTCATTGCTTATGTTATCCACCCATGTGCTCAAAACTTGATATTTTGGATATATATCTTTAATATCACCAAAGTACTTGATTCTTGTCAATTGACTAAAGTAGTCTTGTTCCAAGGCTTTTTCGTAATGTACTTATAACTCTCTTGTAAATAAATAAAAAGTATAATGATAAGAACATGACATCCTTTTAACTATCCAATGATACAATTGAGAGTGTTTTATTTGGAAAAGTTCAAAGTTTCCATGTGAATCTTTTCTTATCATCCATAATATTATGTAATTCAAAATATTCTTCTATTTAGTGCATCGAGGTAAAGACCTATCTTCCATCAAAATTATTTAATTCAACTTTGGGAATGGTCACTCACTTAGGACACTATCCATAACTAGCTACACAATTGGAGTTAAATCTACTTGAAAAAATCTTATCATTGGCAAGTTGTTCTGATTGGATACTACCTTTATTTTCATGAGTTCCTCCAGACACATTATATTTTTAAGGATCCTCCCATTTATGGTTTCTATAATCTTTTATTCCATTCCACCCCTCTTTTGTTCCAATGATTTCATCTTCTTATTCATTTCTTCCTTATTTTGAGTCCATATTTTGCTCTATTGATTTTACCTTCTTATCCATTTCTTCATTTTTTTTTCATTAATCTTTTTTTCCATATCCCTTTAAACGAATTATTGCAGATGTGACAAATTAGCCTTCATAGTATTACTTATTTCCTTAACTCGAATCTCCAACTTGGATATCCGCTACTACATGTCTTCCATTTCTTCATGAATAATGGATGAGCTTTTTAGAGGCTTAGTTAGTGAAGTCAATTTTGCATTTTTCTTTGGAGCCATGGAAAAAAAGAAAGCTCTTGGGTCCTAACGAAAATGGAGCGTTAGGTGCTACGGACAATAGATTTTATGTTAATTTAAGACATTGAAAAATATCTTTAAAAAATAAAATTTGATATTGTTAACCCCATAAAAAGCTCTTAAAATCACCTAAAATTCCACAAGATATATCTCATAAATTATAAGGAATCAAAATTTAGAAAAAATTTCACATGTCATTGACTATGTCTCCTCGAGATTCTAAAAATTTAAAGTCCAGAACTTCATCAAAATTTTTTATGGAAAACATTTAAATATGCCTCTTTTAGAACTATTTTTGGATTAGTCACAAAGCCTATCTTCCATAGGCTATATCTCCAAAATTATAATGAACTTGAATCTAAAATGTGGACTGCTTATATCATGATATAATTCCTTGGTTTTCAAAAATTTTCACTTCCTAAAACCTCCCTAAAAAGAAGATAAAGCGAAAATTACAAGATGATTGATTTGAGACTAATTCGGGATCAATCATAAATGTTAACTTCCATAGGCTATATCTCTAAAAGTATAGAAAACTGGAACTTGGAATTTCTACCATATTTCCATCAAAATTCACTTTTGTTATCTAAAAAAAATCACTCTGAAACTTCTAAGAAAAAAGTTACAAAAAAAAAAGAATCCAAGATGATTCGTTTGAAACTAATTCGAGGACCAATCACAAAGCCTTACTTCCACAAGGTATCTCTATGAAAGTATCGCAAACCATAATCTAAAATCTAGATCATTTGTGCTTCAATTTTTTTATCAATCTCCTCAAAATTGTGTTGTCTGAAGCTTCACAAAAAAATATATATATAGCAAAAACTCCAAGATGTCTTGTTTGGAGCAACAAACACTAGGATTATAGCTCTAATACCAAATGTTATGAACCATACAATTTATAATTGAGAAAAAGTCAATGATATAGTCCATTTCGAGGGAAACACCTTGTTTTATAATGAATTCAATACACAAGACAAAATATGATAATATTGAGACTAGTTCCCCTTGATATATATGACAAAAAAAAAATTGCAATTACAATGAAAAATTCTAACCAGCCTCCTAATATAATAAATAAATTAATAATAAATACTCATTAAAGTTTTAATATAAAGATGCAAATACTTTAACACTCTCTTATTTATAATAAAACTAGTAAGAAAAATAACTATTAAGAAAGATATAAAACTCTTTAGTTAAAAATATGTCAAATGAACACCACAATTGAAAGTCATAATAGCATATTAGTACAAGTTTCAACTTAATCATGTTCACAACTTAATTGATACATATAGTTCATCAATTAGCTTTTGTATAATGAAGAGTGAGTGAGTTTGATTATATACAATAGAAATGAGTAAATTTAAATTATATATATATATATAAAAGTTTGACATGACTATATCTTTATCATGACTAATATATCATTTTGATTGAGGCATAGAATTGAACCAATAACTATACATCGAAAATGTCTTAATATCACATCCAATTACCATCCATTCAAAATCCCATATATATATATATATATATAATTTTTTTTTTTTTTTTTTTTTTTTTAATAAAATTTTTAATAATTAAAATAATATTAAAACTTTTAAATTAATAATTTATCAATACATATCAACACTCCACTAAACTAAATTCTAAGTCGAAGGTAAAAAAATACCATGGACTAGATTTGAATTTCATCTGGTCACTTAGCACTACTATAGGTGACAATTTATCAAGTTATGAATTGGATTTGCATTTCATCCTTATCACTTCCCAATGCTTTAAATATTATAATTAGGCCCTGGGATTAAACTTTGTTATGCCCTTTGGTCATGTATTAAACTAATTTATGTATAAAGGAATGCTAACATTTCGTTGTGAGGTACACAAGTCCCTACTTTATTATAAAAAGTAATGGTTTTGTTTCTCATGTAAGTAATGCATGAGTGTTTATCTAATCATAAATTTACTATAAGAAGAATTTATTTATTTATTTAGTTTTAGTAAATTTTTTTTGGTATATATATTATGTACTAGTGTAAAATTAGAGTATTTTAGTTTTACAAATAAAATCAGTCCATGTTCAGTATATAACATTGTTATTTATGTTGCATATATAAATGGTGACGTCAAGCCAAGATTTGTTCATACATAAAAAAAATATTATATTGGGGATTTGTAGGAAAGGTCTAATTAGTGAGTCTAATCTGCCATAAAAAAATGTTCCTAACACAAAAGAATCATTAGGAAATGCCACGAACTTGCCCAAAGCTGCTGTTAAGGCATTCATAACCTTCAACTCTGCCTCTGAAGTCTGTTGTACTTGTCCTACTCCATAAACTTGGCCTCATGATCCCATTGCAAAAGTTCAACACCTACCGGCTCTGCTAAGAAGTTTCATCGTCCTCTATCCATTCAATGTCCTACTTGATGCATGTGTGCTATGTTCCAAAAATGGTATTAGCAGTTCCTGGAGCACTAAAACAAACAATTTAGTAAAAATTAACAAAACCTTTTGTTCCCTATCTAGCAGCATCGAAGAGTTCAAAGTGGATCATGCCAAAGATGCCCCGAATTCCCAACTTCGATAAGCAGCCTGCCGTCTCATTCTTCTCCCTGTAGATGTGTGAAAAAGTGATATGGGAGAAGATTCTTACGTGAGCATTGATTCTGTCCAGCGAGTTCAAGAGGTGTCCAGGAGCCAAGTTGTTCTTATCGTTCATGTACTTAATGAGGACCTTTGAATCGCCATATGCCAATAATTTATCAATGCATAGGTGCCTGGTGAACCATAATAAATCCCAGAGAGCCAAGATTCCTGCTCTCATATTGTAACCCACTCTGTACCAGTGAAATTTATAATAACACTATAGTGTTATGGATAAACAAAAAATCTGAAAATGTAGTCATATAAATTAAACTATATCATAAATATTATAATGGATTAGTTATAACATGTCTCAAAAAATTTGAATGGATGTAATTTAAGAAATAAATAGTTGATCAAACTATTTAAACTAAGATGTTGGAAATTAGAATTTAATACAAACTATATTAACTACCTATTTCCATCAATTTAATAAATCTTAATTAATTCAATCTTAAACATAAATTAGTTTTAATCGCTATTTTACATATTGATATTTATTCATATATTTGTTATTTCTATTGATATTTATTCATATATTTGTTATTCAAGGAATTAAAACTCGATATTCACTATATTAAATCTTTATTGATACAACTTTAAACCAAAAAAAATATCATTATATAAGAAATAAATTTACATAAATCTAAAAACATAAAAAAAAACACGATATATTAATAAATTTTTGTAGCAGCAATTATTACCAATTTGCTTGTGTCTGTGGTTGCCACCTTTAGTGGCACCGATATCCTTATATATACATATTATTTGTATTCATAGGTATAGAAAAGCATTTTTGAAATAAAGAAGAAATTTTCTAGCTGGAATTTTGGGACGGACTCACTATGTTGGGCCCAACTACTCACTTCTTCATCATTCCAATATGTTGGGCCCAACTACTTAGTTCTTCATCATTCCAATGGTGGTAAAGTAAACAAATTCTTCTAATTACTTGAATTTTGATAAAAGAAGACATATGGGCCATAGTCTAATGAACTACATTTTGTGGAGCTTAGGAGGTTTATATTATATTCAATTTTAATTTCTTTAAAAGAAGCAATTTTAATTAAAGTTATGATAGATTTCTTCAACATATTTATTAATTTATGATATTTAACATGGAAAAGTAGTATAATCATCCTTTTACTTATGGACAATAGTCTAATAAACTACATTTTGTGGAGCTTCGAAGGTTTATATTATATTCAATTTCAATTTCTTTAAAAGAAGTAATTTTAATTAAAGTTATGCATAGATATCTTCAACATATTTATGATATTTAATATGGAAAAGGTGGTATAATCATCCTTTTACTTATGGAAAGTACCACCGTCTAATGAACTACATTTTGTGGAGCTTAGTGGTTTATATTATATCCAATTTCAATTTCTCTAAAAGAAGTAATTTTAATTAAAGTTATGTATAGGTATCTTCAACCTTTTACTTATGGACCATGGTCTAATGAACTACATTTTGTGGAGCTTAGGAGGTTTATATTATATTCAATTTCAATTTCTTTGAAAGAAATAATTTTAGTTAAAGTTATGTATAGGTATCATCAATATATTTGTTAATTTATGATATTTAATATAGAAAAGGTGGTATAATCATCCTTTTACTTAAATTTTATCGTGAAAATAAGTTAGGTGGTTGAGATTTGCATTGTAATGAGTACTTATCTCTATATATTTATTTTAAATTTATGATTTTATATATATTTTTATGAGAAGAAAAAATTTATAATATTAACTGGTTAATTTTAGTTAGTTTAAATGATTTTTTTTAAAGGTTTAATTTTAAAATAAATTATTTAATTGTTTATGGCTTAGTGATAGGTTATATTATTATTAGTCTTGAGGGTTAGCTCAAGTAATCTTGAATAAGATGTGAAATCTCTCCCAGAATGTTGAGGAGGTCATAAGTCATAAGTCATATTCTCTTCATTCCATTAAGATGAGGTAATTTGAAGTTGGGTACTCATAAGTTACTATGGTTACCACCCATCGACAATGGCGAAGTCTCCATGGATTCCCCATGCATAGTGATAAAGAGAAAAAATGTTACATTAATAAATGCAAGAGTTGCAAAGAAGCTTAATCCCTCTATTTTTAGATGCAGCACAACATACATATGCTAAATTTGTGACAACCCCTTGCTAATTCTGCTATTCTAAATATTTTTAAATCATTTTTCTCTAATTAAAATGACTAAGAATTGAGACAAATTTCAAAGCTTGGGGAGGGTGGTTGCTTGGGAAAATGGAGGAAGTCTGGCTATTTTAATGACAACCATGAAAAGTTGACCAACTACATTAACGAGGCTTACTGTGTTTTTATTTCAGCTAGAAAACGAAGGACAAAACCATGCTCCTCATGGGAAAATGCACAAGCAAAAGAGGGAAAAAAAATTAATTGGCTGAATGAGCGGCATTGGCAAGAATCTCACCCTTGGCCAATGCACATGGGGGACAAGAAACCAATTTCGTTACGGCGTTATTAGGGGAAGGTGAAGTTCTACAGGTGACAACACAGGAGTGGGCCAGTAAAGATAAAGGTGGAACAGACCAAAGAAGGAGGACAACAAGTGAGAGGAGTGGAGTTAGGCAAAGGAAGAGAGAACAAAGGTGGGAGGGCGTGAAGCAAAAAAAAACATGAGACTAGAAGATGAGGAGGAGATATTTATCATGGCTTGAATGAAAAAAGGAATAAAAGGAAAGCTTGGACAAAGGGATGAATACGGAGACTTTAAACGAATGTTGGAACAATCAAACAAAAGAAAAGAATTTTAGTTGAGCACTAGAAGAACCAATAGGTATCTCTCAGGTGAAGGGCCAAGCTCTTTGGAATCCCTATTTCAGTTGGAGGGTGGAGATAGTCTTGTCACTAGATTCCCTTACTTAGTTGGTGGGTGGAGGCCTTGCTCTTCGGGTTCCTGGTCAAGGAGTGCCCTAGTGTCTTCCTTACTTTGTTTCTAGTCCATTCTCAGTGAGTTATGGACTCTCGGTTTAGGGTGGAACCACTGAGGGAAATTCTCTAAGGGTGGAGGTGGAGGTGGATTGACCTTTGGATTCTCTTGATCATCTGGTGGGTAGAGGTAGGGTAGCCTTTGGATTCCCTATATTAGATTGAATTCTTGTAATGGTTGGTGGGTGGAGACAGTGTAATCTATGGATTCCCTATTTTAGCTAAAGGGAGATGGTGTAATATCTAGACTCCCTTGATTAACTAGTGTGTGGAGGTGGATTGACCTATATATTCATTATCTTAGTTGGTGGCATTGGTTAATTCCTTTGAGCACTCTTCCTCAAGCTTTGAAATCCAACTTGGGGGTGATTGGATATGAGAAAGGTTGCAGTGCATACAAATCAAAGGTTGGGTGGAGATTTGAAGTCCCAATATCAATTACTCGACTTCTCTTATAAGATAAGTACTTACTTAAGTTTTTGTGCATCTAATATTATGTACATGTTTATTGTGTTGATAAAACACATATGCTAATACTAAGGATATGTTTTATTTCCTATGTAATAGTGAGGAATGTCAATTTCTTGCAAGTTAGTGAGGAATGGTTTAATTCCTATGTGATCAATGAAAAAGTGTCTAACTTATGTGCGTAATACTTAAGCTTGAATTCTAAATACTCAAATATGAGAGATGGGAAAATATGTATCGTATGTATAATTTTTTGCATCTAAAATGTTTAAAATAACATGCATGAGTATGAATTTGTAAAGCGGAGGAGGAAAATATTTGTATTAAAAGCAAGCTCAAGAGACACAACATGATTTGTGTGTGTGTGTGTGTGTGTACATACATATATACAATGATATACATACATACATATACATACAAGCCCAAGAGGGTCATCCAATTCTTCAAGTGCCGGAGGGGAATCCCTTGATGTATAATCACATATATGTGTTAAATTTCCACGAACCTAGCACCTGGAAATAAATCTTGAACAAACCCTTAAACTATTTATTAATTTATGCACGACTAAGTTCTTAACTAAAATAACACAATGAAAACACATATAAATCATCACACATTGGACACATGATTTACCATGAAAACCCAACAAAGGGAAAAACTAGAAACTTGTTCTATTATGAACTTGGGCTCTTGTATTAGGGATAATTTCCCAACTGAGGAATTATATATATATAGTAAGTGGATCCGATCCATCTGATCAAGCCCTCCTTGGTTTTGATTTGGATCTCTTTGCTGCTCCTTCGCCTTCCTCATACCCTACTTGATGTGGGAAAATGGAGCATCATACACCTCCTCCTGAGGCTACTGCCACTCAATGGTGGCTTCACCTCTCCCTAATATCTCCTTTTATAGATTATTAATGACTAAAACTCTAACCCTTAATCTTAATGGCTAAGGTTAGATCTTGCCATATCAAGATCAATGGTTGTGACTTAATCTCTGTTGAAATCACTTAAGTGTCTCAACTTTATAATAAAGTCATTATTAATCATTAAATACAAAAGGTGCTTTATAAAATCACTTTAAAAAGTTTATCTAGAGAGGAAATCGTCCACATGCTAAGAAATCAAGCAATTGAGGAAGACTTGTCGAGCTACACAATCCAACACTCCCTCTTAGTGAGGAAGGTACTTCCGTAACTCGGTTTTGTCTCCAATCCCATCACATCCACTATAGCTGCTCCCTCTAACACAAAATCTTGTCTCACTATTGGAACTTGAGCTGAAAACCATGCTCCCAGAAGCCTCTTTCTCCTAAGTATTATGCATGTAAATCTTATCCCTTTGCTACACACTGCTTGGACCCATTGCCCGAACTTGCAACACACTTCCTGAGGCTGCTTGAAGCCTCTGCTCACTCCCCAAGAGCCTTGTGTGCTTCTTGGACACTTCAACAATTTTATTTATAACAGTGATTATTTTATTTTATTTTATTTTTTCGGTGGCCCTCTTATTTCCACTCCACAAAAAACTCACTATGGTCTCAATGTGGCCCAACCATTGTCCCAAGGCTTCCATGCAAGCCCCTGTCGCATCAGAATTTCTCCAATATTCTCTAACCATCATCACTGCTCACTTGATTTCTGACAAAACTCTTCATTTAGCTAAGTACATCTCCCAAGTTGTTGCTTGCAGATCCACTGAGTAGTTGTTGGTCCAAAACCCTTGTATGCATGTCCATGTTGGGCTCTACCAATGTTTTCGAATATCCTAGACGATCGTCGCTCCTATGCGTTATATGGTTTGCATGACCCCTGCACTGAACACACTACTTGCCAACTGCAGTATACTAACCACCTACTCACTTTGCGACATCCTTGCCTGCACCCTGGTCAAAATGTCGATAGCTCCTGCAACTTGGACTTGTTGCAAGAATCGATCCTAGTGCTTGACAATAGTATGACCTGGTGTACTAGGATTCTTGGTGACTGGCAGTTGGGCCATGACTATGCCACCACAACCAGTATCCCTTCTTGGGCTTTCTCCTGCCACTAAACTCCAATTTATTCATGTCACGAAACTTTGACTCCCTCTGCAACTCATATTCTTCTATATCATTCTGATATGATTCAATAATTTATCTATTAGTGAAAAAGAGGATTGCATTCCTCGGCTTGATTTTCCAAACCATAATTCATATCTTGATCCAGATTATCCAAATTCCCTACTGCATGATCTCCCAGTTCACTGTTAGCTTGCTGCAATTGCTGCAGCTTTGATTACGGGTTAGTGTTAGCACGACTTACTATGGTCACATCCTTTACACTCTTGTCATGGATGTCTAATATTGTCTGTCGCACCTATTGTAGCCTTGTGGCACTTTTTTCCTCGCTCCCTCGCATTGATACAAGTTCAGATATATATGCTCTTACCACTGCACTTTATGGTCATTGCCTTAGTTAGACAACCTCTGCAACTAATCTAATGGTTGGTGGGCTCATGCCTATTTTCCACCCAAGGTTTTCTCTTAAGTTTTTATTTATTTATTATGATTATTATTTTTAATTAATTATTATTATTATTATTATTATTTTACGAGTCCCTCTTGGCTTCACTCAACGATCACCTACTCTATGAATCTAGAAATATCATGGCCTAATCTCAATTTTCTCTAGGTAGTCTCGCCGCTCTGATACCATCTTAAATTTACATGAACCTATCACCCAACAATAAATGTCAAGAAAACCCATAAATTATTTATAATTTATGCATGATTAAGTTATTAATTAAAATTGCACAACATAAACACACATAAATCATCACGCATTGGACGCACGATTTACCCTGGGAAACCCATTAAGGGAAAAGCCATAAACTTGTTATATTATGAACTTGGCTCCCATACTAGGGACAATAGCCCAACTGAGGAATTACACATATAACTAGATCTGATCCATATGATCAAGCCCTCCTTGGTTGTGATCTATATCTCCTTGCTTCTCCTTCACCTTCCTTGGACCTTTCCTGACCTGGCACACTGGAGCATCACACTCCTCCTCTTCCTGAGGCTAGTTGCACTTAATGGTGTCTTCACCTATCCATTGGATCTCCTTTTATATCTTATTTATGACCAAAACCCTAACCATATATCTTAATGGCTAATATTAGATCTTTCCATATCAAGATCAATTCAATTTTTGACAAGGGTAAAAAATCCAGGTAGGAACCAGGCCATAGTGGAAACTAACATGAAGTTGGGGGTGATGTGGCACCAATGAGGGATTCCACGTGCCATGTCCTAGTGGCCTAAAAATTGGTGACATGTGGTACACCTAGAGGAAGCCACGTGAATGGGAGAATGTTAGAGTAACATCAACAAGGATTTATGTTGAGATGGAGAAAATCACAAAAAATGAAATAAATAGGGGGTTTTGTCATTGGAGTTTTGGAAGGGTTCCATGGTTGAGTTCCGAGGAAAAGGGTTGATAGATGGAGGCTAGGATATGGAAATTTCCTATCGGTTAATGTATAGGAAAGTCTATCCCGACCTAGGATTATGGTTGATGTAATTGCTGGTATTATAGGCCATTTTTTCACCTCTAGTCAATAGGCCTATTAACTTGATCAATCAACATACATCAACACTTTTTTATCATCCTTGCACAAAGCCTTAGGAATGCCTCTCCCTAATCCTTGAGTTTTTGGGCTTAACTGCTTCATTTCCATGATTTTAACACCCAACACACCTTACTGCCTTAGGATAATGCGTTCAGAGCATGTTTCTCCACTCTACACCTGCACTGATCATCAACAAGTTGTCCCTCATTTGGGTGCGTTGATTCTATAAATTCAGGAAAATTAAAAATAATCTCGAAGCTTCCTCTTCCAAAAGCTTCTAGGAGTTGTTTCAACCATTTACCTTGGATAAGACCTTCGAATCCCATCTCATTCTACCTTGGATATTTCGCCCCTTATTCCTTTAGCTCATCCTCCCATCAAGAGTGTGTCTCAAGCCTAAATTGGTAAATGTATAAAAATTACTAACCTACCATCCTCTCCTATATATTTACTACCATCCACAAGCTAGGGGTTGGCTTTGGAGATTGATTATCCTCATTTCTGCTACCCTGAATCTAAGGAGGGTCATCATTCCATGCATTGAGGTGACATAGAGGTGTACTTTATGGCAAGGAAGGACAAGTCAACTTGGGGAGTTATCTACATGATCAACTCCTATATTTGGTTGAAACTCTCTCCAATACTGTTAATACAATGAGTACATTGTTTTCCTATATATGATGTTGATGTTCATATGTTTCAATGTTATGTTGATCCATTGAATACAATGATTAGATAATGCTACATAGATATCGTAGATATTTGGCTTGTTGTGTTTGTATATGCATGTTCTAATTATAGTGATCGGAGCTAGGATTGCAGTGTACAAGCCAAAAGGAGAGTGAAGCTTGCGACAGATTCCAGGTAGGCCTTATCTTGTTGTTCAATTACTTTAAGGGAAACATTATATTCTTTGTCCTTATGTTGTTCTAGACCAGACCACTAGCTCTAGGGGTGATACTTCTGTCCACAATCATAGATTTTGCATAACAAATTGGCGACTCCATTGGGGAACAATTCATTCCGTTAGTGGTTTCCTTGTCCTTAGTACATGTTTTTCCTCTTGTTTAAACATTAATTGTCTCACTCAGTCTGAATTGACCTTAGGAAGACATTTCATTGAGCTCTAGTTGCATTTTGTGTGTCATAACTTAGCATTCCTTGATTAGTGATCCCCTGGACTGGAGACAAAGTGTTAAATTTCACCCTAGCCTTCTCTATGATTGTGTTGTAGTGCACCCCAACCATCTCTATACCTACGTTGCGGAGTAGTGGCGCACTTCCAACACCTGTGTGGACCCTTGTTTCGTGCAAAATTTACCTTGTTTTGATTTTATCTTTGTTCAACCTTGTTCAAACTGATCTTCCTTGTTTCTTTTGGTCTCTAAGAAGCCTCCATTTATTTTGATTTTGGTTTTGTGTGCCTTTGTTGATAATTTCTTTAGATTTTCCTTTGTTCTTGTCATTAAGTCATTAACAAAATAATTTTTTTGATCATTGAGTGCTTGAAATAATTGGTGTTCTAGTAATCGTTCTGAAGAGTTTTCTTTTATTAGTGATTAGACATGCATCTTAGTTTTATCTGATTTCAAAATTAAGTGGAATTGGAAACAAAAATCTCTTTGCATAGGGTTTTGTGTGTGAATTGGAATTAGACAGTTACGTTTAAGGGAATAGAACTTAGAATATTGTTAGATCCCTATATTACTAGTATAGTCCCTTATTGTTGTTATTTTAGCCCCCTTATTATTATTGTTGTACCTCTGTAACCCCAATATTTTTATTATTGTGCCCTTACATTATTATTTTTAGGTTGGCTAGGATTATATTGTGAACCCATCGACTCTTATATATAGAAGGAGGTTTTGTCATTTGTATCATCCAAGAATTGTTCATTCATGTAATGTAAAGGAGGTTTCCCCCCCCGAAGTGGCTTATTTCTAAGGCATTAGTCTCTCTTTTCTTCTATTTTTGGATTTGGTTTCATAAAATTTGGTATCAGAGCTTTGGATTCCAGGGTTTCGCTGCTCCAAATAGGTCATCATGGAATTTTCACTATAATTTTTTTTCTATGAATGTTCAGAAGCTAAAAATTTTATCACGTGAAGCCAAAACCCTGACGAATGTTGTGTAAAAATTTAAGATCTTGGTTCGTAATATTTTGGGATATATGATCTATGGAAGTTATGGTTTTTGCAGGCTCCCGAATTTCATCTAAACAAGGTGACCTTGGGAAAATTGTCATAACTCTCTCTCTGAGCATCAGATTGGAATTATGTTAAAATTGGCCAAAATCAAATGGACTGTAGTTTCCTGCATATCAATTTTAGATCCGAAAGAGGAAATAGTGACACGTGGCACGTCCTACAACTTTGCTCTACTGAATTAGTCCATAATTAGGACATTGTGGGAAATTGGGCATAACTTTGTCTTGAAAAATCCAAATTAGGTCAGACTTGTGGCATTTGAAAGAAGATTCAAAGGGCTACTACAAGACTAAATTTTAAATATTTAAGATCCAAAATCATAGATATAATTCAATTTCAATATCGAGCTCCTCAAAAGTAAGAAAAAGGTGTGTATTTTTTTTTTCAAATTGCATAACTCTTGTTTGAAAAATCAGTTTGAAGTGATTCCAAGGGCATATTGAAGAATAGATATCAGTATTGGGTTCTAAAATTCCCCTTGAAAATAATTCAGCACCCATTAAGACCTAAAAATACTCTACTATGTCTCATGAAGATGAAGAAGTGCAACATGATATATCAAAATTACAAGAGCAAGTGCACCAAATTTTTCCCTCGCAAAGAGCAACAAAAAATGAAATGGAAGTTTTTAAGAAAGGCATGGAAGCTAAGATGGATGGTTTGAAGAAGGGCATGGAATTTAATATGGATGGTTTTAAGAAATGCGTGGAAGCTAAGATGGATGGTTTGAATAATGGCATGGAAGACATGGAAGCTAATATGGATGGTATAGAAGAAAAAATGAAAGAGAACATGGAAGACATCAAGAATGATCTAAAAGCAGACATGGAAGGTTTGAAAAAGTTGATACAAGAATTGTTTCCTAATGGCGAAAATATAGTAGAGAAAACTCATGATAAGAACAAAATAAATGTTAAAGGTGATTCCATAAACTCTAATGTTGGATTGACGGCCCACCATATTCCAAATATCGATATGAGGAAGTTTGATGGCAAGGATATCGTAACATGGATACCATAGATGGAGTAATATTTTGATCTCAATAATGTGCAAAAAACACAAAAGGTATGCATTGCAACTTTATATTTAGAAAAAAATACATTTGTATGGTATCGATGGCTTTTCTCCAGTAAAAAATTTGTCAGTTGGTCAATTTTCATGGAGGAAATGATAACACATTATGAGGATACAAAGAGCAACACCTTATTTAGCCAATTGATAAATATCAAACAAAAGGGTTCAATGGTGGAGCACATTGAGGACTTCCAAAAATTGAATATAAGGGTACATGATATTCCATAGGAACACATGATTTATGTCTTCATAGGGACTGTTGATTATATGGTTACCTTTAATCATCTTTACAGATGGCCTTCAGTATCAAAGCATCGAATGTTCTGACTCATGGTAAATATTTAAATAATGGCTGGAGAGAAACAAGGCTAAGCTAAGCCACATGGCTGAATAAATAAATGCATGTCTAAAAAGGGGCGGAAAGACGCAAAAGTTCCGAATATAAAACAAACAAAGGTATGGTATAAAATTTTTAAACCAAAGAATGTTATAACAGAACTCACCTCTACTTCATACACGTGGTACAAGCCTCCGCATGTGCTATTCCGGGGGGGTCAAGGAGCGGAGGGGGGTGATAGAACCATACCCCCGCGGAACTGTGGTGACGTGTCACGGGGGTTGACACGAGTTAAGGGTTATATGGTGAGTAAAGTGCGGGTCTTAAAGCCGTCATGCGGTGTGGTTCAAAATTCCACGAAGAATTTGTTTCAAGAACAGAGTTGCTTACGCAGCAAAAAAGGTAAGGTAAAGTCCTAAGGTGAACTGGTACTGAGGCCCGTACAAGTATTAAACCCGACACATGTCGTTCACCTACCTACAGTTAAATGCCCAATCCCTATGCGCAACGTGCTCCATTGTCAGTGTCCTTACGACACTCATCCCACTTACTTCACCATTCCGCCTTCTGCCCAAGAATCCTCAATTCTATATAACGGTCCCCCATATTTTACTGCAGTAAAACTTTCAGGTATTCAACTACGGTATAAACTAAAGTGGGAGCCTAGTTCCAGGTCGACCTAGTCATTGTCAGTACCCCCACGTCGTTTTCTCGAGCAGATTTCCCACTGCACAGGTATTCCGTCCCTCATCCCCCCTTTGGTTTCCTTTTGTTTTTAAAAGTTTTTCATATCAGTCATGGGAAAGGTCACCCCCAAGAAACCAAAACCAGAGACCCCTCAGGTCCGTGAAACCCGAAACCCTCTTGGGTTCGAGCCCTTCTTAGACCTGCAAGCCGAAATATGTGATCCGCAATATCCTTTTCCCATCAGCAGTATCAAACCCGAGCTTTTTAGAAGACATGTCGAGAATAGGGATCGATATCGGGTGGTTTTATCAGGACTGTACCATCAAATTACCCCTCCTGTTTATCCGATGGTCGAGTTTATCTGCTGGCTCAGAGATGCCTATGATGAACGTCAGGGCATGTTTATCTCAGCTCAAGGTAACATGATATTTTCTCTTTCCCCTGAAATTATCAGAAGAGCCCTCTGCTTTCCCACTAGTGCGAACTACACCAGTTTCAGTGAAATGACTTTAACCCCCTAGTTTGAAAAATTGCCATGGGAACAACAAAGAGATTTCATTTCCTCCATAACCGACAACCAGACCACATCCCTTCCTGCTGCAAAACCTTTCCCTTTGATTTTGTTCAAAGAAGAAGTGCAGCCCATCCTCGCCCTCATTGTAGGTCTATTAGGTGTAGGCGGTTTTGGGGAAACCTTCAGGGCATGTGTCACTTTCTTACTATTAATGTCTCAATCGGGGGTAGTTCTGGATATCCCTGGTTTCCTGGTCTCCACCATTCAGACCCAGTTCCAAGAAATTTTAGAAACTGGTCACTTCCGTTTTTGTTCTATGGTTTTCTACCTCTTCCTATATCAGCATGCTGATAAGTTCGAAGGTTTAGGTTTAGATAAGGTGTATAAGGTAAATTCTCAGCCCAAACCAGTTTTCAATTAGAGCTTTGCAACACACCAGTTACCAAATGGGGTGGGTTATTCCAGATTTCTAAATGAGTTCATGCCTATTATATACACTATCATCCATGACTCTCCCTCACTTAGGTTTTTTCCTGAGATGAAGAAATGGTTACAGGCTGGTCAAGCCCAAAGTATTGGGGATTGGTACCTGTATGAAAACTACACCGAAATTCGATTTTATGGAGCTGAAGTGCCCCCCTATCAGTTTCCTGTGTTCCCTGATCGACGAATTTATGCTTTGGAATACATTCGATAGACCCTGAAATCTGACCAACTCCACTTCGTCCCTACAAAAAAGGGGTTTATCCTTAAACTCCCCATCACCATTGGCCCTTTTGTTGTCAATTCAAGGTATGCCCTCCCCATCGTTGAGAAAGTACTTCAAGACATGGATTTTAGACAAGGGAAAGTTTGGCCCTACGATTCGAGGGGCACTATCTCTAACAGGAGGAGAAGGAACAAATCAACACCTTATGTGCATGAAACGAGACCGTTCATAGAATAGAGGGCTAATCTTGAAACTTGGCCTTTGCTTTCGCAGATGGAGACAAATTCATCTGTGACAGGGGAAAAGGGAGAGGCATCTTCAGGAAGAGAATCTGGTAAAGGTCAAGAAGAAGAAGAAGCAGGTCCGTCAGAAGCAGGTTCTCCCCTTCGCAAAAAACAGAAAACAGTGAAAAGTGAAGCAGACGTTATAGGGGAAGAACAGTTGCTTGAACCATTTATACCATATGGCAAACCTGATGAGAGCAGGGTAGGGCTCAAGGTGCTATGAGATAGTGTTACGTCCTCTTACTACTCAGAAGTCTCACAGGCTATCAGAGCTGACGGTCACAACTGAAAGAAGCCCAAAAGCCAAAGCCATCAGAGATAAATACAAGGCCGAGCTAGAAGGATATATAGAGAAATACCATACCAGGATTTCAACCTCGATGAACCTGGACACAAAACATCTAGTGATGGCCATGGCAGAGGCCATTTTGGACATAGATGAAAGTACTACCAGTTACAGAGTGCTAGAGTACGCAATCGACACGTCTAAGGTGCCAGCACTTGATAAATGTAACCTGTTTCAGGCAGTTGGTGATATTTTAAAAGATGAAGTAATGCGGCTTACAATCATGTTGAAAAAATTAGATACTAAGCATGCCCGAGTGAGGGAGACTCTTAGAAAAGAACAGGAAAATTCTCGTGCCCTCACGAATCAAGTATGTGCTCTCCATGAGTCGATTAAAGGAAAATAAACTGGAGAATAAAATCCACAATGTTACATCATCGAGAAATTGCAGAAGGAAGTGGCATCCCTGAAATGAAATATTAGCATACCGACCTCCCATCATGTAGAAACTGCCGAACTAGCTCAGGTTGAGAAAAATAAAGCAGACTTGGCTAAGTCTCTGGCAAAGGAGAAGGAAGAAAAGGAAAAGATAGCAGAAGAAATGGTTGTTCTTCAGGGCAGACTGACAGAATTATAGACGCCCTGGGATACACACAGTCGTGCACCACCTACATTCCAACTGGAAACCAGTTCACTGTCCGAAAAGTTGACTACAACAATGGCTACAAACGCTACACTGGAGAAGTAGGTTTCTACAACAAGACTAAGAATCAATGAGTTGGAAATTGCCTTGGCTAAAAATTCCAAATCATCATGGGATGCCAGAAGAATAAATTTTTTCAGAAATCATCGTGGCGGTGAAAGGGCATTTGGATTTTTTGAAAGTCATCGAAGAAGTAAAATCATCCGTGCTTTATCTCAGAAGAAATATTCATGAGGGCAATACTAACATATCCAGCAAAGCCCAGCATGCAAGAGGTTATATCTCTTTCTTGAAAGGGCTGAATTCTGAATAATTAGAGAAGAATGGTATACCAAGCAGGTTCAAGGAGGCCGTTGAATGTCAGAAGATAATTTATAAAGAATCTACCCGCACGATAGCTTCAAGAAACTTGGAAAACATGGCAGTCAATTTGGATCGGTTTGATATGGTCTGGGCCGAGATCACAGCGGCTGGGCTTCCATCATGCTAGGGCCCTACCACTTCTACCATGTTACAGCCATTATCAGAGTATGAAGCACATCTCAAAGAAGAGATGAACTGAACAGATGTATTTTCAGATAAAACCACCCGGTTGAAAGCTGAGACTATAGTCTCGACACTCCGCCAATAATTTGCCCTCATCCATCTAGTAAAGCAAAAAATTCCCACCGATGCAAATTTTGATGATATCACTGAAGCTTATATCAAGGTGGAGGGATTTGCATCAATGCCTGAACCTACAACAGATAGTTAGCAAAGGTGCACTCGGTATGCCAGCCTGGTCGCCAGCTCATCAGCCAATGTTCCGCCACCTGTGTCAGCAACTGCATCAACTCCATCTCGCCAGTGAAAGTGTTAATTCATGATTCGGCCCTAGTGGCCTCTTAATTTTACTTTATTTTGTTACTTTCCAATTTCGAGTGGAATTCACATTCCACTCCTGCATTTTACTTTCTGTTGAAAACTGTTGTTTAATATTTTTGTTTAAAACGGCCGTGAGTCTAACTATAAATGATGAGATGCCCTATTCCTCATCATGAGTTTTGGTTATTTTTTATGGAGACCTCAAACTGATTACTAGCACGCAAGGAAGATATTTTTCCCAAAAATATCTTCTCGCTCATGTTTCTGAGGATCCTATATAAGAAGCAACTAAAGAGAAAAACAGGGTTCCAGATTTTCTAAAGAATATGCTGTGAAAGAGTTTTTGTATGAATTTTGTTGAAGCCTTAATACAAATGTGAAGAGCCCGTTGGGTCTCAGTGATAAGGAGTTCTATCTTTAATGAGGATTCTGGTCTTGGTGCTTTATAGTCTGTAACTTTTCCTTATGTGATATAATTTAGCTATTCATTTCACTTTTTCCATTTCTCTTGTATCATGCTCTGGAATGCGAGTGGCTCACTGGTTCTGGTATGAATTTATCACAATTGATACTTATGCTAAACCTGTCTAGCACTTTAAATATGGCTTAGTCATGATATGTTGTTTCACTTTCCACTTCATCCACGCTTCTTCTATATTAAGCGCTATCGGATGTTATTTTTAAAATCTATGGACATGTATGGATTCTTATTATCGTAAGCCCATCTCATGTTTAGATTTGTTTCTGGATTTCATCTCATTTGTGATTAGTATTACTTCTATATTTCATACACAACAAATGCCATCTGACCTTTCAATTCTGTAAAGCATCTTTAGAATCCAACCCTCCTTATAGAAAGCTACCTTTGAATTGTCTGATACATTTATATTGAGAACTCACTTCTTGCCTCTGCAGTGTTCCTTTAATTATGCTGAGTTTATGAGTATTCTAGTTCCACCTACATTAAAATTTCCTGATTAAAATTGAAATAGAAAATGAGCCTTGTTCTGATAACTATCCTTATTATATCATGAGATCCTTGCTATATGAGATGTCCTAGGCACTGGTCTTTCACAACTCAAGGCTGTCTCTAGGGTTGACAACATCTTTTTGGCGCCATTGCTGGGGATCGAAGTTGAGAGAATTTGAATCCCCGGGCCTCGAAAAAACCTTATTCACTCTTCAAATAGGTGAGCATGGAGAGTTGAGAGTTGTAGATTCCTCACCTTGGCGAATCCACATTCATTTATTAGATAAATTTACTTGCAGTCCTGGCTCCTCGTAAGCCACACCTGAGGTCAGATACGTCTAAGCCAAAGAAACCTTCTGTGTTTGACCCAAAGAAGATCCTACATAGAAGGAGTTGGAGGTAAAGACAATCAGTCCATACTGAGATCCCTGAATTCTCTTTAGAAGACTTTCCTTCCTCCTCCTCCCAAGTTTCCCAAGTGCAAGGTCCTGACTCCACTGTGGGAGATACTGATTACTACTCAGATAGTCCACCTCGGGGAGATGTACGAATCAAAGATGAAGCTGAATCAAGGGATACCACATATTACACCTTTCACCCTACTCTTGAAGTTTAAGAGGTCAAAGAGGTCACCAAAGTATCTGCTATTAACAGCCCGTTGTTCCCATCAACACCTCAGGCTGTTGTCCAATACATTCCTATTGTCATTCATACTTCACTTCCACCTCCTCCTCCTTTTACACATCAAACTCTTGCACTACCTCCACCCCACCCAATGGCTAATGTTCCTGGATTTTTTTTGAATAAGTATGACCCCCTGGCATTACCTCAAGTGTTGAATGATATGCCACAGGATTATCTGAAGATCTTACCCCAATTCAATGGGGAAAATGAGATTGAAGCTCAAAAAAATCTTGAGGTCTTCTATTCTTTTGCAGAGAAATTTAATGTGGAGAATTTAGATGTAGTCTTAAGATTGTTTGTTTAATCTCTTGATGGAAAAGCCAAAAAGTGGTTTAAGACATTGGGAGACCGTTCCATCACCACTTGGGAAGGAATGGAAGATACCTTCCTCAGAAAATGGGGGGAGAAGAAAGATCATGGACATTGTATTACTGAGTTTAACACACTCAATAAAAGACATAACGAAGGGGTGTCAGCGTTCATCAAGAGGTTTAAAAAATTGTATTTGAGCCTTCCTGTTGATACGAAACCTCATCAAATCGCTGCTAAATTTGTTTTCGTAGCAGCTTTTGATTCAGAATTCGATTTCTCTTTGAGAGAAAGAAAGCCTGCCACCCTAGATGATGCTCAAACAGATGCACTAGAGTTGGAGGCAAATTTTTCCTCCACTGGTAAATCAAAGGGAAAATCAGAACAAGATACTAGAAGAAAGGGAAAAGAAGAGGTATCTACCTCTAGCCAAGACAGAGACTCAGCTAATGACAGAATTGAGGAAATGAACAAAATGATTAAGAATATTTCAAGTAAGCTGGTCAAACTTGAACTAGAGGCCAAGAATACATCCTCCAAGAATTTCCAGAATGCTCCAAACAGGGGTTACAACCCTCTGTACAGAAAACCACCCATGCAGATATTTCAAAGGGAACGGATGGAGCAACAAGATTAGCTACCACACCCTCTGTATTTGGAAGGTCATGTAGATGGTCCCACCGAAGACACCACTTATGAGAAAGAGGAGGCATATCTTGTTTTTTCAAACAATGATGAAGTAGAATGTCCCCTACAGGGAAGTGATGAAGCCGAGATCCCATCACATGAGGAATAAAAAGTCAATGAAAGCACCAAAAATCCTGAGATCGATGACTACTACAAGCAGTTTGTCGATTTCATGCAAGCACAATTTAATAGAAGATATGACCTCAGATCTTATAGGAAAAGAACTCACACTCAGGATCAGGAGGAAGATACACCTTAGAAGGAAGCATCTACTCAGAGGGAGACAATAGCTCAAAGGACCATAGACAAAGGTAAGAGGCCTCTTAACGAATCCTTACAGTCTGTTGATCAAATTCCTTCCTCTTCACAAGTTGCTACTCCCCCTAATGTCAAGTTATTCACAAAAGAAGCCAAACCCCTTGTCCAAAGCAAAGAGTCGAAGGAGATTTTAGTAGATAAGTCCTCTTCTGCCTTCAGCCTACAAAACGAGCTTGAGAAGGTCAAAATCCCAGTCCCCTTAACCGAATTTTTGAAGCAGCCCGCATATCAGTCCCAAGTCACATCCTTTATGCTTCCCCCAGAAGTAGCACATATCCCAGAAAGTTTGAACCTTCAAGAAGAAAGACCCATGGTTGTATTTGGCCCACATGTTGAGGAATTAGATGCCTCTACTCCCCCATTTTATGTGTCCTTAGTAATTCATGACCTGCTGTTACATAAATGCATGTTAGATTCAGGAGCTTCCCATAACCTATTACCCCTATCGGTCATGGAACAACTAGGATTACAAATCACCTGTCCATACAAGGACCTATATTCATTTGATTCCAAAAGAGTCAAATGCCTGGGTATGATCAAGGATTTGGTGGTCAATTTGGCCCAGATCCTAGCAAAAAGTGTGGTGATGGACATTGTGGTGGTTGACATCCCAGCTCGCTTTGGCATGTTGCTGTCAAGGTCCTGGGGGACCAAAATCAGTGGGTCAATCAAGTTGGACTTGACCTATGCTACTATCCTATTTTTTTATGGCTAGGAGAGGAGGTTTTACAGGGAAACTAGATTTGTCAAGACGGTAACCAAGGCTGACAACTCAGTTAATTCTCCAGTTTATAGTAAAGAGGGATATTTCTCATGTTTGATGCTAGAGGAAGATCAAGATTGTGCTCATGAACCATCATTCTGCCAGATCAAGACCGAGCAGTCCTTAGAGAGCCATGAAGCAGGATTCTGGACACTTCATTTTGACGGAGCAAGTTCTAGAGAAGGTAATGGGGCTAGAGTATTATTGATTGCTCCTATAGGCCAATGGTTCCCATTGTATTTCAAGCTAGAGTATGAAGCCACTAATAATGTGGCCAAGTATGAAGCACTTCTGCTAGGGTTATAGATAGCCAGAAGCATGAATATACAAAGTTTAAAGGTTCTGGGAGATTCAGAACTGGTGGTTAGACAAGTGAAGAATCAGTGCCAAACCAAACATCCTAGGCTAAGGGCTTATAGGAACAAAGTTTGGGACCTGGGGGAAAATTTTTTCTTGGCATTTAATATTCAGTTCATGCCCTGGGAGTAGAATAGGATGGCAGACTCCCTTGCAGTTGCCGCCAGTACTTTCCGTCCACCTCAAAACCCTCTCCTAAGATATGAAATTGAGGTATGTTATCGACCATCAATCCCAGATAACATCAAACATTGGCAGGTGTTCGAGGATGAAGAACAGGTGAAAATATTCCTGGAAACAGTTGGGGAATTCTCCAACATGGAGATTGATGCTTGTGCAGAAGAAGAGGTGGAGGACATTCCAGAAAATAGATGGGAAGAAAAGGTGGCTGGCCATAATGTTTTGCAATTAAAAGGAAACGTTATACCCTGAGGACTAGTACCTCTAGAAAGGTTGTTTAACAGGAACGATGTCCCACTGCAGCCGAACAAAGTCGTAGAGGAAAATCAGGTAGAATATCTTAACCTTGGTACTGATGCTGACCCCAAAATTGTGAAATTATCCAAGAACGTGCCAGAGTAATATAAAGAACTCTACCAGAAATTATTCCAGTCATACAAAGATGTGTTTGTGTGGTCTTATCAGGACCTAAAAACCTTTAATATCAGCATCATGCAGCATAAAATTCCACTAAAGGGATATGAGAAACCACATAAACAAAAGCTTCGACAGATAAATCTCCTTGCTGCTTCCCTCCATTGAGAAAGAACTTAAGAAACTGTTAAAGGCCAAAATCATTGTTCCATTGAGGTATCTTGAGTGGGTAGCAAACCTAGTCCCTGTCCGGAAAAAGAATGGAGAAATAAGGCTATGAGTTTATTTATGAAATTTAAATCGAGCATCATTAAAGGATAATTATCCACTGCCCAAGATGGATCACATCCTGCAGAAAGTGGTAGGAGCTTCTCAGATGTCGATGATGGATGGATTCTTTGGTTACAATTAGGTGGCTGTACTACCAGAAGATCAGAAGAAGACTACCTTCACCACACCGTGGGGTACGTTTATGTATGCTAGGATGCCTTTCTGGTTGATTAATGCAGGGGCCACTTTTCAAAGGGCCGTGGACATTACTTTTGTTGGGGAGCAAGATAAGTTTGTGGTGGTATATCTAGACGATATCACTGTGTTTTCAAAAGATGATGCAGAGCACATTGAACATTTACGAAGAACTTTCAAGAAGTGCAAAAGGTATGGCCTCTCTCTCAATCCGCAGAAGTCATTGTTTGCATTGGAAGAGGGCAAGATTTTGGGACATATTGTGACCAAAGATGGGGTAAAAATAGATCCTAAGAGAGTCAAAGTTATAAAAGGCATTTCTCTTCCCAGAAATAAGAAGGAGGTGCAGGTGTTCCTAGGGCTCATTAACTTTCTCAGGAGGTTTATCCCTAACTATGCAGAGATAGTTAGACATATAATTGACATGCTGAAGAAAAATAACGAGGTAAAGTGGTCCCCAAAATCATGAGAGGCCTTTTCCAGGATAAAAAAAATGCCTTTGCAAAAGCCCCAGTGCTAGCTGGACCAGACTATGCCAAACCTTTCATGATCGTCTCATTTGCATCACCTCATACAGTGGCAGGAATTTTATTGCAGAAAAATGAAGAGGGGTATGAGAAGCCCATCGCTTTCTTCAGTCAAGTGCTCTGTGATGCAGAGTTGAAGTATAACATATTAGAAAAGCAGGCTTATGCTCTGGTGAAGTCTCTTAAGGCATTTCGTATGTATGTCTTGCAATCACACATCACTGCGTTTGTGCCTACAGCAGCTATGAAAGACATCCTTATCCAAAGAGATAGCGAAGGAAAGAGAGGGAAGTGGATTGCCAAAATACAAGAATATGAGCTAGACATTCACCCTACCAAACTGATTAAGGGACAAGGATTAACCAAATTCCTGTCTGAATCAAATTGTCAGGCTCTGGGTATAAACCTATTCATGATAGCAATTGAGGTGTTTGAGAAGAAGGAAGAACAGCAGGGAGTAGAGATAGCTACTCAGAAGACACATATGAAGTATCTCATCAGCCCGCGGTACAAGGAGATCGTGGAGTATCTTCTAACACTCAGTTGGCCTCCTAGCTGTGACAAAGCTAAATACAGGACACTAAGGTTGAGTTCATAGAAGTACGTTGTTCCCAATGGACGGTTGTACTGGCAAGATCCCTTAGGCATTCTGATCCTATGTCTTACAGAGGACGAGGTAGAAAACATAATGGCCGAATTTCATGAAGGAATCTATGGGGGTCATTATAGCTGGAGGGCCACTGCTCACAAAATCCTAAAGGCTGGTTTCTACTGGCCCAAAATCTTTGGATATGTGTTTGCCCGGGTCAGAGCTTGTGAGAAATGCCAGAAATTTGCTGAAATATAGAAGCTGGCACCTCTGCCCATGATCCCTGTTCACGTGGATGAACCATTCCAGCAATGGGGAATTGAATTTGTCGGTGAAATACATCCTCCGTCAAGTGGTCAGCACAAGTGGATATTAACAACTACAGATTATTTCACAAAGTGGGTGGAGGCTATACTCGCAAGGAATGCAACAGATGTTGTGGTGATGAAATTTATGGAAGAAAATATTATATCCAGATTTGGCTTCCCTGCCAAGATAGTGACCTATAATGCCCAGGCCTTTAAGTCTGCGAAGTTTGTCAGTTTCTGCCAGTAGTATAACATTGTGTTAGGTCACTCCACGGCCTATTACCCACAAGGAAACAGCCTGGCAGAGTCTTCAAATAAAACTTTGGTGAGGGCACTAAAGAAAGCTATCAACGAAAATCAGAAAAATTGGCATTCCCAGTTAAAATTCGCTCTATGGGCCAACATGATTACCAGCAAGAGAGAAACCAAGAAGTCCCCATATGAATTAGTATATGGGAGGGTAGCAGTATTCCCTATACAGTTAGCCTTACCAGTAGCCTGATTCATGCAATAAAGCCAAGAAGAACCCGATGATGTGACCAGGAGAATCAATCAGCTGGTAGAGCTAGAAGAAACACGGAACCAGGTAAGTCAGAGGCTAACTGAATATCAAGAGAAGATGAAGGACCTTTTTGATCAGCATGCCAAAGACAAGAAGTTTCAGGTTGGGGATTTAGTGCTCAGATGGGATATTCGAAGAGCTGATAAGGGGAAACATGGTAAATTCGATCCACTCTGGTTTGGCCCTTTTAAAATTGTGGAACAACAACACATTCAGGTTGGAAAATTTACAGGGAGACATGCTAGAAGCCCCTGTAAATGGTCAGTTCCTCAAACCTTACTTCCAGTTCTGATTCAGGCTGAGAGAGCCTGATGTATTATATTGTACATTAGTTTCTGCTTTCATCCTTGTTTGAATGATGTTTGTCGTGATGAATCATGAAGAGAAAAATAAAAAAATACTGAAGAGTGGTGTCCACGTAGAAAATTAACAGGTGGTTTGCGAAGTTCTCAACATGCACAAGGATCAACGTGTCACCCCCAGGTGGAGCCAATGTTGATTATATGGTTACCTTTAATCATCTTTACGGACGACCTTCAGTAGCAAAGCATCAAATGTTCTGACTCATGGTGAATATTTAAATAATGAATGGAGAGAAACACAGCTAAGCTAAGCCACATGGATGAATAAATAAATGCATGTCTAAAAAGGGGCAGAAAGACGCAAAATTTCTGAATATAAAACAAACAAAGGTATGGTATAAAAGTTTTAAACCAAAGAATGTTATAACATAACTCGCCTCTACTTCATACACGCGGTACGAGCCTCCGCACGTGCTATTCTGGGGGGGTCAAGGAGCGGAGGGGGGTGATAGAACTGTTACGCCATTTTTTGGTCATCTAACCTATTATCATTAGATGAACCCAAGTACACCATGTAAGACCAATTTTACCCTAAGTAAAATTGCTTTCACTATGTGAAATAACTTAGTAAAACACCTTTATTAATTTGTTTATGGTCTAAACAGGAAACCCCAAAAGGAAATAATAAACAAATCTATATTTGTTTATATTTCCTGGTCATATTTAACCCAAAACAAGGAAATCAATTAAATAAATCCTTATCTATTTGATTATTTCCTAGGAATAAGTTATTTAAATCCTATTTAAATAATATTCCTAGTTAAATTTGACTAAATCATTTATAAATAATTAAATAAATAATTATTTATTTAATTATATTCCCACCATTTCCTTAAAATAGTAAATAAATCATTTATTTATTTATTATTTATAAATAAAGGAATTGAACCAAGTCAAAAATCCTTTTCCCTCCAACAAATATAATAAAATATTCCTAAAGGGTGGTTCTAGAATTTGATTAATAATATTTTATTCATGCACCAAGTTCGAGATCGCCCTAATATTTTGTTATAAATAGAAGGGTTTTCCCCATTCATTAGTCACCTTTGATTGCATTAGATCACTCTGGATCTATACACTTGGTCACATTTTCTCCATTTTTGCCTTGTGAGCTCCCATTGAGTTCTATGTTTGTCTAAGTTTTCTACACCAACAAGAGAGAGAAATTTTAGATCTGAAATGCTGAGCACTGTCAAGAACCCATCCCATTGAGGAGAACCGGAAAACACCTTTCTTGTTTTCCTCTCAGGTGCCCCCTTTTGATATAATATAAAAAATTCTTTCAAATACATCGTTCTTGTCTTGTCTATTGGATGCATGGAGCCATATTTCATTTTTACTGCTTAATGTCTTTTATGCTTAGATCTGGATTTGTGCCACATTATTTGGATCAACTAACTGCAGACTTAAAGATATTGGCAGTCATACTTGATGTTAGGGCTATTTTTTATGCGTATCTAAAGTGGTCTTTTACGACGAAATATTCATACTAAAAATTGGCGACTCCACACGGGTTTTCTTTTGCGACTGCCATTGTTTTATATATTCTTGCATATCCAACTATTTCAAACCCTAGGGTTTCTCTTCAGTTTCCTTTTTTTCCTATTTTTGTGGTGCTTTTCACCTCTAAAACCCTCAAACATTAAAATTTTTAACTTCTGTGTGTTTATGGCCCTATTGCGCAGGTGACAGACATCAGCCGCAGCTGTGACGACAATTTTTTCTGAAATTTGCCGCCGAGAGACCCGGATCTACAGGTCGCACTTATCGGCCCAAAAAACTGCGACCTGGACCTAAGGACGCACTTTTCTGCCCCAAACCTGTGACTTGGATTGCAAACAGGTCAGAACCTGCGACCTGCACTTTTTTCTGCAATTTTCCAACAATTTTTCTGGGTTTGTCTTAAGCTTCTGTCAGGGTTTTTCGGCCTCCGTCTCTGCCCGTTTAGACCTGTTTCTGATTTGTTTCACTCAACTAAGTGGGAATATTTCCCCTTAGGGCTTTAGTACCCTCCACTTTTGGTGGGTGAGTTTTAGCTATTTCAGACGTCTAAATTTTCAGAGTTTCAGCCTTCTTATTTTCAGATCTGATACCTCCTTTTCAGATCCCTTTATATCAGCTCTTATCCCTTCCAAATCACCTCATATAGTTTTTTTTGGGTTTACCTATAGGGCCACCTCTTCGTCCCTCCTCCCTTTAGCTGATTTCCCCTTTTGTTACAACAACCTTGCCTCTGCCTCTTTGCTGTTCTCTACACCTCTTTCCAGCAAATTTATCCTTTAGATCCCTATCCCTCCCGACCTTAGATCTATCGACCTCTTTTTCATGTGTTTTGACTAGATGTTTTTCCCTCTTTTTAGACTAGTTTTGAGAGAATCGCCTTCTTGGGTTAGATCGATGCATTGTTAGCTGTTAATTTTCTGTTATTTCAGCATTATATAATGTTATTTGCAGATTTATTTTCAGTTACACAACACACTTTTTCTTTTACTCTCAAAACATCCGGGTTTAAAAAATTAAAATCAACACACGCCACACACTGACCCTAAGTGAAGAAGAGCTTGGTTAACACCACCTGGAAAAGACTTTAAAAATCAATTGACACTGCACCTCTCTGCCCTTGACCTCACTTGATTTTTTCCCTCGCTGCCCTTGTCAGTTTTTCTTCTTCCCATCATCATTGCTCTCCCAAGGCGTTTATCCCAGAGACTTCTTGGCCTTCAACCTCAGTTTTCGGTTGGTCGACCTCCTCCTTCCCGTCGTCATTGAGTAAGTCCTCCCCCAAGTTCGCACTCCGACTCTTCTTCTGATTGTTCGGGTTCTCCCGCTACTCCTGGTTCTCCCCCTATTACCTTCACCATGTCTAGTTAAGGTCCTAGCGCTAGTGGCAACCCTAGTTCTACTGCTGGGTCCGTTTCTAACAGAACCACTACGGGACCTACCTCGACTACCCCGTTGCTCCCTTATATGGCCGGTCTCAGTCTCCCCGACTTCAATCAGCTGATCAATGATCCTATCCGCCACGATGTTAGTTGGCCTGATATGCCAACCAAGCTCCCCTCCAAAATTCCCAAGTTCGAAGGCCTTGCTAGTGAAGATCCCTCCAACCATATCCGATCTTTCCATATGTGGTGTTCATCCAATTCCATTACTGACGGCTCCATTCGTCTTAGATTGTTCCAACTCACGCTTACCGGAAAAGCTTCTAAATGGTATGTTGATCAGGCCACCTCCTCCCACACCACTTTTGCGACCATTGCCCAGGCCTTTTTATCTTATTTCCAACTACCTCTCCGATACGACACTGGTACTGAGCTTTTAAATTTTTTCCGTCAATCCTCTTTGACCCTCCTTTCCGCTCATGTCTAGGAATGGCAGCGAAGAAGAAGCTTATGTCACGCTCCTCCCTTTGAAGATCGGGTTTATATGGACTGGTTCCTTCGCTCTCTCTTAACTCCCATTGGCAAGGATGTCGCCTCCCATTTCCCTCAAGCCAAAGAAGCCACCCTCCAAATAGCCTTGAAATATGACCTTATCTATGCTCAATCTGTTTATGTTTATACTGTCCTTCCTGACCTCCCTAAGCCTGGTGGCGCTAACGCCCCAGGGGCATCTCACTCTGCTGACAGCATTGTTGGAGCTCTTTCACATACCGCTGCTCAACCTCTTATGCGCTATGGTTTCCCTCCCAGAGGGGCCAGCACCTCCAACATTTTCCCCCCTCCAGGCAGCATGTATCCAGGATACGGCATACCTCTTCATTTTTCCCACCCTCTTGCTTACCTCAATGTTGCCCACCCTAACCCTTATCTTTACCCACAGCTTGGTGTCCCAGCTCCTCCAGCATTTGGACCTCTTCCTCCCTTGCGTTCTCAACCCCTACAGACGCACTTACTTCCCCCTCCAGGGCAAGTCTTTGCGCAGCAGGGCGTGACTAATTCTCTTCCTTCTCAAAGAAAGAGGAAATGAAATCAATCTGCCTCTGGTAATCATGGACCCAATCCTCCAAGTATTTATTCTCACATTGCTAACCAGCCACAGGGTTCCCAGCCCAAAACAAAAATGCCTCTTCGCACCAATAAGCCCTGTTCGTGTTGTGGTGTTGATGGTCATTACACTCATGATTGTCCCCTATTACCACAGATGCAGCAGATGTGGGAGTCTCAAGCCACCGTGCAGGGATAACATTCTTCCGCTACTGTCCCTTCCAATACATATACTTCTCAACCCACTGTGTTTACCGTTCCTTTCCCTCAATAAGGATTCGTGGCTACTCAACCACCTCATGCCCTGGTAACTACTCAACCTTCCCCTTCTGGTTCCTCCGATTACCAGATTCTCATGACGGCCTCCGACCAACCTATCACCATCGACCTTAACCATCAAACTCGGTCTCGTCAGTACTCCATGCCTCCCGCTCCGTCTGTCTCCGAGTCCCCATCTTCCGGTCCTACAGAGCCTCTGTCGACACCCAATGGTCCCTTGCAAATACCTCCGCCCAAAGCTGAGGTTCATTCCAAGATTCATAAGGGCCCATTACACTGAAATGGTACCTCTGGTCGGGCTACCCATTCATATAGCATAGTAGATGATTTGGCACAATCTCCTGCTACCATTTCAACACTAGAACTCCTCCAGTCATGTCCTTCTAAAAAGAAGGCTCTACTATCTGCCGTGGGTGCTGTAGATCCTGCTGATGACCAATTGATTGTTTTTGACGCCCATCAATCCAACCATCCCCCCCTTCCTACTTCTGTTTCTTTCCAAATCCTAGTCAAAATCCGAAATGCCATCGTCGCTCGATGTATTATTGATGAGGGGGAATCTTCCTGTGTGATGTCTGCTTCGGTTTGGAAACAACTTGGATCTCCTGAGTTGGTCCCTTCCACAATCACCCTTCATGCATGGGATGGCCATGCCTCCCAGCCCATTGGCCCTTTCTGTAACTGTCCTATCACCCTGTGGGCAAGACTGTTTGTGTCGACGTTGAAGTTATCGACACCCCTCCTGACTATAACATTATTTTGGGGCATAGTTACACCTATGCCATGTCTGCCGTCCCATCCGTAGTCCACCGCAAGATGTTTTTCCCTCATAATGGAAATATAGTCACAATTGACCAGTTGACATATCATGAGCCAAAATCTCAGACTTCCCCCGAGTCGATCATCTCTTCCGTAGCCAATAAGCTAACCATCGATTCTTTGACCAGTGTTTCCCCCGGTGTCTACAAAGACTCCTCCTTGCTTGGAACCTTCCTTGGTCTTCCTCCTCCTCTTGTCTCTGATCCCAGCTCAGTGAATGTTTGCATGATGCAATCGTCTCGGGCCGACCTCATGCAGCCCGCTTCGGCTAGTCAAAAACCTCAACCTCACCCATCGTCCCCTGCTTCTAACCCTTCGCCACCGCCAACTGGACCTCTTCCTGCTGGCCCTTCCCCTACAGATGGTACGCATGAGCCTTTCTACCATCCTAGGTCGGTTCCCCCAAGCCTTAACCATCTTGGTGCCGTCCCTCCTGGCCATTACCCTGCTGGTCAGATACCCTTCCTCGCTCCCCCTCCCGGAGTCTATTCGGTCCCCATCATGGCCACCCTTTCGCTCCCTAATTTGACCCTGGGCATTCCCATCTGGTACCTTGACCTTCCAGCTGCTACTCCACCAGGTCACCCCAAACCATACCTTGCTTTGACACCAGTTCAACTGGTTCCTGTCACCACAGTGCCACCCACACCTCAAAAGGACCCTTCTCCTACTGTGACAACTACAGGCAAGAAAAAAAAAACTCGCAAGGGGGCATCCAAAGACAAGGCCACCGCACCTGACCCTACCCCTCCTCCACCCGCCAAGCCTTGTGCCTTGTGTGATGGTGTCAGTCATGCCACCCATACTTGTTCTGAGTTGCCCCGTATCCAACCCATGGTTAAGGTCGCGTTCCCTGACTCTATGGTCCCTGAAACCTCTGTTTCTTCCTCGTCCGCAACCAAGAACCCAAAGAATCTTCGCACCAACAAACCCTGTGCTCTGTGTGGTGTCCATGGTTATTATTCTCACCATTGTCCTCACCTCATGCATTACTGAGCCTCTTTAGAGGTCATTCGCGAGTACGAGGTCGAACAAAATCAATCCGCCTCTCCCATCCTTTCTCAGTATGCGTCAGGCTTACTCGAGGATCCTCCCGTTACCATTGACATTCCTCCCCCCGATGTTGAGATGTCGGAGCCTGCTGCCCCCCTCCTATACCTATCATCATCCGCATGACCCTCGGAGTACATTCCCTCTGAATCCACTCCATATATTCTGCTTGATTCCCCTTCAGCAACATTATTGGGCTCTACATGCTTTGACCATCTTTTTCCTTGTTCTTCCATCATCCCCCGTGACGATCCGTATGTGCGCCTTTCTTCCCATGCTGATGATTTAGGTAGCTTTGCAGCATCATGTGGTTTCCTTTACCTCTCCCTTTCCTCTCCTCACCAGGAGGATACCATCCGCATCTATGATGTCCTCCGCAGCATGAGCTCCCGCTTTTCCTCTCGTCGTTCTCATTCATCACCTTCTTGTCGATCTATGAGTCCTAGCCATCCTACCCAGACTACTCCCTCCCATAGTAGTGGTTTGATGTCTACCCTATACTCACGCTACCCTCTTTCTTCTCCTTCCTCCCATTTCTTATCTTGTGACACTATTCCACCGGACCTCTCGTCAGCACATTATATTGGCTATGCTGATGGGGCAAGTCGCTACTCCCGGAATCTCGCTTCGGCTGCCTGGGCCATCTTTACCCCCTTGCATACCCTCATTCTTTCGAATGGGGTCTGCATTGGTAATGCCACCAATAATCAGGCCGAATATGCTGCAGTACGTGGTATCTTAGTCGATGCCCTCTCCCATCGCATCCTCCATCTACAAGTTCGTTTAGATTCCCTTCTTCTTGTCTTACAACTCAATGGAATCTATCATGTGCATAATCCTATCCTGTTTAGACAATATTTACGAGTGAAACTTTTGATACGTGACTTTAGATTCATTACTTTCATCCATGTACCTAGAAGCCAAAATCACTACGTAGATAGAATTGAAAATCATGTTCTAGACTGGCATTTATCACACATAAGACAATAACATTTCACACCATCAACACAATGCATATACATAATATATATCATATAACATGTTTTTTAGAGTCCATCTACTCTAAAACATATGACATGCCCATAGCATGTTACAAACACAAAACTACAAAACTGGGGGGCACCACTTTCCCCTACATACACACTCGAGGGTACCACCTGCCCTACATCTAATCACTCTTTGGAGTATCCCGAGCCAATGGCTTTGCTCCCGCAGCTAGTAGATCATGCACAGTCTGCCCGACCATCGCCATGTGTCACATGATACCTCGCCATTCTGAGGGTAGCCCAATACATAGCTCTATGTACTGGTCATCTAAATCCTGCCAACCACGCTCTGACACACCAGTCAGCAGCCCCTCACATCTACGATGAATTTCCTCCAACAGAGTGGCCATGTTCTCGTTCTGTGTTGTTCTTGATCCACTTGCACCTGTAGCTCCAGCTGCTGTAGGTCGTCCCATATATCTGACTGGTTTTACCGGAGCTATATCTGCTTTCTAAAAGGTATAAGGATTAGTACCATTAATATTATTCAAAAAATTTACAATGCACATAATAGATTAGTTACTTGTCACTTACCATCGGGCCCCCATACTCGACCACGCAGAAGCGACAAATCCGGATCTCCCCAATAACTCATCCCACTATAGGGATAGTCGTCTATGTACAATGGCATATGATACCAATGGGCAAAGAACTTTGGTCGGAACACCCATCCGACCGCCCCTCCTCCTCCTCTACACAGTAGTCTTCCCCACCGATGCATCCAGGGCTCTCTCAGACCCCCATCCGGTAGCTGTACACGAGGTCGTAAGAGTGGGATCTTCTCAAAAAAGAAGGAGAAAAATACAGTCCCATAAGCACAATCATGATTCACTTGCCGCTTACATAGCGACAACTGTCATTTCACCGACACCAACATCATTTGGGCCCACCCGTAGTAGGTCCCACTCAACACACTCTCTACAATCATCATCTACCCTCCAGTGATGTGATGGAACGCCTGGCTGCCCAAGATCCACAACACTGTTGCTGCCACTGCCCGGGTCTCCAACCTCTCTAGACCCCCAATCAAAATCTGAGTCCCTTTGACTTGGACACCTCATCGACAATGTCGCTCAACGAACTCCATGATGTTCTGCCCCCGCGGTAACACTGGCTGTGTATTTCCCACCATCCCTAATGGTGGGAGACCAGTCAGGAAATATAGATCCTGTATTGTCAGCTCAATCCTATGCCTCTGCACTATAAACACCTCATGATATGGATCCCAATAACTGATAATCTGGGCCAATAAGGGCTCCCCAGTCCTCATCAAAGGGTTCTGCACAAATTTCAGAACCCCAAACCTAGCTAATGCACAAAGGACACCCTGATCCGCTTGGATTTCCATCCGTAATGTACCTAGGGCTCTCTCTCTCCACTTGATCTGTATATCTTCCATATCTGCACAAAACCATCATCTTTGTCAATCTACAGATAAGCAAAACCACATTCACTCACACCAAAACTGAATCTCAGCCCATACCAGCATTGCAACCACCTCCATCTCATAGGTCACACTTTTTGGCCAAATCCTGGGCCAGGTTGCACTTTTCAGGCCCAAAACTGTGTCCCAGGTTGTAGTTTTTGCCCCAAAAAGTGCGACCCGACTGTAATGATGAAGTAGGAGCAGTTACTGATATTTAAGACCCTAATCTGAACTTTGAATCCATAAAAAAAAAAGTAGGATTAGGCCTCTTACCTGCAACTGAAGGATCACGATTCCAACGGTCGGTTTGTCTGCTACGATCGCCGCAAGAATTAGGGCCTTCTCTCCTCTCCACATTCACCATAGCTACACAAGCAAATGAATGATTTTGGAGGGAAAATGCCTTATTAGAAGAAAAACCCCTATCTTTTCTTTCGCCCGCTGCGACCAAACCGTCACCCTGTTTAACACACCATCTGCACCGTTGGAAAGCTCTCATCGAGCACTGAAATGGGTAGCTATTAGTTTTTCATGTTTTGATACTTCACCAGGACACATTTTTTCCACGAGGGGTCTCTTCATCTCTCCTTCCAATCGGAATTCTTCACTTACAACCCTTGTACTTGGGGCACCACTTTACCCCCTTAGTTGGCTTTGTTCGTGTTGATTTTCGTCATGAGACACCCTATTGTACTCATGTTTTTATGGTCCCCCCATTTGACCTTTACTATTTGGCAGCACCATCGAGTCACCCTTGTTTAGAGCATCTGAGTTGAGTCATCATCCGTCATGGAGTCTATCTCGAGTCCCTTTGTATCCCGCTATAGTCCTCCATCCTTCATTGCTTGGTCCCTCTCTCGTGTTGCACATTATGGCCTTCAGTACCATTTTCACCTATCCTCCTTGATATTGTGTCAGTTGCTGCCAAGCCATTCATGCCCCTTATGCTCTAACAAGGGAATTCGTCCATCTGCTACTCAGTATCCTTCATTTCATCATCATCATTAGTGTATGTTTGTCAGTCTCTATACTATTGTCTCTCGCGCCTTAGTTGGAGATCCCTTATTGCCTCCCCTATGGCGGACCTCCTTCTGTCGACATCAGATCATTTACTCTAGAAGCTAGGTCTAGAGGATGGTGTACATTGGTTCGAGCTTCTTTCATCCTGATCGTGATCCATTTACTTGATAGTCCAGTGATGCAGCAGTAGCTATTGGTGATTCCAGGGTGTGTGTGAGATGTCTCAACCCTCATGAGGGGGTGGCCCTGCAGGTAGCCCCCCACATGCTCAGATGCCTTCTTCGTTTCAGCCCTTGATGCAGCTCCTTACATTTGATGATGACGGCCTTAGCCACTTGCAACGCCTTTTCGATTTGCATGTATCAGTCAGATCTTGCGTACCCTTCCTCGTGTATAAGGGGGCATTTGGGTTGTATTTGTATCTCATGTAATAAAATATTATTGTATAAGTCCTAGCTGTTATTCCAAGCACATCACATATATGGGATTCATCATTCTATTTTTCTGGCTCGTATTTATGCCAGCATGTACTTTATAGTTTGGTTTCTTATTTACTAGACATACTATTCTTTTGTACTTTGTCTCGGCGGGCATAGGTATGCCTCCTTCGCCGCCTTTCGCACAGGTACCACTTCATAAACTAGAGACTTGTTGCACCTGTAAGTCTCGTCTCCTCAGGGTCTAGTCCTTTAGCACATTAGACTACCTTACATTTCTCTCTATGACTTCCCTCTTGATGTCTAGTGATTGAGTTCTTACAACGTACTTCGGTCATACGATTTGCTCCTAACACTCGTACGTTGGGGGGCAATCTGTTACACCATTTTTTGGTCATCTAACCTATTATCATTAGATGAACCATTACATGTAAGACCCAATTTTACCCTAAATAGGTACCTTTCACTATGTGAAATAACTTAGTAAAAACACCTTTATTAAGTTGTTTATGGTCTAAACGAAACCCCAAGAAATAATAAACAAATCTATGTTTGTTTATATTTCACAGTCATGTTTAACCTAAAACAAAGGAAATCAATTAAATAAATCCTTATCTATCGATTATTTTCCTAGGAATAAGTTATTTAAATCTATATAAATAGTATTCTAGTTAAATTTGACTAAATCATTTATAAATAATTAAATAAATCATTATTTATTTAATTATATTCCCACTATTTCCTTAAAATAGTAAATAAATCATTTCTTTATTTATTATTTATAAATAGAGGAATTGACCCAAGTCAAAAATCCTTTTCCCTCCAACAAATATAATAAAATATTCCTAAAGGGTGGTTCTACGATTTGATTAATAATATTCTATTCATGCACCAAGTTCTAGATCGCCCAAATATTTTGTTATAAATGGAAGGGTTTTCCCCATTCATTAGTCACCTTTGATTGCATTAGATCACTCTGGATCTATACACTTGGTCATATTTTCTCCATTTTTGCCTTGTGAGCTCCCATTGAGTTCTATGTTTGTCTGGGTTTTCTACACCAACAAGAGAGAGAAATTTTAGATCTGAAATGTTGAGGACTGCCAAGAACCCATCCCATTGAGGAGAACCATAAAACACATTTCTTGTTTTCCTCTCAGGTGCCCCCTTTTAATATAATATAAAAAAATCTTTCAAATACATCATTCTTGTCTTGTCTATTGGATGCATGGAGCCATATTTCATTTTTACTGCATAATGTCTTTTATGCTTAGATCTGGATTTGTGTAGCATTATTTGGATCAACTAACTGCAGACTTAAAGATATTGGCAGTCATACTTGATGTTAGGGCTATTTTTTATGCGTAGCTAAAGTGGTCTTTTACAATGAAAGATTCATACTAACAAGAACCATACCCCTACGGAACTGTGGTGACATGTCACGGGCGTTGACACGAGTTAAGGGTTAAATGACAAGTAAAGTATATGTCTTAAAGCCGTCGTGTGGTGTAGTTCATGATTCCACGAAGAATTTGTTTCGAGAATAGAGTTTCTTACGCAACAGAAAGGTAAGGTAAAGTCCTTAGGTGAACTGGTACTGAGGTCCATACCAGTATTAAAATCGGCATGTGGCGTTCACCTATCTGCAGTTAAACTCCCAATCCCTATGTGCCACGTGCCCCATTGTCAGTGTCCTTACGACGCTCGCCCCACTTACTTCACCATTCCGCCTTTTTCCAAAGAATCCTCAGTTCTATATAACGGTCCCCTGTATTTTACTGCTGTAAACTTTCAGGTATTCGGCTACGGTATAAACTAAAGTGGGAGCCCAATGCCAGGTCCACCCAATCACTGTCAGTACCCTCGCGTCGTTTTCCCAAGCAGATTTTCCACTTCACAGGTATTTCGTCCCTCATACCCCCTCTGGTTTCCTTTTGTTTTTTAAACGTCTTTTATCAGTCATGGGAAAGGTCACCCCCCAGAAAACAGAACCAGAGACCCCTCAGGTCCGTGAAACCAGAAACCCTCCCGAGTTCGAGCCCTTCTTAGACCTGCAAGCCGAAATCTGTGATCCGCAATACCCTTTTCACATCAGCAGTATCAAAACTGAGCTTTTTAGACGACATGTTGAGAATAGGGATCGATATCGGGTGGGTTTATCAGGCCTATACCATCAAATTACCCCTCCAGTCTATCCTGTGGTCGAGTTTATTTGCTGGCTCAGAGATGCCTACGACGAACGTCGAGGCACGTTTATCTCGGCTCAAGGGAATAGGATTTTTTCTCTTTCTCCCGACATTATCAGACAAGCCCTCTGCTTTCCCACTAGCGCAAGCTATACCAATTTCAGTGAAATGACTTTAACCCCTCAGTTTGCTAAATTGCCATGGGAACAACAAAGAGACTTCATTTCCTCTATAACCAACAACCAGGCCACGTCTCTTCCTTCCGCAGAACCTTTCCCTTTGAGTCTGTTCAAAGAAGAAGTGCAGCCCATCCTCGCTCTCATCGCGGGTCTATTAGGTGTAGGCGGTGTGGGGAAAATTTCTAGGGCATGTGTCTCTTTCTTACGGTTAATGTCTCAAACGGGGGTAGTTCTGGATATCCCTGGTTTCCTGGCCTCTAACATTCAGACCCGTTCTATAACACACGGCCCAGTCACTTCCTTTTTCATGGTTTTCTACCTCTTCTATGCTCTGACATCTTTGATAAGTTGAAAGGAGTTAGTTTAGATAAGGTGTATAGGTAAATTCTCGGCGGACAGTTTTTGATTGAAGCTTTCCAACACACCAATTACAAATGGGGTGGGTTACTCAGAGATTTTAAATGAGTTCATGCCTATTATGCACTATCATCCCAGAACTCTCTCTGGGGTTTTTCTGAGATGAAGAGATGGTTACAAGCTGGTTCAGCCAATGTTAGGGATTGGTACAGCAATATGACAAGCCCCTGCCGAAATTTGAGTTTATGGAGCCGAAGTGCCCCCCTATCAGGTGCACATGTTCCTACTCGACGGTTGGCAACTGGAATACATTCGGGCGACCCTAAAAATCGACCAACCTCACTTTGTCCACCAAAGAGTTTGACAGCAAACTCCCCCTCACCATTGGCCCTTTTGTTGTCAATTCAAGGCATGCCCTCCCCATCATTGAGAAGCTGCTACAAGACATGGATTTTAGACAAGGGAAGGTTTGGCCCTATGATCCGAGGGGCATCATCTCTAACAGAATAAGGAGGAACAAATCTACTCCTTATGTGCACGAAATGAGACCGTTCATAGAATGGAGGGCTAATCTTGAAACTTGGCATTTGCTTTCGCAGATGGAGACAGATTCATTGGCGACAGGGGAAAAAGGAGAGGCAGCTTCAGGAAGAGAAGCTAGTAAAGGTCAAGGAGAAGAGGAAGTGGGCCCATCAGGAACAAGTTCTCCCCTTCGCAAAAAGCAGAAAACAGTGACAAGTGAAGTAGAAGTAATAGGGGAAGAACAATTACTTGAACCGTTCATACCATATGGCAAACCCGACGGGAGCATAATAGGGCTCAAGGTGCTACGAGACAGTGTCACATCCTCTGATTACAAAGAAGTTTCACAGGATATCAGAGTTGACACTTCACAGGTTGCAACCGAAAGGAGCCTAAAAGCCAGAGCCATCAGAGATAAGTACAAGGCCGAGCTAGAAGGATACATAGAGAAATACCATACCAGGATTTCAGCCTCGATGAACCTGGACACAAAACATCTAGTGATGGCCATTGTAGAGGCCATTTTGGACCCGGATGCAGGTACTACCAGTTACAGAGTGCTAGAATACGCAATCGACATGTCTAAGGTGCCAGCACTTGATAAATGTAACCTGTTTTAGGTGGTTGGTGATATGTTAAAAGATGAAGTAATGCGGCTTACAATCACATTGAAAAAATTGGAGACTAAACATGCCCAAGTGAGGGAGACTCTCAAAAAAGAACAGGAAAATTCTCGTGCCCTCACGAACCAAGTACGTGCTCTCCATGAGTCTATTAAAGGAAAAGAAATCGGAGAATAAAATCCACAGCGTTACGTCATTGAGCAATTGCATAAGGAAGTGGCATCCCTGAAACACAAGATTAGCATACCACCCTCCCATCATGTACAAATAGTCGAACTAGCTCAGGCTGAGAAAGATAAAGCAGAATTGGCTGATTCTCTAGCAAAGGAGAAGGAAGAAAAATAAAGGATAGTAGAAGAAATGGCTATTCTTTAGGGCAGGCTGACGGAACTACAGACGACTTTGGATACACACAATTGTGCACCACCGCCAGCCCAACCGGAAACTAGTTCGTTGTCCGAACATTTGACTACAGCAATGGCTATGAACGCTACACTGGAGAAGCATGTTTTCTACTGCAAGACTGAGAATCAATGAGCTAGAAACTACCTTGGCTAAAAATTCCAAAAAGATAGAGGCTATGCAGAAGGAAATTGAGCAGGCAAAGAAGGAAAAAGTTGACCAGCAAAAGACCATCAACGATCTCAACAGTCGCCTGAAAGGTAATATCACCCTCAGGGATGCCAAAAGAATAATCTGGTCAGAAATCATCGCGGCGGTGAAAGGGCATTGGGATTTTCTGAAAGTCATCGAAGAAGTAAAATCATCCGTGCTTTATCTTAGAAGAAATATTCATGAGGGAAATACTAATATATCCAGCAGAGCCCAGCACGCAAGAAGTTATATCTCTTTCTTGAAAAGGCTGAATTCTGAAGACGTGGAAAAGCATGGTATAGCAAGCAGGTTCAAGGAGGCCGTTGAATGTCAGAAGATAATTGATAAAGAATCTGCCCGCACGATAGCTTCAAGAGCCTTGGAAAACATGGAAGTCAATTTAGATCGGTTTGATATGGTTTGGGCTGAGATTATAGCGGTTGGACTCCCATCATGCTGGGATCCTACTACTCCTACCATGCTACAACCATTATTAGAGTAAAAATCACGTCTCAAGGAAGAGATGAACCGGACAAATGTACTTTCAGATAAAACCACCCGGTTAAAAGCAGAGACTATTGTTTCGACACTCCACCAAGAATTTTCTCTCCTCCATCTAGTAAAGCACAAAATCCCCACCGATGCAAATTTTGACGACCTCACTGAAGCTTATATCAAGGTCGAAGGATTCACATCAATTCCTGAACCTGCAGCAGATAGTCAGCAAAGGTGCACCTGGTATGCTAGTCTGGTCGCCAGCTCATCAGCCAATGTTCCACCACCTGTGTCATCGACCGCCTCGACTCAATCTCATCAGTGAATATTGTCAATTCATGATTTAGCCCTAGTGGCCTTTTACTTTCATTTTAGTTTGTTACTTTTAAATTTCGAGTGGAATTCAGATTCCACTCCTACATTTTACTTTCTGTCAAAAACTGTTGTTTAATATTTTTGTTTAAAAACGGCCGTGAAGCCTAACTGTAAATGATGAGATGCCCCTATTCCTCATCATGAATTTTGGTTATTTTTGATGGAGACCTCAAACTGATTACTAGCACGCGAGGAAGATATTTTTCCCAAAAATATCTTCTCACTCATGTTTCAGAGGCTTCTATACAAGCAGCAACTAAAGATAAAAAACGGTTCCAGATTTTCTAAAGAACATGCTGTGAAAGAGTTTTTGTATTGCATTTTGTTTAAACCTTAATAGAAATGTGAAGAGCCCGTTGGGTCTCAGTGATAAGGAGTTCTATCTTTAATGAGGATTTTGGTCTTCGTGCTTTATAGTCTGTAACTCTGCCTTATGTGATATAGTTTATCTGTTCATTTCACTTTTTCATTTCTCTTGTATCATGCTCTGGAATGCGAGTGGCTCACTGGTTCTGGTATGAATTTATCACCATTGATACTTATGCTAAACTTGTCTAGCACTTTAAATATGGCTCAGTCATGATATGTTGTTTCATTTTCCACTTCATCCACGTTTCTTCTATATTAAGTGCTATTGGATGTTATTTTTGAAAGCTATGGACATGTATGGATTCTTATCATCATAAGCCCATCTCATGTTTAGATCTGTTTATGGGATTTCATCTCATTAGTGGTTAGTATTCCTTCTATATTTCCTACATAGCAAATGCCGTCTGATTTTTCATCTCTGTAAAGAATTTTTAGAATCTAGCCCTCCTTATGGAAATTTGTCTTTGAACTTTCTGATACATTTATATTGAGAATTCACTTCCTTCCTCTGTAGTGTTCCTTTCATTATGCTGAGTCTATGAGTATTCTGGTTGCACCTACATTGAACTTTCCTGTTAAAATTGAAATAGCCAAAGAGCATTGTTTTGATAACTATATTTTTTATATCATATGCTCATTTCTATATAAGATGTCCTAGGCACTGGTCTTTCACAACTCAAGGCTGTCTCTAGGGTTGACAACACTTGGCACGTTCATCTCTGTTGATCGACCTAGCTCTAAATCTGACAATGCTGCACGTTCTAGTACTATCTTTGGTAACAATTGCCACTGCCAGATCCCACTTACCCTCATTTGGCTCTTTGGAACTTCATCGGAGCACTATGCAACTTCCCTCAAGCTCTGGCCTCTCTGTTGGGCAAATAATTATCACCTTTCCAGTTTTGGGGTAGCATTCACGAATTTTCTGTTTGTTAACTTCTCCAGTTATGTCCACTCCTTATCCCTGGTGGTCTTCGCTATTTATATTACGGGTTTCCAACAAATATGGATTGGAATGAATATTTTTTCATCTCAGTCCATTAGTTTTACTTTAGAAGGTGGGTAAGCACATACAGTTCTTCTTCTTGTTACATCTTAGATGTTTGAACCAATTCGCGTGCTCACAAAAGGGTTTAATATCTATTGTTCCCTTTATTTTTAGTTTGGGTTATAGTGTTCGACAATGTTTTACTTTCAACTATCTGAGGCTTGAGCCAAGACCTTACCTTCTTCAACAGGTAAGAATTTAGTTTCTGAGGGAAACCCTCTTTGTTATTCAGTGTTCAACCTAGGGTTTTAGGGTATCACCCTATTCTGGTTACTGGCTTAATTTATTTTTTTTCTAAATGTTTTCTTGCAGGTATACCATTAAAATTGAAGATGTCAAGGTTATGTTTTCTTGCACAACCAACTAGACTTCTCCAACCTCGGGGAGTGTTGGATTTCCAGGTTACTTTGAACTGAATTTCCTATTCTATTTCAGGGTTTGGTATCCTTCAGTCCAGTAAAAATGAATTTTTATTTTTCCATTTCGACCACACATAACAGAGATGTATTAGGGTTAGGTCCTATTTCTACTATGAAAGTTGAAATCTCTGTATCATGTTGAGGGTTTTTCACTGTTAAGGACTATGTTTCTTTGTGTTAAGGATTGTGTTTCTTTTCATTGTTAAGGAAATATCTCAAAACAACTTTCAGAGCTCGTGCCGCTGCCTGGTTTTCTGCAGGATCTCCTTTATCTTCATGTTCTTCCTCATTTATTCCTTCTTTCTTCTTGTTCACTAACATTTTCCATCTTCAGATCTCTTTTAACATTGACCTCCATTGCTGCCATGTGGGCTTCCATGCACTGCATGGTCCTGCGTAGCTCTGTATGTTCTTGTTGGAGCTCCGTTGTCACTGCAGCAACGACTCTTCGTGCTCCTCTGCCACGTCCTACATGAGCCATTGACCTTTTTTTGTATTCTTATTGGATTCTTTGATACCAATCCGATGCAAGCCAAAACCCCTTTTTGATTTAATGCTCAAAGGCAGAGTCATCGTGTCTCTGAACCTCGTCTCTTCAAAGGGAGTGAAATATCCAGGAGACTCCTTTATCCCACTCCAACTTACTGCCAGGGGAATTAAACCACTCCAACATCTACCCCGTAAACAAAGTAAAGGAAAATGTGTGCCTTTCCAACCACTGGGTATTGTTCTGAAAATATTTTGGGGATGTGTTTCTCCGTTGATCTTACTTCGAAGTAATACAAGAAAGGAAATTCCGATCAAGTTCGGCCCGTCTCTTGCTTGAAATCATGCACACAACCAATGAAGGAAATTTATCCCTGCCCAACTATAAATTGCGGGATATAATTTAACAGAGAAAATAAAAGGACCTTTGCATTACGGGGAAACACATTCCAACAACATAAATATGCACAAAAAAATTGAATTGGACCGTCAAGGGATGCACATAATATACAGAATGTACAAATGAAATAAGCTCCTTCAAAATATTCCACATTGGACTTCTCGATGCTCTGAGGGAGATACAGAGGTAATTTTATTATCATTTTCACAATAACAGGGAAATTACAACTGTTTTAGGCACAAATCCTAAAACCATGGATCTGTTCACCAACTTCACTAACATAAGCTAATTTAAGCCTGGTCTTGTTCATTACATGGAATAATAAGAAAAATGCCATTAATTAATACTAAAAAATATATAAATGGCCAATCAGGCCTTATTACATGCCATATCCCTTAAAATTCCTGATTTGATAAGAAAACTCATGAGGGTCCAACCCCTCTAGTAAAGTTTGACGGTTGACCACATGGTCCTTTGAAATGAGCAATGATCATGTATGAGTAGTTATACTTGCGTGGGGATTAAGGAAAATAATTTATAATTATTATGTTCCATTAAATTTGAGATCAAATGATGGACTTTACTTTTAATCTTGAACTTAGGGCGTTTGAGATGCGATGGAAATGACTTTAAATTTTAACGTGAAGCTCTGTGAATTTTCGATAAAAACTCTACAAATAAAGTCCTAAGTCGCTTTAATATTTTCCTCTGAGAGGGTATCAAAACTCTATTCCTCTGTGTTGGTGAAATTAATCTATTCTGTCATGCTGAAGAATATTCATAAAATCTAAGGCTTGTGTGTGGCTTGGTGAAAATAATTTTCTAACTCATGTTAAATTTGAAATTAAATGGTGGATTTTACTGTCAGATATTAAGGCATAAAATTTGTAATGTGACCGGGATAAATTCAAACTTATGATGTGTGATAAATTTCAAATTAGTTAGGGCATCTGAGATGCGACTGAGATAAATTTCAACTTAATTAGGGTATCCAAGATGCAACTGAGATAAATTTCCAACTTATTCAGGGTACTGAGTTGCGATCGAGATAAATTTCAACTTTAATTTGTGAAGCTCCAAGCATTTTTGATGAAAAGGTTTTAAAAGAAGTTTCTATGTTTCAAAATGGTCATACAAGTAAGTGGGATAGTGTTTGGTTTGGGCATGGCCCTATCAGTCTCAGGGATCCACTGTAAGTTTCATGGCCCTATGATGAGAGATGCCCCATTCTTAAGTGCATCCATATAAGGGTTTATGTATAAGTGAAAGGAGTTTGTGGAGTTAAAATGATAGCCGATGATTGAAAATTTCAGGTTGGAAATGACTAGGCATATAAAATCATAGGGATGCATGCATAGACTGATGTCATGTGTGGGTCTTTCACATATTTTTATTCCTCAGTTTTCCATTGAAGATTAGTGAAAAGCAGAGAAAACATTTTTTTCTTAGTCATAGTTATAAGTAAACACATTCAAAACATGGGAATGACACTATTAACTCCAAAAAGGGTAAAATTCAGTTCATGGTAGAGCAAAGGAAAGTGTGGAAATATCGACGAAAAGAAATGAAATATGGTATGGAGAAGCCATCAAAATGCAAAGAGAAATATAGTATGGAAAAACACAATTATAAATTTAGTTCTAATAAGAAGAAATCTATTAAACTAAAAATTCTCTCTTCTCTCTCTTCCCTCTATTTTTGGTGGGCAGGGGTATATATTTTGAAGAAACAGGTATGAAATGCACAATGATCTGATTTAAGTGTATTTAGTTCTCTCATTGGCTTTTGTGTGATAGTTGGAGGAATACAATTCTTTCCCATTATACTAATTCAAGCATGTCATAGTTGTTGAAGATGCAAAATTGTTATTCCTTGCCCAAACCAAGTGCCTTTTCCATGTTTTTATTTCTGAAAACATCATTTCAATTAGTCACTCAGTTTTTCTATTTCCTTTTTTATTTTAGCTAACTTTTTTTAGGATTGGATATGCTCTATTCCAGACTTGTTAACATTTCTACTTTTATTGCTTGCCCAATTTTCCTTCTGAGGTATTATATCATGCTTACTTTCTTGTCATTTATATAGTTTCTCTTTTAAGTAGCCCACTTCATATGAGATGGGATTCCCCATTTCATTTAACATTGCTAAAAATGTCTTTGTTTATGGACAAATGCTTGATTCTAATGTATTTCTCTTTGGTTCTAAAAAATCATGTGACATGCATGCTTTCTGTTTAATAATAAAAATATTCTACTGCATGGTCCATTTGTTGCTTTAAATCAAGTGTAGATTGGATTTTTTACTTATGTCACGTGTTTCTTGGAGTTCCTTCATATGAGAGTTATGTCCTTCAGAAATTTTGGCCTTAGAGAATGGATTCTTGCATCTCTTTTACCTCATTGATAATGATATGCCTGTACATGACCTTTTGTTGTTGTTTTTGTAGAAATTCATATCAGATTACTAATAGCATATAAGAAATAAATGAATTCCTAAGCATTTCTTTGTGCCTCATTTTGCATCAAAGGACTCAGGGAAATATACAAATGAAAGGGGCAATTTGTTTGTTTTCACTTGTCCCCTATCTTTTTTGATGCAAAATTGCACTCCACTTTTTCAGCTAGCATGTTTTTACTATATTACTAATTGTAGTTGGCTAAATTATTAAATACACTTCATTATATGGATGGGGTTGCAATCAAATCTACTTAAGTGAATATTGTAAGGTTATGAAATATCCTCTTTTTTTCGTTGGAACCAAATTGATAATGTTTATTATTATTGTTTGTGTGCCCTGTAGAGCTCCTGATATGCCTATATTCCGCTAATAATTAGATCTTCACACACCAAAAAAAACCGTTTGGCTTGGTATTTCAACCAATTTCAAATGCCATTGATGCATTTTTGCCGTTGGAACTACCTACTCTATATTTGTGGTTTTTCCTTGGGCCTTGTTCATGCATAAGGTGGAGAATCTTGTACTTGTAAGGATATTGTTTTTTAGTGGTTAGCTATTTGATGTAAATGAATTAATATTTTCTAATGTAAATGAATTAATCCATTCTTTTCCCTGTATCAAACAGGGAATTGTATACAACTATTTATTAAGATTCTTCCTTATCTAAGCACATCACCAAATAAATTTTAGTAGACATGTTTCGCATGTGGTGTATTGGATTTTATTATGGATTATGCCCTCTGAACCAAAGTGTGTTGGAGTTCCTAAATAAATACACCCTATTTAAATATTTTTTGTTAAATTTTCAAGAGGCAAATCAGGGAAACAATGAAGGGCATGACTGACCTAGGCATTTCCAGTTTGCATGACTCATTCATGTTATATTAGTTCTGTTGGAGTTAGTTCTTGGATATTGACATTTCAATAGTTTAAAACTTTTACTCAAGGTTTAGACACCTCAATATTGAAGTAGTCTATGGGTGATAAAGTTTAGAGGAGTGAGATATTGCACAAATTAAGGATGTCAATAGATGGAATTTTTTCCTTTTATTCTGCATTATTATTTATCTTGAGCATTGAAACTTGCATGTTTGTGGGTCACAATGCAAATGTGTTTTTAGGAAGCCTTGATTAACTTGATATAATCAAATATAATGTTTTGTTATTAATTTTCCATGTCTTTTTTCAATTATATGATTGAAAATTAAATTTCATCAACTGCAATATTTTGTTATCAAGTTTCCATGAATTTTTTCAATCAGAAGATTTAAAAGTAATTTTAAATATTATCTTGATGTGTATGAAGTGATAAGCCTCTGTAACAGTTTCCAGGGATCCTTTCCTGGCTTTGAATACTTACAATAAACAAAGGTTTCTCTTTAGATTGAATTAAACATTTCAACTCGTTCTAAACTATCATGTTAAAATCTTACAATGCTATTTATGTTCATATCTTTGACAAATTCTTGGAAGGAGTAGTGGCTTTCAGGTTGCATCTACACATCGACCATGTACAAAGGGCCTTTGGATGTGAGTGCTCCACTGAAGAGGACTGCTCTAGATGAAACTGAGTACAATATTCTACTTCATCACAGTGAAGGCATTGATGCATATGATCAAACTGTAATCATTAACCCTATTTTCCTTATTTTCATTACATATAGTTTGTAAGCAATTCACAAGTATTACAATTCACAAAGGAAACTAGTTTATGTTTTGACAGTTTCTTTGAAGGTCATATGGATGGCAGCTTATGTTTATAATCATAAAATTACTAATTATGGATGTAAAATAAGGCCGTTTTTTTTTGTTCTACCCTAAGGAAGCGTCGAAATACCGACTCCATGCAATGTCAGAAGCACGACATTACGAAGTGTGGGCTGTGGTGTGAGAATCGTTAGAACATCGACACTAGTAAGCATTGGATGTGGTACCAGAATCAACGTCAAAATTATGACACACCACTTTCTCACGTCAGAGTTGTGATGACCATATGGAACTGTCAGACAAACGACGAATACCTCGTTACATTGGTAGATCAACTAAATTATGGATGCGTTGGAAGCGTGAAAAACGCGTGCCACTATCGGAAATGTGACCACTACCTCGTAACATTGGTAGAGCGACGAACATCTAGATTCGTCGAAAGAGCGACAAATGATGCAATTGTCAAAAAATAAATGACTACCTTGTAATGTCGGTAGAGAGATGAACTTTTGGATTCATCGAAAGAGCGAGAAATGCTTGCTACCATCAGAAGAGTGACGAAAATATGGAACCATCGGAAGAGCAACGTAAAGTTGGTAAAGTCAGAAGAGTGACGACCACTTGGAAACATCAGAAATAGTGTCACTCTACCGACAATTACTAGAAGTGTTAGAATTGCAATGTGACTAAAAATGACGTTTTTCTCGACCTCAAAGTGTCACTCTTGGGATGCCTATGTGTCGCAAGAGCGACATTTTGGCCTTCGTAAATTGGGCCAAATGTGCTAGTGCTAGTTATACATGAATACCAAGGACCATGGACTTGACACCTTATAGTAGCTATGATGTCAAGAACATCATCTATTCCTACAAGCTGGTCAATAAGAGCAACAACTCAAATTTTCTTTAGAGAAATCTTTGCCAATGATCGACCATGTAAAAATTTACCAATAAGGATTATTGCTCAAATTTCAGAACATACAACAGTTGACACCCTCACAAAAACAACATCATCAACGGACAAAATCCTCCTCAAACTCCTTGTCATCAACTCTTAGTTAGCTTCATCATTTTCCCCATATGGCAAGCAAAGCTAAGACAAAAAGTGACCAATATGATGAATCCTTATAGCATGTCATTCAATTTCTTATTTTCACCACAGAGGATAGTTTCAAGCTCTACAACTGGAACTCCCTTCACAATTAGTGTCTATCTCACCAATAACATGCTGCATATTGAAGCATATCATATAAGATTCACTAGAAATAGAATTTACAAAATAATTAAAATTAAAGTAGATGAGTAACTTCAATTCACTAATCTGGTTGCAATCACAATAATATGTTGAAAATCATTTTGTGCCCTTTGCAACCTTATAATGTTCAGTTTTAATGTTTTTGGTGTTGTCTCCTCATTTGTAGAATCTGGTTTGCTTTCCAATTGCAGTATGCCCAAACTTACTAATATTTCTATCAAGTTCCACTTAATCTCATGGTGTGTCTCACTTGAAGAACCTGCAATTAGGAAAACTAAAAATTAAGCCACAACAACATATCTCTATAATGAAACTTCTGCACAAACTAGTCCATAAAACAATGTATTGAAAAAACATGTACAACAAGGAGATGTCAAGCCATTTGTAAAAGTGATCTGTGAGATTTTCCCAAAATATAATTGGTCTCCTATTCAGAGTGATGTCACTAGAGGTAAACCCAAGGCCAAGGCATGTGTACTTGATCCGATAAGCTGGCTATTTCTAAAATCAGTTGATACAACTTCAAATTAAACTTCTATGTTGCTCCATATATTGCTGCCCCAAAGTAAGCCATTGTACAATTTCAGGCAATGACCCTGTAGCGCTAAAGAAGAGCCATAGCAAGTAGTGAATGCTTGCTACATGTAACTAACACCTGTAGATCCCTGGACCAGTGGCTCCAACACTCTAATTCGTGCAGTACTGATATGTTGCTTAAGATCCTAGGTAACAGAACAAAATAAAAATATTAACTGATGGTACCTACCAATAATGCATCACTGATTTTAAAAAATTATCCCTTATTATTGCGTGATTATATATTTGAAACTTTGCAAGTAAAAGGCCTTTCAAGAAAGAGATCTAACAAATTTTATATCAGAGGAGGCTATGCATATCTTAACCATGATGCCATATTCAGGAAAGCATAGATTCTCCTGAGTCCTAACCTTGGACCCAAAGAAAATATGTGCACCCTACACTTTTATAAATAGGGCACACCTTTGTGACAATTTTTATCATTCTTGTGTACATTATATTATTGAGTAATTAAATATATAAAGCATTTAAAAAAAAAACTAAATTTAAATCGACATGAGATATTAAAAAATAAAATAACCATTAATATAAACCATAAATTGCTCTACACTGATGCACTAATGTTGACACCAACACATCCATATCTCAAAACACCACAAGACCATCCATGCCCCATTTTCCATTTTTTTGGTACGTAAAAACACATGACATGAAAGCATTAGTTACTAAATTGGAATATTATGTGCATCAATGACATACAACAATAATAACTGTATTTGTTCTAAATAAAGTGAAGGCCCCTCACCAATGCACGTGCAAAGGAACAGTTTGAATTTTTTTCCATTATAGCCACTATCTCAGATAATTCATGAAATAATTTTTCATGCGATTCTTTTGACTCCTTATCATTTGTTGGAATAACAAGCTTCAATACAACACCTAATGAATAATCTAGAAGCTTGTTTAGATACTCAATGTCTTGTCTTCCCGACTCCAATATCTGGATAAGAAATAAATATGAAAGTCAATCAAAATCCACATCAATACAATGCCACAAAAGTACAATCACTTACAAATAAATAATACCTAAGGCAAGAGCTCCACATCAATGCTTTCAAGGAGTTTTTGTTTCCAAATTTCGGGAATCAATGAAATAAGCTCATCCCTAACTTATGCCACAAGTCTGACAACCCAACTGTAATCATGATGATCTTGTGCAAGAGTCTCTTCAACACCATTCCAAAAATATTTCTCCATTGTCGATTTATCTTGTTCCTTAAAAAAATACGTGAAGGAACTACATTATATGCTTACTTCATCCAAAAGAAGATAATTTCTAACCTTTCAACAGATTCTAATTATCCTCACCTTTATTTATTCCAAATAGAATATCAACCCATGATCTATCTCTATCATGAAGAATACCATTAACCATAATTTCATTGTCATCTAACAATTTTGCATCAAGTGCATCTCCCAATCTATTATTGGAGTTAGACTTGGTGCTTGAAGAAGTTTCTGGTTCTAAAGTGCTTTTAAATAATGACTGAGCAACCTTCTTTGGTTTTCCATTATCACTATTTTGGACATAATAGGGACTATGAGATGGTGAAAATGATGGAGGGTAAAAATGTGACATTGGTAGAGCTCCATTCTCCTTTGATTCCATAAATTTAGCTCATGCATTTGATAGTGTCATTTTCATCCTTCAATGCTCCATCACTGCCACTCATATGAAGAACCCTTTCTCGCAGAAGTTTTTAATTTTCGAGAACCTATAAAATGCATGCAATTATGAGAAATAGACTCAAACTGGGTTTATAGAATTAACCAAAAAAAACACCTATGGAGATTGAAGTAGGTATTCCATACTAGAAAAGTTATTAAACTATTTTAATAGGATTAATTAATGGTAGAAAAATACAAAAAGACCATCCGAAGAGGTGTGTTTAATAAGTGCAACACTTTCTCAAAATTTTAAACTCAAAATACAAACAAACAATCCAAAACCAACTTCTATGGCAACTCAACAACCTTGAGTTAATAAGGTGTACTGATAGTAGTTAGTGGCTTTTACAATCCCAAATCCATGGAAACCAATTGATATATATATGTATATATATACACACCCTGCAAATCCTTCTAGTAAAATTGTTGATATCTTCCTTATGTATCCCACTAACAAGATCATCTTATTAGAGGTGACATAAATAATCATAAAAAATAGAGCACAATAGTACAAAACTTAAGATTGAAAATATATTTTCCTTTTATCCACTCACGTGCCATTCTCATATATGAATAATTATAACTATACACTCAATATAAGCATGAGAATACCGAGTCCATGTGAATATAAAGTAGTAATTCAGAACTGCTTATGAATGGCCTTTGAGTCATGACTAGCATCATCCTCATCTCCGGATGTTATATTGCACTTTTGCAACATTGAAACTTCAAGCTGAAAATCCACTCTAATTATATCCTCTTCAAGGGATTATGCATCCTTGAATTTCCACAAAAAAAATTGATATAAGTAAGAGCACCATACATCATCAAATGCATCCTTGGGCTGAAAATGGCCTTTGTTGACTTAAATTCTGAGGCTATTCTGAACCCCAATCATCAGTTGCTGCATTTAGAGAAGAAGGTCTTGACAAAGAGCTAGAAGAAGGTCCTATTATCACACAGAATATCTAGGCACCGCGACAACGACTCAGATCAGGGGTTGTCACCTTGATCCCCAATCTCTCTGTTTAATTTGTCTCCTTATAGAAGACTAAGGGGGTTAGACCCAATTGAAATGGAATGAAGGAGAACTAGTTGGGAACCAAACAGTTCAAGAGACACCGATAAACAACCAAATAATTGTAAAATATGTAGCAAGATTAAATGATTTGATTAAATTTGAATGATTGATACCAGCGCCTTATGGAGTCAACTATCTTTCTAAGAATTTGGGACCAAGTACTTGATGATAAATTGTTGCTTGGATGAATAACCATCCTATATGCAATGCCAACTTAGAATGCATAATGCAAGGAGAATGATTAGAAGATAGAGCGAGATGAAGCAAGCTTCAAAGATGAGAGGAGATGTTAAAATCCCAAAGCACTTAGATTACAAATTATCTGATTTAACCACTAAGTATTTAAGTGAGAGTGCTAATTATGAATCTGCCAAAAATTACTCAAATGAAAGATACATATCCACAATAAAATGCTCAATAAAATTATCGATCACAATAAGTTGAAGGTTTCCAAACGTAAATATTCAATAATCCAATTAAATGAAACACGAGCTAGTTACATGATAGATGATTTTAATCGATAACACAGATTTAAAAATATCATGCCATTGATCATTAAACTTAGCTTAAGAATATGAAAGTAACTAACACTTAAATCTCAACAATTAATCCTAAAAAAAACACTACGAAATTTCAATGCTAAATAAACACTTCGTCAAGCAATTTATGGATTAAATTATCTCTAAAACAATGCAAATCCAAAAATTTATTCGTCCCCTATTGTCAAACTTAGGATATTTAAAAATTAAATCATGTCAACCATAGCTATTTCTCCACATTTAAATATTTTTGTTGAGGGCTTAAAATTTTACCACATTAACAATGATTATAAAAAAACCTTAATTTCAAAATATAAATGGCCTTTGATTTTATATAAAAAATAATAAATAAAAAAGAATTTAAAAAATGTTAAAAAATTATGAATTGCAGGGAGAGAGGGTCAAATGGAGTTGCAGGAGGAGATACGGGGTCTTCAGCATATTTTTCCAGTAGATATTGTCGAATCTTTGCCAGAAACACAAGCATATCATTGTACCCTTGAATTGTTGAACATAATAATAAAACCCTCATCTGTTGCACTGGTTTTCCCTTTGGGATTTTTCCGTGGACATTTGTCCAAAAACAATGGTGTCAATTTTTTGTGTGTGTGCATATTTTATTAGTTACAATTTCTATATTTCGCAATTTTAGTGAATTTATCATTGTTTTCTGAATTAATAATTCACAATACAAATAAACTGCAATCACTAGAAGATGAATATCCAATTTATTGCAATTGTGGATTTCAAATGAATTAGCATCAATTGTTAGAGAATTTTGTTGAGATTCAACAAGATGATGAGCTTAGTGAAAAGAGTCGCCTTCACTAAGTGGGCCCGCAGGCTATTTTTAGACTATGTCTATTTTTAGACATGTCGATCATATTCTATGAGTTGCAGGATGCTATTTTTGGATGGTTGGTCAAGTTGGAAAATAGATGGACTTCTATTTTTAGACATATTGGGCGGAATCTATTTTTAGATTTCCAGTCTAAAAATAGATATGTCGAATATTATTAGCTCTTAATAATATTTGGACTATAAACATTATCTTATTCTCTTGGAGCACTTCAGTTAAGTGCACAGATGTGGCACAGGAGCTGACAGAAGAAATTACGCTATTCCTGAGGGTTAAGTGGAGCTATTGCATGGAGACTTCAGTTAGAACTCATGTGATAGAGTTTGGTGGAGTTGTAGAAGTAGTTGGTGGAGTTGTGTTCAGTTTAACTCAGTTAGACACAGTTGAGCTAGTTGTATCTAGTCTAACTGATTGATACACTAGTGAGAGTGGTGTGAATTAATTAATAATTAATTCACTAAATATTAACTCATTAATCGACTGAAGAATACATCAGATACATTAGTTAACTACGATGCATGGATAGTTTCGCATGGATAGTTCGGTGGAGACTAGTGGAGACAGAGGTAGGTGAAGGAAACATAGAACAAGTGTGACTATCGGTTGTGACTATAGTGATGCATTGATTGCAGCCAACACTCGATGGAGATTCCAATGAGGATTGCATGAGCAAGGCTGGGGAAATTCAAATTCATTCAGAGCCATTCTTCGACGGGGAGGTTGTGCTGTGGCGAGGCTAAAGGTGGCAAGATCGGTGCATGGATTTGCTAGATTGGTGCGATTAGTGTGTAGCGATTGTATTGTATTGAGAGCTTGATATGATTAGCTTTGTATGAGGATTGTTACATGATCTCTATGACATATATTATATACAGATATTTGGGGTTTTCAGCTTCAGGCTTTCTCGTTAAACAACTGTGTTAATGTGTGTGAATTTTTATGGTTTCATGTGTGCATTGCAATTGATTTAATTTCCGCATGTGATGATCAATGGTGGAATAGATTCTATATTGTGCATGAAGTTAAAATAGTGTGTGATCAGGAGAATATAGGACATATAACATATTAAATATATAATTTCTACATGGTATCAAAGCATTGATCATTGGAGCAATTACAATTATTGAAATAGTTGAGTTTTGTGCTGGTGGAATTCAAATTTGCTGCAGTGTTTTCTTGGTGTTGAAGTTGAGCATTCATTGAAATGTATTTCAACGGATTGTGATTGGAGTATGCCCTTGATGGCAGCTCAAATTATATTGCATGGAAGGACAGGATGGAGGCAGTGCTGGATGATAATGGGTTGAAGGATTTCACAGATGCAGAAATTCCAAAACCTGCTTCTAGTGATGCTGTCGCACTTAACGCATGGCAAAATAAGACATCAAAGTGTCGAAGAATTTTGTTGGAAGATGTGCAGGATCACATTGTGTCTAGCCTTCATGGTAAAGCTTCTCCATTATTTATGTGGAAAGCTTTGACAGACTTGTTCCAAAGCATAAGCGACTAGAGGAAGTTGGCGCTTAAAGACAAACTCAGGAAAATAAAAATGGAGAAAGGCGACAACATACCTAAGTACCTCATGAAGTTTGTCCAGTGCAGGGATGAGCTGGGAAGTGCAGGGGTTATTATTGATGAAGAAGACTTGGTGAGCTTGGCTCTCCTTGGGCTTCTGAAGAGTTGGCATAGTTACGAAGACTTTGTCAATGGTCGAGAGAAACTGCCGAGATGGCAGCGACTTTCGTCGGATCTTGTGCATGAGGAGATAAGGTGGGGTACCAGGGATGGATCCTATTCGAAGAATGAAGATGAAAAAAATTGTGTTTTGGCTGCCAATGCAAGGAAAGGGAAGGGAAAGAAAAATCCTTCTCAATCCGGTGTGAAAGGCAAGAAGCAGGACTTGTCCAAGGTGAAGTGCTTTCACTGTCACCAACACAGAAATTACGCCACTAATTATCCACAGAAGAATAAAAATAAGCAGACTGCTAGATCTGCAGCTGGAGAGGCCTTAGCATTGCAGTTTGAGCTGTATTTTTCACTGATCGCATGTTGCATGCTTGGCGTCAATTGTGATGGGATCAGTGTGGTTTCTTGACAGTGGTGCGTCTTTCCATATGATCGGGGACAAAGATTTGTTTACTGATCTGGATGAGAAGGATCTTGGAGTGCACATCGAGATGGGCGATGATGGTAGATACAGTACGACTGGTATCGGGACCATTTCCTTTGAGAGGGAGTCTGGAAAACCTTTCATCTTGAAGGATGTCATGCATGTTCCAGGATTGAAGAAGAATCTGATCTTTGTGGCGATGTTGGAAGACAAGGGATATGATGTTGTTTTTAGCGAGGGAAAGGCTTTCCTGTGTAGTAAAGAAACTGGTGAAACCCAGAGGATAGGGGTTCGAGTTAAGAACCTTTATCAATTGTAGGTAGATGGTTGCGTAGCAATGGCAGGCAAAGCAGAAGGAGTGGTGAGCCGGGATGAGGGCGAATTGTGGCACAAGAGATTGGGCCATCTTCACCATGGCGCTTTGAAAATTTTCCAGCAGATTTCTACTGGGCTTCCCAAGGGTACACTTGCGTAGTCAGATCAGTGCAAGGGATGTACTTTGGGAAAATTTGTAAAGACCACTTTTCATGAGAAGGATATTCACGCCACGACGATCCTTGAGATTATTCACACAGACGTGTGTGGACCTTTCTCAGTAGCTTCGACAGTAAAGAACAGGTATTATGTGATGTTTTTTGATGACTTTTCTCATAAAAACTGGATCTTCTTCATGTAGAAAAAGAGCGAGACATTCTCAAAGTTCTGTGAGTTTAAGGCACTGGTTGAGAAAGATTCGAGGAAGCAGGTGAAAGCTCTTAGGAGCGATAATGGTGGTGAATTCATCTCTGGCGAATTCAAAGACTTTTTCAGTGTAGAAGGAATTCAAAGAGAGATCATAGTGCCTCATAACCCAGAGCAGAATGGGGTCGCGGAGCGAAAGAATAGAACAATTGTGGGTCTTTGCACAAAGTGCTGTGATCTCAAAGGCCTTCCATACCATACAATAAATTTGAAACATACTGTACTCAGTTTATGTGCAAAGAAAGCAAATTTGTCCCTCATAGAGTACTTCAGCATAAAATTTGCCAAAGAGGCATTGGTAAGCGACGATATTTCTCATTTGAAGATTTTTGGCTCACTGTTTACATTCATGTGAGGGAAAGGATGCCGGGAAGAAGGTGGAGCTTGAACCGAAGGTTGGGATATTTTGGGGTACACAAAAACACCCTAAAATTATCGTGTGCCTGGACTTCAGTATTTGTTGTGCAATGGGATATCACATTTCATGAGGAGAAAACCATGAAGTTGTCGCTTGATAGTGAGCTACACTTGCATGCGGATGAGGAGATATAAGTTTCTAAGGATGAGCCTCAAGATGTGGATCAGCCACAAGAGGAGGTTCATGGAGTGGAAGAAACCACTCATGCAGCGCCAAACATCAGAGGGCGGAAGCGCACTACAGAAGCTGAGCGACTGAATCTTGATGCAGTGCAAAATGTAGGAGCACCTACATCACAGTGCTGACAGAGACAGTCACCTAACCGATTTACTAGATACATGTCTCTGATGAGCAAGTGTATCATGACAAAACCATCCTCTTTCAAGGAAGATGTGGAGGATCCCGCATGGGTAGATGCCATGGTGGAAGAGTATGATTCGATTGTCAGAAAAAGTGCATGGGAGATTGTCCCAAGGCCGGAAGGGAAATCAGTGGTAGGTTCGAGATGGATCTACAAAGTGGAAGCGGCTGCTAACTTTGTGAGCAGAATTACAAGGAAAAGATTTGCTGTCTTAGCTTCACAGACGAGACCACCAATGAAGAAAACCTTTGCACCCGTTGTAAGGTATTCTTCGGTGAGGGTGCCATCCTCGCTTCTCCTCTCACGCAATGGAAGCTGGTAAGCATTCCTATCGATGGAGGAAGATCGCGCTCCTCAATGGGAGTCGCTGAGTGAGAGGTGGACATAGAGCAGCCCCGGCATGTTTCAATCTTCGCAAAGGAGTCGCATGTGTGCTGTGCTCAAAAGAGTATCGACAGACGAAAGGCTGTTCCATGGTTGGGTACACACAGATGTGGATGCTATTTCACCGGACTTGGTTTCTCCAAGAGTGAGGCGGATCCTAACTCATGCTCATAATGTGTGGAGGTGTTGTTGACTGGCCAGACTTTAAGCAGATGATTTTGATAATAAAAAGTGATGAACTTGAGGCACCTGCAAGCAGACTTTGGGAAAAGAGTTCGAGATGAAGGACTTGGGCCTCCTTCATTATTTCCTGGGATTGGAAATCTGGCAGCGCAGTGGTGGAATATTTGTTTCTCAGGGTAAGTATGCCCGAGAGATTCTGGAGAAGTTCAACATGCAAGGTTGCAAGCCTGTCAACACTCCTCACTCAGGGCCTGAGGAAAGAGGATGCTACATCACAGAGGTAGTGGATGCTAACGTTTATTCACAGTTTGTTTGGTCTCTGAAGCATTCATCACACACGATCAATCATGGAAAGCAGTCGCAGAACGGCTTTCACAAGCTATGGTTAAGCCTACCAAGCATTTTGGAAGGCAGGAAAGCATGTCCTGAGGTATCTCAGGGGCACATCGGGATATGGGTCTTGGTACAGACAGGAGGATGAGTTGAGGCTGCATGGCTTCATGGACCGGTATCATCATATCAGAGATTGTGTTCAGCGGAAGATCATGTTGCTTTCTTACATTTTTACGAAGGATTAGGATGCAAATATTCTGATGAAGGCGCCCATCAGGAGCAAATTCGAATACCATAGAGATAGGATCGGGGTGGCAAATAATCCCTATCTTGTTGAGAGGGAGTGTTGAGATTCAACAAGATGATGAGCTTAGTGAAAAGAGTCGCCTTCACTAAGTGGGTCCGCAAGCTATTTTTGGCGCAAGTCTATTTTTAGACATATGGATCATGTTCTATGAGTTGCAGGATGCTATTTGTGGATGGTTGGTCAAGTCGGGAAAAATATATGGACTTCTATTTTTAGACATACTGGGCGGAATCTATTTTTAGATCGCTAGTCTAAAAATAGATATGTCGAATATTATTAGCTCTTAATAATATTTGGACTATAAACATTATCTTATTCTCTTGGAGCACTTCAGTTAAGTGCACAGATGTGGCACAGGAGCTGAAAAAAGGAATTATGCTATTCCTGAGGGTTAAGTGGAGCTATTGCATGGATACTTCAGTTAGAACTCATGTGACAGAGTTTGGTGGAGTTATTGAGGTAGTTGGTGGAGTTGTGTTCAGTTTAACTGAGTTAAACATAGTTGAGCTAGTTGTATCTAGTCTAACTGATCGATACACTAGTGAGAGTGGTGTGAATTAATTATTAATTAATTCACTAATTATTAACTCATTAATCAACTGAAGAATACATCAGTTAACTACAGCAGATGTGGATGCCCGCATATTCGTGCGGAGTTATAGGTGAAAGAGCAAGTGTGACTATCAGTTGTGACTATAATGATGCATTGATTGCATCCAACACTTAGTGGAGATGCCAATGAGGATTGCGTGAGCAAGGCTAGGGAAATTTGAGTTCATTCAGAGCCATTCTTCAGCAGGGATTACGCAGTATAGGCAGGCTAGCAGGTGGGAAAGATTGGTGCATGGATTTTCTAGATCGGGCCTGGTTAGTGTGTATCGATTGTATTATACTGAGAGCTTGATATGATCAGCTTTGTATGAGGATTGTTACATGATCTCTATGACATATATTATATACAAATAGTTGGGGTTTTCAGTTTTAGGCTTTCCCGTAAAACAACTGTGTTAATGTGTGTGAATTTTTATGGTTTCATGTCTGCATTGCAACTGATTTAATTTCCACATATGATGATCAATGGTGGAATATATTCTGTATTGTGCATGAAGTTAAAATAGTGTGTGATCAGGAGAATATTTGACATATAACATATTAGTTATATAATTTCTACAAATGTTACTATGGTCGTATCTTTGGAATTTGTGCATGCTAGTGCTGGAGGTTTGAGGCCACATTGTAGGTGACCTATATGCACCACATGGGCATTGAGGCTTACCAAGCAGGAACACTAGTGGTGTTGGCTTTGTTTGGATTTCATTGAAGCATAGAATGATTTCATTACAATCCTCATACTTTTCTTTGAGCACCCTACCCAAGAGCATCTTCATTTTCCAATGGAGAGTGATGGAATTGAATTATTGACCGTGTCTTCCCCTGGTGTGGCTAGTGTCCAAAACCCATCTAGGTACTTTTATTTGAATTTCAAAATAAAAACAATTCTCACAAACATTAGTGGCTATGGATTTGAAGTATCAAATTTCCTCTTCGATTTCTTGTGGTGGACAAGTGAAAAATAACCATAGTTGTTTTGGTTTGAATGTAAGCCTAAGGTCTGCCCGAAAGGCCACAACCTGCAAATCCTTGGTGAGAGCGCATATGTTGGTGAGGCATAATGCTCGATAGAGAGAAAGGCACCAGGAGAGAGAAAACCTAGAGGAGGCATATGTTGGGGTTCCCATGTTTTGGCCAGGTTGACAGAGACCAAAAGATGAGACAACATAGAACCACTTTCAGACCTTAGGATCTAGCCCTCCTAGGTCCAGAGAGGGATCTCTCTATGATTATCAAAGGATATATGTCTTTGAAGTTCTCAATTGTGATTTTAGGCTAGTTATAGGCTCAAGGTTGCTTGTTTGATTGTTTGAGTTTGGTTGTTGAGAATCAGGAAGGAAGGTTTCATCATGAGACAAGGATGGGTAAAGAAGGAAGCTAGGCAAGGATAGATAACTCAGGGAACATCAAGGCCATTGGGAAATGGAGTCAAGAAAGGATTTACTTATGTTCAATGTGTAAGCTTCAGTTGGGCTAGTCATCTAGAGAGCATTTGGATCTCAAAGATTGATTGGTGGGATGGAACACTAAGGAATGAGAATGAAGGATGGAAAACCATCTGATTCCGTCTATAGATCAGGCCAGAGGTCATTTAACTCCAGGCCTGCTTGGACAAAACCATAGGCAACACAAGGGGTCTTGAAAAGGTTTGTATGGAAGGGCAGGTTATGAAGAGGCAGCGACAGGCTTTACACCTCCCAATGTTCCTAACCCCTTTCAATTAAATCTTAACAAAGACATCTGAACACTGATTCTATCAACTTGCACATCAGAGAGCAGGCAATAATCATCCACTACACTGGTTTAGTCAATTAAAAACAATATTCAGATACACATATGAGCAGAAAACATTAAAGAATGAGAGATCTGGGACATAAGGTACCTAACAAGGGTAAATCTTATGTCATGCGTTCAGATGTCAGTCATAAGAACATGAAATGAAATGGAAATAAACACAGAGATAAGAAAAACATCACCAACTGCTGTAGATCAGGATCCAATGAAAATTGCTTATCATGTTAAACACAACACCAATCAGGTACATCACTGCCCAAAGCTTTTACATTCAGCCTGAATAAATCATATTTCTCAGCCTGTCATACAACTATTACACAGGAAACTTGGCTCGGGACAAAAATGCTTGCAATTCAATGATAATGCAACAACAACCATTACAATGATATCCCTCTGTGCTTTATAGCAAAAGAGACACAGAGGACCGACTAAGGAGGTAGGTGAATTTTAAATGTTACATTTAAACACAACAATGAATGCAGGGCCGAGACCCATTCTGCTTGATGCACTGTATATTTAATCATTGTCACCTTCCTCGTGAAAGAAAGATCTGCTCCGGATATGATTTGACCTTTTGGCTGTAGTACTCCAGGTGATTTGAACAAAATGAAAGAACTTGCTGAGGGGTCTGCCTCATGGATGTTAGATTGTTTTGAACTATAGCTGGGACGAGAAATTCCTTCAAGGACACGGCACATAATAAAGACTGTATGGGAGACCTGTCCTTTATGGAAAAGCATTATGCTGATAAGAAAACCTTGATATTACCTCTTATTGATGTTAAGGATCTCCAGAATCGATCCTCGGGGTCTTCAAAATGATGCTTTGCCTCTTTAAACCTCTGTTTCAGAGCTCAAAATCTTCGTTGTCCCGCATTAATCCCTCTGCTCTGTACTGAAAATCCTTGCTGCTTCATTACTGCCCCTGTCAAGTTAGCTCGAGCTTTTAATGGTGCCGGAAGGATTTTCGGCGTTTGAACTCTGCTCTCCATTAATGTGAGTCCTGACGGCCCCATTCCTTGACTTTCCTGATGGTACTGGCTCATTAGATTTGATCCTGAATGTGCCGCTCACCATTGAGGTAGTACGTTGAACAGCGGCGGTCCCATCCTCTAGAAACTCTGCAACACAGCAAACTTATGAAGAAAACAGTGGACGGAGCGATGAATGCAGGGTGAACGAGACGGTGGTGCGGCGGTGGCGGAAACAAAGCTATTATGATGAAAATGCAGTGGAGTGGTGGAATGTGTAGACAATAGGGTTTGGTAGGAATATGCAGCACAGACCATTAGATCCTGGCATGGAGACGAAGATCAACGGTGGAGATTGATCCATGGGATGACTTATGGGCATGGCGGAATACATATGAAACATGAAATTTTAATGAAACATATGAAACTTTAGACTTTGGTGGATACATATGGAAGCGCAATGACATGCAATGAAATGGATGTATGAAGTGGGACCTAGTGGAGGCGGAGGGCGATTAAATCTGAGCCGTCAAATCCGGGAGGAGATGGACGACGGAGATGCAATCGGAGGATCGCAATCGCAAGGGGCACAAAAGGGAGACACTCACAATCTTCCGATTGCGATCGACAAGGGAGAGCGATAGCCGTTGGATCATAAAGCAAACGGACGGACGAGATCAAATCAGAGGACGGAGGGAAGGGGTTGCGATTGCGATCGGAGGTCAGGGAGCGATTGAGCGCTGACCGTCCGATCAACCGACAGATCAACGGTGGGGACAACAATCGGAGGGGCAGGTGCGATTGACGCTGAGCCGTCAGATTGTGAAATATATGGATGGCTGGGATTAAATCGGCAGATCGCAATCGGAGGTCGGAGCGCAAGGTTTGCGATTGCGATTGAGTGGGGGCTGCGATTAAGCGCTGGCCGTTAGATCGGCGGGACAGATCAACGGTCCGGATGCAATCGGGGGATTGCAATCGGAGGAGGGAGCAGAAGGCTTGCGATTAGCGGAGGACCGTCGGATCGCGGGGCAGATCGACGGCCGGGATTTAATCGGGGAGGAGACAGGAAGACTTGCGATCAGCGATCGGAGGCTGTTGCAATTAAGCGCTGACCATTGGATCGCGGGAGAACGGACGACTGCGATGCGATCGGGAGGGTTTCAATCAGGAGATCGGAAGAAAAGGTTGCGATTGATCGGAGGGCATGATGTGAATGTTGCGATTGCGATCGGGCGGGGGGCTGCAATTAGCGCTCCGCCGTCAGATCTTGTGATAGATCTACGGTAAAGAACGAGTCGCGGGACTTTGTTTATTAAACCAATCGCATCGGCACTTTAGAGCTTTACAAAGGAATTGTGCACCCGCCCGACTTCCGATTGCGATTAGCACTTGGGACTTAAGCGCTTGGTCCCAGCGCACGGGCATGTGTGGGAAGTGGTTAAGGGGCTGGTGGGAAAGGGGCTAAGCCCTATATTAAGGTCGGAAAGAGGGTTTTTTAGCCCATTTTAATGGATTTAAGGGCTGGGGAAGGGGAACGATAGATGGAGAAAGGGGAGAAAAGGGAAAACAAAGGGTAGGGGAAGAAATTAAAGGGGATTTTGGGGGGATTTGAGGGGTAAATGGGGAAATAGAAGGGGAAGACAAGGGGGAAGAAAAGAGGCTAAATGAGGGAAAAATAAAGGGAATTCAGACAAAGGGAAAGAGGGGGAACTGATGTATGTTGTAGGGGAAAAGGGAGGAATGATAGGCCCTTTTAGCAATTTACTAGCAGAGGGGGATTTGTATTAGGCACAGCAATTGAGAGACTTCAAGGAGGATGGATTTTCAGGGGAAAGGCATTCCTTGAAGACTCAACAATGATTTAGCCCCTTATTTGTTTGTCAAAAATTTCATAGGGGGGGCTAACAGTGGCTCCACATGGGGATGGCTTCTTCTTGAAGGAGTCAAGAATTCAGAAATTGATCTCTTGGTGTAGGCCAGATGCCCACTGCTATAAGCCATCTTTCTTCTTTCTTTAGATTAGCTGCCACAATATATCGGATACACAAATCAGCAAAAACATTTTCCCAACCAATCTACCTACCCAAACTAGAGTTCTAACAATTTCCCTTGGGTGCATTTGAACTAGCAGACCCTTTACATTTTATTTTGCAAAACAAAAATAAACCTATTCTAATTCTACCCTTATTGCTCCATGAAGCCAGATTAGACTGTTGGCCTCATCTATTTCTCTACCTAAACTACTACCTGTTGGGATTAAACTGTCCAACAGGTTTCTTCACCTACATTCTAAGACAGGAAATTTAAACACAGCCAAGCCAGGATTAGACTGTCTGACTTGCTGGGCAGAAACTTGAAAAAAAAAAAAACTGAGAAGTCATGGAATTCTGCAACTGTGAAACATCCCTTTTTCTTTCTTGTGACTCAGGTTTTGAGCATATTTGAGTCACTTCTTTCCTTTGCTCCAGCTCTGATTTTGGGCATATTAGAGCTGGATCTTCTTTCACTGCTGATCCAGATTTTGAGCTTGTAAGGACCAGCTATTCTTCTTCCCTTTGGCTCAGATTTTGAGTTTATTAGAGCCAATCCTTTTGCCTCAGAGGTTCATGTTTTGAGCATGTCTGAACCTATCCTTTCATTTTTTTTTTTTTTTTTGGAACAATTTCTTCACTTTTTTGCTGAAAATGAAAATTTGCAACGGTATATACAATGGAAATGAAACTGGAAATGGAGAATTAGCAGAAATAGTGTTTGAGCATCCTGCCATTGACAGGACCCCCAAACAGCTCTGTACCATCGAGTTCTTGCAAGAAAAATGCATTAGGACCCACAGTGGCCTGAATGATGAATGGACCTTGCCACAAGCTGTCGAATTTGCCATGTTTGCCTTTATCCTCTCTTCTTGAATCCCACTTCAGGACCTTGTCCCCAACTTTGAAATTTGCTGCTTTGGCTCTTTTGTCAAACTGTCTCTTCATGTTTTCCCGCACTTTGACAGCTCTGTTATAAACCTGCTCCCTTGTTTGCTGAAGGTGGATTGTTTCATTAATTCTCCTTATCATGCTGTCCTCTTCTGAATGGATTTCTTGGATAAGCTTTACCACTGGTATCCCAAGGCTAGTAGGAAAAACTGCTTCTGTCCCATAAACCAGCTGGAAGGGTGATATGCCAATAGATTTCTTTGTAGTGAGCCTGTCTGCCCATAAGGCATGTATCAACTTTTTATGCCAAGACCTTTTATTCTCTTCCAGCAGCTTCTTAATGATTGTAACCAGGCTTTTATTTGATGATTCAGCTAAGCCATTACCCTGGGGGTAATAGGCAGTTGAATGTCCAAGTGCAATTCCGTACCTGTGACAGAAATCAATCATCCTTTTGGATCCGAAAGCCGCAGCATTGTCAGTGATTATTTTCCTTGGGCAGCCAAACCGAGATAAGATGAAGTCTTCTAGGAACCTAATGATGACAGAATCAGTGGCATTCCTAGTGGGTATGGCTTCAATCCACTTAGTGAAGTAATCAGTAGCAGTCAAGATCCATTTATGTTGCCCAGAAGAAGAGGGGTGAATTTCTCCAATGAAGTCTAAGCCCCATTGCATGAAAGGACCTTCTATGGTGATAGGTTGTAGAGGGAGGGGGAGGAGCTTTCTTTTGCCTTCAAAAAATTGGCATTTGTGGCAGGTAAGGATCATTTTATGGACATCACTGAAGAGTGTAGGCTAATAGTAACCAGCCCTGAGTATCTTATTTGCAGTGGCCTTCCAACTCAGGTGGCCTCCACACTCCCCAACATGGAATTCTTGTTTGATTTTTTCGGCTTCAATTTCAGACAAGCATTTCAGTAAAAGGCCATTTGGATTTTTCCAATATAGACTCTCATTCATAATGCAGTAATTTCTAGCTTTGAGTTTTATGAATCTGGCCTTTGTTTTGGACAGCTCCGGGGGGGCATTGAGGTGTGTGAGCACGTAAAGGATATCAACATACCAAGGGGAGTTCTGAAACTGCTCCTCAACATTCGGATGGGGTAATCCTTCCTGCTCATCCAGGGAATTCATCATGTTAATATCAAGGGCCTCTAGATTAGATTCAGCCATTAATTGGGCCAGGCCTTGACCTTTGATTAGCTTGGTGGGTTTGATTTCAATGTCATATTCTAAAATCGTAGCAATCCATTTGCCCCTTTTCCCATCTGGGTCTTGGGACAAGATATCTTTGACCACTATATTTGGCACATAGGCAATGGTGTGAGAATGCAGAATATACACCCTAAAATCTTTCAAGGCCTTGATCAGGGCATAGGCCTGCTTTTCCATGATGTTGTACTTTAAGGGTGCATCTCTCAAGGCTTTACTGAAGAAGGCTATAGGCTGTTCCTTACCTTCCGAATTTTTCTGCAGCAAAACTGCAGCTATTGTGTGTGGGGAGGCAAATGAAAAGATCAGAAAATATTTTGAGAAGTTAGGGCTGATAAGGACAGGGGCCTGGGTGAGTGCAAGCTTTACTGACTCAAAAGATTTCTTGGCTTCGACAGTCCACTTAATTCCAGCATCTTTCTTCAGCATTTCAGTCATTTTCCTAAGATGCTCAGCAAGGTTGGGGATAAATATTCTAAGGAAATTGATCTTCCCAATGAAGGACTGTAGCTCCTTGATGTTTCTTGGATGTGTAATTTGAAGTATTCCCTCAACTCTCTGGGGGTCTATCCTAATCCCTTTCTCGGATATGATGTGGCCCAGAAGCTTACCTTCTTGCAGCCCAAAAACAGTCTTCTTAGGATTTAGGGACAGACCGTACCTTCTATATTTTTCAAAAACTTTCCTCAGATGTTTTAAGTGTTCTTCTTCTGTTTTAGAAAAGACAGTTAAGTCATCCAAGTAGATAACTATAAAGTGTCCAATCTCATCTGAGAAAGCAATATCCATTGCTCTCTGGAAGGTAGCTCCAACATTCATCAATCCAAAAGGCATTTTCACATACATGAAGGTGCCCCATGGAGTGGTGAAGGCGGTTTTGAGTTGATCTTCTGGGAGTACCAGAACTTGGTTGTATCCTGAAAAACCATCGAGCAAGGAGATTCTTTTAGAGCCCACTACCTTCTGTAGGATATGCTCCATTCTAGGCAAAGGGTAGTTATCTTTCAGGGAGGCTCTATTGAGGTTTCTGAAGTCTATGCACAGTCTAATCTCCCCTGTTTTCTTCCTTACAGCCACTAAGTTTGACACCCAATTAGAAAACCTTACAGGGACTATAATGCCTGCATCATACATCTTCTTAATTTCCTTTTCTACTGCAGGCAATTGTTTTGGATTAATTCTACGGAGTTTTTGTCTGAAAGGTTTCTGATTTTCCTTCAGTGGTATCTTATGTTGTATAATGTTGGTGTCATAGGCCTTTAAGTCTTCGTAGCTCCACGCAAACACATTAATGAATTCCTTAAACAAGTCAATGTATCTTTTCTTCATGTCTGCAGGTATAGACTTAGCCAGTTTTATCATTTTGGGTTTGTCTTCAGTGCCTATGTTACATTCTTCTACATCTGATTCTGCATGTTCTATTGTGGGCTTCTTTGCCACATCATCAAAATCAAAGAGGTCCTCTAAGGGTGCTAAGCCTCTTGGTATGTTCTTTTCTTTGGCTTGCAGCACCTCCATTTCTTCTCTATCTGCGTTTTCACGTTTTATGGCTGAATCTCCAGTTTCTTCAGAAAAAGAATTTATTTCTATACTACAAGGTGTTTCTAGTTCATCCGGGGAATCCTCACTTGGGCAGTTGTCATCAGATTTTGAGTCTGAATCAGAAAATTCAAACTCATTTCTGCCCGCCAGGAAATCTTCAATCTGTTTGTCTCCTTCGAAGACCTGCCAGTATTTTTCATTGTCTGGCACTGCAGGCCTGAATTTAGTCTGAATGATGATTTGTTGGTCAACTGGGGCCTTAGGATAAGAGCTAGCTAGGCAGGCTAGTCCATTTGAAATAGCGTTTTGACCCCTAGGAATGGATACTAAATCATATTCAATGAACGTTTTCAGCAAATCTAGAGTATCATTCCTATATGCCCTAAGCCTGGGGTGTTTTGCCGAATACTCACCATTCATCTGTTTGATTACTAACTCAGAGTCTCCTCTCACGACTATCCTACGGGCTCCTAATTTTTTCAACAGATTTAAACCCAAGATTAGAGCCTCATATTCTGCAATGTTATTCGTGCATATGAAATGCAGATTGACAGCGTGGCTCTCCGCGTGATCATTTTCGGTGTTACGCAGCCACACTCCAGCTCCAGCGCTTTGCCTAGTGCAGGACCCATCAAAGTTCATTTCCCACAGGGGATCTTTGTTTACTTCCACTTCGCTTTCTACCTTACAGCTGGATTCGCCATTAGGTTGAGTTGGGAGGTCTGTACTAGGTAGTAAACTATCTTGTTGTTCATAGAGGCCATGGATGTCAGGGAGGTGGTTGGCTTGCTGTTCTTGTTCTGTTTCTGTTTCACTTGGAGTGAGAGATCCACCACAGATTTTACAGGCTTCATTTCTGATTTCCTCTTCATTTTCAGTGTGCTGCCCATGGTCTTCCTGGTCATATTCTTCTAGAGTGGCCATTATATGGAGGTCTATAGGCTCGGTGTTCTCGTTTGTATGCCTATTCTGGGACCCTGGCTCTTCTAAGGATTCATCATTACAAAAGATGAAGGAGTCAAGGTCGGTATGCACAGAATATAATGGTGAATTTTCAGGTTTCTCGGGGCTGCTGAATAGGAATTTCATTTGGGATTCTCTATATAGTCTTCTTAATTGGCCAAATATAGGGATAGTGGCATATGAGCCATCCATCTACATGGTGCCTTGCAGCTTGGCTCCCCATGATCTTGACAACAGCATGCCATACTTGGGTGGCACGTCTACCACCACCACATCCATGACCATACATTTCGCAGGAATTTGGGTCAAACTCACACACAAGTCTTTGATCAGGCCAAGACATTTTACTCTGCTCGAGTCAAATGAGTATAAGTCTTTGTAGGGTCGGGTGATTTCGAGGCCTAACTTCTCCATGACTACCTTAGGCAATAGATTGTGTGATGCACCGGAGTCATGCATGGCATTATGAAGGATCTTGTCATGAATGTTAAGACTGATATAAAAAGGTGGAACTACCCCTTCCTGAAATTTCCCCTCAATCTTGGGACCGAATAAGAGGGCAGGCTGATCATCACTCAAATTTACAGTGTCATTATTTATACTCAAATTTAATGCTTTCAAAATCTGGCCCTTATATACATCCCGAGAGGCCAGCTCAGATAATGGTACAGAGATTTTGATTTTTGCAATCTCACTTTCTAAATTGAAAATGGATTGGCTTTTGGGAATGCTCAAATCTGTTTTATCTGCCACTGTTTTAGTGGCTGAACTAGTTTGTGTTTTCTCATTATGTACATGTGTAGACACAGTTTTATCAGGAGCACTAACTGAGGTGCTAGTGCTACTGGTTGGTTGACTTTGTTTTTCATTGTTTTGGTTGCCTTTCTGTTGGTTTTTCTCAGAACTCTCAGCTGCTGATTTATCGTTTACAGCGGTTGCTTTAGAAGATTTTTCAGGCCTCTTTTTGATGGTCACCTCAGGAGTTTTGGTTTTGGAAGTGTCTTGGTTCTTTTTGCTCTGACCTGTAACATGGCATCTTGGTACCCAAGTCTGTACTCTTCAGTTTCTAATCTTTCCTCATCCCAATATGAAGATGAGGGCTGATCATCCTCTGAGTCACAGTTCAGAATTGAGTCCTCTGTTTCGAACATGTTTATCACATTCCCTTCAGGCTCTTCTATGATTCCCTCATCCTCATCAAGAAAGTTTTGGAAAGGGGGAATGACTTGCTGATCTGACTCTTTCTGTCTGTTGGGAGTGTTGTTGTTTCTTCTAAAGTTTTGGTTTTGGTTTTGATTTTGGTTCCTGTTCTGAGTGATAGCCATCTTTTCGACCACTTGGCATAGCTTATCCAGATTCTTAGACAATTTGTCAATATTAGGATCTGAAGTGGAGGCTATAGTGTCATCCTTGTATGTTACTCTCTTCTCAGCTCTTAGTTTGGCCCTTTTTTCAATCAAATTTGCCTCTATGTTTACTGCCCCTTTCTGCATGTCTTCCAAAGTGGTGTACTCTTTATCTCTAAGCTCATAGGCCATGTCAGCATAAAATCCATCAGGATATTTGGCCAGGGCCATACCTTGCGGAGGTTTCATGTGTGGGGGAAGAGCGTTGTAAATACTGTTGAATCTAGTGGTGTAATCATGAACACTTTCCCCTACGTTCCTCTTAAGGGACATGTATTCTGCTAGGAGCTGGCGAGGGTTTGCTCTAGTTTCCCATTTGTTGATGAAAGTCTGGTATAAAGCAGGGAGATCTTGGATACTACCAGCAGGTAGGTTTTTAAACCACTTTTAAACCTCTCCCCCCAGGCTCTGCGCAAAAATTCTCATTTTGATTGTTTCATCATCAATTTCCATATAGTCGAAAGAGTCCTTCATTTTATCTACATGTTGTTGTGCAGTTGTAGGCTCTTTAGCAGGGAAGTGTGGGATTTTTGATTGATAATCATCTGGTAAGGGCAGTAGAGGCTGAGGTAAAACTAGAGGTGCATACCAGGCTGCCATGATGATGTTCTGATGAGGTATAGGGTTGGCTTGAGCAGCTGGTAGTTGGATGACAGGGATGGTAGGACCAGCATAAGTCTCTTGAGCAGATCTAGGGTGAGAAAGCCCCAAGTTTTGGAGAAAGTGGAGGTCAGGTGGAGTGGAAGGAGGGGTTTCGCTGTCCCTAGTGTCTGGCTGGTCTGAAACACTGAACGACCTAGTTCTAGGTAATCTGTTTTGGAGGTCTAGGTCGAAGAAAGGGTCTAATAGAGCTGCAAGATCTTCTGGTGCAGAATTGGCTCTATGAATGTTGCTGGAAATAGTTGATCTCCTACTCACAGGTGTTCCTTTAAGGATTTTCTCAGGATTATCAACTGTTTCAGGTGGGTTTGGATCAGGGAAAGCTCTTGTATGAATGGTTCTGTGAGCCAGAGTGCTGTTTATAAGCCAAGCAGCTTAGCCCTACTTGTTATTTCTACTGTGGCTAATGTTGTCTTGGGAACTGGCCTCCCTGTGGAGTCTTCATTATGCTTCGAGACTGGTCTCCCAGTGGAGTCTGATGTGAAACCGAGATAATCAGTAGGCCTACTGATCACCAGCGGAGTCTTTAACGTTTAGGAACAATGGAGTCACCAGATGGAGGGTTTAGGATGATTCTAGGGTACACTATCCACCACAGTGCTCAGGCACTATCACCTTTCATGAATCTTTTCTAAAGCAACAAGCTCCAACCAGAGATTGACTGGGAGGGAATTTACCAGATATGTCACCCCTGAAGAGAGGATGAGATCTGGAGGCTACCTGGCCCTATCTAGGCTCTGTCTAAGAGTATGGTGGATATTCAATAATGGAGGCTGATTCAAGAAAGGTGTGACTTACCGTCAACCTAGCCAGAGTTCTAAGTTTCTGAGGTTTAAAGAGTGTTTAAGACGAAATGTACTCAGAAGTCCCCAGTGGAGTCGCCATTATGTTGGGGTTCCCATGTTTTGGCCAAGTTGACAGAGACCAAAAGATGAGACAACATAGAACCACTTTCAGACCTTAGGATCTAGCCCTCCTAGGTCCAGAGAGGGATCTCTCTATGATTATCAAAGGATATATGTCTTTGAAGTTCTCAATTGTGATTTTAGGCTAGTTATAGGCTCAAGGTTGCTTGTTTGATTGTTTGAGTTTGGTTGTTGAGAATCAGGAAGGAAGGTTTCATCATGAGACAAGGATGGGTAAAGAAGGAAGCTAGGCAAGGATAGATAACTCAAGGAACATCAAGGCCATTGGGCAATGGAGTCAAGAAAGGATTTACTTATGTTCAATGTGTAAGCTTCAGTTGGGCTAGTCATCTAGAGCATTTGGATCTCAAAGACTGATTAGTGGGATGGAACACTAAGGAATGAGAATGAAGGATGGAAAACCATCTGATTCCGTCTATAGATCAGGCCAGAGGTCATTTAACTCCAGGCCTGCTTGGACAAAACCATAGGCAACACAAGGGGTCTTGAAAAGGTTTGTATGGACGGGCAGGTTATGAAGAGGCAGCGACAGGCTTTACACCTCCCAATGTTCCTAACCTCTTTCAATTAAATCTTAACAAAGACATCTGAACACTGATTCTATCAACTTGCACATCAGAGAGCAGGCAATAATCATCCACTACATTGGTTTAGTCAATTAAAAACAATATTCAGATACACATATGAGCAGAAAACATTAAAGACTGAGAGAGCTGGGACATAAGGTACCTAACAAGGGTAAATCTTATGTCACGCGTTCAGATGTCAGTCAGAAGAACATGAAATGAAATGGAAATAAACACAGAGATAAGAAAAACATCACCAACTGCTGTAGATCAGGATCCAATGAAAACTGCTTATCATGTTAAACACAACACCAATCAGGTACATCACTGCCCAAAGCTTTTACATTCAGCCTGAATACATCATATTTCTCAGCCTGTCATACAACTATTACACAGGAAACTTGGCTCGGGACAAAAATGCTTGCAATTCACTGATAATCCAACAACAACCATTACAATGATATCCCCCTGTGCTTTATAGCAGAAGAGACATAGAGGACCGACTGAGGAGGTAGGTGAGTTTTAAATGTTACAATTAAACACAACAATGAATGCAGGGCCGAGACCCATTCTGCTTGATGCACTGTATATTTAATCTTTGTCACCTTCCTCGCGAAAGAAAGATCTGCTCCGGATATGATTTGACCTTTTGGCTGTAGTACTCCAGGTGATTTGAACAAAATGAAAGAACTTGCTGGGAGGTCTGCCTCATGGATGTTAGATTGCTTTGAACTATAGCTAGGACGGAAAACTCCTTCAGGGACATGGTGCATAATAAATACTGCATGGGAGACCTGTCCTTTACAGAAAAACATTCTGCTGATAAGAAAACCTGGATATTACCTCTTATTGATGTTCAGGATCTCCAGAATCGATCCTCGGGGTCTTCAAAATGATGCTTTGCCTCTTTAAACCTCTGTTTCAGAGCTCAAAATCTTCGTTGTCGCGCATTAATCCCTCTGCTCTGTACTGAAAATTCTTGCTGCTTCATTACTGCCCCTGTCAAGTTAGCTCGAGCTTTTAATGGCGCCGGAAGGATTTTCGGCGTTTGAACTCTGCTCTCCATTAATGTGAGTCCTGACGGCCCCATTCCTTGACTTTCCTGATGGTACTGGCTCATTAGATTTGATCCTGACTGCGCCGCTCGCCATTGAGGTAGTACGTTGAACAACGGCGGTCCCATCCTCTAGAAACTCTGCAACACAACGAACTTATGAAGAAAACAGTGGACGGAGCGATGAATGCAGGGTGAACGAGACGGTGGTGCGGCGGTGGCGGAAACAAAGCTATTATGATGAAAATGCAGTGGAGTGGTGGAATGTGTAGACAATAGGGTTTGGTAGGAATATGCAGCGCAGACCATTAGATCCTGGCCTGGAGACGAAGATCAACAGTGGAGATTGATCCATGGGATGACTTATGGGCATGGCGGAATACATATGAAACATGAAATTTTAATGAAACATATGAAACTTTAGACTTTGGTGGATATGTATGGAAACACAATGACATGCAATGAAATGGATGTATGAAGTGGGACCTAGCGGAGGCGGAGGGCGATTAAATCTGAGCCGTCAGATCCGGGAGGAGATGGACGGCGGAGATGCAATCGGAGGATCGCAATCGCAAGGGGCACAAAAGGGAGACACTCACAATCTTCCGATTGCGATCGACAGGGGAGAGCGATAGCCGTTGGATCATAAAGCAAACGGACGGACGAGATCAAATCGGAGGACGGAGGGAAGGGGTTGCGATTGCGATCGGAGGTCAGGGAGCGATTGAGCGCTGAACGTCCGATCAACTGACAGATCAACGGTGGGGACAACAATCAGAGGGGCAGGTGTGATTGACGCTGAGCCGTCAGATTGTGAAACAGATGGACGGCTGGGATTAAATCGGCGGATCGCAATCGGAGGTCGGAGCGCAAGGTTTGCGATTGCGATTGAGCGGGGGCTGCGATTAAGCGCTGGCCGTTAGATCAGCGGGACAGATCAATGGTCCGGATGCAATCGGGGGATTGCAATCAGAGGAGGGAGTAGAAGGCTTGCGATTAGCGGAGGACCGTCGGATCACGGGGCAGATCGACGGCCGGGATTTAATCGGGGCGGAGACAGGAAGACTTGCGATCAGCGATCGGAGGCTGTTGCGATTAAGCGCTGACCGTTGGATCGCGGGAGAACGAACGGCTGCGATGCGATCGGGAGGGTTTCAATCGGGAGATCGGAAGACAAGGTTGCGATTGATCGGAGGGCACGATGTGAATGTTGCGATTGCGATCGGGCGGGGGGCTGCGATTAGCGCTTCGCCGTCAGATCTTGTGATAGATCTACAGTAAAGAACGAGTCGCGGGACTTTGTTTATTAAACCAATCGCATCGGCACTTTAGAGCTTTACAAAGGAATTGTGCACCCGCCCGACTTCCGATTGCGATTAGCGCTTGGGACTTAAGCGCTTGGTCCCAGCGCACGGGCATGTGTGGAAAGTGGTTAAGGGGCTGGCGGGAAAGGGGCTAAGCCCTATATTAAGGTCGGAAAGAGGGTTTTTTAGCCCATTTTAATGGATTTAAGGGCTGGGGAAGGGGAACGATAGATGGAGAAAGGGGAGAAAAGGGAAAACAAAGGGTAGGGGAAGAAATTAAAGGGGATTTTGGGGGGATTTGAGGGGTAAATGGGGAAATAGAAGGGGAAGACAAGGGGGAAGAAAAGAGGCTAAATGAGGGAAAAATGAGGGAAAAATAAAGGGAATTCGGACAAAGGGAAAGAGGGGGAACTGATGTATGTTGCAGGGGAAAAGGGAGGAATGATAGGCCCTTTTAGCAATTTACTAGTAGAGGGGGATTTGTATTAGGCACAGCAATTGAGAGACTTCAAGGAGGATGGATTTTCAGGGGAAAGGAATTCCTTGAAGACTCAACAATGATTTAGCCCCCTATTTGTTTGTCAAAAATTTCATAGGGGGG